>CM060428.1:81248309-82695519 GCA_030545235.1 Helianthus tuberosus | reverse complement strand
TTGAATTAATAAAACTGATTTGGGTGTTTAGCCAAATTCATGATTTTCAATTTACTATTTCGTTTGATACCAATTCATCTTGAGTGGCATCTCCTGTTGGTTGGCTTCATGGGATGAAATGGGTTCCACATGGGTGCCCCTTCCACCCTTAAGAGTTAGACTCTACTTGTTTAGTTTTTTGAGCCTACAATTCTCTGTATAACTTTCGGGTTGTAAACAAGTCGAGCTTTTGATCTGAGTTATGAGTTTGTTTTGAAAGCTTCGTCGGGAAAGAGACCCACATTGGACATAATCGGGAAGTACTACCCGTGAGAGCCAAAACTTTGTGAGCGGGATTTGGGGGGGGGGGGGGGGGGGGGGTTCTCCCTTCATGCGGGATCTCCGAATTTGGTTCCCCGGAGGCTCTTCCCATATCCCACTCCGACCCCTCCATACGGGACCCGGAAACTCTTCTCATAGCCTACTCTAACCACTGTCTGACCACATTTAAATTTGTGTTTTAATCAAGTTGTTTCTAATGGAAGTTACGTGTAATGGTGTTGTTTTAGCTGTGTATTGGTAACAAAATTTTACAAAATGGATTATAAATTTACCACGGTGTGCAGGTGGTGGAGGAAATTAATGTTGTGTTTATATGCACGTGAGTTGTGTTGAAGATGCGGACGAATTAATGTGTCTATCTATATCTATATTTTTTTTTGAACGGTTACTTTTCATTTTGAGTGGTTTAATGTCACACCGTCTAATCGGCGGCTCTAGCCAAGTCTGCTCAGACTTACGTTGTCTTAATCGGGCCGGCGCTGAGTTGGCCAGACTTGGTTACGGCGTTCCCCGGAAGCCATACTATCTCCACACGAGTTGCCTCGCTGAAGTAACAGCCGGATGAAAACCGGGGTGCGGCTCAGGATCGAACCCCCCTCGGTGGGTTTGTCACCATCATTGCCCAATATCCACCCCAATATAACACAAGTGGGAATTGAACTTGAGTCTTCATTGAAAAACCCAAGTCTTCTACCACTAGGCCACACAAGTGGGGGGACCTATCTGTATCTATATACACACACCCAAAAGTTAGATACAATGTTAAATAATTTTAGAGTAAATTACGATTTTGGTCTGTCTGGTTTAGTGGTTATTATTACTATATTTTACAAAATTTAAATATCTTGTAATTTTGATATCATATACAAAAGTTATTATGGAGTTTTAGAAAGGTATTATGAACCACCGTAGAAATGTACCTAAACTTGAACCAAATACCCAACCCAACATCCAAGAACAACACTCGAACATTTGCAAACTTCTTTAAATTCGTTAGGGGTAGAGGCGCCCGTCACTCATCACTCACTCACAACTTCCAATCAAGTTCCGCCATGTCATCAAGTATTATTCCATCACTAGTGATGGATTTTAGTGGAAATGCCCATAACTTGTGATGGAATTCCATCACTCACAACCTTTTTTGTTTTTAAATTATAAATTAAAAAGGCAACCTCCACCTCGCTCCTCCATGATCTCCGAGCGGATGTCAGGATAACTTCAACTTCTTGAACGTCGTCTTCTTCTTCTACTTCTTGAACGTCATCATTATCTTCATCGTCATCGAGATTTTGTTGTGGTTCGCGGTACGCACTTGCGAATTGTTTGATGAGGGTGTCATCTTCTAGTGGGTCGACATGGTGGGATTGGGTTTGAAAGTGTGGAAACGGTTGGGTTGAAATTGGTGAGGTTGAAATGGTGGAACGAACGGTTGTGATCGAAAGGGTGGAAATTATTGGGTTTGAAAATGTGGGATTTGTTCGGGTTCTTCTTGCAACCTAAAGCGCGCCGGCTCGCCAAGATTCGCTCGAACCTTGGGCCGTACAGGATTTTTCTTCAAACCCGAACCTCTTTTGCTCGAACCCGAACCTCTCTTGCTTGAACCTTCCATCTTTGTATTGAATTTTTTTGAAGTTAAAGTCTGTATTTGGAAGAATGTTTGGATTGAGTTGGAAAATTATTTGGATTTTAAATTGTATGTGTATATATAAAAAAAAACCTTTAAACGGTCAAATGATGCAACGATCGTTTTTTCAATTTTCACGCGTGATAAATATCACGTTTTTTTTCAAATTATTTTAACGCGTTAAAAAGTTTGGTGGCGGCGGTGTTTTGTTATCAATAACGCGTGGTAGGGGCTTATAACGGACCGCCCCGGGTCCCCTTATAGTATAATGAATGAGAAACAAGCACGCAGACCCGACGTTTGGATTATAAAACTTAAAGCCAAAAGAAATAATAGTGCAGTTAGTAATTCAGTAGTATACTTCACTTCCTACACCCCACTAAAACTGCAACATTTTTGCACATACTTCAAACCAACTGCCAAACACCAAATATGCTACTCCTACCTTACAAAAATATTACAACACTTGAAGAATAATACTCTTCAAGAAGTCAAACGCTTTCCTATACACAATTCTTTTCACACCCTAATGACACCACAAGGGTAAAATGGACATTATGAAAAAAGTACAGAGAGCCAACTTTAGCTCAAGATATAAATTAACCAAAAAAACTCATACCTAAAACCACCATCAACTTTCTTGTTCCCATTAGTCAGCCAAAAAGTCAACACCACCCTTTTTCTCCATTGTGACTATGCTTTGCACATTATGCACACCTTGATCCTCTTCGTTGCGTCCATATTCGGTTTCTGCTTCGGGGTTAAAGGGCAGTTTTGTGAGGTTTTGGCTTTTGTTGTAGTTGATGTCGAGATCGGAAAACTTGAAGGGCTTTTTGCAAATGCAAGTTGAAGGGTACTCGTGGAATTCACCGCGCCCGGTTTTCATCTCGTCCGGTTCGCCTAAGAATCCTTGTTGGGCGGCATTAACCTTTTTAGCAAACGATTCCCATGGTATCTTATCGCGTTTGAGAAACAATGCATTGAGCTTTTTCGCATTTGGACGAATGGTTCTCTTATGCCCCATGTACCTCCTTTTATATGCCACAATCAAGAGTTGTGTATCAAGCATATTAATATTCAAGAGTAGAAAACGTACAAAACTCATAAAAATCTATTTGGAAAAACAGTAAAATTATGAGGGCATTTTAGTCATTTGACAGGAGTCAAAGACCAACACGGCAAACCATGAACCACGAACCATAACTAGGGGGTGTTTGGATGTACGATAATTGTGTGTAATAAGACGGTATAACCCCTAAATAACCAAATAAAAAAAAGAGTAAAGTACACAAATGGTCCTTGTGGTTTACCAAAATTTTGGATTTAGTCCCTGTGGTTTGCAATTTGTAACGCAATTAGCCCCCGCCAACAAATCTAGAGATTTTAATCCGTCCAAGTTAAAGGCTAAATGTGTTACAAAGTACAAACCATAGAGACCATTCATGTATTTTTGTAAAAGTTGGGGGACTAAATGCGTTACACAGTGCAGACCATAGGGACCATCCGTGTACTTTTGGAAAGCTCGGGACCACATCCAAAATTTTGGTAAACCACACGGACCATCCGTGTACTTTACTCTAAAGAGAAAATCCTAAAACCCGATTATTAAGTCCCAGTAATTAACTCCAAATAAACAAAATGCCAATAAATTAATCATATAACTTCTATTTTATGTTTCATACCTTCGACCCGCAAGAATTTTCGCCATGTTCCCATTATTGTTGGTTACGAAAACATCGCTTTCATCACAAACAATATAGTCAATGGCAGCAAGCCTCGAAGAATACGGAAGAAACGGTTCAAGATCCTCACTGGCAAGCGTTTCCTTTGTGTAAAAATTTGGAAACAGTTCCCTTAGAGGCTTTAAAGTTTCTTCCCCGCCATATATTTCACCCGATGCAACATAAAGATACGTGTTATTTTCGAAACCAAGCGCCCGGAGCATTAAGCCTACTTCATGAGGTGTAAGAGGACATTTTCCTCGTTTCCGCTCTCCATCAGGACTTGTTTCCTAATTAAAAAAAAACAAATATGGTTAAAAGGAGTTTGTTGTAGAAAAACTAATTTTTAAGATTAAAATGTTTTTATCGCTATCTCACGGGTAATGTTGCCCATCTTTTCCTGATTTCACCGAGCTCGCTTCTTTCTTTATCACCACCACCATAGTAACAACCCGAAAATGCAAGCATATCGGGCTCAAACCTGTAGATAAATACACCAAATGACCATCAAGCACAAGGCTATAATTTGTGAATTTCCATTTATTTAGAAGTATCAATTTCATCTCATTATATATACTATGCTATTTTGTCACATCAACCAAATTTGGCCCCTCAACTTTGGCATTTACTAACTTTAGCCCCTCAACTTTAATAATAACATATTTAGCCCCTCAACATTGATAATAAACAACTTTATCCCCTCAACTTTAATAATGGACATGTTTAGCCCCTTAACCTAAACAGCAAACAACTTAAACTCTCGCGATTTGCTTATTTTTATCTATGTTTCGAAGCCGCTGCGGAGCGCGGATGGTAACCCACTAGTTTACTTTCAAAAGAGTTGATTTGGGTTAGATTTATCTTCAAAGGATCGAGTTTAAAAACTTTCCCTTGAAGTGAAAAGGATCAAGTGGCTCAAACAGGTTGAAAGTCACCCTCAGTGTTATTCAAATGTTTTTAACTTTCTGAATTGGTTTATCAAACAAAACAGATACAAGTTAATGTGATTGTTTTTATTATGTTTATTAATTAATTAACCATTAAAAGGAAGATAGAAAATCATTCGTTGGGCAACTCGAACCGGCCCTTTTTGGCCCCTGCCTGTTGCAGCCCATTTTACCCATCCCACCCGACCCGCCCATTTTGAACAGAAATGAAGCATAGAATGAGAAAAACCTCAAGTGAATAGCAATGAAGCGAGGAACCATCTTCCTCATTTCCATAACGATTTTCTGTCCAAGATTTTGTATTGGTTTAGTAAATCGTAAAGCGTGATAATTGACCCGACAACGCAGCCGTTGTAGCTCTTCATCAAGGTCATTAGCAAGCCTATAATCAAACTTTGTTAACTGAAGAACCTGCACAATTCATTTATTGTTAATCTAAAGATTATATCAATATCGTAATCATAGTCATCGCACCCACCCACTCTTTTTGACATCTAGGCTGTAGTGGGGGTGCTAAACGTGTCGTGTTTGCAGGTTCAACCCGACCCGAACCCAAAATTTTTGACGAACCCAAACATGACCCGAACCCAAAAATCAAGTCATACATATGGGGCCCGAACACAAGCCGTTCAACCCGATTTTTTTTTTCTGCAAATTGATGTATTAAAATTTACTTAAAAACACAAATGTAGATAATACAATTACATTTAAATTATAAAAACTTTTGTCAATTTCTCTTTTTAAGTTATAATTATGGCATAAAATACACACGGTTTTATTTATGACATAAAACATATTGTAAAAAAAATAATATAATATAAATGGGTTAAATGGGTCAACCCGCCAACCCGACAGGGTTGACCCGAACCCATTTAGCTAAACGGATTTGCAGGTTCAACTTGAAACTGACCCGAACCCGTTTAGACTAAATCCAAACCCACGAATTTTGTGTTAGGTTTGTGTCGTGTTTTCAAGTCGTGTCAGAAATTCACACCCCTAAGCTGTGTAGGGACTAGAAGGTAACTTGATTTAAGTTTAGATAATATCTTACTCGTCTCTTCACTAGTATTGGCAGTACTTCATCAAGGTAAAATTGGGGTTCCGATTTCCTTGGGACCCGCATTGTGTACGGTGGTTTTTCAAGTGATCTCATAAATTTGTCCGGGACTCTTTTGACAACAGGCACATCCTTTGCAAGAAAAGATATGAACCAATCGACATCAAATATGTTGGCAAAATCGCTGCAAATTAAATACAAAAGTTATAATCGATAACTTTGTTTTCGCAAATACATTGCACGAGTTGACAAATGACATATAATCTCACATTCTCACTCACCTGTTGTCTTTCCAATATGAGTGATGATCCAACTCGGGAATGACTAAAGTAGCATTTAGAATACGTGCAACGACTACAGCATCGGTAATCTGAATGCAGAAATTTCATAATTAAAAAATAACATAATATTTCGATATAACAATTTGGATCGTTTTATTAAAAGGCTAGAGTGTAACATGTAACAAACTAACAATAGAACTTTCCATTAATAGAAAGTAACAATATTAACAACCGAAACATGACTTGATAAACAGAATGCTACAAAATGAATATGCTTACCCCTGTTCTTTGTTGGTTCAACCCACCACTTGCGGCAATTAGTAGATAACCATTTGAAAGCCGTTGATGTGTAGGAGCTGCATATATAATAAATTTAGAGTTTTAAGGATATGTCGAATACCATAAAGACAAAAGGATGTAGTGAAGTTCCAACATTCGCATGCTGCATATACAATAAATTTAGACACTAGGGCTGCAAACAAGCCAAGCAGCTCGCGAGCTGCTCGAGATCGGCTCAAGAAAAAACTCGAAAAGAGCCGAGCCTTATCAAGCCCGAGCCGAGCTTGAGCCTAAAATAAAGCTCGTTCAATTATCGAGCCCGAGTTCGAGCGTTGCATGTGAAGCTTGTCAGGCTCGTCCAACCTTAGTGTAATATTAGTTTTTATTAATATTTAATAACATTTACCCCTTATTTAAAGTTGTCTGGCAAACAAGCCGAGCCAAGCTTATTTAAACTTGTTTACGAGCCGAGCCCGAACCAAAAAATAAGCTTGTTTAGCAAATGAGCCCGAGTCTGAGTTTCATTTATCGAGCTCGCGAGCCTAAACGTTTCTATTATTTCTATTATTTTTATTTAATATATTAATTAATAGATACTAAACGAGCCGAGCTGGAGCTTGAGAAACTACCAACGAGCCGAGGAACCGAGCCAAGCTCGAGCCTAGTCGAGCTTGGGCTGGGCTGGGCTCGTTTGCACCCCTACAGTAGACACCTTGATCAAATTTAACCAGATGTGCATGTGGCGTGCCTCATACACGCGTTTTAAAACCGAGTTCACGTTGAGACAGTCGTATGGTTATAAAAGAGAATAAGAAGGCTTACGGGCATAATAAGGGCTTCTCTCACTGCATCCATAGTAGAATTTCGAGAAGTCGGATTTCCATATGTCAACTCGTACAGCACTAAATCGGCCCTAAATTTTAAACAACAAACGGAATAATTATTTTCGTGTAACACAGTATGTGATAAGCTAAACTCAAACCACCCAAGAGATTCTTGGACATAATTAGCAAAAAGATTAAATAAATCAATGCAAGTTAATATCTTAACAAAAATACAAACACAGTAGTTTATGCATATACATGGTCAAACATTGTTGGCTGAAATTAGGCCACAACATCATGTTAGACATATACAAATTTAAACATCAACTCATTAAGTCGCTTTCACAGTCTATGTTTTATTTATTTGTTTGTTTATTTATTTTTGAAAGGCCAGAAGTTTATTATTAAAGGAAGAAACCAGAAGGTATCATGTGACTCAAGAAATGCAACACATATGAAACAAAACTTTAACAGCAAAAAGTTTTGGAATAGATATTTCAACATCAGCTTCAAAACATAGAATTTATCCAAGAAATTAAACAAACCGAAAGCCCGAAACTGATATTAAAGCAATGCAACACAAGAACAAACTAGAAAGCTTGCCAAGAAGTTTTGAGTTGACTTCAAAATATCAAATTCTTCAAGAAATTTAGAGCTCTAACGACAGAAATTCATAAAAACGACGACTAAATCGAAACTGCTATTCAAGAAACAAACCAGAAAGATTGCCTAAAAGTTTTGAATTGGACTTTAAAATATCAAATTTTCAAGAAATTAGAGCTCTAAAGACAGAGATACAAGAAATACGACGACTAAACCAAAAATGTAATTCAAGCAATACAATACAATACAATACAAGAAAATTTCAAGAAACAAACCAGAAAGGTTGCTTATAAGTTTCGAATTCGACTTCAAAATTTCAATTTGCTCATAGAGCTCTAAAGACAGAAATACAATAAATCCGACGAATACGCCGAAACTGCTAGAAAAACAATGCAGCACAAGAAAGTTTCAATAAACCAACCATAAAGATTACCTAAAAGTTTCGAATTCGACTTCAAAACATCGAATCATTCAAGAAATTAGAGATCCAAAGACAAAAAATCTCAAGAAAACTTCAAACACTAAATACCCTTTTAACAATTTGGCATAAAAAAATTCTACTTCTCCTTTAAAAGTTAACTTTTATTTAAATAATAATTAGGCCTCTGAATATAAAATCACACATCTAATATCTTGCTCAAATTGCACAAAAAAGGACCACCTTCACGGCTTCACAAATAACATAATTCACACAACAAACAAACAAAAATATATAATTTACTCTTCATCTGAACTCCATACCCAAAACAGAAACACACCCTTAAACAACATTGCTGAAATTAGACTATAAAAACAACACAAACACCACAAAACTTTCAACAATACAACCAAATTTGACAAACATTTATGAATGAATTGGAGATAAAATTATATTTTTTTTCTCATCTAAATCCCATGCCCAAAAAGAAACAGACCCTTGAACAACATTGCTGAAATCATAACATAAAAACAACCAAATGTGTCAAACATTATGTCACAAAAAAAAAAAAAAATTATGTCACAAACATTTAAGAATGTGTTAGATACACAAAATTTAAAAAAGATTACCACTTTTTTCTTCCACAACCGCCTTTTAACAAGTCTATGAGAACACCACTCAAGATCAGAAGCAACATGACCAGTAAAAAAAGACACCAACCCAAGAACAAACAACAACACCCCACAAACCACCGTCCACGAGATCCGCCGCCGCTGTCCACCACCACCACCGACCACCGCCGTCTCCGGCGGCCATATCACACAATGATGATGCTGACCCTTCAAAATCTTGTCTTTTTTACTAATCTTGTGGTTATGATGATGATTATTAGCAAAGATCAAAACTTTTCCACTATATCTCCAAGATTTCGCTATACCCATTTACAAAAACTAAAAAAAATAATAATGGGTTTTTGAACTTTACACAATATATCATGTTACATTCCACAAAACACACACTTTCTCTCTCTACACTTTCTCTCTCTACTGTTTGTAAACAGTACAGATGGTCAGATGGGTGTGTATGGAAATGGGGGGCCTGTGATTATTTATAGCAAGCAACTGGGAAATGAGAATTCAAGTTTCTTGAAAAGTAAAGAGGTAGTGTTTTAGAGAGAGAGAAAGGGGGAGTGTGAGGAGAGAGAGAATGGAAAGGGAGAGTGTGTTGGATTTTGTGAAGAGGGACAAGAGTGATTTATGTGAATTAATAATCTTGCTAAAAATAAAAGCTTTTGAATTGAAGTGAATTGATTTCAAGATTTTTTTATAGCGGTGGGTGTGGGGCTGTGGATTGTGGATGTCAGTAGTTAGCTGCAACAGGTTTGCAGGTGTGTTGAAGGGTGTTCAACCATGTCATATTTGAGTTAGCAATTGATATTGTTTATGTTGTTTATTATTGTTGGTATGAAAGTTATGTGTTAATTAAGAGTAAATTACGTTTTTGGCCAATGTGGTTATATCACTTTTACTATATTAGCCTAAAATAAGAATTTTTAACATATCAGTCTCCATAGTCTCTATAACTAACCCTTTTGGTCCCTAAATCTAACCATTTTGACCTTCATGGTCTCTATAACTAACAATTTTAGCCCCCATGATCTCTAGACTTAGGGGCCAAAATGGTTAGTTATAGAGACTATAGGGGCAGATATGTTAAAAATTCTTATTTTATGCTAATATAGTAAAAGTGATATAACCACAGGGGTCAAAAACGTAATTTACTCATTAATTAATTATATGTTGTGTTTGTGTTAACTTTGGCTTTATTATAATTATTGTTGTAGCTAATTGTTTTTTTTTCTAGAATTGATTTATTATAAAGGAATAATTGCATATTTCCCCTTAAAAACACCCTTAATTGCATATTTACCCAAACCTAAATAAAAATTGCATATTTCCCCTTCTTTGTTAAAATGACAAAATTACCCTTCTTAAAATTAAAAGATATTATAGAATAATCAGATCACTCCAAAAAAAGGGACGTCGTTTGGGTTCTCTTCATCTACGGCGACAACAGAGGGCGACAAAGCAGGGTTTCCGGCCGGCGATTCTTCTGCCGGCGACGCTTTTGCCGGCGACACGCAGCAGCGATTCTGGCGACACGCAGCAGCGATTCCGGCGACAACACAGCAGCGCTTTTTTGCGGTTCACGGTCTTTCTTTTGCAGGTATGTTTGTCATATGTTAAAAGGGGTAGTCATATGTTAAAAGGGGTAGGCTTGATAGGTGATTTTGATGACACACTAACTTACTGTTTTGTGGATTTTTGATGAATCACTCAGTATATGTTAAAAGGCCTTTAACCTTAAGAAAAATTATTAGATTGGATTTTGATGACACAGTAACTTACTTTTTAGGTGATTTTGATGACACAGTAGCTTTTCAAGTTTGTATATCTACAACAAAAGTTAGATTGGATTTTTTTCTTATTGCTTTGTTTTGTTCTTGTATTTTTTTGTTAGATTGGATTGATTCAAGATGGAAGATGATGATATAGATGCACCAACATGGGAGAACATGGCTCAATCACCAGGTAGGATTTATGAATTAATTACTTCTTGTTTTCCATATTGTTAATAGAATTACAAAAAAGGTGTATTCTAAAGAAATGGAAGGGTACATTAGTACATAAAACTAAGAGTTATCTTAATCGAATCTCGAAGGTTAGTGTATTGGTGTTTATTACTTATTATAAATTTTATTTTAGATTAAAATTTGTATGAACTTGTTGATATTTTTCCATGTTATATGTAGAATTTGGGCGAGTACGAAGTTTGTAGAAGTAGTGAAAATCGAGCTGAAGTGAAATGCGGCGAAAAGCGTTGGGAGGTCGTACTTGTCGGGTTTGGCAAGTTAAAGGTATTCCATGTCTACATGCAGCTGCTTTTATTGCTTTCACAAGGGATGTAAATTGGGAGAAGTTTGTTGATTCTTAATTCACTATTGAGAAATTTAAATTGGACTATGCTCTAGAAGTTGCTCCGATGCCTACAAAGGATCAATGGGTGCATGTAGATGATGAGGAGAATATATACCCACCTATTATCAAACGGCCGCCCGGAAGACCAAGAAAGGAGAG
The DNA here is from genome assembly GCA_030545235.1 of Helianthus tuberosus. NCBI lineage: Eukaryota > Viridiplantae > Streptophyta > Magnoliopsida > Asterales > Asteraceae > Helianthus > Helianthus tuberosus. Next base: position 82,684,307 of record CM060428.1, on the reverse strand, counting down.
AATTAGAGCAAATGATGAGCAAAGAAAAAAATATAAGTGTCACCGGTGTGGTGGGTATGGACACCAACAAAAAAAATGCAAAAAATTCGGCATCGCAAGATCAACCATCAACAAGTAAACAGGGAAAAAGAACAAAAACATGTGAAAATAACTAATTAAAGTCGAGCAATTTACTTTTTTGGTACCAAATGGTCAAAATTTTGGCATTTGTCTTTTTCATTTTTTGGATATTGATACATGGAATTTTTGTGGTTGTTTTTTTGGATGATTTTTTGGTACCGTAATGGATTAAAGTTTTGGCATTTTGTTTTCTATTTAGATGATTGTCAATTGTATTTTTTATGATTGTTACTCTAGTTCGTTAGGAAAAATAATAAAAAAAAAACTTCATGAACAAATGCAAGTAGTGAAAAAAGACAAAAACTAGAAAAAAGGGTAAATATGCAATTTTCTAAAGTTTAGTAAAATGAAGGGTAAAATAGTCTTTCTATAATTTAGTTTTAATAAATTAAATCAAAATGGGCAAATTTGCAATTTTACTAGTTAATAGAGGGGAAATATGCAATTGAATTTTTGGCTCGGGTATATATGCAATTTCAAAGTTTTTTAAGGGGAAAATTGCAAAAAAACCCTATTATAAAATAGTCATGGGTGTTCAACCATGTCATATTTGAGTTAGCAAGTGATATTGTTTATGTTGTTTCAGGGGTAGGGTAGGGGTGGTCATCACTTGTATAAATTTCATCACTCTCAAAGTCTCAATATTCAATTAAGTTCCGTCAAGTCATCAATCATCGTTTTATCACTTACAACTTTTTTTAGTGGAAATGGTCATCACTTATGATGGAATTCCATCACTCACAACCTTTTTTTTAATTATAAATTAACAATAAAACACTAAAATTATAAATTATAAATTTCTTTTAAGAGTTAATTGCCAAAATCGTACCTTAGGTTTGGGCAGGTTTGCCATTTTCGTCTAAAACGACACTTTTGTACCAAATTTCCCCCAATGTTTGTAACATTTTGCCATTTTCATCCATACCACTAACTTAGCTTATTTTTTTCTGTTAAGTTGAGGATATTTGGATGAAACTGACAAATATAAACCATAGGGATAATTTTGGCAATTTACTCAAACTCTTTTAAATTTCTTTTATTTAATTAATTTTATTACGTATATAATAAAAAAAGAATATACATGCAATTTTTATATGAAAAAAATAATAGCTTTGTCATATAATTTTTATAAATTTTCATCTAACCACTAACTAAGTTAATTTTTCTATTAAGGCGAAAGATGTTTATAAACTAGAGTAAATTACAAAAAATCATCCTTTATGTATGTCACTTATTGCAAACTGTGTCATTTGTCTTCAATAATTACAGAAAATGTACTCGATGTTTGCAAACTCTTGCAAGTTACGTCCTTTACCCCTAACTCAGTTAATTTTTGTGGTTAAATCTGACCAAATGGAACCCACATAAGGGTATATTGGTCATTTTACCCTAAATACTAAAAAAATAAAATTAACAAAAATTCAGATTCTCTCTCTCTCTCTCTGAACGACAGGTCTCTTTTCATCAATGATTCTCTCTCTCAACTCTCTTTATCCCCCTCTTCACACACCACAACCACCACCGTAAACAACACACCACCACCACCATAAACACCAACCCACCACCATCACCGCCTTCTACCACCACCGTCACCACCCACCCCACCACCATCGGCTTCATAGAAAGCTTTAATAACCAAACTATCATTAAAAATCTTATGTTTCATCTGTGCATTCAACAACAAATCCTTCATATACGGCTCGGGAACCGATTCCTTCAAAGCAGTATCATCTATAACAAAAGTAAGCTCCTCACCAAAACTATCATTCACAAGCAACCTTTGTGAGTCATAATCAACACACGCGCCAAGCGCGTGCGTAACAAATCCTTTAAACAACCATTTACTCTCTCCGGCGAAAACCTAACCGGAGATGACGAAACCGGACTCTGATGAACATGATCTCGTTTCAGATAAGATCCAAACGTCGAGTACGAAAACGAACTAGTTAAACTGCTCAGATCTTCAGCGCTGGTTCTCGTTGACGATAGATCTTCAGATCCGGCACCGGCGAAGGTCGGTGACGACGAGAAAAGCGTGGATAAACCTCCGATTACCGGTTGTCATGACGTAACGGTTGTCGTTGATGACGTAGTTGGACGGGTGGATAGATCGAAATCGTCGGAACCGCCATGGATGAAGAAGATGAACAAATTTGTGAAAATGATGAAGCTCTAGGGTTTTGAATTGGTGAAAATTGAGATGAATTAATGAAAGAAGATGAACAAATTTGTGAAAATTATGAAGCCCTAGAGATCTGTCATTAAAAGAGAGATAGAAAAGATCTGATTATTTTATAATTTTATTTTTTTAGTATTTAGAGTAAAATTACCAATATACCCTCATGTGGGGTCTATTTGATCAGATTTAACCACAAACATTAACTGAGTTAGGGTTAAAGGACATAACTTGCAAGAGTTTGCAAACATCGAGTATGTTTTCTGTAATTATTGAAGACAAATGACACAATTTGCAATAAGCGACATACATAAAGGACGATTTTTTGTAATTTACTCTATAAACTTAGACAAAAATTAATTTCTAATTTTTTATATAGATCAGTTTTATAAAAATAAAATCTACTTAAACCTCTAAATTTTATAAAACTAAAATGCTGGTGACCTTATTGAAAAATGTCAAATAAAAAAATCTTATCATATGTACCAAGTTTGTAATTTATCTTCTACTCTTTTAAATTCGCTCATAAGGAAAAACAGAAGCCAGTGCCCCCCCCCCCCCCCTATCAAACAACGTATCGTTACCAAACCTTAAAATTACCCACCAAATTGTAATTATAATGCTATGAACCAAAAGTTTCTTTACTCAAGCCACTCAGAATAAGTATTAGTTAGTTACCCTCATAATCTAAATTAAATAAATATTTTATTTCTACTAACATATTTCCTATGTGCTCAACACATTTAAAAATATGTAACGTTTTACAATTTTTTTCTATCTCTACAGCTGATAAATACTAAAAGCTGTAATCGATTGTTATGTGTTGCACACCATTGATGTTTTCTCTTTATAAAACTGATTTATATAAAGAAGCTGTAAATTAATTTATAAAATTTAAAACATCCTTCACCTTAACAGAAAAAATAAATTGAGTTAGTGATTTGGATGAAAATTTATAAAATCATGTGACAAAACTATTATTTTTTTTTTCTAAAAACTCCATGTATAGTCTTTTTTGTTATATATGTAACAAAAATAATTAAATTAAATAAAAGAAATTAAAAAGGATTTGAGTAAATTGCCAAAATCGTCCCTGTGGTTTTATATTTGCCAGTTTCATCCAAATATCCTCAACTTAACAAAAAAAAAAATAAACTAAGTTAGTGGTTTGGATGAAAATGGCAAAAATTTACAAATGTTGGGGGCAATTTGGTACAAAAGTGTCATTTTGGACGAAAATGACAAACGTGCCCAAACCTCAGGGACGATTTTGGTAATTAACTCTTCATTTAAATTAAAATATATTAGTTCAATTAAACATACTAGAAAAATTTTAGACTACAATAATTTAGACTACAATTAAAAAAAACATACATAAAGAAACTATACTCCTTGTTCGAATTAGGAAATTCCAAACCTAAAGAACCTACTAGTTCAATTAAATCGTATCTCAACCGAAAGTGAGTTTCTTCATCACACAACTGTTGTTGGATATTTTCGGGAACGTGAACTTGTGTAGGGGGATCCGGCACCCAATCTGTAGATATTGCACGTTCGTCTTGTTTGATTAACATATTGTGCAATATGATAGATGCATATACTTTGCTATGTATTTATTTCTTATCCATCGCACGAACTGGTCAGCTTAGAATACCCCATCTACCCTTTAAAACACCAAAAGCCCTCTCAACATCTTTTCTTGCTTATTATTGCAACTTTTTGAACGCATTTTCTTTAGCCTCGACAGAAAATGAAGGAGCTTTCACAAAAACAGACCATGATGGGTAGATACCATCCACAAGAAGAAAGCCTTGTCTGTAATATCGTCCATTACGGTTTGGAACAACGGCGACGTGTGCAAAACATTGATGTCGTTGTTTGAACCTGGAAAACAAAAATATGAAGGCCAAAACCATAAATCATTTGACGCCACCGCTTCAAGTATGATGGTTGGTCTTTTGACGTCACCCCTAGCATACGCTCCTCGCAACTCTCCTAGACAATTTCTCCACTCGATATGTGTACAATCGATGCTACCGAGCATCCTAGGAAAATGCCATCTAGCCTCATGTGCGGCGTAAATACGTGAGATATCGTGTCTCGTCGGTTTAAAAATTTGTGAAATGGAATAAAAATTGTAGAATGTGTGATATGTGTTTATGTTTTGGTGTGGGTGAAATGGTATAAAAATTGTGAAGTATATATAGATGTTTATAGGTTTTTTTATTAAACATAACGTTCCCAAAAAACGGTCAAAACACATGCAACGATCGGATTTTTAAAACTCAATGCGTCAAAAAAATAATGTGAATTAAGTTTCACGCGTGATGGAGAGGGGGTGGCGGCGGTATTTGGTCTTGTTCCACGCGTGAAACTCTTTCATCACGCACAAAATTCATGCCACCCCGGGTGGCCTAATATTGTTGGGATGAAAGTTATGTGTTAATTAATTAATTATATGTTGTATTTGTGTTAATTTTGGCTTTATTATAAATATTGTTGTAGCTAATTGTTTTTTTTTCTAGAATTGATTTATTATAAAATAGTCATGGGTAAGGCTTGTGTTCAACCATGTCATATTTGGGTTAGCAAGTGATATTGTTTATGTTGTTTAATATTGTTGGGATGAAAGTTATGTGTTAATTAATTATATGTTGTGTTTGTGTTAATTTTGGCTTTATTATAATTATTGTTGTAGCTAATTGTTTTTTTTCTAGAATTGATTTAGAGTAAATTGTTATTTTAGTCCCTAAGGTTTGTCTATCATTTTAGTTCAGATAGTTTTTTTCTCCATTGGGTCCCTGAGTTTTTTAATTTTTTTTGTCATTTTGATCACATTGTCTAACTTGGTTTTAACCAGGGATATTTTTGACATTTTCGTTATAAACTTTTCAACTTGTCATTTTGATCACATTGCCTAACTCAATCAAAAACTCAGTTTTAACCAAGGATATTTTTGCAAATCATTATTTATTCAAAGTCTAATAATTCGTTGCAAATCATGATCTATGCTCTTACTCATAAGTTGTTTTGACTATTATTGTTGGATCTGACTTTTTGCCAAAAAACAATAAGAGAATAGCACATTATCATAACAAAAATTTAAAAACTGGAAGTAAAAGCTACAGTGAAGCCTCTGTTCATAAAATTTCTAAATCCAGGTACTATATTAATAATTTACAAGAATTTAAAACCAAATACTAATATGAACAGATCTACAGCTTTAAATTTCAGTGGGAAAATACAACATGAATCTACAGTAAAACAGCTCAGTTAAAAAAGTTACTAAATCCAGGTATTGTATTAACAATTAATAAAACTTGAAACCAAATACAAATATATGCATAGATCTGTAGCTTTGATATTCAGTGACAAAATACACATGAACCTATATCAAAATCATGAAACCCAAAAGGAACCTTAAGAATAAAATCATCAGATCTGAACAAAAAAAATCACATGTATCATCAACAACATATCCGATTTCATAACGCCTCGTATCTTCGTATTTCTATTTTAAAAATGTTCGTATTCGTATTCTAATTTTAGAAACCTTACATTCGTATTTTTATTTCAATCTCACAATTCGAGGCGTTAATCATAATAAAATTCATATTATATACATATTTTTTATTCACATAACCGATCATTTAAATACGTATTTATACTCAAATCGACACAATTATACGTATAAATACTTATACTCACATCCTCAATACTTGAATTATACTTTTATACTTTTTATATACTCAAGAAATACCAAGAAATATACCAATCATCTTTCCACCTCATCAATCCTCTTCCACCTTCTTTAACCAATCATATTTCACCTTTTTCCACCTCCTTTCTCCACCAATCATCTTTTCAATCCTCTTCCACCTTCTTTAACCAATCACATTTCACCCTTTTCCACCTTCTATATCTATAAATACCAACCTCATTCTACCATTTTCTTCACACCATTCTTGTCACACCCCGATATTTCCACATATTTCCGGTGGGGAGTATCATGACGTAGTTGATATCATCATAGACAATTAAACACAATTATAGCACAGCGAAAGGCTTGAAAGTTAAATACTATTACAACCCATAATGTCCAAAGTTCAAAACGAAAGACTATACAGACAAATTGTAATAGAGAATATACAGACAAATTGTAATAGAGATCTACAAGCGAACCATAGAACAAATACAAAAAACTGAGTTTGACAGACTTCAGGCATCTAAGGATTTGCAAGATCCTCTTAATTGACACCAAGTAGCTCCAGCCTAATTTTGAGAGGTAACTATCACTTAGTCTTTGGAAAATACGTTATACGTCAGTTTTCACTGGTAAATACAATTAACTGACTCGTCTGAAAACATTTAAGAAAAATTGATTTAGGCGCACAAGGCACAAAATCTTTTATAACTTGGGACAATTCTTATTAAAATCTTGTATACAGATTTACATGTTTGTCATACATATGGGGTCGGTTTGGAAACCGGACATGATTAGCTGACTCCCACTTATAAAACCCACAAAGGAGTTATCCTCAACTTGTGGGTAATTTAATATTAAGAATTTACATCTATCAGGTGTATGCCTACACCCCGTGCATAGGTCGTGGCCATTAATAACTTAAATGAGCCGAGGATATCCAAGACACGGTGGTTAAGCCCCAATGTTTATGTTATCAAACAAAATAGATTAAAACGGGTTATGCAAGTTTATTAATCACAATCTGACTAAATGATCCCATACCCGACCAAGCGGTAATAATTTACCGTATCCCATGCCCGTATAGGGAAAATAAGTTAAATGTATTTACCTGAGTTAATTATGCAAAGGATGCTACTCAGCCGTATATTCTCAAGACCTTATGCAAATATCTTCTACCGAAGCTACTTAATCTGTAAGGAAGGTTTTATTAACCTATTAGGATACTAACGGGTCTTATTTAAGTCAAAGACTTAGACCAGTTAGTTTTAAGGATGCTTTACGGTTCGAAACGCTAGATTAAGCGGAGACCGGAATGGAATGTAATTTAGACCCAACAAGTAGGAATCTTGTGTAATATGGGTAAACTAAATACATTCTGGATTTTGAAATTTAAATGACAAGGTTAAACCCGTTTTGGCTAATTTATGCAAACTAGTTACATAAACCGAACCGAACGCGTATAAGCATAACGGGTAACCGAATGAACCATATACAAGTTCCATATATTATTATGCTTAACATATGTTAAGACATCAATAGGATGTCAACATATATGCCCAAAAAGGATTTAAAACCGAATTAAGCCTCATAAGGGCGTTTTGGTCATTTTAGGATATATAAAAGAGGTTTATAGGTAAACTGATGTTCTGGTAAAAAACATTCTATAAAAAAAAATTATTTTATGATGTTATAACAGTAGGATATCATACATATGTGTCGTTTTACCATTTATGGCCAAACTATGCCCCGAAAGGGTATTTTGGTCATTTCACATATGCTTTTAAGGACATAATTAGAATTCTGAGTTCATGACCTATACCTACAGTAGAAATATTAAAAAATATTTATAAATTCAGTAGGTAACAAGTCTTGGGTGCTAAATATGGTTTTAAACCATACTATGCACCAAATTAACGTAAAAGTCGATAATTGACGATATTTGCAAAGTTTATATGATTCTGAGATTTTGACCAGCCCTGAATGGTCAAAACATTTTATTTTTATATTAAATCAGTAGGAAAAGGTTTTGCATGTTAATCATATATAAAACACATTTTATTTGCAAAAAGGGCATTTTCGTCAATTATAGAATTTATACAAGAACTCAATGTTAAGGTCAGTATATAATGTGACCCAATATTCCAAAAATCCCTAAAAATAATATCACAACAGTAGGTAATGATTTTTGAGTCAAATTTATGTTTTAAACATGATTTATATACCAAAGGGTAGTTTAGTCTTTATAAAAGCTTAATTTACGATCTTTAGTATAACATCAGTTTATGACCAGAATGTAAGTCTCAAAATACTCTAAATATGTTCACTAATCAGTACCTAATTCATTTGTATGTTCTTTTATTCAAAAATCTCATTTTTTGATCATAAGGGTATTTTAGACAATAATGAGCATAATAAATAGAAATATGCATATAATTCCGAATGAAAGGTGACCTGATAATATAACTTCAGAGAATTATACTACAACATTAAATGGTCACAATGGAAGCTTAAAACATAAAGAGATTAAGCTTAATCGGGTAAGAACTGAAAGTCAAAGCAAAAGTCAAGCTTTTGTGACTTTCGGTTGCGAACAGAGCTTAAACTTAGAATTGTCGGGTTGAATATGTCCAGACATGTTCTAATATTATTTACCAAGTTATTTAAGTGATAAAATATGATTTATAACCTCTACATTATCAAATTTGATTTTTATTTTAAAAGCTGACCAGTTTGACTTTTTATTAAAATACTTTGACCCGACAATTAACTAAGTAAACGTGATAATTAAGAGGTTCCCTTTTGAGGGATTAACACCTACCTAATTATGATCACTCGCCATATTCGCCTCGAACAATGGCTGGACCATTTAGGTCTAAACCGAAGGTCAAAGCCGTTTTGCGGCAACTTTGACTTTCGGTCTTTAAACATAAAACACCGAAAGCCCTCTCAACATCTTTTCTTGCTTATTATTGCAACTTTTTGAACGCATTTTCTTTAGCCTCGACAGAAAACGAAGGAGCTTTCACAAAAACAGACCATGATGGGTAGATACCATCCACAAGAAGAAAGCCTTGTCTGTAATATCGTCCATTACGGTTTGGAACAACGGCGACGTGTGCAAAACATTGATGTCGTTGTTTGAACCTGGAAAACAAAAATATGAAGGCCAAAACCATAAATCATTTGACGCCACCGCTTCAAGTATGATGGTTGGTCTTTTGACGTCACCCCTAGCATACGCTCCTTGCAACTCTCCTGGACAATTTCTCCACTCGATATGTGTACAATCGATGCTACCAAGCATCCTAGGAAAATGCCATCTAGCCTCATGTGCGGCGTAAATACGTGAGATATCGTGTCTCGTCGGTTTAAAAATTTGTGAAATGGAATAAAAATTGTAGAATGTGTGATATGTGTTTGTGTTTTGGTGTGGGTGAAATGGTATAAAAATTGTGAAGTATATATAGATGTTTATAGGTTTTTTTATTAAACATAACGTTCCCAAAAAACGGTCAAAACACATGCAACGATCGGATTTTTAAAACTCAATGCGTCAAAAAAATAATGTGAATTAAGTTTCACGCGTGATGGAGAGGGGGTGGCGGCGGTATTTGGTCTTGTTCCACGCGTGAAACTCTTTCATCACGCACAAAATTCATGCCACCCCGGGTGGCCTAATATTGTTGGGATGAAAGTTATGTGTTAATTAATTAATTATATGTTGTATTTGTGTTAATTTTGGCTTTATTATAAATATTGTTGTAGCTAATTGTTTTTTTTTTCTAGAATTGATTTATTATAAAATAGTCATGGGTAAGGCTTGTGTTCAACCATGTCATATTTGGGTTAGCAAGTGATATTGTTTATGTTGTTTAATATTGTTGGGATGAAAGTTATGTGTTAATTAATTATATGTTGTGTTTGTGTTAATTTTGGCTTTATTATAATTATTGTTGTAGCTAATTGTTTTTTTTTCTAGAATTGATTTAGAGTAAATTGTTATTTTAGTCCCTAAGGTTTGTCTGTCATTTTAGTTCAGATAGTTTTTTTCTCCATTGGGTCCCTGAGTTTTTTAATTTTTTTTTGTCATTTTGATCACATTGTCTAACTTGGTTTTAACCAGGGATATTTTTGACATTTTCGTTATAAACTTTTCAACTTGTCATTTTGATCACATTGCCTAACTCAATCAAAAACTCAGTTTTAACCAAAGATATTTTTGCAAATCATTATTTATTCAAAGTCTAATAATTCGTTGCAAATCATGATCTATGCTCTTACTCATAAGTTGTTTTGACTATTATTGTTGGATCTGACTTTTTGCCAAAAAACAATAAGAGAATAGCACATTATCATAACAAAAATTTAAAAACTAGAAGTAAAAGCTACAATGAAACCTCTGTTCATAAAATTTCTAGATCCAGGTACTATATTAATAATTTACAAGAATTTAAAACCAAATACTAATATGAACAGATCTACAACTTTAAATTTCAGTGGGAAAATACAACATGAATCTACAGTAAAACAGCTCAGTTAAAAAAGTTACTAAATCCAGGTATTGTATTAACAATTAATAAAACTTGAAACCAAATACAAATATATGCACAGATCTGTAGCTTTGATATTCAGTGACAAAATACACATGAACCTATATCAAAATCATGAAACTCAAAAGGAACCTTAAGAATAAAATCATCAGATCTGAACAAAAAAAAAATCACATGTATCATCAACAACATATCCGATTTCATAACGCCTCGTATCTTCGTATTTCTATTTTAAAAATGTTCGTATTCGTATTCTAATTTTAGAAACCTTACATTCGTATTTTTATTTCAATCTCACAATTCGAGGCGTTAATCATAATAAAATTCATATTATATACATATGTTTTATTCACATAACCGATCATTTAAATACGTATTTATACTCAAATCGACACAATTATACGTATAAATACTTATACTCACATCCTCAATACTTGAATTATACTTTTATACTTTTTATATACTCAAGAAATACCAAGAAATATACCAATCATCTTTCCACCTCATCAATCCTCTTCCACCTTCTTTAACCAATCATATTTCACCTTTTTCCACCTCCTTTCTCCACCAATCATCTTTTCAATCCTCTTCCACCTTCTTTAACCAATCACATTTCACCCTTTTCCACCTTCTATATCTATAAATACCAACCTCATTCTACCATTTTCTTCACACCATTCTTGTCACACCCCGATATTTCCACATATTTCCGGTGGGGAGTATCATGACGTAGTTGATATCATCATAGACAATTAAACACAATTATAGCACAGCGGAAGGCTTGGAAGTTAAATACTATTACAACCCATAATGTCCAAAGTTCAAAACGAAAGAATATACAGACAAATTGTAATAGAGATTATACAGACAAATTGTAATAGAGATCTACAGGCGAACCATAAAACAAATACATAAAACTGAGTTTGACAGACTTCAGGCATCTAAGGATTTGCAAGATCCTCTTAATTGACACCAAGTAGCTCCAGCCTAATTTTGAGAGGTAACTGTCACTTAGTCTTTGGAAAATACGTTATACGTCAGTTTTCACTGGTAAATACAATTAACTGACTCGTCTGAAAACATTTAAGAAAAATTGATTTAGGCGCACAAGGCACAAAATCTTTTATAACTTGGGACAATTCTTATTAAAATCTTGTATACAGATTTACATGTTTGTCATACATATGGGGCCGGTTTGGAAACCGGACATGATTAGCTGACTCCCACTTATAAAACCCACAAAGGAGTTATCCTCAACTTGTGGGTAATTTAATATTAAGAATTTACATCTGTCAGGTGTATGCCTACACCCCGTGCATAGGTCGTGGCCATTAATAACTTAAATGAGCCGATGATATCCAAGACACGGTGGTTAAGCCCCAATGTTTATGTTATCAAACAAAATAGATTAAAACGGGTTATGCAAGTTTATTAATCACAATCTGACTAAATGATCCCATACCCGACCAAGCGGTAATAATTTACCGTATCCCATGCCCGTATAGGGAAAATAAGTTAAATGTATTTACCTGAGTTAATTATGCAAAGGATGCTACTCAGCCGTATATTCTCAAGACCTTATGCAAATATCTTCTACCGAAGCTACTTAATCTGTAAGGAAGGTTTTATTAACCTATTAGGATACTAACGGGTCTTATTTAAGTCAAAGACTTAGACCAGTTAGTTTTAAGGATGCTTTACGGTTCGAAACGCTAGATTAAGCGGAGACCGGAATGGAATGTAATTTAGACCCAACAAGTAGGAATCTTGTGTAATATGGGTAAACTAAATACATTCTGGATTTTGAAGTTTAAATGACAAGGTTAAACCCGTTTTGGCTAATTTATGCAAACTAGTTACATAAACCGAACCGAACGCGTATAAGCATAACGGGTAACCGAATGAACCATATACAAGTTCCATATATTATTATGCTTAACATATGTTAAGACATCAGTAGGATGTCAACATATATGCCCAAAAAGGATTTAAAACCGAATTAAGCCTCATAAGGGCGTTTTGGTCATTTTAGGATTTATAAAAGAGGTTTATAGGTAAACTGATGTTCTGGTAAAAAACATTCTATAAAAAAATTTATTTTATGATGTTATAACAGTAGGATATCATACATATGTGTCGTTTTACCATTTATGGCCAAACTATGCCCCGAAAGGGTATTTTGGTCATTTCACATATGCTTTTAAGGACATAATTAGAATTCTGAGTTCATGACCTATACCTACAGTAGAAATATTAAAAAATATTTATAAATTCAGTAGGTAACAAGTCTTGGGTGCTAAATATGGTTTTAAACCATACTATGCACCAAATTAACGTAAAAGTCGATAATTGACGATATTTGCAAAGTTTATATGATTCTGAGATTTTGACCAGCCCTGAATGGTCAAAACATTTTATTTTTATATTAAATCAGTAGGAATAGGTTTTGCATGTTAATCATATATAAAACACATTTTATTTGCAAAAAGGGCATTTTCGTCAATTATAGAATTTATACAAGAACTCAATGTTAAGGTCAGTATATAATGTGACCCAATATTCCAAAAATCCCTAAAAATAATATCACAACAGTAGGTAATGATTTTTGAGTCAAATTTATGTTTTAAACATGATTTATATACCAAAGGGTAGTTTTGTCTTTATAAAAGCTTAATTTACGATCTTTAGTATAACATCAGTTTATGACCAGAATGTAAGTCTCAAAATACTCTAAATATGTTCACTAATCAGTACCTAATTCATTTGTATGTTCTTTTATTAAAAATCTCATTTTTTGATCATAAGGGTATTTTAGTCAATAATGAGCATAATAAATAGAAATATGCATATAATTCAGAATGAAAGGTGACCTGATAATATAACTTCAGAGAATTATACTACAACATTAAATGGTCACAATGGAAGCTTAAAACATAAAGAGATTAAGCTTAATCGTGTAAGAACTGAAAGTCAAAGCAAAAGTCAAGCTTTTGTGACTTTCGGTTGCGAACAGAGCTTAAACTTAGAATTGTCGGGTTGAATATGTCCAGACATGTTCTAATATTATTTACCAAGTTATTTAAGTGATAAAATATGATTTATAACCTCTACATTATCAAATTTGATTTTTATTTTAAAAGCTGACCAGTTTGACTTTTTATTAAAATACTTTGACCCGACAATTAACTAAGTAAACATGATAATTAAGAGGTTCCCTTTTGAGGGATTAACACCTACCTAATTATGATCACTCGCCATATTCGCCTCGAACAATGGCTGGACCATTTAGGTCTAACCGAAGGTCAAAGCCGTTTTGCGGCAACTTTGACTTTCGGTCTTTAAACATAGAAAAACTGAACTAAAGTAGCTTAGGACACTTACAAAGGATCCGAGCTCAATCTATAAACTAGAGGGAGTCTCCTTTGATCAGGAATCTCCAAGAAAGAGTGAGAAGAGAAGATTTTGAAATGAGCAAGGAATAAGGCACCATGAGGTTGCTATTTATAGTTGAAGGGGGTGTTCAAGGATCAAGCCAGGTGTTATGGATGTCCAGAGATTATCACCGGTGTCCTAGCTGATTCCTAAAACCATCAAAAAGCTCCTGGTTTCGAGTTATGAGTGTAGAAGATGACAAACCTACAACTGTCCAAAACTGTTGCCAGATACAGTCCTTACGGACCGTAAGCCTGAGCCTTTACGGTCCGTAACCGCCTCTGAAATGTATCACCCAGCTATAGTCCTTACGGACCGTAAGCCTGAACCTTTACAGTCCGTAAGCGATTGTTCAGAGAACTAAAATTTTGAAACTTCACACCTTTGGCCCTTCAACTTTTATAATCATTATTAATAATTCCCGAGAGCGTGATTTAACATTATGAAGCCTCGTGTTTAGTAAAAAGGTCACTCAGAGGCATAAATTAGCATGTTGACACTTTTAGTCCCTCCGCATATGTATTTTCAACGTTTGACAAGTTTGGTCCTTTGGAATAAATCCTTTACACGTTTAGGGTTTAGGACACGTGCTTTTATATAATTGGACATGATTTTACGAGGTGTTACATCCTCACCCCCTTAAAAGAAATCTCGACCCTGAGATTTACTGAAACAAGTGGGGGTACCTTTGTCGCATAGTGGACTCAACCTCCCACGTATGTTCAAGGTCTCTATGGGCATCCCATTTAATTTTCACAATCGGTATATGCTTCCTTCGGAGCTTTTTAACTTGTCGATCCTCGATCGATATAGGTCTTTCAACAAACCTCAAGCTTTCATCTATCTGTACGTCCTTATGAGACATTGCTAGTGATTCATCAGCTAGACATTTCTTTAAGTTACAGACGTGGAACACATTGTGAATTCCACTCAGCTCCTCAAGCAAGTTTAGCTTATAAGCTACACTCCCGACACATTCAATGATCTCGAATGGTCCGATGTATCTTGGGCAGTAGCTTACCCTTCTTACCAAAACGCATCACACCTTTCCAGGGTGATACCTTCAGTGAAAACCTTGTCTCCTACCTCAAACTTTAGAGGTTTTCGCCTTTTATCTGCATAGCTTTTCTGCCTATCTCTGGCAGCCTCTAGGCGATCTCGAATCTGGATAATCTTGTCTGTTGTTTCGAGGACTATCTCAGGTCCTGATAACTAAGTTTCTCCAACTTCCGCCCAACAAATGGGCGTTCTGCATTTTCTCCCATATAAAGCCTCAAAAGGCGCAGCCTGAATGCTGGTATGGTAACTATTATTATAGGAGAACTCAATTAAAGGAAGGTGGTCATCACAGCTACCACCTAAATCGATGACACATGCGCGAAGGATGTCTTCTAATGTTTGAATTGTACGCTCACTTTGTCCATCCGTTTGAGGATGGTAAGTAGTACTAAAATTCAAACGAGTGCCCAAAGATTGTTGGAAACTTTTCCAGAAATGAGAAGTGTATCTAGTATCTCTGTTAGATACAATAGATACTGGCACTCCGTGGAGAGATATAATATTGTCTACGTATAACTGAGCTAACTTATCGGAGCTATGAGTCTCCTTGATGGGTAAGAAATGAGCTGACTTAGTCAGTCTGTCAACTATGACCCATATAGTATCGTTTCCATTCCTTGTCTTTGGTAACTTGGAAATGAAATCCATGGTTACCATCTCCCATTTCCATGTGGGAAGTTCTAACTGTTGTAGCAAACCTGACGACTTTTGATGTTCAGCCTTAATCTAAGCGCATGTCAGACATTTAGCTACGTGTGTGGCAATGGACTTTTTCAGACCCATCCACCAATAGTTGACTTTTAGATCTTGATACATCTTTCACCTCCAGGATGAACGGAGTATCTTGAATTATGAGCTTCCTGAAGGATTATATCTCTAAGTCCTCCACGAATAGGAACCCAGATTCTACCATTTAATCTAAGGATTCCATCTTTACCAGGTGACAACTGATCAACAGTTGCACCTAATTTCTCACTTGGAAGGTTAGCTTCCAATACAACTTCCTTTTGAGCAGCTAACAGCCTTTCATTCAAACTGTTCTTGAGTTCGATACTTTTGGCATTTATCCGTATAGGTTTAATACTTTCTTTTCTGCTTAATGCATCCGCGACTACATTCGCTTTACCAGGATGGTAGCGAATCTCACAGTCATAGTCATTTAAGGTTTCCATCCAGCGGTGTTGCCTCATATAGAGATCCTTTTGATTAAACAAATGTTGGAGACTTTTGTGATCTGATTATATCACACATTTAGTTCCATACAAGTAATGTCTCCACAACTTGTAATTCTTTTCATGCACTTTCAGTTGTCGTGATGCATAAGCGATCACTGTGCCTCTCTACATAAGCACACAACCCATGCCAGTGTGCGAAGCATCACAATAAACAACGAACTCTTCTATTCCTTCAGGCAATGTCAACACTGGAGCATTGCTCAACTTGTTCTTAAAGATTTCAAAAGACACTTGTTGTTTAGGACCCCAATCAAACTTTACATTCTTACGAGTAAGAGTAGTTAGGGGTGCGGTTATCCTTGAGAAGTTTTCAATGAACCTTCTGTAATATCCTGCTAATCCCTAGAAACTGCGGATTTCAGTAGATATCTTAGGTGCTTCCCAGTTCATTATTGCTTCTATCTTGGCGGAATCCACTTGGATACCATGCTCGCTTACCACATGTCCAAGAAATTGGACTTCGCGAAGCCAGAATTCGCACTTGGAGAATTTAGCGTAAAGCTTCTCCCGTTGTAGTAGTCCTTGGATGCACCGGAGGTGTTTCTCGTGATCAGCTTGACTACGTGAGTAGATAAGTATGTCATCTATAAAGACAATGACAAACTTATCTAAGTATGGTTTGCAGACTCGATTCATCAGATCCTTGAATGTTGCAGGTGCGTTAGTGAGTCCGAAAGGCATCACTAAGAACTCGTAGTGACCATACCTTGTCCTAAACGTGGTTTTGGGTACATCTTCAGTTCTAACTTTAAGTTGATGATACCCTGATCTTAGATCAATCTTTGAGAAGAAACTTGCCCCTTTGAGTTGATCAAACAGATCGTCGATCCTGGGCAATGGATAACGGTTCTTGCTTGTTACTTTGTTCAGCTCGCGATAATCAATGCACAGACGCATTGAACCATCCTTCTTCTTTACAAATAGTATGGGTGCTCCCCAAGGTGACGAGCTGGGTTGTATAAAACCCTTTTCCAATAAGTCATCCAGTTGGGTTCTCAACTCTTTCATCTCTGTTGGAGCTAGACGGTAGGGAGCTCGTGCAATCGGTGTTGCTCCTGGTAGGATATCAATTCTGAACTCTACTTGCCTCTCAGGAGGTAATCCAGGTAGTTCATCATGGAAGACATCCTGATACTCAGAAATGATTGGAATGTCTTCGATCTTAGGTTTCCGATCATCTACTGTCACTTGTGCCATGTAGATGACACATCCGCTCTTCAGGCACTTAGATGCTTTGAGTATGGATACATTGTCAGGCAATCCGTAATGCGTATCTCCATATATGGTGATCAACTCACCAGATGGGGTTTTGATGTTAACTTGCTTCTTATCGCAGGTAATCTGGGCTTGGTTACGTGACAACCAATCCATGCCTAAGACTACATCAAACCCAACCAATTTCATTCTCAAAAGAGATAGCGGAATAGAATGATTCTTAATGGATATAAAGCATCCATCAAGAAGAGTTGAAGCGGTTTCTAAGGTACCATCTGCGAGTTCTACCTCATATTTAATGTCTAGAGTTTTAATAGGCAGATTCAGCAATTTACTAAATTTAAGATCTACAAACGACTTATCAGCACCTGAATCAAATAAAACTCTAGCATAAATATCATTAATGAGGAAGGTACCTGTTATAACTTTATCATCATTCACCGCTTCCCTGGCGTTCATCTGAAACACCCTAGCATTAGTTTTCTTCGCCTCCTCGGGCTTCTTGGTGTTCTTCGGGCAGTTAGTCTTAATGTGCCCTTTTTCATTGCAACCATAGCAGGTTGCGTCTTTCAAATTTTGGCACTCCAAAGATTTGTTCCCTTTCTTTTTACAGATTCCACAAGGCTTGGTCTGTAGATCCAAATTGCATTTCCTAAAATGCCTTTTGTCACAGTTCTTACACCTGGGCTTGTTACCAAACTGTTCCTTTTTAAACCCAGAATTTCCTTTCATATTCTTGTTTGACTGGTGGGACTGGTCATCCTCCCTTTTTCTCTTTCCATCCTCAGTGGTTCTCCTAGACTTACTCCTTACAACATCAAGAGTAAGTGACAATGTGTGACAACCCTCAAAAATTTCATGTATCCGTACGATTGATTAATGATAATTAAAGTGCTTGATGACTGTGCTGAATTACTTAACTGCTTTCTGATTACTGTGTCATACTTACATGTACTTTTAACATACTAGTCTTGTGCAGAAAATTGACTAAATGGCCCTGAATGTTTTCCTAAGTGTTAGGAATTAAAAGTGTTACAAAAAGATATATATATATATATATATATATATATATATATATATATATATATATATATATATATATATATAGGACACTATATGGAATAACTTAGCACTTTAACGGAACGGTATCTAACCGAACAACCGCACATTACCCGGAACACTAAAATATTACCAGAAACATTGTTTCACTTTTTCTGAGCTAGTATTAGTTCCCGAACACTTAAACATACTACATAATTCATGTTACACACTAGACACAACACTTACACTTAAACACCCTACTAAATCACCTAATTACCAATTAATTTACATTTAACCCCCCTTCCCTTCTCTACGACACCAAAGGGGACCCCACACTCAAGATCCTTCAAATCTTCCTAAATCCCTTGCAAATCTCTTCTTGGACTTGGGTAAGATCTTCTTTATACAAATTGAAACACATGGACCAAAGGGTATTAGTTGGTTGGTTATAAGAACTCACCATTTCATCATCTTCATCTTCATCAAACTCAACCTCTCTCTTCCTCCCCTCATCAAGCTCGGCCGAAACATCCCCTTACACCACCACAAGTTTCAAGCATCCATCTTCCAATCCAAGTGTACTTCTAGGTGCTACAAGGCGTTCAACGAAGCTTGGTGTTCTCGGAAGTTGAAGGACCTCTTGCTAGTGCTATTAACCACTCATTTTCCATCTTGTTTCTTCCCTACCTTCAAAGCTAGTAGTAAGCTTCTTTGATCTTCATTTACTTCATGTTTATGGTGGTTAATAGTTATTTTATGATGAAATCTCTAGAACGCTAAAAGATCATAAACAAAGTCTTGAACATAAGCTTTACATGAGAAGAAATAATGCTAGAATGATGTTATTTTGAGTATGTATGATGTTACTTGGTGATTACTAGTAATATGATGATTGATCATCATATGGAGCTTGTTAAAGCATGATTAAAAACATGGTTTAACAAGTTAGAGGTGATTATGTACTTATATGAAATAATCATCTTCTAGTCTACACATGAACTTGAAAGAAAAATGATTTTTCTTGAAAAAATAATAGACCAAGTGAACTAGTGATCTTGTAGATCTAAAAATTGTGAATGATTTTCCTAAATAAACCAAGTCTAAAAGACGGGTTTTGAAGGATCATAACTTTTCTTGCATGTACATTATTTTTGGAAATTAAAAGGAGTATAAGGATGCAAGTGAAACATGAAAATGTAGTAAATAAATATTTTTGTAAAATATGTTCACAAGTTGTGAACATCTAAAAATCACGAGAATGAGATTTTAAATAAAGTAAACACACTTTGGAGGGTAACTAAGACCACTAAATACCTTACCAAGTTACTACGCGTTTTTACGAAAACTCAAGTTCATGTTACTACGTAGAGTGCATTGTTTTTACACTTGGTGAATGTAATGTTGTTTAGTAACTTGTTGTTGATTGTTGAATGATTTTTGGAAAAGAAAATGATATGCGTATTAGCATGGATACCTCCATTTACAAAGGAAACTCTGGCGAAATTTTCTAAAATTCCAACACTTAGAGAATATTTTCTAAAACAAGTGTTACAAGTATATTTTTAGCTTTGTTTTCAAAATAAACTTCGCCAAAGGTTTTGTTACAAAATACAAAGTATCGGAGGTTGACTTTTATAAGAAAGATGGATAAATATATATTTAGAATATATATTTTATATTAGAACACTTGTGTGGATACTTATTTATTTTGTGAGATAGTTATATTATTTTAGGGTGAAATAATGTAACTTAACAATATAACTTGACATTTGAATTGTGTGGTATGTGATGAAGTAATGAGTAAATAAACCGTACGTAGGATACGCGTTATGCATGAGAAACTGATTGTTATCCGTACCTTATTAGGACGTGCTTGATTTCTGATTATTAGAGTAACTAATCTAACCGAGCAAACCAAGGTGAGTTCACACACTTTCTAAGGCATGGGATTCCCGGTGGTTTGGGAACGGGTTAAGAAACTAAAACGGAACCTACATATCCTCCTTGGGTAGGATATGTACGGCCATCCTCCATAGGTAGGATGCCAATATTAATCCTGCGTATTCTCCTTGGGTAGAATACGTACGTTCGTCCTCCTTGGGTAGGACAACACCCTTAAAACTTACTAGACAAAACTCTATCATTAAGTCCCTCATTTCATATCGACTTAATCGCTGAGGCCGATGGCGAGCGAGTCATTAGTTAATAGCGCTATTAGGTTTAACAAAACTCACACCGTGCCGTTCGGACGGGCGTATACTAATGGACTATGGCAAACTGTCAATGATGATAGAACATTGACGTAGGGCACAACAAAATTCGTTAGTAGTCGATATCTTAACGGTCTAGTAGCTCACATGGGGAAGCCCCCACTGAATATGGATATGGTTTGGGTAATAAAAGGAACTGGTTAAACATACTTTCAACTATGGGGTAACCCCCACGACAAATAAGCCAACGAAAGTCAAACCACGTTTTTCAGAAACAACTTAAAACTAATCAACCAACCGTGAACTCACTCAACTTTGTTGTTGACTCGTTGTTACATGCCTTACAGGTCGCTAGATGCCTATGGAGCTTGCACGAGGAGAAGGTTGTTGCGGGATATGGATTGTTATGTCCCGTGCTTAATATTTAATCCATATGAACCTATTAAACTTACGTTTTAAACTTTAAACTTATGAACTATGGAACTTATGTTTTGGTTTCACGTTTAATGCTTCCGCTGTTTAAATCTGAACTTTGTTAACTTAAAGTCGGATACTCTCTTTTGGTCGCCAATCGTATTGAGGTTGGTTTTATTTACTTAATTTCGTGGTTCAATATGATTGGTGGCTCGATCCTGGTCATGTCACGCCTCCAAGCGGTGATACTCCGCAGGGTGGATTTTGGGGGTGTGACACAATGATAGATCAACAGCCGATCCATAAGTGGTAGGCTTCGAGGCCTTGACATTCCCCTTAATTTCAGGGGCTAAACCACCAATGAAGCGCGCAATGCGCTTTGGCTCTTGAGTAACCAGGTACGGAACGAGTCAGGGCATTGAATTAAAACTGGTAACATAGGATCTACAATCCAGATCTTTCATAACTAAAGTGAGGAAATCAGTCTCCACCTTTTCCACCTCATGCTGTGGACCGTAAGTATTCTTCACAAGCTCAAAAAATTTATCCCATGAGAGGTTATACAAAGGGATTTTCCCTATGGATTGCACTAAGGCTTTCCACCATGTCAGGGTGTCGCCTTTAAAGGACTGTGATACAAACTTTACAATGTCCTCCTTGGCACACCCACTGATATCAACAACTTTCTCCATCTCATCCAACCATTTCATACAATCAATGGCTCCTTTTTCCGAGTGAAATCTCTTGGTTTACAAGAGACAAAATATTTGTAAGTACATCCCTTGTTATACCGGGGAGCCTGATCAAACACAATTTGCTTTTGAGATTCACTTTTCTGATTGGATGAGTGTTGAGATTCATCCCTTTTTGACATATGCGGCGTTGATAGGGACTTAGATGGGTTTTCGAACGAGCATTGCTTGGCTCTTTAAGTATCTCATTCATAGCTTTAGTAACGGCTGTGTTTATAATAGCTTGTAACTCAGCATTAGTGAGGTTTATTCTAGCAGGGTCATCCCCATTAGCTGGGTAACTATTAGCTTCATCGGAGCCAGCCATGATTTGAATGCTATAATCAAGTAACAACAATTTGTTTAGTTATTATATAACGAATCATTGTATTTGATGATTTAAATAGCCATGGTATAATTAAACCATATAGGCTAATAAAGAAATAGGTTTGAATTTATTTGATTATAATTTGCCTAGGTTACAAATGAACCATTATTGGCATTTAAACAGGATATAATCCTTTTTACATTTATTAGACAGGGGACATAGTCATAACTGTCAATGTCGTGTTGACATTTTTATATATAGCACGTAGGCTTGTCTCGAAGGACATTTAAATGGCACAAAAGGCCTTGTCACAAGGACAATTTAAAATATGATTTTGATCTTTTTAGATCAAAGGTTTTAAGGGTCGAACATTGTTCATCGCCTATTGACAAGAAGTTATAGGATATAACTATCTTTGTCATGAATGCATATTGGCCCGTAGGCAGAACACCTCAAATGGATGTTTTGGTATAGACATCTTATTCGATGTTATTAGCCATGATTCACATTGATCATTTAGGCTATGTAAGGGATTGGAAGAATCCAATACTTTGAAGGTTGGCATGGTTTCTCAAGCCACACTGCAGGAGTGTTAACATGTTTTTAGATGTTAACAAGGAACTACTGTCTTAAGAAGGTTATACCATCATATCCATTAATATTTTGGTTAGGTTATACCTTTAAGAACATCTTTTAAAATATCAAAGCAGAACAATTAAAATTGAAATGATTATTTGCATGTTGATGTAATAAAATACATATATATGAATTGCAAAAGAAAATTCCATTAATAGTGCTAAGGATTACAAAAACTGCCCTAAACGGGTCTTTGAAATAAAGAAATGTCCACGCAGGGACTAAACAGGAAAGACAAGTCCTCGCAGGGACTGAAAATAAAAAGAAATGTCCACGCAGGGACTTAATTTAAATAACAAACACAAAATAAATAAAACAAAGGTCTTCAATTATCCTTCTTCTTTCCCATGATAAATTTTGCAAGACCTTTGAGAAACTTATGGTTCTTTCTATCACGTTCTTCCGCTTTACGCTCAACCTCTTCCACCCTTTGTAAGATTTCTTGATGTTTTTGTTGGGTTGGAGGTTGAGGTTGTGGTTGTTGCTGATATGGAGGGTATTGATACCCTTGGACTGGATACCCAGTTGGGTATGCAGGTGGAAATGGGGAAGGATAAAGAGCATTGTAGTTAACTGCTTCGACATATGGGTCGTAAGCAGGAGGTGAATAACTGTAACCGGTAGGAGCTTGAGGCTCAAACGGGTATACCCAGTCGACCCTGGGTAGGTAGGTATTGGGTTTTCATAACCCATTTGAGGTGGCGGTGGTGCAAAAGTGGCCGGTGTGGTATGAATTTCCATCACTGCGTGTGAAGGTCCACCCATTTGTGGATCTTCGGGAATCGGAGGGTAGTTACTAGAAGCTTGAGGGGAGCTAAATCTTGGCCCCCCTCGCACGGATATTCGTGCGCTCCGTCTTGGTGGCTTAGGAGGTGGCTGAGGTGGTTCCTCAGCTGGCAGTGGTGGTGGAGTCACCGCTTCAAAGTGCAGCTCCTCATGTGGCTGCTGTGGTGGGGTGTTGTGGAATGAAGGGGTGTTTACAAAATCCCATTGCCTAAACCATTCTTTATAAGTATCGGGACCTCGATAGGGAGACCCCGCAAAAGAAGAACCGCTAGAAATATCAATGGGATGCGTAGGGGTCCCAGACGGTGGCATTGCTGGATCCGGATCATCGTTCATATCCATGTCCTGTGAAAAATGGTCCTCGGGGCCCAACGAGTTATATCCCGCTGGTGCATTAATATAATCATCAGGGTTAAAGTGACCCTGAGAGTAAGAATGATGGGAATGAGAATGATGTGATGAGTGGTGAGAATAGTGTGAATGCAGCGAGTGCTGCACGTGATGTGAATGTTGGGGCTTGTCCGGTTGCAGCGGCCCGAACGTGTCACACCCCCAAAAATACCACATGCGGAAACACCGCGGGACATGTGACGTACCAGGATCCAACCACCATTTACATTGAACTATAACAAGATATTAAATAAAAGTCTCCATTTATTTCATAAAGTAATTTCAAATCACAACTTAAAACAAATACGTTCAGCGGAAGCATAATGTAAATTGTTATTCATGTATCTCAAAACAAGTGTGCGAAAACAATGAACATGTGTCCAAGAGCCACGACCCATGACCACTCCAGCACTCCCAGTTAGCAAGTTCCATCCATGAATCTAACGACCTGCAAGCATGCAGACAAGTGTGGCAGACGACGCTGGTGAGTTCAAAGTTTGTTAACACGTTTAGTTACCTGATACGAGTTTAAAACAATACAGAGATTCGATGTTGTTAATAACTCGATTACCGCAGATGGCTCCAGATTATTTGCCGATCCCCAATGCTCTATCAAACATTGGTCGAGTGGTTAAGGTAATTAGTTCATGCCCGTCCTCCCCGGTACGATGTGAGGGTGCCAAACCTAATAACGCTATTAACTAATAACCCCGTTGCCTCCCCGGCAACCAATTCGGTATAAGATGGGACTTAAATGATAGATATGAGTGTATTAACCAACATCCCAAGTTTAACGTTCCAGTTAAACCCATTCACCCAATATTCCTCCCCGGAATATTTACCAGATGTCCCTCCCTGGGACGCATGCTTGTAAAGACAGTGAACTCACCTTTGATTTGCTCGGTATGTTAAGTTACCCGTCCAAGTTGGTCAACCTAAACCCTACCGTGGTTACCAATCAACATCAGTTTTACAATCAATCAAGTTATTAATTTCACACAGTTTACATCTATCACAAGATCACCTTATGTTGCACATCGAGTACTCAGTTATCATAATAACTTGTAACAGATGGATTGACTACCCACATGAGTCGAGTCAAAACCCTCATTTCTAGTTAACATTACTATCATGCCACAAATAGAATGTCACAACACATGTGTCCAATAACATAAACATCACTGATTTACTGTTCTGACCATCTATCTCCTCGGCGAAGAACCCTAGCGACAAAGTATCTATTCTTCGTCGGAATTACATGTGACGAAGTACCTAATCTTCGTCAAGGTTACATGTGATGAAGCACTTAATCTTTTTCGGAATTACATGTGATAAAGTGTCTAATCTTCGTCGAGGTTACATGTGATGAAGCACTTAATCTTCGTCGGAATTACATGTGACGAAGTGTCTAACCTACGTCATGACTGGGTGCGACGAAGCGTTCACCAAGGTTCATCAGAATCAGTTAACGAGGCCTTAATCACATAACAACAGTTACACATCTTCAGCAGGATCAATGGATCAAACAACGTTTATTGCACACATTCAAGCAAACCCTATATACTGTTTATCATCAACGTTAACATCGCTACACCAAAATACATCCGTTTAATCTCATAATAATCATTATATCCATCATTGGTTCTAATCATCAAATTACTACACACAGTCAGATTATTATTCATCATCATACAGGTTCATCTAACAGGATTATCAAGCCACATCATGAATCTGAACATATACATATCTTCCAATCCTCATCATGCAAGTTCTAAGTTTACAGTCCTATTGACAGAACCCTAATCTCATAAAAGAACACAACATAAGAATCTTAGCGGTTAACGGTGATAGATACTAACCGTGATACCAAATAGATTAATCTGGTCGAGATGAAGGCTTCGAGACTCACAATTGTCGTCGCACAGCAAGGAGAGGAAGAAAGAGTTTTAGGGTTTGCCATTTGGAGTTTTCACAGATTATGCACAATAAAATACATTAAAACCATATTGGGCCAGAACTGGGTATGGGCCGCGAGCCTAGTTCGGCGAAGGTTAATCTTCGTCGAGTCTTTTTGGGCGAAGAATCATGGAGGCGACGAAGGATGAATCTTCCTCAAAAGGAGTTGTGGCGAAGATTGTTCTTTGTCATTTGAGTCTTCATTACTCATTAACCATTAAACATTAACATTTAAATCAACTAATCATAGAATACCCTAACCATTCAAACAAACTACACATGACAATTCAAACAACAACACATGACATAACATAAAACAAATTGTCAAAAACAGGATTGCGAAACAAGAGCTACGCGAAGGAAAGACCTTGAAATCTCGGGTTGTCACATCATCCACAACTTGAAAGAAATTTCATCCCAAAATTTGATAAGTAAACCAAAGCAGCATGGTGCTAAATCAGGATGACTGTGGATTTTACCCAGGTGCCACATCATCCCCAACTTGAGAGGGAATTTCGCCCCGAAATTTGCCAGTTGCATCAGGATTAGATTGGTCTGTTGGGAATAGTTGAGGATACTTGAGCTTCATCTGATCTTCGCGCTCCCATGTGAACTCCGGTCCACGTCTTGAGTTCCAACGAACTCTCACGATTGGAATTCGACTGTGCTTGCGGACCTTGACTTCCCGATCCATAATTTCGATAAGTTCTTTGACAAACTGCAATAAACTGCAATTTGTCGTCAATTTTCAGTTCTTGAAGTGGTACCACAAGTGTTTCATCGGACAAACACTTCTTTAGTTGTGAAACATGGAAGACATCATGAACGTTACCCAACTCAGCAGGTAACTCATGCTTGTAGGCCACTTTACCGATTCATTCTAGAATTTTGAACGGCCCAACATAACTAGGATTAAGCTTACTGTGTTTCCCAAAACCTACCACACCCTTCCAGGGTGAAACTTTCAACATAACACGATCGCTTACAGCGAACTCCAAGGGTTTCCTACGCTTTTCAGCGTAGCCTTTCTGACGGTCGCGTGCCGCCGTCATACGATTTCTAATCTGGACAATCTTTTTCAAAGTTTCGAGAACAAGTTCCGGATCTGTTATCTAGCTGTCACCCACCTCAGCCCAACAAAGAGGAGAACGGCACTTCCGCCCATACAATGCTTCGAACAGAGCTACCTGAATGCTAGTATGGTAACTGTTGTTGTAGGAAAACTCTATCAATGGCAAGTGTTTCTCCCACCCTTTACCAAAATCGATCACACATGCTTGCAGCATGTATTCAAGTGTTTGGATGGTTCGTTTGATTTGACCATCCGTCTGGGGGTGATAAGCAGTGCTCATGTCGAGATGTTAGCCGAACAATTTATGCATTGATTGCCACAAATCAGATATGAATCGCGGATCACGATCAGAGATAATAGAGGTTGGCACCCCGTGCCTAGAAACCACTTCCTTCAGATAAACAGCTGCAAGTTGTGAGAACTTATCAGTTTCCTTGATTGCAACGAAATGTGCAACTTTCGTGAGACGGTCAACGATCACCCAGATGGTATCGTTTCCGTTTTGAGTTCTTGGCAGACCAGTGATGAAATCCATAGCAATTTGCTCCTATTTCCACATTGGTATCTCAGGTTGCTGGAGCAATCTAGACGGTTTCTGGTATTCCACCTTGACTTTCGCACAAGTTAAGCATTTACTCACATACGCCGCGATATGAGCTTTCATCTTCGACCACCAATACAAAACTTTGAGGTCCTGGTACATCTTATCCGAACCTGGCTGAACAGAGTATCGAGACTTGTGCGCTTCATCCATCACAAGCTCTCTAAGATTACCAAACAAAGGGACCCATATTCGCTCCATGAAGTAATAAATGCCGTCAGATCTTTCTACGAGTCGTTTCTCCATGCCTCGCAAATACTCAGCTTCAATGTTTTCTTCTTTCAACGCTTCAGTTTGAGCAGAACGGATCTGGTCAGGCAGATTAGAATGGATGGTGAGTTGCAAGGCGTGGACACGTTTGGGTTTCGATTCCTTTCGACTGAGGGCATCAGCTACAACGTTAGCCTTACCCGGATGATACTTGATTGAACAGTCGTAGTCGTTTAGGAGTTCTACCCAGCGAAGCTGCCGCATATTTAATTCCTTCTAGTCAAAGATATGCTGAAGGGTCCTATAGTCGGTATAAATAGTGCATTTAGTACCGTACATCTAATGCCTCTAGATTTTGAGCGCAAACACCACGGCCCCCAACTCTAAGTCGTGAGTCGTGTAATTCTTCTCATGAACCTTCAACTGTCGAGAAGCATAAGCTATCACCTTCTCGCGTTGCATTAGCACACAACCGAGACCCTGAATAGAAGCATCACAATACACCACAAAATCCTTAGTACCCTCAGGTAATGACAAGATTGGTGCACTGCAGAGTTTTTGTTTCAATAGCTGGAAAGCATCTTCCTGCTTTGTTCCCCAAGAGTATACCATGCCTTTCTGTGTTAACGGAGTAAGAGGTTGAGCAATCTTCGAGAAGTCTTTAATAAATCTTCGATAGTACCCAGCGAGACTGAGAAATTGTCGCACCTCCGAAGGATTCTTTGGTGCCACCCAATTTCTGATAGCATCAATCTTAGCAGGATCCACGTGTATCCCCATTTCATTAACAATGTGACCAAGGAAGTGTACTTCTCGAATTCAGAAATCACACTTAGAGAATTTCGCATAGAGTTGCTCCTTCCTCAGGAGTTCCAAGATAAGACGCAAGTGTCGCTCGTGGTCCTCCTTGCTCTTAGAGTAGATCAAGATGTCATCGATAAACACAATGACGAAATTGTCGAGATACGGTTTGCACACGCGGTTCATAAGGTCCATGAAAACCGCTGGTGCGTTTGTCAACCCAAATGGCATAACCAGAAACTCATAATGGCCATACCTCGTTCGAAAATCCGTTTTAGAAACATCCTCCTCTCGGACTCTCATCTGATGATAGCCCGATCTTAAATCGATCTTGGAGTAAAAACTTGACCCTTGTAACTGGTCAAACAAGTCATCGATACGCGGTAAAGGATAGCGGTTCTTTACTGTCACCTTGTTGAGTTCTCGATAATCTATGCACATACGAAAAGACCCGTCTTTCTTCTTCACAAACAGAACTGGGGCTCCCCAAGGCGAAGAACTGGGTCGGATAAAACCTCTATCCAACAGTTCTTGAAGTTGATTAGATAACTCTTGCAACTCCCCAGGTGCAAGACGATAAGGAGCTTGAGCAATTAGGGCCGCTCCGGGTGCAAGATCACTCTGAAATTCCACTTGACGGTGAGGAGGTAAACCAGGAAGTTCCTCCGGAAACACATCAGAAAATTCACAAACAACTGGCAGGTATTCGATCTTCCTCTCTTCAGGCTGGGGCTCAGTAACAAGTGCTAAAATAGTAGGATACCCCTTTCGTAGACACTTCTGAGCTTTCATAGCTGAGATGATACCAACCATCGCCCCACTGCGATGCCCTTGAACCAATAGAGATTTTCCACTGGGGAGAGGAATACGTACGATTTTCTCTTTACAAAGTATGTCAGCACGGTGCTTGGACAACCAGTCCATACCAACCAATACGTCAAAACTACCGAGGGTAACAGGAAGGAGGTCAATGTAAAACACTCGACCCACAAGTTCAAGTTTGCATCCCATAATAATGTGTGAGGCTTCAATCGTCTTACCATCAGCTAATTCTACTACATGCTTAGCTTCTAAAGGTGTTGTAGTTAACCAAAATCGTTGACTGAACTCTAAGGACACATAACTCCAATCGGCACCGGAATCATATAACACAGAAGCAAAGAAGTTGTTCACAGAGAACGCACAAGTCATGACATTGCCGTTATTCCAAGCATCACCAGCACCGATCGTAAATACCCTTCCACGAGCACCATTGCCCCCATTGTTGTCGTTATTGTTGTTCCCAGCATTGTTATTGTTATTCTGACGGTTGTTGTTATCATTGGCATTTTGATTCAGCTGAGGGCAATCCCGTTTAATGTGACCCTCATCCCCACACTGGAAACACCCCTTCCTATTGCCTTGATTCTGATGGGGCTGTTGCCTTTGCTGTTGCTGGTGCTGCTGTTGATGCTGCTGATTTTGCGGCTGCTGTTTCTTTGGATATGGAGCTCTACAGTCCCTTGCCATATGGCCCACCTTATCACACCTATGGCACGCTCGGACACACGGTCCACGATGATGATAACCACACTTGTTGCACTTTGGCTGCCTCCCTGCGTAGGAGCCCTGATTCGGATTGCTGCTCTGACCTTGGTTAAAAGAGGAGGACTGGCTGAAACTGCGATTATTGCTGTTGTCTGGGCTTTTCTGCGACTGATTCGAATTGGACACCTTGTCCGTATCATTCCACTTGTGCTTGTTATCACTAGCAGGGGTAGTAGTAGCTGTAGGAGTAGCAGAAACACGTGGCGGTAGTGAACCACGCGCGACCTCTTGGTCGGTAATCTTGTGTGCTAAACGTATGATCTGAGGCAGGTTGTTAAGATTTACAGCAGTGACCAAACTCTTAACTTGCGGTGCCAAGCCCTTGATGTACAATTCAATTCTTCGAGGTGGGGGTCGAGACAAGTTAGGGCACATATTTGCTAGCTCATGAGATCGTTTCGTGTAGGCCTCGATCTGGGACCCTTCCATCTTCAGATTGTAGTATTCGTTCTCGAGTTTCTGTATCTCGTCACGAGGACAGTACTCCTCCCGCATCAACTCCATGAAATCATCCCAAGTAGTTGCATTAGCCATCTCGATACCCAACATCTGCACTTGGGCATTCCACCAAGTTAAGGCACCATCCTCCAATGTGCCCGTAGCATACTTCACCCGGTCCCCCACGGGACAGTTACACATAGCAAAGACTGACTCGGCTTTCTCAAACCAACGAAGTAGCCCCACAGCTCCTTCAGTCCCACTGAATGTCTGTGGCTTACAATCCATGAACGTCTTAAACGTGCAAACAGGCGGATTGTTCTGATTCTGATTCACTTGTTGACCTAAGGACGAAAGAAAATACAACACACGGGTAAGAGTTGGGTACGTGACACAAGAATAAAGAGTATTTGGCACATATCGTACCAGCCTGATAAGCCGCTAGGGCTTCAGCCACACGAGTGTTGATTAGGTCGGTTAATTCGGCCTGAGTCATAGCAATGTTGCCACGTCCACCGCCACAGCCACCACCACATCCACCATTACGTCCACTCATGATTCTATATAAGAGAAGGGAAAAAGTTTAGTCGGAAATGAGTAGGAGTCAAACATCACAATGACTTCTACAGACTACCAAGTTTACATCAGTCAACAGAGCGGAACCCCCTTCACACTTGTTAAGCCTCACTGGGACTCACATGCACCCCATATTATTATTATGTGTGCACCCATAATAATAATGCAATTTGCACATTTATCTCGGCTCCTCCCAACTCGTGCTAAGAGGTTCCTCAAATTCAAGTAACAAGACAAAGGCTTCACAAAACATGAATCATGAAAGTCTAGAGGAATATCGCATCGTGACTCTATCAACCACATAACATAGGCAAGTAACACAATGAATTCACTCTGTAGTGCTAAGTGTGCAATCACAGGCAACATCATACACAAATGTACACTAGATATGCTATGCAATAAGTAAACGAGGGACGAACCTTGCAATCTGGAGCTGAGTGTCATGGTCGATTTCGAAGCTGTTCGGTTATAGTCTGGTTTTATACAAACATTTTAAAACCTAGTTCACTATAACCAGTGCCTCTGATACCAAACTGTCACACCCCAAAAAATACCACATGCGGAAACACCGCGGGACGTGTGACTTACCCGGATCCAGCCACCAATCACATTGAACTATAACAAGATATTAAATAAAAGTCTCCATTTATTTCATAAAGTAATTTCAAATCACAACTTAAAACAAATATGTTCAGCGGAAGCATAATGTAAATCGTTATTCATGTATCTCAAAACAAGTGTGCGAAAATAATGAACATGTGTCCAAGAGCCACGACCCATGACCACTCCAGCACTCCCAGATAGCAAGTTCCATCCATGAATCTAACGACCTGCAAGCATGCAGACAAGTGTGTCAGACGACGCTGGTGAGTTCAAAGTTTGTTAACACGTTTAGTTACCAGATATGAGTTTAAAACAATTCAGAGATTTGATGTTGTTAATAACTCGATTACCGCAGATGGCTCCAGATTATTTGCCCTTCCCCAATGCTCTATCAAACATTGGTCGAGTGGTTAAGGTAATTAGTTCACGCCCGTTCTCCCCGGTACGGTGTGAGGGTGCCAAACCTAATAGCGCTATCAACTAATAACCCCGTTGCCTCCCCGGCAACCAATTCGGTATAAGATGGGACTTAAATGATAGATATGAGTGTATTAACCAACATCCCAAGTTTAACGTTCCAGTTAAACCCATTTACCCAATATTCCTCCCCGGAATATTTACCAGGTGTCCCTCCCTGGGACGCATGCTTGTAAAGACAGTGAACTCACCTTTGACTTGCTCGGTTTGTTAAGTTACCTGTCCAAGTTGGTCAACCCAAACCCTACTGTGGTTACCAATCAACATCAGTTTTACAATCAATCAAGTTATTAATTTCACACAGTTTACATCTATCACAAGATCACCTTATGTTGCACATCGAGTACTCAGTTATCATAATAACTTGTAACAGATGGATTGACTACCCACATGAATCGAGTCAAAACCATCATTTCTAGTTAACATTACTATCATGCCAAAAATAGAATGTCACAACACATGTGTCCAATAACATAAACATCACTGATTTACTGTTCTGACCATCTATCTCCTCGGCGAAGAACCCTAGCGACGAAGTATCTATTCTTCGTCGGAATTACATGTGATGAAGTACCTAATCTTCGTCGAGGTTACATGTGACGAAGCACTTAATCTTCGTCGGAATTACATGTGACAAAATGTCTAATCTTCGTCGAGGTTACATGTGACGAAGCACTTAATCTTCGTCGGAATTACATGTGACGAAGTGTCTAACCTTCGTCATGACTGGGTGCGACTAAATGTTCACCAAGGTTCGTCAGAATCAGATAACGAGGCCTTAATCACATAACAACATTTACACATCTTCAGCAGGATCAATGGATCAAACAACGGTTATTGCACACATTCAAGAAAACCCTATATACTGTTTATCATCAACGTTAACATCGCTACACCAAAATACATCCGTTTAATCTCAGAATAATTACTCTATCCATCATTAGTTCTAATCATC
Organism: Helianthus tuberosus; assembly: GCA_030545235.1. Classification (NCBI taxonomy): domain Eukaryota; kingdom Viridiplantae; phylum Streptophyta; class Magnoliopsida; order Asterales; family Asteraceae; genus Helianthus; species Helianthus tuberosus. The sequence goes on along the minus strand of CM060428.1, from coordinate 82,651,002 downwards.
AAATGACTACACACAGTCAGATTATTAATACATCATCATACAGGTTCATCTAACAGGATTATCAAGCCACATCATGAATCTGAACATATACAAATCATCCAATCCTCATCATGCAAGTTCTAACTTTACAATCCTATTGACAGAACCCTAATCTCACAAAAGAACACAACATAAGAATCTTAGCAGTTAACGGTGATAGATACTAACCGTGATACCAAAGAGATTAATCTGATCGAGATGAAGGCTTCGAGACTCACGATTGTCGTCGCACAGCAAGGAGAGGAATAAAGAGTTTTAGGGTTTGCCATTTGGAGTTTTCACAGATTATGCACGATAAAATACATTAAAACCATATTGGGCCAGAACTGGGTATGGGCCGCGAGCCTAGTTCGGCGAAGGTTAATCTTCATCGAGTCTTTTTGGGCGAAGAATCATGGAGGCGACGAAGGATGAATCTTCGTCAAAAGGAGTTGTGGCGAAGATTGTTCTTTGTCATTTGAGTCTTCATTACTCATTAACCATTAAACATTAACATTTAAATCAACTAATCATAGAATACTCTAACCATTCAAACAAACTACACATGACAATTCAAACAATAACACATGACATAACATAAAACAAATTGTCAAAACAGGATTGCGAAATAAGAGCTACACGAAGGAAAGACCTTGGAATCTCGGGTTGTCACAGAACGAATGATTGTATGAAGGTTAGGTACTAAGTGAAATGGAGCGTCTCGCTGGTTCAAAAGAGTGTCTCCAATCATCATTTGAATTGGACCTGCTAAATGACGCTGAAGGCGTGCGTCTATGAGAGGGTCAGGCATGACTGGATGGTCCCCCTCTCATGGGACCTTTTCCTTTTCCCCTTACTCGTGGCGGCAATATTTAAAACCTATCAAAGACAAGAAAACACCATATATTAATAAAACAAAGGTTAAGAGTAATCCTAGGTCATTTGCCTAGACTCGTAAGTCAAAGGAATGTGCTATTATGTCATTGAGATTAAACACAAAAGGCTAGTGTTTAATTCACTCAATGTTGGCTCTGATACCAACCTGTCACACCCCGGTATTTCCACATATTCCGGTGGGCCCGGTGGGAAGTATCGTGATGTAGTTGATATCATCATAGACAATTAAACACAAATATAGCACAACGGAAGGCTTGGAAGTTAAATAATATTACAACCCATAATGTCTAAAGTTCAAAACGAAAGAATATACAGACGGATTGTAATAGAGATCCATAGGCGGACCATAAAACAAATACATAAAACTGAGTTTGACAGACTTCAGGCATCAAAGGATTTGCAAGATCCTCTTAATTGACACCAAGTAGCTCCAGCCTAATTTCGAGAGGTACCTGTCACTTAGTCTTTGGAAAATACGTCAGTTTTCAGTGGTAAATACAAATAACTGACTGATTTGAAAACATTTATGAAAAATTGATTTAGGCGCACAAGGCACAAAATCTTTTATAACTTGGGACAATTCTTATTAAAATCTTGTATACAGATTTGCATGTTTGTCATACATATGGGGCCGGTTTGGAAACCGGACATGATTAACTGACTCGCCAGTTATAAAACCCACAAAGGAGTTATCACCAACTTGTGGGTAATTTAATATTAAACATTTGCATCTGTCAGGTGTATGCCTACACCCCGTGCATAGGTCGTGGCCATTAATGACTTAAATGAGCCGAGGATATCAAAGACACGGTCGTTAACCCCCAATGTTTATGTTATCAAACAAAATAGATTAAAACAGGTTATGCAGATTTATTAATCACAATCCAACTAAATGATCCCATACCCGAACAAGCGGTAATAATTTACCGTATCCGAAGCCCGTATAGGGAAAATAAGTTAAAAGTATTTACCTGAGTTAATTATGCAAAGGATGCTACTCAGCCGTATATTCTTAAGACCTTATACAAATATCTTCTACCGAAGCTACTTAATCTGTAAGAAAGGTTTTATTAACCTATTAGGATACCAACGGGTTTTATTTAAGTCAAAGACTTAATCCGGTTAGTTTTAAGGATGCTTTACAGTTCGAAACGCTAGATTAAGCGGAGACTAGAATGGAATGTAATTTAGACCCAACAAGTAGGAATACTTGTATAATATGGGTAAACTAAATACATTCTGGATTTTGAAGTTTAAATGACAAGGTTAAACCCGTTTCGGCTAATTTATGCAAACTAGTTACATAAACCGAACCCAACGCGTATAAGCATAACGGGTAACCAAATGAACCATATACAAGTTACATATATTATTATGCTTAAAATATGTTAAGACAACAGTAGGATGTCAACATATATATACCCAAAAAGGATTTAAAACCGAATTAAGCCTCATAAGGGCGTTTTGGTCATTTGAGGATTTATAAAAGAGGTTTATAGGTAAACTGATATTCTGGTAAAAAACATTCTGTAAAAATATTTATTTTATGATGTTATAACAGTAGGATATCATACATATGTGTGGTTTTACCATTTATGGCCAAACTATGCCCCGAAAAGGGTATTTTGGTCATTTCACATATGCTTTTAAGGACATAATTGGAATTCTGAGTTCATGACTTATACCTACTGTAGAAATATTTAAAATTATTTATAAATTCAGTAGGTAACAAGTCTTGGGGTGCTAAATATGGTTTTAAACCATACTATGCACCAAATTAACGTAAAAATCGATAATTGACGATATTTGCAAAGTTTATATGATTCTGAGATTTTGACCAGCCTTGAATGGTCAAAACATTTTATTTTCCATATTAAATCAGTAGGAAAAGGTTTTGCATGTTAATCATATATAAAACACATTTTATTTGCAAAAAGGGCATTTTCATCAATTATAGAATTTATACAAGAACTCAATGTTAAGGTCAGTATAAAATGTGACCCAATATTCCAAAAATGCCTAAAAATAATATCACAATTGTAGGTAATGAGTTTTGATTCAAATTTATGTTTTAAACATGATTTATATACTAAAGGGTAGTTTAGTCTTTATAAAAGCTTAATTTACGATCTTTAGTATAACATCAGTTTATGACCAGAATGTAAGTCTCAAAATACTCTAAATATGTTCACTAATCAGTACCTAATTCATTTGTATGTTCTTTTATTCAAAAATCTCATTTTTTGATAATAAGGGCATTTTAGTCAATAATGAGCATAATAAATAGAAACATGCATAGAAATCAGAATGAAATACAATAACTTTAGAGAGTTATACTACAACATTAAATGGTCACAATGGAAGCTTAAAACATAAAGAGATTAAGCTTAATCGGGTCAGAACTGAAAGTCAAAGCAAAAGTCAAGCTTTTGCGACTTTCGGTTGCGAACCGAGCTTAAACTTAGAATTGTCGGGTTGAATATGTCCAGACATGTTCTAATATTATTTACAAAGTTATTTAAGTGATAAAACATGATTTATAACCTCTACATTATCAAATTTGATTTTTATTTTAAAAGCTGACTAGTTTGACTTTTTATTAAAATACTTTGACCTGACAATTAAGTAAGTAAACGTGATAATTAGGAGATGCCATTTTGAGGGATTAACACCTACCTAATTATGATCACGTAGCCATATTCGCCTCGAACAATGGTTGGACCATTTAGGTATAAACCGAAGGTCAAAGCCGTTTTGCGGCAACTTTGACTTTCGGTCTTTAAACATAGAAAAACTGATCTAAAGTGGCTAAGGACACTTACAAAGGGTCCTAGCTCAATATTTAAACTAGAGGGAGTCTCCTTTGATCAGGAATCTCCAAGCAAGAGTGAGAAGAGAAGATTTTGAAATGAGCAAGGAATAAGGCACCATGAGGTTGCTATTCCTAAAACCATCAAAAAGGAGTTATGGATGTCCAGAGATCATCACAGGTGTCCTAGCTGATTGCTAATACCGTCATTACGGATCGTAAGCCTGAGCCTTTATGGTCCGTAACCACCTCTGAAATGTATCGCCCAGCTATAGTCCTTACGGACCATAAGCCTGAAACTTTACGGTCCGTAAGCGATTGATCAGACAACTAAATTTTTGAAACTTCACATCATTGGCCCTTCAACTTTTATAATCATTATTAATCGTTCCCGAGAGCATGATTTAACATTATGAAGCCCCGGGTTTAGTAAAAAGGTCACTCAGAGGCATAAATTAGCATGTTGACACTTTTAGTCCCTTCGCATACGTATTTTCAACGTTTGACAAGTTTGGTCCTTTGGAATAAATCCTTTACACGTTTAGGGTTTAGGAAATGTGCCTTTATATAATTGGACACGATTTTACGAGGTGTTACAATTCTTCTCTCCATCTCTCTAATTCTCTCAATCTTTATCAAGAATTCTAAGAATTCTAAAAGGAGACTAAGTGTTCCAACCATTCTTCTCTCAACCTCTCTACTTCTCTCAAATCTTCCAAGCAAGGAAGTGAACTCTAAGAGTTCTAAAAGAAAACACTAAGTGTTTTAAAGGAAACTTTGAAGCTCCAACCTCCAACTCTTCACGGAATCACCACGGGAAACTTTGCAAAACTGTGAGTATACTTGAAACCCCCTTTTCGTTTACCGCCTTTGGGGTGTAATATTGAAACGCCCACTATTTCAACAACCGAAAAGAATACAAAATGACATATAACTTTTTGGCTATGTAAAGAAAATTTGGGCATGACCCGTTCTCAAAATAAACGATTCCCTGTTTTCAAACAAATTTTCATTCAAAATGTAGCGCAAAGACATCTTTTAAGATACGGAAGATACAACCATAGGAAAGTTCATTGCAAGTATTTTGACGAAACCGCCCAAAATAAGTTTCAAAGTAAAAATATCCAAGATACTAACGAACATCCTAATTTAAGTTTAACATTACAATACAAAAACCATTTTGACCCTTTTTCAAGTAGGCGACTTTAACCAGAAGCGCATACATGGATGATGTGGTGTGTTCGATCTGAGCTCGTCATCTAAAGCGTGAGATTTACCTATTAATGCAACAAAGAAACTTGTCAATAATTTACATATTACAAAACTAAATTCTACCAAAAATAACATTCAACTTTCTAATGTTCATTCTTTTACATATATCATCATCAATATGTAACCCCTACGAATGGGTCAACATATATTAAGACCTTCCTTCTTATCTTTCTTTTAATCGGCCGACCCGTTTGGATGCGGTTCAGCAAATTATCATACTTTTACATTCTCACCATACTTTTTCATTCTCATTCCATACTTATTAACCCGTTCATACCGGACCATCATCATAAACCAAATCAAGAACATTCTCATTAAATCCTAATTGACCCGTTCATTACGAATCAATATGGAACCTTATTCTTGACTACTCATTCAATTCGAAACATACCTTCTATAGTTCGACTAGAAACTAATGGATTATAGGATTAATGTCATACATGAATTTTAACAAAATTTCTACTATCAACATTATATATAAATGTAAGTAAATGAACTTACCTCGTTCTTGAGCCTTTTGTTGCGAACCGGAACTAGCTCCTTCTTCTTTCAATCCTACATGTAATTCGTTCTTATTTAGATTATATCACTTGTTCCCATAACACTTACATTCAAGTAGCGTTCGTATTTAATATCACAAATGACAATATATCAATTTCCTTATGCAAAACCATTTGTTCATATCTCATTCAAAACTACTTAGATTGTCATTGAGGCATTTCATCAAACACATAGTGTGCGTACAACATTTTATGCATTATGGTGCATAATTTCACTAGATATCATCACAATTCACACAATCAACCATTCTTGCATAAATCACTCATCCTACACCTAACAATCTATCAAAGTTCTAGTATACATACATTTATTCATAGAAATTATTCTACTTCTTCAACTTACAAAATCATCATCCTACTAGAACAAGTGGGTTTTCCCCCAAATCTTTAGTACAATCAAATTCAAGCAAAATACACCTTCTATTTGATGATTCTAACTCATATGTGAACTCAATTTCATACTATTTCACGGATTGGTAAAAACCCACTTCATCATAATGCATCAAAACATAAAATTCTAACTCAGCTTATGTTCAAGATACTTGGATTATGGAGTAATTAAGCACATGCATTCGAATTGTGTCAAGAATCACTACTAATTGCTGAATTTTAACATCAATTGATGGAGTAGGGTTTATCATCCTCTCCTTCCCTCTGGTCGTGATCCACAGACACACCCAAATACTGGGTTTTTAAATTTTATTATGTTAATTAACTATTTTTTCATATTCAACCCCCAAGTTACCTTTTGTTCACTTGTACACTTTTTCAAGTTTTATGAACTTTCTTTATATTTAAAAACTTTACCAATTATGTAAAACATTTAAACATCGAAACATTTTATCATGCAAATTACGGGGTGTTACAAGTCTACCCCCCCCCCCCCCCTTAAAGGAGGTTTCGTGCCCGAAACCCTAATACACGTACCAAATAGAGACGGGTAGTGCCTTCGCATTTCGTCTTCCGATTCCCATGTTAGATACGATCCTTTCCGATGTTGCCATTGAACTAGAACTTGTCGAATGACTTTGTTTCGAAGATGCGTTATTTTGGAATCTTTGATAGCCACCGGCTTTTCAACATAGTTCATTTTCTCATCTAATTCGATATCGTCAAGTGGCACATACGCCGTTTCATCCGCAAGACATTTCCTTAGTTGTGACACGTGAAAAGTGTTATGGATTCCATCTAAAGCCGGAGGTAATTCCAACTGGTATGCCACCTTACCAACACGGGCTCTAATTTTGAACGGCCCAATGTACCGAGGGCCCAACTTCCCCCGTTTACGAAACCGTATTATACCCTTCCACGATGAGACCTTTAGGAACACTCGATCCCCTTCTTGAAATTCAATAGGGCGCCTTCTTTTGTCCGCTGCCTTCAAACGAGCCGCACTAGATCAATCTTTTCATTCGTTATTGCCACAACATCTTTAGGAGCGAGTTCTCGCTGCCCGATTTCTCCCCAACACACAGGGGTTCTACACTTTCTTCCGTACAACATTTCATATGGCGCCATTTTAATACTACTCTGATAACTGTTATTATACGCGAACTCTACCAACGGCAAATGGTCGTCCCAGTTTCCCCCGAAATCTATGACGCAAGCCCTCAACATATCTACTAACCTTTGTATAGTTCTTTCTGACTGTCCATTCGTTTGTGGATGGTACGCGGTACTCAATCGCAAGTTTGTGCCCACATCTTCATGAAATCTACGCCAAAACAAAGACGTGAATCTTGTGTCACGATCCGACACAATATACACGGGTACTCCGTGACGAGCTATTATTTCATTCGTATAAATCTCCGCCAACCTTTCAGATGAAATAGTTTCTCATATGGGCAAAAAGTGAGCACTTTTAGTGAGTCGGTCGACTCTAACCCAAATAGCATCATGACCTCGTTTTGTTTTAGGAAGTTTTGTAACGAGATCCATGGTTATGTCTTCCCATTTCCAAACTACTACTTCTAAAGGTTGTAATTTACCATACGGTTTTTTGGTGCTCCGCCTTCACTTGGGAACATGTCAAGCACTTAGCCACGTATTTAACAATGTCGCATTTCATTCCGGGCCACCAATATCCTTTCTTTAAATCTTGATACATTTTTGTTGCTCCGGGGTGTACCGCATAACGAGATTTGTGGGCCTCCTCAAGTAACAGCGATTTCACTTCACATAACCAAGGTACCCAGATTCAGCCATACCTGGTCATGATGCCATCATCATTTATTTTAATTCATCAACTACGCCTTTCGTTATTTCCTTCATTGGATCATTAATATTTAGGGACTTTGTTTGGGCCTCTTTGATCAACTCCAAAAGTTTAGGAGTGACTGTCATTCTCATTAATTTAACTTGTATAGGTGGTGGGTATTCCTTCCAGCTCAATGCATCTGCCACAATATTGGCCTTCCCCAGGTGATAAAGGATTTCGCAGTCATAATCCTTAATTAGTTCCAACCACCTTCGCTGTCTTATATTCAAGTCTTTTTGTTCGAAGAAATACTTGAGACTTTTGTTGTCTGAAAATATTGTGCATTTCATTCTGTATAAATAATGTCGCCACAGTTTCAACGCGAATACTACTGCAGCCAATTCTAGATCATGTGTTGGGTAGTTGCTTTCGTGTGGTTTAAGCTGCCTTGAGGCATAGGCTATCACCTTACCCCGTTGCATTAGAACACCTCCCAACCCCTGATGTGAAGCATCGGTGTATACAACCAAGTCTTCTGATCCCTCGGGTAAGGTTAAAACCGGTGCGTTAGATATTCTACTCTTTAACGTTCGAAATGCTTTCTCTTGCAAATTTCTCATTCTTCTTTGTCAGTTTGGTCAAGGGTAATGCTATTTTTGAAAAATCTTGTATAAACCTTCGATAATACCCAACCAAACCCAGAAAACTTCTTACTTCACTCGGGTACTTTGGAGGAACCCAGTTCATAACGGCCTCCACTTTAGTTGGATCCACCAAGACACCATCCTCATTGATGACATGGCCGAGAAATTGTACTTCTCTAAGCCAGAAGGCACATTTTGAAAACTTTGCGTAAAGCTTTTCCCTCCAAAGAGTTTCTAATACTTCACGCAAATGATTCGCATGTTTGGCTCTACAACGGGAGTAAACCAGGATATCGTCTATAAATACTATTACAGACTTATCCAACATGGGCCGGTATACTCTATTCATAAGATCCATGAATGCGGCCGGAGCATTAGTTAGCCCGAATGACATTACTAAAAACTCGTAATGTCCATATCGGGTTCTGAACACGGTTTTTGCAACATCCTCCTCTCGTACCCGTAGTTGGTGATATCCCAAGCGCATATCAATTTTCAAAAACCAGCTCGCTCCTTGCAATTTATCAAAAAGATCATCTATTCGAGGTAGGGGATATCTATTTTTTACTGTCAACTTGTTCAACTCTCGATAGTCGATGCACATGCGCATTGAACCATCTTTCTTTTTCACAAAAAGTATCGGGGCTCCCCAGGGTGACACACTCGGGCGTATGAAGCCCTTATCGAGCAATTCTTGTATCTGTGTCATTAGCTCTCGCATTTCAGCGGGAGCTAATCTTTAGGCTGCTTTGGCCACTAGTTTGGCGCTCGGGTTTAATTCAATTCGGAATTCCACCTCTCGCTCGGGTGGTAATCCCGGTAGTTCATCCAAAAACACATCCGGATACTCGTTCACAACTTCAACTTCTCCAATTTCAGGCACCTTTTGTCTTGTGTCTACTACGTAGGCCAATAATGCCTTACCCTCATTTCTTGCGTACTTAACCGCCTCAACAATCATGCACAATTTCGTCTCTAATTTTCTTTCTCCACGAATACTTACTCGAGCCCCATTAGGTGACAATACATGAATGACTTTCGCCTCACATCGTTTTTCTGCATGATAACGGGATAACCCATCCATTCCCACTACTACTTTAAATTCCCCCAAAGTCATAGGAATAAGATCTATTTCGAAGTCTTCATTCTCTATGGTGATCTTACATTTTTTACAAACTTCACATAACAAATAACTTCTGCTATCCGCTACTTCTACTTCTAAGGGTATAGACATTCGTTCTTTTCTAAAGGAGGGACGACACATAAGTTCGTCTGACACAAAAGATCTACTAGCACCAGAATCGAATAACACATTCACGGGTATTTGGCTGATTAAGAAAATACCTTATACAACATTCGGTAGAACCTTAGCTTTCTCAGTGGTAATTTGAAACATCCTTCCTCGAGCCTTCTGATTTTCTTCCTTCTTCCCATCCTTTTGTCCTTTTTGTTTAAGCTTTGGACATTCGGCTTTAACATGACCAGGAGTAAAGCAATTGAAACACGTCCTCACGGGACTAGGGCATTTATAGTAAGGATACCCTTCCTGACCACAGTTGTAGCATCCCTTCTTTCCTAACAGACATTCTCCGGTATGAAGCTTCCTACAAGTTTTGCATGGAGGAATACCGCTTTTAGATCCTCCTTTGTTTCTATTGTCATGTTGCTTAGGTTTCTTGGACGGGCTCGTAGTTTTGGGCTTTTCAGCCGCTCTTTTCTTCCCCCTTTCTACTTGTCGCTTCAACTCTATCTCTCTATCTCGTGCCCAGTTAATAAGTTTATTCAAAGTTTCACACTTCGAGGGAGTGATAAATTCCCTAAACTCAGCCTTCAACATACCGTGATATCGATTGATCTTCATTCTTTCAGACTTGACAAAGTCTTCACAAAACTTTAGCTTATCAAAGAAGGTGTTGGTGATTTCATCAATAGATTCATCCTGCTGGCGAAGGCGCAAGAATTCTTCTTGTATTCTATCAATTGCCGACTGGGGGCAATGATACTTCAGGAACGACTCCTTGAATTCTTGCCAAGTCAAGGTTTGGAGTTTCTCTTCACCTAACTCCTTACATTGCGTATCCCACCAATCCTTGGCTTGTTGCTGAAGCTGGCCCGTAGCAAACATTACTTGGTCTTCTTTCTCACATCGGCTACGTATAAACACAACTTCGATATTTGCTATCCATCTTTAACACTTTATCGAATCAACCTCCCCATTGTATGAAGAGGGATTGCACGCCATAAAATCCTTGTATGTACACCTTCGTTCCTTGCCTTTACTTCTAGACCCTTCAATCATTTCCTTTAACTCCTCAATCTTACTAATCATCATAGCATCTACTAACCCTAAGACACGGCTTTCGACTTCTTGAGCTAACCGAGGAAGGTTAGCATGTATAACCTTTTCTGCCGCTTCCATAATCTTATTATCGAATGCTTCTTGTCGTGCTACTTCAGCATCATCCACATTCCCTGTGTCCGTCATCTACATAAAACATTCATCCTATTCATTAGAGTTCCTTTCATACACCTCTTCATCACATTTAAACTCGTATTATCATACTACATTCCATTTACAATTCATACTTCGTACATTATCATCATCGACGATCATGTTGTATCGTTTAGATCATAATCTTTGATCTTAACAATTTATCCTTTCTTCCTTAGCATATAGTTTCCTCATCTTTCTTAATATAAAAATGACCTTAACATTGATTACGGGGTCTTAGAAACTGGTTAGAACAAGTCCTATAATCAAAACAGTAAAAATAATTTTTTTTGAACGTTTTGGGGTCTCTCGCGGCACGCGACAGATTGCTCTAACTCTGTCGCGCCCTGCGAGCACTATCGCGTGTCGCGCCACACACCATGATTTCTATCGCGTGGCGCGGGGGAACCATTTTTGTAAGGACCTTAAAAAATGTCCCAAACTGACCCGTAAGTAAAAACCCGGACCCCTGAAACCTTACTGTGCATGAAAAACCAATAAAACAAGAAAAATGAGTTTCAGGCGGGCCGCGTAAGGGAAGGCATAGCCTTACGCGGGCTGCGTCAACATGTGTTTGACCGGATAAGCGTGCCCAGTCCACGTGGCATCCACCTGGCAACCGTACTCGTGACCCAGCAAACCTACGCGTAGACTAGGTGGCCACGCGTGCCGCGTAAGAGTCGAGCAAGGGTTCACGCGGGCCGCGTGAGACCCATTTTTCAGCTATAAATAGCTTGGATCAGGAGCAGTTCACTGGTGTCGAAAACTTTTCTCAAAAACGAAGTTATACTGCTCTAAGGTCGAAAATCACATTCACAGTAGTGAGGTGCTGCTACGATTCAATGTCCGATCGATTGAAACTATCCTATGAATGTTTAAGTGCTGCTCAAATTAGGGTTATACTTTGTCATTCGTCGTAAATTTGATGGATGTTTAAGTATTGAACTTTGTCATTCGTCGTGAGAGTTTTAATCTCGTGAGTTATCGTAAATGCTGTATTAGTTACTGACCTAGTTCGTGTGCATTGTTATTTAAATTAGGTTATCAGGCTTATCAGTAGGCTAAACTCTGCCCGTTAAACTTGCAATGTGAGTCATTCTCTTTTATCAAAAGTATTTTACAATACCTCAAATTATTTTCAAAGTTATAATTACAGGGATTAAGTCGTGGTTATCTTGAATCACTGGCTAGTGGGGTATTGTGCACATTACTAAATTTCTCACGGTTAGGCTAATAAATCCTAACAGTGATAATCATCACTACTTGGGGAAGGACCCAATAGTGGTATGACCATCGTCACCAAGAGGTGACACGGCGCCAGATAAAAATAAGATAGAAGCCATTGTAATCGCTCTTATGCTGTAATTTATAACTATGTGTCGTTTTATCAAAATGAATGATTCACCAGTATTTCCCCGCTGACAAAATATTTTTAAAACATGTTTCAGGTAACTACTGTGAACCAAGGAACAGTGCTACGGAGCACTAATAAAGCTTGAAGTAGTGGCTCAGTTAAAGAAATAAACATGTTTTATAAAACAGGGAATTTCTTAGTAAAATTCCTCTATTGTAAAAGTACGGGGTCTATCCCGAATTATGAAATAAAATAATCGGGCATTTCAAGTTTAAAAGATCCTGCTAAAATCTTCCGCTGTCAAACTCAAATAAGTAAATACCACGGGTTTCTGTCCCGCGGCTCCTGGACCGGGTCAAACCGGGACGAGGGGCCGTGACAGAAAAAGGTGGTATCAGAGCCACTGATTTAAGCCAATTAAGTATTTAGAAATACTTATATTCTACTGATTGCCATTCTGTGATCATGTGTTTTGTTATGTGACTTTTTGTTTACAGTATGGGTAAGCAAAGACTTTCTGACATCTATCATCAATTAGATAGTCCACCAAAAGATAAGGGAACCTCGTTCCAATCAAATTCCTCAAGAAACTCAGCAGATACCGAGGAAGGAATATTTTTTCATAAAGCACAGTTTGAGAAACCACTTACCCCTAAGAAAAGGAGTCGGATTATTAGAAAAAGTCAAGAGAAAATAAAGAAATCACAACCAAAAGAAGTGATGATTCCTAAGGAAACTCAGGAAATAGGCAATAAACCACCATGGGAAGACGAATTAGATGAAAAATGGGCAGATCTTTATATGTTAGCCACTACAGCAGTAAATGAAAATTTTTAAAATACCCTGACCCAGTACTAGCACCCATAACACCTACAAGCCAGAAAACTTAAAGAAACTTTTGCCCATTAGATAAATAATTTAGTAAGAGAAAATACAAATAAAGTATGAATCCACAAACCCTAGTATATTTTGAATTTCAGTTGTACTCTGTATTAGATATATATATATATGTATAAATCGCACTGTGTGCAATAATATTTGAATAAGTTGTACTAAATTTTAGTCTGTGAAATTTTTATTATAAAATTTTAACTTAGCATTTTGTGTGCATTTTTGCATATATGCTAAACAACATGAAAAAGTTATCTGAAGCTCTTCAGAATCTCAATCTCTATCCTGTGAAAATAGAAGTTTCTACAGACTTTACTGGTTACTTGGCTGATGTTGAGGAACCTATGGAATTTCAAACTCCACCTCCGGAGAAACAAAAGCCAAAGAAAAGAAGAAGATTTGTGGGCTGGAGGCGTGTGCGCAGAAGGAAACCAGCAACTAGGAAAGTTCCCAAGATAGAAAATCCCATTGATAAAGGAAAAGGGATCGAGATTGGGGAAAGTTCTAGGCAAGCAGGAATAGAAATTGGGGAAAGTTCTAAGCAAGCCGAGGAATTGCCACTGCAGGAGGAATTAGATCGTATACTGGCAAATTGTGATATCCTTAGACCTATTAAAGAAAACCTCTTTCCTTATCCTGCCAAAACCCTACTTCCAATAAACTTGGAACCGGCTATCCCAGACCCTCTGATCCACACCCAACCTCTAGGAGAAATGGACGAATGGTGGACCAACGACTGGCAGTTTCAAAACCTCCTCAATAACCCTTATATCTTTTTCCCTCAGTTCGACCCAGAACCTGTACCAAACCCACCAATGAGCAATGAAAACTTAGCTGAACTCCGCCATTTTGGCGAAGAACTAGTGAATGCAGGGAATAGGATTCAGGAGGTAGGAGAACAGATCTCTTGGAAGTACGACGAGAGGGGACGTCGCTTCTAAAAGTGCCAACTGACGAGGGATAATAAAGCTATGGTGTATAATAATAATAGTAATAAAAATATAACTTTGTAAAATAACCTACAAATAAAACTTTTGTAAGATAACAGTGTGTACGAATGCATAATATAATATATATGAAAATGGAAGTCGAGAAATCGACAATTTTGGCTATACATATGTTGTGAAATTATGTGATTGTTTTGCATATAGCTATTATTTATTTTGTGCTAATAATATATATATATATATATATAATCACCAGATGGAACATGCTAGTAATGAACCAGTTAATGAAGTTAACCAATCTGAGCAACACCAGGAAGATCAATTTCTAAATAGGCAAGATATTGAGAATATCGTTGCTCAAGGAATAGCCAACGCTATTCCAGCAATCCTGGCGGCTGCTCGAAACCCAGTTGAACCTCAACAAATTATTACTAGCAAACGTACTTATGAAGATAACTTTAGTAATAGCGTAAACGGAGGCGGCAACCATACTAACAACAATAATGATATACGGCAAGCCCCAATTCTCAAGAGAATGAAAGCTGCAACGCCTGGTTGCACTTACAAGGAGTTTCTTGCCTGTAAACCTGTTGAATTCGCAGGCAATGAAGGGGAGACGGCGTCGCTGCGTTGGTTGGAGAAAACCGAGGTAGTCATTAAAATAAGTAAATGTGCCGAGGAAGACAAGGTCATGTATGCGTCGAATCTTTTTAAAGAAGGGACGCTAGAATGGTGGAATATGGTACTTCAAGCCAAAGGAAGCGATGTGGCCTATGCCATGAGTTGGGAAAATTTTAAACGACTAGTAGAAAGAAAATTATGTCCCGAATATGAAAAGGAACAAATGGCAAATAAGTTCCTGAACCATTGGATGATGGGTGTAAACTGTCGAGGGTATACTTCGACATTCTTCGAATATGCTAGAGTGGTACCAACGCTGGCTTCGCCAGAACCAGTACTTATTTCCCGCTATATTTGGGGATTGATTGGTGAAATCCTTGATATCGTTAAAGCTGCGAGACCTCACACCATTGACGATGCAGTGGAATTTGCTAACACCCTAACTGACGGGCTGGTACGCACAAGAGAAGAGAACCGGAAGAAGGAAGTGGCTCAAAAGATTACCCAAGGATTCCGTATGGGTAACAGTGGTAATTTCAAGAGAAGAGGAACTGGGCAAACTTCCACCGTTCCATTTTGCAATGCCTGTAAAAGAAAGCATTTTGGAAGATGCAAAGGGTATTGCAATTTCTGCAAAATTCCGGGACATCAAGAAGAGGACTGCAGGAAGAAGAAAGCAACAATCTGCTACAACTGTGGAGAAGCTGGACATTTCAGGCCAGACTGCCCAAAATTAGTCAAACCAGCTGATAACAAAGCCAAGCCTGCAGACGGAACTACCAAGAGAAACGCACGAGCTTTCCAGTTAACTACTCAGGAAGCAGAACTAATTCCTGATGTCATAGCTGGTACGTTCCTAGTTCACGACGTTTATGCAAAAGTATTATTTGACTCTGGTGCAAACCAAAGTTTTATAAATACTTTATTCTGCCAAGCTCTTAACTTACCCTTAACCAACCTGAGGCAGATTTTTACAGTCGAAACGGCAGATGGAAATTCTGTTAACATAGATAAGGTTTTGCTTGAAGG
Source organism: Helianthus tuberosus (assembly GCA_030545235.1). Taxonomy (NCBI): domain Eukaryota; kingdom Viridiplantae; phylum Streptophyta; class Magnoliopsida; order Asterales; family Asteraceae; genus Helianthus; species Helianthus tuberosus. The sequence goes on along the minus strand of CM060428.1, from coordinate 82,635,272 downwards.
AAAGATAGAACTCTTAGGCCATAAATTTTCTGCAAACCTGTTACCTATGAATTTAGCAGGATTCGATGTGGTGTTAGGAATGGATTGGTTAATAGCCAACCATGCTCGAATTCTTTGTGATAAAAATGCCATAGAAATATATACACCCACAGGAGAGGTAATTTCAATTACAGGAGATAAGCCACGAAAACCACTGAAATTTATTTCAGTAATGAAGTTGGCCAGTTATTCAAGAAAACAAGAAATGGTGTATATGATTTCCGTAGTCATTAACACGAAAAATAAGGAACTTAAGGAAATTCCAGTAGTAGCAGAATACCCAGATGTATTCCCGGAAGAATTTCCAGGATTACCACCCAACAGGGAGGTAGAATTTAGGATCCATCTAATTCCTGGTACTACACCAATAGCCAAAGCACCTTACCGGTTAGCACCCACCGAAATGTTAGAGCTAAAGAAACAATTAGATGAATTATTAAGTAAAGGATTCATACAACCCAGTTCATCCCTGTGGGGAGCTCCAGTGTTGTTTGTGAGAAAGAAAGATGGGTCAATGAGAATGTGTATTGATTATAGGGAATTGAATAAAGTTACAATTAAGACTCGATACCCATTACCTAGGATTGATGATCTTTTTGATCAACTTCAAGGAGCTAGATACTTTTCTAAGATCGACTTATGCTCCGGATACCATCAATTGAAGGTACAAGAAGAAGACATACCTAAAACTGCTTTCAGAACTAGGTATGGTCATTACGAGTTTACAGTCATGCCCTTCGGACTAACAAATGCTCCCGCAACATTTATGGACATGATGAATAGGATCTGTAAACCGTATTTGGATAAATTTGTAATTGTCTTCATCGATGATATACTTATTTATTCCAAAAGCCTGGATGAACACTGTCAGCACCTGCATGCACTCTTAACTTTGTTAAGAAGGGAAAAGCTTTACGCTAAATTCTTAAAGTGCGAATTTTGGCTACAAGAGGTGCAATTTTTAGGACACATGGTGAATCATGAAGGTATTCATGTAGATTCCTCCAAAATAGAAGCAATCACCCAATGGAAGGTTCCACAATCAGCTACGGAAGTTAGAAGCTTTTTAGGATTAGCTGGATACTATAGGCGCTTTATTAAGGATTTTTCTAAGATAGCGGTGCCATTAACTAAGCTAACCTGTAAAGCAGTTAAGGTTGAATGGGGACCTAGGCAAGAAGAGGCCTTTAAAATGTTAAAGCAAAAGTTAACAAGTGCCCCAATTCTTGCCTTACCAGAAGGAACTGAAGATTTTAAAGTTTACTGTGATGCTTCTAAGTTAGGATTAGGATGTGTGCTAATGCAACGCAAGAAGGTAATTGCGTATGCCTCAAGGCAATTGAAAAAGCACGAGGAAAACTATACGACTCATGACCTAGAGTTAGGAGCCGTAGTTTTTGCCCTGAAAATTTGGAGACATTATCTGTATGGAAGTAAGTTTACTGTCTATACAGATCACAAAAGTTTAAAATACATATTTGGGCAAAAATAATTGAACATGAGACAAAGGAGATGGATGGAAATCCTAAGCGACTACGACTGTGATATTCAGTATCACGAAGGAAAGGCAAACGTAGTTGCAGATGCCTTAAGTCGTAAGTATCATGAGAAACAACGACGAGTTCGTGCTCTTAGATTAAATCTACAGTTAGATTTAATGGAACAATTAAAGAACGTTCAGGAAACAGCAATCAAGGATGATGCTGAGGGAATGAAAGGACGAATAAAGGAATTAGAACAAGGAAGTGATGGAATTTGGAGATTCCACAAGAAAAGAATTTGGGTACCTAAGCAAGGAGAATTAAGAAATAAAATCTTAGAAGAAGCTCATAGATCTAGGTATACCATGCATCCTGGTAACAATAAAATGTACCAAGACTTAAGGAATAACTTCTGGTGGATAGGAATGAAAAAGGACATAGCTAGATATGTTTCTAAATGTCTTGTTCGCAAGTTAAAGCAAAACACCAGAAACCTTCGGGTCTACTTCAACAACTAGAAATGCCTGTATGGAAATGGGAGCTCATAACAATGGACTTTGTTACTAAGTTGCCCAAAACCAGAAAAGGTAATGATGCGATTTGGGTAATTGTGGATCGATTAACCAAATCAGCTCATTTTCTACCCATGAAAGAAACCTTTAGTATGGAAAGGTTAGCCAAGTTGTATGTAGACGAAATAGTATCCTTACATGGAGTTCCACTCTCCATTGTGTCGGATAGAGATAGTCGTTTTACTTCCCACTTCTGGACAAGTTTCCAGGAAGCAATGGGAACCCGACTAAATTTAAGTACTGCATATCATCCTCAAACCGACGGACAAAGTCAAAGGATGATCCAGACACTAGAAGACATGCTCCGTGCATGTGTGATAGATTTTGGTGGAAATTGGGATGACCACCTACCTTTGATTGAATTCTCCTATAATAATAGTTATCATGCAAGCATCGAAACTGCCCCGTTCGAAGCACTGTATGGACGTAAGTGTAGAACTCCAGTTTGCTGGGCAGAAATAGGAGAAAGTCAATTATCAGGTCCTGAAATTGTGCAAGAAACCACCGACAAGATCACTCAGATCAAGGAAAGATTAAAGACTGCTCGAGATCGTCAAAAGAGTTATGCCGACAATCGGCGAAAGCCATTAGAATTTCAAATTGGAGATAAGGTACTCTTGAAAGTTTCTCCGTGGAAAGGAGTAGTCCGATTCGGTAAGAAAGGAAAACTGAGCCCAAGGTATGTAGGACCATTTCCAGTGATCCAACGTATAGGGCCAGTTGCCTATCGCTTACAACTAACTACCAGAAGAGTTAGGAGGAGTACATGACGTATTTCATGTATCCAATCTCAAGAAATGTCTATCGGACGAATCGCTGGTAGTAGGGATGAGATCGGTACGATACCGGTACCGTACCGGTACCGATACCGTAAATACCGTTACCGAAATTGAGGAAATATGGATACCGATTACCGTACCGTATTTATAGATTCGGTACCGGTACGGTACCGGTATCGGTACCGGTATTTCGGTACTTTACCACATTGGTACCGCTTTAGTGTCATCCGTTGTTTTACCTAAAAAAATATTATGTGCAACCCATCCATCCATTATTAACTGAACTAGAGTAATATATAGAGCAATGTAAAAAAAGGTAAACATATTAAACATCCATGGGTTCGACTTGTACCCAATTCCGAGTCACCATCAAGTTTAACAAAAGGGGTTTCTTCAACAATAGCGTCGTCTCCTTACACAACCAACCACAAAGATATTAAAAATCTAAAAATAAGAAAAGATATATTGATAATTTATAACCAAACCACTAAAAAATTAACTTACTTCAATGTATTGCATTCTTTTTACCGATGATTATTAAATTCGGTATTAATACCGGTATTTACCGAAAAATACCGGTACCGATACCGTTTTTTACCGATACCGAATTTCGAAAAATCTATTACCGATACCGGTACCGGTACCGTTTATGATCGGTACGGTACGGCATCGGTACGGTACCGGTATGGTACCGGTACGGTACCGGTATTTCGGTAAAAAATCTCATCCCTAGCTGGTAGTACCTCTTCAAGATATAGAGGTAAACGAAAAATTAAAATTCGTAGAGAAACCACTTCAAATAGAAGACAGAAAGGTCAAGTTTCTCAAGCACAAAAGATTGGTACTAGTTAAAGTCAAGTGGGAGTCGAAAAGAGGACCCGAATACACTTGGGAGCTGGAATCGGAGATGAAGCGAAAGTATCCTCACTTATTCCAATAATATCTCAAGGACGAGATTCTAAATAAGGTGGGGAGGATGTAAGGACCTTCAAAAATGTCCCAAACCGACCCGTAAGTAAAAACCCGGACCCCTGAAACCTTACTGTGCATGAAAAACCAATAAAACAAGAAAAATGAGTTTCAGGCGGGCCGCGTAAGGGAAGGCATAGCCTTACGCGGGCCGCGTCAACATGTGTTTGACCGGATAAGCGTGCCCAGTCCACGTGGCATCCACCTGGCAACCCTACTCGTGACCCAGCAAACCTACGCGTAGACTAGGTGGCCACGCGGGCCACGTAAGAGTCAAGCAAGGGTTCACGGGGGCCGCGTGAGACCCATTTTTCAGCTATAAAAAGCTTGGATCAGGAGCAGTTCACTGGTGTCGAAAACTTTTCTCAAAAACGAAGTTATACTGCTCTAAGGTCAAAAATCACATTCACAGTAGTGAGGTGCTGCTACGATACCGGGTATTAACTCGATCGCTGCTACGATTCAATGTCCGATCAATTGAAACTATCCGATGAATGTTTAAGTGCTGCTCAAATTAGGGTTATACTTTGTCATTCGTCGTAAATTCGATGGATGTTTAAGTATTGCATTTTGTCATTCATCGTGAGAGTTTTAATCTCGTGAGTTATCGTAAATGTTGTATTAGTTACTGACCTAGTTCGTGTGTATTGTTATTTAAATTAGGTTATCAGGCTTATCAGTAGGCTAAACTCTGCCCGTTAAACTTGCAATGTGAGTCTTTCTCTTTTATCAAAAGTATTTTACAATACCTCAAATTATTTTCAAAGTTATAATTACAGGGATTAAGTCGTGGTTATCTTGAATCACTGGCTAGTGGGGTATTGTGCACATTACTAAATTTCTCACGGTTAGGCTAATAAATCCTAACAGTGATAATCATCACTACTAGGGGAAGGACCCAATAGTGGTATGACCATCGTCACCAGGAGGTGACACGGCGCCAGATAAAAATAAGATAGAAGCCATTGTAATCGCTCTTATGCTGTAATTTATAACTATGTGTCGTTTTATCAAAATGAATGATTCACCAGTATTTCCCCACTGACAAAATATTTTTAAAACATGTTTCAGGTAACTACTGTGAACCAAGGAACATTGCTACGGAGTACTAATAAAGCTTGAAGTAGTGGCTCAGTTAAAGAAATAAACATGTTTTATAAAACAGGGAATTTCTTAGTAAAATTCCTCTATTGTAAAAGTACGGGGTTTATCCCGAATTATGAAATAAAATAATCGGGCATTTCAAGTTTAAAAGGTCCTGCTAAAATCTTCCGCTGTCAAACTCAAATAAGTAAATACCACGGGTTTCTGTCCTGCGGCTCCTGGACCAGGTCAAACTGGGACGAGGGGCCGCGACAATTTTTCCAGCAGGTCTGTTATAAAAACCTGCATTTTACCCAGCTCTAGTTTTTACTCCAAATCAACTTAAAACTCCCATAACTTTCAATCTACAGGTCCGTTTTACGTAATTCTTTTTCCTACATGTTGGTAATTTAAATACGAACCTGTTTAACTGTAATACCCTTACTATTATTAAGCTGATTTCGTTTAATTTGCAACCATAAACATGTAATTGTAATTACAAATACATTGAAAAATACGGATTTATTTAAATTTTTCGGATTTAAAACATTACAACATAATATGTAAGAATTCGTCGTTTAAAAATGACGACGAAACGATGTGCGAAAGCTTGTATCTTGATCGTGTTCGGTACTTTGATGAGCTTGATCCTCTCCCGACATCCCAAAATATACCTACATTTTAAAAACCATCATAAACATTAGTTTTGATAGTTTCATAATGTAATAAACCAAATTCTTTAGGCCAAAAATTGAACAACAACAAAATCTACAACATTTATGCCTGTCGCGTGCCGCGACGGGTTCAACCCAATGTTGTCGCGTGCCATGACGATAGTCACGTGCCGCGACAGTGAACTTGCTTGGTTGTCGCGCGACTGACGGGTGGTTTGGAGCTTAAAAACCCAGAAAAAAATGATGCTTTGGACGGAACGGAATGGAGCGAGATACACAAGGATGGAAAGAGGAACAAATGAGAGAAGTCAGGGGTCCACCGTAAATTACGGTAGCCCCTGAAATCCCCCATTTCCACCTTAACACAGTAAAGTCTCGGCGTAACAATATCAAGGCTACCGTAATTTATGGTATGTACCGTAAATTAAGGTAGAGCTAGGCGAGAAAAGCGTAACTGCCCATATTAAACCGTTTCAAGTGTCTTTTCATGTCAATCATTGTTGGAGACGTTTCTCTGGAGTTCTTGGGCGAAATTTGGCTTTGGCAAGTGATTGGGGACATTTCTAAACATTTCAGTTTGTATTTTGATGCTTATGAACATTGATTTTGTTGGAATGATGATTCACCAAGCCATGCCCGGCTAAACTTTCGGTGATCATCTTAGGTGAAGGTTTCTACTATGACTTTTGTGTGTTTCCTTTTATTTCTAGATTGATAAACTTGGTGTGTTTGCTATGTTTATTATGGTGTATGAATGCTTGATTGTAACTTGTTAATTGATGTTTTGATTCTAGTCTAAATCGTACGTTCTTGGTGTCGTTGACAATCGAGATATCACGGAAAGGGTTAGGGTTGGATATTGATTAATTGATCATCGGGTAACAACCTCGCGTTAATATAATCCGAGTACTTTGTTCCCTTTTATCACAACAAGTGTTTATGCATGAGTTATGTCTATGTAACTCTTTCTAGTGGATTTATGCACAAGTGTTAATGGAAACCGGAACCTAAGATGGTCATTCTCTCATAATCTGTTTAACAATCCAATTTTGATTTGCAATTTAGATAGTAATTTAGTTATTAAACCAAACAATCCAAACTCTTGAATTTTAATTTCTGGAAATTAGTTTAATTGTAGTTAATTCACAAATCTATAGAATCAACACACTTTCCACACACTCCCTGTGTTCGATACCCATTTGCTGCTATCTATTAGTTGTAATTTGGATTAAATTTGCGTGTGACTACGACCTCACGTCAAATTTTGGCGCCGTTGCCGGGGAAGTAGTGCGCAACGTGTGTTAATTTAGTAGTTTTGTTTTGTTATTTTCGGGTTTACACTGGTTGTTTAGTGTGCAGGTACTTCAAGTGTATGCATACTAGGGGCTCTCACAAGTCATCACCGCTATCGTTTGATCCGGAAATTGAAAGAACTTTGCGTCAAAACAGAGTTTTGTTAAGAGAAAACAAGATTGTTGGTTCACCTACTTCACCCATTACACCAAGAAACATAATGGCTGATTCACAAATCCCACCCACAACAGGTCAAACAACCTCATCATTCATTCCTACATCCACACAACCTTCACCAAATACCACCATGCCTAATTCCACTACCAATCCTACTCCACCACATGACGTTACACCAACCAACACCGCATCACCTATTACTACCCAAGTTGAACCAACTCTTACTTATAACCCCTCTACCACAATTCCACCACTTTCACATTTTTCCTAACTACGGGTCAATCATCTTCTACCCACCGACTACCACAAAGTTCAACCGTTGTTCATGCTACTTCTACATACCGACCACCGAACCAACCGGGTTTTCAATATTCATCCTTCCCATTTGTGCAATCCTCGGGTATTCAAGGGGATGGATATGATGATGGTTATGAAGAAGATTTTAGAGGGTACGAAGAAGAAGGATTTTATTACAGGGGTGATGGAGGTTATTTGGGACCTCAAGGAGGAGCGGGTCAACGAAGTCAACCGCTACAACAAGTTCAAGACATGGGTAGGCTACCGGTTGGAATACAACACATTCGACCACAAGGGCCACAATTGCAACGTCCTACGCCTTTACATCAAGTGCGTCCACAAAATACACAACCGCAATTTCAAAGGCCAATGCAACAACCACCACTCCAACAATACCAATTACAACCACCCTTTGCACCTCAAGGGCCTATGCAAGGGCAAATGGGTCAACCAAGAGCACCATTGGGTGCCCCTCGAGGACATCACTGGGAGGTAGTACGGGGAATCGAAGCCCATTTCCGACCCATTATCACTAACAATCCTTCACCGGTAGTGATTCCTCATCACGCGGATGGAAGGACTTTTGAGGTTAGAACAACCGCACTCCAAAGTTTGCCAGAGTTTAAGGGGTTAGCAACGGAAGAACCTTACTTTCATTTGGAGACATATGACTCCATATGCAACACTATTGGAGGTCTAGGGTTCTCATCGGACGATGTCAAATTGGTTCTATTTCTGTTTTCTTGGGAAGACAAAGCAAAAAGATGGTTTCATAGTTTGCCCTCCCCGTCAATTTTTACATCAACACATTTTCTTGGACGAGTTCTACACTTCTCAAAAGACTAATGATGCAAGGAGAGGTTTGAGAAGCTTCCAACAACAATCGGGGGAAATGTTTCATGAGGCTTTCGAAAGATTCAATATGATGTTAAGGAATTGTCCACATAATGGTATACAACTTTGGGAGTTATTGACCGCGTTTCACGAAGGGTTGAGTTCGGAGGATGCTCGTGACTTGATGTCGATCACTAACGGTACATTCGGTACAAACTTTGAGCAAGATGATTGGGCATTTTTAGATCAAATGGCGGTTACTTCAAAGAGGAAGGCCCAATCTTCAAGACGGGAAAGACATGTGATAGCAAGGCCACAAGTGCATGGGGTAGATAGTGGAGGCGTTCAAACCACAAATCAAGTGTAAAACGTGTGCACTAATTGCAATGAAATAGGCCACACGGCTGAAGTGTGTTTAGTAGGAGTGGTTGAAGATCAAGTGGAAGAGGTGAATGCTATTCAAGGGGGTGGTCGAAACTTTAACATGAATTTGAACACATACCACCCCGGGTTACGAAATCATCCTAACTTCCGTTACGGGAACCCGGCGAACCAAGCTAACCCAAATTTTCAAGGAGCTCAAGGTAATTTTGCATCTCGCCAACAATTCAATCAAGGTAACTATCGGGGTGGAAATAATTATGGCTACCAAGGGTAATTTCAACAAACGGGTCAAAGTGGTTCGGGTCAAACTTCATCAAACGGGGATGAGGTTATGGATATGCTTCGGGCAATGCAACAAGACATGCAAAAAAGGAATCAACTTGATGAAGTCCGGATGCAAAAAGATGAAGTTCGTGACAAAAGCATTCAAACACTAACAACCCAAATGGGTCAATTAGCAACCGACGTGGTGGAGTTGAAGAAAAGCAAGGGGAAACTTCCTAGCGACACTAAGGTAAATCCTTCCCATAGCTCGTTATGAGGTAATAATGTTAATATTAATCATGTTAGTGTGTTAAGAAGTGGCAAAGAATTTAAAGCCAATTTGTCACCGGGTTTGGTTGAAGGGGTGGTTGAGGATGTAACGGGTAATGAAAGTGAAGAAGACGAAGTTTCACCGGTTGTGTCTAAAGAATCATATGTTAAAAACCAGGGTTGGGTGAAAAGGAAAAAAATAAAAAAAAAAATGAAGGGGAGCCGAGTCAAGTCCCGTTTCCATCGGCTCTACTTGACCCGGGTAAGAAAAAATTTATTTCATCAAGGGGTCCCCAAAAAGAAGAGTTGTGGGACATTTTCAAACAAGTTAAAGTTAACCTTCCATTACTTGATGCAATAAAACAAGTACCCGCCTATGCTAAATTTTTAAAAGAATTGTGCACACAAAAAAGGAAACAAAAGAAGAAAATGCCTAAGTGGGTAGATTTAACCGAGCAAGTTAGTGCCATATTGAATGGGGAGCTTCCTCCTAAGCTCCAAGATCCAGGTACGCCATTAATCAATATTCATTAACACTATGCCGACAACTTTAATGATGATAAAATGTGTTCACTTGGGCTGATGACAATCTAAGATCACATGCATTGATAAATGGTTTTTATCACCTCGTGTAGACTGACACAAGACACATGATTTCTTTTCCTAACCAACTGACAACCTTGTTTAATGTTACACAACTCGATACACTTTTCATGCAAAAACAAACTTGTTCACCAGAAATACGATTCAAGCGGACTAACTATCAAATGAGTTTTCAAGCGGAATGTCGTTAAATGTAATTTCAAGCGAGAACTCAAAATTGTTTCAAGCGAGATATCTATTTCAAGCGGTATTATACTCGGATCCCGCTTGAAATGTCGATGACGTCAGCAAAAGTCGAACAAATTTCAAGCGAACTCATGATTTTAACCAGTTTTAAGTTGATTTTAGTTCTGAAACTTTCCACGATTTGTTAAAACATGATTGCGAGCATAATGTGAACGTTTGAGCCGATTTTAACCGTGAAAAATTTTTAAATTTGAAAAAGAAAGTGTAGAAATCAGAAAAAGTGATGAAAACAGACTGTTTTGACAAGATCTCTTCCTCCTGAGCTCTGATACCACTTGTAGGATCGTTTTGTGACCCAAACGAGTCGTTCAGAAGAGTACTTAGACTATACGAAAGGCGGAAACAGACGTATAGGATTAAAACATCAAGAATATCACTTTAATCTTCTTGTATATAGATTTAACAGAGATTACAGTCACAAGAAATACTGGCAGCACTTCGGTACAGGTTCTTAGTCTCGTTTCAAATGAAAATACATGACACATATATATAGTGCTTACTAGTTCGCTTGAAATACACACTTTGTCAATTCAAGCGAACTCACCTACTTTAATTCAAGCGAAAACATCAACTAACTGTTCAAGCGAACTCAACATAAATTCTTGTTTCAAGCGAATCTAAATTATGTTTTGTGTGAATGTTGTAATGATGATGCAAGAGATGATGTCACTAGTATAATGTCATCATCAAGAATGATGACATCATTCTTGTTCCGAACCGCAACAAATCTAAGACTCGATATAAGACGAAGACGACAGATGTATGCACCAACACAAGTTGGTAATTTTCAAATGTCATAGGCGTTACTAGATCTTGGAGTCGGAGTGAGCATTTTATCGGGGGGCTTATATGACCAATACGACTTTGGTCCATTAGCAAGGGTAGAGACAACGGTTGTGTTACCCGATTTGTCTCATAAGCTACCTCGGGAGATGGTTCAAGATGTAATAGTGAAAATTGATGAGTTTTACTACCCGGTTGACTTTTTAGTCTTAGACTACTCATCCGCGGACCCAAAACAAAAACAAAATGTTATTTTGGGTCGGCCATTTTTGAGCATCGCGCATGCCGTGATTGATTGTCGATTTGGTACGGTCGACATGACTTTTAGAAATCAAAAAATGAGATTGAATGTTTTTACTAACAATTCTAACTCTAATGGTGTTGATGAGTGTTTCATGGCAGATTTAGTCGACGGATGCAACCTGCATGAGTATGAGGAGGATAGTATGGATATGTGTGTTTGTGATTTTTCGGAACAGGTACATGCTTGTGCATTATGGGTTGAAGAGGAGAAACAAGATGCTATGGCATGGAAGGAGGGTCGACCGCCATGGACCCACCAATTTGAAAGCTTACCGGTGGAAATCAATTCGGGTACCAAACCATCATTGGAGGAACCACCAAAGTTGGAGCTCAAAGACTTACCAAGCCATTTGAAGTACGCATTTTAGGGGATAATGACACTCTACCGGTCATTATTGCCTCTAATTTAGAGATGGCACAAGAACAAGCTCTATTGGAAGTCTTGAAAGCAAACAAAGGAGCTATAGGGTGGACGATTGCCGATTTAAAAGGAATTAGTCCATCAATCATCATGCACAAAATCATCACCACCGAAGAGGCAAAACCAACAAGGGAAGCACAACGAAGATTAAATCCGAACCTAAGGGAAGTGGTAAAAAAAGAGGTAATTAAATGGTTGGATGCGGGAATTATCTATCCTATTTCGGAGAGTGCTTGGGTAAGTCCTACTCAAGTTGTGCCTAAGAAAGCCGGCATTCAAGTAATCAAAGACGAAAATGGTGAACAAATAGCCACCCGACCGGTAACCGGGTGGCGTGTGTGTATTGATTACCGCAAATTGAATGCCGCCACTTCTAAGGACCATTTCCCGCTACCTTTTATTGACCAAATCATTGAAAAATTATCGGGTCAAAAATATTACTGCTTTTTGGACGGGTATTCGGGTTACAATCAAATCGCAATACACCTGGATGACCAACACAAGACCACCTTCACTTGTCCATATGGCACTTTTGCCTTTAGGCGAATGCCATTTGGCTTGTGCAATGCACCGGCAACTTTCCAATGATGTATGATGAGTATTTTCTCGGACATGGTTGGGGAGTCGCTTGAAGTTTTTATGGATGACTTTTCAATTTTTGGCACTAGTTTTGAATCTTGTCTCAACGAGTTACAAAAAGTTTTAAAAAGATGTGTTGAGAAAAAATTGGTGCTTAGTTGGGAGAAAAGTCATTTCATGGTGTAAGAGGGTATTGTGTTAGGTTATGTGATTTCGGAGAGGGGTATGGAGGTGGACAAGGAAAAAATACGGGTAATATCATCTTTGCCTCCACCGAAAAATGTGAAAGGGGTAAGATCATTTTTGGGACACGCGGGTTTCTATAGAAGATTTATTAAAGGTTTTAGTGTAATTACAAAACCTTTATGTAATTTGTTGTTGAAGGATTTCACTTTTGATTTTACTAACGAATGTTTGCAAGCATTTAATATTTTGAAGGAACACTAGGTGAAAGCTCCCATCTTGCAACCACCGGATTGGTCAAAGCCATTTGAAATCATGTGTGACGCAAGCGACAGTACAATTGGTGCAGTTTTGGGTCAAAGAATTGATAAAAAGCCGGTGGTGATTTACTATGCAAGCAAGACGTTGTCCGAAGCGCAACTGAATTACACCACAACCGAAAAGGAGTTATTAGCGGTGGTGTATGCTTTGGATAAGTTCCGTTCTTACATTTGGGGAAGCAAAGTGGTTGTGTACTCGGACCATAGTGCGGTCCGGTATTTGATGGAGAAAAAAGATGCGAAGCCCCGTTTGATCCGTTGGGTGTTATTGCTACAAGAATTCGATTAAGAGATTCGAGATAAAAAAAGGAAGTGAAAACGTAGTGGCGGATCACTTGTCTCGAATTCCGGTGGAATGGGTTGACGATTTGAGCGAGATAAACGAAAGGTTTCCCGATGAGCAACTACTAGCCGTGTCTACTTTCGTTGCACCATGGTATGCCCACTATGTGAACTATCTAGCCACGGGTGCAATCCCAAATCATTGGACAAAGAAAAGAAGACAACAATTCATGGTCCAAGTGAAGCAATACATTTGGGATGAGCCGGACCTTTTCAAGATTGGGCCCTGATCAAGTCATTCGGAGGTGTGTGCCCGAAACGGAGGTGTTAGAGATCTTGACTCATGCCCACTCATCCGCTTGTGGAGGTCATTTTAGCGGCCATAAAAAGGGCTATCGGGTTCTTTCATGTGGGTTTTATTGGCCCACAATTGTCACGGATGCGTGCGAGTTTGCAAGGAATTGTGTCAACTGCCAAAGAATGGGAAGTATTTCAAAGAGGGACGAAATGCCTTTGCAACAGATTTTGGTTGTTGAGATATTTGATGTGTGGGGCATTGACTTTATGGGTCCCATCCCGAATTCCAATGGGTTCTTATACATTTTAGTGGCGGTGGACTATGTCTCGAAGTGGATTGAAGCTATTGCAACAAGAACAAATGATCATTCGGTTGCTTGTAAATTTGTTCAATCCAACATCTTTGCCCGTTTTGGTATTCCGAGAGTTATCATTAGTGATGGTGGGTCGCATTTTAAGAATTTCAATTTTGGAAAACTGTTGAAGCGGTACAACGTTGTCACGACCCCCGGCCCGGGGTTACCCGATCCAGAAGTCGCGGGACAGAAACCCGTGGTATTTATTATTTAATTTAATTTAGCAGCGGAAATGTTGACAGGATCTTTTCAATTGAAAATGCCCAATTATTTTATTTCACAAATTGGGACAAACCCCATTATTTACAATAAAGGAATTTTACGAGGAAATTCCCTATTTTACAAAACATGTTTATTTATTTTACTGAGCCACCTCTTCAAGCTTTTAGTGCTACACGACACTTTTTCCTTGGTTCACAGTAAGTCACCTGAAACAAGTTTTAAAAAAAAGATTTTATCAGCGGGGAAATACTGGCGAGTCATTCAGGTTATATAAAATGACACCTGAGTTATAGATTACAGCATAAGAGCGATTACAATGGCTACTATCTTATTTTCATCTGGCGCCGTGTCACACCCTGGTGACGATGGTCATACCACTATTGGGTCCTTTCACCCAAGTAGTGATGATTATCACTGTTAGGTTGGTGAACCTAACCGTGAGAAATTAGTAATGTGCACAATACCCCACTTGCCAGTGATTCAAGATAACCAAGACTTAATCCCTGTAATTTTAACTTTTTGAAAACAATTTAGGTACAGTAAAACATTGTTGATAAAAGAGAATGACTCACATTGCAAGTTTAACTGGACAGAACCTTGCCTACTGATTTAGCCTTGTAACTTAGTTAAATAACAATGCACACGAAACTAGGTCACTAACTTAATACAACATTTACGATAAACTCACGAAATCAAAACCCTCACGACGAATGACAAAGTATAGCCCGGATTCGGGCAGCACTTAAACATCCATCGGATCGGTTTCAATCGATCAGACATTGTATCGTAGCAGTGATCGAGTTAATACCCTGTACTCATAGCAGCGTCTTGACACCTTAATATTCGTTTTAAGCAGAATTTGGACGTTTTGAAACTAAATTTTCGAATACAGAAGCAAGTCCCATGCACAGGCAATTTATAGCTGATTTTCAGGTTTTACGCGGCCCGTGTAAACCTTAACAAGATCTTACACGGCCCGCGAGGGCCCCTAGTCTACGTGTAGGGCTAGCGTGTCACAGGTAGGTCCGCCACGTGTGCGACACGTGGCTTGAACGTTTATCTGGAGAATTTTAGGCTTGTCGCGGCGCGTGTAGCCTTACCTTATGGCTTACGCGACCCGCGTGAAAACCAAATTTCTTAATTTCTTGGTTTTTCATGAACATTAGGATTTCAGGGGTCCAGGTTTTCACTTACGGGTCGTTTATGGACATTTTTGTAGGTCCTTACATCCTCCCCACCTTATTTAAAATCTCGTCCTCGAGATTTACTGAAATAAGTGAGGATACTTTCGCTTTATTTCCGATTCCCGCTCCCAGGTATACTCAGGTCCTCTTTTTGAATCCCACTTAACCTTGACTAGTACCAATCTTTTGTGTTTGAGAAACTTGACCTTTCTGTCTTCTATTTGGAGTGGTTTCTCAACAAATTTTAGCTTTTCATTTACCTCTATATCCTGAAGAGGTACTACCAGTGATTCGTCAGATAGACATTTCTTGAGGTTAGATACATGAAATACGTCGTTTACCCCGGCTAGTTCTTCTGGTAGTTGTAATCGATAGGCAACTTGTCCTATTCTTTGGGTTACTGGGAATGGTCCTATGTACCTTGGACTTAGCTTTCCTTTCTTACCGAACCGAACTACTCCTTTCCAAGGAGAAACTTTCAAGAGTACCTTGTCTCTAACTTGAAATTCCAGTGGCTTGCGTTAATCGTCTGCATAACTCTTCTGGCGATCTCGAGTGATCTTCAGTCCTTCCTTGATTTGAGTTATCTTTTCGGTGGTTTCTTGTACAATTTCAGGACCTGATAATTGACTCTCCCCTATTTCTGCCCAGCAAACTGGAGTTCTACACTTTCGTCCATACAGTGCTTCCAATGGGGCAGCTTCAATGCTTGCATGATAACTATTGTTATAGGAGAATTCCATTAAGGGTAGGTGGTCGTCCCAGTTTCCACCAAAATCTATTACACATGCTCTAAGCATGTCTTCCAGGGTTTGGATTGTCCTTTCACTTTGTCCATCTGTTTGGGGATGGTATGCAGTGCTTAAGTTCAGTCGGGTCCCCATTGCTTCTTGAAAACTTGTCCAAAAATGCGAAGTAAAACGACTATCCCTATCCGATACAATGGAGAGTGGAACTCCATGTAAGGATACTACTTCGTCTACGTATAACTTTGCTAACCTTTCCATGCTAAAGGTTTCTTTCATTGGCAGAAAGTGAGCTGATTTGGTTAATCGATCCACAAGTACCCAATTTGCGTCGTTACCTTTTCTAGTTTTGGGTAACTTAGTAACAAAATCCATTGTTATTAGTTCCCATTTCCATACAAGCATTTCTAATTGTTGGAGTAACCCTGAAGGTTTCTGGTGTTCTGCCTTAACTTGTGAACAAGTTAGACACTTAGAAACATATCTAGCTATTTCCTTTTTCATTCCTATCCACCAGAAGTTATTCCTTAAATCTTGGTACATCTTATTATTACCAGGATGCATGGTATACCTAGATTTATGGGCTTCCTCTAAAAATTTTTCTTAAGTCTCCTTGCTTAGGTACCCAAATCCTTTTCTTGTGGAATCTCCAAATTCCATCAATCCCTTGTTCTAATTCTTTTATTCTTCCGTTCATTCCTTCAGCATCATCCTTGATTGCTGTTTCTTAAACGTTCTTAAGTTGTTCCATTAAGTCTACTTGAAGATTTAATCTAAGAGCACGAACTCGTCTTTGTTTTTCATGATACTTACGACTTAAGGCATCTGCTATTACATTTGCCTTTCCTTCGTGATATTGAATATCATAGTCGTAGTCACTTAGAATTTCCATCCATCTTCTTTGCCTCATGTTTAATTCTTTTTGCCCAAATATGTACCTCAAACTTTTATGATCTGTATATACTGTAAACTTACTTCCATACAGATAGTGTCTCCAAATCTTAAGGGCAAAAAATATTGCTCCTAATTCTAAGTCATGAGTTGTATAATTTTCTTCGTGTTTTTTCAATTGTCTTGAGGCATACCCAATTACCTTTTTGCGTTGCATCAGCACACATCCTAATCCTAGGTTAGAAGCATCACAATAAACTTCAAAATCTTCTGTCCCTTCTGGCAAAGCTAGAATTGGAGTGTTTGTTAACTTTTGCTTTAAAATCTTAAAAGCCTCTTCTTGTCTAGGTCCCCATTCAAACTTAACCGTTTTACAGGTTAGCTTAGTTAATGGTACTACTATCTTAGAGAAATTCTTAATGAAGCGCCTATAGTACCCAGCTAATCCTAGAAAACTTCTAACTTCCGTAGCTGATTGCGGGACCTTCCATTTGGTGATCGCTTCTATCTTAGAGGGATCTACGTGAATACCTTCGTGATTCACCATATGTCCTAAAAATTGCACTTCCTGCAGCCAAAATTCGCACTTCGAGAATTTGGCGTAAAGCTTCTCTTTTCTTAACAAAGTTAAGAGTGCATGTAGATGTTCACAATGCTCGTCTTAACAAAGGCTTGTCGCGGCCCGCGTAGCCTTACCTTATGGCTTACGCGACCCGCATGAAAACCAAATTTCTTAATTTCTTGGTTTTTCATGAACATTAGGGTTACAGGGGTCCGGGTTTTCACTTACGGGTCGTTTATGGACATTTTTGCAGGTCCTTACAAACGTGAACCACCGGATTGCTACACCGTACCACCCGCAAACTAGTGGACAAGTCGAAGTGTCCAACCGTCAAATTAAAGAAATTCTCATGAAGATGGTTCGAACGGATAGGAAGGATTGGTCAAGCAAACTCGACGATGCATTGTGGGCATACCGGGCGGCCTACAAAACTCCAATTGGTACAACACCTTACCGGATGGTGTATGGAAAGGGTTGTCACTTACCAATGGAGTTAGCTCATCGGGCGTATTGGGCAATCAAGACGGTAAATGCGGATTATGATGAAGTGGGGAAGAGGCGAAAGTTGCAACTAAGTGAGATAGAAGAAATCCGAGACGAAGCTTACGAGTGTGCATCGGCATACAAGGATAAGATTAAAAAGGTCCATGATAAAAAGCTTAGAAAGAAGACCTTCGAAGTGGGTCAAAAGGTGTGGTTGTATAATTCGCGATTAAAGATGTTTGGGGGCAAATTAAAAAGCAAATGGATGGGCCCATATGTCATTCGGCGAGTCGGTAGATTTGGTGATGTGGATATTCAAGATGAGCAAACCAACAAGCAACAAACGGTGAATGGACATCGGTTGAAGCCATACTTGGAAGGAAACGACATCAATAACTTGGAGCTTGACAAAGTGGGCTACATCCTACGCTCGGTAGATGAAGAACAACCATGAGAGGCCCAGGTTTGGTAGTGTACATAGTTAGTTATTTTGTTTTGTTTAGTTTGCACAATTACCGTATTCGCTTGAAGCTCGTGTTTGAAACAAGTGTGGGGACGTTCGGGTTACGAATAGTTCTAGCATAGTGTTGAGGACAACACGGGATTTTCGAGGGGGTAGGGTAATTTTCCATGTTTTTGAAAAATATTAAAAACATAAAAAAAATTAAAAAATTAGAAAACTGAAAAAAAAAACACACTTAAAATGAATTTTTGGCAAAGTGAAAACTCCCAGAACCTACCGTAATTTACGGTACATACCGTAATTTACGGTAGGCCTGGGAAAGTTTGGGGATTTACGGCAGAATGCTACTGCCTTACACTGGGGTTTTGTTGCCAGGTGCCACCGTAAATTACGGTGGCTACCGTAATTTACGGTAGCCCGGGTACGGTGTTTTATAAAAAAAAAATAATAACATCAAGTGACTCAAGCCCCAACCACATGATTTTTGCATCCCTTCTCCTCCATACAACATCATCCATCACTTTCTTCAACCCCACAAAATCCCTAAGAAACCCCACAACCTTCAAACCTTAAAATCCTCATAACTTTCTCAAATCTTAACCAAATCAAGTGATTTTTGGGTCTATTTTGTCTGAAATTTCATGAACTTTCTGATTTTGAGGAGAGATTTGCAAGAAAAACTTGTTTTCTTAGCCGATTGTCAAACCCTAGGTGTCGAATTTTTGGGGGGTTTTTGGAGCTTTTGATTTTCTTGTGTTTGTGCATCTTCAATCCAAGGTATGTGATGTTTTTACTTTATTTTGATGATGCATTGTGAAGATGAAGGTTATTAGTGTTATTTGTTTCACACACTTGCTTGTTCTTAGTTTATTTCATAAAAATTGTTCATTGAGAGAGTGTTATGGTTGTAGATGTAGGATTGATGTTAAATTTGTGAACTTTTGGGAACCTCTACATTGTAGAGGCACCCTGCCCAAATTTTGTGAAAATAATATATGAAACTTTGTGCTTTCCACCATCTACAACCATAGTAACAAGCAAGTGTGGGGATTTTTGAAAAAAAAATAAGGGGACTGATTTTTGTGTTTGGTTATTTTGTTTGTGTTTGTGATGTGTGCAGGATGGTGAGAACTAAAGAAAAAGCGGGAGCCAGTTCTTCAAAGGGCAAACAACTGAAGAGGAAGTGATGAAGTTGGACCCGGCTGACAAGCCAAAGTGGGAAGCGGGTCCTTTAGACGATCAACCGGAAGAATGGCAGCCTACATTATTCAATGATCGAATGAACAAATTAAAAGACAAAGCTGCTGCATTTATTTGTGAAAGAGAGGTTAGAGAAGTAGAGTTCGGGCCATTCAATGTGTTTGCTCAGTTTCGTGCCTTGGGTTGGGAGGCGGCGCTTAATTGCTATGACAAAGACAACAAGAACTTGTTCATGGCTGAAATTCAGGAGTGGATGGCTACTTTGACATGCAACAAGTACGACAAGTCGTCTCAAATGAAGTTAACGGGCACTGTAAATGGGATAAATGTGGAGATGTCATTCGACACATTGAGGAAGTTGGCAAGATATGATAGCTGGCCTGCACGTGATTATACAATACCAAGTCTTGACGATTTGCTCATCAAACCAGAGGCCCACCCAAGGTGGAATGACATGTTGGCAGCCTTGTTCTTACCGGGTACTTTTAGTGGCATGTTGTATAGAAGGAATTTGAAGATTGAGGCAAAACTGCTGCTTACTATTTGTATCTTAAATGTGATTCCAAGGAGAGGTGATAAGCAAGAAGTGAGGTTTCAAGAGGTGCCTGTTATTTACTCGTTGCTTCATGGGTCACCCCGTTTCCCGCTACGGTACTTGATAATGAATCATGTTTGGATATGCCGAAATAAAGTGGGAAGAAGTATCATTCCGTATTGTCGGATGATCACGGGGGTTATTGAAACAGTTCAAGGCTATCACACCGGAAGACAAGGGGGCACCAAAAAGGCATAAGCCATTTGACATAAGGAGAATGGGTGTTGGATGGACTTATGATGAGTCGGAACGCTATCATAAGTTGAAGTCAGAAGGTCAAAGGTGGAGAGCTTTAAAGGTTGATGCAAGGGCACTATTACCGGGCGAAGCGGATGAGCCCGAGAGTGAGGATGAGCCCCCGAGTGGGGATGAAGATTACGCGGATGAACCGCATGGTGAGCACATGAATGTGGACCAAGGGGGTCCAAGTCGGGGACATGGTGGTGGTTTCTTTGATTATACGGAGCGCTCGTATGAGCTGAATTGGGCATATGATGGAACCACGCAAGAAATCATTGAAAACCAACGTCCATCGACATCGGTATTTGACACATGGTCGGGGTCCGAGCGCACGTTCTTTGATCATCAAACATGGATGGGGGCTAGTATGGAGCGGGCATTGAAGCACAACTTTGACCGGCAGGAGTCGTGGAACCGCACACATGCCTACTCCTTTAACCTGGAGTTCAACAACAGGTACAATGATGATCAAGCTCGGCGGATGCATGCAGATTGGCATGCGGGGCGGCCGGTGGTTGTGGATCCACCTCTGGTGGATTATGCGTCTCTACCACCTTATGATGGTAGTGTTTCGTATCCGACACCCCCACTTCATCATTCGCAATGGGTGGACCCCCGTCAACAGCAACAACATGGAGCCTCACAACAAGGAGGAAGTGGAAGTGGTAGCGGCTCGTTTGCATTTGGAGAATGGTCGGAGATGATGTCTTCCATCTTTGGGCCTCCTCAGCCGCGTTATTACTAGCCAGGTTGTGTTCCTTCTTTCTTGTATATATTTGTGATTATTTGTTTGTTATGTTCATGGTTGGGCGGATGGGTGGTGTTTAGTTGTTGATGTTATGTGTTGGGATTGTGCGAGATGGTGGTGTTTATGTTTTTATAAAAATATATATATATAATGAAAAGACCAAAAAGAAATTTGGGGTTTGAGGTTTTAAGCTTTTGTTGATGTAGAACTGTTTTAGCGATCAATTCCTCCCAAAACCATACATTGGGGTCAATGTATCCCAAGTGTGGGGATGGGGGGAAATTTTGATGGTTTTTAAAAACTTTAAATCAAATGAAACATTGTTAGAATTTGAACACGTTGGACTACCACCGAAAGATACACCGACAACCCTTAACTACCCTTTGTCTTGGTGAGAGTTGAAGCCACAATTGTATATAAATAATGCTTGTCTTTGATGATAGTGGCAACGGGTGGGGGTGCATTAGAACTTGTGCTTGAATATGGTTCGAGGCCTTAGTTGAACATGAATGTAGAAAGGATAAGGGCATTTAGGTAGCCTCATCATAGTGTGTGTGAGTGTGGGATTTGGGGGGTTGGACCTCATAAATTATATATATGAGCTTGGTAGTGAGAGGGGCGGGGGTTTGGATATTTAGTTGCCCATTTTGTGCCTAAAGCCGATTATTTGTTAACCCTTACCTAGTTCCAAAATTTTTTTTACCCGACTTGACCTGGTCTTATAGTGTTAGTAGTTGTTTTAGTTACGTTTAGATATGTTATGTTGAATGTTTGCTATGCTAAAAAAAAGAAAAAAGAAGAAAGAAAAAAAAATGAAAAAGCAATGGAAAAATGAAAAAAAAAGTGATATGTGAGTTGTCTTGTATATAGAAGTTTATGTCTTATTTGTTTGTTTCATTGTGTAATAAAAAGACCGGGTTAAGTTTTTTGCTACACCATATATATATTTCCATTTCCTACCCGTACGCCTAGCCACCTTACAACCTTAAAGTCCCTTTGATTTACATTCATGTTTGGCACTTGTTAGGTGGAGGACCGATTTAGGTACAAGCATATAGTTGTGCAATCACCCGTTTGCCTTTTTGTGTGTCTAGCTTATCTTTGCTAGTGCTTACTTGTTGCCGAGAGGAGAGATATAGCGAGGGGTGTGTTGTTTGGGGTGTTAGGAAAGGGTTAGTAAAAGGATGACATGTTTATGCTTGATTTATGTTGATCGCTTGTGCATTTGAAAATGGTTTTGATGGGTTTCTTGGGACAAGCAACGGTTAAGTGTGAGGATGTGACGGGCGGTCCATAGGACAACCCTTAAATGTGTTAAAAGATGAATTAATCCCCCATTTAATCACGTAATTGTCTTGAATTAGATGACTACAATTGCTTATATTTCAGGTGTGTTTGGAGCTTAAAAACGAAGAAAACGCTGCTTTGGACGGAACGGAATGGAGCGGGATACATAAGGATGGAAAGAAGAAACAAATGAGAGAAGTCAGGGGTCCACCGTAAATTACGGTGGCTACCGTAATTTACGATAGCCCCTGAAATCCCCCATTTCACCCGTAACACAGTAGAGTCTCAGCGTAACAATATCAAGGCTACCGTAATTTACGGTAGGTACCGTAAATTAAGGTAGAGCCAGACGAGAAAAGCGTAAATACCCATATTAAACCGTTTTCAAGTGTCTTTTCATGTCAATCATTGTTGGAGACGTTTCTCTGGAGTTCTTGGGGCGAAATTTGGCTTTGGCAAGTGATTGGGAACATTTCTAAACATTTCGGTTTGTATTTTGATGCTTATGAACATTGATTTTGTTGGAATGATGATTCACCAAGCCATGTCCGGCTAAACTTTCGGTGATCATCTTAGGTGAAGGTTTCTACTATGACTTTTCTGTGTTTCCTTTTATTTCTAGAATGATAAACTTGGTGTGTTTGCTATGTTTATTATGGTGTATGAATGCTTGATTGTAACTTCTTAATTGATGTTTTGATTCTAGTCTAAATCGTACGTTCTTGGTGTCGTTGACAATCGAGATATCACGAGAAGGCTTAGGGTTGGATATTGATTAATTGATCATCGGGTAACAACCTCGCGTTAATATAATCCGAGTACTTTGTTCCCTTTTATCACAACAAGTGTTTATGCATGAGTTATGTCTATGTAACTCTTTCTAGTGGATTTATGCACAAGTGTTAATGGAAACCAGAACCTAAGATGGTCATTCTCTCATAATCTGTTTAACAATCCAATTTTGATTTGCAATTTAGATAGTAATTTAGTTCTTAAACCAAACAATCCAATCTCTTGAATTTTAATTTCTGCAAATTAGTTTAATTGTAGTTAATTCACAAATCTATAGAATCAACACACTTTCCACAAACTCCCTGTGTTCGATACCCATTTGCTGCTATCTATTAGTTGTAATTTGGATTAAAATTGTGTGTGACTACGACCTCACGTCAGCGACGCGATGACATGTTTTCGACAGAATGGTTGTTTTCTTTGAGCTACAGATTCCCAGCTCCCCTTTTCCTTTTGTGATAACTTGAAACTTGCATAACTATCTACATACTTATCTGATTCGCATGATTCTTGTTTCTATGCGACTGTAATAAGTTTACCTCTATGTTTATTACATCGTTTCACAACAAATCCTGATTTACGAACTATCGGCTGACCAATCACGTAGAAAATTATACGACCCATTATGTTCTAGCATGATTTTCACTATTTATGACCAAGGTTAATCCTTGATCATATTACCCCAATCCATGGGCTTCATGAGACTAGCGTATTCATTCTCGCTACGGGATTTGCCTACTCAATCACATTCACCCGTTCATTTCGTGGCTTTCTAATCACAAAAACCAATAATTAACCATTTATTTTATTTTGACCAAAATCTCTCATTTTAGCCATAATCTTACTTATACGTACCTGGCTCAGGTCAAAGTATTAACCCGTTTAAAATAGCTTTCGTTAATAATCACTAATTAATAGCATCGCGAACCTTATATCTCTTCCCTGTGTTCATAAAAACTCATCAAGCGATCGTCAGTTATTATAGTCGAATGGTGTTAACCACACCATTTGACCCGTTTAGTCGAAATGACCATTTTTCTTTATAAGATGGTATTTTGACACCATCTCGCCCTTGAACCTATCCCGGTTTGCACTGTGAGATTTTATTATTTAAAAGACATTTCTTAAATTATTTGACCCGTTAAGATTTACACCATATGGTGTCTTCTTTTTTTCAAATCTTTTTTTATCTATCCGTCAACTCGTGTCCGGATTACTATTTTACAACCTTTACCCGTTACGGTTCACACCATAACGTAATGTTTAAAAAATCCCTTATTTGTTCGTCATCACATGACTAGTTTACCATTTTTAACCTTTTTATCATAATTTATGGTTTCTTACCTTTCTCACTTGTTCCGACCCGTAATATTTCGCACGGAACATCATGCCTCAATTACTTAATTTCCCTTGTTCATATGCAATATTCGCAAACGAATACTTTGTAAACAAAAGGGCGTAAGCTTCACTTACCTTGTATCCGATTATGAACTTTTTCGCGTACTCGATCCGTTTGACCCGCTTCTTTCCCAAGCCTCCACCTAGCCCGTCAAGCGTCAAACTATCATCATAATTCGTAAGACGGTTAGATTAGTCATCTTTACTTACGACTACTCCATCTTACGGATTTTATGTCGAAATTGTTATTCGACTTAATCATTGGTTAGTTTGACTTTCAAAAGTCAACAACCCTTAATCACCTGATATGCGCGATTGAGTTCCATACCTCATCTAGGCATTTCATCAATTATCCGGTAGGCGTCATTATCACGCCACCATTTTTAAACTATTCTTTTTTTTCTTTCTTCTCTCTCTCTCTCTCTCTTTTTATCTAAGTTTATGCTACTATTAACACCGGTTAACTTAGTTCTTGTTTATGAAAGATAATTTATTCTTTCATTACGCAAAATCTATGGGTTTTCATCTATAAATGAAACCTGTTTCATCATGTTATTAGGCATTCATTCGAATACCTAATCTAATCAAGTTTTACATACAACTAGTAGACGCACGATTTCATTTAGGCATTTTGTTGGTGCACGGAATGTCTGTTGACTTCGTCTGCATTAAGTCTTAGGTCAAGATAGGTTAACATAGGAGCTTGAAAGTCAAAATTAGGGTCTAACTTGACTATTTCGCTTATATGTACATGTTGATGATGATTTCGCTTTTTAGGACATAGGGGTTTCGCTCATTAGGTCATCAGGTAGGTTTCGCTTATGTGTCAACATGGGGTTTCGCTTATATGGACTGCCATATAAGCGAAATCAGATGGAATATATATACCTGATGTGTGTAGTTAGTCAGTAACCTTTGGAGCGAAACCTATACATGCTTGTGGTGTCGAAACTCTGTCAATTTGTAATCAGAAAGCATTAATAGAGAAGAATTTGAAAGAGAAAAGCTGTTGTTACTTTGTATACACTGATTCCGCCTTTATACACAAAGATGAACTGCCTTGACTGACTTTTCAGGGTAAGAACACGGTCCAACAAGTGGTATTAGAGCTTCAGGACGAGGAGTTCATACTACTACAGCTTGATTCTACAGAATTCTCTTATTTCTACTCTCTTTCTATCATACTTTTTCGATTTGAACTGGTTCCTACGGTTGAAATGACCTGATTTTTTAGTATTACGTGTGAAACATACAATTAACAAACCCTAGAAAGAATCAGTTTAAAATACGAATTAAAAATGGTAAAAATCAACTAAAAACTAGGTTTCGCTTTTTCGGTAATTGAAGGTTTCGCTCATAATTACCCTGGTTTCGCTCATACGGACACTAGTAATTTCGCTCATACGAACAATCTCTTTTCGCTTATTCGGAAATTGCCTATTTCGCTTATTCGGACATATGTGATTTCGCTTATTTGTCAAATACTATTTCGCTTATTTGTCAAGACTGATTTCGTTTATGTGTCAAGTCTGATTTCGCTTATCAGTCACACAACTGATTTTGCTTTTGTGTCAATAAAGCTGATTTCGCTTTTGTGTCACTGTTTTCCAAAATTTCGAAAATTTTTCTAAGTGTTTAAACTGATTGAGTTTGTTTGCTTGTTCTCAGGTGTTTGAAGATGTCAAGTAGTGAGGTTGATCCTGATAGATGGTGGAAAATAGATTACGCAAGATGGGAAATCGGAAAATTAAGTAAACCATTCAAAGAAGCCCAGAGAGCTAAAAGATGGAATGAAGAGTTGGAATGTTACATGGATCCACGGGGTAATCCAATTGCTGACCCATCAAAAGTGGATTTCAAAGCTGTAACAAATTTGATTCCAAGGCAAGCTACTTTCAACACACGAAGGTTATCTGATAAACCATATTTGCCTGATTTGGAGAAGAAGATAAGAGAGGTTTGTGAAGCAAGTCTACCGAAGGTGGTAGAAATGAAGAAGCGAAAAGAAGAAGAATTGAAAAAGATGGTTGAAGATTTGAAGAAGAAATCTTTAGAGGAAGTCAAAGTGGAAGCAGTAAAAACTGAGAAAGAGAAAGAAGCTGTTACTGAAAAACAGCAGGTTTTTGAAGAAGTAATTTCAAAGAAAGAAGAATCTGAAAAGCCTGTATCTGAGAAATCTGAACCAGTGATTAAGAAAGAAGTTGCAGAAGACACACCAGTCTTTGAGATTGTTCAGAAGGAGAAGAAACAGACTGAAGATATTCAAACTTTGAAAGATGAAAAGAAAGCTGATGATGAACAGATTTTGGAGTTGCGCTTGAACTGTGAAAAACTAAAATCTGAAAATGACAAACTTTTGAAAAATATTGAGAGTTTGTCATTAGAAAACAAAATTTTTAAAGAAAAAGAAAAAGTTTTTGAAAATGAAAAAATAAAGATTGAAAAAGATTTTCAAAGTCAAATGAAGGTTTTAGAAGATGAAAAATCTGTTATTTTTAAAAATAATCTTGAAAAACAGATTGAAATAAATTCTCATCTTCAGAAAATCATTCGGCTTGAAAATGAAGCTGAAATTGCTCGAAATAAAATTGATGAGCTTGAGATTAAATTGAAAGGTTTTGTGAATTCTACATCACATGTTTCTCTAAAACCGATCAATTATGTTCCAATAAGTGACAATGTCACAAATTTTGACAAAGTCAAAATTGAAGATTGTGGTGACAAAGCTGATGATGAAAACGAAAAAGAAAAGAAAAGGAAAATATTTTTAGATTTACAAGAAAATTTTCAAAATACTGTTTTGCAATCTACTGAAATAGGTGAATGCTCGAAGCAAAAACCTGTTAAGAAGAATGCAGAACAGAAACAAAAAGTTAAAAATTTGAAAGACTTTAAAAATGAAAATAAAAGCTCATCAGATAAGTCATCCAATCATTATCAAAAATCACAAAAATCTAAAAATGAAAACTCACAAAATGTTGGTAATAAGTGGTGCAGGTTTGACCACAGTGTTCAAAAGTCAAATCCAGCATTGAAGAGGAGAAATGACTATAATCAAGCCGAACAATGTTATGATCTGAAGGTTTGGACTGATAGAAGTGGATGGTGCGATAACAGAGTGTGCTACACCTGTGGTGTAAGAGGACACATTGCTGTTAACTGCCATAATTGGAATTATGAAACAAGAAGATGCTATAATTGTCATATCAGAGGACATATTGCCAGAGATTGCCCAAGGAGATCAATGGGAAGATCGAGGGTTGAATCTCAAAGAATGGCAAAGAAACCAGTCAACGTCAAGCCCCATGAACAGAAGGTTCTAAAACCTAAAGTTCAACATCAGACAATTCAAGAAAAGAAAGTTAAACTTTCACAGGGGCAGAAAGACAGACTGCGAAAGAAAAGGAAGAAGGCGAGAGAGTATCTGGAGAAAATTTTATCTTCGGGTTCACCGGACAGATTGAATAAAAGTTCTGATGAATCAACTCACTAGACTACAAAGCCAAGTAAATTGAATTCTTCAGATGCAAATATGAGGACAAAAGAGAAAAAGGAGAAAAAGAAAGTTGTCGGCGATGAATCTGACATCTCAAAGTCAGACAAGCCACATTCAGGCAATGATTCTGGTTCGTCAAAGCCAGAAGAGCCTGTAGTTGAGGTAAAATCTGAGAATTCTGGTTTAACAATGGATGATGCAAATTTTCCATCATTGTTGAACAAGAATTCAAAATCACCCAAGGCTGGTTAGGCTTGGGTGAATCTTTTCAAATAGAAAAACCTGACTTGCCGGAGTTCCCAGGTTGGTAAGCGTGGAACATGAATCGGCACATTTCTTGAGAAATTTCACTCTGGTGATTTTTCGCCTTACATGTGGAAAATCAGGGACATTAAGTTGTACTTGATATCCTACAAGTGTTTGTGTTGATAGAATCTTGAACTGTTAAATTTATCAAAATGGTTAAAGGAGAACAAAGTGATGATGTAATCCCCTAACCAACAAGTGGTTTGTTAATTCAACAAAACTAATTTTCCGAAAAAAAATCATTTTGATTAAAACAAACTTAAGTGTTTTGAAATCACAATGGGAAAATAGTTTGTTGTCAGGGGGAGTTCTGATTGTTTATGCCAAGTGGATGGCGAATTGAAGTGATTTGATATCAGTTTGTCATTTTATTTGTACAGTTTGTTTCAAATTTTCCCAGAAAATCAAAATTGAAACATATTTTGATTTTAGGGGGAGAAAAATTAAAAAAAAAATAGAAAATTTGAAAATGTCAAAAACATTGAAAAATAAAAATGATTTTTGTTGTGAAAAAAGAGGAAATGATAGTAAATCAGTGAACTATCACAGCATGCTAAAGATATGAAATGTCAAATGTGATAAACGGCTTCACTAATGATATGTCGATAGGTTTTTGCACATTTAGTAGATTTATTTGGGATATAAACCTAAAATTTCAAACTTGCGAAATTCGTGGGGAACACTACTTGGATATATAGGTAACCCCTGAAATCTCGTTTGAAAGGTCTGATAATCTGATATACTAGGTTTTTATACTCAATGATGTCTGGGGTATTATTCCGGGACTTCTGCTGAATGGAAGTTCTGACCTAGTCCTTGGATAATACTTTCCACAAATGCTTGAAACATAGCATAAACCCTCAGCATGCAGATGAAACAATAAAATTGATAGTCGCTGCTGTTGTAGCTAAAAGATCCTCTAAAGGGGACATACCGTAAAGTCGAAGCTGATATCTCTCTGCGTATACGGAAGTATCGACCTGAGATCCCTCGGCCCTCGCATTACCTAATTTATGTACAGATATCATTATAGTATACTCACCTGTAAGACTGAATATTGGGATTCTGGATACGGGAGTATATTCAAGAGGTGGGACACATGAATGAGCTAAGTTCATAAGACATCTAAATCGTATCCTGAGTAAATTGAAATTTGTGTGAGGATTTAAGATGGATCAGTATATCGACAATCAAGGTGAATCGTTTAGAACTTAAAATGATTAAAGCTTAACGGTGCTAGTGATTTGTCTCATAAACTGATATGATCCTCTTACACAAACCCACAAAAATATTGTTTGTATATATTTGTTTACTGCTTTTCATTCAAAAACAAAAATCCAAAAAGATTTTCGGAGTGTTTTAGCATAAATTTTTGAAAAATTAAAAAGATTTTCGATAAACTGATGTTGAAGAGCTGATATTCAAAATTTGAGTGTTAAATATGATGAACTACATTGGATTGGGAGAATATGTTGAAAACTTTGAATGTTATATACAAATGTTTTGAAAGATTGTGTGTTTAGTTAATCAAGGTCATTCATTTGAAATTGATGTAACTAGTATGTTTGTTGAATAAATGATGTCTACCAGTAAGTTTATTAAATTCAATTGTTATAAATTTGTGAAACTTATGTTGAGGTAGAGGATGTGCAGGGTAAAAGGTTTTGGACTTCATCATTCCCACGAAAGCTAAATGTCAAAGCTTGAACCAGATCAAGACCTCAGATTCTAGCATATTGAGAGGGGGAGTCAGTGAAAGGGGGAGTCTGGATCAACGGTCAAAGGGAAGTCTGAAGATGAAGTCAGGACTAGATTGTGAACTTGTGAAGATATAATGTTTATGATGTAAAGACAGAGAGTTGGAGAAAAGACCAAGACTGAAGACTCGGAGCTGAAAACTTCGTCAACATCCAAGGGGAGGTCTGTTGGTGCACGGAATGTCTGTTGACTTCGTCTGCATTAAGTCTTAGGTCAAGATAGGTTAACATAGGAGCTTGAAAGTCAAAATTAGGGTCTAACTTGACTATTTCGCTTATATGTACATGTTGATGATGATTTCGCTTTTTAGGACATAGGGGTTTCGCTCATTAGGTCATCAGGTAAGTTTCGCTTATGTGTCAACATGGGGTTTCGCTTATATGGACTGCCATATAAGCGAAATCAGATGGACTATATATTCCTGATGTGTGTAGTTAGTCAGTAACCTTTGGAGCGAAACCTATACATGCTTGTGGTGTCGAAACTCTGTCAATTTGTAATCATAAAGCATTAATAGAGAAGAATTTGAAAGAGAAAAGCTGTTGTTACTTTGTATACACTGATTCCGCCTTTGTACACAAAGATGAACTGCCTTGACTGACTTTTCAGGGTCAGAACACGGTCCAACACATTTTAACAAACACCTTGCGAGCAAGATTTGTACACATCTTTTATCAAGTTTACCATTAACTTTTAACCAAATTTTCGACATCAAAATCACACCCTTATGTCTAGTGTTCATGAACTACATCTAGAACTTGCTTCAAATCCTCAAATTTCATAAATTTAACACTCCAATTCAAGTGTTCATCCTATCATCATAAAACTCACTTAGCACCTACTTGATTAGTTAACCGTAACACTAATTATTGGCGCTAAATCAAAAAGTTTACATCTAGGGCTTGTTCCTAGACTTGTACTCATATCTATTTCACTATAACATTCATTATTCATACCAGAAATTCATTCATGAATGTTAATCAGAATTTCAAAATATCACAAAATAACAAAATTCAACATACCTTGTGATCTCCTAGCTTAGGTGATCATGATTTTAATTAAAGCCCTAATTTCCCGGCTCCATTTCTCTTTGATTTTGTTGAATTTCTTGAGATTAGGATTCTTGAAGAGAACTCCCTTTTCACCTCCTGTATACATCGACCAAACACACCTTTTGTGTGTGTTTTGTTTTTTTTTTTTCTTTTAATTAAAACTTGATTCACATTTGCCATTTTTAGTCCTTCTAGTTTCAATTTTATAAAAAGGCTACTAGTTCATGCTTCTTTATTGTTTTAAAACAATTAACTAACTAGGTTAATCATTCCTAGTTACTTAGTGGGTTCAGGAAAGTCATAACCCGTTTTATATTTTTTTAAGTCTCATTAGCTCGGGGTTCTTATAAACTTTGTTTTCTCAAAGCGTTTATTCTTCTTTTTGATTAATATATGATTATTTATTTAAATCCTAATAGTCGCCGGGTTAATTTTTACCACTAACAGTGTTTCACCCGCTCTTTAGTATTAACGGTTTAATTATCAAACCCGTTTTCGGGGTGTTACATTAACATCATCATATGCCTTAGAAACTCGGTTTACAAGCAATTTGCATAAAATTCCCGTTTTCACCACTAACTATAAGTATAATCAAAGTTTACAATTTACTTACTTGCATAGAGCTTCGGAACGAACACACACTTGCACGAGCTTTCGGTTTGAGTTCAAGCACTTGATACTTGAATCCCTCAAACCTAGGCTCTGATACCAACTTGAAATGCCCACTATTTCAACATCCAAAAAGGATACAAAATGACATATAACTTTTTGGCTATGTAAAGAAAATTTGGGCATGACCCGTTCGCAAAATAAACGATTCCCTATTTTTAAACAAATTTTCATTCAAAATGTAGCGCAAAGACATCTTTTAAGATACGGAAGATACAACCATACGAAAGTTCATTACAAGTATTTTGACGAAACCGCCCAAAATAAGTTTAAAGTAAAAATGTCTAAGATACTAACGAACATCCTAATTTAGGTTTAAAATTACAATACAAAATCCATTTTGACCCTTTTTCAAGTAGGCGACTTTAACCGGAAGCGCATACGTGGATGATGTGGTGTGTTCGATTCGAGCTCGCCATCTTAAGCGTGAGATTTACCTATTAATGCAACAAAGAAACTTGTTAATAATTTACATATTACAAAACTAAATTCTACCAACAATAAGATTCAACTTTCTAATGTTCATTCTTTTACATATATCATCATCAATATGTAACCCCTACGAATGGGTCAACATATATTGAGACCTTCCTTCTTATCTTTCTTTTAATCGGTCGACCCGTTTGGATGCGGTTCGTCAAATTATCATACTTTTACATTCTCACCATACGTTGACATGCAACAAGTACGACAAGCCATCTCAAATGAAGTTAACGAGCACTATAAATGGGATAGATGTGGAGATGTCATTCGACACATTGAGGAAGTTGGCAAGATATGCTAGCTTGCCCGCACGTGATTATACAATACCGAGTCTTGACGATTTGCTCATCAAACTGGAGGCCCACCCGAGGTGGAATGACATGTTGGCAGCCTTGTTCTTACCGGGTACTTTTAGTGGCACGCTGTATAGAAGGAATTTGAAGATTGAGGCAAAACTGCTACTTACTATTTGTATCTTAAATGTGATTCCAAGGAGAGGTGATAAGCAAGAAGTGAGGTTTCAAGAGGTGCCCGTTATTTACTCGTTGCTTCATGAGTCACCCCGTTTCCCGCTACGGTACTTGATAATGAATCATGTTTGGATATGCCGAAATAAAGTGGGAAGAAGTATCATTCCGTATTGTCGGATGATCACGGGGTTATTGAAACAGTTCAAGGCTATCACACCGGAAGACAAGGGGGCACCAAAAAGGCACAAGCCATTTGACATAAGGAGAATGGGTGTTGGATGGACTTATGATGAGTCGGAACGCTATCATAAGTTGAATTCGGAAGGTCAAAGGTGGAGAGCTTTAAAGGTTGATGCAAGAGCACTATTATCGGGCGAAGCGGATGAGCCCGAGAGTGAGGATGAGCCCCCGAGTGGGGATGAAGATTACGCGGATGAACCGCATGGTGAGCACATGAATGTGGACCAAGGGGGTCCAAGTCGGGGACATGGTGGTGGTTTCTTTGATTATACGGAGCGCTCGTATGAGCCGAATTGGGCATATGATGGAACCATGCAACCAACGTCCACCGACATCGGTATTTGACACATGGTCGGGGTCTGAGCGCACGTTCTTTGATCATCAAACATGGATGGGGGCTAGTATGGAGCGGGCATTGAAGCACAACTTTGACCAACAGGAGTCGTGGAACCACACACATGCCTACTCCTTTGAGCAGGAGTTGAACAACAGGTACAATGATGATCAAGCCCGGTGGATGCATACAGATTGGCATGCGGGGCGTCCGGTGGATTATGCGTCTCTACCACCTTATGATGGTAGTGTTTCGTATCCGACACCGTCGCTTCATCATTCGCAATGGGTGGACCCCCGTCAAGAGCAACAACATGGAGCCTCACAACAAGGAGGAAGTGGAAGTGGTAGCGGCTCGTTTGCATTTGGAGAATGGTAGGAGATGATGTCTTTCATCTTTGGGCCTCCTCAGCCGCGTTATTACTAGCCAGGTTATGTTCCTTCTTTCTTGTATATATTTGTGAATATTTGTTTGCTATGTTCATGGTTGGGCGGGTGGGTGGTGTTTAGTTATTGATGTTATGTGTTGGGATTGTGCGAGATGGTGGTGTTTATGTTTTTATAAAAAAAATATATATAAAATGAAAAGACCAAAAAGAAATTTGGGGTTTGAGGTTTTAAGCTTTTGTTGATGTAGAATGGTTTTAGCGATCAATTCCTCCCAAAACCATACATTGGGGTCAATGTATCCCAAGTGTGGGGATGGGGGGAAATTTTGATGGTTTTTAAAAATTTTAAATCAAGTGAAACATTGTTAGAATTTGAACACTTTGGACTACACCCGAATGACACACCGGCAACCCTTAACTACCCTTTGTCTTGGTGAGAGTTGAAGCCACAATTGTATATAAATAATGCTTGTCTTTGATGAGAGTGGCAACGGGTGGGGTGCATTAGAACTTGTGCTTGAATACGATTCGAGGCCTTAGTTGAACATGAATGTAGAAAGGATAAGGGCATTTAGGTAGCCTCGTCATAGTGTGTGCGAGTGTAGGATTTGGGGGGTTGGACCTCATAAATTATATATATGAGCTTGGTAGAGAGAGGGGCGGGGTTTGGACATTTAGTTGCCCATTTTGTGCCTAAAGTCGATTATTTGTTAACCCTTACCTAGTTCCAAAAAAAAAATTTACCCGACTTGACCCGGTCTTATAGTGTTAGTAGTTGTTTTAGTTACGTTTAGATATGTTATGGTGAATGTTTGCTATGCTAAAAAAAAGAAGAAAGAAAAAAAAAGTGAAAAAGCAATGGAAAAATGAAAAAAAAAGTGATATGTGAGTTGTCTTGTATATAGAAGTTTATGTCTTATTTGTTTGTTTCATTGTGTAATAAAAAGAACGGGTTAAGTTTTTCGCTACTACATATATATTTCAATTTCCTACCCGTACGCCTAGCCACGTTAAAACCTTAACATCCCTTTGATTTACATTCATGTTTGGCACTTGTTAGGTGGAGGGCCGATTTAGGTACAAGCATATAGTTGTGCACAAGTGTTAATGGAAACCGAAACCTAAGATGGTCATTCTATCATAAACTGTTTAACAATCCCATTTTGATTTGCAATTTAGATAGTAATTTAGTTCTTAAACCAAACAATCCAAACTCTTGAATTTTAATTTCTGCAAATTAGTTTAATTGTAGTTAATTAACAAATCTCTAGAATCAACACACTTTCCACAAACTCCCTGTGATCGATACTCATTTGCTGCTATCTGTTAGTTGTAATTTGGATTAAATTTGCGTGTGACTACGACCTCACGTCAGCGACGCGATGACCTGTTTTCGACAGAATGGTTGTTTTCTTTGAGCTGCAGATTCCCAGCTCCCCTTTTCCTTTTGTTACAACTTGAAACTTGCATAACTATCTACATACTTATCTGATTCGCATGATTCTTGTTTCTATGCGACTGTAATAAGTTTACCTCTATGTTTATTACATCATTTCACAACAAATCCTGATTTACGAACTATCGGCTGACCAATCACGTAGAAAATTATTCGGCCCATTATGTTCTAGCCTGATTTTCACTATTTATGACCAAGGTTAATACATGATCATATTACCCCAATCCCTGGGCTTCATGAGACTAGCGTATTCGTTCTCGCTACGGGATCTGCCTACTCAATCACATTCACCCGTTCATTTCGTGGCTTTCTAATCACAAAAAACCAATAATTAACCATTTATTTTAATCTGACCACAATCTCTCATTTTAGCCATAATCTTACTTATGCGTACCTGGCTCGGGTCAAAGTATTAACCCGTTTAAAATACCTTTCGCTAATAATCACAAATTGATAGCATCGCAAACTTTATATCTCTTCCCTGTGTTCACAAAAACTCATCAAGGGATCGTCAGTTATTATAGTCGAATGGTGTTAACCACACCATTTGACTCGTTTAGTCGGAATGACCATTTTTCTTTATAAGATGGTATTTTGACACCATCTCGCCTTTGAACCTATCCCGGTTTGCACCGTGAGATTTTATTATTTAAAAGACATTTCTTAAATTATTTGACCCGTTAAGATTTACACCATATGGTGTCTTCTTTTTTTAAAATCTTTTTTTTATCTATCCGTCAACTCGTGTCCGGATTACTATTTAACCACTTTTACCATTACGGTTCACACCATAACGCAATGTTTAAAAAATCCCTTATTTGTTCGTCATCACATGGCTAGTTTACCGTTTTTAACCTTTTTATCATAATTTATGGTTTCTTACCTTTCTCACTTCTTCCGACCCGTAATATTTCGCATGGAACATCATGCCTCAATTACTTAATTTCCCTTGTTCATATGCAATATTCGCAAACGAATACTTTGTAAATAAAAGGGTGTAAGCTTCACTTACCTTGTATCCGATTATGCACTTTTCCGCGTACTTGATCCGTTTGACCCGCTTCTTTCCCAAGCCTCCACCTAGCTCGTCAAGCATCAAACTATCATCATAATTCGTAAGACGGTTAGATTAGTCATCTTTACTTACGACTACTCAATCTTACGGATTTTATGTCGAAATTGTTATTCGACTTAATCATTGGTTAGTTTGACTTTCAAAAGTCAACTACCCTTAATCACATGATATGCACGATTGAGTTCCATACCTCATCTAGGCATTTCATCAATTATCCGGTAGGCGTCATTATCACGCCACCATTTTTAAACTATTCTTTTTTTTTTCTTTCTTCTCTCTCTCTCTTTTTTTATCTAAGTTTATGCTACTATTAACACTGGTTAACTTAGTTCTTGTTTATGAAAGATAATTTATTCTTTCATTACGCAAAATCTATGGGTTTTCATCTATAAATGAAACCCGTTTCATCATGTTATTAGGCATTCATTCGAATACCTAATTTAATCAAGTTTTACATACAACTAGTAGACGCGCGATTTCATTTAGGCATTTTAACGAACACCTTGCGAGCAAGATTTGTACACATCTTTTATCAAGTTTACCATTAACTTTTAACCAAATTTTCGACATCAAAATCACACCCTTATGTCTAGTGTTCATAAACTACATCTAGAACTTGATTCAAATCCTCAAATTTCATAAATTTAACACTATAATTCAAGTGTTCATCCTATCATCATAACACTCACTTAACACCTACTTGATTAGTTAACCGTAACACTAATTCTTGACGCTAAATCAAAAAGTTTACATCTAGGGCTTGTTCCTAGACTTGTACTCATATCTATTTCACTATAACATTCATTATTCATACTAGAAATTCATTCATGAATGTTAATCAGAATTTCAAAATATCACCAAATAACAAAATTCAACATACCTTGTGATCTCCTAGCTTAGGTGATCATGATTTTAATTAAAGCCCCAATTTCCCGGCTCGATTTCTCTTTGTTTTTGTTGAATTTCTTGTGTTTAGGGTTCTTGAAGAGAACTCCCTTTTCACCTGCTATATACATCGGCCTAACACACCTTTTGTGTGTGTTTTGTTTTTTTTTCTTTTAATTAAAACTTGATTCACATTTGCCATTTTTAGTCCTTCTAGTTTCAATTTTATAAAAAGGCTACTAGGTCATACTTCTTTATTGTTTTAAAACAATTAACTAACTAGGTTAATCATTCCTAGTTACTTAGTGGGTTCAGGAAAGTCATAACCCGTTTTATATTTTTTTAAGTCTCGTTAACTCGGGCTTCTTATAAACTTTGTTTTCTCAAGGCGTTTATTCTTCTTTTTGATTAATATAGGATTATTTATTTAAATCCTAATAGTCGCCGGGTTAATTTTTACCACTAACAGTGTTTCACCCGCTTTTTAGTATTAACGGAGTTTAATTACAAAACCCGTTTTCGGGGTGTTACATTAACATCATCATATGCCTTAGAAACTCGGTTTATAAGCAATTTGCATAAAATTCCCCTTTTCACCACTAACTATAAGTATAATCAAAGTTTACAATTTACTTACTTGCATAGCTCTTCGAAACGAACACACACTTGCACGAGCTTTCGGTTTGAGTTCAAGCACTTGATACTTGAATCCCTCAAACCTAGGCTCTGATACCAACTTGAAACGCCCACTATTTCAAGATCCGAAAAGGATACAAAATGACATATAACTTTTTGTCTATGTAAAGAAAATTTGGACATGACCCGTTCGCAAAATAAACGATTCCCTGTTTTTAAACAAATTTTCATTCAAAATGTAGCGCAAAGACATCTTTTAAGATACGGAAGATACAACCATACGAAAGTTCATTACAAGTATTTTGACGAAACCGCCCAAAATAAGTTTTAAAGTAAAAATGTCCAAGATACTAACGAACATCCTAATTTAAGTTTAAAATTACAATACAAAAACCATTTTGACCCTTTTTCAAGTAGGCGACTTTAACCGGAGGCGCATACGTGGATGATGTGGTGTATTCGATTCGAGCTCGCCATCTTAAGCGTGAGATTTACCTATTAATGCAACAAAGAAACTTGTCAATAATTTACATATTACAAAACTAAATTCTACCAACAATAACATTCAACTTTCTAATGTCCATTCTTTTACATATATCATCATCATCAATATGTAACCCCTACGAATGGGTCAACATATATTAAGACCTTCCTTCTTATCTTTCTTTTAATCGGTCGACCCGTTTGGATGCGGTTCGGCAAATTATCATACTTTTACATTCTCACCATACTTTTTCATTCTCATTCCATACTTATTAATCCGTTCATAACGGACCATCATCATAAACCAAATCATGAACATTCTCATTAAAATTCTAATTGACCTGTTCATTACGAATCAATATGGAACCTTATTCTTGACTACTCATTCAATTCGAAACATACCTTCTATAGTTCGACTAGAAACTAGTGGATTATAGGATTAACGTCATACATGAATTGTAACAAAATTTCTACTATCAACATTATATATAAATGTAAGTAAATGAACTTACCTCGTTCTTGAGCCTTTTGTTGCGAACCGGAACTAGCTCCTTCTTCTTTCAATCCTACATGTAATTCGTTCTTATTTAGATTATATCACTTGTTCCCATAACACTTACATTCAAGTACCATTCGTATTTTATATCACAAATGAAAATATATCAATTTCCTTATGCAAAACCATTTGTTCATATCTCATTCAAAACTACTTAGATTGTCATTGAGGCATTTCATCGAACACATAGTGTGCGTACAACATTTTATGCATTATGTACATGTACCCTATGCATAATTTCACTAGATATCATCACAATTCACACAATCAACCATTATTGCATAAATCACTCATCCTACACATAACAATCTATCAAAGTTCTAGTATACATACATTTATTCATAGAAATTATTCAACTTACAAAATCATCATCCTACTAGAACAAGTGGGTTTTCTCCCAAATCTTTAGTACAATCAAATTCAAGCATAATACACCTTCTATTTGATGATTCTAACTCATATGTAAACTCAATTTCATACGATTTCACGGACTGGTAAAAACCCACTTCATCATAATGCATCAAAACATAAAATTCTAACTCACCTAATGTTCAAGATACTTGGATTATGGAGTAATTAAGCACATGCATTCGAATTGTGTCAAGAATCACTACTAATTGCTGAATTTTAACATTAATTGATGGAGTAGGGTTTATCCTCCTCTCCTTCCCTCTGGTCGTGATCCACAGACACACCCAAATATTGGGTTTTTAAATTTTATTATGTTGATTAACTAATTTTTCATATTCAACTCCCAAGTTACCTTTTGTTGTCACTTGTACACTTTTTCAAGTTTTATGAACTTTCTTTATATTTAAAAACTTAACCAATTATGTAAAACATTTAAACATCGAAACATTTTATCATGCAAATTACGGGGTGTTACAAATATGTTAAACTATGAAAACTTACACTTATACTTATTTTTAAATGCACAAACATTCCTTATACATGCGCGCATACTTGTTACTTGATACTTTAAACTTGGGGTTATACGTTTTGTGTTAGACTTATCATTAACTTTGTACGAGCCTCTCCTTGACATATATAGCGCTATAGGATTAACACACCACCTGTAAACTTTGGGTTATGTTAAGAGCTTATTGCGTTTCATCATTGGTTTGATTAGTTAAACACATGCCGATTTTATTGTTTATCACGTTTCAATAGCTTGCCATGTGAAATTGTTTAAACTTATTTTTATGCTATGTATGAAAACCTGTATACTCGCCTTTGCTTTTACGTTGAACTTTATTTTAAACATGTTACAGGTTGAGGATGACGATGATATGAAACCGAAGTAGTGATGATGCCTAGATACACATATAGATGTCTTAGGTTTAATATGTTGTATCAATTTTGTTCTTGTTGTTATGTTGTTTTCATGTATTGAACATGTTGAACTTGTGTTTCCATGTATTATAACTCTTTTGAATGATGAAATGAAAACGGTTTTGATTTAATTATTGTCACAATTAGCGTTATGTGTGATGGGCAATCTTTCTTCGTCCCACTCTGATGATTCCGCCATTGGTTGGGGTGTGACAGATTGGTATCAGAGACATAACTATAGGGAATTAGGAAAATTGTCATGCTTTTGACCTAGTTAATAGTTAAGCACCATCCTTGACCCTACTTGATTCGTATGTTAAATTCTTATGTGCTATTCTTGAAATGCCTTTTTACGTGTTCATACTTGTTTAATTATTTTAAATGTACGTCTTTCCTAAGGCATTTTACTCGATTATACTAAACTCAAAAACATTCGTAAAACACAAACGAGACAACTTCACCAAAATAGGCGTGAAACCCACAATTTGGTGAACGACTCTCAATCCACCTATTCTTTTTACACGAAATTCGCCATCAAGTTAGGAGTGAAATCCACACCTTGATGGAGAGTTTCCATTTCAAATTCTAGTGGACCCTCGTCGAAGTGTCGAAATTAAATTTTGACCCGACGAGTACCAACCACACTTAGGGTATGAAATCATCAAGTTAGGGGTGAAACCCGCATCTTGTCGACTAGTCCCACTCCTTGATTTTCAAAAATCCCGCCAAGTCTCGAACTTTCAATTGATTTAGAACATGTAGTAACTGGAAGGGTGAATATCGTTAACCAAAATTTCGGCGAGAGTATTCCACCTATTAGGCCAATGCATGTTTCTCCAATTTCAAAAGAATTTTCAACCACTTCGGTTTAGTCAAAGTTCCATTTTGGAACAATCCAAGTTTTAATCAAACCTACGTTTTACTATTATCAATCTTATATGATGCTATTCTCTCTTTCCAAATTCAAATTGTTTTTGAGATTATTTTGTTTTATACACACATCATACTAAATTTTTTCATACATCTATACGTCATTCACATGCATGATTTCAAAAACGTCACCAACTAGATTTACATTTCTTGTAACCCAAAATGGAGACATATCATCGAGATAGGAGTGATTTCCTTACCTTGACGATTAACTCCGCTCCTTTCTTTTCTTAAAATGACCTCACCAACGGGTTAGGAGTGATTCCCCTACCTAGGTGATCGTTACCAAAGTTTTCCTTCAAAATACTTTATTATGCAAACACGATCATGTTTTACACCTTTCTCACATGCCTATAAGATCTTATAGATATTATAAGATCGTTTTACTAAAACTCCTTTCAAAATCAACGAATCATTTTGCTAAAACACTTATTTTCGACGATCACTAGGTTCACTATGCTAAATTTCTTTTTAAGGATCAACGTTTTCACGAGAACCTCCAAATATCAAATTCCATATTTTAATGCAAGTTCTTTTAAAACGATGCAAACTTACTATTTTCAGAAACCTTTTCATACACCGGCCAATACGTCATTTAAATTTCAAAACATGTGGGCAAGGAAACTTCATTTGGACCGACTATTTTCGACTTACATAAATTCTTCTAAAACAATAGTAGCATTTCCGTTCTTTACAAAATACACCATGCATAACCAGTAAGTACTTTATATTCTTTTTCCATTCACAAACTAAATTCTACATTACATAAATTCTCATAACATCGTACATGTTGGTGCACTGAATGTCTGCTGACTACGTCTTATCGAGTCTTATGTCTAGATAGGTTAAATGAGTGCACAACAGTAATTAAATTAGGGATTGGTCATGTTTTAGGTAGGGATTCCATTTGAGGAGGTCCTGTCCGTTTGAAGCAAGCCAGTTCGTTTGAACATGTTCATTCGTTTGAACATGTCAGTCCGTTTGAAGCAGTTATGTTTGAACTGGGCATGCAACCCTCAAAGGGACTACCCACTACTATATATAGGTTGTGTGTAAGTTCATTTGAAACGGACAAGTGTGTGTGTGAGAGACAAGGTGCTGCTGGATTTTTGTCAGAATACATTGTAAAGTCTCGGAAAATCAGTAATAGAAAAGAATTGAAAGGAACAAGCTGTTGTGACTTTGTTTACTTTGATTCCGCCTCTGTAAACGAAGATGAACTGCCTTTACTGACTGTTTAGGGTCACGAACACGATCCAACAAGTGGTATCAGAGCTCAGGACGAGGAGTTCATACCAAATTCAGCTTGATTACTTTGGATTCTCTCACTTCTACCTTTCTTTTCTGATTTGAACTAGTTTTCACGGTTAAAACGGTCTAAAACTCTCACATTTCAAACGAAATACACTGTTAACTAATCCTTGAAAATTTGAAACCAAAATTCGACCTAAAACTGATCGAAAACACCTATACCGTTTGAAAATGTTCGTTAAATGCTGACGTCATCCGTTTGAAGCTTGGCTTTCCGTTTGAAAACAGACATTCCGTTTGAACTTATCGTTTGAAAGTGGTGTAGTTTCAAACGAGACTGGACTATTCCGTTTGAGACTTGTATCACGTGTGAGAGTTCAAGTTTGAAACTGGTTTCCGTTTGAAACTGGTTTCTGTTTGAAACTTTCGTTTGAAAGTGGTCGTTTGAAAGGTGTTCCGTTTGAAAACACATAAGTAGTTCACGTTTGAACTAGGTTTCATTTGAAAAACTGATTAGTGTTGTTTCAAACGGAATAACAGATTCCATTTGAAAAAGAATCATTTCGTTTGAACTATATCGTTTGAACCATTCCGCTTGAACAGATTCTGGTTGAATCTGTCGTTTTTCAAAACCAAAAATATTTCTAAGTGTTTGCTGATTTTTTCAGGTACGTGTACAAGATGGATGATTTCAATCCGTTTTATGATGTCTTTGCATTTGCCGGAAATTCTGGAGATGATACTTCTTCTAGCAATACCAATGAGAACACGCAAAACACAAAGAAAAAGTTATCGGATGCATTGGAGGTTGAAAGTGCTTTTGGAACCTATAACAAACCCCCGAAGTTGATGGCTATCGAAGAATATAGTCGGTGGGCCAAGAAGTTTGAAGATTGGTTGAGAGCATTTGCTTTTCCCAGCTGGAAGAGTCTAAAAAATGGTTACCATGATGGAGGCAAAAGTGGCGAAACCTTAACATCACCTGAAGAAATAGAGACATTTGTCGCTGAGCAAAAATGCGTTGCACTGCTATTTCAGTCTGTTCGAGAAGATATAATATCTTTGATCGAGTACAGCAGTTCTGAAGATCTCTGGAAAAAGTTAGAAACCAAATGTTTAGGAAGTACAGAAATAGTGAAGAACAAAAAGAAACTACTTAGAAAAGAGTTTGATTTGTTTGGGTGTTTAAAAAATGAATCAGTTTGTAAAATGATTGAGAGGTTTGGGCACCTGAAGCTAGAACTGGCGAGACATGAAATTTCTTATACTGAAGATGAGCTAGTCGAAAAATTGTTCGATTCGTTGCCAGATGAGATGGATTGGCAATATTATGCGTTGATGCTAAAGAATACTATCAAGCCGCCAGAAGTGTTGACAGTAGACTTGCTGATTGAAAGACTAGAAAGTCACGAGTTGGAATTAAAGAAGACACACAAAGTCAATCATTCATCTTATCAGCAGAACTTGGATTTGTATTATCCAAAGAGCATGATGCCAAAGAGTACATCTCCCAAGACAGCTTTTTCTGCCGAAAATGTTAACCCATCAAACAAAGAAAGTCAAAGCAGTGGATTTAACAGTGGATCTTCGTCATCTGCAAATCATTCTGATGCAAAGAATCTATTTCAATGCAACATCGCTGTAGATTTAAAGAACGCTCAAAACTTCAGCGAGGAGTCAGCAAAGCAACAGATGGTTTTCTTAGCATCTGTGCTAGAATCTTATAAAAGTCTTGTAGCAGGGAAGATAGGCAACACCAACCTGACAAAGGAAGATTATGATCAGATTGATCCTTAGGAGATGGAACTGATTGACATAAGGTGGTGTATGGCCAGTGCAGTTCGTCGAGCACAGCGTTTTATGGAGATCACAGGGAGGAAGTCTATTGGTGGACCTTCTACCAAGTTAGGCTTTGACAAGTCTAAAGTGACGTGCTTTAAGTGCAAACAGAAAGGTCACTTTAAGCGTGAATGCCGAAATGCGTATGCTGATGAATCTGAGAACCCGTTCAGAGAAGATTACTACAAGAAAGCGATTTATCATCAAAATAAATCAGAGCCACCAAGATTGAAGCAGCTTGAAGAGAACAAAGAGAAATCAAGAGCTCTTGCTGTAATTCACGACGATGAAGGTTATGACTGGAGTGAGTTGTTACCTGAGGAGGATGCGGTTGGATATGCATTCATG
This sequence comes from Helianthus tuberosus, assembly GCA_030545235.1. NCBI lineage: Eukaryota > Viridiplantae > Streptophyta > Magnoliopsida > Asterales > Asteraceae > Helianthus > Helianthus tuberosus. The sequence continues at coordinate 82,590,985 of CM060428.1, read as the reverse complement.
GCAAAATCTGAACCTGTTCCTTAGAAAGACAGCAGAACCGAAGAACAGAAGTATAATCACAGAAGGATGTTGGCCACGAATAGATTGATCAGAATAGCTGGTATTTTTTCTGAGGCAAAAAGAGCAAATAGATGGGATCCAGACAGGGAATGTTATCTTGACCCCTATGGAAACATTGCTATTGATCATAATACTCTTGATGTGGAAACCATAATCAAAGAGTTTAAAATTGAAGATGATTATTGGCAAAGGAAATGGTGGGGAAGCGGAGAAGAGAAAGAGAAAGAAGGGAAAGAAAAAGAAGAGAAAGAGAAGTCAAAGAAGGTTGATACTGGAATCATTGACACAACTCAAAAGTTGAATGCTGAAAACATGGGAAAGATGGCTGACAAGGTGTTGGCTGCTAAGGCACTTGAGGTAGATTCTAAATCCGTCTCTGAGTCTAAAAGCCAGGTCAGTTCAAACACGTCAACGACCGAGTCAGGTAAGAAAGTCAGTGGTGATGTTGACTGCAAAAATTGCATCAAAGAATGAAAAGTTTGTAGTACAAACACTTATCTCAAAGGTAAGAAGATTGATGATCTGACTGCTAGAGTCAGAAGTGTTGAGGATCAAATCCTTGATCGTGATAAAATGGTGAAAGCTTCAACTGAACGATTAAAAGAATTAACTAACAAAATTGAAACTGATAAAATTTATCAAGAAAAGGTTAGGAAAGAAAATGAGAGGTTAGTTCTTGAAAATCGTCAGATTACTGAAAAATTTGAGAAGCTTAAAAGCACGGTTAAAGATAATGATGATAGAAATGGTAAAACATACAAAGAAAATTGCCAATTGCAGTGTGTTTTGAGAATTAAAGAAGAATTAATCAACAAACAATTGGATGAGATTGCTAAATTGAAGCTTAAATTTGAAGAAGCTAAGATTGAGAATGAGCGAATCAATTTGAAATTGAACAGTTACACCTCTGCAAGCTTTGTTTTGCAACACATTATTCCCAAACCCATCGGGAAAGACAAAGCAGGTGAAGATGTATACTGTGATGGAACTGGGGTTGGGTTTCATCAAGTTCCACCACCAGTTCTAGACAATTATTCGAAAAAGCAATCTGGGTTTGTTAATCTTGAAGAAGAAAAAGAAGTGAAACTTCCTGATTCAATTGATGTTACATTTTCTTCATCATCATCTGATGATAGTGTTCAAACTGAGATTGTTAAAGGCATGGCTGAAAGTGTTTTGGATAGTGATTCAGCTGAGAATGAAGAATGTTTCTTGGACAAATACATTCCGAAACAAAAGTCCAAAAACAACTTAGGTGATGAACCGGGTCTTGTGATGTACAAGATGGCTGGATCGGATAAGTTGTATTCGGATTCTGAGTTTCCTTTGGAGAATGTAAATGTTTCAAAATTGACAAATGTATTCAAAATGGTTGAAATTGATTTGACTGAAGTAAAGAGTTTAAAACAAACAAAAAGGCAAATGAATTTTGAGAAAGATAAAGCTTATTACAAGAAACCTGTAGTTCCACCGAGGTTTTATAACAACAATCGAAACAATTGGTCGGGTGGATATCAGGGTGGTAAGAACTATCAAAGAAAGAATTTTCAAAACAAAAGGTTTGCTGAAAAGAAGGTGTTTGTGAACAGTTCAAGTTCACTTTCTGATGAAGAGAAAAATATTTTTTCAAAATCAAATGAAGAGTTCTTTGAGAAGAGGGCTTCACAACCTCAGTCTGAAGGCACAAGTCGGGTAGCTGATACTCGTACATGTTTTAGATGCAACAAAGTTGGTCACATTGCAAGAAATTGCACCAACTCCAAGCCTAAGACTGAAGTTGTTGAGAATCAAAAGAAGAAGGTTGATTCAAAAGGAAAAGCTCCAATGGTTGTTGAGAAAATTTTGAAAAATGAGAGAACAAAAATTAAAATTGAACCTATTAAGAATGTCTAAAAATGACAAATTTTACAAACGGGTTGCATCATCTCAACAAACATGGAAGCCAAAAGTGGTTGAAAAGAAACCAAGTTCATTTAAACCAAAGGTTTCAGAGTCAGAAAAACAATTATCTTCTACCACACCGATAAAGATGAATGTTCCTTTGGATTATTATGAAAAGTTGGAAAAACAATCTTCTACTCCACCAGAGAAGAAGAATGTTCAAAAGAAGAATCAACCAACCGGTCAACTTAAGATAGACGAGTTTTTATTATACAAAAAGGTTGAGGTTGGATCTGAGGAAACTTTAAAGATAAATGATAAAAATTTTCCGCCACTTGTCACTACTAAAACTCACCTTAAAGTCCAGTTACCTGAGTCGAAAGAGGCTTGGGTAGCATCAAAATCTAACTAAAGATTTTGGACTTGCCGGAGCTTCCTAGTTGATAATCGTGAAGCATGAATCGGCATCTCTATTGAAATGTGTTTTTAAATCAATTTGTGATATGTGCAGGAACTTCCGAGAGCTATTTCACAATGGATTATGGATAGTGGAGCGTCTCGACATATGACAGGGAAGACTGCATTGTTGTACGATGTTAGAAATTTCAATGGTGGTTATGTAGGATTTGCAGGAAATCAAGGTGGTAGAATTGTAGGTGAAGGAACGTTATCCAATGGGATTGTTACGTTTGAAAGAGTTAACTACATTGCTGAGCTGGAGAATAATCTGCTGAGCATCTCGCAGATTTGTGACAGGATGTATAATACTCACTTCACAGACAAAGAATGTTTGATCTTGAAACCAGGATTTGTTATCCCTGAAGAATGGATTATCATGAGGGCACCAAGAGTCAATGATCTGTACGTGTTGGACATGAGTGTAGCTACTACAACCACGGGTCAGGCTCATTGTTTTGTGTCTAGAGCAACAGAGAAAGAATCGAAGTTGTGGCACCGGAAGATGGGGCATATACATCTTAGAAAAATGAATCACTTGGTGCACAATGATTTAGTTCTTGGAGTTAATATCAAAGGTTTTCATTTGGAAGGGGAGTGCATTAGTTGCGTCAAAGGTAAGCAGAAGAAAAAGTCACACCCTAAAAAGCAAGTTAATTCAGTTTCCATACCGTTAGAGAGACTACATATGGATTTGTTTGGTCCAGTAAACGTCAAAAGTATTACAGGGGATCTCTAATGTCTTGTGGTTACTGATGATTATTCCAGATTTTCGTGGGTATCATTCTTGAAGTCGAAAGATGAGACATTTGATAGTTTGATGGCGTTGTTCAGAAAGATTGAAAATTTGTACCAAAGGCGTATCAAAAGAATTCGAAGTGATAATGGTACTAAATTCAAGAACAACAAGATGGAAGAATATTGTGATGAAAGAGGTATATTGCATGAGTTTAGTGCTCCGTACACTCCGCAGCAAAATGGAGTCGCAGAACGCAAAAACAGGACGCTAATCGAAATGGCTAGAACAATGCTTGCTGATTCAAAGCTACCGATTAATTTTTGGGCAGAAGCAGTTTCCGCCGCATGCTATATACTCAACCGGGTTCTCACTGTAAAGAAATTCAACAAGACATGCTTTGAGTTGATCAATAACCGCAAACCAAACCTGAAGTTTTTAGAACCGTTTGGGTCTCCTTGTACAGTTCTAGAGCCTTTTGGTAAGTTTGGTCCAAAGAGTATCGAAGGAATATTTGTGGGTTACTCAAGTCCACAAAGACGGGTCTTTGTTCCAAGTATGAAGCAGATCATCGAAGCACAACATGTTGAGTGTCAGGGGTATACTATGCCGCCTCAAAATCCCGGTGACTCATGGCGTTTTAATTATGATAAATTGTGGGATTCGTTTGACATGGAAGAAGAAAAAGAAGAAGAAGAAGATTTCTTGATGAGTTGGATATTCTAAGAGAGTATGAAGATTCGCAGGAAAGGTTCCCAGCTGAGTATTCAAGACGATCACGACAAGCTACAAATGATGATGAAGCAGGACCAAGCAATGCTGGTGAACATGATGATATCCAACAAAATGAAGTTGCTCAAGATAATCAGTCGGCACAGAATGATAATCAAGAATCTGAGAACATGCCAGTATTTGATCGTGGTGATTCAGATTTCAAGTCAAACAAACCCAGTCAGTGAACAAGATGCAAATCAGAATGTTACTAATCTGGAAGGTGATGTAGATGTTCCAGGCGAAGTAATGCTATGAACTCTTTCATATCATCCAGAGGAGTTGATAATTGGAGAATTGCAGACAGGCGTCCGCACTCGAAGACAGATTGATAAAGGGCTTACATGTTTTTATACAAAAGTTGCTCCTTTGCAAACTGAATTCTCATTGAGTTGTTTTATCTCGCAGGTTGAACCAAGGACTTATAAAGAGGCGCTTACTGAAGATTCTTGGGTCAATGCAATGCAGGAGGAACTGAGCCAATTCGAAAAGTTGGGAGTGTGGAAGTTAGTGGATTTACCTGATGGTCAAAGGAAGATAAACACCAAGTGGGTGTTCAAATGCAAGAGAGACGATAGAGGAGTTACAGTTCGTAACAAAGCTCGACTTGTAGTCCAGGGTTTTAGTCAACATGAGGGTATAGATTTTACCGAAGTGTATGCTCCTGTAGCTCGACTAGAAGCGATCAGAATCTTTCTAGCATTTGCATCATGGAAAAACTTCAAAGTATATCAGTTAGATGTAAAATCGGCGTTTCTTTACGGGAAGGTAAAAGAGGAGGTATATGTCGGTCAGCCACCGGGCTTCACCGATCCACTTCACAAAGACAAGGTATACTTGCTAGACAAAGCGCTGTATGGTTTACACCAGGCCCCGAGAGCTTGGTACGAGACATTGTCTCAACTCCTGCTAGCCAACAGCTTAATCCGTGGAAAAGTGGATGCCACTCTCTTCACCAAAGAGGTCGACGGACATCTTCTGATAGTTCAAATATACGTGGACGACATCATATTTGGGTCAACGAATGAGAATCTATGCAAAGATTTTGAACGAGTTATGAAGCAGAAATTTGAAATGTCATCGATGGGTGAGATGAAATTCTTTTTGGGATTGCAGGTTGATCAACTACTCAAAGGAATTTTCATATATCAAACGAAGTACGTTCATGATATCTTGGAGAAATTCGGGATGTCAGGTTCTACTCCAGCTTCCACCCCATTAGCAACGAATCATGGGATAAACCCTGATCTCATCGGAGAGAAGGTAGATGAAACGATGTATCGTTCCATGATTGGATCGCTGATGTATTTGACAGCTTCAAGACCCAATATTATGTACCAAACCTGCCTCGCAGCAAGATTTCAATCTAACCCGAGAGCTTCGCATATGGTTATTGTGAAAAGGATATTACGCTACCTGAAAGGAACTCCATCATTGGGGTTGTTGTCACGGCCCACGACCCGGTTTGACCCGTTTCAGGAGCCGCGGCAGAAAATACTGCGGTATTTATTTAATTGAGTTTTACAGCGGAAACAGGATCGTTTAAAGCTAAAATTTTTCCCCGATTATTTTATTTCACAATTCGGGATAAAACCCCGATAACTTACAATAGTATGAGTTTTCTAGGAAATCGTTATGTTACAAAACTTATTGCTTTATTTTATAATGAGCCACTATCTTAAGCTTGAAATGCTCCCCAGCACTTTTCCTGATTTACAACAGATCACCTGAAACATGTTTGAAAAAGGTTTTGTCAGCGGGAAATACTGAGTGAATCATTCTATTTTGCATAATGATGCATAGTTATCAATTACAGCATAAGAGCGATTACAATGGCTTCTATCTTATTTTTATCTGGCATTCTGTCACAATGGTGACAAGTCACAATGGTGACGATGGTCATACCACTATTTAGATCAATGAACCTAAATAGTGACGATTATCCTTGTAGGTCAATGAACCCAACAGTGATTATCCCAAGTAGATCAATGAACCTAACTGGGTGAGAATTAGTAATGTGCACAATACCCCACTAACCAGTAATTCAAGATATCCACGACTTAGTCCCTGTAATTATAACCTTGAAAATAATTTGAGGTATTGTAAAATATTTGATAAAAAGAGAATAACTCACAAACTGTGAGAAAAGGAGAATGACTCACAAACTGTGAGAAAAGAGAATGACTCACATTGCAGATTTATATGGGCAGAGCCTGGCTTACTGATTAGCCTTTTATCCTAATTTCAATAACAAGCACACAATTTTGGAATTAGTAATCAATCCAGCATTTACGATAACTCACGAGATCAAATTCTCACAATGAATGTCAAAATGAAATACTTTGTCCATCGAATTAACGATGATCCATTGAATTAACAATGAACGACAAGGTATAATACTTTACCCATCGAATTAACGATGATCCGTTGAATTAACAACGAATGATAAAGTATAATACTTTACCTATCGAATTTAACGACAATCCGTCAAATTAATGACGAACGATAAAGTATAACCCTAATGTGGGCGGCACTTAAACATTCATTGGATATATTGATCGTCGGAAAATGAATCGTAGCAGCGATTGTGCTAATACCCTGTTTCGTAGCAGCACCCCCTCTCTAATTAGTGTTTTGTGTGTGTTTGGAGAGTAATTGGACGATAACTCAGAGTGAATTTGAAGTTTGAACGTCGTTTTTGTGCCCAGAATCAAGTGCCAATGTTCTGTATTTATAGTTGTAATTTGGACATGCTAGCCTACCTGCTTGACATGCTAGCCTACCTGCTTGACATGCTAGCCTACCTGCTTGATATGCTAGCCTACCTGCTTGACATGCTAGCCTACCTGCTTGACATGCTAGCCTACCTGCTTGACATGCTAGCCTACCTGCTTGACATGCTAGCCTACCTGCTTGACATGATAGCCTACCTGCTTGACATGCTAGCCTACCTGCTTGACATGCTATGGACCGTAAACAGTATCCCTTATGGTCCGTAAGGGACACCTAATCACTATAGACTTGCCACGTGTGGGACTAGCTCTGATAACTTGACACCTTCTGAAAATTCGAAGTGGCCAGCATGTAATTGTAGATAATTATCAACTAGGGTTTACCCCCCCCCCCCTGAGTTTTAGGGGCCCTGATCCTGATTCTGAAAATTATGAAAATCTTAGGGTTTGCACAGAATCACTTGGGTGTCTTAATTAAGGTTTTCTATTGGTCAAATTACTTTAGTAATTATGACTTTTGATGAGAGTCGTTACAGTCTCCCCAACTTAATAAAAATCTCGTCCTCGAGATTTACTGGAATAATTGAGAATACTTTCTCTTTCTTTTTGATTCCAGTTCCCAAGTATATTAGGATCCTGTCTTTGAATCCTACTTTACTTAAACTAATACTATTTGTTTACCTTTACATCTTAGAAAGGTACTACCAAAAATTCATCTAATAGACATTTCTTGAATTCATGAAATATATCATGTATTCCAACTAACCTTCCTGGTAGTTGTAAACTATAAACAACTAATCCAATATGTTGAATTACTGGAAATGATCCTACATGTCTTCGGACTTAGTTTTCCTTTCTTACTCCTTTCCAAGGAGATACTTCCAATTATATTTTGTCTCCAACTTGAACTCCAACGGCTTTTATCTATTATCTGCATAATTCTTATGACTATCTCTTGCCGTTTTCAGCTTTTCCTTTGTGATACTAAATATCATAGTTGTAGTCACTTAGGATTTTCATTCATTTCCTTCGCCTTAAATTCTTTTTGCCCAAAAATATATATCTTAAATTTTTATAATCCATATAGATAGTACCCTTACTTCCATACGGATAATGTTTCCAAATCTTAAGGCAAAAATTATGGTTCCTAATTATAACTCATGAGTGGTATAGTTTTCTTCGAACTTTTTCAATTGGCTTAAGGCATACGCAATTACCTTTTTGCGTTGCATTTAAGGAATATCCAAACCCTAGCTTTGAAGCATTACCGTATACTTAAAAATCTTCTGTTCCTTCTGGTAAGGCTAGGATTTATGTTTTTATATCCTAAAAACTTCTTCTTCTCTAATCAAACTTAACCGTTTTAGAGGTTAACTAATTTAATGATATAGCTATTTTGAAAATTCCTTAATAAACTGTCTATATTACTAAACCTACAAAATTCCTAATTTCCATTGCGGTTTACAAAATCTTCCATTTGGTAATTACTGCTATCTTAGCAAGATCTAAGTGAATACCTTCATGATTCACCATATGACCTAAAATTGCACTTCAGCTAAAATTTATTCTTCAAAAATTTTGGAGTAAAGCTTTTCTTTTTCTTAACAACCAATATTGTGCTAACCGATAAGGTTCCCTGGCTTATCGGTAAAATTCCTGGAATTAGATGAATTTTAAATTCTATCTCCATGTAATCCAGGTAAATCTTCTGGAACTATATCTGGGTATTCGAAATTTACAGAAATTTCCTTAAATTCTGTATCTTTAGTATTAATGATATTTAAAATCATATATACTATTCCTTTGCCTTCGTTCATAATTAGCAATTTCCATTACTGATATGAACTTCATAAACTTACATGGTTTATCTCCTGTAATCATAATTACTTCTCCGAAGGTTGATTGAATTTCTAAGAAATTCTGATCACAGATAATGATCACAACATTGAATTCAACTAATTTCATAGATAATAGGGTTGCAGAAAACTTATAACTTATTTCTATGTTCTGCATAACCTTATTTATTTTAACTGAATTCCCATCTGTCGTTTCTAATATAGAAATTTATCTAATGCTGGTTAACGGTAAGTTAAGAGTTTGGCAGAGTAAAGTATTTATAAAACTTTGGTTTGCACCAGAGTCAAATAATACTTTTGTGTAAACGTTGTAAGCTAAGAACATACCGGCTATCACATCTGGAATCATCTCGGCTTCTTGAGTAGTCAGCTGAAAGGCTCTCGCATTCCTTTTTGCTCCTTCTGACGGTTTGGCTTGATTGTCAAATAGTTTATTTAGTTTTGGACAATCTGGCCTAAGATGTCCAGTTTCTCTACAGTTGTAGCAAACTGAAAATTTCTTCCTCCTACAGTCTTCTTCTTGATGCCCTGGAATCTTGCAAAAATTGCAATATCCTTTGCATCTTCCAAAATGCTTCCTTTTGCAAAAATTGCAAAATGGACTAGTAGAAGATTGCCCATTCCCTCCTTTCTTGAATTTGTTATGGTTACCCGAACTGAATTCTTGGGTAATCTTTTGGGCTACTTCCTTCCTTCTATTTTCTTCTCTTGTCCGTACTAGCTCATCAGTCATAGTATTGGCTAATTCTACTGCATCATCAATTGTGCGAGGTTTCGCAGCTTTGACGATATTACGGATCTCGGAAATTAATCCCCAAATATAACGAGAAATAAGTACCGGCTCTGGCGAAGCCAGGGTTGGTACTACTCTAGCATATTCGAAGAATGTCGTAGTATACCCTCGACAATCTACATCTACCATCCGGTGGGTTAGAAACTTATTTGTCATTTGTTCCTTTTCGTACTCAGGACAGAATTTTCTTTCTACAAAGCTCTTAAATTCTTCCCAGTTCATAGCATACGCCATCCTTCTTCCTTTTGCTTGTAACACCGTATTCCACCATTCTAGCGCCACTTCTTTGAAAAGGTTTGATGTGTACATGACCTGATCATCCTGAGCACATTTACTTATGGCAATTACTGCCTCGGTTTTCTCTAACCAACGCAGTGCCGCAGTCGCTCCTTCATTGCCTGCAAACTCAGTGGGTTTACAAGCAAGAAATTCCTTATAAGTGCAACCAGGCGTTGCAACTTTCCTTTTCTTAGGGAGCGGAGCTTGCCGTGGTTCATTATCATGATTAACATGATTACTACCTCCATTTATGCTATTACTGAAATTATCTTCAGAAATGCGTTTACTAGGAATAACTTGTTGAGGTTCAATTGGATTTTTAACAGCAGCAATAATTGCTGGAATAGCATTGGCTATCCCTTGAGCAACTATTCCTGGAATAGTGTTGGCTATCCCTTGGGCAATGATATTTTCTATATCTTGCCTAGTCACATATTGGTTCCCCGATTGTTGCTCAGATTGATTACCCTCATTAATTGGTTCATTATTAGCGTTTTCCATCTGATATCTATTTTATAGATACATAATTAGTATAAAGGAAATAATTCAATGTCACAATTTAGTTGCACATAATCACATAAACGAATATACAAACAAAATTGTAACTTTTCTAATATTTCCTTATATCATGTTTCTATATACACCCGTTTTATTATTTATTTTACACATACTGATTTTACTATTACTTTTACACAACCACCGTTTCATAATCCCCTATCCTTTATCAGATGATGTTCTAATAACGGCGTTTCTTCTCGTCGTATTTCCAGGAGATTTGTCCCAAAGTCTCTTGGATTCTATTCCCAGCATCCATTTTGTCAAAATGATGAAGTTCAGTCCTATTCTTGTTACTTATTGGTAAATTTGGTAAAGGTTCTGGATGGTACTTAGGAAAAAGCCTATAGGGATGGTTTTGTAACAGTATTTCATTATCCAACCATTCGTTTATATTCCAGTTATTTGAAGAATTTGGAATAGATGGTTCTAAGTTCATAAAATTATTTTCATTACCAGGTTCAATAGTATCATCGTTTGCCATTATAAAATCTAGTTCTTCTTGAGATGGTAACTCTTCAATTTGCCTAGAGCTTTCCCCAATTTCCATTTTCTTAGGCTTAGGTTTCTCGAGAGGTAAAGCGTTAAATTCTATAGGTCCTTCTATGTCTGGAATATACCTATTAAAATCTCTGGAAACTTCTATTCTTACTGGATAGAGATTTAAATTCTGAAGGGCTTCCGACAAATCACTCATGCTATTTAACAAAATACACATAATTATTAAATCATACTAAAATTTTATAAAACAACTTTTTAAATAGTATTTCATATTACCAAAACAACTAAAAATTAAAACATACTAGGTTTTATTTGTAATTTATTTATAAATTTTCTAGACTGTAGATAATAAAAATACTAAACTTTAAATCAGAATATTTAGAGATTTATATTTATTATTACAGTGATTAACATATCAAAATCTATATACTAAATAAGTATGATGACTTATTTTATATATTAACTAGTCATTATCATAGTGGATATTGGTTAGTGCTGCCTTGTTTAAGCATAGGTGATCAGTCCATGCCTAACTAAGGCTAGGTCATCCAATATCTGTCTTTGATAATAACCCTAATATTTTAAAAATAATCTTAATACTACTACTACTATTAATATATTATTATTAATAATAAAATTATTAATAATAAATAACTAAACAATAATTTTAAATAAGAGTATACTTCAAACATAAAAATATAATTTCTTTACTGCAATATAGTAATACTATATTTGTAGATTTAGGTAATTCCATATATAATCAAGTAAATTTATATATAATATTTTTCGATTAACGATGATAGAGCAATAAATATTACTATATATATATAAAAATATGCCCATATTAAAATTAACAAATAGCCAGTTAATAAAACACATAATCACATAATAGTAATCAGGAAAAATTAAGTATTTCTAAATACTTAATTAGCTTAACCCAGTGGCTCTGATACCACCTTTTTCTGTCACGTCCCACGACCCGGTTTGACCCGTTTCAGGAGCCGTGGCAGAAAATACTGCGGTATTTATTTAATTGAGTTTTACAGCGGAAACAGGATCGTTTAAAGCTAAAATTTTTCCCCGATTATTTTATTTCACAATTCGGGATAAAACCCCGATAACTTACAATAGTATGAGTTTTCTAGGAAATCGTTATGTTACAAAACTTATTGCTTTATTTTATAATGAGCCACTATCTTAAGCTTGAAATGCTCCCCAGCACTTTTCCTGATTTACAACAGATCACCTGAAACATGTTTGAAAAAGGTTTTGTCAGCGGGAAATACTGAGTGAATCATTCTATTTTGCATAATGATGCATAGTTATCAATTACAGCATAAGAGCGATTACAATGGCTTCTATCTTATTTTTATCTGGCATTCTGTCACAATGGTGACAAGTCACAATGGTGACGATGGTCATACCACTATTTAGATCAATGAACCTAAATAGTGACGATTATCCTTGTAGGTCAATGAACCAAACAGTGATTATCCTAAGTAGATCAATGAACCTAACTGGGTGAGAATTAGTAATGTGCACAATACCCCACTAACCAGTAATTCAAGATATCCACGACTTAGTCCCTGTAATTATAACCTTGAAAATAATTTGAGGTATTGTAAAATATTTGATAAAAAGAGAATAACTCACAAACTGTGAGAAAAGGAGAATGACTCACAAACTGTGAGAAAAGAGAATGACTCACATTGCAGATTTATATGGGCAGAGCCTGGCTTACTGATTAGCCTTTTATCCTAATTTCAATAACAAGCACACAATTTTGGAATTAGTAATCAATCCAGCATTTACGATAACTCACGAGATCAAATTCTCACAATGAATGTCAAAATGAAATACTTTGTCCATCGAATTAACGATGATCCATTGAATTAACAATGAACGACAAGGTATAATACTTTACCCATCGAATTAACGATGATCCGTTGAATTAACAACGAATGATAAAGTATAATACTTTACCTATCGAATTTAACGACAATCCGTCAAATTAATGACGAACGATAAAGTATAACCCTAATGTGGGCGGCACTTAAACATTCATTGGATATATTGATCGTCGGAAAATGAATCGTAGCAGCGATTGTGCTAATACCCTGTTTCGTAGCAGCACCCCCTCTCTAATTAGTGTTTTGTGTGTGTTTGGAGAGTAATTGGACGATAACTCAGAGTGAATTTGAAGTTTGAACGTCGTTTTTGTGCCCAGAATCAAGTGCCAATGTTCTGTATTTATAGTTGTAATTTGGACATGCTAGCCTACCTGCTTGACATGCTAGCCTACCTGCTTGACATGCTAGCCTACCTGCTTGACATGCTAGCCTACCTGCTTGACATGCTAGCCTACCTGCTTGACATGCTAGCCTACCTGCTTGACATGCTAGCCTACCTGCTTGACATGCTAGCCTACCTGCTTGACATGATAGCCTACCTGCTTGACATGCTAGCCTACCTGCTTGACATGCTAGCCTACCTGCTTGACATGCTATGGACCGTAAACAGTATCCCTTATGGTCCGTAAGGGACACCTAATCACTATAGACTTGCCACGTGTGGGACTAGCTCTGATAACTTGACACCTTCTGAAAATTCGAAGTGGCCAGCATGTAATTGTAGATAATTATCAACTAGGGTTTACCCCCCCTGAGTTTTAGGGGCCCTGATCCTGATTCTGAAAATTATGAAAATCTTAGGGTTTGCACAGAATCACTTGGGTGTCTTAATTAAGGTTTTCTATTGGTTAAATTACTTTAGTAATTATGACTTTTGATGAGAGTCGTTACAGTTGTGGTATCCAAGAGAAGGCGATTTCACGCTCGAAGGATATTCTGATTCTGATTTCGGATGCTGCAAAGTTAATGCTAAATCAACAACAGTAGGGTGCCAGTTCTTTGGATCACGATTGGTCACCTGGCAATGCAAAAAGCAATCCTCTGTGGCTTTATCCACATGTGAAGCGGAGTATGTATCTGCTAGCAGCTGCTGCTCACAGATCTTGTGGATCCAGCAACAGATGCGCGACTACGGTTTGCAATTTCTAAACACCCCTATTTTTGTTGATAATGAGGCAGCGATTAGCATTACTAAAAATCCTGTTCATCACGCTAAAACGAAACATATTGAGATTCATCATCACTTCATTCGAGATTGTTTCGAGAAGAAGTTGATACGAATTGAGAAAATCCACACTGACGAACAAAAAGCTGATTTACATACCAAAGCATTTGATAAAACGCATTTTCAATATTTGCTAAACCTGAATGGTATGAAGCTTTTATCGGTGTTGGAAGAGATTCTTGGTGTTGATGAAGGAGACATTGTAGATGATGTTGAGAGGCAATCTGCAATGGTTTGTCGATTTTTTACCTGTTTTGGTATTTAGGGGGAGTATAGGGTAAATATTTCAGAAAATACAAAAACAATAAAAAATGAAAAAAAAATACAAAAACATGAGATATTTTTAAAAATCCAAAAACAATAGAATACCAGAAAAGAGCTTGTGTAAAAAGGGAAAATGATAGTACATCGGCTTGACAGTTACAGTATGCTAAAGAAATGGAATGTTTAAATGCGTTAAACAGTCTCGCTGATGATATGGCGATAGGTTTTTACACATTTAGTAGGTTTGTTCGGGATATAAACTTAAATCTTTACTTACTTATTTCGTGGGGAACACTACTTGGATATATAGGTAACCCCTGAAATTTCGTTTGAAAGATTCCTTTTTCTGATATACTAGGTCTTTATACTCAGTGATATCTGGGGTATTATTCAGGGACTTCTGCTGAATGGAAGTTCTGACCTAGTCCTCAAATAATACTTTCCGCAATGCTTGAAACATAGCATCACCCTCAGCATAAATGATAAGACAATAAAATTGCTTAGCAATGCTGTTGTAAAAAAGATCCTCTAAAGGGGACTCACCCAAAAGTTGAGTCATGATCTCTCTGCTGAACGGTAGTTCTGACCTGAGCTCTCATGATTCTTCATAATTTATTAACCCCTTACAGATATCATTTGTGTTATACTTACCTGTAAGACTGAATATTGGGATCTGGATACGGGAGTATATTCAAGAAGTGGGACACACGTATAAGTTTAAGTCTCTAAAACACTAAATCCGTATCCTGGATAGATTGAAAATTGTGTGAAAATTTAAGTGGATCAGTATATCGACAATCTAAGCGAATTGTTTAATTCAGAGTATGTAATTAAAGCTTAACGGTACTTGTGACTTGTCGGATAGCTGATATGATTCCCTAACACGCTTAACCAAAAATATGTTTGTAAATAGTTTACTTTTATTGCATTTTAGTTCTGTATTTCATTTCTAGTTTAGAAGCTTTATTAAAAATCTAAAAAGATTTTTCACTTCTGCTTTATTTTTGACAAACCAAAGTGGAGAGTTGATCTTCGGATTCGAAAGTTGAAAGCAGATCCAGGAGATTTTTGGACTGGAGGATGAGTCGTGAGCTAAATATGATAAGTTGGTGAAAATTGAAAAGTTAAAGCAAGTTCATTAATTTGAAACTTGTAAATTTTCAGAAATTCAAATTGAACTAAATGTCAGTGTGAATTATCTCTGATCAACCAAGGTCATTAAATTGGACTTGGTAGATAAATTGAGTAATCAGGGTCATTAGTTTGGACCTGAATACTTAAGTGGATTTCTAACACTGAAGGTTAAAAGGTAAGTTTGGATTAAAACTATTATTGTCATATGTCTTATTTTTAGGTAGAGTATATGCAGGTAACAGGAATCTTCATGGCAACGAAAAGTTAAAGTTTGAACCAGAATTCAAGTCCCAGCATTCCGAGAGGGGGAGTCTGCGAAAGGGGGAGTCAGATTTCTGGATCAACAGTCAAAGGGGAGTTTGAAGATGGAGCTAGGTTGAGTTCCTGAACCTGTGAAGAAGGAGCTTTACAATGACAAAATTTGAAAAGAGACAAAGACTAAAGACTTGACACCGAAGACTTCGTCAACATCCAAGGGGGGAGTCTGTTGGTGCACTGAATGTCTGCTGACTACGTCTTATCGAGTCTTATGTCTAGATAGGTTAAATGAGTGCACAACAGTGATTAAGTTAGGGATTGGTCATGTTTTAGGTAGGGATTCCGTTTGAGGAGGTCCTGTCCGTTTGAAGCAAGCCTGTTCATTTGAACATGTTCATCCGTTTGAACATGTCAGTCCGTTTGAAGCAGTTACGTTTGAACTGGGCATGCCACCCTCAAACGGACCACCCACTACTATATATAGGTTGTGTGTAAGTTCATTTGAAACGGACAAGTGTGTGTGTGAGAGACAAGGTGCTGCCGGATTTTTGTCAGAATACATTGTAAAGTCTCAGAAAAGCAGTAATAGAAAAGAATTGAAAGGAACAAGCTGTTGTAACTTTGTTTACTTTGATTCCGCCTCTCTAAACAAAGATGAACTGCCTTTACTGACTGTTTAGGGTCACGAACACGATCCAACAGTACATGTTTTCGTCGATATCTCGCGACAATTTCATTTATATCATTCGTTTTTTTACATACTCGAACTTATCGATCGTTTTATATACTTAAATTCATTGTATTCAATTCATACCATACACTCAATCGTCGTCATTTATACCTACTTATATTCATACTTATGCACATATTCATAACTCATACGTTTTATTTTCGTACTTATACTCATATGCATACTTATATTTATACTCACATTCATGCTCATACTTGTATTCAAATTCGTACATTCGTACCTATATGTGAGCATAACCCGAGGGGGTTAGCTCACGTTGGTCTCATACTTATTTGAACATAAACATGCTTATATACTACATTCTTATACGCACACATTCTTATTTTCAAATTTATGTATACCCTGATTCATACACAACTAGTACAAACTATGCAGATCATGTGACGATCAATATAATCGCGGGTGCACACGGAATTATAATGATAGGAGCATGAGAATCATAGGGTGTACTACTGTGTATGGTAAGACACGGAACGTAACATGACACCGAATAATAAAACGGACGTAACATGGTCAAAACATGGTGGATACGCCGCTGGTACTTCCTATATATAAGTGTTTTCACCATGTTACCAAACTTTTGTAAAACATGCCATGAGAAATTCGGTGTTTTGCAGACCTATTTAGACCCGATACAAACTTTAACAACTCACAAAAGCATTGCTAAACACGCGTTATCCGATTATCCACGACGAGACCCCATTCTTAACTCATCGCTTTCAATACGCATACCATTCTTATACTCACATTCGTTTATTAGGTCAATCGTTCACTCTTATACCTCCGTTATTCCCCGCTATTCTATGCCTTTTATACAAACCCCGTTTGCAATCAATTGTTTAAACATTCGAACCCTAAAATGTTTTCTTACTTTTAAAACTATTTTCCATTCTTTATTTATGCGCAAACATACTTAGTTGGTCGTTACCTCCAAAACCATATTTTATTTAAAATACCTAACTTGCTCGTTTTTCACCGATAAAGAATTTTCTACAAAATTGAGATTGTCAATGCTCTTTAAATCCAACGAAATTTTTTCTTACAACCAACAGTGCGGTCACACTTTTCATCAAAATACATACCATTTTATACGAAAGCTTTCTTCTTAGGTAACACATTTTAAAATACCTCATCGTTGAGTTATTCAAACTTGTTTAAACTAGCTTGTCTATACACACACATGCACGTTTTACTTATGCTCAATGCCTCGAATCATTTTAGACAAGCGGACCCTTTTTACAAACCTATCTTTTCGTTCCTGGAAACTTCATACTTTCAACACATTTCAAAACTTCCAAGTCTCGATTTTAGACAATCATTCTTCTAGCCAAAATGCTTTTTCTCCAAGGTCTTCCTCTTGAATAAATTTCGGGACGAAATTTCCTAAAGTAGGGGAGACTGTAACGCCTCGTATCTTCTTATTTCTATTTTAAAAATGTTTGTATTCGTATTCTAATTTTCGAAACCTTACATTTGTATTTTTATTTTAATCTCACAATTCGAGGCGTTAATCAAAATAAAATTCATATTTTTTTATTCACACAACCGATCATTTAAATATGTATTTATACGCAAACCGACACAATTGTACGTATAAATACTTATACACACATCCTCAATACTTGAAGTATACTTTTATACATTTTATATACTCAATTACATAATATATACTTAAGAAATACCAAGAAATATACCAATCATCTTTCCACCTCATCAATCCTCTTCCACCTTCTTTAACCAATCACATTTCACCCTTTTCCACATTCTTTCACCACCAATCAACTTTTCAATCCTCTTCCACCTTCTTTAACCAATCATATTTCACCCTTTTCCACCTTCTCTATCTATAAATACCAACCTCCTTCTACCATTTTTCTTCACACCATTCTTCTCTCCATCTCTCTAATTCTCTCAATCTCTCTAAATCAAGAATTCTAAAAGGACACTAAGTGTTCCAACCATTCTTCTCTCAACCTCTCTACTTCTCTCAAATCTTCCAAGCAAGGAAGAGAACTCTAAGAGTTCTAAAAGAAAAAAATAAGTGTTTTAAAGGAAGCTTTGAAGCTCCAACCTCCAACTCTTCACTGAATCACCAAGGGAAACTTTGCAAAACTTTGAGTATACTTGAAACCCCCTTTTCGTTTACCACCTTTGGGGTGTAATATGTTAAACTATGAAAACTTACACTTATACTTATTTCTAAAATGCAAAAACATTCCTTATTCATGCACGCATACTTGTTACTTGACACTTTAAACTTGGGGTTATACGTTTTGTGTTAGACTTATCATTAACTTCGTACGAGCCTATCCTTGACATATATAGTGCTATAGGATTGACGCGCCGCCTGTAAACTTTGGGTTATGTTAAGAGCTTATTGCGTTTCATCATTGGTTTGATTAGTTAAACACATGCCGATTTTATTGTTTATCATGTTTCAATAGCTTGTCATGTGGAATTGTTTAAACTTATTATTATGCTATGTATGAAAACCTGTATACTCGCCTTTGCTTTTGCATTTAACTTTATTTAAACATGTTACAGGTTGAGGATGACGATGATATGAAACCGAAGTAGTGATGATACCTAGATACACATATAGACGTCTTAGGTTTAATATGTTGTATCAATTTTGTTCTAGTTGTCATGTTGTTTTCATGTATTGAACATGTTGTACTTGTGTTTCTATGTATTGTAACTCTTTTGAATGATGAAATGAAAACGCTTTTGATTTAATTATTATCACAATTAGCGTTATGTGTGATGAGCAATCTTTTTTCGTCCTACTCCGATGATTCCGCCATTGGTTGGGGTGTGACATTAGGCAATGTGATCAAAATGGCAAGTTAAAAAATTTATAACAAAAATGCCAAAAATACCCCTGGTTAAAACTGAGTTTCTTGACTGAGTAAAGCAATGCGATCAAAATCGCAAAAAATGAAAAACTCAGGGACCCAGAAGAGAAAAAAAACTATTTGGACTGAAATTGCAATTTGAGACAAACCTCAGGGACTAAAATGGCAAAATGATGCACGTATACATGACGTTTCTTATTTTACTTTTTTCAAGTATCCTCGACAGCTGATAGACCATCTCTTTTTAAACACACCGAAAGCCTGCTCGATATCTTTTCTTGCTGACTCTTTTTTTTTTAATACAATCTTTTTTCATCATCTGGACACGGAAGAGTTTTTACCAACGTCGCCCACTCGGGATAAACACCGTCTATGAGATAGTACCCATACTTATACTCCACGTCGTTTCCATAAAATGAAGTATCTTGTGCAACACCATCTATGACATCGTCGAAAAGATTCGAAGACATTAAAACTGCAATGTCATTATTCGCACTGGCCATGCCAAAGTACGCATGCCAAATCCATAAATCGTAAGAAGCGACCGCTTGTAATATTAGGGTAGGACCGTCGTGGTCACCACGATGGTGTTGCCCTTTCCAAGTGGTTGGACATGCCGCCCAATCCCAGTGCGTGCAATCAAGACTACCCAACATCCTAGGAAACCCTTGTATCCGCTGATGGGCCTCGTATAAAAGTGGAATGTCGGCAGCGGTTAGCATCCTCCAATATCGTCTCCCGTACAGAAAGATAACACCTAATAAAATAGTGTTGATAAAAAATATTCATAATAACAATAAGAATAAAAATTACCTTCATAGAAATTTTCAAGAGAATCACGACACATTCTTAAAGACATCCTTAAATATTCATCCCACGCATCACTCGCAGTGTCGTACGCTAGTTGCCTAGTTGTTGTTGTACACTTTTGTATTCCAGAGAAATCAACTTTGCGACTAGCACTTTCTCTTTGTGTGAAAAAAGGGAATCCGCCCGCAAGATCATTAGAAATTTTAAGGAAAAGACGACGACTCATACGAAACCTACGCTTAAACTGAACATCATCGTACAACGGATTTTCACAAAAATAATCTTGCATTAGACGTTCATGTGCACCTAACCGATCTCGTTCAAGAGCCGGTTATCTGGTACATGATATAGAGGATTGAGCTTCTTCTCGCAAATAATTAATCGTCTCCTACATAATTGCGATAATCATATCGTCAAGAACACCGTCGGATGAAGAGCTCGAAGAATCGGTTGATATTCTTAAAAACGATTGGGTAGAATTTATGTGATCGGTGTGTGTTTTAGTTTGGGATAGGTTTGTATTTATATTTGAATTTAAAAAAAACTTTTTTTTTAAATTGAACGCTACCCAACGGTAACATTTGACCAACCCACTTCGATCCGGCCAATTCATCTTCGTTACCATGCTAGCGAGGCCACCATGGCGCCCCTCCTTAAATCTGACGATGTGGGGTGGTGGCGCCCCTCAGGCACTATAGATGGTGAGTTAGCAGGGGTGGCGCCTCCACACCCTCCGACCTAATGGTATTCATGGTAAGTGTTTTAGTCAATTCCAATTATTCAAATTTTGATTTTTTGGAAATGAATAAGAATGCGAATTCGGCTTAATGATCATAGAGAAATAAATAAATAATATATATTTATATACGATAAATAAAATATATATTTAGAGTATGAATTCAAATATTCGGTGTGACTTAAACAAAAAAAATGAAAAAGATGAACGATACCAACACAATATAAGGGAATCACAACGAAAAACACCTAGAAGCATGACCTTGGCGATCAGATCACAAGACCTGGATTTGTGTTTGATCCAGCTAAGCAGGTTTGCGATAATCTTCTTGGTTATCTTAGGTACCGAATGAATCACCTTATTGAAGACCCGTGCACTCCCATCTCTCCAAAACAAACCATGGAATGGGATAGATAATATTAAGAATGAAATATTATGTGCCCTTATTTCTCTCCTCAGATCACTCCATCTATGATTTGCCAGTTATCTCTTGCATATTTTCCTCCCAATAATTTTGTTTACTATTTTATTATTTTCCTTTTTCGGATTGTTGTATTGCCTATTTAGGTTTTTTTCTTCCCTCTATTCATGGTACAGTAACACAGAAAACAGTTAATCAAAACCTCTTTATGGTATCAGAGCAGCGATTATCACGCTTGATCCAAACCCAAACTCTAAACCTCCTTCACCGATTCTCAGATATGACAGAAGGTGGAAACAAAGAAACCCCTAAAACCGATGCTACTGGCCCTGATCATAACTCACCGTTTTATCTCCACCCATCCGATTATCCAAGGCAAATGCATGTCAACGATTTGTTAATCGACAGTAACTACCTCGATTGGGTCCAAGAAATGGAAAACTTCTTGTTTGCTAAAAACAAGATAGGTTTCATTGATGGAACTATCAAGAGGCCAGAAGCGCGAGATGCAGATTACATGGCATGGATGCGATGCGACGCGATGATCAAGGGATGGCTGACTACGGCTATGGAGAAAGAAATACGGGGAAATGTTAAATACGCCAATTCAGCGATGGAGATTTGGAAGGATCTCAAGGAGCGTTTTGGAAAAGAAAGTGCACCGCGTGCATACGAATTGAAGCAGGTCATCTCGAACACTAAACAAGAAGGAATGACGGTCTCAGCTTATTACACGAAACTGCGTGGGTTATGGGATGAGGTGCATTCATTCTTGCCTACTTCAGTTTGTAAGTGCAATGGGTGCACTTGTGGTATTGGAAAGTCGCTCCGAGAACTTAGAGAAAAGGAACAACTTTACGAGTTCTTGATGGGTCTAGATGGAGAGTTTTCTGTCATTAGAACCCAAATTCTTGCAACCAAACCTGTTCCGTCTCTAGGAACTGCTTATCATCTCGTTGCAGAAGATGAGCAGCAAAGAACTATTGCTGAAGGGAAGAAGCCGACCAATGAAACAATGGTTTTCCAAGCCACCACGAAGCGTAGCGAACCATCAAACCGGAACGGGCAGAAAGAGGGCAAGGGAAATGCACACTGTGATCATTGTGGTAGAGATGGGCACACACGTGATGGTTGTTTCAAACTGGTCGGTTACCCAGAATGGTGGAACACGAAGAACAAACGTGAGAAGACCAAGCCGAGGGCAGCTTGTGCCGAGACAGAACCGGATCTAATTGCTAGTCTGACAAAGGAGCAATATGAACAGTTCCAGAAACACTTCCCCGCTGAGAACAAATTTGCACAAGGTGAACCTCCTCGCACCGCAAACATGGCAGGTAAACTTAGACATGATGATAATTGGGTAGTAGATTCCGGATGTACGGAACACATTACTTACCGAACGGATGCTCTTGAGAATAGAACCGTGTGCAGAAACGAATCACCTGTTACTATTCCCAACGGAGAAAATATTCCGGTCGAGGGAAAGGGTAGCCACACCCTGCCGAATGGGACGAGAATGCGAGATGTGTTGCACGTTCCAAAATTCACCTTCAATCTTTTGTCAGTGAGCAAACTCACGAAGGATTTAAATTGTGCCTTAACCTTTTTTCCGCGTTTCTTTGTTATGCAGGGCTTGCGTTTGAGGAAATTGATTGGAGCGGGTAGGTGCATAAATAGTCTATATCAGATGGGGATGCTTGGGAGTAAAAGAAGAGCTATGATGGTGACTGGTGAACTGTGGCATAATCGACTCGGACACGCGAGTGACAAGAAGTTATCTTAAATAAATTTTCTCAATAATTTTTCGTTTAAAGCTAGTGACAATGTTTGTGATTCTTGCATGAAATCTAAGTTTACTAGATTACCCTTTTCCCACTAGCACAACTAAAACTGATGCATGTTTCGATCTCATTCATTGCGACATATGGGGGAGATATCGCACACCCTCGCTTACAAAAGCCAACTATTTTCTAACAATAGTTGACGAATATAGCAGGGCAGTATGGGTCTACCTTCTCAAACACAAGTTCGAGGCAAGCATGTGTCTAATGCATTTTTTTAAAATGGTGAAGACACAGTTTGAAAAGAACATTAAAAGAATAAGGTGCGACAATGGTGGTGAATTTATTTCAAATCAAATGATGAGTTTCTACATGGAACAAGGAACCTCATTAGAAACGTCATGTCCACACACTCCACAGCAAAATGGAGTCGTGGAGAGAAAACATCGACACTTACTCGACACAGCACGTGCTCTCATGTTTTAAGCAAGTCTCCCAAAAAGGTTTTGGGGAGAATGTGTCTTGACTGCCACATATATCATAAATAGGTTACCCTCAAAAACCATTGAAGACAAAACTCCATACGAATTGTTGCATGGTGACAAACCAAGTTATGATCACATGAGGGTCTTAGGGGGTTTGGCTTACTATCGAAGCATCGAAACAAATGGAGATAAGTTTGAGATAAGGGGAAGACCGGGCGTTTTCATGGGATACCCTAGTGGAACGAAGGGGTATAAAAATTTTGATCCTAGTAATGGCAAGATGATCACTTCAAGGGATGTGAGGTTCGCTGAGAAAGTTTTCCCTTTTGCCCTAAAGGCTGAGCAAAATAGACACTCGGAGGAGGATGTCTTCACAATCGAAATGGATGAGCCCCCTGTGACAAGAGCAGTAGACTTGGGCCCAAATCAGGAAGCCCCTTTCAATGAAGAAGGGGAACAGGAAGAATTAATACAAAACAACCCAATTAATGTCAACACTGGGCCCAATAATGATAGGTTGGATGCTGATGCACAGCCACAAACACCAATTGAACCGAGTGTTCATGAAGCCCAGAATCAAAACAACGAGAACGTGGCCCAAGGCAGAGAAAAACGAACAAGAACTAGACCCGCACACCTCAAGGATTACGATGTACGGCTCCCCCCACCTATAGACCATACGCCTCCCGCTTCCGATCAAGAATCCTCAACGGTATGTCCCATAGCTAATTTTGTTTCCTATGAAAAATTTTCGAAAGCTCATAAAGCGTTCCTTACGGCCATCACCAAAAATGATGAGCCAACGAGTTTCAAGCAGGCCGTGCAAGAAAAACATTGGAGGGACGCCATGCAAAGTGAGATAAAAGCCCTTGAAGAAAATGGAACTTGGACCATTGAAGATCTTCCCAGTGGAAAGCGAGTTATCAACTCAAAGTGGGTGTACAAAACAAAGTTTAAACCAAATGGCGAAGTGGAAAGGTATAAGGCAAGGCTCGTCGCCAAGGGATACACTCAAATGGAAGGTGTTGATTACCACGACACTTTTGCACCAGTGGCCAAGTTAGTAACCGTAAGATGTCTCATTGCCGTTGCCATAAAAAGGGATTGGAGTATTCATCAACTTGACATAAATAACACGTTCTTGCACGGGGACTTGCATGAAGAAGTGTACATGCGAATACCGCAGGGCTACGACAAAGGGGGAGGAACAAAGGTATGTAGGTTGAGGAAGTCGCTATACGGATTGAAACAGGCCTCGAGAAATTGGTATAAAAAATTTATAGCGGCTCTCCTACACCTTAACTATAAACAATCCACTGCAGATCACTCACTCTTCGTTTACAAAGAAGGGAAAACCCTTGTTACCGCCCTCATATATGTAGATGATGTCATCATGGCAGGAAACGATGAAGACAAACTTGAAGAAACAAAGAGGTTCCTAAACGAAAAATTCAGCATTAAAGATCTCGGACCACTAAAGTATTTTCTTGGTATAGAGGCTGCTCGAACTAAAGATGGGATAGTGCTAAGTCAACGAAAGTACACCCTTGATATCCTAGAAGATAGTGGAATGCAGGGGTGTAGACCGTGCGCCTTCCCCATGGAACCAAACTTAAAGCTTGAGAAAAGTGATGAAGATGTTCGGGTCGATGCTAGCAGATATAGAAGATTGGTTGGCCGTTTACTCTATCTTCAAGCGACGAGACCCGACCTTGCTTATTCCGTAAATGTCCTAAGCCAGTTTGTCTCGGACCCTCGACAAAGACACTTGGATGCCGCCATGAGAGTCCTTCGGTACCTGAAAGCAACACTAGGGCAGGGCATATTCTTCCCAAAGGAAGGTGGTACGGACCTGGTTGCCTATAGTGATGTGGACTGGATGGGTTGCACACTCACACGAAGGTCATGGACGGGATATATCCTGCAGTTGGGGGGAGCTCCGATCTCTTGGAAATCAAAGAAGCAATCCGTTGTCTCTCGCTCATCAGCCGAAGCCGAATACCGAGCAATGGCCAACGCTACTAGTGAGATTTTGTGGATGCGTTGGTTACTAGAAGGCCTTGAAGTAAAACAACATCACTCTACTCCTCTCTACTGTGACAACAATGCGGCCCGACACATCGCAAACAACCCAGTCTTCCACGAACGAACGAAGCACGTGGAGATGGATTGTTATTTTGTCAAAGAACGAGTCGAGTGTCATGAAATCAATCCCCTCTACGTTGATACAAAAGCACAAATAGCTGATCTACTTACGAAGGCATTAGGGTCCAAACAACTCGAGTTCTTACTTGTCAAGATGGGCATGCGAAATCTGCATGCTCCACCTTGAGGGGGAGTATTAAGAATGAAATATTATGTGCCCTTATTTCTCTCCTCAGATCACTCCATCTATGATTTGCCAGTTATCTCTTGCATATTTTCCTCCCAATAATTTTGTTTACTATTTTCCTTTTTCTGATTGTTGTATTGCCTATTTAGGCTCTTTTCTTCCCTGTATTCATGGTACAGTAACACAGAAAACAGTTAATCAAAACCTCTTTAGATAATGGCCTGAGTCAATTTCCTCCCCTTTTTAAACCCCAATTACATCTTCAATCCATAACCTTTGTTCAATGAAATTTGTATTTTATGCATTGTCTTTTTTTTTTCAAATATGCTAAACAAACAACACATACGATGTTGTTCATATGCCATAAATTCTGCAAAAAAGATGAATGAAGTTATGTCATTTGAACTTTATGGTATGTTTCGTTGCTTTGCTATGTAAAACATTTTTTACATACTCCCGTTGTAAAGTTGAAGGTTGATTTTTGGATATATAACTAAATTTCAAAATTATAAAGTCATTGTTTGTTGAAGCTAATTAGGCTATAGGGTGTGGTTATAACCCTCATGACCAGTACTACCATGACCCTTCACGTCAGTGTCATGTTACCCACCTCTAATCCACCATCCAAAACTACTATCCTAAGGGTGTGGTCATGACCCAAAGCACTATCCCTTATTTATTTTAATTTATCTTTATATAAAAAAAAAAGGATTTCTTGAAAAATGGAAATGAGGACCATGGTTGCGATGGTTTAATCCATGCAAATCATGGTGAATGAAGCCAGGAGGTGGTGTAGCCTTCCAAAATACTCCTATACATCCTAAAATATACCTCGTATACGAAAAACGGGCCTGAAATACTTTTATATTATTAAATAACAAATAAAACAAATTATACGGGTCACTCGCGGGCCGCGACAGGGTTAACCCTGGGCTTCGCGGGGCGCGACAAAGGATCAGCTGACGCAACCACAGTGTGCCACGTGGCACTACACCCGGCGAACCTATGCCGGTGACTAACCAAGGCTAGGACCTAGCCTAGTCTCTCACGGGCCGCGAGAAAGTTGGTAAAGGGAGTCGCAGGGCGCGAGCCGCCCCTGATCAGACCTATAAAAGGAGGGGTCGACTTCAGTTTCAGTCGTTCAAAATTTCTTTCTCTATCTAATATTATAAAGCTAAAACTCTCGGATATTATACCCCTAAAAAGCGAAGCTCTGCCTCGTTGTAAGTATTATAACCCCCGGTTACGTATTAGTTACTCTACCAGATTGATCTAGGGCTCCTTAACGCATGTCAAGACTCTGCCTGACTCAGTCGTTGGAGTTCTGTCTCGGGGGTATGGCTAATGTAAATTGGGTTATCTTACTAACACGTGTGCATTGTTTAATTTTAATAGATTATAACCAGGGAGTCACCAGAAAGCAGTAGTATTGTCTAAAACAGCAAAGTGAGTACATCTATTTTTGTAAACCTTTTTATACAAACCTCAATTGTTTTAAATTATGATAACAGTGATTGAGTCTATGTATTCTATAATTACTGTCGGTATGTTGGGGTTTTGTGTACATTACTTGTTACTATACTGTGAATAGTAACATGACCACAATTCAGGATTGACAGTACCGTGGGTGGTAATTGGGTAGATATAAATATTGTAATCGCTCTCAATACTGTAAATATATAAAAGCTTGTTTTGATTAAACCGGGATGCACTCGCCAGTATTTCTTGCTGATAAAATATTTTTAAAACGCGTTTAAGGTAACAAAATGTGAAAGCCAAATAGAAGCCAGCTGGAGAGCACGAAGGCTTGGAAAAGTGGTTATAAAAGTTACCTAAATAAGAAAGAAGTTTTATTTTAATAAATTAGGTTTATCCCTATAAACATATCATAAATGGAAACTTGGGTTTTTCCCATGTATTTATTATTTATAAAAGTGTGGTATTTTAACTCTGATAAACTATTTTCTAACTACAGTCCTGATGTTAATTTCCCCTGCCAAATTAATAAACACCGATACCACTAATCTGGATCTCGCGACACTGCTCCCTGGGTAGGGGTCGGGGGTTGCGGTCTAAGAGTACTTACAATGGAGAATACCAAAATTATAAGAAACATTCAAACATACGAGATTTTGTTAATTTTTATTCTTATAGGAGTCCCCATCCCTCATATAAAGTAAGTCCCCATATTTGAAGGGTTCACTTTTATCCCACATCCAATATTTTAATATTGTTGTGAGTGGAAAAGGATATTATTTGATTGATTATTATGAATATACATGGGGAATTGGATGTGAGGATTTTGTTAATAGAGAAAAAAAATATAGAAAAATGTGTATTTTGATTGGATGAGATTCCATTATAAATCACATAAATAAAAGTTAGTTATAGTCGCAAGAAAAGTTATGTCAAAATGCAATAGGATAATTAAACATAACATGGGCTAAAAAGAGGATCTCAAACAAGAACATCTTGAATTTTTTTTGAAGAATAAACTTTCATAAAACACAAGGACGATTATCTCCAAGACGGAGATAGCGACCCAAAGCAAATTACACCAACTCGAAATTTCACTATTTATCCCAACCTACCGTATCCTTTTTAAATCTATACCTATACCACAAAAAACCAATAACTTTAACATTGGACACAATTTCCACGACCTTAGCCTTTTTGTTTTGTGTCACACCCCGATTTCCACGTGTCACCGGTGGGCCCGGTGGGGGAGTATCGTGACGTGGTTGGCAACGTAATAGTCAAACAACACAATATAATAATGCACAGCGGAAGCAAATTTAAAATAAGATACAACCGAATTTATTTATTGTAAACAAAGTCACAATCATTCGGTGTTTATCCACAGTAGGATCGAATTAAAAACATTGTTTATGGTTCAACAGACTTCGGCATCTAAAGCTTGCGAGACTTCTACTGATGCTTAAGAGAATCCCAGCCTATTTCGCCTAGTACCTGCATTTAATCTTTTTGGGAAAATACGTCAGTTTACACTGGTAAATACATTCAACTGACTCATTTTATAAAATGATTGAAAATTGGTTTGGATGCACATGGCATAAACATTTTTATTAACTTGGGAGAATTATTTAATATTATAATCTTGTGAACGATTTACATGTTACTTATGCGTTCAGTAGCCCGGACGTATCCGGGTTAAAGATCAATAGACACACCACTTTAAGTGAGTTATACACGGGAGTACGCCTACACCCCGTGCTCAGGTCGTGGCTATCTCGTAAGATAATGCCGAGGATATCCGGGACATGGTCATTAACCCCCCAAAGGCTGTAAAGTAAACACATCTGTTTAAAACGAGCCGATCAAATTATTCAATTAACCACTAAGCGTGGAAGATTTGATGCTCGATCAAGCGGTACGCTATGTACCGTAACCCAAGCCCGTATAGGGAAAATAAGTTAAAAGTATTTACCTTTGCAAGTATAAATCCTTAATCGAATAAATTGCAGATAGCTTTTACTGGTTCTCCTAATCTGGAACGAAGGTTTAATATAACCTATTAGAATACTAACGGGCCTTTAATTAAGCTTAAGCTTAGACCGGTCAGTTTTAATGATACGGTTCGTACGCACGATTAAGCGAAGACCGGATAGAATGTGATTTAGACCCGACAAGTTTGAGGACTTGTTTAATGTGGGTTTACTATTCACATTCTGGATTTTGAGATAAAAATGATATCGTTTGACCCGTTTCGGCTAGTTTATGCAAACTAGTTACATAAACCGAACCGAACGCGTATAATGCATAACGGGTAACCGAAAGGGTCGCGAACAGGTTTCCTAAGTTAATACGCTTTAAATATGTTGTGATATCATTATGATATCTTCCATAATGCCCATAACGAGTTTAATCCCTAAATACGCCCCGTAGGGGTATTTCGGTCATTTTAAGGGTTATAAAAGGG
This sequence comes from Helianthus tuberosus, assembly GCA_030545235.1. NCBI lineage: Eukaryota > Viridiplantae > Streptophyta > Magnoliopsida > Asterales > Asteraceae > Helianthus > Helianthus tuberosus. The sequence goes on along the minus strand of CM060428.1, from coordinate 82,561,463 downwards.
ATTTATAATACTTCTGAGATACGGGTCTGATTTAATCAGCAAAATTATTAATTTTAACAGACCACAACAGTTGGTGAAGAGTCTCATTTCCCAAAATGGTTTTAAACCCAAATTATGCGTTTAATACGCGTATGAAGCCGTTTTAAGCGACGTACGGTTTAAAATACCATTCTGAGTTTTCTGATCAGCAAAACAGGCTCAAAACACTCTATTTATTATTTAAAATCAGTGGCAATTGGATTGGTATCAAACGGATTCGTAAAACTCGTTTTATGGCCTAAAAGGGCATATTCGGTATTAACCGAATCAATGCGATAAGCCTAGGTTAAGATCAGTTTAAAAATCTTCAAAAATCTTCAAAAATCCCAAAATATTATTTAACATCAGTGGGTAAAAGTTTTGGTACCGAAAATCGGGTTTAGATAGGCTATGCGCTAATCGCGCCGTTTAATTAATAAAAAGCTTATTATTTACGCTAATGCGCATATCTCCTAATCTAGACCTCCGATTGACGTGAAAATTTACGTACATGTTTAATAATCAGTAATTAAGATTATTGTACTTCCACATTTTCAAAATTCTCGTTGTAAGGTCATAAGGGCATTACGGTCCAATTTAAGCGATTAACGGAAACGTGTGCATGCATCGGATAATCAACGAAACAAGTACAGAGGCTTATACTAACATGCAACCCTACTCTAATGAAGCACTAAGGCATCTTCGAATCAAACTAAAACGGGTCAGAACCGAAGTCAAAGCAAAAGTCAAGGTTTTGCGCCTTTCGGTTCCGAACCGGGTTTTAACAGAAATTTGTCGAGTCGGGCAAGCGTAGACAAGTTTTTATACTTATTATCATGTTATATTAAGGTTAAAACAGGTTACACACCTTTCGGATCATTAATTGTGCATTAAATCGCATTTTGTATTTCTGTTGACTTTTTCGGTCAACGTTTGACCCGACAAACGACCTAGTTAGGTCTGGAATCAGGGGGAACCCTTTTAGGGTCTTATTACCTACATAATTACCAACCTAACGGTACTTTTATTTCGGGTTACGACTGAGTCAACTTTAATTAAACTGGAAGTCAAACGTTAAGTACGATATGTTGACTTCTAAGCTAAAAACTAAACTAAACATAATTAAGAGAGTTTAGGCAACTTACAAGGTGATTAAAGAAGGACTAGGAATGCCTTTGATCTGCTTGCAAGCTTCCCAAGTGATCAGATTGTTTAAAAATGATGTGAGGAATGTTTGTGAATGAATGGTTTCTTTATATACTAGTTTCAAACACCACAACAAAGTGACAACCAAGTCTAGGGCCATCCACAATTGATCAACACTTGTAAGTAGTGTGTAGGGATGTCTAGGGGCCATGCACATGCAAGAAAAACCGGCCTAGAGGGTAACAATCGCGACATACAGCCAACAGCAGGTAATCTGTCGCTGGGCACCCCCTCGCGTAGCGCGAGGGTCCGTCGCGCTACGCGACGCCCTCTGCAGAATCAGTTTTTGATTTTGTTTGTTGTGTTTCGAAAGGGCAGCCGTAACTTCTGACTTTGGGGCATCAATTATCACTTAGGGCCCTTCATAATGTGTCTAGAATAGTTTCATACCCTACCATTATCCATTGTTTCACTTGGATCCAATAACAAGACCCGAAAACAACGGGTTTCCATTCTTTTCTTCGTAGAATCCTATCATACATTTCCAATTCCATTATTGGCAATAATTCCCTGAATTGAGGGTATAATAGATGTGTAAAATATTAAATCGGGTCTTGGGATTTATAATTGAGGTGTTCAGAGGTAATAATTTAAAATGACGCCACTTTAAATCCTACCGAAAACATCTTTATTAAATCCGGGTTTTCAACGCGTTTTTGTTTGACATGACACGTGTCGTTTTAATATTAAACCCGAAATTTGCGAGGTGTTACATCCTCACCCCCTTAAAATAAATCTCGACCCGAGATTTACTGAAACAAATAAGGGTATTTTTCTTTCATGGTGGATTCTAATTCCCACGTATATTCGGGACCTCTTCGGGCATCCCATTTTACCTTTACAAAAGGTATATGCTTTCTTCGAAGCTTCCTTACCTGTCGATCTTCAATCGACAAAGGTTTTTCTACAAACGTTAAGCTCTTATCTATTTGCACATCTGTATGTGGCATGACATGTGAATCGTCAGCGGAACACTTCTTTAGATTGCAAATGTGGAACACATTGTGAATTCCACTGAGCTCTTCTGGTAAGTTCAACTTGTAGGCAACTGACCCGACACGTTCGATAACCTCGAAAGGTCCTATGTATCTCGGGCTTAGTTTGCCTTTCTTACCAAATCGCATCACCCCCTTCCAGGGTGACACTTTAAGTAGGACTTTGTCACCTACTTCGAAGTGAAAGTCCTTACGACTTGGATCCGCGTAACTCTTCTGCCTATTCCGGGCAGCTTGGAGATTGTTACGAATCTGGACAATCTTGTCCGTCGTTTCGAACACGATCTCTGGTCCTGATAACTGGACTTCTCCAACTTCCGCCCAACAAACTGGCGATCTACATTTTCTACCGTATAATGCCTCAAAAGGCGCAGCCTTTATGCTGGTATGGTAGCTATTGTTGTAGGAGAATTCGATCAATGGTAGGTTCTTATCCCAGCTACCTCCCAAATCGATCGCACATGCGCGTAGCATGTCTTCCAACGTTTGAATAGTACGCTCACTCTGACCGTCTGTCTGAGGATGGTAAGCCGTACTAAAATTCAAACGTGTGCCCAAAGATTGCTGGAAACTCTTCCAAAAGTGTGACGTGTACCTAGTATCCCGGTCAGAGATAATAGCTACAGGTATGCCGTGTAGGGCTACAATCTTGTCAACGTATAACTGGGCTAACATATCGGAGCTATAAGTCTCCTTGATGGGTAAGAAATGAGCTGACTTAGTCAGTCGGTCAACTATAACCCATATCGTATCATTGCCTTTTCTTGTCTTGGGTAACTTGGTAATAAAATCCATAGTTACCATTTCCCACTTCCACGTAGGAAGTTCAGGCTGTTGTAGCAAACCCGACGGTTTCTGATGCTCGGCTTTGACTTGCGCACATGTCAAGCATTTTGCTACATGGGCGGCCACAGACTTTTTCAAGCCTATCCACCAATAATTTGCCTTTAAATCCTGGTACATCTTATCAGCTCCAGGATGAACGGAGTATTTGGAACTATGGGCTTCTTGGAGGATGACATCACGAAGTCCTCCAAAAATTGGAACCCATATTCGTCCGTTTAACCGTAAAATTCCGTCCTTGCTAAGAGTTAACTGCTCCTCAGTTACTCCTAACTTTTCATTAGGATAGTTAGCTTCCAACACAGCTTCCTTCTGTGCAGCTAACACCCTTTCTATCAAACTGTTCTTTACCTCCATACGCTTGGCGTTAATTCGAATGGGTTTAACCCTTTCCTTTCTGCTCAAGGCATCAACGACTACATTCGCTTTGCCGGGATGGTATTTGATTTCACAATCATAATCATTTAAAGTTTCCATCCAACGGCGTTGCCTCATGTTTAATTCTTTCTGGTTAAACAGATGCTGGAGGCTCTTGTGATCAGAAAAGATCACAAACTTGATCCCATAAAGATAATGCCTCCACAGTTTTAGTGCGAACACAACGGCACCCAGTTCCAAGTCATGGGTGGTGTAATTCTTTTCGTGCACCTTTAACTGTCGTGATGCATAGGCAATCACCTTGCCTTTCTGCATAAGCACACACCCCATGCCAGTGTGTGATGCATCACAATAAACTACAAATTCTTCAGCGCCTTCAGGTAATGTAAGCACAGGAGCGTTGCTCAACTTTTGTCTCAAAACATCGAAGGACTCTTGCTGCTTAGGGCCCCAAACGAACTTTACTTTCTTCTTGGTCAGGGAAGTTAGGGGTGCAGCAATCCTTGAAAAATTTTCAATGAAGCGCCTGTAATATCCTGCCAATCCCAGGAAACTACGAATCTCCGTAGGTGTCTTTGGCTCTTGCCAATTCATAACAGCTTCAACTTTAGCGGGATCCACCTGGATACCACGCTCACTGACCACATGTCCAAGGAATTGGACTTCTTGTAGCCAAAATTCACATTTAGAGAATTTGGCATAGAGCTTCTCCCGATGTAGGAGTTTGAGAATACAACGAAGGTGTTTCTCATGGTCAGTTTGATTCTTAGAATAAATAAGGATGTCATCGATGAAGACGATAACAAATTTATCTAAGTAAGGCTTACAGACGCGATTCATGAGATCCATGAACGCGGCTGGTGCATTAGTGAGCCCAAAAGGCATCACTAGGAACTCGTAATGACCGTAGCGAGTCCTGAATGCAGTCTTGTGAACGTCTTCATCCATAACCTTCAACTGATGGTATCCTGACCTCAGATCAATCTTTGAGAAGTAACTTGCCCCTTGAAGCTGATCGAACAAATCGTCGATCCTGGGCAATGGATATCTATTCTTGATCGTGACTTTATTAAGCTCACGATAGTCGATGCACAGACGCATCGACCCATCCTTCTTCTTGACAAACAAAATTGGCGCTCCCCAAGGAGATGAACTAGGTCTAATGAAACCTTTAGCCAGCAATTCATCTAGCTGCGATCGCAACTCCTTCATTTCTGTGGGTGCCAATCTGTACGGTGCTCTAGCAACTGGTGCCGCTCCGGGGATGATATCTATCCTGAATTCAACTTGTCTATCCGGTGGCAAACCAGGCAGATCTTCAGGAAACACTTCTGGGTATTCTGAGATGACAGGGATGTCTTCTAACTTTGGTTTGGGCTCATCAATAATCACCTGTGCCATGTAGATGACACACCCCTTCTTCAAACACTTTGAAGCCTTGAGCATAGTCACGTGCTCAGGCAGTCCGTACTGAGTATCTCCCCGAATGGTAAGTGATTCACCAGACGGAGTCTTTATCACTACTTGCTTCATGTTACAGACGATTTGGGCCTGGTTATGAGATAACCAGTCCATACCCAGAACTATGTCAAAACCGGCTAACTTAAAGGGAAGTAGAGATAGAGGAAAAGAATGGTTCTTAATGGATATAACACATCCATCTAACTCAGTAGAGACGGCTTCAATGGTACCATCTGCTAACTCTACCTCATAATTCACTTTTAGGGTTTTGACAGGTAAATTCAACAATTTACAAAATTTATGATCTACGAAAGACTTATCTGCGCCCGAATCAAAAAGTACTCTTGCAAAAACATCATTTACAAGGAAAGTACCTGTTATGACGTTGTCATCCTGCACAGCTTCTTTCGCATCCATCCTGAAGACTCTGGCGTTAGTCTTCTTAGCCTCCTCAGGCTTCTTGTTGTACTTAGGGCAGTTAGTCTTTATGTGGCCCTTTTCATTGCAACGGTAGCACGTTGCATCTTTCATCTTCTTGCAATCCAAGGTTTTGTGTTCCTTGGACTTGCACAAACCGCAAGCAAAAGACCTTGACTCGTTATTCGAGTTTGATTCGAGTCTGCACTTTCCAAAGTGCTGTTTCTTGCAAGTTTTGCATGTGGGCTTCTCTCCAGAACGATGCCCATCTTTCTTTGACTCCGATCCCTTCTTGTGATCACCGCTCCCACGGTGCTTCTTGTTCGTTCTACGCGAACCATCATCTTCATGCTTCCTCTTCTCGGCCGCCTTATTCCTCTGCGATCTCTGCCGGACCGCATCCAGAGTGAGGGATAAGGAAAGGTCAGTTACAGACCTGAAGGTAACTGGCCGAGAAGCCTTTACACTGGACTTGATCTCGGGTTCCAAACCACCAATAAAACGAGCAATTCTTTTTGGCTCCGGGGTTACCAGGTAGGGAACCAGCCGAGACAGTGTATTGAAGCTTGTCAGATAAGCTTGACAATCGAGGTTCTTCATCACCAAGGATAGAAAGTCTGATTCTATCTTCTCCACCTCATGTTGAGGGCAGAAGTTTTCCTTGATCAAGGCGATGAATTGATCCCACGACATACCATACAACGGGATCTTTCCGGAGGCCTCCATCAGAGATCTCCACCAAGCTAACGCATCACCTTTGAAGGACTGTGAGACAAATTTAACCACATCACCTTCAGCGCATCCGCTGATGTCCACGACCGTGTCCATCTCATCCAGCCACGTCATGCAGTCTACGGCTCCTTTCTCCCCCGTAAAATCCCTGGGTTTACAAGACACAAAGTACTTATATGTGCAACCCTTGTTACGGTGTCCCTGATGCAGTACCAACTGCTGAGATGGATTACTTTGGTGGTTGGTGGACTGGCGATCATCCCCGTTTTTCTTTGGTACATCCTTTTTGGGAGGAGGCTTGTTATGAGCCTCTGAATGCGTCCTTGGCTTTGAATGTGATACAGAGTGAGTCCTACTTCGGGTACTACTGTATTCTTCATACTGTCTATCCAAAGCTTGAGTAATAGCGCCGTCTATGATTGCTTTTAGCTCGGCACCCGTTAATGTAATCTGGGCGTTCTCATTCGGCTCCACAGGATGGCTATTGACTTCATTAGAGTTAGCCATTTGTATTGAACTGTTGCAGAAAACAAGGACAATAATTTATTTGGGAGTTTATTATGGAATTACCCCTTAGGGTAACTCGTTAACCATGGTAAACAGAGACCATATTTGGTTAACTTATTAATCGTATTAATTTAGGATTTTAATTAAAATTTATCCTAAACATAAACAATAACAATATATATTAGCACATAAGGCTTGGTCACATGGACAATTTAAATTATAAGCTATGACTTCAGAGAATCAAGACTTTTAAGGTTTGAACCTAGTTCATTACCTTTATTAGACAGGGAGTCAAAGCTACCACTGTCTTTTGGCTCATATGGAAATGAGCAGGGCCCGTATGCATTATATTACCACGTATGGTAAAATATGATCATCTTAATTGATGATATAAACCCAGGATTCAGAGATCATTAAACTAGGTTAGGAATCTTCTAAAGAATTCCTTTATAAAAAGACGTATGTGATTTTAACGAATCACTTCTGCCAGGAGTGTTAACATGTTTTAAGATGTTAACAGGGAATTGAATCTTTTAAATAGGTCTTACCATTTTGGCCCGGTCTTATATTTGACACGTGGCTAGGTTTCACACTTTAAGATCCTTAATTAAATAAATTTCATAGGCAGATTAATTTAAAAGGAATGATTTTTAATTTATTTATTTCATTTATAATTTATATATGCACATAATGGCAAACATGAAATTTATAAAACAAACATTCCATTAATTATACATAGGTTACATATTGCCCTAAACGGGTCTTTTCACACAAACCATTTCCCACGTAGGGGTCAAACAAGTACTTACCCGCGCAGGGGTTAAATTTAAAACACAAGTCCTCGCAGGGACTGATTACTTAAATAGATGTCCTCGCAGGGACTAGGTACAAAGATAAATGTCCACGCAGGGACTACATACACACATAAATGTCCTCGCAGGGACTTAATTTTAAAGTAGACATACACACATAAAGGATTTACTGATCCTTCTTGCTCTTTCCCTTGATTAAGTTCGTCAAGGTCTTGAACATCCCCTGGTTACGCCGTCGGTCTTCCCGTGCCTCATGCCGCACCTCCCTAATACTTTGTAGGATCTCCTGATGCAGTGGTGGCGACATCTGTAGAGACGGCGGGGGTTGTTGGTAGTACGGGGGTTGTGTAGGCATCTGGTATCCCTGTGCTGGGTAGCCTACTCCCCAAGGACCTCCATACGGTCCCTCCTGGTTAAGGGCGTTGTAATTAGCTGCTACCAAATACGGGTCGGCTTCAGCGTAACCGAGGTTAGTGTGAGTCGGTGGCTCAAACGGGTTGTACATCGAAGGACCCGTGTATGCTGGTATCTGATTATCAAAACCCATTGGTGGCGGTTGCTGCGCGAATGGGTTTGATGGTCCACCTATCTGTGGAACTTCTTGATCCGGCTGATAATTTCTGCCACTTGATTGTAGAGGAGAGCTGAAATGAAACTCCTCTCTTCGTGTGGACATCCGGGGTCCGGTTCTCATACGTCTTTGCGGTTGCGGAGGCGCCGGTTGAACTGGTGGCGGTGGAGGCGGTGGCGTAACTGCCACAAACTGGTGATTCCCAGAGGAATCTTGATGATGCTGCTGCTGCTGCTCATGCGGCGAAGAATAGTGAGGCTGCTGCTGCTCATGCGGCGACGAATGGTGAGGAGGTGTATAATACCATTCGTGCCGAGTAAAGATAGCCTGGAAGCTATCTGGACCATTATAGGGTGGCCCGTGATAAATGGAACTATCCGAGACCTCGATTGGGTGGTTGGGAGTTCCTGATGCGGGCTCTACGGGGTCGTCTTCCTCGTCCATATCATTTCCTCCAGAAAAATGGTCCTCCGGCCCCAATGGGTTAAAACCCACTGGTTCTTGTATATAATTCGCCGGGTTAAACTGGCCTTGAAAGAATGGAGTGGGGTCTCCAAAAGGGCGGTGCGACATTGATCGCTGTAACGGTATGTGCGAATGGTGTGAGTCTCTAGGCTCATTTTCTGATTGTGGCCCGTAGGAGTCTTGAGCGGGAGTCGTCGAGCTGTTCGAAACCAACCGTCTTGCCGGTTGAAAGAGACCTCTTTGGTTCCGCCGGGTACCATCACTCTCGGCAGGGATAGGACCTCGTGTATTCGAAGGTCCTGCTTCGTGATCGTTGGGGGCGGCTACCGGCCCCTTTCCGCGTCCTCGCGTACGCAAGAATCTTGGAGGCATCTTTTGTTATTCCTGTCAATAAAACATAAGATAACAAATAACAAAAATATAAAGCTTAAAGGACAAAACAAAAACCGAATAAGGTGGAATTCGTCCTATGTTATAAGTCTAGACTCGAAAGTTTAAATATGTGCAATTGTGTAACTGAGATTAAACACAAAAGGTTAGTGTTTAATTCACTCAGAGTTGGCTCTGATACCAACCTGTCACACCCCGATTTCCACGTGTCACCGGTGGGCCCGGTGGGGGAGTATCGTGACGTGGTTGGCAACGTAATAGTCAAACAACACAATATAATAATGCACAGCGGAAGCAAATTTAAAATAAGATACAACCGAATTTATTTATTGTAAACAAAGTCACAATCATTCGGTGTTTATCCACAGTAGGATCGAATTAAAAACATTGTTTATGGTTCAACAGACTTCGGCATCTAAAGCTTGCGAGACTTCTACTGATGCTTAAGAGAATCCCAGCCTATTTCGCCTAGTACCTGCATTTAATCTTTTTGGGAAAATACGTCAGTTTACACTGGTAAATACATTCAACTGACTCATTTTATAAAATGATTGAAAATTGGTTTGGATGCACATGGCATAAACATTTTTATTAACTTGGGAGAATTATTTAATATTATAATCTTGTGAACGATTTACATGTTACTTATGCGTTCAGTAGCCCGGACGTATCCGGGTTAAAGATCAATAGACACACCACTTTAAGTGAGTTATACACGGGAGTACGCCTACACCCCGTGCTCAGGTCGTGGCTATCTCGTAAGATAATGCCGAGGATATCCGGGACATGGTCATTAACCCCCCAAAGGCTGTAAAGTAAACACATCTGTTTAAAACGAGCCGATCAAATTATTCAATTAACCACTAAGCGTGGAAGATTTGATGCTCGATCAAGCGGTACGCTATGTACCGTAACCCAAGCCCGTATAGGGAAAATAAGTTAAAAGTATTTACCTTTGCAAGTATAAATCCTTAATCGAATAAATTGCAGATAGCTTTTACTGGTTCTCCTAATCTGGAACGAAGGTTTAATATAACCTATTAGAATACTAACGGGCCTTTAATTAAGCTTAAGCTTAGACCGGTCAGTTTTAATGATACGGTTCGTACGCACGATTAAGCGAAGACCGGATAGAATGTGATTTAGACCCGACAAGTTTGAGGACTTGTTTAATGTGGGTTTACTATTCACATTCTGGATTTTGAGATAAAAATGATATCGTTTGACCCGTTTCGGCTAGTTTATGCAAACTAGTTACATAAACCGAACCGAACGCGTATAATGCATAACGGGTAACCGAAAGGGTCGCGAACAGGTTTCCTAAGTTAATACGCTTTAAATATGTTGTGATATCATTATGATATCTTCCATAATGCCCATAACGAGTTTAATCCCTAAATACGCCCCGTAGGGGTATTTCGGTCATTTTAAGGGTTATAAAAGGGATTTATAATACTTCTGAGATACGGGTCTGATTTAATCAGCAAAATTATTAATTTTAACAGACCACAACAGTTGGTGAAGAGTCTCATTTCCCAAAATGGTTTTAAACCCAAATTATGCGTTTAATACGCGTATGAAGCCGTTTTAAGCGACGTACGGTTTAAAATACCATTCTGAGTTTTCTGATCAGCAAAACAGGCTCAAAACACTCTATTTATTATTTAAAATCAGTGGCAATTGGATTGGTATCAAACGGATTCGTAAAACTCGTTTTATGGCCTAAAAGGGCATATTCGGTATTAACCGAATCAATGCGATAAGCCTAGGTTAAGATCAGTTTAAAAATCTTCAAAAATCTTCAAAAATCCCAAAATATTATTTAACATCAGTGGGTAAAAGTTTTGGTACCGAAAATCGGGTTTAGATAGGCTATGCGCTAATCGCGCCGTTTAATTAATAAAAAGCTTATTATTTACGCTAATGCGCATATCTCCTAATCTAGACCTCCGATTGACGTGAAAATTTACGTACATGTTTAATAATCAGTAATTAAGATTATTGTACTTCCACATTTTCAAAATTCTCGTTGTAAGGTCATAAGGGCATTACGGTCCAATTTAAGCGATTAACGGAAACGTGTGCATGCATCGGATAATCAACGAAACAAGTACAGAGGCTTATACTAACATGCAACCCTACTCTAATGAAGCACTAAGGCATCTTCGAATCAAACTAAAACGGGTCAGAACCGAAGTCAAAGCAAAAGTCAAGGTTTTGCGCCTTTCGGTTCCGAACCGGGTTTTAACAGAAATTTGTCGAGTCGGGCAAGCGTAGACAAGTTTTTATACTTATTATCATGTTATATTAAGGTTAAAACAGGTTACACACCTTTCGGATCATTAATTGTGCATTAAATCGCATTTTGTATTTCTGTTGACTTTTTCGGTCAACGTTTGACCCGACAAACGACCTAGTTAGGTCTGGAATCAGGGGGAACCCTTTTAGGGTCTTATTACCTACATAATTACCAACCTAACGGTACTTTTATTTCGGGTTACGACTGAGTCAACTTTAATTAAACTGGAAGTCAAACGTTAAGTACGATATGTTGACTTCTAAGCTAAAAACTAAACTAAACATAATTAAGAGAGTTTAGGCAACTTACAAGGTGATTAAAGAAGGACTAGGAATGCCTTTGATCTGCTTGCAAGCTTCCCAAGTGATCAGATTGTTTGAAAATGATGTGAGGAATGTTTGTGAATGAATGGTTTCTTTATATACTAGTTTCAAACACCACAACAAAGTGACAACCAAGTCTAGGGCCATCCACAATTGATCAACACTTGTAAGTAGTGTGTAGGGATGTCTAGGGGCCATGCACATGCAAGAAAAACCGGCCTAGAGGGTAACAATCGCGACATACAGCCAACAGCAGGTAATCTGTCGCTGGGCACCCCCTCGCGTAGCGCGAGGGTCCGTCGCGCTACGCGACGCCCTCTGCAGAATCAGTTTTTGATTTTGTTTGTTGTGTTTCGAAAGGGCAGCCGTAACTTCTGACTTTGGGGCATCAATTATCACTTAGGGCCCTTCATAATGTGTCTAGAATAGTTTCATACCCTACCATTATCCATTGTTTCACTTGGATCCAATAACAAGACCCGAAAACAACGGGTTTCCATTCTTTTCTTCGTAGAATCCTATCATACATTTCCAATTCCATTATTGGCAATAATTCCCTGAATTGAGGGTATAATAGATGTGTAAAATATTAAATCGGGTCTTGGGATTTATAATTGAGGTGTTCAGAGGTAATAATTTAACATGACGCCACTTTAAATCCTACCGAAAACATCTTTATTAAATCCGGGTTTTCAACGCGTTTTTGTTTGACATGACACGTGTCGTTTTAATATTAAACCCGAAATTTGCGAGGTGTTACATTTTGGAAGATAGTCTCATTTCTCCACTTTCAAATCCGCCAATATGTAATAATAATAACCCCATATAAAATCGTCTTCTTCAAAGGAGTTGCGGGGATGCTATTGTGTAACTCTAGAAGATCTTTAACTGAAAACGCGAATATACTCGGAATATCACACCATTTAGAAATCAAATGCCACACCCCGGCCACCATACCACAAGCCGCAAACAAATGTTCCGAGGTTTTCTTCTCCATCATCACATATCCGACAAATACAATATTCTCCTATCATGTTCCTCCTCTGTAAAGCACCTTTAGTCGGTAACCTATTCATTTCAGCTCGCCACATAAAAATGTTACACTTGTTCGGGATCCATTTACACCATCTAAAAATGAACCTTCCATCCGAATCGCATTTACCCGCTAACCACTCTTTAGCCGATGAGACCGAGAAGGTATTTTCATTCTTATATCTCCATTTCCAAACATCTTGGTTACTGTTAAGTAATCTCACTTGTAATAATCTCTCACAATCCTCCATTTCCTTTATCTCATAATCGGATGAAGGCCACCTATTCCAATGCCACGCTATAGTAAAATCCTCTCCATTCTTGACATATCGATCGGCCACTTTACACATTTTATCCTTCTCAAGTCTAAACAATTGAGAAAACTTATACTTGAGCGGCTCCTAACCACACCAATAGTCCAACCAAAATCGAACATGAACCCCATTTCCCACACTGCCAAAAAACAAGCGATCCAAACCAACACCTTCCACCCTTAACTTGGCACCAAACGAACTAATATTCTTCCAAACTCCCGTTATCGCCTTATTAAACGGAACGATCTCCCATTTACGCACCGACCCATCAATGGCATCAATAGTTTTCCTCCACAACGACTTCGGCTCAGTCTTGTACCTCCACATCCATTTTAAAATAAGCGCTTTACTAGACACCTCCAATTAATCTTTTAAAATAAGAACATCTTGAATTGAGTAAATAAAATCACTTGTTGCAATTTAATATGTCTAATAACTCATTTGTTGTATATGAAGACAAATGTCAAGCTAGTTATATCTATCAAGATGAAAATGGTGATGATGAATGATGAGTATTTCCATGTTTGAGTCATCATATCATAATAATATTTATTTGTCCAAATAGTTGCATCATCTATGTACTTGAACATAAATAACATGGGCAAGGCGGTTCAGTGCATTTAGAATGCTTGGCGTCTTAATCTATTTAGGGTGTTTTAAAAGTGTAATTGCTTGGTTTTTTAGTGTTGTTTTGGGGTTTTTGGTTAGCTCGGGTCCCTCTTGGTGTTCAGTGTTGTTTTGGTGTTTCGTCCTCTCTTGGTTGTTTTGTATGAGACGTTTTTGCTAGTTCCTTGCTAGTTTTTTTATACAGATCTTCCATTGTTGCCAATATAAAAACTTGAACATTGATGGTATTAAGTGTTATTTTTATGAAAATGATGTGGGTTTAAGTCCGTAGAAAAAATTTCCTACATATACATTTCTAAGTTAGGGGAATAGTGCCAGGCAGCTTGCCTGGCACTTCCCTATTGAACCAACTTTTTTTTAATTTAATTTTGATTCCAGTTTAAAATTACGTTTCCGTCCTTTGTTTAAAATTACGTTTTTACCCGCAGCTCAAAATAAAATTATAATTTTGCCCCTAGCTCAAAATTACGCTTTTGCCCTCGGTTCAAAAACTTACTTTTAATTTTGTTACCAGTTTCAAATTACGGTTTCACCCTCCGTTCAAAATTACGTTTTTGCCCACGGTTCAAAATAAAATTATGTTTTTCCCCCTAGCTCAAAATTACGATTCTGCCATCAGCTCAAAATTACGTTTTTGCCCACAGTTCAAAATAAAATTATGTTTTTCCCCCTAGCTCAAAATTATGATTTTGCTCTCAGTTTAAAATTATGATTTCGCCACCAGTTCAAAATATAATTTACGATTTTGCCCTCTGTACAGACATACATGTTATGAGAGAGAAACATTCGGCTTATTGCCCCGCAACACGGGCGGAGGAAAAACTAGTTAAAAATAAATTCGAAGGGGTGACTCTTTGGTGTTAAAGAAAATAAAAAAAGGTAAAAACAATAAAAAATAAAAAAACTTTGTATTTGAACATTTAGCTTTACATTAAATTATTTTGAACATTTATCTTTAAATTAAATTATTTGTTGGTTGTTACCCACTTCAAGATTGATGTCGGGGAGATCAATTTGTAACCACCAATGGACACAATTTGGAAGTTTGTGTCAAACATGCTAGGAAGAAACGTGATGCTTTTTGACCATGACTTGAATATGTACAAAATTAACTAATATTATAATATATTTTTGGGGGAAGGATCCACTAAAAAGTGGATTTTGCCTAAGTAGCCTAAGAAGGAATCTTAACCATTCATTTTTCAAATCAATGGTTAAGATGAAAGGGTAGGAGAAAGGAGGAATGCAAGGGTATCTTGGGAAAATCATATTTATGGACTTTCTCTCTCCACATGCAAGTCACATGCATATTCCACCCTCATTTTTTAAACGTTCATAACTTTTTTATACGACATTATTTTTTAATAAAAATTTCACCGTAAAATCGAGCGTCTTTTTATCTTTAATTTGAGTACCATATTGCTATATAAAATATGAAGACTAAAAAAACCCACCAAAATGTGTTGTATTTCTATGTTGTATAACATTTTTTTGTGCTGGATTTTTATACTATATTTTTGTGCTAAATTTTTTGTGCTGTATTTTTTTATCTTAAATTTTTTTTTTCTCATTTTTTTGTGCTAGATTTTTTTGTACTACATTTTTTTGCTGACTTTTTTCGTGCTATATTTTTTTGTACTATATTTTTTTGTGCTATATTTTTTTTTTGTACTACATTTTTTGTAGTAGATTTTTTGTGCTAGATTTTTTTGTACTAGATTTTTTTGTTGTATTCCTAAAAAAACAAAACAAAAGTGGTGCCACATGTCATTTTCACTCCTATTTATAAGGACCAAAATACCCTTCCTTCCTACTAATTAGGTGTGCCACATGTCATCACCACAATCCTTCTTAGGCTACTTAGGCAAAATCCACTTTTTAGTGGATCCTTCCCCTATATTTTTGTTTTATAATCAGTTTGTATCTATAAAACCGTAATATTTTCGTACGTATAAAGCTGCTATATTTGATACGGGCATATTCTTTAATATTTATTCGAAGCATAAAGAGAAATTATGTGTTTATATGTATGTGTAGTCTTCACATGTATACACACGTGACATAGAACATGTTACCTGTATATCTGCTTAAATGTAAAAAGTGTGTATCGTATTATTATATAGTTTATCGCAACAATATATAGGTAAACTGAAGTTATATTCTTATTTTTAGTTTATTTATTTATTTATTGTTTTGAGGTACGAATCTAATTCTTACACTTATTATTGTATTCATCCTTTAGATATATTAATTGTTTTTCATAATTAACCTATTAATAGTGGCGAAGCTTGAGATTTTCGACGGGAGGCCGAAAACGTATATATCAAAAAATTTCTATAGAACCAGGGGGTTGGAAACGTATACACCCAAAAATTTCTATACGAAAACCACATATATATTACACTACTGAGCGAAAAGTTCGGTGGGTCGGGCGCTCCCCCAGCCCCTTAATAGTTGCGCCCCTGCCTATTAGTACACATATAACGGTATGATCAGTGATGGATTCGTGATTTTCTACTAGTATCACCTTTGGAAATCTTTTGACAAATCGGTATCATTGAAGCCTCATATTTTGGATATATTTTTGTACAATATTATTCACTGATATTGTTTCAATACCCTTTCATTATTAGGTCATTCGATGTGGGTTCACGTTCATTGCTACGGCACCTTCATTGTGCTCCAAACATTGATTCGGAGGCGTTATGAAGGGGCGCTATAAAGGGCTTCGCCAAACAAATAACAAATGCCAAAGAGATGGTTAGGGGGCCCATTTGGTTCTAACCAATCAGATTTATCTTTTTTATATCTTTTTTTTAGTTTCTTTTTTATATATGTAGTTAAAGGGACTTTAAAATAAGGTTTTATCCCACACCGTATAAATTGACAATAAAGTCTTCCACTTACGTGGTGCTGATGTGGCGTGATAAAGCCTCAAAGGGCTTTATATACCACACCATGCAACCTTAGGACACTAGGAACATCCATCACACCATTACACTATCGCACCCAGTTACAAGCTGACGCCTCATTCTATCACACAATCACTAAAACACTTACAACACCCATCACATCACCACCTGCAATCGTTGAAACAATAACCCACCCAATCATAACCGTTGAAACAACAACACACCCAATCATAACCGTTGAAATAACCCACACCTAAGCATCACGTCCATGAGGGCCATCACACCCACCACGGTAAAGACCGTGATCACACGACTTGCGCCGGATACACGATAAAATAATATTTTACTTGTATTAAATATCGGGAAAAATAAGACATGTCTTCTTCATATTTTTGGATACTGAATATGAAACCACCTTCGAGTATTCACAATCAATTTTCTCTATCATATCTTTATAGTTACATTAAAAATCACTATTTTTTCTTTCTCTTTTTTAATTAAATAATATTTTTTTATATTTTTATCATTACATCTTCTCTTTCATTCACGAACATCACTTTCAAAAAATATTAAACAGTTATAGAGAGTAAACAATGTTTATCCAAATTTACTTATAAACGACAACATTTTCTTTTTCATCCGCTGAAAAGGAATATCCTATTTGTCAACTCTGACATGGCCGTCAGTGT
This sequence comes from Helianthus tuberosus, assembly GCA_030545235.1. Taxonomy (NCBI): domain Eukaryota; kingdom Viridiplantae; phylum Streptophyta; class Magnoliopsida; order Asterales; family Asteraceae; genus Helianthus; species Helianthus tuberosus. The sequence continues at coordinate 82,544,472 of CM060428.1, read as the reverse complement.
TTGCAGAGTGTAGAGACGTTGGCGCACGGTGGTTGCAGCCACGTGGCCTGGCGGTTGTCCTTGTTGTCGAGCCTGTCACCAGTTATGAGTGGAGGTCATGGAGCAGTGAAAGACGCACGCTGATTGGTTACACGTCACTGTCCTTTTGTACTTTATGCCCCCTGCACGATTGCTTCATCGTGAGGATTATCTGGCTACAGCCTGGCATGTGCTAATTGGTTACATGCCCTGCCATTTGTACTAGTTGTACTTTGCTTGACTGGAATGTTCGCGCATGCGCAATTAAGACTTGCGCGAAGTTGTCGAAAATGACTAAGGTGGTGTTTGTTTTTCTAAAAAATATATGTGCAGGCTCTTCTATCTGCACAAGCTCTTCTTGGTGCAGACTTTGCCCAACCACTTTTAAGATCTTCTAAGATCTGTAGAGGATTAAACACCACCACCACCCACCATCCCCGTCCACCGTCCACCACCACCAATTTATTCTAGAAGTTCACATACGTTAAAAAACAAACAACCTTCTTCTTTCAGACTGCATAGGTTTGGTCCACCTCTTCTTCTACAGATGTCGGCAGATGTGGTTCGCAGACCACCGACATTTTACCTCTTAAAAAACAAACTACACCTAAGTGTTGTGTTGTAGGTTTGGGTATGGTTCTTTGCGCGCAATACTTGTTGGTTGTTGCGCATATTGGCACAAGATTTAGGACCATAACCCTTTAGTAATAAAGTTATATATAAACTAAAACGTTACATAATGTATTTAGGAGTCCTAGTGGGTAAATATTTAACGAACTAACGGGTGTAAAAGATATATCTGGATAATTAACTGACATATATCTAATCGGTAATCGGTATGATACAAAGTGTACATTTAGATACGAGAATATAAGTTTACTAATGAGTAAATTGTTATTTTAGTCCCTGAGGTTTGACCAAAATTGCCACTTTAGTCCAAATAGTTTTTTCTTGCCATTTTAGTACAAATAAATTTGTTTTCTGCCATTTTAGTCCCTGACTTTTGTCATTTTTTGCCATTTTCATCTAACCCACTAACTCCATTCAAAAATTTAATTAACTTAGGTGAATTTTGGCCAAACTACATTTTTCTTTCTTTTTTTGCAGGTGTGATGGTATGGGGATGGTGTTGTGCCGGTTTACAGTGAAGATGATGGCGGTGGTTGTTGGTTTTACGATGATGGCGGCGGTGTTGGTTGATGACGTGGGTGGCGAAAAAGTGGCCGATGGTGGTGAAAATGGTGGTGGGGGTGGGTGGGTGGTGACAGTGCAGGCAGGTGGTGACGATGATAGAAGGTCGTGATGGGGTGGGTGGTGGGAGGTGGTGGTGGTGGTCGATGAAAATGGCAAAAGATGACAAAAGTCAGGGACTAAAATGACAGAAAACAAAACTATTTAGACTAAAATGGCAAGAAAAAACTATTTAGATTAAAGTGACAATTTTAGTTAAATCTCAAGAACTAAAATCTCCAAGTACTCGTACTTTTTGTCATCACTATCACTATACGTATGAATTACGCACAAGAAGCTTTTACATGTCGGATGCATGGCAAACACCATTTGCAGTTTCCGCAACTGTGAGTTCCGAAGTTCGGTGCTGCAAATTCAAAATTTTATCAACTTTATTTTCTTTTTATATACCCTTTATTTTATGATGCGAAACCTTGTTCGGGGTGCAAATTCAAAATTTTATGAACTTTCTATTCTTTTTAGAGTAAATTGATAAAATCGTCTCTAAGGTTTGGGTATTTTTGTCATTTTTATTCAAAACAACTTTTTTGTACAATATAGTCCCTCACTTTTTGGATTTTTTGCCATTTTCGTCCAAACATCTAATTTGCTTTATTTTTTCTATCAAACATTTAGATGAAAATGGCAAAAAACCCAAATCTCAGGGACGATTTTGGCAAAAAAAAGTCAAACGTTTGGATGGAAATGGCAAAAAATCCCAAAAGTGAAGGACTATATGATACAAAAAGATTGTTTTGGATGAAAATGACAACTATACCGAAACCTAAGGGACGATTTTGACAATTTACTCTTCTTTTTATTACTCCTTTATTTTATGATTGTGAAACCTAAATAATCAGAAAGAATGGTACTGTAAATATCAACATGTATAACTTTAGTATAAACAATTGTAAAACATGCACGATACATATAAGCAACAAATATGTTAGATTAATAATTAATAAAAATCTCAATGATATGTTATCTGTAGATTTAAATCTTTAATGTACTAATTTTATGTATTACTCTTATCCGGAATCCGGATACATATAACACATGAGGAGACTAAAGTGTTGTGTACCTGGGTCAAGTGACTTAAAAGAACTTTTAACGTTACCAGAAATAAATATGCGAAAAGTAATACTTGTAAAGAAATATTAATTTGGTCTACCACCCAATCGTTTTATTTACAATCTTCAAATTAACTTGTTTTTGTATTTAAAATAGCATGTTTTAAGAATTTTCATCAATAGTTTGATGCATCTTTATAGTTGTTACATATCAAATGAAATGTAACAACTTCCATAAACTCGATATTATATGACACAAATAAAAAAAAATCAAATTAGGATCGACATGCCAAGTCAAACTAAAATCGACTAGGTTTAGTTCCTTTTAGTTCTTGATTTTGGTTTAAACACTAGATTTTCAACAAGATATTTATAATCTAAGATCTTGATTGTATTCTACCTATTTTTTTTTTCTAAAGAAAAAAAAAATACTATATTTGGACCTATTTGTATTTCTTAAATAACAATTATGGCATTTCAATGTATTCAAAATTTGAAAGATACATAAATACATATTATATTTTACAACTCATTGTTGGGCCAAGCAATGTCTAAATCGTAATAGAATAAATGCCGAATCAAAATACATTTATTCATGTTGTATAGAATATAATGACAAACATAGCTAAGATTGATACGTGAAGACAAGTATATAAGTTGAAGATTAAGACATTGAAAAAGACGAGATTATATGATGTCACTAATTATGTAGGGTGTCTACTAATTTTAGAGTGTGTTTTGATGGGGGGCCTTGGCTAAAAGGGTATGTATAGTCCATGTACAAATTGACAATTTATTCTTTAATTATGGTTTTTGAACCATTTTTGTAGTGGCTTGGTATTTGGTAAGCCATAGACCCCTCGCATTAATGATATTGCCTCATTAAAACTAACAAGAGTACAACAATAATTTAGTGGTTTACCTTTTCACAATAAGTTATTCGGTTCTATTTATACCAAATCGAGTTAGGATTTCAAAATGTCGTTGATTGAAGTTGGATTTGAGCGGGTTGAAAAGGTTGTGTAACATCTTGAACACGTACCGGTCAAAAACAATTAGCATTTAATTAAATAAAGGTTTTTTTTTCCACTTATAAGTAAGTTTTTGATTGTATCCATTTTAAGCCTTTAAATGCCAAGTCAAGTGTAAGTTGAGAGGAACTATTTTTAGAAGAATTTATTGCACTTGTACATTAGTTTATAAGCATGTTAGTTTTGTTGGAATAGTAGGGTTGGATTAAATGTGAAATGTATGTGGGGTTTCATTTAAAATATCAGTATAGAAGACATATCTTTTCAGAATTATATGTTAGATTTGAGATTTCATTTTTTTTATATGAGATTGATTTTGTACCAATAATCCTTCCCACAAACCCAAAACTACACTATATTTAATGAAAAAAACCCCAAAAAAATTGTGAATAACAACAAAAAAAATCTGAATCTATGTAAGCCTTTTTTATTATTATTATCAACAAGTGTATGTTTTCGACAACACACATTGAAGTTGTAAAATTGCTTTAAAAATTCGTTGAGTAAACCGTCATTTTGGTCCCTGAGGTTTGGTCACTTTTGCCATTTTTAGTCCAAAACTCAAATCTTTTGCATTTGGGTCCCTTTGGTTTCAGTTTTATTGCCATTTTGGTCCAAAAATAAATCAAATCATATTTATATTATAAAATCCTGCTATTTTGTCATTTTCATCAGGGGTAAAATGGTCATTTAAACTTTTATTATTACACATTATTAATTAAAATAATTAGATTAAATAATCCCCTTTGACCATATAAAATCCACCCAAACCCTCTGTTTTCAACCAAAAAAGATTCAATCGTGTAACTGCCTACCGACGAACCACCACACCACGACCACCCTCCTCATCCCTCTCACTCTAGTATTCTCCGGCGAGGTTCTCCGGCAACACCACACCTTCACCTCCACCTTCACACTTAGCAAATCGGAGAGAGAGAGATGAGGACAAAAACATCTTCGTTGATCATCACTAATCCGGCGAAATAAATCTCCGATCAAGAAACACGAACAACAGAGAAGGTTAGGAAAGTCGGTCGCCTTCATATTTAAATCCTGTTAAGAAATATCAACATACAAATTCTAGGGTTTCCAACTTTTCACAATCGCACAATCATGGACCTATTACAGACATACAAAGACTCCGGTAACAGCGACGACGAAGACCACCGTACGTCCGACCAATCCTCACCGGACTCCTCCCCTCCCCGCCTCTGAATCGTCCCCAAATCCACCGCCCCAAAAGTCGACGGCACCATGCTTTCTCTCACCGTTGCCACTGCAATCACCAACAAAACCCTAATCAAACCACTGGATCCCACACAACATGTCTTCCCCTGAGCAGACCACTGTCTCCGTCTTATCCGCCGGCCGTTGTCTGCTTCACGATCTCACACCTGAGTAGAACACTGTCTCTGTGAGTTAGGGTTTGTGAATTGATGTAAGATGATTGTTGGGTTGGGGGATGATAAGTCTGCTTCTTTTATAAGGTAAATGTAAAGGGATTAATTAATTTAATTATTTTAATTAATAATTTGTTAAAATAATACTTGTAATGACCAAATTACCGCTGAGGAAAAGGATAAACATCATGATTTAATTTGAGGAATTTAGGCTGATTTCACTTTTGGACCAAAATGGCAACAAAACTGAAACCACAGGGATTCAGATTCAAAAAGTTTGAGATTTGGACTAAAGTGGTAAAACTGCCCAAACCTCAGGGACCAAAATGGCAGTTTACTCTTACTAATTTTAATTTCTAACACACTTTGATTTTGTATAATTTCTAACATAAGTGGCGGATTTAAGAAACTCTCTTGTTGCACGCTAAAATCGGGTTGAATTTGGGAAACTCTCTTACCACGTGCTAAAACTAATCTGATTGAAACAATCACATCATATAATAGTTAAAAAAAGTTAGATGTCAATACTTTTTTTTTTTCGAAAAGTATACGTCATTCACAAGCTGCACTACCAAAAACAGTTAAAATATCATCCATTGCTTTTCGAAAAAAATTATAAGTTGATAAAAATTATATATATATATATATATATATTTTGCTTTTTAGAAACACCTAACAAACTGTACAAAGTCTATAACATATCATCTAAAAAATTGAATAGAAGGAAAGTCTTCCCTTTCGCATTCCTTATGGGTTATATGGCCTTAGGCCATGGGATGTACTCTAACATCTTGAGTGTTAACAATGACATAACATGTTAACTAATATTGCAAACCACTCTCTCCTTGTGTTAAAGTGCATTAAATGAGTTATGTGTTAACATGTTAACCCAATGTTAAGAAATTGAATTAATTATTATTTTCTTTTTTAGACAAAAACCCAATGTTAAAGTGCGTTAAGTGAGTTATGTGTTAACATGTTAAACCATTTCCTTAGAGTGAGACAAAGTGAAATGAGGAAAAAAGTTGAGGTGTCAGAGCATTCACATTCTATCCATCAAAATATCTGAGTGGGAGTTTTTATATTATAAAGGGTATAAAAAGTGGTTGTGAGTGGAGGAGAGAGAAAATGTTACTGTTCATCTGTATATTTGGGGGTACACTGTTCATCCAGTATAATTTTTTTAATATATATTGAAAGTGGTTGTGAGTGAAGGAGAGAGAAAAATGTGATGATAATATTATTTAATTGAAAAGGAGAGAGAAAAAATATTTGTTTTTAGTGGAAATATATTGATATAGGAGTTGTTTTTTAGTGGAATGTATGTATAATTTGATGGTTTGGATGTAAATGCTCTCACTTAGGTGGAGTTAAGTTAGGTTAAAGTATACTCAAAGGCCTTATAGACTTGTTAACAGATTAACAATTGATTAATATATTAATTATAATTATAATAATCGTAACATATTATTTTCTATTATATGTAACATGTTATTTTATATATTATGGGATGAGTTAAAATGAAAACCACATCTAGTTGCGAGAACTGTAGAAATTACTTTTCCATTATTGATCTTTTAGGGTGGAGGGTATGATTCAAACAGTTTAGGGTGTTTGAGTCATTGTCCAACGAATAATTTCATGACATGTCAACTCCCCCCTTCACTTCATATTTTTTACTCAAACACTGGCAATGATTCAAACACTATCAGGGTGTTTGAGTTATATATTTTTTATTTCTAGAAATTATAAATTATGAATAAATAAATAAAACATATATTAAACTAAATAAAAGTACTTGTAATTAAAAAAACACATTACATATTTAAAACTAGAAAATTAAACCATAAAATAATAAACCTAAAATTTAGAAGTTGCATGGCCAATTATATTTTCTTGCGATATCCCGTTTCCGCGCTAGAATAAACGGCAACATCTCGGGTGAAGCATGGTCGTGTGGCTTAGTAAATGTCTCCAAATCCCGATCATACAAAATTTGTTTCACCGCCTCGCGTTGTTCCGCCACTAACGCTATGGTGTCTTCCTCGCGTTTCTTTTTTATATTCGTCAACTCTATCACACGTGCTTTTTTTTCTTCTTTCATAAGAGTGTATTGCGCGAGCTTCTCGGTCAAAGCCGTTTTGCTATCGGTTGATGATGTTGCGGGCCTCTTTTCTTTCTTTTTTTGTCTTGTTGGTGACGGGTCTACGTTTATGTCCGGTATATCTCTATTGAACTCAGTTCCCGGTGTACCCGTATTGTAGTTATCCGAATCGAACGACTTTCTTTTTTGGACCGAACCTCCACCATCTTCACCCAACAATGGTACCGGTGCCCATTTGTCATGTTTACTAACAACCTCCCATGCCTCAGTATGATGAAAACCACTCGGATATTTTGATTTGAAATCTTTTAAAGCCCTATTCATGACCTCGACGTCACTACACCCACTAACACGAATACGGTCCTATATATATAGCAATTATAAAGTCAAAAAAATAATAAACAAAACAATGTTAGGGAAAATATTTATTAAATGTTCAAAAAAAAAAAAATGTTACCGCTTGTTGCCAAAGGCCGTTGAAGAAGTTTATCTTAGTCAACATAGGGATCCATTTTGAACGTACTTGATGAACTGTTCGAGTACTTCCGCCGACCGTTTCGTTGTAATGGGCGAGAACTTTTTTCCAAAAACTATCCGATCTTTGTTGGTTGCCTTTTTTCTTATTTAAAGAACAATGCACCCATGCCTTAGCTAAGGCCTCTTCTTGGTTTTTCGTCCAACTTTGACGCTCCGCCTTGACTCCCTTTTGTTTCGTGTCACTTCCTTCACCAATATCATCGTCCTCATCCTCATATTCTTTTTCGTCCTCGCCACTATCTACATCCAAATGTTGTGTCTCGGGGACAATCTCTTCATCTTGGTCATTATCGTAAATAGGAAGCGGGCGCTCGACATTCTCTCTTGGTGATTGAATTGGCGGGGTCCTAAATGCAAATGCATCGAAATCGGTTGTAAAGGTTGGGTGGGAAAATATTTGTGGTGGAATAAGAGGTTGGGTGCTATAAAATTGAGGTGGAGAAGGTTGGGGATAATAAAATGGAGGTTGAGAGGTTGGTGAATATCCGTAAGAGGTTTGAACCGGTGCACTCGGACCTCTAGAATCAACTTGTCTCGGTTGCGAAACCTTTTTTCTTGGGTCCGATCCTCGGCTAGCGGAACCTTTTTTCTTGGGTTCACTTTTGTTTTGTTTATCCATAGTGTTTGTGGGTGTAGAAAGTGAGATGTTTAGAAAGAGTGGTGTGCTAAAAATATTAAAAATTGTGAGTTAAATAAAAAAATTACAAACGGTCATAATTGGTTTCAAAAATTAAGCAACGTTCAAAAATTACAAACGGTAATAAATTCATAATTGGTTTCAAAAATTAAGCAATGTTCAAAAATTACAAACGGTAATAAATTAAAAGATCAATAAAAAGTGGGTGCAACGGTCCAATAGTGAGCAACATTCAGAAATTGGGTTCGGTGAGTATTCAACGATTTCACATGTCCCTGTTTTAATCACCGCTCAGTGAATATGGCCGGCATTCAATCACCGCTCGGTGAATCTATATCCCCGAAGAGTTTACCGATATCGTACCGTCCAGCCTTATGTTTGATGGTTAAGGGGCTGTTTGGCAACCCTCTTAATGATTCATTAAGAGGTGAACCTCTTATTCGGACAGAGGTGTATGTGTTTGGTTGTGCCTCTTAATGGCAAAGCTCTTAATGATTCAGTGCTGAATCATTCAGCTTTCATCACTTGCTGAATGAAAAAAAAGACCATTGCCCCCTTTCACCTCTATCAGCCAAGAAACCCTACCCCTCTCCTCACCACCGAACACCTTTCACCTCTCATCAGACCTCCGCCTCCACCCCTCTCCTCACCATCGAACGCCTCCCGCCGCCCTCCTCCTCCCTCTCCTCACCACCTCCCGCCTCCTGCCGCCTTTAGTTGCGGCAAAAAAATTCACGCAAAAATGGTGAGAATCTCCGGCAAAGGTGGTGGTGTAGGTCAGATTCTCGCCGCCGTCGCGGCGGCGTTACTCCTCCGCTTTTTCTCCGGCCCCGGCCCTGCGTACTTACCGGAAACCGAAACCGAAGAGGAAGAAAACGACGGAGAAATTTCGGATTCTGAAGCTTCAGTTTCCGATAAAGTTCATCCGGTGACACTCCGATGGACGAACATCACGTGCTCTGTTTCTGATAAAGCTTCTAAATCGGTTAGTTCATTGTTCTATTCTTCTAATCACTGCATGTGGCAATTGTAGTTCAGGATTGTTTGTAAGTGATCTATTTAGGTTTATTAGGATGCGGTTAGTGGAAATAGTTGCAGAATGATGTTGTTTTTGTTAGGTTTGTGACAATTAGGTGTAATTGTGTGGTTTATATGTTCATCTATGGCTGCCTGTATATGGATATTAGATTATATGCGTATTCGATAAAGCTTCGGTTTCATTAAATAGTAAAATGGTTTTTTTAATTAAAAGGGGTAAAAATGTCATTATACACAGTCATTCAGATGTGCAACCAAACAGCACTTTACTAGTTCAGCACTTACTGGTTCAGAGCCTCTTACCCATTCAGACCTCTTATTCATTCAGCACTTATTGATTCAGATGTTGCCAAACAGCCCTTAAGATTAAAAGGATATATAACACATGTTAAAATGTTTTTGTCTTATTTGATTATTAATATTTTATTGTCATAAGGGTACTTTGGTCAAATTGCTATTTTGTCTTATTGTCTTCTTTTACTTTTTGTCATAATTACTTTTTATTAAGGTTTACAAATCAGATTTTTCTAAAAAAAACAAATTTTGTATAGATTTTTCTATAAAAAGCAAATTTTTTTATATATTTTTTTACAAAGCAGATTTTTTACTCCCGGTTTTAAACTTTTTTTACGCCCCAGTTTTAAAAACTTTTTACGCCCCAGTTTTAAATTTTTTACGCCTCGGTTTTAAAGTTTTTTTACACCCCGTTTTAAACTTTTTTTACGTCCCGGTTTTAAACTTTTTTTACACCTCGGTTTTAAACTTTTTTTACGCCCCGATTTTAAAATTTTTTTACGTCCCGGTTTTAAACTTATCCTCATAGACATCAAAATCAACAACATCAATATCAACTCCAACCCGACCCGACCCAATTTCGAGTTTACGAAATTTCAGAATCTTAACTATAACAACCCTCCTAAAACCCTTTAACATCACCCTAAGCATCCTAAAATATACCCCGTATACGAGAAACGGACTTGAAATACCTTAATGTTTACAAAAATCAAATATAAATAAAAATAAAGGGTTGTCGCGGGCCGCGACCCAGACCCCCTTGTCTTTTGCGGGGCGCGACTGACTTGCCTTGCCGGACACACCATGCCACCACGTGTCCTAGCTCGTGGCAGGTCTACACCCTTGACTCGCCAAGCCTACAGCCGACCCTAAGGTCCTCGCGGGCCCCGAAGGCCGAAACAAAAGGAGTCATGGGGCGCGAGGGACCCCTCGACCAGCCTATATAAGGGGCTTCAAGCCTCAGTTTACAATCGTTCAAAATCTGATTCTCTCTCAATTCTCTAGGCAATTATAATACTCGGGAATTATACCCCTATAAAGCGAAGTTCTGCCTCGTTGTAAGTATTATAACCCTTATTTGTTACCCTACACGACTGATCTAGGGCTCCGTAACGCATGTCAAGGCTCTGCCTGACTCATTCTGTCTCGTGTTACAGCCGATTGATCTAGGACTCCGTAATGTATGTCAAGGCTCTACCTTACTCAGTCATTGGAATTCTGTCTCGAGTTGTATGGTTAATGTGATTTGGGTTATTTTACTAACACGTGTGCATTGTTTAATTTTAATAGATAATAACGAGGAATCTATAGTAGTATCACCTAAATCAGCAATGTGAGTTCATTCTCTTTTTCTCACAGTTTGTGAGTCATTCCTCTTTTATAAATTCTTTTTGTGAGTACATCTTATTTTTGTCACCTTTTTGTAAACTGTTTGTACAAAACCTCAAATGTTTTCAAATATAATTAACAGTGATTGAGTCTATGTATTCTACAATTACTGCTGGTATGTTGGGGTTTTGTATACATTACTTGACACTCGTTACTATTGCGAATATTAGCATGACCACAACTCAGGATTGACAGTACCGAATGATTAATTAGATAGATATAAACATTGTAATCGCTGATGCTCTCAATCCTGTAAAGTTATAAAACTGTTTTGATTAAACTGGGATGCACTTGCCAGTCTTTCTTGCTGATAAAACATTTTTAAAACGCGTTTCAGGTAACTTAATGTGAAGTTAATAGAAGCCAGCTGGAGAGCACTGAAGGCTTAAAGTTGTGGCTATAAAGTTACCAAATAAGAAACGAAGTTTATATTTTCAAATAATTAGGGTTTATCCCTACAAATGTATTGTCTAATGAAACTTGGATTTTATCCCATTTATTATTAGAAAAGTTTGGTGTTTAACTCTGATAAAAATATTTTCTAACTACGGTCCTGATGTATGAATTCTGTTGCCAAATTAATAAACACCGACACCGTCAGACTGGTTCGCGGCACCCGCTCTCGGGGCAGGGGACGGGGGTTGCAACAGAAGGTGGTATCAGAGCTACAGCCACTGGTTTAAGTCAACGAGGTGTTCTGCTGATATCTAAATTTTAGATAAACTGTGTTAGGAAATAATTTTTGTGATTATGTGTAAATATGTATATTATTATTTTGTGTTATTTGAAAATTTCTTAATTTACAGTATGAGTGAGCAAGGTACATCCGACGCTTATCGTCAATTAGCTAGTTCCTCAAAAGATGAAGAAACCTCATTTCAGCCAAACCCCTCAGGATACTCATCCGATACTGAGGAAGGAATATTTATTTTTAAGGCACAGTCTGAGGAGCCATTCCCTCCTAAAAAGAGAGGATGGTTTAGTAGAGGAGCACATGAGATGAGGAAGAGAATGAAGAAATTACAACAACAGAGAGCATTAGTCAGAGCTAATAGGGAAGTAAATCCACAAACCTAGGAAGCAGTCAATAGGCCACCATGGGAGGAATAACTTGATAGACAATTAGCGGATTTTCATATTGTAACACCCCGAAGATGGGTTTGGCAATCAAACCACGTTAACAATAAAAGACGGGTAAAGTACCGTTAGCGGTAAAATTTACCCGGTAAATATTAGGATTTAAATAAATAACCCTAATATTATATAAAAAGTGAACAAATCCTTTTGAGGAAATTAAAGTGGATAAAAAGGCCCGAGTTAACGGGACTTAAAATAAACCTAGTTATAAACTTCCTCTAACCCACTAAGTTAACTAGGAATGTTTAACCTAGTTAATAAGAGGAAATATGGGTTTAAGATAAGTAGGTTGTAACCTACTTAATAATTAACCAAACATGAGGGACCAAGTTAGATATTTGGGAAAAGCTTAGTAATAAAAAAAATAAAACACACACACACACATGTGTGTGCGTATGAACGATCAGGAGACAAGCTCCATGGGAGCTAACCCTAAACTCAACAAAACCTTCAAATTGGAAGATCAATCGAAGGCCAAATTCGGAATTGAATACATAGAAACGATCACCAAGTCAAGGGGATCGTAAGGTATGTCGAATTTCTAACATTCATGAAGTTGTGAAAATTAGTTAACTTTGCATGATGCGATCTATACATGAATCGTAGAGGCTATGGCCGAATTAATGAAGTGTGATTGCTTAGGAACAAACCCTAAGTATAAATTTGAAGTAAAATTGCTATGATTTGAATAATTTGAGGATTTACCACACTTAGACAAGTGGGTATTGATTATGTAGTGAAGATGATGATAAGTTTGTGTTTAAAATCTTCATAGTTGATAGTAGAAACAAGGTACTTGAACAAATTACATGATTAGGTATTTGTTCATACATGATTGAAATGGGTTTTTATGATATGATGATGTTAGTGTTAAACTTGCGATTAGAATCATCATGTTAGTTAGTAAAGACAAGGTAGTTGAACAAATTAGGTGTTTGAGTACGTGAATCATAATTACCATGAATTGGGTTTAGTATAAAAAGGATGGAAATGATGATAAATTCATGTTAAAAATGATGTTTGATATCATCATGTGTTAAGAAAGATTAATGTTGTGTTAATTCGATGGATCATGGTTATAAAAACTTGGTTAATAAAGCAGATAAATGGTAGCCTAAGAATGATGCTACCGGGTAATTGATCAAGTAATAAAACGAGTAGTTGAATTACATTGTGTACCTACTTTCGTCAATATGCACTTTGACTTTTAAAAAGTCAAAATGACCAAAGATATGATCAAATGATAAATTCGACATAAAACCCGTAGGATGGAATAGTCGTAAATGATTATGACTAATCTAACCATCTCGCGAATTATGATGATAGTTTGACACTTGACGAGCTAGGTGAAAGCTTGGGAAGAAAACGGGTCAAACGAATCAAGAATGAAGAAAAAGCATGATCCGGGTGCAAGGTAAGTATATCTTACACTACTCTTGAATTATAGAATATTCTCTCATCGTATTAACTACGAATAAGATAAGTTAACAATCGTGATATAATGTTCCGACATGTAGTCGTACGTAACAAGATAACCGAAGATGATAATAAACCATGTTTAATGGTTAAAAAGGACTAATATGGTTACTTAGTCAAGAAATGACTAATAAATATAGAATTCTTGATGGATACCTTATATGGTAAACCAAAACAAACGATAAGGGTAAAACGGTAATTTTGGTCATACGTTGACCGTAACCGTTAGTTTTTGAAAGACACTTATGATGTAAGCCATAATAGGCCAAAAGTGTTAAGAAATGAATTATAAGTAAAATGACCGCACGGTGTAAACCGGAGCGAGTCATATAGACGAGATGGTAATAAATGTCATCTCACCAATACAATCGGTCACCTAGACCAAACGGGTCAAAAGGTCAAGATACCACCTTTTGACAATATCGACTAATGACTACCGTCGAGTTATACGATTTCAGGAGTAAATATCGAATGGATATTAGCATCGCCATGACCTAGCGAAAATTAAAGCAAGATATTAAACGGGTCAATATATCGATCCGAGCCAGGTATGTGTAATAGAATAAACACTCAATTAGAACGTATGGTTCAATGGGTGTTAAACGAAGTCTAAGATAGACAATGGGTTACTTTAATGAGTAAACCGAATGTTTTAAATGATGGTCGTCGTGTTTTGGGAAGCACAATGACTTTTCAAACAAGATCATAACTAGAACGAAGGATTATGGGTCAAACATGCTTTCAAAAGACTTCATCGTAAATGAAAGGCTAAAAGGGACCAAAACGCCCTTGCAAGCTAAATTGAGCTAACGACCTTTAAAGGTTGTTTGGAAACGATTTTTATGATAAAATGAATACTTAGGATAAGTATAAGAAGCGAAAGATGTAAATCTTTGGTCAAATGACTCTATATGAGCCTTTGCCCTAAAATAACAATTCGAGGAGTAAGACTCGGATTATATAGATCACCACATTAAATCCACCACAAATATAGTTGTGGTGGAAGATCATTTGATAAGAAATGTGGAAATATGAATCTAGAAACGAATGAAAGCAATTCATGCTTAAAATATGCTTAATTACCCTTAACAGGTCAAAATAAGCATATGAGCGAAAATGGGTTTAAGAAGGTATATAAACCCGTGATTGGAACCTAATATGTTAGAAAATAATGAATTTAATAGGTTCATGAGAAATAGGGGTCAAACAAACTGGTTTGTTTAATAAATACATGAACGGGTCAAAAATTTAGTGATTTTATTTTAAGCCGAAAGCTTAAAAGTCTAAAATTTTGTTAATCCGGATGTCGGATTTTAACTCCATGTGATGGAGAATTAAAGTACGATCACGTAGGAAAAAGAATCGTGTAAATCGGATCAATAACGAAAGAGTTATGCTCGTTTTCGTAAAATTAAGCTTGGCTGGGAATATGCAGCACCAGCATCACACATTCTGTCAAAATAGGACCGTGGCGTCGCGCCACGGCCAAAGCCCTTGGCTGTCGCGCGCGGAGACGGCCTAAAATGTTGAAAATTTTGATTTTTTTGTTTATTTCGATTATTTGACCCAATTACCTTGTTGTACTTGTTATTTAACTATCAAAACTGACTTCTAAGTTGGTTTTGATCATAGGTGAACGTCGAGAGTCCCGGATGAAGATCAAGCGACTAGCAAGAACCGAACACACGTTAAATGAAGCTTCCGCGTCAAATCTTGATTTGTGTTGTTATAAGTGAATTATGTAAACACTTATAAATTTGTTTTTGAAATGTTGTAAACATTTGGGAATGTTGGTATAACAAGTTTTTGTAAAGTCACATTATAGCATTAAAATGTGTGTTTTATTATTAAAATCTTGATTTATAAGACGGGCGTTACACATATGTTAGCCACTACAGTAGCATATCCTAATTTGAACCAAAGAGCTGAACCACCACTGTTACCTTTATTTCCAGACCAACAAATGTTAGAACCAAACCAGCAAAACCAATTCCCGATACCTGCATTTGATCCCAATGAGTTACCTAGAATCCCAACCCCAATCTCATCAGAATATGATCCATGATTAGATGACAATAAGTCATATTCGGCACTATATACTCCCGAAGAACCCGTGCAAGCCCCACCGTTAAACCCACCAATGAGTCGAGAATATGTGCAGGAACTCCGCCAGTATGGCGAAAACTTAGTGGATGAAGGGAATAGAATTCGACAGATAGGAGAAAAGTTAGTTTGGAAATATGATGAGAATGAAATGCAGTATTAGATGAACGACACCTAGAAAATTCATAGATATGTGTGTAATTTTGTATTTTGATTATATATATATATATATATATAGGATTAGGTTCATGAGTGAACAACTTTTTGAAAGTGAACTGAGTGAACTAATCTTGGCCCTTGATCATTTTTTAGATTAAAAGGGTAAGATTGACATTAGCCAAATACTTTTAATTAAAATCCCTTAATTTTCTCCTCTCTTAACTTTCTCTCTCTCTCTCTCTCTCATTTTTAATTATTTCTCTATTATTTTACTTATAATAGATTGAACTACTAATGTTTTTAAAAAAAAAAAAACTCTTATGTTCCTTTTAAAATTAAATATTAAACCTAATTAAATTATGTTTTTTAACATATGTGTATACAGGTCAGTATATACAAGACCTATACACATGTGTATTATTACATCTTGCTTCCACAGGTCGGTATAAACCAGATTTATACACTTGTGCATTATTCAAGTACATATGTGTATACAGGTTGGTATATACCAGACGTATACACCTGTGTATTAGTCAAGTACATAGTGTATACATGTCGATATATACCAGACTTATACACTTGTGTATTACTACATATTGTTTCCACTATACATCTTTTTATCAAACATTGATTTAATAAATATATGTATAGAGAATATAATTAAATATTTTTAATCGTGTTCTAGATGGAACAATATTTGATAATATTTGTATTTTTTTAAATTATCAAATATTAAGTTAGGTAATATGTGAGAGAAAAAAAATATAGAGAATGTAATTAAATATTCTTTTAATTGGAAAGAGAAATCAGGAGAGAGAAAAAAATCAATTAATTAAATGAAGATAAAAAAATACATTTATACCCTTGTGTCTATTAAATACATGTAAGTTACAAAAGATAATTACAATCTTGCCACTAAAGAAAAAATCTAGATCTACAAAATCAATGGTCAGGATAAGTTTATTTTGTTCACAAATAAATCATAGTTCATTCATGAACCCTATATATATATATATATATATATATATAGGGTAATGTTCATGCGAGAACCACCTTTATTGCGAGAACCACGAGAACTAATGTGAACACAACCTAAAATAGCTAAAAAACCTACCCCTCCCCCCCCAAAAAAAAAAAAACCTAACCCCCCCACCCCCACCCCAAAACCTAAACCCCCCACCCCCCAAAAACCTAACCCCCCCCCCCCCCCAAGCTAAAATGCTAAAAACTAAACCCCAAAAAAACCTAAAAAAAATTAAAAAAACACACACAAAAACTTTTTTTTAAATATTTTTTACATTAAAATCGCTACTTTTATTAGCAAAAAAAAAAATTGTTAGAAATCTTGCAGGGAGCAAGAATAGAAATTTTGAATCATAACTTTTCAGCTAACCTTTACCCAATGAATCTAGCCGGATTTGATGTCGTACTAGGAATGGATTGGTTGGTAGCCAATCATGCCAGTATTTTATGTGATAAAAAGTCAGTACAAGAAAGTACACCAATGGGTGAAAAGATCACAACTAAAGGAGATAAGCCAACCAGAACGACAAAATTCATCTCTGTGATGAAAGCTACAAGTTATAAAAGGAAATGAGGAATAGTATATATGATTTTTGTAATCATTAATACTAAAGGAAAAGAATTAAAAGATATTTTTGTAATATCTAAATTCTCAGATGTTTTTCCAGAAGAATTACAAGGATTACCACCAGATAGAGAGGTTGAATTTAGGATTCGCCTAATACCAGGAACGGTACCGATTGCCAAGGCACCATACCGTTTAGCACCGACAGAAATGCAGAAACTGAAGAAATAATTGGACGAACTTCTTGATAAGGGTTTCATACAACCAAGTTCATCACTGTGGGGAGCACCGGTGTTGTTTGTTAAAAAGAAAGACGGATCGATGCGTATGTGCGTTGATTACCGAGAATTGAACAAGGCTATGATTAAAAATCGGTACCCACTACCGAGAATCGATAATCTGTTCGATCAACTTTAAGGAACTCGATTCTTTTCTAAGATCGATTTACGTTCAGGATATCATCAACTGAAAGTACAGGAAGAGGACATTCCTAAAACTGCTTTCAGAACAAGGTACGTTCATTATGAATTTACCATCATACCATTTGGTCTAACCAATGTCTTAGCCGCATTTATGGACATGATGAACAAGATATGTAAACCATACCTGGATAAATTCATAATTGTCTTTATAGATGATATTCTAATTTACTCTAAGAGTAAAGAGGATCATGCAAAGCATCTGTATACACTTCTGACATTATTTAGAAAAGAGAAGCTTTATGCTAAATTCTCAAATTGTGAATTTTGGTTACAAGAAGTGCAATTCTTTGGACATCCACAAAGATCGAGGTGATTACTAATTGGAACGTCCCTAAGTCGCCAACGGAAGTAAGAAGTTTTCTTGGACTAGCAGGATATTGTAGACGGTTTATCCAAGATTTCTCTATGATAGCCATTCCATTAACCAAACCGACCTGCAAATCAGTTAAGTTTGAATGGGGACCAAAACAGGAAGAAGCCTTTAGGATTCTTAAGCAAAGGTTAACCAACACACACATACTTGCATTACTGGAAGGCACTGAAGACTTTGTAGTCTATTGTGATGCATCTAAATTAGGGCATGGATGTGTGTTGATGCAACATCAAAAGGTTATAGCCTATGCCTCTAGACAACTTAAAAAACATGCAGAGAATTACACGACCCATGATCTAGAGTTAGGGGCCATAATTTTTGCCCTTAAGATTTGGAGACACTATTTTTATGGTAATAAGTTTGTTATCTTCACAGATCATAAGAGTATAAGATATATTTTTGGGCAAAAAGAATTTAATATGAGACAGAGGAGATGGATGGAAATTCTTAGTGATTGTGATTGTGATATTCAGTACCATGCAGGAAAAGCTAATATAGTAGCTGATGCTTTAAGTCGAAAGTATCATGAAAAGCCGAAATGAGTACGTTCTCTCAGGATAAATCTACAAGTTGATTTAAATGGACAAACTAGAGAGATACAGAAAACAACAATCAAGGACGATACTGAAAATTTAAAAGGAATGATTAAGGAATTAGAACAAGGATCAGATGGAATTTGGAGATTCCGTAAGAAAAGAATCTGGATACCTAAACAAGGAAACCAACGCCGCAGAATTCTAGAAAAAGCTCATGAGTCTAAGTATACGATACACCCCGGAAGTGATAAGATGTATCAAGATTTAAGAAAAAATTTCTGCTGGATAGGAATGAAAAAGGACATAGCAAACTATGTTACTAAATGTTTGACCTCTTCACAAGTTAAAGCTGAACATCAGAAACCTTCAGGGTTATTGCAACAATTGGAAATGCCAATATGGAAATGAGAATTGATAACAATGGACTTTGTTGCCAAATTACCCAAGATAAGAAAAGATAATGATACAATTTGGGTGATTGTTGACAGATTAACCAAATCTGCTCATTTCTTACCAATGAAGGAAACTTTGAGTATGGAACATTTAGCCAAGTTATGCGTACCTGAAATAGTTTCATTACATGGAATTCCTTTATCTATTGTATCTGATAAAGATAACCGTTTTACTTCACATTTTTGGACTGGTTTCCAAAAAGCAATGGAAACAAGGTTAAATCTAAGCACAACTTATCATCCACAAACGGACAGCCAAAGCGAAAGGATAATACAAATAATGGAAGATATGCTTAGAGCTTGTGTAATTGATTTTGGAGGAAATTGGGACGATCATTTACCATTAATAGAATTTTCCTACAATAACAACTATCATACTAGCATTAATGCTGCACCATTTGAAGCACTTTATGGACGAAAGTGCCGAACTCCAGTCTGTTGGGTAGAAATTAGAGAAAAGCAACTATCTGGACCAGAGATAGTGCAAGAAACAACAGACAAGATAATTCAAGTCAAGGAAAGACTAAGAGCAGCACGAGATCGTCAAAAGAGTTATGCAGATAACCGACGAAAACCTTTGGAATTTCAAGTTGGAGATAAGGTATTTTTAAAAGTTTCTCCATGGAAAGCAGTAGTCAGATTCATTAAAAGAGAAAAGCTAAGCCCCAGGTATGTTGGACCTTTTGAGATTATTAGAAGGATAGGACATGTAGCTTATCAGCTACAACTGCCAGAGGAAATGGCAGGAATACATGATGTGTTTCATGTTTGTAATCTCAAAAAGTGCTTAGCAGACGAATCATTAGTAATACCTCTTCAGGACATAGAGGTAAATGAGAAACTTAAGTTTGTAGAGAAACCTATTCAGATTGAAGATAGAAAGATCAAGAATCTCAAACACAAGAGACTAGTTTTGGTCAAAGTAAAATGGGATTCCAAGAGAGGACCAGAATACACATGGAACTCGAATTAGAGATGCAAAGGAAATATCCACACCTATTCCAGTAGACCTCGAGGACGATATCTAAAACAAGGTGGGGAGGATATAACAACCCTCCTAAAACCCCTTAACATCACCCTAAACATCCTAAAATATACCCCGTATACGAGAACGAGCCTGAAATACCTTAATATTTACAAAAATCAAATAAAGATAAAAATAAAGGGTTGTCGCGGGCCGCGACCCGGACCCACTTTTCTTTCGCGTGGCGCGACTGACTTGCCTTGCCAGACACACCATGCCACCACGTGTCCTAGCTCGTGGCAGGTCTATACCCTTGACTCGCCAAGCCTACAGCCGACTCTAAGGTCCTCGCGGGCCGCAAAGGCCGAAGCAAAAGGAGTCGCGGGGCGCGAGGGAGCCCTCGACCAGCCTATATAAGGGGCTTCAAGCCTCAGTTTACAATCGTTCAAAATCAGAATTCTCTCTCAATTCTCTAGGCAATTATAATACTCGGGAATTATACCCCTATAAAGCGAAGCTCTGCCTCGTTGTAAGTATTATAACCCCTATTTGTTACCCTACACGATTGATCTATGGCTCTGTAACGCATGTCAAGGCTCCGCCTGACTCAATCGTAGGAGTTCTGTCTCGTGTTAAACCCGATTGATCTAGGACTCCGTAATGCATGCCAAGGCTCTGCCTGACTCAGTCATTGGAGTTCTATCCCGAGTTGTACGGTTAATGTGATTTGGGTTATTTTACTAACACGTGTGCATTGTTTAATTTTGATAGATAATAACCAGGAAAATTACCAGGAAGCTATAGTAGTATCACATAAATCAGCAATGTGAGTTCATTCTCTTTTTCTCACAGTTTGTGAGTTCATTCTCTTTTTCTCATAGTTTGTGAGTCATTCCTCTTTTATAAATTCTTTTTGTGAGTACATCTTATTTTTGTCACCTTTTTGTAAATTGTTTGTACAAAACTTCAAATGTTTTCAAATATAATTAACAGTGATTGAGTCTATGTATTCTACAATTACTGTTGGTATGTTTGGGTTTTGTATACATTACTTGGCACTCGTTACTATTGAGAATAGTAGCATGACCACAGGTCAGGATTGACAGTACGTCAGTACCGAATGAGTAATTGGATAGATATAAACATTGTAATCGCTGATGCTCTCAATCCTGTAAAAAATATAAAACTGTTTTGATTAAACTGGGATGCACTCGCCAGTATTTTTTGCTGATAAAACCCTTTTAAAACACGTTTCAGGTAACTTAATGTGAAGCTAATAGAAGCCAAATGGAGAGCACTGAAGGCTTAAAGTTGTGGCTATAAAAGTTACCAAATAAGAAACGGAGTTTATATTTTCAAATAATTAGGGTTTATCCCTACAAATGTATTGTCAAATAAAACTTGGGTTTTATCCCATTTATTATTATAAAAGTTTAGTGTTTAACTCTGATAAAAATATTTCCTAACTACGGTCCTGATGTATGAATTCCGCTGCCAAATTAATAAACACCGATACCATCTGACTGGTTCGTGGCACCCGCTCCCGGGGCAGGGGTCGGGGGTTGCGACATTAACAAACAAAACTCAACAAAAAAATCAGGACTCATAGATGTCTCTGATAAGTTAATACTTATCATCATCGACCGAATATAAAAACCAACAACAAAAATCAAAACCATCGTGGATCTTGAAAAACCAAGGGTTTGCTCAAAGTTTTCAAAAATCATGGCTACAAAGTGGGGTTGCAGGTCAAAACCTACCCTCCACCATCCTTGCCATGCCACCATCATCAATTGTCGAAAAAAATGTTTTCAACTATCATTGCCAAGAAAAAAATGTTTTCAACTATTACCGCATATAAAGAAAGTTCAAATTGCAGTTGGGTCTCCATGTATGGATCTCAACTACTCTTTCTCAAAACAGATCTAAAACTTATTCAAATAGACTTATGATACAAACTTCCTGCAACTGACATTTTTCAACGTGTTGACACATATCTTTATTTCAACACAACCAATTGAACATAGCAAATCATAGAAACAACAGTGAGCTTCAGCAATCAACCCAAAAAGAACCAAAAACTCCTTATAAAAAAACCCATTTTAAGTGACTAAAGATCAGAACCAGCACTCCAGCAAAAAAACAAACAAACAAAAAGATCAATAACAAAAGGAAAGAACATAAAACACAATTTCCAATAATAAAAACCCAAAAATGGCAATTTACCGATGATATAGAATGTCAAGCCAGTTTCCACATACAATCAAACAACCAATGGTTGAACCCGGAGATGTTGTCGTATTTGTACTCATCGGCACCACCGGCACTAACGGGATGAAGCAAAAATTTAGAACTAACCACATGGAACGATGACATATTTATACTTATCGGCACCACCGGGATGAAACAAAAAGTCACCTCGGGTCGCCGGACCCCAACACCACCATCGGTGAAAGAGAGATATGGTGAGAGTCACCAACCCCAAACACCACCATCGGTGAAAAGTCACCACCAAACCCCCCCGCAGCCACCAACAACCCCAACGCCACCACCACCAACACTGTTGCCTACCTCTGCCCAACATCACCACTGCCAGTCACAAAACCACCACCCCCGTCATAGTTTCACCACACCATCACCCACCTCTACCCTACCCTACCCACCAACCCCCAACGTCGCCACCAACCCCAACGCCTCCACCAACCCCAACCCCAACGCCACCACCAACAACAACGTCACCCCCACCTCTTCCCCACACCATCACTACCAGTCACAAAAACCACGACCCCCGTCATAGTTTCACCACACCATCAACCACCTCTACCCGCCACCACCACCACTGAGGGTTCCGGTAAGTGAGCAAGAGAGAAAGAGATAAGATTTTGTGATATGAGGGAGAGAGAAAATAGATCTGATTGTTGATTGTTTGTATGAGAGAGAGAGATAGAAAGAGATCTAATATAATTGCATATATCAGTTTGGTTAAATTACAAAAATACCCCTCAATTATACTCACATGTTTAATGAGGTGTCCACTTCTGATTGGTTAATATTGGTTCCTACGGTTCTCGCAACTGTGGGTGGTTTTCATTTGAACCGATCCATATATATATATATATATATAGAAATTTTTTAATAAAAAAGAGTAAAATGCACGGAGAGTCCTTGTGGTTTGTCAGAGTAACACCTTTAGTCCCCAACTTTTGAAAATTACACTCATGCTCCCTATGGTTTGCTCAGTTGTTACTCGGATAGTCCCTAGAGTGGATATAGGTTAGTTTTCTCTGTTAAGTGGAAGTAAAATGACTATAATGCCCTTATCATTCATCACCCCCAATTGAAGCATATGGATACCACTTTTTACCGACCCCATCACCCCCTCCATTTTCTTTCTCTCCAAGCTCGTTCACTAGAATTTCACCACCACCATAAAACCTCCACCACCACCCTTCCATTTATCACTTATCAACCATGTAACATCCAAAACACACTCCGTCATAACCGTCTTCTACCAACCACAACCACCACTATAATGGCGTTACAAATTCATCACGTCTGCCGCCCTATTTCACCACAGTCACCGTAACCGCCGCCGTCGCTAACCATATCACCGTCGTCATGGCCGACAAAGCAATCGAACATCGTCAGAGAAGTTCGCCGGTCGTTCAATATAGTGAGAACGACGAGTAGTAAAACCGCCAACAAATTGGAATTTGACGGTGAGATCGAATTTGGAGGCCTCTGGTACGACAATGGTTGTCAGTGTGGTTACGGAGGTCGATAAGGATACGTTTTGGCCGATCGTTAATGTCGTCGGTGATAAGACTGTTGTTCTCGATATGTACACTCAGTGGTAAATTAGTTATTATTTGCATATTTCTGTTAGTTTAGTTGTTGATTGTTAAGAATTAGTTGCAGATCTGGAAAGTAGAATTCAGTTATGCTTCAATTGGGGGTGGTGAATGATAAGGGCATTTTAGTCATTTTACTTCCACTTAACAAAGAAAACTACCATCCATCCACTCTAGGGACTATTCGAGTAACAACCGAGCAAACCACAGCGAGCATGAGTGTAATTTTCAAAAGTTGGAGACTAAAGGTGCTATTCTGACAAACCACAGGGACTATCCGTGCATTTTACTCTAAAAAAATCAAAAACTAAAAATATAAAAAACAGTTAAAAATATATATCTTATAAAATTAACTTAACATATTAAAAACCAATTTTTTAAAAGAATTTCAAATTGTAAAAAAAAGCCTTTTTTTAATTTTTTTATATTTTTAGTTTTTGATTTTTTATTAAAAATGCTTCTACAAGTATTTATAAGAAGTGACGATTTTTTTTTAAAGTTGATTTTAACATGTTAAGTTAAATTTTTAAGAGTGTTCCCCGGTTCCCCACTTTTTTAGTGTTCCTCAATAAACCTCACTATATATATATATATATATATATATATGGAGAATACCATTTTACGGTTTCAATCTACATTAAATGTTTTTTTATTTTTTCGATTATCTCATTATAATCAAACAATTTGGCAAATATAATGACCAAAAATACTTTACGATGTATTAGAATAAATACCACTTTGTTATCGCATTGTATTCACAACTCTCACTCCTTCCTCCTTCAACATCATCATCGTTCACACATACAAACTTATGTGTACACGTGCTAAGCCTTCATTTTTAGTCACAATACATTACTTGATTCTAATTGAGTATTATATTGTTCTTTTTGTCGATTATAATCTGCTACTGACCTTTTCTTTTTCACATGCTATGTAGAATGGAACAACCAGCCATCACCTTGCTGAAAATTTTGAATCTCAACCAAGACGCCTATACCATCAAAATCCGCATTGTTAGATTATGGACCCGACCTGCATTCAATAATATGGCCATCCTTAAGAGTTTGGTATTTTGCTTATTTGAATAAGTTTTTAGTCTATGTTTAGTAAATAAATTGGTTATTATCCAAATGGCTTCACAAGATATAAATGAAACATTATTTACGCAAAATTAATTGCACAAACAATTTGTTTCGAAATCGTCTATGAAGTCAGTATATTGGTTAACATGTAGTTACTTATATGAAATGTCTTTTGGCAAACGGGGAAAAGTTAAACATAAGTTACGCCAAGCATAGCCTATGCCAATTGCAGCATCCTTTCTATCATGCGTTGACCAGCTGTCGTGTTTATGTTCGATATCAAATGTTGGCGTATGGTGTGCAGGAAAAAGAAAAATTGAGTCTTGCCGAGTTTTTAATACCAAGTACTTTCGCATTGGTTCATGTCTGTAATATATTTATGCTAAAAAAGTATTCTTTTGGTGAATGTTGGGAAAACATAATTAAAGGTGACTCGAAGATTGATTTTTTGTAAAAGACTAAACCTCATGTAACCAAGAGTACAAAGATGCTTACAACTAAGGTGGTTAGGTCAGTTTTTACAAGTTATTAGTTATTCATTAGAAATATTTTTTGAATTATAAAATCAATGATATAGTGTCTTAAATCTTTAGAATCAAATTGTGTTTATAGTTGTGCTACCTAGAATTAATTTGATACATTCGGATAAAAAGATTCCTTTCGTATTTCAAATGAGGCAATTTCTATTAGCTATATGTTTTGCGATTACAATCAACAAAAGCCAAAGATAATCACTATCTAGTGTTGGTTTGTACTTGAAACAACTCGTTTTCACTCATGGTCATTATACGTCGCTTTATCAAGAGTAAAAATCAGAGATGGAGTCATTTATTTAAATTCAATGTAATTTAATAGTTACGTTAGTAATTGACCATTTCTTTCATTAAAGAAATTATGTCAACAATGTTAAATAATATATTTTATTGTAAGGTCACCCGTGTAACACATGGAAACTTAAATTAGTCAATATATATAAAGACTAGGTTATTCCCCGGGTAGGAAAATTTAAATTACAATCAAAAGCAACAATAATATATGGGTTCAATAGTCATCAACACACCCTTAAATCTTTTTATGAATATGTGTGTTGAGAAATGATATGTTTTTTATTTTTTGAAAAAAAATACATTTAAACATGAACCTTGAAATAAAGGAAACGTTCCGTTACTTATGTAGATATTAAATTACATTAAACTGAAAAATGTAGCTCCCAATCATGAATTTCTCAACTGATTCGTGTACATATAAAAATTATTCTAAGGTTCTTAATACACGATATTTTTCTAAGCAAAATAAAGATACATTGGATGTGGATCACCCTTGATAAACTCATATAAACTCAGCTTGAACTATTTTAGTTGAAAAAATATGTAACATATTTCGACCCGAACCTATTTTGTGACTGGTCATTCAACACACCCACTCTCCGGCTCCTGTTGTTCTTTATCATCGTCATCATCTCCTTTACAACATCTTCTTCCACATTCTCGGTCTCTATATTACTCAAATGCAATTCTACAACAGTTAGTTTTCCTTCTTTAAATTCTCTCTACATTAACATTGAACAAAACCCATTATTACTATACTACCATTTTTTAATAAAAAAAGAAATTTAAAAGCATATACCTTGAAGCTATGGATCTCATTCCGAAGCCAATCCTGAATGCTCCTTAGCTCATATAGATAATGATACTCAAAACTTTCGACATTTTCCTTTGACAACTTTGGTCCCACAAAGTAAATAGCGGTACGGTACGACACCGGTACCCGGTACCAAATGCTCATCCCTAGCTAACTCCTTATAATTTTGCATGTGCTGTGAGCAAGACAAACAACTTAGCCGTTCAAAAGCATTAGCTGGTTTTTATTCATTTACTACTGATAATAGAAGTGATTGGCTTCATATATTTACCTAAAAGTTGTATACATCAAATTTTTAGATAATCTTATTCACAAAAATGAACCTGAACCTCCTAGAATAGTAAATCACATTACAGAATAAGTATGATAATACCTCAATTGCTATGTTTACTTGAGCTGTGACATATTCATATACTTCAAATAGGCATTCCAAATGATTTTCACTACGAAATCAACTAACCCACAAAAAACTGCCATTAGAGACCTTAATCGATGACCAAAGGAATGGTAAATCGAAATCTTACACAATCAAATATCAAATAAATGGGATGAGATTAACCTACATAGCGTTTTACATAATAGAAATATATAATAGAGCAGCGGAGATTAACCTACATAGCGTTTTAGAAGCGTGGTGTTTCACACTATTTACATATAATTTCTTACAATAGCCTGCTACCTTTGCATTACAAAAAAGCTATGCATTCAGGGAATCCATTGCGTTGAGAAAAAGAGGCGCATTTGTGGAGTCCGGTAGCGGACGTTTGAGTTGTTATCTTGGTGAGGCCTTCAACATCTATAAAAATCGTAGTAAGAAGTAGTGTTAAAAGTTAAAATAAATAAACAAAACAATTTAGAAGATTAAGAATTTGAATACACATTGTATATATATTATATATATACACCATTATCTAATATAAAATGTACAAAGAGTAAACTGTTAAAGTTAAAATAAATAAACAAAACAATTTAGAAGATTAAGAATTTGAATACACATTGTACAACTTTCAGTCCATTTAACCTTTAATAATTTAGAATCCTATTCGAAGTACAACCCAAAGTAACCCTTTTACATATAAATGTGTAAACCTTGCTGCTTTTGGGTTTATCATAATTTTTAGTACACGATTTATTTTTTAAATTTAAAAGAATTTGGAAATATTAAGTTGTAGCAGGTCAAGCCATCCCGCCCAGTTTCGACCCGATTAAAATTACACATTTTGACCATTTACCCAACCTGATAATTTAGTCACGCTCAGTGATTTATGTGAAGTCTACTTAATTAAAAACAATGTACAACCGTCTACTTAATCTTCAAATTCGTTCTCAACCTGTTAAGGGTGGTTAATAAAGCAATAGCATCTTACTTCTTAAAAAAAGGGCACAAAAATATGTATAAGAAATACGAATGCAACACCAAAAGAAAAAAAAATTACCTACCCAAGTTCCACTCATAACCAAAGGAGTAGAAAAACTTGGATAGAAAACAGAGGAATGGAATTGGTTTCCATTTGAAGCGAGATCATGAATGCACTCCCTAGAAGTTAATGGCCACGCTTTCACAGATTCCTCACTTCCCCTTTCAAGTCCTAGCACACATGGTTAACGACTCCTGAATGTGCCTGATAACCGAGTAAGGCGTTGAAAAAAAAAAACCATACAAATATCCAAATTAGAGAGAAGTGCAATTGTAGTTTCATCAACATAAAGCAACAACAAACTTAAATCACAAACCATTCAATGATTTTAATCTGAAGAACAACCTCTGATCATCTCCGTAGTCGGGTTCGCAGTAGAACCCTAGCCACCGCAAAACTAACGATCTCCGTTGTCAGGTAGGTTCGTAGCGGAACCCGAATGTTGAAATTACAGCATCAACTTCAATGGTAACAACACATTAGCAATGATCACTTCGTTGCTCCACAAAAACGTAGCCGAATTCAAATACCATAATATTACCTTCAGATGCTCCCCAAACCTCCCTCCATAAAATGTTTTGGGCATTATACTTGATTTTATTAAATTAGTCAAAATTTAACAATTTATATCATAACCTTAAGATTAGGAATACAACTGAATAAAAACAGATTATTGAAAAACTCTAAAATCTTATCATAACCCTTTTTGGCATATTACCCAAACCACCCGACCAGCCTATTCTTTTAACTCTAGCACAAATGATCATATATACTTAACCATAACTACCACTGTGTCTTGAAGAATAACCATCAGAGGCTCCATAAGCTTCACCACCACTTCCCTGAGAAAAATTGAGCAAAAAAAAAAGCATACTATTAGATAAAACACTTGGCATGTAGTTGATTAAGAGATGCATCAAACGTAAGCATGAAAGTTGAAACTGATGCAACAAAATTATTTCAAATTGCAGGATCATAGATGTTGGCATTCATATCTACATAGTAGAAATGATGCATGTAACTATATGATACAGGTATCTAACTTCATAAATATTACCTAAATTTATGTGAATTTGCTTTTGTAATATCACCTCTCTTAACTACAATAACATGATTAAATAACTCGCTAATTGAGCAACACACAATGAACAATTACGCAAACCTGTAACAAACTGAATGTGTATTACCTTCTATTAGATTCTTGATAGCAAGATACCAATATCGAAGAACCCTAAATTCCAATCGGTTGTTGTTCTAATCATCTCCTGAAAAACAAAAGATCAATTAACACTACTCGAATGATATAAATCTCTAAATGCACTATAATCGACCTTTTGATTTTCCATAATATACAAACAAAATCTATGAAATCAAAATCTGAACAATAGATAATTAACGGAATCATACCTTGGTGTGGACGACATTTACCAGATCTTCAATAAAACAGATCCAAGATCGAGATACCCTAGGTTATACCGATAAATCAAAACAGTAACAAAATAACCGCCGATTTGAACAACAAACCATTATCTGAAGGAAAGAAATGGCGATTGAAATTGAAGATGATGAAGGGATGACGAAGTGAAGATGGAGAATCGCCTTGATTAGGAGAGGAACAACTTGTGCGGCCGATCTAGGGTTTCTTCAGCTAAATTTCTTTAGGGTTGTGAAAGAAGAATGAGGAAAAAGGAAATATAAAGGATCCATTATCCATCATGCTTGACCCATATTCCGACCCGAATTAATCCGGATCCCGTGTCCAAAGAAAAGTGGACGGGATTTTCCCGCCAAAAAGCAAAATTTAGAGGTCTCCTAGCTTGACACATCAGCAAAAATTAACACATTTATTATATATAATAGATTAAGAAAAAGAAATTGTTATAAATATGTTATGTGAAATATACATAATATATAGAGATTAAAAAACAAGATGTTTAAAAAAAATCATAAGTTAATTTTAACTTTATAATTTATTACATTTAGAGTTTACGTTTTTTTTCACATTTTTTTTATAATAATATAGTTTATATTTCCTCAACATGTTTGATAAAAACCATAAGTTATAAATGTATAAGATTATAATATTATTATATTCTTTAACCATGTGATAATGATTATATAAAAGTTTATGATTTATATTTTTTATATTTAATCCATGTAATACATGGTTTATAACACCTATAAATAAAATAAAATATATAGTTAATCAAGTTTTTTTATATTTAACCCGTGTAACACACGAACTTGTACCATGTGACATTTTCTTCCTTAATATAGGTCTTTTATTATTAATTATTATTAATATAATATAATAAAATAAATGATATTTTCTAATAGTTCTAATATTATTATTAATTAATATATAACATAAGGATATTCATCTAATTTGCATGGGTCTAATCTAATTCTGATATTATTTTATTAATATATATAATATAAATATAAATTATTGATGAATATAGCTATAAAAGGTTGGAGAATTAGCGAATATACACTTTTGAATTTAAATTAATTTTATATAGTTACTAAATTCTATTTAATTTATGGTTATAATCTATTTACGATCAATCATATATATATATATATATGCTATTTTTTATTTTGTAAGTAATATTTACATAGCTCCTTGAGTTTACATTTATCGGTGGAATAAATTATGGGATGAGTTTAGTTTTTTTAGTTATTAACAATACAAATATATAATTTAAAGTTATATATAGTGGAATCCCTTGCACAATGTGGCAGGAATTCAGCTTCGATCGATATCAGTTTGATTCGTTACGATATCATCATTCGGTATAACAACCTAAAAAACAAATGGAATAAAATTCTTAAACATTAGTATAAAAATCTTGTGGTAAGTTAAAAAAATAAATTATACTTTTCTTTTCACATAAAACAAAACATGATATCAAAGTGAAACTCATTAATGAAGCTCTAGTTAATATTAAGATTTAGGCGTACTAGCAGATTTATCATGTGTGGCTTTCCATTTCAAATTATTTATAATTCAAGTTGTCTAAATTATAAGTTCTAACTTGTATATATATTGATAAATAACAATAATTATCTATGATATATTAACATCTTAAATTGTGTTAATTTATTTTGAATTTCTTCAAATTTCAAAGAAATTGACATTTTTCTGATTATGGATGGTCTTAAGTAAATTTTTATGGTATGAGATATTTTCTTTATTCAATACATATAACACGCGGGGTCCATAACCTGGTATATAAATCAAACATTTAAGAATTATCTTGCACATTTGTTGCAAAACTTTATTCCTAAAAATACGGTTTCAACCTTCTAAACATTTTATATTAATTATATAAGTATTTATATAAATTATACAAATAGAAGGTCAAATGTTACTCCATATCAAAAGGTCAACACAAATATACCCAATAAGGCCTTGATGCAAGTTTTTAAAATTCTTATGTAGTGTTATACATTTATTAGAGATCATTGTTGGTAAGCACTATCGTACGCAATACGTGCCCAGAAACACTCAAGATAATTATATTTTTAACCAAGTTGGCAGTTTTTTAATTGTCAACATTTTATTTAAGCATAAGATTGATATATTTTAATGCATGTGTAAGTTATGAATAACTTTCACATTTATACGAAAGAAGACAATCCAATGAATCGACTTCTCATTTGACGAGTAGTATGTTTGTTTTGATGATAACTCTAAATTTGAAACCGATAAATCTCAAAAAGGCGATAATGTGCCACGTTAAAATATAGAGGTGAATAAACCAAACAACACATCGATTGGAACTTTCTACTTCTACTCTAAAAACTCGAGGATGAGTTATTTCTATGTGAGGGGAATGATGAGGAATCGATAACTCAAACGGCAAGCTTATATGCCGAAAGAAATGCGATAAAATAGACAAATAGTAAAGAAACGAGTTCATAAGTACCAAAAGAAATCATCACTAATCTTTTTTTAGTAATTTAGTCTTTATTTCATAAAATTTTATTTATTTATTTATATTAATTAAGTACAGAATGCTAGTTGTTTTGACCTAATTTAATACATGGTTATACTGGTTCAATGGTAAGGTAAAACCTTTTAATACACTTAAATATGAGGTTTTGAGTTGAAGTGTAAAAAAAAAAAAACAAAGAAATTCACCATTCAATAAATAAATAAATGTTTCTAAACTTTTTATTCTGTCTTGTATGGTAAGTGACAGTTCTATATACATGGCATGCCTCACGTTGTATGTAAAGTTTATTTATGAATGAGCTTGCATTTTATATTAATACGAACATCTTACTTTGAAGAAGCATAAGAAATGGTTTTGGAGGAGGAATTAAATATGGGATAATGATCAATGGAGTGGTGATCTATTGATAAAAGCAAAATATTTAAATATCTGGGTTTGAAAAACAAAGATCTTCGGATTTAAGTCTCACAGACGACAGATTAAAAAAGAAATTTGTTGTTAAAAAAACATGTGGAATAACGTATAAGTTTAATTATATTAATCTAATAATATTCTTACTCTGAATTCAAGAAACACTACTTATTAATTATAGTGATTCCTTCCCAAAAGATGTAATTGACGAAATTTGAAGTTAGAACAAAAAACTAATAACTATTGGAAGTCAAACACATGTTATGTGGATGAAGTCACAACAAATAATAACTCAATTCCGATTAGTGTTCAAGGTTTTACTTCCAATAGTTATTGGAAGTCAAACACATGTTATGTGGATGAAGTCACAACAAATAATAACTCAATCCCGATTAGTGTTCAAGTTTTCGGCAGCCCATCATCGTATAACTCAATTCCGATTAGTGTTAAAGGTTTTGCTGCTCGCTTCTTTGTGAGGCTAGGCCCCAACCTTTCACCCTAATCAATTTTCTTCCTAGTCCATTCGCCTCTTGAACAGTCCTCTTCGGGCTTTCTTTTTCTCTTCGGTTGGAGACGATTTTTGGTCCTTGATTGCTTAGTAGGTCTGTTACCGGTCGCGCCTATTGTTTAATAGGTTAGCTAGACTAGTACGAATCCTATTAACCTCTTATAGCGTCGTTTATCTTCCCCTTTCAGTCGTGTCCGATGGAGTTTGGCGGTAGGAGAGGCTATTATGGCAGAAACAAGTTCGTTCATAACGATGGTTGGAATACTATGTTGAATAGAAAGCAAGCAAGGCAGGAGAAGATCTTTTCAAACAGGGAAGCCCGGTTACGTAACACCACTTCGTTTTTCATTTCCAATTTTCCGGATTCTTGTAATCGTTCTATGTTATGGAAGGCATTTGAACACGTGGAAAATTTGGAGGATGCCTTTGTCCCGTTTAAAAAAGATCGTGAGGGTAATAGATTTGGTTTTATAAAACTTTCCAACATCAATGAACCGGCTGGTTGGATAGAGAAGTTGAAAGAAGTTAGAATCGATGGAGCTGTGATTGATGTAAGCTTGGCCAAATTTAACAGATTTGGGTCCAAGATTGAGCATAACAAGGGAGGGGAAAGAGTTTCTGTCTTTGATAGATTAAATAGGGTGGATCCTGCTGTGAAACCGGTGAATGAACCTAGCAAGTCTTCGGCTTATCTCCAGGGTCAGAGATCTTACAGATCAGTTCTAGCTCCTAACTCTAAAGATAAATCGATTAATCTTATTGAGTTACCCCCCATGAATGTCGAGACTAAGAAAAAATGGGAGTATAAGGCGTTGGTCGGGGAAGCAAAAGATTTAGAGATTCTCAACAACCTTAAATGTCATCTTTCGGGTATCATGGACGACGGGTTAGGTTTAAAATACTTGGGTGGTCTAAAGGTATTGTTGTGTTTCAATAGCGCTGTGGAAGCTGAAGAGTTTCGTGTCAATATGATCGAGGAATGGGAGAAGTGGTTCTCTAGGGTTTGCGTTTGGGAAGGTGCCTCCTGTATATGAGAGAGTTGCATGGATTAAGATCTTAGGAGTTCCGATCACTCTGTGAGATAGGCACGTGTTCGATCGTATCGGAGAAATGTGTGGACGTATCTTTGTCAAATCGGAGGCCTCTGAAACTGACGGGAACATGGCAGAGGAACGACTGACGATCCTGGTTAAGTCCGGTAAAAAAGTATAGGAGGAATTCCAAGTAACTTGGAAGAATCACGCGTTGACCGTTTGGGTGGAGGAGATTCCTGGGCAGTGGCATCCAGATTTTCTTGAGCCGATTGATTCGGATTTAGGGTCGCCGGAAGTGTCTTCGGCTGTTGGTGATTTTCCGGCTAATAAAAGTGGTTATTCCAAAGGTTGCATGGATAATCGTTCAGACTCTTGCATGGGGGAGTCAACAGTCGCTTTATCGCAAAATCCCGAGGTCAGCATGCATGAAGACGGCGTACATGGGGAACAGCATCAGCCACCTTGTGGTAATGATGAGGAAAGAGAAGTGGGGGTACAGGACAGGTCCCCCAAGGATTTTACCCGTCCTTTGGAGGAGCCCACTACATCATTACCCAGGCCCAGTTATATAACGTGTAGGCCCAAAAAATATGTGATTCAATCACACTCGGCCCAAAGAATAGATATTCCTGATCTAAATCAGGGTATGGAACAGAGCAATAACTCAGACCCTTTTAATTTAGAAGAGATCTTTAGATAAGAGAAAGTTGGGTGCAACGACAAAGCGGCTATGTCGGCGGCGAGTGGATCACAAGCTGATCCCCGGAATGAGTCGCCGGAGGTAGTGTCGTCTCGTGAAAACATTGAAGAGGAAGTATCA
Source organism: Helianthus tuberosus (assembly GCA_030545235.1). Taxonomy (NCBI): domain Eukaryota; kingdom Viridiplantae; phylum Streptophyta; class Magnoliopsida; order Asterales; family Asteraceae; genus Helianthus; species Helianthus tuberosus. Next base: position 82,509,727 of record CM060428.1, on the reverse strand, counting down.
CGGACCATGGAGGTCGGAGCTAATCTGGGGATAGGAACGACTGGGTTTGAGAATCATTTAAGAAAGATGGTTAGTGGGGAGTTGGATCCAAACTGTTTACAATGAATTTTATTTCGTTAAATCTTAATGGGGCTATTGATCTGAGGAAAGGGTACTGGGTCATAAATTTAAAAGGAAAGTTAAAGGCAGATTTTGTTGGTCTGCAGGAAACACACAAAGGGGGCTTAAGTGACTTTGATGCTCGTAAATTTTGGGATAAGGCAGACTTCAATTTTGCTTTGGTGGATTCGGTTGGTAGGTCCAGAGGGCTGATTTCGATTTGGAATCCTGATGTTCTATCGGTTGATGTTGTTTCTAAGAACCAAAAATTTCTTTTAACGTCGGGGTTCATGGTTGGTGCTGCAGATAGAATAAACATAGTGAACATTCATGCTCCAAACGATTTGGTGTTACGGAGAAATCTGTGGGTTGATTTAGCGGCTCTGTTAGCTCAACAAGACGGCTTTTGGGTCCTGCTTGGCGACTTTAATGACGTTCGTGCTGAATCAGAAAGAGTAAATTCTAAATTTGACAGGGCTGCTGCTGAGGCTTTCACTGGCTTCATCGATAATTCTGGCCTTTTGGAATTCTCCATGACAGGAGGTATGTTTACTTATATCTCGGGTCACTGTGAGGTCAAATTAAGCAAATTGGATAGGTATTTGGTTAATGCCCCCTTTATGTGCCGATGGCCGAATGCGAGACTCGAGGTTCATAAACAGGGATTGTCGGATCATTGCCCTTTGTCCCTGTCATGTACAGCAGCAGATTTTGGCCCCATCCCTTTTAGATTTTATAACTCTTGGATTGGGGAGCAAAGACTAGTGGAGATTCTAGATTCGGTTTTGCCTATATTGATGGGGGCGGGTAAAAAATATGTGATCTTAGCTGACTTCCTGCGCCGTGTCAAGGTGTACATTAAAATGTGGAGGACAGAAGTTAAGGAGAAGGAAAACAAGGACATACTAGATATGCAAGAGAGTATTCGAGATATAGAGGAAAAGGTTGCTAATGGGACGACTTCGGTGGTCGAGAAGAAGTTGAGAATTGATCTCCGGGTCAAGGTAAACAAATTAGAGTCTATCAAAGTTAAAGATCTCCAGCAAAAGGCTCGAGTTAACTGGGCTAAATTCGGCGATGAAAATAGCTCTTTTTTTTTCACAAGATCATCTCTACTAATCTGGCTAACAACAGGATAAACGGGCTGCGTTTTCAGAACAGAGTTGTTTCTGACCTGGGGGAATTGAAAGAAGAGATTAGAAAATGGTTCAAAAAACAATTTGCAGAACCGATCAGGCGTAGGTCTGATCTCGACGGTGGTGGGTTGCCGAGTTTGTCGGAGCAGTGCGGGAGGATTCTTTGCGAGAGGTTTTCTGAAAAAGAGGTGTACACGGCTGTTAAAAATTGTGACGGTGGAAAGGCTCCAGGTCCCGATGGGTTCTCTTTAAAATTTTATAAGGTTTTTTGGGAAAAGCTTAAATATATTATTGTGGAGATGATGCACGACTTCCACTCGAGTGGCAATATAAGCAAAGGATGCAACTCTTCATTCGTAGCTCTGATACCCAAATCGAAGGATCTGCAAGTTATTGCCAGCTTCTGTCCGATCTCTTTGGTTGGGTCCTTGTATAAAATTATAGCTAAAGTCTTGGCTAATAGGCTTAAAAAGGTCATTAACGAGATTTCCTCTCCCGTTCAGTCGGCTTTCGTCGGTGGACGAAATATTCTTGATAACCCTCTGATTATTAGCGAGACGGTGGCTTGGGCGAAAAAATCAAAATCTAAGTTGCTTATTTTTAAAGTCGATTTCAAAAAGGTATACGATTCCATTAACTGGAAATTTCTCGCCCGTATGTTGTCTAAAATGTCTTTTCCTGAGCAATGGATATGTTGGATAAAAGGTTGTCTTGAATCTGGCATGGGGTCTGTCCTCGTTAACGGTTCGCCAACTAAAGAATTCAAGTACAAGCGGGGTCTAAGACAGGGCGATCCCTTAGCCCCTTTTTTGTTTATTATAGCAATAGAGGTGATCACGTTATTCATGAATAGGGCATGCGACTCGGGCATTTATCACGGCTGCCAACTTCCGAACGGAGGTCCTATGTTGATACATCTCTGCTACGCGGATGATGTGATTTTTTAGGTACTTGGTCTGATGAAAACATGATAGCCCTTAATCGTATTCTTAGGTGGATTTATCTCGTCACCGGTCTCAAAGTTAACAGGCGGAAAAGCAAAGTTTTTGGTATAGGGGTAAATGTGGATGAAGTGGTCCGGGTCGCTAAATTGGTAAACTGTGATGCGGGTTCCCTTCCGTTCACATATTTAGGTATCCCTATTGGTGCAAACATGAAAAGAGCCAAGTTTTGGAAGCCGATCGTCGATAAATTCACTGCTAAGCTTACAAAATGGAAGGCTAGGTACCTCTCGTTTGCGGGTCGGATGACTTTAGCAAAATTGGTCATTGGTAGCCTTCCGTCTTACTTTCTTTCGCTGTTTTCAGCCCCTAAATGCATTATAGAAAAGCTCGAGAAGATTAGGCGGGATTTCTTATGGGGTAAAAGTTGTTCGGGTTATAAGATGAGATGGATAAGATGGGATTTGTTGCTTAAATCTAGGAAAGATGGAGGAATGGGTATGGGGGGTATACAAGAGTTTAATCTCGCTATGCTTTCGAAATGGTGGTGGAGGATTAAAGCAAATCCGAGTCAGCTTTGGACTGAAGTTGTGGCAGCGGTTCATGGAGGTAGTAGCGCTTCGCAGTCTTTGATTCCGATAAAAAAAATCGGTCCCCGGGGTGTGGAAAGATATAGCTTCGGTCGAGGTATCTCTATCCAAAATCGGCATTAATATTAAAGAGAAACTTGTACAAGATGGTTCATGTTGGAAATGGGGTAATGATCCGGCCGGTTCCTTCACAGTCAGACAAGTGAGAAATGACATTGAAAAGGCTTTGCATCAAGAGGTAGATGATGGGTTTATGTACGATTGGAACAATTGGGTTACGTCAAAAGCTAATTATCTGTTATGGAGGGCGATGATGGGATAGGTAGCTTCGAAGTGTGGGCTTATGCATAGGGGCATTATTTTCGGCGATATGATGTGTCCTAGTTGCGGGTTATATGAAGAAAATACGGACCATATCTTTGTTAACTGTTTATGGGCCAAGTGTGTGTGGTGGAATGTTTTGGCTTGGGTACGGATCAAGTTTACTGAATGCGACAATCTTAAAGATTTTATCACTCTTATTACTCAAAGCCCGGGTGATAAAGTGTGGAAAAAAGCGGTGTACATGATTGCCATCGCGACTGTCTGGAGAATTTGGTGGGCTAGAAATCAGAAAGTTTTTGAAGATAATTTCATCCCGTTCAATAGGATGGTGGACCAGATTAAGGAGGATACCTACGTTTTGATTTGCAACCGATCGAAGCTAAAGCCGCTCAAATGGGATAACTGGAAGGTTTTTGATATTGTGGAAATAATGCAATCCGTTTTGTTTCTCTCGTTTTGTTTTGTTTTGTTTCCAGCCCCTTGCTGGCTCTTTATATATATATATATATAAAGTGTGTTTGCTGTTCTCAAAAAAGAAATTAACTATTGGAAGTCAAACACATGTTATGTGGATTGGATGCAATCTTCAGGGTTTTTCTTTAGGGTAACTTTACAGAAATGTAATTAAGTTTGCTAGTGTTTCAATTAAATCACTGAAACTTTTTTTGTCTCTCTAAAGTGATTGAAATTTTATTTGTTGTTCTAATACTATATAATTATCGGGTTTTCAGGTTACCCGAATGATGTGTCATGTTTCATTAATGACATGGAGTTTCATTTTTTTTAAATATCACATTATTATTGTAAAATTTATTAACAGGTTGGTTTTAAGTTTGAAAAAAAAAACTTTTTTTTATGTTTAAATCATAAAATTATATATATTTGGTGTGTAAATTAAAAAAAATAGTGAACAATTGTTATAACTGACATTTACTTTCATGAAATTCACAAATCAATTGAATATAAATAGCAAAAAAAAAGTTATAGACCTTGTGTTGAAGGAAAAACAGTAGTGCGTCACTTAAAAGCTATTTGATAATTGATGACGGGGGTAGCCCAAGACCAAATAAAATGACTAAAACACATGAATACTTAAAAGGTTAAAAGGTTCAAAGGTTAAAAATCCGGGAGTTGAGATAAAGCAACACGTGAACAGTAAATGGTCACATCTCTGATTGCTTCACCAACCTCCTCAGCCATAAAAGTAACACAAGTCCTCAGAGTACAGCCTTTTATCTGCAGGTCAAAAGGCTTTAACCCCTAAAAAGGGTAAGTCCCCAACTGCAAGCATGTTCACTAGTCAAACAACTTCCTCTTTGAGCTAAGGCTTTTCCTATAAATGTGACACTTCATTAAGTGTGAAAAACATTCTGAATGAGCTCTGATTCCAGGCGAATCTCTAGTCATTGTTCTTGAGTACTTGTTCCATACAAGTCACTCTCTATCACATTCAACTCATACATTCCTATTGCTCCCACATCCGAGACTGAACACATTTCAGTGGAGGATCCCGAGCAAACAACAAAATCAAACTAGTGAACCTCTCTCCACGTCTTGCAAACGTGGGGGGACCCCACAACCTGCGTTAGGCAAAACCGAACCCTTCAACCCTTTTGCCTAACCAGCCTTGCTACTAACACTGGTCTATTATCTGGTACATCAACAAGTTGGCGCCCACCGTGGGGCTACGCCACTAATTTTCTTCAAAAGGACCTAGTAGTGTAGCTCCATCTTCTTGAAATCACCATGTCAGAAAGTGAGTCTCCGGGAGAGGTAAATCAAGTTCCAAATACCTCTACCCCAAGTACTGGCCGAGCTCATGTGGCTATACCATCGTCTTTCTCGACACTGGAGAGCACTCCCGAGTTTCTCACTTTCCACACTCCAACTCCATCTAGATCAGGGGTCCCTTCCCCTAATGTCGGTGTCTCAAACACCCCCTCACATGTCGAACTTACCCCTGAAGGGGTCGCCAACAATTTCCTGGAGTTGAGGTCTCTCCTCAACCAATATGTGAGTAGGGAGAGAGACAAGGGAGTGAGGATTCATTTGGACTATGACGAACCAGAACTGACTCTATCTCCTGGACCCCCACCCCTCCTTTTACAAACTCACAACCTTCTGCATCTAGGGATGAGGCTGTCCCCAGTAATCCTCCTCCAAATCCTAACCCATACCTGTACACAAGGCCAAATCCAACAACATTTCCTCTTTTCTCTTCCCAACCAGCTACAGTCGGTGCCCCACTAGGGCATGAGCTGGCTTTGGACCAGCTCCTACAATCTCCTGTAGCAAGCCTTCCACCCTCAACAACAACTACATGGGAACAAGCTTTGTCTGTACTCCCCTTGGCACGAAGTGCCGTTATGAGCACTCCTTTGGGAGTTAGTTGCCCAGTTGCACCTGGAAGCCTTCAAGGCTTCAACCTTATGCCCCAGATGATGGCCCAGATGATGGCCAGCGTCCCGTGGCAGCACTTTATTAATCAAGTATTGGCCACTCAAGGGAATAATAATAACAGCAGCAACATGGGTGCAAGGGTTGAGGAAGATTTGGCCAAGCCTTACAAGCCAAGTAATCTCTCATGCTTCTCACAGAAAATAGCCGATTATGATTTTCAAACGAAGATCAAGATGCCATCCCATATCAAGACGTATGATGGGACTGAGGATCCGGAAGATCACCTTCAGATCTTCACTGGTGCCGCCAGAATCGAGAAATGGTCAAATGTTGAATGCTGCCTTATGTTTATGCAAACTCTCGTTGGTTCTGCCCGGATATGGTTCAACGATTTGCCTGCCAGAAGCGTTCGAAGCTTCGATGACCTAAGTAAAGGGTTTTTGGCCAATTTCTCACAGCAAAGGCGATACGTCAAAGATGCTACAGTAATCTTTCAGATAAAACAAAGGGATTATGAAAGCCTTCGAGAGTTCATTGAAAGGTACAAGAAGGAAGGTCTCACATATGTAGGGGCAGACGAAAAAATGAGAGTGGCCGGTTTTATGAACGCTATTACATCCAAGTATCTCAGAAGAGATTTCAACAAATCCCTGCGCAAGACCTTGGAAGAAGCTCTCGAAAGGGCTGAAGCCCACATCAGAGGAGAGAAGGCCGTAGACATTAAAGAGCAAAGAAAAAGGGGATCAAGCTGGCGAGGCAACAGCCCGGCTAGGAAAAGGGGAAGCTTCCATTCATATGACAGGTGCCAAAAGGGTTCAGTTCAGCGAAGGCCTGAAGGTCGTAACCCTTCCAGCAGAGAAAAAGGCATAAGCTTCACACCCCTTATCAAGACCCCTCAAGAGATTCTTGCCACATAAGAAGTAAAGCAAAGCTTTCGACCTCCAAGACCTCTCCCCAAAAGCAATAGGAATGAGAATTCCACCCAATTTTGTGAATTTCATGAGGAAAAGGGTCACCATACTAACGATTGCTTTCAACTGAAGAAGAGGATTGAAGAGGCCGTCAAATCCAGGGAACTCGCTCACTTGGTCAAGGGGGTGAGGGACAAGATGGCCGAAGGAAAGGGCAAGGAAGTTAACATGGTGGATTTTGATGGAAAGGTTCCTCACAAACGACAGAGGTTGGAAGCTTGGGAGCTTCAGTGTGTTTGTTTCCCTCCAACAGAAAAGAACCTACTTGCAAACCCTCTTGTGGTTGAAGCAACCGTGGGCACACTACAAACAAACAAAGCATACATAGACACTGGAGTAGCCACTGAAATCATGTTTGAAAAGTTCTTCAACCGTTTGAGCAATGAGGAACGTTCGAAGCTTCAACCCTCCGGAACCTCCATAAAAGGTATCGCAGACATACCCTTCAAGCCTTTAGGGAAACTAACCCTTGATGTCCGTTTCAGCGAAGGAAAGATGGAAAGAGTTCAACCTCTCACTTTTGTGGTCATCAATATACCTTCAAACTATGATGTAATCATAGGAAGACTAGGGCAGTGTGCTTTCTACATGGCTGTTTCTGTCGGTCATGGCACTGTCAAATTTCCTACCGAGAGGGGGATCGCAACCCTTCAACCTACTCAAGAGGCCTACATGGTTGAAGGTGAAAGCTCCAGGAATGAAGAAGACAAGCAAAGGCTGATCATAAATCCCAAGTATCCTGAGCAAAGGATAAGGGTAAATCCAAGCCTTTCACAAGAAACCCTCTCATATCTCGAAAAGCTCTTGGTACACTATAGTGATGTCTTTGCCTGGTGCCCGGAAGATATGACGGGTATCCCTCGAAGCATTGCTGAGCATGAGTTAAGAATACAACCTAATGTCAAGCCTGTTGTCCAAAAGAAGCGAAGTCTAGCACCCGAAAGAAGCTTGGCTGCATGCCAAGAGGTTGAAAAGCTTGTGTCAGCCGGCATTCTCCGAGAAGTCAAGTATTAATCCTGGGTTGCAAATCCAGTCATGGTTCGAAAGCCTGACAACTCTTGGAGAATGTGTATAGACTTCAAAGACTTGAACAAGGCTTATCCTAAAGATTGTTACCCGTTGCCAGAAATTGATCTCAAGGTTGACTCCCTCACTGGCTACCCTTTCAAGTGTTTCCTAGATGCTTACAAGGGTTACCACCAAATTCTCATGAAGGAAGAAGATGAAGAGAAAACCACCTTTCACACGGATAAAGGAATCTTTTGCTACCAAAAGATGCATTTTGGTCTAAAAAACGCGGGTGCAACCTACCAACGCCTAGTTGACAAGGATTTTGCTAGTCAAATTGGCAGGAACATGGAAGCATATGTTGATGATTTGGTCATCAAAAGCAAAACGGAATACCAAATGCTTGATGACATCCAAGAAACCTTCAAGAACCTAAGGAAGGTCAACATGAAGCTCAACCCCGAAAAATGTTCACTTGGGTTCGAGGAAGGAAAGTTTTTGGGACACATTGTGGGAAAACAAAGTATAAAAGCCAATCCAAACAAGGTGAAAGCTGTTCTTGAGACCAAGCCACCAAGAAGCAAAAAGGAGGTAGAAAGTCTAAATGGGAAGCTTGCAGCCCTGAAGCGTTTCACCTCCAAATTGGCTTAAAGGTCTTTACCTTTCTTCAAAACGCTCAAGGGATGCTCCGACAAGAAAGACTTCAAATGGACTGATGAGGCTGAAGAAGCCTTCAATCAGATGAAGAAACACCCAACTTCTCTACCTGATATTGCAGCCCCGGAAACGGGAGAATTGATCTCGGTATACCTTTCAATTGCTGAAAAAGCAATAAGTGCGGTCCTCACCATTGAACGAGTCAAAGTTCAGGTACCCATTTATTTCTTCAGCAAAACTCTAAAATTGGCAGAAATCAAATATCCTCCTTTGGAAAAACTTGCTTTAGCCCTGGTCCAAACGGCTAGGAGGCTTCGAAGGTATTTCCAAGCACACCCCATACAAGTGGTCACCGACCAACCAATAAAAAGTGTGCTTGAAAAACCGGAGAATTCAGGACAATTAGCCAAGTGGGCTGTTGAACTCAGTGAACATAACATCACCTATGTTCCCAGAAAAGCCATCAAAGCCCAAGTCTTGGTTGATTTCATTGTAGAAGTCCCAAAACAAACAACTGTTGAAATAAACACAGCTGCCACTGAACCTTCAGACCTTGAAGCCTGGAAGCTTTTCACCGATGGGGCTTCAAGCGTTGAAGGATCAGGGGCAGGCCTTATTCTAATCAACCCAGAAGGGTTAGAATTCACGTATGCTCTTCGATTTGATTTCCGGACCACCAATAACGAAGCTGAATACGAAGCACTAATATCTGGCTTAAGGTTGGCTAAGGAAATGAGGGTCCAAAAGCTTAAAGTCTTCATGGACTCGTTGTTGGTATCAAGTCAAGTGAATGACAGTTATGTTACAAAGGAACCTAACTTGAAGAGGTACAAGGAAAAAGGCAAAGAACTGATGAACACATTCCAAACGTGTACCATCAAGCAAATTCCCAGGTCTCAAAACAAGAAAGTTGATGCTTTGAGTAAACTCGCTTCCCCCACTTTTGCCCACTTCACTAAAAAGGTGTTGGTAGAAGTACTGAAAACTCCATCAATTGAAGAATTGGAGGTTCAAGACGTAATCACCAAAGAAGGTCCCAATTGGATGACTCCAATCAAGAAATTCCTTAAAAATGGTGAATTACCTGCTGATCAAACAGAGGCTGAAAGGGTTAAAATCAAGTCTAGACAGTACGTGTTGCAAGGCGAAATCCTCTACAAGAAGGATTACCTTGCACCCTTGCTGAGATGTGTTGGTCCCGAACAAAGCCAGTATTTGGTCAAAGAGGTTCATGAAGGGATATGCGGAGCCCATTTTGGAGCAAGAACGGTGGTTGCCAAACTAATGAACCTTGGGTATTTTTGGCCCTCCATGCACCGAGACACCACTGAGCAACTAAGGAAGTGTGATTCCTGCCAAATTCATGCACCAGTCCCGAAAAGTCCCAAGCATGATCTTGTCTCGATAACCTCAGCATGGCCATTTTATAAATGGGGGATGGACATCGTTGGCCCATTCCCACCAGCCAAAGGTGGAGTGATGTTCTTGTTAGTAGCCATAGACTACTTCACCAAGTGGCCTGAGGTTAAACCACTTGCAAAAATCACGGGCAAGCAAGTCATTGACTTTGTTTGGGAGAACATCATTTGTCGCTATGGGTTGCCAGGAGTACTTGTTACCGACAATGGAAAGCAATTCACTGAGAATCCTTTCAGCGTTTGGTGCAAAGAATTCAGAATAGCTCAGGTTTTCAGTTCAGTGGCATATCCACAATCAAACGGTCAGGTTGAAAGGACGAACCGAACCATAGTTGAAGGGATCAAAGCCAGATTGGGAAGATATGAAAGCAATTGGCTTGAAGAATTGCCAAGTGTTCTATGGGCCATAAGAACAACAGAAAAAAAACAAGCCACAAAAGAACACCTTACAGCTTGGTGTTTGGATCTGAGGCCGTAATTCCAGCTGAAGTAGGAGTTGTTACACAAAGAACAGTCAACATGGATCCCGAAGCATACCAAAAAGAGACCATGTTGAACTTACAACTCTTAGAGGAAGCACGAGACCAAGCTGCAATCCAAGAAGCCAAGTACAAGCAAACGATGGAAGCCTATTACAACAAAAGAGTCAAATATGAACGTTTCAAGCCAGGAGACCTGGTGCTTAGAAACAATGAAGCTAGTAAGAAAGAGAACCAAGGAAAACTTGGCCCAAAATTGGAGGGGCCATATACAATCCTTGAATCACACAAGGGTGGATCCTATAAACTAGCAGACTCAGAAGGTAAAAGGCTTCCAAGACACTGGAATGGAAAAACCCTTAAGAGATTCCATGTGTAATCAAGAAAGATTGGTTTGTATTTCACAAAGTTGTATTTCAAGAGTTGATCACCTTTTGTAGCACAAAATCTCTTGAATGAATGATGATGTTTTATCAAATTTGTCTTTCTATCCTAAAATCAGGTTGAGAACCTAGCAAGAAACTCCATGGCAAGGGCCATGTAAAGGGATGAGCTCCCAGGCCATATCGCTCAATAGGTTCAAGGGTTAAATGAACATATATAAGGGGTGAGTTCCTAAATCAATACAATTCCATGAGACTTATTATTGAAAACAAAGTTGTCTCATAGACGGGTTTGAACAGCCTACATCAAATGTTCCTTAAGCCTTAGAAAAATATCAAAAAATAGGCTTACGAAATAAAACCAAACTAAGAAAGATGATGAATAGGATAGGTGCTATGTCTTCTTGTTAAAAATACCAAGGCTAAGTGACTGCAGCACTGAACCCTTTAAGGTATGAAAAACATAAAGACGACACAAACCCAACAAAGACAAAACCACAAAGAAAAGAAATAATCTAAGGAACAATACAACAACATGAGCAAATAGGTTACATATAACCCAAAACTCAAAGATACAAACCAAGTCATGAAACTAAAGTAGTAACCGGAAGCCTCGAAGGCGTCAAGCTACATACATAACAGCCAGAAGCCTTGATGGCTTGAAGCCAACCAAGCTGCCTTACCAAACAGGCACAAACACAAAAAACATAACACAAGGCAAGTAGTGAAAACTTAATAGCATAACAAAGAAAGTCTTAACAGACTCCCAAACATCCAAACAAAGATAAAGCAAGCCTCAGTAGCTTGCAAACCTAGGAAATTGTTCAAATGGCCATCCAGGCCTAACCACAACCACATAACAGGAACCTTAAGGGTTCCTGCGAAACCTTGCTTAAGTTAACATTACAAACCATAAATTGTTTTAAAGGGTGCTAAGAAAGCTACGAATATCAAGCATCGACGGAAGGCTTAGAAGCTCCAGAACTGTTACCTTTAGCCTTTTTGGTCTTCTTGGACTTCTTAGCCTTCGAGCCACCATCACCATCGACTGCTGGACCCTCCAAGCTTGCATCTTTAGCAGCATCAGGCTCTTCCGAGAAGGTATCCTCGCTATCTCCTGAGTAGGAACGTTTCCTTGAAAGAGAACCAAGTACTTCGGCACATACCTTCTCATTAAGACCATCCGGTTTTAGTTCCTGCAAAACGGATAGGGGCTTACCAAAACAAGCTGCAACCTGGCTCACATACGGATAGGTCAGCCTCTCCATCTGCTCAACGGAACCCTTGAAGACCTCAGAAGCTTCAGGACGGTACAAAGGAGATTTTTCCAAAGGATGACCAGATTCATGAAGCTTGTAACCTGCAATGAGACCTTGATATTTCCCCAAGTTGAGTAGTTTAGTATAAACTTCACCAAGAGCAGAATTGAACTCTTTAGAGTGAAGAAGGTAGGTAACAACTTGGTGGAAACCATGCTCAATAAGCCACTGGTTATCACCAATGGCTAGAGCAACCAAAGCCTTCAAGCCATCTTTTTCTTCATCAAAGGCCTTCTGTTGAACAGCCAAGGCCTCCCTATCAGCTTTTAGCTTCAACTGGTCAGCTTCGAAGCTTTTCTTGAGATCACTCACTTCAATCTCATGCCTTCTCGTCAATTCGCCTACCTTCTTGACCCAAGCCAGCTCATTCTCAGAAAAAACCATCAATTTCTTTCTTCATAGCATCCATATAGGCTTTCATCGTCTCTTTCTTCTTGGAGGCTTCCTCATACTCCCGCATACCCTTAGCAAAATGGGTAACACCTTCAGCCAACAGGGCTGAAAGGTTGCAGGAACTCAACATCATTCTCGAAATAAGATGATCAGCCTCCAACTCAGAAATAGCACTTCGAACACCGGGAGGAGCAAAGTGGGCCAAGGCTTCAGCACAAACAGTCGGGTCTTTGAAGCTATCTCCAACTTTTACCCCCCAATTGGGAACATACACCTCTGTAGCCTCTGAACCTTCGAAGCTCTCAACACTTTTGGCAGACAAAACCTGGATGGTAGGAGTGCTACATTTCTTAACCAACTTCTTCTTCTTGCTAGAAACAACCAACTCTTTATCCTTACCCTTTGACACATCAACCTCAATAGCCTGCTCTGCTGATACTTCAATATCATCACTAACATCTATGGGCTCTGAACCAGATGGCTGATCAGCACCTTTCAAATAATGTTTTGAGCGACAAACAGAAACTTTGGAACCTGTAGCTTTGGTAAAACCTTTGACGTTTGGGACACTCACGTAGCCGGAACCCTCGAATCTATGATCGGATGCCCTAACAACCGCATCCTCACCTAGAGTGGCAGCAACATCATCAAAGGCAACGTCGGAAGTATCATCACTCTTGATAAAATCGAGTGCAGACATGACTGCAAAACAAACATAAAACGTGCAAGCAAACAAGAAACAAGAACATAACAGCACAACAAGAATAAATGCATACCATGCCCGTCTCTCAAAAGCACCGGGTCCCGATCGCGATTTTCCCACAACTTACTGAGACCCAATAACACCAACAAATGCTTAGGAAAGGGACGAAGCCTTGAAGGGCACTCCCTAAGAGTTTCTAAAAAATGAGCATTTATATCAAAGGCAGAAGGTTCAGGTTCATTCAAAACGGCATCTGGGTGCCTCCAAACAAGTTTAAAAGGAACAATTTCCTCGGACACCCAGAAAAACCGGTCCTTCCAGACACCGAGGGAAGAGACCATAGACGAAATCAAGCAAGTGTCAACTTGAGACGTCTCAAAGGTGAACCAATCACCATTCTTAGCCAGTCAGAAAAAAAGACGGAACGATAAAAGAGTTGGGTCATACCCAGAAGCCCGGCACAGAACTTCAAAGTGTAAAACCCTAACCATGCCATGAGGGTGAATTTGACCGAAAGATATGCGATAATACTCCAGGATATTCAAAACAAAGTTCGAAAATGGGTGACGAAGCCGGTGCAACCGGTTTAAACTTTGTCCATATTCCCCATTCCATACAAAACAAATCGACCTCCTCTTGAGTCATTCAGGAAAACGACTTCGCTAAATCCTTACGAGCACCCATGATAATAGAAAATAAGAAGAAAGTAAGCAATCGGAACTAACCTGATTCGAAAAAGGGGAAACTTGAGGAAAAGAGAGCAAATGATGTTCTTCTGTGAAAATAGATGTTAATTAATGAATAGAATACAATATAATTAAACGGATGAATTAAAACCGCCGCCTGACACAAAAGGAAACTGCCACAAGTCATATCAACTGTCTTGTCAAATTCAAAAATCAAAAAGCTCAACCGTTTTCAACCCTTCAAGCTTCGAAGCCTTGAAGCCTTTAAGCGATACAAATACATGTGTAAAAGTCAGAAGTCTTTGAGCTCATCTCCCAAAAACCTCTGACTTGGGGGGCTGATGACGGGGGTTGCCCAAGACCAAATAAAATGACTAAAACACATGAATGCTTAAAAGGTTCAAAGGTTAAAAATCCGGGAGTTGAGATAAAGCAACACGTGAACAGTAAATGGTCACATCTCTTATTGCTTCACCAACCTCCTCAGCCGCAAAAGTAACACAAGTCCTCAGAGCACAGCCTTTTATCTGCAGGTCAAAAGGCTTTAACCCCTAAAAAGGGTAAGTCCCCCACTGCAAGCATGTTCACTAGTCAAACAGCTTCCTCTTTGAGCTAAGGCTTTTCCTATAAATGTGACACTTCATTAAGTGTGAAAAACATTCTGAATGAGCCCTGATTCCAGGCGAATCTCTAGTCATTGTTCTTGAGTACTTGTTCCATACAAGTCACTCTCTATCACATTCAACTCATACATTCCTATTGCTCCCACATCCGAGACTGAACACATTTCAGTGGAGGATCCCGAGCAAACAACAAAATCAAACTAGTGAACCTCTCTCCACGTCTTGCAAACGTGGGGGGACCCCACGACCTGCGTTAGGCAAAACCGAACCCTTCAACCCTTTTGCCTAACCAACCTTGCTACTAACACTGGTCTATTATCTGTTGCATCAACAATAATTGATATCTTGTCTCATGAAATTCGAAAATCTATTAACAAAACAAAATATTCAAGGGGAAGCTGGTAGCAAATACACCCCAATACAACAATATTAAAGTGGACCGGTGATTTTGATCCATCATCACGTTGTCATGTTGAAGGTTTCGATTGATGATTGTCGTACAAGCTTTTAGGGTTAAAGTAAGTTTTGATTTTAATATAAACTAGATGAAAGCCCCTGCCGCGAGGCGGCCGGGGCTTAGAAATTAAGATGCAATTGCGGCCGGGGGCTTAGAAATTAAGATGCAACATATACGTCTAAAGCATAAACGCTACCTTCAAACCATTCAAAAGGTTTTTGTGTAAACGAACTCCATAATTGACGACATTTCGAATATAGATAGACTATCTATATGAAATATAACAAATGAAAATATAGGTAAAAATACAAGGCATATGTGCAGAAATCGGTGAAGAACTTCACCATCATGTTTGCTTTCTTAGCATCCTTCATCAAAAATCCAAAATACATCGAAATATTCTCCAACTTATTTGAAAAACATAAAAGATCTAAAAGTTATGATAACTGAATAGACTAATGCAACAGCAAAGTGACCAAGATTTTATTACACCAAGGCATAACTTAAGTTACCCCTTCTGTCTATAAGACCGCCATGGTTACAAAGTGGTTGCTAGTGGAGAACCTCACACTTGCCGTCCTTCAATTATGCCATGCCAAGATACAATCTGGACTTAACTCGTCACAACCTCTAAAACACCTGGATATATATCGACTCCAGACATCCACACATAAGTAAAAGTCTTGCCCATATTAGAAGCTGGCACTTTTGGTCCGTTACCCGACCGACCTTTTGGTGAAATTTTTCTGTTAGACGACCATGGTTGCAACTTGCAATAGAAGTTGCAAGTGGAGAAACTCGCACCTGCCGTCTTTGGATTCTGCAGCATCAAAAGACGTTTTGCAATTAACTCATCACAACCTCTTGACACCTGGATGAATAACACCAAACACATAGTACAAGTTTATAAATAAGAAGCAAGTTACCAGCCATTTTATAATTCACATTGAAACTAAATGTGAGTGGATTCCTTTGATAAAAGCAACAAAAAGAGTAATAATTTAAGCTTTAGATTAATGTGCCAACAGTCCACCACATCGAGGTATGCTCTTTGTTTTTTTATTAAGTAGAATGAATGGTTGAAGCTACTGATTCAAAAGACATTTGACATGTTTAGCTTTTGATTCTTTAGAATGAGTGGCTAAAGGTATTGATTCAAAAGCCATTTGTTATGTCTAACTAATAAGGTAATAAGATATATAAGTACAAACTTTTTGTAGCATTTGTAACTACTTGAAAGCAATCACACCTAATGGTTTTGAATAGCAATTGTGATGTATTGATTTATTTAAAATTCTTAAAAATTTATAATTATTTACACAACTTCACATTTAAGTTTATAAAATTTGATATTTGGTTATTTGTTGTTTTCAGTTTTAGCATAATAATCGTTCAACCAGCCTTATTACACGGGCACTATCTATTGGGTATGTCTCAGTACCTGAAATTTTTGCTGCATCTTTAAGTTAAAAATGTTGTTTGGTCAATGTCTGCTGCTTATAGGCTCCAGCCCAAGATATGCCCCTTTTATGTCAGGGACCTTTCTGCCCCGTTGTCCCATGTCTAGCTGGTCTAATTAAGAGTCGCATAACCCTTGAATCACCTCCTAATCATGATGTTTTTGTTAGATCAAGGTGTCAATTCAGATTTGATATCTGTTTACCTATTTCCGTGTTTTGTTTTCACTACATAATCAAGTAAATGTTCACAAAAATAAAACTTACCGCAGTCATATCGACGAAGTAATTGACATGATCAAATGCAAGTGATACTGGGGCTGAAATGAAAGCACCATTCCTTTCCTTTTAGCTGCCATTTCTGTACCTGAAATCAATAAATTTCCTTATAAACATAACATGTAAGGTTTTCATTCTTCAAACAGAACATGAACTAAACATTGATCATTTACAGCTAATTCAGGGTGTTTAATTTGTTCATCTTCATTTGGAACCACGGTTCTTGAACTTTCACAAGCTGTGCATTTCAGGTTGAAAATAACATTAGATCAGATCAAGAAGTTCAATTAACTAATGTCTAATTCAATACGTAACCATAAACTTACGATTCAAATACGTGAAAGACAAAATGAAGAAGATGGTAAAGATCACTAAATACGCCCAGAAACAGTGGATGAAAAGGTCTCAATCTGCATATCTTTGGAACCTGTATGTCACATTTCTCCGACATCTACTGTTCTGGTAGCCTGAGATAAATTTCGATGCCACTTCATGTAGTACCTATGAAAACCAAGGAAACCACCATCCTTAACTACCAGATACTTAAAATATCAAGAATAGACAAGCTCTACTGAACTATATATCAAACATATAGCAATCAAATCATGATAAATAATATGACAAAGACATAGATGTACAAACCAAAACTCCTACAGAATGAACACATGTCTCAAGTTCCGTTAATTCCTCACTTAAGATTTCTTCATAGACCTAAAGCACAATTAATTAAACCTAACAAAAAAAAAAAAGAGAGCTTCAAATGTTAAGTACTAAATGTAACCCAAAATTCTTCTACTGGCATTTCAACAAACAGTTGGTAGGCAAGCTTTAAAAACACCAAAATCACAATCAACTATAATGCAATATGACAAACAAAAGAAAGCAAGCAGAGGGCACACTATAGAATTCAGTTGACAATTTTATTTTTCAATAGAAATCAACATTTCAAATACCTTACAAAACCCCAAATCACTATCAATAAAACCTAAAAAATCCCAATAGAACAAAGCCACGAAAGCACACAGAAGAATTCTATTTCTTTGATTTCAGACTCTAATTTAAAATGGTAGCAAGGAAAAGCAAGCGTACCTTATCTCCAGTCAACCTCAAAAAAATTGTTGGCACTTCCGGTAACAAGAATGGCATGGAAAAGATGTTGACATAGAGAATAGAAAGGGTTTTGGGAGGAAGAAGACATGATGTGGTGTTTTGGGGAAGAAGGAGAGATGTTGCAAGTGTTTGGCACGTGTACGAAGCAGAATCACTATAACAACCCTCCTAAAATTTTCGACACCCTAAAAATAATTAAAATATCCCAATACGTCCTAAATACACTTCGTATACGAAAACAGGCCCGAATACCTTTATTTTTATTAAATTTAATTAAAAATCAAGTTTTTAGGGCTGTGGCGGGCCGCGAGCGAAGGGACATGAGGCGCAGCCCGGTGCTGCCATGTGTCGTTCAATGTGTCGAGCCTAGTGTGATGACCCAGATCAGCTAGGGCCTACTTACCCTACGTCGCGGGCCGTGTAACCCTTGGCTACATCCTTCGCGGGCCGCGAGGGACCTGAAATCAGGCCCTATAAATTGAGGGCATCGGCTGTTCAGTCGAATTCGCTCACAAATCTTTCTCTCTCTCGAATTTCTACATAGCAAACATAATTTTGGAGTATTATACCCCCCTAATTAGCGAAATTCTGCCTCGTTGTAAGTATCATAACCCCGGTTACGTATTAGATACGCTGCCCGATTGATCCAGGGTTCCGTAACGGCTGTCGTGGTTCTGCCCGACGTAGTCGTTGGAATGCCGTCTCAGGGAGGGTATTACTAATGTAAATATTGGGTTATTATACTAACGCGTGTGCATTTGTGTGATTTATAGATAATCACCAGGAAATCCTTAAAGAAAACCCTAAGACAGCAATGTGAGTAATCCTCCTTTTTTGCAAACTGTTTTTACAAAACCTCACTTAATTAATAATATACTAAACAGTGATTGAGTATTTGTATTCTACAATTATCGTCGGTATGTTGGGGTTTTGTATACAAAATTTGTTATTACATTGTGAGTAGTAACATGACCACCAGTCGGGTTGACAGTACCGTGGGTGGTAATTAAAGTAGATGGAAACAAATGTAATTGTACGACCGCCCTCAATGCTGTAGACTGATAAAACCTGTTTTGATTAAACTGGGATTCACTCACCAGAATTTCCCACTGACAAAATGTTTTTAAACGCGTTTCAGGTAACAAAATGTGAAAGCCAAATAGAAGCCAGCTGGACAGCACTGAAGGCTTGGAAAAGTGGCAATAAAAAGTTACCTAAATAAAGAGATGTTTTATTTAAATAAAATAGGGTTTATCCCTATAAAAATGTGTGTATTGAAACTTGGGAATTTCCCATGTATTTAATATTATAAAAGCGTGGTATTTTGCTCTGATAAAATATTTCCTAACTACGGTCCTGATGAAATTTCCGCTGCCAAAATGATAAACACCGATACCACTGAAAATGGCGGCGGCCGCCCGTTCCTAGGTAGTTAGGGGATGGAGATTGCGACAGACTGTGGTATCAGAGCTAAGCCACTGATTCAGCCACATAAGTGTTCTGCTGACACTAAGATCTTATTCAAATTGTTAGGAAATTAATAACGAAAATGCGTGCATATCTGTATTTTATTGTTGTGTGTTATTTGACTATTTGTTAGTTTACAGTATGAGCGACCAAGGACCTTCCGACGCCTACCGTTAGTTGTTCAGCTCACCTAGAAGCGAAGGCACCTCCCACAGCCTACCCTCTCAGGGTATTCAGCTGACAATGAAGATGGGATATTCGTATTTAAGGCTTAGTCTGAAGAGCCATTCCCTCCTAAAAAGAGAGGATGGTTCAGTAGGGGAGCGCATGAACGTAGGAAGAGAATGAAAAAGTTACAACAACAGCGAGTTTTAGCAGCCGCTAAGAGAGAAACAGATGCTCACACCCAAGATATGCTTAATAGGAGTTTAGCAAATTTCCATATCTTAGCAACCACAGTTGCCGACCCAAACCTGGAGCAACTCATAGCACCCCAACCATTACCCTTGTTTCCCACACAACCAATGGAGATTGAAGTCAACCTAGAAAACCAAATCCCAGCACCAGCCTTTGACTCAACTAAGATACCTAGAGTACCAGCACCCAATCCCTTAGACCCAGACTACGACCCGTGGTTTGACGACCATAGGGATTATCAGCAACGCTACCCAATATCAGAAGAACCCATGCCAAACCTAGCAGCTTACCCAGGTCTGGACCCTCTAGATCCCTATTATGATAATGACGAATACATTAGGGAAATCCTAGAGAATACATATCCTCAGGAAGAACTCATGCCACAATACCTAGATCCCATACCAGCTCCTTATATAGGAATTTTGATGCGCTTGGATCATTGCAACTGTCCCTAGGATGTTACCAGATGATCCCAAGTGTCCCTAGGGCAGTAAAAACCAGTTGCTCAGTCCCTGGTATCGAAAACAACCATGCAATGGTGGTGGAACAGGCTGCAACATGCAGCTGTCCCTTTTTTGGTCGCCGGCACCTTTTACGCGGCCCGCGTAAGAAATAGAGACGACCTACGCGGCCCGCGACGATGGGGAGTTCTGGTTAAAAGTTTCTCAGCTTTGCAATTTCAGTCCCTGGTCCATTTTAAGTTTAAATAACTTTCTTTTATTGCACTATTGACCCCCATAGTTAACTTTTAAGAGTCTTGGGTCACAATTTAACTCCGTTAAGCTCCCGGTTAGTTGCTAGACCACCCGAAATGTTCCTTAAGTGCGTAGAAACTCCATGAAATCATTAATCGTTATACATGGAAGCATAATGAAGTATTACAAAGCCTTGGGATCATAAAAAGGTCACTCAGAGGTAACATTTAACATGTTGACACATTTAACCCCTGTGCTTTGTAAATTTTATATTTTTAAGCATAAACGGCTTCTTATGTCCGACAATTTATTCATTCATGAATACGAACATCTTATGAGATCATTCAGAGGCATGAGTTTGGCATGTTGACGCATTTGATCCTTCTATACACATACTTTCTTCGTTTGTCAACTTTAGTCCCTTGAAAACAATTCGTTACACGTTTAAAGTTCATGACACGTGTTGTTACCATATTGGACATGATTTTATGAGGTGTTACAAAAAGCAAGGCCACAAGGCCAATGAATGCAAGCTTCTGAAGAAGGAAAATGCTCGATAAGTGAATATGGTTCATGAAGTCGATAACCTTGTTGCTATAGTTACGTACCTCTCGATTTTGGTCACGGAAGTGAATCTGGTTAGGCAAAATAACAAGGATTGGTGGGTCGATACGGGGGCTACCCGATATGTGTGCTTTGATAAAAGCCTTTTTAACACCTTCACGGAGGTGACTAATGGAGGAAAGGTTTTTATGGGAAACTCCGCCACGGCCGAAATTAAAGGGGAGGGGAACGTGGTTCTGAAGATGACTTCTGGAAAGGAACTCACTTTGTTAAACGTGTTGTATGTTCTAGAAATTCGTAAGAACCTTGTGTCGGGGTGGCAATTGAACAAGTTTGGGTTCAAAATGGTAATTGAGTCGAATAAGGTCGTGTTGACCAAAGATGGTATGTATGTTGGTAAGGGCTATGCCCTAAATGGAATGTTTAAACTCAATGTAATGGTTGTGAATGCAATGAAAGAAACCGCTACTAGTTCTACTTACTTGAT
Organism: Helianthus tuberosus; assembly: GCA_030545235.1. Lineage (NCBI taxonomy): Eukaryota > Viridiplantae > Streptophyta > Magnoliopsida > Asterales > Asteraceae > Helianthus > Helianthus tuberosus. Next base: position 82,488,664 of record CM060428.1, on the reverse strand, counting down.
TGAGTCTTCTAATCTTTGGCATGGTAGACTTGGTCATGTTAGTTATAATTCCAATCGTCATTTAATTAAACTTAATTGCATACCAACATTCGATATCGACTCAATTAATAAATGCGAAACTTGCGTTGAAGCAAAACAAATGAAATCGTCATTCAAAAAGGTTGAACGAATCACCGAACCCCTCAAGATGATCCACACTGATGTGTGTGATCTAAAAGCAATTCCTACTCGTGGTGGGAACAAGTACTTCATCACGTTCATTGATGATAGTACAAGGTATTTCTATGTGTACTTACTTAAGAGTAAGGACGAGGCTATTGACAAGTTTATCTTGTTCAAAGCCGAAGTTGAGAATCAACTAAATCGGAAAATCAAAATCGTAAGGAGCGACCGAGGAGGTGAATATATTTCACATGTTATTGACCTATGTGCAAAAAGTGGAATCATCCACGAACTCACGGCTCCTTACTCCCCTCAATCAAATGGCATTGCGGAACGGAAAAATCGCACCTTGAAAGAAATGTTGAATGCCATGATGATAAGTTCTGGTGTAAACCAAAACATGTGGGGGAAGCAATCTTGTCGGCAAATTATGTGTTGAACATGATATCCAATAAGAAAAAGGATGTAACGCCTTACGAATTATGGACGGGAAAGAAACCACCATATAAATCCTTGAAAGTGTGGGGGTGTCTAGCTAAGGTGGTGGTCACACCACCTAAGCGCCTGCTAATAGGACCCAAAATGGTGGATTGTGTATTTATAGGATACACCCGTCCTTATGGTCCTTATCGTTTTCTTGTGCATGATTCTAAGAACCCTAGAATATGTAAAGGCACCATAATCGAATCTAAGGATGCAACATGGTTTGAACATGTGTTCCCATACTTAGGTAAAGGTGAACCAAGTCTTGCTGGACTGGTTGTGGAAATTTTTCCAGATGATGAGATTGAAAATAATGAACCTCAAGAACAATCTAAGACTGAGGAAGTTGAAATCAGAAAGAGTAAATGGAAAAGAACTGAAAAATCCTTTGGGTTTGAATTTCTTACCTATATGGTAGAAGAGGAACCTCAAACGTACCAACAAGCAGTGAATTCCTCAGAAGGACCTCAGTGGAGGGAGGCCATCAAAAGTGAGATAGACTCTATCTTACAAAACAATACTTGGGAACTAGTGGATCTTCCTCAAGGATGTAAACCACTAGGATATCGATGGATTTTCAAGAAGAAGATGGAACCATCGATAAATACAAGGCAAGGTTGGAGATCAAAGGATATAAACAACAAGAATGTTTAGATTACTTTGATACATATTCTCCAGTTACGCGAATAACATCCATCAGGATGGTGCTTGCCATTGCCGCCATTAAAAATTTGGAAGTTCACCAAATGGATGTGAAAACAGCTTTCTTGAATGGAAATCTAGAGGAAGAAATTTACATGGAGCAACCCGAAGGCTTCACAGCCATTGGGCGAGAAAAGAAAGTGTGTAAACTTGTGAAATCCTTGTATGGATTTAAACAAGCTCCAAAACAATGGCATCAAAAGTTTGATAATGTCATGCTTGATGCTGGGTTCAAAATCAATGAATGTGACAATGTGTATATGTGAAGGACACATCAGATGGATATGTTATTTTGTGTCTATATGTAGATGATATGCTCATTGCTGGAAGTGATGACAAAATCATAAACTCTACAAAGAACATGCTAAAGGCAAGATTTGACATGAAAGACATGGGTTTAGTGGATGTGATTCCGGGAGTTAAAATCACACGAACCCAAAGTGGACTTGTTTTAAGTCAATCCCACTATGTGGACAAAATTCTTGAGAAGTTCAATGCAAATGACTCTAATGTAGCCAGAACTCCACCTGACACGAGTCAACATCTACCCAAGAATAGAGGTTAACCTGTTAACCAGTTGGAATACTCAAGAGTTATTGGTAGCTTGATGTATCTTATGAGTTGTACTAGACCAGACTTAGCTTATGTTGTGAGTAAGCTAAGTAGATATACGAGCAACCCAAGCTCAATTCATTGGAATTGTATCGTTCGCTGCTTCGTTACTTAAGATACACTCGAGAATACGGGTTGTATTATAACAGATATCCAGCAGTCATAGAAGGACACTGCGATGTAAATTGGATATCTGACACGAATGATTCCAGAGCAACAAGTTATCACACCCCGATATTTCCACGTATTACCGGTGGGCCCGGTGGGGAGTATCGTGACGTAGTTGATATCATCATAGTCAATATTCACAGTTTAATGCACAGCGGAAGTCTTGGATGAAAATAATATTACAAACCGAAATTCAAAGTATAAATAAATATTATACAGAAGGTTGTAAGTGGATCCACAGGCGGATCTTAAAACAGAAATTTAAATATTGTTCAACAGACTTTAGACGTTCAGAACTTGCAAGATTCTTTATTAACGCCTCGAGCTCCCAGCCAATTACGTACGGTACCTGTCACTTAGTCTTTTTGGAAAAATACGTCAGTTTACACTAGAAAATAAAATTAACCGACTCTTTTGAAAACATTTATGAAAATTGGTTTAAATGCACAAGGCATAAACATTTTATAACTTGGGACAATTATATTAATAACAATCTTGTATCAGATTTACATGTTTGTCCAACATTTAGGGCCGGTATAAAAGCCGAACAAGATTAATCGACACACCACAAATATAAACTCACAAGAAGTTTCCTCACGAGTGAGTATATCTTTTACATACGCAACAGACAGGTGTATGCCTACACCCCGTGCTTAAGTCGTGGCCATTCACGCTTTTTGAATGAGCCAAGGATATCCAGGACACGGTCGTTAACCCCCAATGTTATTTGTTATCAAGAAACACTGATTAAAACGGGATTATACAATTTAACCATATTTGATTAAAAGGTTTCTACACCCGACCAAGCGGTAATAATATATCGTATCCTAAGCCTGTATAAGGGAAAATAAGTTAAAAGTATTTACCTGAGCTTAAATGCAAATTTAGTATTCTCAGCCGTAAATCCTACTCAAACAAGTGCAAATACTTCTACCGGGGCTCTTAATCTGGAACGAAGGTTTTATTAACCTATTAGATTCCTAACGGGTCTTATTCAAGTTGTAACTTAGACCGGTTAGTTTTAAAGAAAGGTTTACGGTACGAAATGCTAGATTAAGCGGTGACCGGATTGGAATGTGATTTGGACCCGACAAGTATGAATACTTGTATATAATGGGTAAACTAAATACATTCTGGATTTTGAAGAAAAAATGATAAAGTTTGACCCGTTTCGGCAAATTTATGCAATCTAGTTACATAAACCGTACCGAACGCGTAAAAGCACAACGGGTAACCGGATGAGTCAAGAACAAGTTCCATAAGTTATTACGCTTAAAATATGTTGTGATATCAGTAGGATATCAACAATTATGCCCCAAATGTATTTAAGACCAATTTAAGTCTCGTAAGGGTATTTTGGTCATTTTAAAGATTATAAAAGAGATTTATTAGCAAACTGAGATTCTGGTCTAAAACATTCAGTAAAAGTATTTATTTTATCAAGTTGCATCAGTAAGATATCATACATATGTGAGGTTTATCATTTATGGCCAAGCTATGCACCGTAGGGGCATTTTGGTCATTTCACATATGTTTTTAAGGTCAAATTTGGAAGTATGAGTTCACAACTTGTACTTACTATAAAAATATTAAAATTTATTTATAAAATCAGTAGGTAACAAGTCTTAGGTGCCAAATATGGTTTTAAACCATACTATGCGCCTAATTAGCGTAAAAGTCGATATTTGACGATATTTAAGATGTTTATGAATTTCTGAGATTCTTATCAGTCTTGAATGCTTAAAATATTTTATTTAATATATAACATCAGTAGGAAAAGGTTTGATATGTAAATGATGTGTAAAACTCATTTTATTAATGAAAAGGGCATTATCGTCAATTACCGAGTTCATGCAAGAACTCTATATTATGGTCAGTATAAAATTTGACCAAAAATTCTAAAATTCCCTAAAAATTATATTAAAACAGTAGGTAACAAGTTTGGTGCCAAAAATTCGGTTTAAATATGATTTATGCTAAAAATGTCATTTAATTAACAAAAAGCTTTGTTTTACGATATCTTGCATAACTTTTGTTTGAGACCAGAAACTGAAGTCAAACTTCTTGGACATACTTATAAATCAGTAATAAAGCTTTTTGTCCTTTCATATTTTCAAAAATCTCGTTTTCATAACATAAGGGCATAATGGTCAACTTTTAAGCAAAATAACGGAACATGCAAATAACTCGGATTTCTATGGGACCATGTAGTATAACTTCAGAGAGTTATACTAACATATAATATGGTCACAAAGGAATCCTAAGGCATAACTACTCTAAGCTAAATCGAGTCAGAACTGAAAGTCAAAGCAAAAGTCTACTTTTGCAACTTTTGATTGCGAACCGAGCCTAAACTCAGAATTGTCGGGTTGAACATGCCTAAACATGTTCTTATATTATTTACCAAGTTATTTAAGTGATAAAATGTATTTTATAACTTCTACATTATCAGTTATAAATTATTTTATAAAAACTGACTCGTTTGACTTTTCTGTTAAGTACTTTGACCCGACAATTGACCAGGTAAATGTGATAATTAAGAGGTGCCCTTTTGAGGGTTTAACACCTACATAATTACCAACACATAGCCACTTTCAATTCGAATAATGGCTGGACCGTTTATGATTAATCAAAAAGTCAAAGCAGAATTACACTAACTTTGACTTTCGGTCCTTAAACTAATAAAAGCTTAACTACAGAAGCTAAGAACGCTTACAAGGGTCCTTAGCACGAAGATTAAACTTGAGAGAGCTTCCTTAATGACCAGGATGCTCCAGAATCAATGCTAGAGAGAGATGTTTGAGAATTTTGAATGTGTAAGTCTGAATTATGAATTGAAGCACCTATTTATAGCAAGAGGGGGTTGTTTGAGATGAATCCAAGTGTCCCCAGGTGTTATTTGATGCATACAAGTGTCCTTGTGGTTTCCCAAAACCGTATGCATGCTGCTGGTTTCATTCAGAGTTGCAGAAGATCTCATAAGATTGCAGGTTTTGCATGCTGGCAGCTGCTAGTTTTGGCTGGAAATGGCTTCCTGTCGCGCCAGACCAGGCAGATCCTGGCGCGCCACGAGTGGAGACAAGTTTCAAAGTTGTTTTGTTTTGTTGCAAGATCAGTCCCTGTACTTTCTGAACTCGAATAACTGACATTTTCAGCATGAGGGGTCCACATAATCAGGTCTGGGATGTTCTTGGGAGTGGAAACATGCATTCATATGTTTTGGATATATTGAAAAAGTCTCCCGATTGTAGAATTGTCACATTTACATTTTTGACCCTTTTTCTTGGAAATTGCAAGTTACATCACAAAATTGAACCGGAACTTTAATAAATCATTATCTAATATACATGAGGGTATAATAATATTTTACAAAGCCTTGGGAACGTTAAAAGGTCAATCAGAGGTAATAATTAACATGTTGACACTTTTAACCCCTTTGTTTTGTAACTTTTGATTTTAAGCACAAACGGCTTCTTGTGTCTGACAATTTATTCAATAACGAATACGAACATCTTATGAGGTCATTCAGAGGCACAAGTTTGGCATGTTGACGCTTTTGGTCCTTTTATATACATCTTTACACTGTTTGGCAACTTTAGTCCTTTAAAGTTATCTTTTAACATGATCAGGGTTTATGACACGTGTCACCACTGTATTGGACATGATTTTGCGAGGTGTTACATCCTCACCCCCTTAAAAGAAATCTCGACCTCGAGATTTACTGAATTAAATGAGGGTATTTTTGCTTCATCGTTGATTCAACTTCCCACGTATATTATGGGCCTCTACGGGCATCCCATTTTACCTTCACAATTGGCACATTCTTTCTTCGAAGCTTTTTAACCTGTCGATCTTCGATCGACAATGGTTTTTCAACAAATTTCAAGCTTTCGTCGATCTGCACATCCTTATAGCGTCTCATCGGCTAGACATTTCTTTAAATTGTAAATGTGGAACACATTATGAATTCCACTAAGCTCTTCAGGTAGATTTAGCGTATAGGCCACACATCCGACACATTCGATAATCTCGAATGGTCCGATATATCTTGGGCTCAGCTTGCCCTTTTTGCCAAAACGCATCACCCCTTTCCAGGGTGACACCTTGAGTAGCACTTTATCACCAACTTCAAATTTTAGAGGTTTGCGCCTCTTATCTGCGTAGCTCTTCTGCCTATCCTTGGCAGCTTTTAGACGATCACGGATCTGAACAATCTTATCCGTCATCTCTAGGACAATCTCAGGTCCTGGCAGTTGGGTTTCTCCAACTTCTGCCCAACAAACTGGCGTTCTACACTTTCTTCCATATAAAGCCTCAAAAGGCGCAGCTTGGATACTCGAATGATAACTATTGTTGTATGAAAATTCAATCAAAGGAAGATGGTCATCCCAACTTCCACCCAAGTCAATTACACAAGCCCGGAGCATGTCTTCTAATGTTTGAAACGTACGCTCACTTTACCCATCCGTCTGAGGACGATAAGCAGTACTGAAATTCTAACGAGTGCCTAGAGATTGCTGAAAGCTTTTCCAAAAATGAGATGTGTATCTTGTGTCCCTATCAGAGATAATAGACACTGGCACTCCATGGAGAGATACAATCTCATCCACATATAGCTGGGCTAGTTTATCGGAGCTATGCGTCTCCTTGATGGGTATAAAATGAGCTGACTTCGTCAGTCTGTCGACTATAACCCATATTGTATCATTCCCATGTTTTGTTCTTGGTAACTTGGTGATGAAATCCATGGTTACCATTTCCCACTTCCAAGTGGGAAGTTCAGGTTGTTGCAGTAAACCTGACGACTTTTGATGCTCGGCTTTAACCTGTGCGCACGTCAGACATTTAGCCACATTAGTGGCTATATATTTCTTCAAACCTATCCACCAGTATTTTGCCTTTAGATCCTGGTACATCTTATCACTGCCTGGATGGACTGAATATTTAGAACGATGGGCTTCTTGGAGGATCACATCTCTAAGTCCTCCATGGATTGGAACCCAGATTCGACCATTCAATCTAAGGATTCCATCTTTGCCATAAGACAATTGATCAGTAGTTACGCCTAACTTCTCATTCGGAAAGTTAGGTTCCAGTATAGTTTCCTTTTGAGCAGCTAACAGCTTTTCATTCAAGCTGTTCCTTAATTCAATGCTTTTGGCATTGATCCTAATAGGTTTGATCCTTTCTTTCCTGCTTAGTGCGTCAGCAACAACATTTGCCTTACTAGGATGATAGCGTATCTCACAATCATAGTCGTTTAATATTTCCATCCAGCGTCGCTGCCTCATATTAAGATCTTTCTGGTTAAACAAGTGTTGGAGGCTTTTATGATCTGAATAGATTACACACTTGGTTCCATATAGGTAATGCCTCCAAAGCTTGAGTGCAAATACAACGGCAGCCAATTCCAAGTCATTGGTGGTGTAGTTCTTTTCGTGCACTTTCAACTGACGGGATGCATAGGCAATGACCTTCCCTTTTTGCATAAGCACATAGCCCATACCTGTGTGCGATGCGTCACAATAAACCACAAACTCTTCGATCCCTTCTGGCAATGTCAACACAGGAGCATTGCTTAACTTCTGTTTAAGAATCTCAAAAGATTCTTGTTGTTTGGGTCCCCAATCAAACTTTATATTCTTACGAGTTAACGTGGTTAAAGGTGCAGCAATTCTAGAAAAGTTCTCAATGAAACATCTATAGTAACCTGCCAAACCTAAGAAGCTGCGAATCTCTGTAGGTGTTTTTGGTGCTTGCCAATTCATAATCGCTTCAATCTTAGCGAGATCTACCTGGATACCATGCTCGCTTACCACATGTCCAAGAAATTGGACTTCACGAAGCCAAAACTCACATTTAGAGAACTTTGCGTAGAGCTTCTCTTGTTGCAGAAGTTTAAGGATACACCGGAGGTGTCTTTCATGATTGGCTTGACTCTTGGAGTAAATGAGTATGTCATCGATAAAGACAATGACAAACTTGTCCAGATACGGCTTGCAGACACGATTCATGAGATCCATGAATGCTGCAGGTGCATTAGTGAGCCCGAAAGGCTTCACTAAGAACTCGTAGTGGCCATATCGCGTTCTGAATGCAGTCTTGTGTATATCTTCGGTTTTGACCTTCAACTGATGATACCCCGACCTCAAATCGATCTTTGAAAAGTAACTTGCCCCTTGAAGTTGATCGAACAAATCGTCGGTCCTGGGCAATGGATATCTGTTCTTGATTGTAACTTTGTTTAGCTCGCGATAATCGATGCATAGACGCATCGAGCCATCTTTCTTCTTCACAAATAGAATGGGCGCTCCCCAAGGAGATGAGCTTGGTTGAATAAAACCTTTATCCAATAGAACATCCAACTCTGTTCTTAATTCCTCCATCTCTGTCGGTGCTAACCGATAAGGAGCTCGTGCTACTTGGGTTGCTCCTGGAATGATATCGATCCTGAATTCCACTTGTTTGTCTGGAGGTAAACCAGGTAGCTCTTCAGGAAAAACGTCTGGGTATTCAGAAATAACAGGGATGTCTTCGATCTTGGGCTTTGGTTCATCTATGGTTACCTGTGCCATGTAAATGACACAACCTTTCTTCAAACACTTCGATGCCTTAAGCATAGATACTTGTTTAGGCAATCCATATTGTGTATCTCCTTGAATTGTAAGTGACTCACCATAAGGAGTTTTGATAACCACTTGCTTCTTATCACATGCAATTTGAGCTTGGTTAAAAGATAACCAATCCATGCCAATAACTATATCAAATCCTACTAGCTTCATTGGTAATAAAGACAACGGAAAAGAGTGGTTCCTAATGGATATGCAACATCCATCTAAAACCGTTGAAGCAGTCTCTAAAGTACCATCGGCCAATTCTACCTCATATTTTATGTCTAGAGTTTTAACAGGTAGATTTAACAGTTTACAAAAGTTATTGTCTATAAATGACTTATCTGCGCCAGAATCAAACAAAACTCTAGCATAAACATCATTGATGAGGAAAGTAGCTGTTATAATGTTATCATTCTGTACTGCCTCCTGTGCGTTCATCTGGAAGACTCATGCGTTTGTCTTTTTGGCCTCTTCAGGCTTCTTTGCAAGTTTTGGGCAGTTGGTTTTGATATGCCCTTTCTCGTTATAGTTGTAACAAGTTGCATTCTTTAACTCCTTGCATTCTAAAGTCTTGTGACCCTTGGTCTTGCAAATTCCACAAAGTTTAGCATGTGGGTCGATCGTACACTTTCTAGAGTGATGCTTTCTGCAGTTCCTGCACTTGGGTCTGTTATCTGACTGACTCGAGTTTTTCTTGAACTCGAAACCTTTCTTATGCTCGGAATTCCCTTTTTCTTCTTGTCAGAACGATGAGATATCTCTTCTTCTCTTTTCCTCTTTCCCTCATCATAAGTCTTAACAGACTTATTCCTGATTGCATCTAGAGTGAGGGATAAGGACAAGTCCACCACGGACCTATAAGTGGTAGGCCTGGATGCTTTAACATTTCCTTTGATTTCTGGGGCCAGGCCTTCGATTAAGCGTGCTATGCGCTTAGGTTCTTGGGTAACCAAATAGGGAACAAGTCGAGACATGGTGTTGAAACTCGTGACATAAGCTTGGCAATCTAAATTCTTCATGACCAGAGTCAAGAAGTCTGTCTCAATCTTTTCTACCTCATGCTGAGGACAGAAGTTTTCTTTGATTAATGCCACAAATTGTTCCCAAGACAAGTTATAGAGTGGGATCTTCCCCGTGGCTTGGATCAACGATCTCTACCATGCCAATGCTTTTCCTTTAAATGACTGTGAAACAAACTTCACAATATCCTGCTCTGCACATCCACTGATATCCACTACAGTATCCATCTCATCAAGCCATGTCATATAGTCAATGGCACCCTTTTCGCCTGTAAAGTCCCTTGGTTTACAAGAGACAGAGTATTTATAAGAGCAGGTCTTTGAGCGCGGTTCTTGATTTAACACAATTTGTTTGGAGGGGAGACTCTTCTGATTCGACGAATGACGTGAATCGTCCCTATGAGATGTATGTGTTTTGGAAGGGGGCTTTGAATGAGCCATAGTCTGTGTCTTAGTGTGGGTATTACTTGGTTCTTTGAACTGTCTGTCAATAGCTCTGGTGACAGCATTATCTATCATTGCTTGTAGGTCCGCACCCGTTATATTCATTCTGGTATTGTCATTCCTCATATTGGGATGATTGTTAACCTTGTCTGATTCAGGCATGCTGAAGCTTGATTTCTATAAAACAATTGACAAAAATTTGTTTAGAAGTCTATTATGGGATTCATCATTTTCGATGATTCATTAACCATGGTATAAATAGACCATATTTTGTTAATTTGATAATCAGATTTATTTTAAACTTTTCATTATAGTTATACCCAGTTATAAACCATTAAGGATATTAAAATGGCACAAAAAGGCCTTGTCACAACGACAGTTTTGAATTTATGAGCCATGATCTTATAGGATCGAGGCATTAAGGTTTGAACATAGTTCATTACCTTTCTTGATAGGGAGTCGTAGGCTACCACTGTCATTTGTCTTTTTGGACAATAGGTATAGCCTGTAGGCACTTCATCACTAATGGATGTTTATAATATGATCATCTTATTTGATGATATAAGCCATGATTTCTAGATCATTAGGCTAAATAAGGAATTGGAAGAATCCAATATAAGGATGACTAGTGTGATTTTCTCGAACCACATTTGTCAAGAGTGCTAGCACGTTCTTAGGTGTTAACAAGGATTTATTATCTTAAAAAGGACTTACCATCATGGCCATGTCTAAAATGACATATAGGCTATGTTATACCTTTTAAGATTTTCTTTTGAGATTTAATGGCAGATCAATTAAAATTGAATTGATATTTTGATTTGTGATTTTAATATATATGTATATGTTTAATGCCAAGTGTAATTTCAAAAAGGAAACTTCATAATAAGTCCTAAAAATTACAATAATGCCCTAAACGGGTCTTTAAAGAAATAACATTGTCCACGCAGGGACTAAAATAAGAAATACAAGCCCACGCAGGGACTAAATACATAAATAAAATGTCCACGCAGGGACTTAATTTGAAATTTGAAATTACACAACAATAAATAGGGATTTCTAATAGTCCCTCTTATTTTTTCCCTTAATGAGGCTTGCCAAACCCTTTAGAAGACCGCGACAACTTCTACGCTCTTCGTCTACCCTTTGTTCCACCTCATGCAACCTTTGGAGGATTTCTTGTTGCTGAGGCTGCTGGATTTGAGGTTGCGGCGGCTTCTACTGCTGAAGTTGAGGAGGCGGTGGGTATTGATACCCATATGCAGGGTACCCAGTCGGGTACGTAGGTGGAAAGGGTCCAGGGTATAGAGCATTGAAGTTTGCTGCCTCGACGTATGGGTCGATGGCAGGGGCATTGTTGTAGTTATAACCCGAGTAAGCTTGCTGCTCAAACGGGTTATACCCTGCTGCACCTGGGTATGATGGAATTCGGTTTTCATAACCCATGGGTAGTGCAGGTGCGACTGGTGCCGAGTCAACTTTAGAAACTGCATTTGAAGGCCCACCCATTTGTGGGTCTTCATAGAGAGGCGGGTAGTTGGAGGAGTGTTGGGGGGTGCTGAAATGGAAACCCCCACGCACGGACATCTGTGCACTTCTTCTCCGCCTCGATGGTTCTGGAGGCGGTGGCTACTCTGGCGCTGGTGGTGGCGGCGGCGTGACCGCCTGAAAATGTGGGTCCTCAGAAGGGATCTGCTGGTGTGGTGGCGAGTTGCGGTGAGGGGGAGTATACTCCCACTTGTACGTACGCCATCTTTCAGCCCACATATCAGGGCCCCTGTAAGGCGAACCATGAAAGGATGATCCGCTAGAAATCTCAATGGGATGCGTTGGCGTCCCAGATGTCGGCATCTCAGGATCTGGATCCTCGTCCACATCCATGTTTTGGTACTCAGGAAAATGGTCAGCTGGTCCCAAAGGGTTTTGACCCTCTGGTTCTTCTATCTGGTTCATCGGGTTGAACCGGCTCTGAAAGTAAGGTGTTGGGTTCTGGAAGGAATGGTGTGAACCCGATCGCTGCAGAGGAATGTAAGAATGGTGAGAGTCGTTGGGCTCGTCCTCCTGCTGCGGCCCAAAGGAATGATGATAAGATGGTGAGGAGCTGAGCGAGACAAAGCATCTCGTGGGCTCAAGGTATGTCCTCCAGTCTTCATAAGGACTCGATCCGAGTGATGCGGATGGTGTGCGCCGGTGAGATGGCCTAGCTTCGTGGTCGTTCCTAGTTACAATTGGTTCTTTTCCTCGTCCTCCACGTCCTCTCACTCTTGGTGGCATGTTTGCTTGTAATCCTGTCAAAACAAGAAAAACAAGAAAAACAACAAAAAGATATAAACCAATTAAGATTAGGATTAATCCTAGGTCTTTTGCCTAGACTCGGAAGTCAAGGAATGTGCAACTGTGTCATTGAGATTAAACACAAAAGGCTAGTGTTTAATTCACTCAATGTTGGCTCTGATACCATCCTGTCACACCCCGATATTTCCACGTATTACCGGTGGGCCCGGTGGGGAGTATCGTGACGTAGTTGATATCATCATAGTCAATATTCACAGTTTAATGCACAGCGGAAGTCTTGGATGAAAATAATATTACAAACCGAATTTCAAAGTATAAATAAATATTATACAGACGGTTGTAAGTGGATCCACAGGCGGATCTTAAAACAGAAATTTAAATATTGTTCAACAGACTTTAGCCTTCAGAACTTGCAAGATTCTTTATTAACGCCCCGAGCTCCCAGCCAATTACGTACGGTACCTGTCACTTAGTATTTTTGGAAAAATACGTCAGTTTACACTGGTAAATACAATTAACCGACTCTTTTGAAAACATTTATGAAAATTGGTTTCAATGCACAAGGCATAAACATTTTATAACTTGGGACAATTATATTAATAACAATCTTGTATCAGATTTACATGTTTGTCCCACATTTAGGGCCGGTATAAAAGCCGAACAAGATTAATCGACACACCACAAATATAAACTGACAAGAAGTTTTCTCACGAGTGAGTATATCTTTTACATACGCAACAGACAGGTGTATGCCTACACCCCGTGCTTAAGTCGTGGGCATTCACGCTTTTTGAATCAGCCAAGGATATCCAGGACACGGTCGTTAACCCCCGATGTTATTTGTTAGCAAGCAACACTGATTAAAACGGGATTATACAATTTAACCATATTCGATTAAAAGGTTTCTACACCCGACCAAGCGGTAATAATTTACCGTATCCCAAGCCCGTATAAGGGAAAATAAGCTAAAAGTATTTACCTGACCTTAAATGCAAATTTAGTATTCTCAGCCGTAAATCCTACTCAAACAAGTGCAAATACTTCTACCGGGTCTCTTAATCTAGAACGAAGGTTTTATTAACCTATTAGATTCCTAACGGGTCTTATTCAAGTTGTAACTTAGACCGGTTAGTTTTAAAGAAAGGTTTACGGTACGAAATGCTAGATTAAGCGGTGACCGGATTGGAATGTGATTTAGACCCAACAAGTATGAAGACTTGTATATAATGGGTAAACTAAATACATTCTGGATTTTGAAGTAAAAATGATAAGGTTTGACCCGTTTCGGCTAATTTATGCAATCTAGTTACATAAACCGTACCGAACGCGTAAAAGCACAACGGGTAACCGGATGAGTCAAGAACAAGTTCCATAAGTTATTACGCTTAAAATATGTTGTGATATCACTAGGATATCAACAATTATGCCCCAAATGTATTTAAGACCAATTTAAGTCCCGAAAGGGTATTTTGGTCATTTTAAAGTTTATAAAAGAGATTTAATAGCAAACTGAGGTTCTGGTCTAAAACATTCAGTAAAAGTATTTATTTTATCAAGTTACATCAGTAAAATATCATACATATGTGAGGTTTATCATTTATGGCCAAGTTATGCACCGTTGGGGCATTTTGATCATTTCACATATGTTTTTTAAGGTCAAATTTGGAAGTCTGAGTTCACAACTTGTACTTACTGTAAAAATATTAAAATTTATTTATAAAATCAGTAGGTAACAAGTCTTAGGTGCCAAATATGCTTTTAAACCATACTATGCGCCTAATTAGCGTAAAAGTCGATATTTGACGATATTTAAGATGTTTATGAATTTCTGAGATTCTTATCAGTCTTGAATGCTTAAAATATTTTATTTAATATATAACATCAGTAGGAAAAGGTTTGATATGTAAATGATGTGTAAAACTCATTTTATTAATGAAAAGGGCATTATCGTCAATTACCGAGTTCATGCAAGAACTCTATATTATGGTCAGTATAAAATTTGACCAAAAATTCTAAAACTCCCTAAAAATTATATTAAAACATTAGGTAACAAGTTTGATGCCAAAAATTGGGTTTAAATATGATTTATGCTAAAAAATGTCATTTAATTAACAAAAAGTTTTGTTTTACGATATCTTGCATAACTTTTGTTTGAGACCAGAAACTGAAGTCAAACTACGTGGACATACTTATAAATCAGTAATAAAGCTTTTTGTCCTTTCAGATTTTCAAAAATCTCGTTTTTATAACATAAGGGCATAATGGTCAACTTTTAAGCAAAATAATGGAACATGCAAATAACTCGGATTTCTATGGGACCATGTAGTATAACTTCAGAGAGTTATACTAACATATAATATGGTCACAAAGGAATCCTAAGGCATAACTAAACTAAGCTAAATCGGGTCAGAACTGAAAGTCAAAGCAAAAGTCTACTTTTGCGACTTTCGGTTCCGAACCGAGCCTAAACTCAGAATTGTCGGGTTAAACATGCCTAAACATGTTCTTATATTATTTACCAAGTTATTTAAGTGATAAAATGTATTTTATAGCTTCTACATTATCAGTTATAAATTATTTTATAAAAACTGACTCGTTTGACTTTTCTGTTAAGTACTTTGACCCGACAATTGACCAAGTAAATGTGATAATTAGGAAGTGCCCTTTTGAGGGTTTAACACCTACATAATTACCAACACATAGCCACTTTCAATTCGAATAATGGCTGGACCGTTTATGATTAATCACAAAGTCAAAGCAGAATTACACTAACTTTGACTTTCGGTCCTTAAACTAATAAAAGCTTAACTACAGAAGCTAAGAACGCTTACAAAGGTCCTTAGCACGAAGATTAAACTTGAGAGAGCTTCCTTAATGACCAGGATGCTCCAGAATCAATGCTAGAGAGAGATGTTTGAGAATTTTGAATGTGCAAGTCTGAATTGTGAATTGAAGCACCTATTTATAGCAAGAGGGGGTTGTTTGAGATGAATCCAAGTGTCCCCATGTGTTATTTGATGCATACAAGAGTCCTAGTGGTTTCCCAAAACCGTATGCATGCTGCTGGTTTCATTCAGAGTTGCAGAAGATCTCATAAAATTGCAGGTTTTGCATGCTGGCAGCTGGCAGTTTTGGCTGGAAATGGCTTCCTGTCGCGCCACGCTAGGAGACAAGTTTCAAAGTTGTTTTGTTTTGTTGCAAGATCAGTCCCTGTACTTTCTGAACTTGAATAACTGACATTTTCAGCATGAGGGGACCACATAATCAGGTCTGGGATGTTCTTGGGAGTGGAAACATGCATTCATATGTTTTGGATATATTGAAAAAGTCTCCCGATTGAAGAATTGTCACATTTACATTTTTAACCCTTTTTCTTGGAAATTGCAAGTTACATCACAAGATTGAACCGGAACTTTAATAAATCATTATCTGATATATATGAGGGTGTAATAATATTTTACAAAGCTTTGGGAACGTTAAAAGGTCACTCAGAGGTAAGAATTAACATGTTGACACTTTTAACCCCTTTGTTTTGTAACTTTTGATTTTAAGCACAAACGGCTTCTTGTGTCCGACAATTTATTCAATAACGAATACGAACATCTTATGAGGTCATTCAGAGGCACAAGTTTGGCATGTTGATGCTTTTGGTCCTTCTATATATATCTTTACACTGTTTGGCAACTTTAGTCCTTTAAAGTTATCTTTTAACATGATCAGGGTTTATGACACGTGTCACCACTGTATTGGACATGATTTTGCGAGGTGTTACACAAGTGGGTATGTATTCACACTTGGAGGTGCAGCTATATTGTGGAAATCGTCGAAACAAACGATTATTGCTAGATCCACGATGGAATCAGAGTTCATCGGTTTAGATAAAGCAGGTGAAGAGGCAGAATGGCTAAGTCAATTTGTTGACGATATACCAAGATGGCCTAAGCCGGCATCGGCCATTTGTATACATTGTGATAGCCAATCGGCAACTGGCAGAGCTCATAGCACAATGTATAATGGTAGGAACAGACACATCAGGCGTAGACATAATACGATAGGACAACTAATCTCTACAGGAATTATCACTGTAGACTACGTGATGTCAAAGGATAATATCGCAGAGCCGCTAACAAAAGGCCTAAGTAGAGAGTTAGTTCAGAAGTCGTCCATGGGAATGAGACTGAAGCCCTTGAAAAATTAAGTTCATATGATGGAAACCTAACTCAATAGACTGGAGATCCCAAGAGTTGAGTTCAATAGGAAAACCTAATTGTATGAATGAGTAAGGTCACTGTGGGGGATAACCCTACATAAATAAAAGGGAGCTTATTATAAAGTTTAGTAAACTTCCTAGTCCATTCATAAAAAGTGACAAGTGTGAGGCTAAGCCTATGGCTTTTAATGATTCGACGAAGGTAACAATACATAGTGAATCACCTATGTGAGAGAGAAGTGGGGTCATTTCAAAGGGTGTTGTTGGGGCACAATACCTAATGACTCTCGCAGAACCAGGCTCATGTTCATGACCATAACGAACGTAACTACGAGGACTTGACTTTGTCAGGGAGAGTCTTGTGTGAAGTGCATTGTCGTCTACACAAACGACGGACGTGTCACACCCCAATCGATGGCGGAAACATCGGGATGAGACGAACAAATCGGTTAAAGCGTCATAACACAATTGTGACAATATAATTTAAATTAACTTTCATACAAATGCTAAAATGTCATACAAGATTCAAACATGAACAAAATTGTTTCAAACATAACATCAAATAATTGTTTATTCTAGGTGTGTTTCTAAGTCCACCTAATTCTTGTTTCTCTAGCATCATCTCGTCTATCAACCTGCAACATGTATTAAAATATGCTCAATAAAAAGTTGGTGAGTATACAAGTTTGATACATAGCATAAATGTAACAACCCTCAAAAATATTCTCGACAACAACCCGTAATCAAAACCAGAAGTGTGCGCAACGAAACTTGAAAACCTGATGATTAATGAACTAAACCACACAAAAGTAACCTTCATTAGATTCGAAATTAAAAACCAAACCAAATGGAATCAAGACCCGAGCATACGTGATAAGTATTGGCACGTAAATCGAGAAAAACACGTGATTGGTCGAAAAAGGCGGCCGAGGACACGTGTCACGCACTGCGCCACGTGTCAAGGCTACGTGGGACACGTGGCAGTCGAAGCCAGGCCGACTATCCCCGCGACACGCGCCACGGATGGCGGAGCCGTGCGCGACACGCGGGAGAGGTCAAAACTGCCTATAAATCCAAGGGTTTGGGACTTGATTAGATTTCACATTACGACGAAAAATTTCGTTCTTTTCGTTGATCATTTCTCTGTTTCTTTCAAATTTACAATCAAAGTCTCGAAACTCTGCTGCGATATCAGGGTAATAACTCGATCACTGATACGGTACTATATCCGATCGATTAAAACCGATCCAATGGATGTTTAAGTGCTGCTAATATCTGGCTATACTTTGTCATTCGTTGTAAGGGTTTCGATCTCATGATTATCGTTAAAGTTGAAATGAGTTAATACGCTAATACTAGTTCCAATGTATCTAGAAATTAGAATTCATAATCAGGGAGCTGCTAAACCATAATACTTAGCGATTAAGCAAACTTAATGGTTAAGGAAACTTAATGGTTAAGAACACTTCCTAGCTAAGAAAGGAATCTGCCTTACCTATAAATAGGAAGCTAAAACTGTGACAACCCTCACTAAACCAGGTATCCGTACGACTTAATTAATAATTAATTACTGCTTAATTACTGTGCTTGCTTGAACTGTGAATAAACTGCTACTTGAATACTGATACATGTACTTACTTGCATCATACTTTACTTGCTGTCACTACATTATTTACATGCTGAACCTGAGTGACAAACATGATGCACAAAAGCACAGTAGCACTATAAACGGATAACCTATTGAACATGCTGATAAAGCCAGCATCAGGCAGACACTGCCTCTAAGGCCTGTATGAGCCAGAAATATTTTGCTACACTAGTGGTGAGTGTAGGGATACAAGGGTTGTAGAACTGCGTCTCTAGGAATAAGTTACAATAACTGGATGTGCCTAAAACGTACTTTAAGTGCAAAAATTCAGCACTTTACATAATAATTCAGCATTAAGCTACCTAATAAAGTGCCAAAACATGAGAAAAATATTACTAGACACTTTCCAAAGTGTCAGAAATGAGTTGTGTCACTAAAAAGGGTATTAACGACACTTTAAAGCTTTGTTAAGCACTTTAACGGATTACTATCCAACCGAACAACCGGACTATACCCGGAACATGAAAATATTGTTAATAACATTATTTATCTTTTTCTGAGCCAGTTAGGGTCCCTGAATACCCTAACACCCGTCATAACACACGACACACAACTAACCGGGTTAAGCACTTAACTAACTTACTTAACCTAACTAGTATCCTAACTAATGGTTGGATTCGAACTAGACCCCCCCCCCCTTTAGAAACCGTCCCCATGAGGGGGACACCCCTTGTACTTTGTAGATTATAATAATCTAACTTGTCTAAAATCAATTAGACACAAAATCCATTGGTTAAACACATTAGAATTTGTCTATAAGATCATGACTTAACACACATGATCACACACTTAACACCACAACTCACACACACTCTCTCCCTCTCTTTGAACTTTCGGCCGAGAGCACCCACCCCCCATCCATCCATTTTCGATTCCATGCAAGCCATTCCAATCATCTACAAGTGATAAGGATCTCATACGAAGAAGCTTGGTGCAATCGAAAGGCGAAGGACCTCTTTATCTTGCTTTTATCCACCCGATTTACGTCTAGATTCTTCCCTAGCCTCGAGCTAGTGGTAAGTTGCTTAAATCACCTTCTTGAACTATTCTAAAGTGGTTAAAACGATATATGACGGTTAAAATTTATGAACATGCAAGTTGAAGCACAAAAGTCTACTTAAAACACTAAAATGTTGGTTAATAGCTCATATGTTGTGTAAATCATGTAGTATTTGATTTGTGTGATTATTTGGACCCGATCTATGTTGTGGTAGCTCGGATCATCATTTAACCCGGTTTAGTCATGATCTTGGATTATGACATAAAGCTTGTTTAAGTATAACAGGGGTTAGAAGATGAAACTCTACCACACTCGAATCATGAACTTGTGTAAAAGTGTTTTAGCTTGTAAAATAGTGATTAAAACTAGTAGATCTACGGATCTACAGGTGGTATTTTTAAAGGACCGAGTGTCAAGAAATCATGTTTTTCTAAAGACGGATCTTACACTAACAAGAATGGTTTTTAGAACACACAAGTGTGTAAACACTTGTGTAACACAAAGTTTCGACAAAATAACTATTTTTGAAAAAGATGACGAGAAGTTGTAAAGACGGAACTTCTCTAAAAACGAGGTTTTTACGAAACCGGATTGATTTATATAAAGATACACTAAAAGTAAGAATCTTTACTACGTATTTTTGGATAAACCACAAGTTCATACATTTATGCGATTTATATATATTTTGACTAGTTTGTGGTTTGAACATTGTTTTGATTGAATAATAAAAATGGTTGGTTTGATTTATAAAAGAAAATGATACGCTTGAAAGCGTGGCCACCTCCAGTTACAGAGGAAACTCTGGCGAAATTTTTCTAAAAACCTAACACTTAGAATTATTTTCACTATAAGTGTTAGAGATACTTGTCGACTTGTTTTCAACCTATGAATTTCGCCACGACCTTATTTATAAAATATCGGAGGTGGGATTTCACAAAATAAAACGTGATACATAAATATATTTAGTATATATTTTTCACAACATCACTTATATAAGTGTTTATGATTATTTTGTGAACTGCATAAATATTATTTTTAGGGTAAAAATAATATTACTAAGTATTATTTTGGGAAAATCACATGTATTAAAATATAATATTTTTGGGAAGAATACTTATATTTTGAAGTTGGAAATAAAATATATTAAGTGAGACTTAATAGTGAAATCCGAATGTTACGAACATACATGTATTAAATCCCCCATCCTTGGGAAGGAGAATAACTACCAAGTATACAGAATGTAAACACGAAATAGTTGCCTAACTATTTCCCAAAAACTTAAACCATAAAGCTAAGGCACGGCCATCCGTCTAATAGAGTTAGCACGTGTAGGTCGTCATACAGCTGATCGATTTGGAGGCATACTTGGTAGAGACGCACCACGGTGAGTTCATGTCCCCCCTTTCTCTTAACTGTTTTCAGTTTTTCTAAACTACGGGGGTGAAATACATGTTACTTTGATTACAAGTACTTTATACATGGTATGGTTAGCGTAAGGAGGTTTACTACTTAGATCATGTGAGTGGGTAGGCGTGAACTGGAGGCCATTAATCCTCATTATAGGACCGAGGGACGTAAGCGGTAGATCTATCTGGGTGTAGCGAGCCCAACCCCAGGTCCAACAGTACGGGCCTCGGGGTGACTTTGTGCCCCGACGCAAAATCGCAAGGTTTGAGTCTTCCTACTTGCACTTCACACATATCAATGGCCTTGCAAACCGTTGGTGATCTCTTTTTCCTTATTTGCTACATACCAGGATTTTTATACATACCAGGTTTATTTACTCACTTACACATGAACTCGCTCAACATTATTGTTGATTTTTCAACTTACATGTATTTCAGGAAATTAAAGATCTGGCGCGGTATGTTATGTTTTCCCGCTGCATAAGGGTTCCAAGGTCATCCCAGTTTAGGAAATGTGACTCTTTCCTGGACAAGTCACAAATCTTAAACTGCGTTTATTTCATGTTGATGTTTATGTTTTTCAAACAATATATTATGTTATGATGTTGTAAGTCTCTAAGACAATGTTATGTTACTTCGGTTTTAAAACTTAAATCTATGGATGATCTTGCATGATTTTATTTCATATAGCTTTGTTATGGTTAAGCTATGGTATTAAGAAGTCACACCAAAATAACCACGCCTCCGCAAAGCCAGGGTGTAACAAAAACTTCATTCTTCCTTGCTCATTTCTTTTCTTCTTTTCTCTATATGTTGGTGTTCTAACCAATAATCACCAATACGATATTCTGTCTGATCGATCCGAGAGCCATCTAATGAATGCCAAAGTGCTGTTTTAATAAGACTATACTTTGTTGAATTTCGTTAAGGTTCTGATCTCGTGACCATCGTTAGGTTTGATATGGTTTTACACTAAAACGTATTCCACTCTGTTAAACTAAATGCTTAACTATCAGAAAACTCTGATCTATAAACTTACTATCAAACAAGATGTTTAATCATCAGAAGATTCAGAACTATAAAAGTAGATGCTTAGTTATAAGAAGCCTTAGAATCAAGAGGCTTGTTTAATCAAGATTATATGCTAACAAGGTGAGTCCATTCTCTTTTTCTCACCGTTTGTGAGTCATTCTCTTTTTACCAAATTGTTTCCAAAACCCTATTCGTTTTCAAAAGTTATAATTACAGTGATTAAGTCTTTGTAATCTGCAATTACTGCCGATATGTGGGGTTTTGTATACACTACTTGATAAGCTTCACCATTGGACAACGGCTTAGCCAATGTGTGATATGACCAGAGTCACAGATCCGGTCGAGTGACAAATACCGATTTGGGGTAATTGGTTGATATAAACATTGTAATCGCTCTTAATACTGTAAATTATAACAAATGTGTTTTTGTGCGAAATTGAATGAATTCACCAGTATTTCCTGCTGACCAAATGTTTTTAAAACGCGTTTCAGGTGATTACAGTAGATTGGAATAAGAATTGGATACGGCACTGAAAGGCTTAAAGAAGTGGCTTATTTTATTAAATTAAATCAAGTAACGTTGTTTTATATAATCAGGTTTATCCCGTATTAAAAACTACCTTTGGTAAAAAAATGTTTTTAAAACGCGTTTCAGGTGATTACAGTAGATTGGAATAAGAATTGGATACGGCACTGAAAGGCTTAAAGAAGTGGCTTATTTTATTAAATTAAATCAAGTAACGTTGTTTTATATAATCAGGTTTATCCCGTATTAAAAACTACCTTTGGTAAAATATGGGTTATTCCCATTTGTTTAATAAATAAAATCCGGTGTTTCTAAACTCTGGTATTTTCCTAACTCACGGTCCTGATGAAAATTTCCGCTGCAATATTTTCAAAATAACCACCGGTACCACTTGACTGGTTCACGGCTCCCGCTCCCAAGGTGGGGTCGGGGGTCTTGACAATAAAATAGGATAAAATATTTAACGTGCTCATATCCAACATGAATAACATAGATACAAGTTACTAATATGCTGAAACGGTGTAAGTTATATGTTCAAACCCGAGTTTACAACGCAAATTGCCTATCCATGAGACTAATGGGAGGTTAACATGTTTGACTTAACAATACCCCAAGACTAATGAGCGGTGCATTAATCCTATAGCGCTATAATTGTTAAGGTAGACTAGCAAAGTTAATGAGCATATTAGACACAAAAGTTTACATAGCATATGAGGTTAACAAGCATCAAATTGTTTCATGTTTAAACATGGATAGAGTGTGATTAAAATAAGTTTCAAGTGTTGTGTGTTTTTGTATAGAATACATGTTGCACCCAAAGTGTTTAAAAATAGAAATGGGATCGAGTATATTCACGGTTTTGCAAGCTTCCACTTGGTAAATCCACAAGAGTTTGTTGGTTGATTAGGATGGAGCACCAAGTCCTTCTACACGAAGAAACATAGGTGTATGAGTATTGGATGTTAACGGAGGATTAAGGATTCGGAGTTTAAAGTACATGAAAAGTACACATATGAGAAAATAATCATCTAGCACATAATACTCGTTTTGACACTATGAAACCCAAAAGGGTTTGAATGTTTTCATGGGTTAAAATACCCATTAGAATCGTAACAAGTACTAAGGTCTTAGATGATGTAACTTAACATTTTGACAAATGACCACTAGGTCATCATCAAAGGTTTGGTTACTTGGATATTATGTATGTTATATAGTATATATCATAAGTTTCTAGTCCAATAATATAACAAGAACATCATATAAGTCATGCATGAGGTAGGAAGATAAATCTTCCATTTAGGAACCTCTTTTGTATTCACCAATACATATGATGTCATAGACAACAAGGATGGTCATAAATGTACATTAAGGAATGAAATAAACTCTATCTAATAAGGAAAACATCAAGTGATGTGTGGATTTGCAAGTAGGATAGCCCAAGCCATCCATATAATCACAGATCTTCAAGTTCAAGACTTGTTCATCACTTGTGGGTTAAAACCCATATTAAAACAGAAAGGTTTGAGGCTTAAAACCTCTGGATTTACATGTCACAACATTATTTTTAAGCTCACATAATCATGGGTGGCATAAGGACATAGGAATGTGTTGAGAAATCTCAAGTTTAAGTAAGTTTAACAAGTTTTTATACAAAACAGAAAGTTTTCTTGCACTTTTAACCTTATTTGGTTGATGTTCCAGCCTTGGTTTTCCATGGAAAACCTGTGGAAACATACCTAAGGTTGTTCCAAGTGCTAAGAAGAAAGAATGAGTGAAAAAGATGAAGTAGAAGTGAAGTTAGGCTCACTTTTGTAACTTGGTATGATTATGTCTTTCTACTGATTTCCAGTTGAATTTGGAGGATTTAGAGAGTGTATTAGTGAGTTTGTAAAGTGGAAGAAGTGTGGGAATGAGTTGGGTTTTATAGGGGAAGATTAGGTTAAGTAGTTGAGTGATATTAATGCAAGAAACACAAACAAAACACCCAAAATTGCTAAATCCCGTAGCTGTTTGAGGCTTTCTGCGGATCTGCCACCCTCGCGGGGCGCGACCGAAAAGGGGGGAGGGGGTCGAGGCCGGCGGGCCCTCTTATTTGGAGAAATTGTTTGATTTTTTGCACAATTGGTCCTTATACTTTCATATCTTAAGGTTTTAAGTTGTTTTAGGGTATTTTATGCATAAGGAACATTGTGTAAGGGTATGTAAAGTAATTGAAACATAAAAACAAATATAAAACAAGTGTGAATAAGTATGGTTGTAGAGAATATGTATTGTGTTTGCATGAATTGAGCATGTATGACAAGTTTAACCTGTTTTGCGAGAATTACGAACAAGGCATCACATGTTTAAATAATTCAAACGTATGAACATGTATGAATATGTATAACATGAATTTAAAGAAATACGAATTTTATTATGATACAAGTCTTGGATTTTACAATGATTACAATGAAAAGATGATTACAAGAACACAAGACTTCCAAAAATAGAAATACGAACAATGCTTTCTAAATAAGGAAAGTGTGAAGAAGCAGGGCGTTACAAGACGAGTTCAAAGACATCAAGTTCTACTCAGAGCTAGTAGTCTAATAGCATTTCATGAGCGAAGGTTCAAAGGGTAACACCTACCTATCGTATGCAAAACTCAACTGCTGAAATGTACTAAGGAATTATGTTGTTTCTGAGATCGACCTCCATTCATGTGGGGGATTGTTGGAAATTTGTGTGTGAATGAAAGTCTTAAATGTGGTGGTTGACACTTTGTCCCACATTGGTGTGGGAGCAAAGAGAGAAGGAACTTATAAGTTAGAGCACCTACCACTCCTTAGACTTGTTATTTAGCATGTCTTACCACATATCCTACCCACGTGCGCGCAGGGGGGGTGCAAAAATTGGAACCGGGATTTAGTTGAACTCGTGTGTGCCCGCACGTCCTGCGGACACGAATGCAGCTCTGAAAACCCGGGCCCGCGAGAGACTGTTTTTTACATTAAAGACTGCAACCGATATTCTTTTTTAACGAGATTTAAAACTGAAATGAAGTGATTATTCGCATTGATAATAAACATTATTTGGTATTCGGTTATTATCATCAGTTTTGAAACTGATTCCCTAATAACCATTATTTCATTTTAATTCTTTACAATTATTGGCTGATTTCGGTTATAACTTTGTGGCTATATAAACATATCAAATCTGCTCAGTTGAGACACACAAAAATACCTTCTTCTCTCTCAATCTCTGCAACATCTTCTTCTGTTTATTTTCAAGCAAGTGATTAAGTCCGGCAGTAGCTGCTTCGAACCGGCGTACCCTAGGAACAGATGACGAATCTGTTTAAGGGAATTGTGTCAAACACAAGCCCGGTTCACTCATCATTGTTATTGTTTTTCCTTCCTGTTCAGTTTCTGTCAAATTCGTATTAGTGCCAGTTTACTAACACCACACTCCAACTGGCCTGACCAAATTTGAACCATACTAGAAAGTGACCTGTATCAATCATATATATGAATAACGTTAGTTGTGCCATATCGACAGGGTATTTGACATCATCAAAGGTGATCGAATGTGGCTCAAATGGAAGGATAATTCCTTTCCTGTTTTGAGTTCCATCATTATTTCTAGATGTTAATTCAACAGCTGCATCACTTTCATTGGCTTGAACTTTTACATAAGCTATATAAGCAGAAAACTAATGTTACAAAAAGACATCTAAATTTATGATAAGATTCGATATTAAGAACAAAGATAAAAAAACTCACGGTTGAGGAAGGAGAGAGACAAAGCAAAACAAACGTTGAAGATGAGAATAAATCCAAGTAAGGCGGCGAGTGCGATCCAATACCAATAAGCTTCTACAAAGGTTCCAGATCCACTCAATTTCACATTCTCATTCGTGAAATCCACACTCCTCGTCATTATACTCCCCTGTCATGATCTCGCCGTCGCCGACCATCGTTTCTAATCAATCGAATTCAGATTCGCTAACTTCCTCACCAGTGTCACATGCCTCCTCACCGGTGTACTATTCCTAGATCCGTTATTATTAACAACAGGCGGAGTTGGAATGCGATTGTTAATTGAAGTGTGGGGTGGGCTGGGTTGAAGGTGATGGTGGATGTGGTGGTGATGGATTGAAGGTGGAGGTGGTGGGGGCCTGGTGGGTTTTACACTGTGTTCTCAAGTCTCATTTAATAGGGGAGGAGGAAAATGAATTAAGAGAGAAAAGGAAGGAAAAGATCTGATTTTTTTCGTGTTTCCGAGTTTAATGAAAAGTAAAGGAAAAGAGAACAAATCAAGCATTTTATGTGTTCCCGAGTTAGGATGAAAAGAAAAGAAAGGAATAATTTTATCATTAAACCCTTTAAACATAAAACAAGGATTAGATATGAGGGTAATTTAGTAATTGATAAGATTTTCTCTCCTAATCTCTCTGATTTAGGAGGATAAATATACGTACAAATTTTCTTCCCTTTTCCCTCCTTTCCCCTCCCCTTCTATCCTTAAAAAATCTAGTGAACATGGTTTTTTTATATTTTCATCTTTTTTTCCCCTTCCCTTGTTAAATGAGACTTGGAAACAGAATATAGAGAGGGGAAGAAGATGAGGATGAGCCATCTTTATATTTTTTTTTATTGTTTAGAGCAATCTAGTCATTCCACACACATTTAACTAAGAAACTTAACATGAGTTAGTGATAAGGATCATCCAAGTGCGAAAACTACAACCACTTGGACCAACTTTGTAATTATTGAAGCATTAGGACTAAGTCTGCAATATCTGTAAACCACAGGGACCAACCATGTATTTTACAAAGTTCTAAAAACAACTTATGCCCTAGTGGTAGGGAGACTTGGGTTCTTTAATAGAGAATCAAGTTCAATCCTCATTTGTGTTACTTTGGTGGATTAGACAATTACGAATAAAACCTAGTCTTCTTGTAGAGGTGTCAGGCTCTATCCTAAGCCCACCTGGGTTTTCGTCCCACTGTGTGTTACGCTAGAGAGTTCTACTCTTGTGGTGGCACAACAACTGTCAAGTGGCAGCCGACAGTATGGTTTCCCCGAGGAATGCTTAAGCCAAACTCTGAAACCATCGTGGACCCCGTTAAAACAATATAGTCTGACTGAACTGGGACAATATGACTCTACAATTTGGCGGTTCGATAGCCTAATACAAGAAAGCCACCATTTAAAAAAATAGTTTTTAAGTGAAGCTACCACAACACATATTAAAAAGTCTCCGATTTGGACTTATGCCTACTTTGACTCCTACCAATTTATTGTCTTGCTTATTTTCTCACCTCTATTATCTTTTACAGTATAAATTAATATGTTGGTATTTTTAATAGTGTGTTGCTTAAATTTTTTTTTTCTAAAAAGTTAAGTTTATAGTATAAGTTATAGTCATCATCATACTCAGTAAATCCCACCAATAGCAAAGTTAAGCAGGTCTGAGGAAGGTAGATGTAGACAGCTTTACCTCTACCCCGTAGGAATAGAGAAACTGCTTCCAGTAAGACCCCCGACTCGATTGTTGTTTTGTATCAAGTCTTAGACCTAAGACACATAACACTCAAACAATCGGGACAGAGACTGATTGATGCATGTACACTCGTGTCTTTCAGCTATCAACGTCACCACATGATGCATGATTAACCATCTGCCGCTTTTAACGTTATTTTCACGAAATTAGTAAACTAACATTAAAGTTAGTACCGTTTCACTTTTGCCCCCCGAACACCCACACATATATATACATTATATGTGCACACCGCAAACGGGACATTTATACTATAAGTTATAGTAAAGTTTATAAACACAATAAGTTATTATAATATCGAAATTTCTAAATATAACGTAGAATTTATTCAATGATATTCGATTCACTAAACTAAAAATGATTGAAATGGATGTAACTAGAGCATCAATCCATTCACATGTGATGTACAAGATACAATTTTATTGGTGTTTGTTACAAGTCATTTGATGTGTAAGTAGATATATATTTTTGCTGCCTTCACATGTGCATATGTAACATCCTAATTTCAGTTAACTTGATAACATATTAACATGCAGAAAATTTAGGTCCCAAAGTTTATCTTTCATATTCTTATCATCAAGATGTTGTAACCACATGCTTACGAAAAATCAAGTTTTAGTAAACTTATTATGGGAAAGGATCAAATAGGAAGTTTATTTTGGCTAGGAAGTATAGCAAGCAATAGGATACATGTGGCAAAATTTAAAATAAAGAGGAAGGGTATTTTAGTCAATCTTATCATTTTCTTCTTCCTTCTTCTTCCCAGTAACATCAAAACCCACCATTTTCAAAACCCACCATCTTCAAACCATTTCTTCACTTTCTATCTCAATAATCACTACATTATAGTGCGATTTTCGTCACCAATCAATGATTCAAACACCCGATCAACGCGTTCTTCAGCTTTTTTTTGAAGAAAACCCAGTTTAATTTCATACAAAATCTCGTTTTTTCCGGTGATTTTGAAGATAATCACTCGATTCGTTCGATTCGATCGCTGATAAGTGTTTCAATCATTCAAATTTCGTCAATCGTTGAAGTAACCGACTTCGATCCATGTAAGAAATTCTTTAATTTCATTTTTATTATCTGGGTTTTAGATTTAGTCATTGCGTTTTACGATCTTGGCGGGGGTCCGAGGGCAGGGCCCCTGGTAGCAGGGCCCCTGGTAGCAGGGTCCTAGGGGCGGCAGCCCCTGGCGGGGTCCAAAATTGCTTTAATAAAAATGCATCAAAAAATTAATTTTCCAGAAATTGGCTCATTTCGAAGACAGTAATTCGTAGACAATTCAGACAGTTCACAGACAATTCACAGACAGTTCACAGACAGTTTTATGTGTCCATTGCGTTTTAGAAATAAGAGAGTTTTATGTGTTTTCTGGCTATTGCGTTTTAGAAAAAACACATTTTTAAGTGTTTTTAGTCATTGCGTTTTAGGTAAAACACATTTTTGAAGTGTGTTTAGTCATTGCGTTTTAGGTAAAACACATTTTTAGGTGTTTTCAGCCCATTGCGTTTTAGAGAGAACACTTTCTTTTGTTTTTTTAGGCCATTGCGTTTTAGAAATGAGATATTTTTAAGTGTTTTCTGGCCATTGCGTTTTATAAATAAGACATTTCTTTGTGTTTTTGGTGCATTGCGTTTTAGGTAAAACACATTTTTATGTGTTTTCAGTCCATTGCATTTTAGAAAAACAGACATTTTAAGTGTTTTCTGGCCATTGCGTTTTAAAAATAAGACATTTGTTTGTGTTTTTTGTGCATTGCGTTTTAGGTAAAACACATTTTTATGTGTTTTTAGTCCATTGCGTTTTAGAAACTATACTTTCTTTTGAGTTTTTAGGCTATTGCGTTTTAGAAATAACACATTTCTTTGTGTTTTCTGGCCATTGCGTTTTACAAATAAGACATTTCTTTGTGTTTTTGGTACATTGCGTTTTAGAAAAAATGTCATTTTTTAGGTTTTTTTTCCATTGTGTTTTACACAACTGGGTTTTTTCCATTGCGTTTTACGCATCTGGGTTTTCAAAAAAAATTTCGAAAATATAGCAATAGTATACTCGTTTTAAAGATAAAAAAACGCTCGTTTTTTTGGTGCAATTTTTATAAAAAAATAATGTCGTATGAAAGAGTTATTAACGTTTAAAAAATGGGGGGGAATTGGAGGAGAGAGAAACTATTGCATTGGATTGACTAGAATGCCCCTAAACAAACTCACGCACCTCTTTTCTTCTCTTTAATTTTCATCATTTAATCTTAGCCCTTGATTAACTAAATGGATGGTCAAGATCACTTCTTAGCCTTCTTAGCCAAATAAACTTCCTATTGTATCTACACCCAACTTATTATATCTAGTTTCAAGTTGGCACCATCACAAAAAATCACAACCACATTTACATAAGATGATTTCATATAGTAATGTTCTTGTGTATTTTAGGGTCTTAAAGAATATGGGGTGTGGAGGGGCTTGGGTTGGGGGCATTACTCGACACGTGGCAGGTGTGGATTTTACCGGTCCACACCCAAAAAAGTGGGGTGTGGAAGGGCATGGCCAGGCCGGCGTTGGCAGACACGTCACCCCACTCACAAACGGTCCACATCCAAACGGTCATCAACACCCAGCCAACCATTGCCAAACATGTCACCCCAAGCCAGCGCCTCACGCCAAGCACTAATGCAACGCCAAGCGGGCAACGCCCACCAAAACGCCAACCCGGGGTGGTGTACCTGGTGTTAAAGGGCCAACAACGCCCCTTGGCCACGCCCACACCCACCAGTCTAATTGTTATCCCACCATCCTATATCTGAATATTAAAACACCAGAAGTTAGTATTCATAGTATATAAGGTTATAGATAAACAATGCATACCAAAAAGCAGGGTAAACACAACAAAATACACAATTGTAAATAGCTCGGCATAGAACACATTGGGTTCAGCATAGTCTATGCTTTATTGGCTTCGTCATAGGCAACATCGTAGCTCAATGGCCATTTAGCAAGGCATCACCCAAGGCAACGTAACATAAGCTTGGAGTACACCCCCTACAACATCAAAAACTATTTTTTGTAAGTTAAACTTGTCCCGTACGATCCGACACACCTTATAAATACATCTAAACGCTTCCTTTGCATATTTTTTTTGAACGGCAAAGGTTACATAATTACTTCTTCTAAATTACCTACACATCAGTTTTTTGTATACTTCCAAAACAGATGGGTCAAACAACAACTAGGTAAATCATATGTCAATCACACCAATTTTTGTATATTTCCTACACATCAGTTTTTGTATACTTCCAAAACAAATGGGTCAAACAACAACTACGTAAATCATATGTCAAGTAGGAATCCTTTATGGCAACATATGGGTCATTTCTCAACATAGTTGACACCATCCACAACCTAATGGCATATTGGAAGCTTTGTGTCCCATTGCCATTATTTCACTAGTGGTATCCAATATTTAACCATTCATTACCTGTTCAACTTTGGTATTTCAAGTAATATTTAATCACATGTCAACCTTGTGAATTTTATTGACTTTTCACTTGTGAATATCTACCAACTACAAAATCTTGTAATTTTTTTTTTCGGGACTCCCAACTTCTTGTTGGCCCCTTTGTTTCTATTTTATATTTGAATAAAATAGCCGCCGTTCAAAAAAAAAAAGACTAATTGATTGTTGTCTTCAACATTTTAAAATACAATCATTACGACTCTTACAATACTACAACTCTTAGACCATGTGTAGTGGTGAGTGAAACAAATGTCTCACCCTTGGCCATGAAGCGACACGTGGCTTCTAGCCAACAAAGGGGCTTGAAGTTAAAAATGGGTGTAGTGGTGAGTGAAATAAATGCATCTTGCAATGATTACACATTGAAATTGAATTTAAATAAAAAACCCATCAAAAAATTTTCGTTGGCCCAACAATCATCGACCCGACGTTTTATTTGGAACACCCCAACCAATTTTTTTAAGAAAAACCCCCATGGGGGCGGTCAAGTGGCGTGAGTGGGCGTTTTTTTAGGAAAAAAAGCCAAAAAAACCTCACTACGGATGATCTTAAAATCAAATATTCATCATCCATCGTATCATTCCCTTTCACAATAAAACAACTCTTAATACAACCATTATGACTCTTACAATACTAACAACTCTAAAAATCAAATATTCATCATCCATTATATCTCGTTTCACAATAACTATGAATCATATACACCAATGATTTGCTATTTAATCGTATTAATTAATATACAAAATCATAAAAATACACATACACATATCTATAATGTGATAAGTAAGAAAAATTATTAGTTAATGTTGTATAGTTAGGGTATGTTTGACAAAAGTAGCTGTTGGCTGGTAGTTGGAAGCTGGTAGCTAGTGGCTGGAAGTTGGTAGCTGGTAGCTGTAGCTGGTAGCTAATAGCTGTAGCTTTTTAGATATATTTGGTGTTTGGCAGAGTACCTGAAGCTTTTAATAAAATGTATAAAATGACCAAAATGGACATAACTAAAAATTTAAAAAGTTTGTGCATTAAAAAGTTCATTATCTTTAAAGGTTAAAATAGTCATTTTTTCTCTAAAAGGTTGTAGCTCCTTCTAAACGCTACTAGTAGGAGCATTCAACCAAAAACTTCAACCTTCTAACCTAAAAGCTTCAAGCTCCTTCAACCAAACAAGGTTTTTTATTAAGTAAGAGCTTTTTCGTATCCTGTCCCATAGCCCAGTTGGTAGTTGGGCCGGTGTCCTCTTCATGAGGCGTCAGTTCGACTCTTGCTTGTGGCGAAAGGGGCAGGACCAGACAATGATGGTAAGAACTTGTTAGCCATTAGTTGCGCAAGTTCGAGCCTGAGCCGGCCCCGGTTTTCATCCGGCCGTTACTACAGCGAGGTCACTCGTGTGGAGGCGGCACGGTTTCCGGGCGAAAGCCTTAGCCAAGTTTGACTACCCAGCGCGGGCCCGGTTAAGACAACGTAAGTCTGGATAGATCTTGGTTAGGGTCCCCGATTTGGGGATGCGAATAACCTTAAATAGAAGTTCACCTTTCAAAAAAAAAGTAAGAGCTTTTTCTTAAAAGGTTAAAGCTAGAAGCTACTAAAAGCTTTATGCCAAACATACCCTTAGTATTATCTCTAAACTTTTCAATCAGTCACCTTGATCGTCGATCTAGAAGCCATGATATTTACATTAACAAAGAAATTTTATCCAGCTCTAAAACATAGTAAAAGCAAGAGTTCTATACTCATTAAAAAAAATCACAAATACCTAAGGTAAATAAGTAAATAACTAATGATACACACGTTTAGCAATATACAATCGTAATCAAAACATGTGCCACTCATCAGTCGATCCCCGATCTATCACTGGTAGCCACACATCAATTGCATAAAGCTGATAGCATACAAAGGTCCACCTAGTGAACAGTTCAAAAAACACTCTTATCAAATCATTGTCACGCCTTAGGTATCTAATACCACCCGTTTATTTGACGCAACATACACAGGGGCAGACCCAGGTATAATCCTGGGTGGGCAGATGCACCTTTTAAAATAGTGTATTTTTAGGCAAAAAAACCCGACTGCACCCTTTGAAAACATGCTTGAACCACTCATCCGCACCCCAGCAAATAATTTCTAGGTCCGCTACTGAACATACAATACCCAAATTTGCACGCTGTGTTAAAATGGTCCCCGCAATCAAATATTAAGTTTACTAGGACGTAACGTGTAAGACCCATATTTGCATGTGGTGTTAAAACAATCAAAGAGTCCCTAATATTTAATATCATTATTGTTTAACAACCCAACCTTCAAATATGTTATAAACATCTAAATCGTTTGAAATATTATGATTTCTATATGAGTATTTGAAATTAAAAAAAAATGAGTCAAACTTATTGATTGTTATGTCTTATGTCTTAAAAATGATAGAGCTCCATCAGATTTGTAAAGCTATAAAGTTATCATAAAAAAAAACGTACTATATCATACATAGAAAACTATTGGCAATTCTAGCAACAATTATCCTCATTTTCTAAAATAGTTGAAGATATACCACACATTCCACACAATATATATTATACAATTTGAACATCATGTCATATACTTTACATTATTGTCACGCAATGTGAGAATATGTAACCCAATAACACAATTGTATTCCAATTAAACAAAAATATATGAAAGTGAAACAAACCTACAACTTGAGTCTCACATCTCTTAAAAGTAAACATAAATGATCAAGATGAACTATAACTCTCAATAGTGGCGGATCCATAACTTTTTTCCAGCGAGTTTCTTTTGATAGATTTTCACTATTTTTTTTCCAAACCAAGGGAGTTTCTGGAAATCCAGGAAACCCCTGGATCCGCCATTGAGTCTCAAAGAAATTAAAATATAATATCATTCATAAAACATGTATGCTAAATAATTATTTCCACAAAACATGCATGCCCCATTTTATGTAAAGTAGCATACTATATCAATAGTATCATTTATAAAACATGTGTCATAGTCATTATTTTGATTGTGATTATAAAGCAAACACTTTTTCCAAACACATAATGGGGTTTGGCTTCAAATTAAAAGGCGATTCTAATTGGTCAAATCATATAATTTCTTTAATTATCAATATATATGACGAAAATGACTTTATTTGTTTGGAATATAATATAATATAATAGGATGAGTGTTATATGTGGTGAGTGTCATTTTCCATACTTTAATACCTTGCACATGGGACAGTCCCTTTCAAATTCTGGCACGTGCCAGTAACGCCTCACAAACAATATACCTTCCTCTCAAAAGAAGTAGGTGCTCTTTAGTCTTTACATCACTAAAAATATAAAAATAACTAAAAGTCATTGTTACACCATGCCCACAATACGTGGGTCACAATATAATTGAATAGAACCAAAATAATGATTTGGTTTCAAAATTAACTAATACTTTTGATTCTGATTAGGTTGGTTTAAAATTTAATCAAGTTAATTGACATTTGTCTTTTAGCATTAGGATCAAATACAAATACTCCTAAAAATAAGAAGTATACAAAGACTCTTAAAAATAAACTCATTACACAAAAAAAAACCCTAAACCCCCCACCCACCCCCCATCACCAAAAAAAAAATTGTTTTGCCGGAGAGGGGACGGGGGGTGGGGGTTTAGGTTTTTGGGTGGTGGGGGTGGGTGTTTACGTTTTTTTTTTTTTTTTTTTGGGGGGGGGGGGGGGGTGGGTGTTTAGGTTTTTGGTGGTGGTGTAGTGAGTTTAGGTTTTAGGTTCTTGGACACTTGTCACTCTATAAAGTCTTCTTACACTTCTTACAATTAGGAGCATTTCTAGAATAACTTAACCCTTGTCTTTTATATACGTGATTAATAATATCAAATGTTCACATGACCAAGTAAGTAAGTAATTTATTTATTTATTTATTTTTGTAAGGGGTAGGATACTATAAGAGTTAGTAAGAACGACATCATCCGTGTATAGGTATAGAAAAGTTATATCTTAACTATGTTAGTAGCAAGTTGATGGTTCATGCATTAGCAGGGGGGGATAGAAAGTATGGTAATATTAAGGTTATACTTACGGGTGAGTTTGGACCGTTTGGTAGCATCAACATGACCATGATATGGGTAGAGTGGTGGTAGTTGGGGCGTCGGTTTTAGATAGGTCTCTAGGTTTGAATTGGCTAGGGATATGAGTCAAACTTGGCCTGCTAAGCGTAAGACATGGAAGATGAATGTTGCGTAGGTGAAATAGGTGCCATTCGTGGAAAATATACCACAAATAGTCGTGTTATCAAATTTCTCATCTTATAATATAGTGTATAGTGATATGTTATGTAAGATTAAATATATTATGTTTAATATTTAATCTAGTAGCCATTATAATCATTTACATAATATAGATCAAAATATAAAATAACCTATTAAATAATTAGTTGGTAATTGTTGATGGACCATATTACCCTTATTAACTAATTATGTTTCATCCTGGGTGCTTATATAAGGAGAATTATGTAGAGGTAAAAAGGTTACACACTGAGACAGATAACCTAATAACCATAACATCATCATTCGACCTCCCTCTCCTACAACCGATTCCCTTGTCGGTTTTCTTAGTCACCATCATCAGTCAGCACCCTAAGGAGGAACCAGATCATACTGACACATATGTCTAACACGATGGGATCATCTCTGAGTGGATTCTCCACTGCACTGTCTGCTGTAACATGTATGTTTTAATGTTTTCCCTCATGTATAAACAGAACTGAACCAACATGTGGTATCAGAGCATATGTTGATTAGTCAGTTCTGTTTTGTATCCGTAAATCTGGATTAAAACTTGAAAACAGGTTTTAAAACGATAATTAAATTCGTTTCTGTCATCCGAAATCATTAACTGTTCGATTTCTGTCATCCGGAATGGCATCTCGGATGACATGTTCATTCATAATTACCATTCCGGATCATCTCGGATGACATGTTCATTCTTATGTTACTGTCCGAAATCATAATGTTCAAGTATTGTTTAAATGATTGATAAATTCCCATTATTTCTCTGGACTGAAGCGTTAAAAGCAGCTGTTCATATACTCAATAGAGTTCCTTCTAAGTCTGTCCCTAAAACTCCTTATGAACTTTGGACAGGAAGGAAACCGAGTCTTAAATATATGAAAGTATGGGGCTGCATTGCTGAAGCAAAACTTTACAATCCTTTCCTAAGGAAACTTGACCCTAAGACAGTTACCTGTTTCTTTATCGGGTATCCTGATAATTCTAAGGGTTATCGTTTCTATTGTCCTTCCCATGTCACCCGTATTGTTGAAACCAAGCGTGTTGCGTTCCTGGAGGATTTCAAGGTCAGTGGGAGTAGTACAAACCCTTACGAAGAATTGCAAGAAGTACAAGACGGGGGGGGGGGGAGACTCGTCGCTTGCCATTACTCCGATTACTCCTCTTGTACCCAATGCAACTACTGCTGCACCAACTCCAAATTCACCTCTACAATCAAAACCCATTATACCTCATGACGAAGGCACATCAAACGCTCATAACCAAGACAACGCTGAACCCGATAATCCACTCAGGAGGTCATCTAGGCAAAGAAGGCCTACTAATTGGGATGATTATGTTACCTACCTGACTGAGATGGATCCCGAAAAGCTCAATGATCCTATCTCTTACAATGAAGCCATTAGCAGTGATCAGTCTTCTGAATGGAATAAAGCAATGATTGATGAGCTTGAATCCATGAAGAAAAATAACGTTTGGGATTTGGTAGAATTACCCAACGGTGTCAAACCCGTAGGATGTAAATGGGTGTTCAAAACAAAACTGGATCCGAATGGGAACGTTAAACGCTACAAAGCGAGATTGGTTGCAAAGGGCTACACTCAGAAAGAGGGAATTGATTATCAAGAGACGTTTTCACCTGTCTCTCGTAAAGATTCACTAAGGATCGTCATGGCCCTAGTAGCTCATTTTGATTTAGAGCTGCATCAGATGGACGTTAAAACCGCTTTCCTTAACGGAGACTTAGACGAAGATGTTTACATGAAACAACCTGAAGGCTTTAAACCTGAAGGTCAGGAGCATCTAGTCTGTAAGTTGAAGAAATCCATTTATGGGTTGAAACAAGCATCACGTCAGTGGTACCTCAAGTTTGATGAAGTCATGAAGAAACAAGGCTTTTTGAAGAATCAAGTGGATCAATGCACCTACCTCAAGATGAGTGGGAGCAACTTTACTATACTTGTCCTTTACGTAGATGATATTCTATTGGCAAGTAACAGTTTAGACATGTTGCATGAGTCGAAGCGGTTACTTTCGCATAAGTTCGACATGAAGGATCTCGGAGATGCATCTTACGTCATTGGCATCGAAATTCACCGAGATAGACACAAAGGGATCTTAGGATTGTCTCAAAAGGCTTACATAGATCGTGTCCTTACACGTTACAACATGCAACAGTGCAAACCCTCCATCGCTCCAGTAGTTAAGGGAGATGTTTTCGGTTCATTCCAGTGTCCGACAACAGAGGTTGAGAAGGAGCAAATGAGCCAGATACCTTATGCGTTAGTAGTCGGGAGCCTGATGTATGCTCAAGTCTGTACTCACCCAGATATCGCTTATATTGTTGGAATGCTAGGCCGTTATCAGACTAATTCTGGCCTAGATCACTGGAAAGCAGCTAAGAAGGTACTTCGATATCTGCAAGGGACGAAAGACTATAAACTGACTTATAGAAGAAGTGATCAATTAGAAGTGGTGGGCTATTCTGATTCTGACTTTGCCAAGTGCAAAGATGACAAGAAATCCACTTCGGGCTATATCTTTATGCTAGCAGGCGGCCCTATCTCATGGAAGAGTCATAAACAACAGTTGACCACAACTTCCACAATGATGGCAGAGTACATTGCTGTTTATAACGCAACCTGTCATGGAATGTTGCTTAGAAATCTGATCACTGGACTCAAAATTGTTAATTCCATTTCTAGACCATTGAAGCTTTATTGTGATAATTCAAATGCCGTTAGTTTCTCGAACAGTAACAGTTCGACTGGAGCTAGTTTATATCTCGATACAAAATATCTGTTCGTACGAGAACGAGTTGAGGAAAATAATATTTGTATCGAGTATATTAGTACTAAAGATATGCTTGCGGATCCGATGACTAAAGGTCTCCCTCCTAAGGTTTATGAAGAACATGTTCGGAATATGGGATTTAGTAAAGACCTTATTTGAGCATATTGTACTAGCTCATGTTTTATGATTAATGAAATTTCCTCAGTTTGATTTTGTATGTCTCTTAGAATATGTTCAACCGGTATAATGGCATATAGACAAATAAAGTTACAAATCAAACAAAGGGCTTATGCGTATTTTGATCATGACGATTAGGTTTTAAATTAAGGCTATAGTATGACTAATGGGGGTCCTGAGTCGCATAATGATTCAACGGCTGTATTTCTCTGCTATAGTACTTGTTTAAGGCTAAAATGAGTGTTAACTCCTGATCAGGCTTATCTAATACTCATAGTAAATGATTACTCGGCTAAGTTGGAGAATGTAAGATTAAATATATTATGTTTAATATTTAATCTAGTAGCCATTATAATCATTTACATAATATAGATCAAAATATATAATAACCTATTAAATAATTAGTTGGTAATTGTTGATGGACCATATTACCCTTATTAACTAATTAGGTTTCCTCCTGGGTGCTTATATAAGGAGAATTATGTAGAGGTAAAAATGTTACACACTGAGACAGATAACCTAATAACCATAACATCATCATTTGACCTCCCTCTCCTACAACCGATTCCCTTGTCGGTTTTCTTAGTCACCATCATCAGTCAGCACCCTAAGGAGGAACCAGATCATACTGACACATATGTCGAACACGATGGGATCATCTCTGACTGGATTTTCCACTGCACTGTCTGCTGTAACAGGTATGTTTTAATGTTTTCTCTCATGTATAAACAGAACTGAACCAACATGTTATACAATATAAGTCTCCAATACATGTGATATACAAAGGTAAGAAACAAACAAAAATCGACATATCTCTAACTCCTAACATGTCAATATGTACACATAGAACACTTAACACGTTAATGACTGCTAATCATGTAGGATCGTTAGTGGTATGTAACAAGATATAAAAATAAAGGACGAACAAAAAAATGATTAATAGCCATTAGTAAGTTTCTCGAGATCCTCTTTATGGGCCTGGCCTCAAATAAATGTCACCAACTTTAGAATGGGCCACTGGGTCCTTTTGAATTATATTTTATTTTAATCGGATCAGTGCAAAATATTAGTTGCTTTAGTAGTAATATTTAAAATGTTAATCATTCTCCTTAGTGTTATAGTTGGTAAATTAAGTTATTTAATTGCTTTGTGGTTTGGCTTCTAACAACCGACATAAATAATATAACTAGCTAATCAATCAATAACCATAAAACAAACAAATGACATGTGGGGCTACGATTATAAAAGAACATTTAAACTAAACAAGAAATGTAATGGTGCAATCTCCCCGCCTATTTATGTCATTTTCAATAGAGATTTATTGTAGCTTATATAAGAGTATACCATTAGATTTGGTAAAAGGAAAAGTAGTTTAAATAGTAATCCTTATGTCTTGTTGGTGTATTTGAAAGACACGAAACGAAGGAATTTTTAAAAAGAAAATTAAAAAAAGAATATCAATTACACGATTATTTGTGGAGATCAAGTCTACTAGTTTCATGTGGGTTAGGAATAGAGATGATGCACTTTCAAGTTGTAATTCTCGGTGTTGTATATTTGGTTTTTGGTGTTTGGAGGATCATATACAAACACATCTTTATAGAAAAACCATAAGAACCAATAACAATGTACCATTTGGATTTCATGATATTTCTCATTAAGGGTATTATTAATTATATAAATTGATGTGATGTTTTCCATAAATATGTATATATGTGTTGTTTTTTGTAACTTAAACTATGTTGTTCTCACCCACGTGTTGCGGCGGGGCACCAACCTTTTCTGCAAAGTAAAAAAAATTTATAGCTAAGAACATATCGCATGTTTCAGCAGGAATCAATGTACGAACCTTACGATAAAGACCGGTTTTCTTCTAAGGTATTATGTTATATCCGTTATAAACCTACTTCAAATAACATGCACTACAAAATAAAACGTCATTTGCATAAAAAACATTTGAACAGTAAATTTGTAAGAAAAACCTACAATTTCATTTAGTTGTTCATTAGTACTTACTATGTATTTTGAAGAAAATTTATATTGTAATATAAATATAATCATACAGTACTTACAATGGATTTTGGGAAAATATTGTAAGAATGGAAAAAATTAGACAATAATATAATATAATTAAAAACACGAAATATAGCTATTGTTTTTATTTTCAACCTTAAACATGAAATAAGTTGAATGCTAGATTATTTACATTTACGCTTTATGTAATTACAACATGTTATTTTAGAACAATTAAAAAAGGTAAAGAAAATAAAATTATAAAGTGAATACGAATACAAAGTAGATATTTTATAGAATAATAACATTAAACAACCCATGGCATTATAGCCTAGTGGTATCTTGGGGTTGGGATAAGACTTATGACCATTAGGTCATGGATTCGATTCCCACAAGGGGGTTTTCCCAGATTTATTGGGTTTCCTCCTGAATTGGTGTATAGGCATTATTGCCTAGTGGAGATGGATATGATCGGGTGGTTCTACTGGTGGCACGATGATACTCCAGTGGTCCGTCAGTGATCCAAAATTTGCCGTTCAAAAAAAATAAAAATAAAAATAACATTAAACAATGAAATTCAAAATTAAGCCCCCATTTTCTATTCCTTCCCTTCCAACCGAACTTTAGAAAAAGTTTTACATCGAAAACACCAACCGGCCTCTGTAATTGATCGTCTTCAACATCAAGCGACGATGAAGAAATAATCTAATTGATCGTCTTCATCATCGAAAACACCTACCGGCCTCTGTAAATTAAATAAAGTTACTTACATGGTAGTTGATGAATTTCTGGTGATGGATGAAATGTTGAAGAAAAAAAATAGGAATTTTGGATTTTAATACTATTCGCCATTGGGACTAACAGAACCCTAACGCCATTGGGACTAACAGAACCCTAACGCCGTTAGTCTACGGTCGCCGGAAAAACGTTTTTGGTCGGAAAACTCATTTTTGGTTGAAAACTCAACATTTTCGTCTCAAACCTCTTTGTAACTTTATTACGTAACTTTAGGAACCTTTTTCTAGTAAAAGCCCCAATTATTGAAGTCACCGGAAAACTCTTTTTTTCGTCGGAAAACTTCTTTTTGGCCGGAGAACTCAACTTTTTGGCTGGAAAACTTAACATCTTCGTCTCAAACCTCTTTTTAACCTTAGATCAGACATTTAGAAACCTTTTTCTGGTCAAAAACGGTTTTCCGGCTACCGAAGACCACTGACGTTAGGGTTCTGTTAGTCCATTGGTGGCTAATATGTCAATAGTTAGGACAGCTATTAGTTATTTTTGAAGTTGGAACTGTTGACGGCCAATGACGAATAGTTAGAATTATTAAAATCCAATATTCCAATTCCAAAATAATATAAACAAAACAGATTGCAAAACAGAAATGTTATAATATGAATAGAAAATTCTAGTATATATTCTTGGGGGATGGAGGAATGCATGATCAAGAATTAACAACGATGTGATCGTGTTTCAAGTAGGAAAATACAAAAATCATAATAACCAAAACAGATTTTATCAATTGAATAGAATATGAATCCCAACATAATCAAGAACAACCCAAAATCCCAAGCCCCTCAATCTCTCTCCGTAAATAAAAAACAACCCACCATCCGCATCACGGTAACGATTAAAATTTTGTTATGTCGATACGATTAAACTGACGACGGTAGTTTTTGCGGTGATGGTGATGGTTAAATAGGGTGTGAAACGGTGGCAAACGACCCAAACGGGTGTGGAGGTCGGTTTGGTTGTCTAACTGTAAAGTGATGTTGGTATTTGAATGTATGTCTCGGTTCTATACCGGTAACCGAAAGAGTTTGAAAATAAAAGGTGGCAAGTTCCATTCCGGTGTATTTTTGTTTGATCTATTACTAATATAGTAATATATATTGCTTAAATACTGAGGTATCAAATTGTTGATAAAACGGAAGAAAACGATGGGGAAGAAAACGGTGGATGTAAAACCGGTGCCGGAAGCGGTTATGGTAACGGCGTTAGTGAATGAACCGTTAAGTTGGTATTTGTATAGTTATATAATATAATATAATATAATATAATATAATATAATATAATATAATATAATATAATATAATATAATATAATATAATATAATATAATATAATTGCTAACTTTATTATTATAAAAAACTAGTTGTTTACCATGCGCGCGTGTTGCGGCGCGCTAAACCAAATCGTTCTATAAGAATGAGAAAACATGTCAAATAACAAAAAGTAGCTCGAACTAAAACGTCACGTATTTTCGGTACCGGTTCGGCACCGGTATTCACCGATTTTTACCCTCAAATACCGGTGTTGTACCAGTACCAACCGGTACCGAACCGTACCGTACCAGGTATATTCGGTACCGGTACATACTTTTGGGGATTTCGGTAACGGTATTTTCAGTACCGGTTGGTACCGAGCTCATCAAATCTTGTAGCAACGTAGCAATGCAAGTAATTGCACAGTTTAGATTACCTTTTATACACACAGTAAGTAAACTGACCGACATCATTCTTCAAACGATTCGAGATAAACGATGCGTAACCAGCCATATCCGGCATCGTGGAGTGCATTAAAAAGGGAGCAACTGGACGATTGGATGCTGGGCTAGGTGTTTCTTGGAATGCCCACGGATTGTTTGGGTCAAAACCACGATTATGAGGATTCATTTTTCGTATTGTGGTTGGATGAGAATTTTTTTTTAAAATAAGATAAAGATCATTACAGAAGAGGTGGAGTAGTTGTGGTAAAAAATGAATAGAAGTGTGAGTATTTATAGTGAATAAATAATTTTTTTTAAACACATAGCCGTTGGCCAACGGCTAGCCCAAACGACTACTTTTCTTGGCCAATGAGATCCCGTCATGTCATCTTGATAGCCCCGCCCAACGCCCGGGCTGAAACCCCCGCCCAAGGGGCCACGCCGAAACCCAAGCCCACCCGGGGTGGTGACTTGGGCGTTTGTACCCAACCCACGCCACAACCCCCACCCCATACCCCATATTCTAATATTTCCTAGATCTTTGTTTTTAAACACATAGCCGTTGGCCAACGGCTAGCCCAAACGGCTACTTGTCTTGGCCAATGAGATCCCGCCATGTCATCTTGATAGCCCCGCCCAACGCCCGGGCTGAAACCCCCGCCCAAGGGGCCACGCCGAAACCCAAGCCCACCCGGGATGGTGACTTAGGCGTTTGTACCCAACCCACGTCACAACCTCCGCCCCATACCCCATATTCTTATATTTCCTAGATCACTATTCATTTAGTTTGTTATAATTAAAAAAAATAATAATAAATCACTATTTAAATCACTATTTATTAAATAAATAATAAATCACTATTTAAATCACTATTCATTAAATAAATAATAATTCACTATTCATTAAATAAATAATAAATCACTATTCATTCAGTTTCTTTTCTATTAGTATATAATAGTATATAATTGGTAGTATATGGTAATTGTATAAATTAATTTGCTGATTAAATGTGCTCATTGATTGTATACATTAAACTAGGTTAGAACCCCATGTAGTATACGGGTTGAATAAATATAATTTTATATATTAAATAATAAAAAGTTATATCTTTATGAACCTCATATATTGTATGGGTTAAATAAATGTAGTTTTATATATCAAATAATAAAAAAAGTTTTATCTTTAAAAAACATGTGTGTTACACAGATTAAATAATTGTAATTTTGTATACTAAATACTAAAAACGTCGTATCTTTAAAAAACCTGTGTATAATCGGGTTAAATAAATCTATCAAATAATAAAAAAATACATCCTTAAAAACCACGTATATTACACGTGTTGAATAGATCTAAAAAAAGAGTTATATCTTTAAAAACCATGTGTATTACACAGATTAAATAAATGTAATTTTGTATATTGAATACTAAAAACGTCGTATCTTTAAAAAAACCCATGTATAGTCGGGTTGAAAAATCTACCAAATAATAAAAAAAATTATATCCTTAAAAAACCTCGTGAATTACCCGTGTTGAATAAATCTAATTTTACATAGCAAATGATAAAAAGTCATATCTTTAAAAACTTCGTGTATTACACGGATTATATAAATATAACTTTGAATAGTAAATAATAATAAAAAATTTAAAAACCTCGCGTTTTACACGAGTTGAATAAATATAATTTTATATAC
Organism: Helianthus tuberosus; assembly: GCA_030545235.1. Classification (NCBI taxonomy): domain Eukaryota; kingdom Viridiplantae; phylum Streptophyta; class Magnoliopsida; order Asterales; family Asteraceae; genus Helianthus; species Helianthus tuberosus. The sequence continues at coordinate 82,443,844 of CM060428.1, read as the reverse complement.
CAAATAATAAAAAAAGTTATATTTTTAATAAATTAGAATAACATTTAATATTAATTTATTATTTATATATTTAATATAAGATAAGTAGGAAAAGAGAGGTATTTGTTTTAAAAATATATTAAATTAGCAATTTAAATTTGAGGATAATATTTTATTAAAGTATGAATAGATTTGATATTAATTTATTATTTATTTAGTTAATAGTTAATATAGGATAAGTATAGATTTAAGGGTACCTTCAATGAATGACACGTGTCCAAAAGTTGGTTTCTTTTATTATAGTAGACTAGCGGTAAGACCCGTGTGCAAACACGGGTCGATTCTTAGAAAACCATGCATAAGACATATTGATAGAGAGTAAAAAAATAATTAGCGCAGACTTACAAAATTGATATAAATTAATGATCAATAGGTTTATTCAACAGCAATTCCATTATGTTGATAGCAAACCACTGTTGTCTATTGACTGTTAAAAACTTCTGTTGCTTTCCAACATACTTTCCTAAGAACTGTCTTCCATTTTCTCCAACAGAGCTTGCCAGATGGATAGATAGTAACTATCAGATGTTAGTCAACCCATGTTAAAAAGGTTAGTCAACAGAAATTACAAAGGTTAGTAAACAGATGTTAAGAAAATAATGTTATTAACAAAGAATTTAGTACTCTCATTAAAAATGAGAGCTGCAAAGTTATTACTACAACGCCAGATATAAACATTTCTCACAACATGTGTTCTCAGGATAGGCTTAATGCAGAGGAAGTATCAGATGCTTTCAAAAAGTTGTATTGCTTTCCAACAAACATTTCCTAACAACAGTTCCTCCATTATACCCAACAAACGTTGCCAGGTTGACAGATGTTTAGTATCATCATAGATTTTGTTAAACTTCTTTGTAAACCACATAAGTAGTGGTTGTACAGACTCGTTTCTCTTTATCACAAATCAAAATTTTCAACCCCTTCCTACTTTTTACTCTAGATACAGCAACATAGAGCTGACCATGACTAAACACTGGACGTGTAAGATATAAACCAACACGCTCCAATGATTGTCCTTGACTTTTATTTATTGTCATAGCAAAACACAGTGAAAGTGGGAATTGTCTTCGAGAAATCTTCACTGGTATTCTTTTATCAGAAGGTGTCATCTTCATTCTTGAAATCAAAGTATGATGACCTATATTAGTCCCTGTGATAATTTTTGCTTCAATCACAACTTTTCCGAGCCTCGTGACTTGTAAACGTGTACCATTACACAATCCATTTGCCTGATCAATGTTTCTGAGTAACATCACTGGAGCACCAAGGTTCAGTACCAATTTATGGTTAGGTAAACCAGATAAACGAAGATTGTTTAACACATCAGGAGGAAATAATACCATATTAAGCTCTGATTCTTCCTCCGATTGGCATAAACTATCTGAACTAAAATAAACCTTTTCTTCACCAGGCAGACTCTCTAACAACTCTTTATTTATTGAATCCACTACTTCATTATTTGGAGCAAGAATCGCTCTTTGTTGGAAATACGTTAAATCCCACAAAAACTTATTCATGTCCGGATATATAAATGAAATGAGAGAATAAATAGGATTGACTTGGTCATGAATAAGTAAATCATCTGGTATTTCAATATCAAATTCACCATCATTTTCTTCACCAAGCTTTAAAATCCATTCTCCAAATTCCTTTATTTCTTTCAAATTTGCTTCCTGACAACCAACTCTTAATCTCATATTCCCAGTTAGCTTTAGTACTTGACAGTGCCACCATATATAAGAAGAATTCAAAGAAGCATTGACTATCATTGTTCTGGTACCTTTAGGGATGACCGGAAGAATTTTTCTAAAATCACCACCAAATAGAATGACCTTTCCGCCAAACGGCTTGGATTGCATGTTCGGTTGACTGGAACGTGATATGTCTCTCATTGTTCTATCAAGAGCCTCGAAACAATGCTTGTGAGTCATAGGTGCTTCATCCCAAATAATCAATGTTGCTCTTTTAATTAAATCACCTAACTCAGTATTAGGCTCTATCGAACAGATTGAATTCTCATTAATGTTGATTGGAATTACAAACCTTGAATGAGCAGTTCTACCACCATCCAGCAAAAGTGAAGCAATTCCACTGGATGCAACATTCAATACAACTTCACCTTTTGATCGTAATGCAGCTGAGAATGTCTTCCAAAGAAACGTCTTTCCAGTTCCACCATAACCATATACAAAAAACACACCTTCATCACCTTTTTCAATCGCTTCCATAACAATTTTATATATCCTTTCCTGTTCGGCAGTTAAACACTTTACATAACCATCATGTTCCCTTTGAAGAGCTAGTCTGTCATATGATAATTCTTTCATTATCAATCAATTGTTCGACGATGAAACATAATTGTCCGGAACACTTGGCATATCATCAAAATTTCTCACTGTACTTCCATTGGTAAGTAGCAACTTTTCAATTTCAGATAGACATATATTTTCAAGTTCTTCTTGTTGAAGATCCAAATCTAAAACAAATGTTGAAAAAAGTATTAGTTTTTTCCCAATAACAGAGCTATTGCATAATTTTAATGTACTTGTATATAAATTTAATAAAATAATCACATTACCTGCAATACCAGTTATCTTTCGTTGCTGATACAGAATGTCTTCACATAACAGGGACTTCGTTTCCGACCAAAAAACACCAGGATGAGATATCGAATTTGACAGCAACAACATTACAAAAAAAGTCCTCAAGAAATCTCCGGTTGACCATGTGCTAGCTTCTTTGACAGCATTAACATATTCCTTATCATCATCCAACAGTCCCCGTGCAAAACATGCATCTTTAAATGTTTGAAAAACCTGCCCATCAACTGTTTTTATATCTTCAAAACAGGTTGGTCCCTTAATATGATTCATTAAAATCCTTAGGTAATAACAATCACCAAGTGATGGTGGGACATGATGTATCCTCCCAATTGATCCATACGGATGCTTTCTTCGATTCCATTTGCGATTTTTAGCATTCCATACATAATATCCCAGAAACTGAACATACCTCAATGTCCTGGCAAATTCATCGACTTTATTACAATTCATCCACTCTGTGAACATTGTCATTTTCACAGTTGGATCAGTAACAATATCACACAAATTATCATGATCGTTATACACAATACTCTGACCATCTTCACAATGAAAAGGTAATACTTCAACAGCTGGAGATCTATAATGTATATCATACATGAATATTCTCCAAGCAACTTCACAAGCAGAGATATATCTACATTCAAGGTATGCTTTTATCTCATCTACAGCTAGATTCTGTTCCGTGTTATTCTTGGTGCTATTGGCTTGAAAAACAGAAGCAGTGACTCTATCAGGCCCCTTATTAATATATTTAAACAAATATTTGATAGAACCTGACTGGTTGCACCATTCAACATTAACGTGGCACTGATACTTTTTTAGTAGGAGAGCATTGTAAGGAACTACAAATCTATTATCAAGTGTTACACCATTCTTTACTACTGTACTACTTGTTTGACGATGACGATAGATAGGATATCCTTCAGAATCAACACAAGTCTTATCTACATATTTTTTGGGAAACTTTTTAGAACATTTTTACTGAACCATACATGGACAAAGTGGGTTGTCTGTACCACATGGTCCATGAATCATAAATTGCTTGACAAGCTCATATAATTCAGGATCTCTTTCTTTATCTGGTATCTCAGCACTAATAACACGATCAATATCAGATGCAGTTGGAAATTTGCTTTCAGCACCCAAGAACAAACATATGTGAGCATGTGGGAGTCCACGCTTCTGAAATTCCACTGTATACATAACTGAAAATTTTCAACAGTGAGCTGTTAGATAAATATAATTAGATGTTCAAAGTAAAAAAATATAACTAAAGGGTACCTGCTTGTATATTACCAAAGAATTTATGTTTCTTGAAATCTTTTATAAGATAATCCAATTTACACTTGAATAATCTAGAGATAATATCCGGTCTGTCTTCAGCATTAAGAGCTTTATCGTGTAAACACCTATAAATCTCAGGCCAGTTTGGATTACAAGTTACCGTTATGAATAAATCGGGATATCCAACAGACTTGCAAATTGCCATAGCATCCAAGTACTTTTGCATCATATATCTAGAACCACCAGTAAATGATGAAGGTAAAAATATAGGTTTACCACAACTTGAGGCATTATTCTCTCCACTTTCAACAGTAGCATTCAAGTTCTTAAGACTTTGCGTTCTAAGTTTAGGTTGTTGTGTCCTTATATAATTCAACCTGGGGGATTCTATCATCATGTATCCATCAACCAAAAACTACTGAAATAGTTTTTTCGCATTAAGTAATAATGAAAACTGATTCTGTCTATCTTGAATTTTGTAACAAAAGAATTCTCTGATTGTAAGATTTGTTCTAAGTACCTCATTATCAATCGCAATCCCTCTATGTTTAATACCAACTCTATAACCATCTTCTGCATATGGGAAAATAAGTGGATATTGCAAAGCAAGGTAAGAGGGATGAAGCTCCTAATTCTTTGAAGACCACCAGACTTCTTTCTAACAACAATGTCCCGTTTATCAAATGCTCCATCAAAATCACCAGTTATTAACGCAACAATTTCTGATGCTGTTGGCAAATTGTGAACTCTTCCATCCTTATCTCTTGTTCCAATAAGCTTCAAGCTTACATCTTGAAACTCATTTTCTTGAAAACAATCTCTTACCATTCTGAAGGACTGGACAAGAGGATTGCAAGAATCCAACATATCTTTAAGACCCTTGATGGTTGTACTATCAAGCTGATTGCTTCTTGTTGTTTTGGATTCTATCTGAGAACTGCCTGAAAATAAAATGTTAAAATTTACATTCATTTCAAATGATAATGAATGTAAATATAATGAGAAGCAAAATATATATTCATAAATGCCACAATTATCATAAAGAAATTACCTTACTTCTTTTTGACGATTTACCACTTCGTTTTGTGAATCATATATGTAAAGCTGTGAGAATTTGGGTTTTTCACCATCGTCCGGAAGTAGACTACCCATTCGATGATAATTCCGACCTTGTAGTCTAAATACATAAGGACCTTTACCTCTCTGATAACTTTTGTCAACCTTCCCACCAAGAGATGTGAAGGAAAACATCATGTTATATGCTCGAATATTATCCATGAAATTGCGAGACTGTGAGGTATGGCTTTTATATAAATGACGTAGTAATGGAGGAGGTGTAGGCGGTGGTGGTAGCTCAACATCTCCATTTGAACAACAAAGAGAATAGGATGTTTTCTTACGTTTTTTATTTCCCCTAAGAATTTCATCTTCCCATAACATTGCATCACATTTAGAACACACAAAGATGGCATCTCCATGATCAATATAATCTACAGACTTAGCAAATTTACAAGTCAACATAAGTTATCTACATATTGAAAACTGAACAGGAATTTACATTCGTATCTTATACCTTTAGAAATTCCATGAATCTTCTTAACCACAGAATCTGCTAACATCTCTTCACTCATTGATAATTCAATTTTAGATATTCCACCTATATTGAAGCTTGTAAAATAAGACATATATAACAATTCATAAAAACTAAGAGTAAACAAATATTTTGTTTCCAAAAATTTAAAACATACAATTTGTAATTTCTAATAATGGAGTCCTCTCAACAAAATAGGATGTTTGCTTAGTACTTCCAAAATGAGTGTGATGTACATTCCTTGATGAGATTTTTCTTGATGAATCTTATAAGACAAAAGTATAACAAATAAATGTACAAAACTACAATTCATAATTAAATTAGAAAAAAATATCTGCAGTAAGTTTACCTTTTTCTTTTGTAGATGAGTGACACACATTACTACTAATATCTGGGGTAGCATAAGTAGGAAGGTGATACACATTCCTTCTTTCGACATTCGTGGTTGAAGCTTGTAAAATAGAACATATGTAAGGATTCCAAAAACATAACATATACATACATATTTCTTTTAAATTTTGTTTGCAAAACTATAACACATACCACTTGAAGTATTTGAAAATGGAATCCTTTCAACAGAATCAGATGTTGATGCAGGATGACAACCTCTGTTGTTTCTCTTTTGTCGAAGAACATACTTCCTTTTTTTCTCTTTCTTTAGCACACCTTTAACGTTCACTTGCTTGAAGGTCAACTTCATACTTACTGGAAATTGTGTTATCTGTATCCATAATTTAAAATACTTGAATGAAGAAGATTGTTGACCACTCAAGAAAAGAACTTTTAAAGTATTGTGAAAATTATTTGAAATTACCAAAAAAATATCTACAGTAAGTATACATTTTACTTCTGTAGATGAGTGAAACAAATTACTACTAATATTTGTAGTAGCAGAACCAGGAAGATGATACACATTCCTTCTTTCAACATTGGTGGTTGAAACTTGTAAAATAGAACATATGTAAGGATTCCAAAAACATAAAATATACATACATATTTCTTTTAAATTTTGTTTGTAAAACTATAACACATACCACTTGAAGTATTTAAAAATGGAATCCTTTCAACAGAATCAGATGTTGATGTACAATGACAACCTGTGTTGTTTCTCTTTTGTTGAAGAACATACTTCCTTTTTTTCTCTTTCTTCAGCATAGCTTTGACTTTGACTTGCTTGAAGGAGCACTTCATACTTACTTGAAATTGTGTTATCTGTATCCATAATTTAAAATACTTGAATGAAGAAGATTGTTGACCACACAAGAAAAGAACTTTGAACGTATTGTGAAATTTTTTTGAAATTACCAAAAAATATCTGCAGTAAGTATACCTTTTACTTCTGTAGATGGGTGAAACAAATTACTACTAATATTTGGAGTAGCATAAGCAGGAAAATGATACACATTCCTTCTTTCAACATTGGTTGTTGAAACTTGTAAAATACGAAACATGTGTAAGGATTCCCAAAACATAACATATAAATTTGTATTTTTTGTAAAATTTTGTTTGCAAACCTATAAGACATACCACTTGGAGTGTTTAATAATGGAATCCTTTTAAAAGAATCGGATGTTGATGTACAATGAAAACCACTGTTGTTTCGCTTTTGTTGCAGAACACGCTTCCTTTTTTTCCTTGCTTCAGCACAGACTTGACTTTGACTTGGTTGAAAGAACAGTTCATAGTTACTTGAAATTCTATTATCTGTATCCATAATTTCATTTATCTGAATGAAGAAGATTGTTGAGCACTCAAGAAAAAGACTTTCAAAGTATTTTGAAAATGCTTTGAATTATTTGAAAATGATTTGAATTATTTGAAAATGGCAGCTGTATTATTAGGGGGTAAAATGTAACTTCCTTATCTCAATGGCGGTAAAATGTAATTTATTATTCCAATGGCGGTTTACCTTTTTACATAGAGGCAGATAGAAACATACTTTACCTTTTTAACGACTCTCCAAATCCCCTTTACAAAATTGTTTGTCTGATCTCATAAAAAGTGCTTCAAGTTTTAATCACCGATGTCCATTTCAATATTGAATCACTCCACTTGAATACTTCTTACTTTTGACATCATCAACAACTTCGATCAAGGTATAATAATATTTATTAAAATTTGTATATAAAATAGTTTCATATGCACATGATTAACAACTGTTATGAAGACTGTTCTCAATGTATTGCATGTTTTAGATGATATATCAATTTAATTTTACAAGCTTTTTTATTTTTTATAATGTTTCCGATTTGAAGTTTTCTTTGATATGGTGTTACATTTGGATTCTTGAAAGCAATCGATAAGGTATATTTTGTTGTTTTTCTTACTTGATATTAAAGAATATGATTAAATGACAAATCTTTTATTTATGGACTTGCAAAAAAAAAGTTATTGACAGTGATACTCGATTCTACAGTTTTTAGAGGAATCTTTATTTATTGATATACTCTAGATAAATCGATAAATATTAAATGCGTTATCTGAATGACATAGATATGTTAAACATTGTTGGTTCATATTTGTTATCACAGTCTTTATAAATAATGAAGTATCTGATAAAATACATTGTCTCATTTTTTCTTTGATTTTTAACCAGAAACATCATATATTGGAAGATGTCTTTTTATAAATATTTGGACTCTCTTAATTCCAAAATCTTGGTAAGATTATTACATTAAAACCATTTTCTACAGTTTTATTGTTAACAATTAATTCACATATAACACTTGCCAATACTTAAATACTTGAACTCGACAGATAATACCACAAAACTTTGCAAACAATCATTTACTCAAAGAAGTTCCTGGTAACGTTGGCGTTATAGAGTGTGTAAACGGTATGAGATGGGATTACCGATTCTCAAAACACAATGGAACTTTTGCTCTAAAAGAAGGATGGTCCTCAGTTGTCTCTGACCTTTCATTGAAAGAAGGATGTCTGTTGGTATTTAAAAAAAACTGCACCATATACATATCTTCTGACACCTTTTGAAAAAGTTCATCATTATCCAACAAAACTCCCAATGATTTCTATGTTCACATCAATATCGTTTAAGAGGAACTTTGTATGTATGGATTCATTATCCCATAGTTTTACTGATGTTTGTAAGGACGTGTTGGTAAGTTTTGGTATTTTAATCAAATACTTAAATGTTACTATAGTAATTAGTGATATAGTTGTTAATTTTACTGTACCTTTGTTGATTTCATAATTTTATATCTTTTTGTTCAGCTAATACCTAAGGAGTTAGTCAACGTCAGTATTGGAGTTGGTAAACTTAAAGAGACATTTAAGATATATATGAATCAGTAGGACTCTTTTGATGTAGTACTTCAGCGTGATCCTCTTTGGAATCGTTACTTTATAACCGATGGATGGGAAAAGGCTGTACACTACATGGGTATGCAAACAGGAATTGTACTTGTTTTAAGATACGTAGCGGATTACATCTTTCTGCTTACTGCCTTTGATTTGAATGGATGTGAGATTGTTGCACCCAAATCCAATGACAGTCCGATAGACGATACATCCTCACCCAATTTAGAAGTTGCTCCAATTACCGAGGATCTGGATCACCAGTTGGATGTTGAGGAATCCAATGACACAGATTCTGATAGTGATTATGTTGTATCGAATGAATCATCCAATGATATCGACGACGCAGATTTTGATGCCGCTGTCTCAGATTATGAAGCTGATCCTGATGTATACCCCTTACAATTCGTATGGTACTGCAGCAAACATTTTGTAAGTTTATTCTGTTAATATATTATTCCTCATTCTTTGGATGTTAAATGTTTGTTACAATTAAGCTGTTTTTTTTTTGTTACTTTACTTAAATACATTATTTATTTCTTATTAATTATTGGTATTTTATATTTATTTTTAAGTGTCTGAATGTGAGAGTAGCATCTTTATCAAGGATTCATAGAACATTGAAGATGACAGTTGAAAATCTGAATGGAGTTGACACTGTAATTGACTTTCGATGGGAGAAGAATGGCAAGGGATTTAGATACGCGGCTTGTCAATTCACCAAGAAGTTCACGAAGCCCAATGGTATCTTGATGTGTGTAAAATGCAACATATAAATTACATCAAATGAGGCATAAAACTAACCCTTTTTAGTACTAATATCGGAAAAAGTGTGCTTTTGTCTTCCTTTTGTATTTTCAGGGTTAAAAGAGCTTAAATGATCAAAAGAAGCAAAAATGCAGCTAAATCTAACAATAATACAAGAAAAGGAATAAACGTGGCATGCCCGACCCCTTGACAGCATCTTCCCAAGCAAAAACCAGAGATCAGAAGGCTGAACACGCCCCGTGCTCATTGAACACGGGGGCGTGCCCAAGTGTCTGAAGAAAAGACAAAGTTGTAGAAGCTTCTATCACCCAACACGGGGGCGTGCCCAGCAGACACGGGGCCATGGTCAACGCTAAGATTCGCAGAAAAACGTGTCCAATTATGTAAGGACACGTGTCCTAAACTCTAATCATGTGAAAGATTGGGTTTGAAGGACTAAAGTTGTAAAACGATCAAAATATGAAACCGAAGGGACTAAAAGTGTCATCATGCCAAATTTGTGCCTGTGAATGAACACCCACGAAAAATATATCCTTAAACGAGTAATTAATTGGATAAAAGAAGCTGTTTGTGAAAATAATCGAAAGATTATAAACTACAGGGGTTAAACGTGTCAACATGTTAATTCTTACCTCTGAGTGACCTTTTAACGAACCCGAGGCTTCATAATATTCAAATATACTCTCAAGAATAAGTGATTTAAATTTCACGAGGTTTCGAGATCGTTATGTGTTATTTACGCGAATTCCCAAGAATTAGGGTTTAAAGCGTCAACGAGGCGAAACTTATGTTTCCGGAAATCGTTTAACGAAACCGGGCCTAACGGTGTTTGGTTATACTCCCTAGATCATCCACAAACTATCTAGAAGGGTTAAAAGTGCCTAAAATGAAAGATATATTGCATTAGAAGGTTTAGGGACTGAAAGTGACAAGTTTGAAACTTGTTTTGCTGGTAAGTGGGGTGGTGGCGTCATGCCACAGCCCTCCCCTTTCACCGTGGCGCGCGACGACGGCCTTAATTTGACAAAATATGAGGGCCAGGTGCAGGTTACCTTTTTCCTTGGCCTCCAAACAAGTCTAACTCGAATTCTATGGACATTTGATGGTTTTTAATACCACTTTAGACACTTGTAATGATCTTAACACTTCTCTAAACACTTGGGATGATCTGGAGCAACCTGAATTCACTATAAATAGGCCCTTAAGTTCAGTGTTTCATTTGCTCATTCACTCTTCACTCTCATCTCTCTAAGTTATGGTGTTCCTGATCATATCTGGAGGTTCCTGACCCAAAGGGAAGCTTATTCTTGTAGAAAAGATAGCTAGGACCCTTTGTAAGTGTCTTAGCCCCTTCCTTAGTTCAGTTTTTAGTTTAAAAACCGAAAAGTCAAAGTTATCGTAATTTGACTTTTACTTTTACTTTCGGTTTAATCATAAATGGTCCAGCCACTGACCGAAACGAAAGTGGTTATGTAACCATATTAAGGTAGGTGATTAACCCTTAAAAGCGCACCTCCTAATTATTTCGTTTGACTAGTTAATTGTCGGGTCAAACTAGTTGGTCAAAAAGTCAAACTGGACAGAAATTAAAATAATGATTTAAACTAATAAAACAGAGGTTATAAATTATATTTTAGCATTCTAATAACTTGGTAATTAGTATTAGAACATGTTTAAACATGTCTAACCCGACAATTATCAGTCTAAGGTCGGTTTATAACCCGATTGAGCTTAATTCTCCCATGTTTTAAGCTTCCATTAGGACCACATTATATAGTAGTATAACCCTCTGGAGTTATATTGCTTGGTCCTTAGTAGTTTGAATTATATGCTCATGATCGTTATTATGCTTATAAATGTCATTTTTGCCCTTTTGACATATAATTATATAAATGAGATTTTTAGAAATGTGAGTGGACAAAAACCTTTGTTACTGATATATAAGCTTTTCCCGAATATTTCACATCGGTTCTTGGTCTCAAACAGGAGTTATGTTCGATATCGTAATTAGAAGCTTTTTATTAATTAAATTGCGATATCTTGCATAAGACTTGTTTAAACTTGGATTTTGACCCAAAACTCATTACCTATTGTTAAGATATTATTTTTAAGGATTTTTAGGATTTTTGGTCAGATTATAATATGATCATATCATTGAGTTCTTGTGTAATTCGGTATATGACGGTAATACCCTTTTTGTACCTAAAATGAGATTTTCAAATGAGTTGAATGCCAAAACCTTTTCCTACTGATTTTATACATTAAATAAATTATTTTGAGCATTTGAAACTAATAAAAATCTCAGATTTACATAAACATTTTAATTATCGTCAATTTGCGAGTTCTACACTAATTAGGTGCATAGTATGGTTTAAAACCATATTTAACACCTAAGACTTATTAACTACTGAATATTTAAACAAATTTCAATATTATTACGGTAAGTACAATTTATGAACTCAAACTTCCAAAAATGTCCTTAAAAGCATATGTGAAATGACCAAAATGCCCTTTCGGGGCATAGTTTGGCCATAAATGGTAAACCTCACATATATGTAATATCTTACTGATGTAATGTGATAAAATAAATATTTTTACTGATTAACATAGACCAGAACCTCAGTTTATTATAAAATCTCTTTTATAATTATTAAAATGACCAAAATGCCCTTACGTGACTTAAAATGGTTTAAAATACTTCTTGGGCATAAATGTTGACATCTTACTGATGTATTAGCATATTTTAAGCATAATAACATATGAGACCTGTATATAATTCATTTGGTTACCTGTTATGCATTTATGCGTTCAGATCGGTTTATGTGACTAGTTTACGTAAAATAGCCGAAACGGGTCTAACCTTGTCATCAAACCCTCAAATTTCAGAATGTATATAGTTTGCCCATATTATACAAGTATCCAAACTTTTCAGGCCTGAATCACATTCTATTCCGGTCTCCGCTTAATCTAGCGTATCGTACCGTTTCTAAAACTTTAAGTTAGCCGGTCTAGGTCCATGACCTAAACAAGACCCATTAGCGTTCTGAATTGGTTATATATTACCATCATTCCAGACTAGAGCCACCAGGTAAAAGCTACTTGCATTTAGATAGATTGAATACGACTGAGTTATTTTGCTGTGAATCAAGTATTAGCTGAGGTAAATACTTTTAACTTATTTTCCCTTATACGGGCTTGGAATATGGTATTATAATAATACCACTTGGTCGGGTATGAAATCATTTAATCGGATTGTGATTAATAAATTTACATAACCCGTTTTAATCTGTCTTGTTTGATAACATGAACATTGGGGGTTAATACGATCGTATCCTGGATATCCTCGGCTCATTTCATTTGAAAATGGCCACGACCTATGCACGGGGTGTAGGCATACACCTGACAGATGCAAATGCTAAAATATAAACCCACATGTTGGGAATAACTCCTTTGTGGGTTCTATAAGTGGTGAGTCGGTTAATCATGACCGGCTTCCAACCGGCCCCAATCGTATGACAAACATGTAAAACTGTATACAAGATTTTATTAAAGATTGTCCCAAGTTATAAATGGTTTGTGCCTTGTACACTTAAATCAATTTTCTTAAACTCTTTTTAAAAGAGTCAGTTAATTGTATTTACCAGTGAAAACTGACGTATTTTCCAAAGACTAAGTGACAGGTACTACTCGTAATAGGCTGGGAGTTGCTCGGCGTCGAAATAGAGGATCTTGCAAATCCTTAAAGATGCCTTAAAGTCTGCTAAACTTCATTTTATACATTCTATAAAGATCCACCTGTGGATTTGATATTACAGGCTCGTCTATAATAAATACTTTGATATTTTCAGACATTTGGGTTTGTAATAATATTTTATATTCCAAGACTTCCGCTGTGCTATTCTGTGTATGCTTGACCATGATGATATCAACTATGTCACGATACTCCCCACCGGGCCCACCGGTAATATGTGGAAATATCGGGGTGTGACACACCATCACAACCCACATCCACCACCATCATCCATTATAGAGTGTGTGTAGTAGTCTCGGGATCCAAGATTGATAGTAAGAGTTCTTGGCAATCAAAGGCCATGTTTGCCTAAGTCTCTTACATCACTTGGTGAAGACAAGCATTTAGTGTAATACTTTTTATTTTTAATCTTTTCGCACTTTTTATTTGGTTATGTATTAATGACTTTAATAACTAGTTTCTTATGTTGAAGGCGAAACTTCCTTATCATTTGTCCGTGGTGTCTTGTCGTTATTTTACTGTCTATATAAAATAAAAGATTTACACCATTCATATCTCCACGGTCTATATGGAGATATGTTGGCTACCTGGTCAGGGGTTAAGGGAATGGTTTGGTAAGCGTCTTGCCTTGTTCAGTGTATAGATCCTGCAATGACCTGGGTCAAGCTTAGTAGGACATCCTTCAATACCCACTGGTATTGGATGACGGGGGTTCGAATTTCTTGATCCCCTCATATGTAAACTACTATTAAAACATTAACACGACTACTTAGGATTGTATCCCTGCTGACTCAAACTACTTAGCCGAGGGTAACGTCACCTTCAAAAGTGGGGCCTACCACATTACGCATTAATAACTTAATTAATTATCTTTCAATAATCCAACCCTTTAGGATTATATCCTTGCTGACTCAAACTACTGGGTTGAGGGTAACGTCACCTTTAAAAGAGGGGCATACTACTATAACTAAGATAATCTCTTAAAAAGTGCAAAACTGCGGAAATAATCAAAGGTTACACTAAAGGCGAGTCGGATCCAAGTGATTCATCTTGTCTATCTGTTTTTATTTTTATTTTTATTCTCAACATTTTTAGTTTTTTATTTTCATGTTTAAACCTTTTTCTAAAATTTTGATTTGATTAGATGTTGAGGATAAACCGGTACTAAAAGCTCTTGTGTCCTTGGACGACCTCGATATCTTACCAACGCTATACTACGCTCACGATGGGTGCACTTGCCCATATGTGTGTTTAGTGTTAGTAAAATATCGTGTTTTATAAATTTAAAACTTGACTAAAGTGTAAAAAGGGCTAAAAATATACATAAAAACCTATCGCACTACACATGCATCAAGTTTTTGGCGCCGTTGCCGGGGACACAAGGATTTTAAGAAAGTTAGGAATCAACGGCTTAATCGGTTTATTTTTCTTATTTTTCTTTTTTTTTTAGGATTTTTCATAAATTTTTAGCTTCTGCAGAGCTCAGCACGGGTCGTGCCTGCTCGGACATGGGCTGTGCCCAGCATTGTTACTGACAGTTTTTATTTTCCGAGTTACAGAGAGTTGAGCACGGGGCCGTGTCGGTGCAACACGGGGCCGTGTCGAGCTCCCTAGTAACATGGATCCAGAAAACAAACACTGTATCTCCGACCACGGGCCGTGTTCATCTGAGCACGGGGCCGTGGTGAAACTTCTGACCAACGTTCTTTTTTGTTTTTAATGCAGGACTTGGAACCCAGGCGCCACATCTGAACTTTCTACGCAGTGTATGAGCTCCAGTTCTAGTAGAGACATAAAAGAACCTTTAGACGAACCTGAACGCTTTCTAAGAGAAAGACTCAAAGCTAAAAACCAAGAGAAAGTTTCAGGGGACCCACTTCCAATGGCGGATCAACATACCCTCATGGATTACCTACGGCCCACCGTGGGTAATCTCGGCGCCGCTATCAATGCACCGAATGTCGAGGCCAACAACTTCAAACTTCGACCGCATTTGATACAAATGCTCCAAAACTCCACAACCTTCCATGGGCTTGCGGACGAAGATCCCCATTTACATATTACTAACTTCTTGGAAATATGTGATACTTTTCAGATGAATGGAGCATCAAATGACGCCATCCGCCTTCGAATGTTTCCATTTTCACTAAAAGACCGAGCTAAGGCTTGGCTTAATACCCTCCCAGTTGGTTCGGTAAACACCTGGGATGAACTAGCTCAAAAGTTTTTATATAAGTATTTCCCTCCTACTAAAACGGCTAAATTAATGACTGAAATTAATACATATTCACAAGAGGACGGGGAATCCTTATATGAAACTTGGGAAAGGTTCAAGGAGCTACTAAGAAAGTGTCCTCATCATGGTCTTGCGGTATGGCAACAAGTATCCACCTTCTATAATGGGTTGTTGCCACACACAAGACAAACACTTGACTCTAGCTCCGGGGGACTTTTAGGTAATCGTCGCCCAAATGAAATTTATAATCAAATTGAGGAAATTGCTCAAACCAACTTTCAATGACACACTCCCCGAGGCACAAAATCTATTGCCCCGGGCGCCCATAAGGTTGATGAAAGCACCTCTTTGCAAGCCCAAATCGAGGCCCTTTCTTCAAAAATCAAAAAGTTAGAAATGGCAAAAACGACCTCGGTTATGGCTTGTGAAGGGTGTGGTGGGCCACATGAAAATTGGAGTTGTATGAAAGAAATGGATAACCAAACAGAAACGGTAAACTACATTGATAATAGACCTAGGCCATCGGGTCCTCCAACGGGTACCTACAACCAAGGATGGCGTAACCACCCTAACCTTGGTTGGAGAGAACCCGGCAATAGTAGTAACCAACAAATCTAAACCAACGAACAAACTTTCAACAACCAAGAAATGAGTCACAAAATTTCTCTCAACAACAACAAGGGGGACGAGAGAGGCTTGAAGATACCGTATCTCGCCTCATCTCCGACACCGAAAAGAAAAACTCGGATCGATTTCAACAACTGGAATCAAACTTTAGAAATCAACAAGCTAGTATTCAAAACATTGAAAAACAAATAAATCAACTAGCTCAAAATTTCTCCGAGAGACCACAAGGCGCGTTACCAAGCAATACCGAAACCAACCCAAAGGCGTAAGTGCATCTCATCATATTGAGAAACCGTACCGTGGGTCCCGAGGAGGCTTCGTCACCCCTAACTGAAAAGAGCCGATCTAGCTAAACCACAACTCCACCAACACCCCAACAAGAGACGGCTCCTCCACCAAATCAAGAGCCCACCAAAAATCCTCTGGTATCGTACCCCGGTCAGTTACTTCGCCAAAAGACCGATGAGCAATTCACAAAGTTCGTAAATTTACTAAAACAATTGCATGTTAATATTCCATTTGTTGATGTCCTAACCCAAATGCCTAAATATTCAAAATTAATGAGGGACTTCCTCACTCACAAAAGGAAAATTGAATCCTTGCAATTAGTTAATTTAAGCGAAGAATGCTTCGCCTTGCTACTCAACAAACTCCCGCAAAAGAAGATCGATCCCGGAAGCTTCACCATCCCTTGTTCAATTGGGGAATCTCCCATTCACAATGCACTAGCCGACCTCGGGGCTAGCATCAACCTCATGCTCGCATCAATGTTCGACCGACTCGGCCTAGGGAAAACAAGCCCTACAAAAATGAGCATACAACTCGCCGATAGGTCCGTCAAATATCCACAAGGTGTCGCTGAAAATCTATTGGTTAAAGTCGGCGAATTTGTCTTCCCAGCCGACTTTGTCATACTAGATATGGAGGAAGATACCGAAGTACCACTCATCTTAGGGAGGCCATTCCTAGCTACGGCCCACGCAGTGGTAGACATGAATGGTGGGATACTAACATTGAGGGTTGGGGACAAGGAAATGAAGTTCAGAGTTGGTAAGAGAGTAGAAGACGATGACCCGGTCAATTACATGAAAGTCGTAGACTCAAGTTTGGATGATGCTCTCCGACGGTGCAACATGGGATGCAAAACATCCCACTTGGGTAACATATGACTGGCTTTGGGTCTAGCCAAGGACCCTTATAAACATGGTGCACCACGGAGGCAGTTCGCGGAACTATCCTTAGTTTAGATTAGATTAATTTTTATGCTTTCAAGTTTAGTTTTAATTTTCAGGAATAAAACACACTTGGGATGGTGAAAGATACTAAGGGAAACTTGAACCAACACCCCATGCACAAAAACAGAGCCTCCCGATAATTTTTCTTCATTACAGCAAGTTCAGCACGGGCCGTGCCCAGCCAACACGGCCCCGTGCTGAAAGATCTGCAGGAAACGCCTAGTTCAGGTAACTGGACACGGGGCGTGTTCACTGAACACGCCCCCGTGCCCAGCCTTCTGTTACTTTCTGTTACTGGCAATCTGAACACGGGGCCGTGCCCGGACACCACGGGGCCGTTTCCAGACGCCGAGTAACATAAAATTTTGTTTTTAACACACCTTTTACACATTCAATCAACCTAAAAACTTATTTTTGGGACACATTGTGGACAATGTATAATTTAAGTGTGGGGGGATGCTAAAACATTGAATTTTGCAAGTCCTAATTACAAGCCTTACACAAAACTCTATTGGAACCGCTAAACACCCCAATTTTTTTTCAAAAACTTTTTATTTTTTATTTACTTGTCTTGGTTTAATTTGGGAATAACAAGTTCTAAAAAGGTTATATTTTTACATATTTACAACCGATAGCGTCGTGATGAAAAGAACCAACATAAGAAAATTATGAAACAACATGACAAATCTAGTTAAAATTTGATTATATATACTTGATCACATAAAAAAAACTCATTCTCACAAAAAGTGAGTTTTGAGCCTTTATTGAGCATACAAATACACATCTTTAAACTAAATGCTCATTTTTCGTTTCTTGTGTGAATAGCCGCTTGGTTTCTTACGACTCTAGAACTTGCCATGACGATACTTTCCCGGTCCTTACCAACTTAAACCCAAGTAAGTAAATGATGGAGGCATTAGGACTAACATTTTTCTTTCAACACCATTATTTTTCTTTTTTACCACCTACCCAAAATCCCCCTAGTTAACCCCTTTGAGCCTAAACCTTTTCATTTCTAAACCCACAAAACAAACACCCTTTACCCACCAAAACCTTTTTTCATTTTAAACCCTTTATTTTAGTAAAAAGCTCGGTTATTCATGTGACATTCCTTATAAAAAAAAATGATGATGAAGTCAAGAAATAAACAAGCAAGTTCATCAAAAAGGAACTTTGTTTGAAAGATTACTTCATTAAAATAAAAAAGTCACAAAAAATGTTTTACGAAAACTGACGCTTTTTACGCCTTTCGCCCTTTTCTACTAACCACTAACCCAAAACCACCTACCTTTAACCCAAGCCTAACCCTTCCCCAAAAGTCCTCTTGATATTTACAAAGGTGTATAGTTAAAAAGGCGGAGGATTGATTGCTTGGCAAGCATATGGTAGAAGTAAGTTCCATGCCGGTCCCGAGTGTTTCACAAAAATACATCTTCGGCCGAATGTTGAGTGATCTCCCGTGAGGTATGTGAACTTGTTTATAAATGGAATTTTTGTAACACCTCGTAAAAATCACGACCAATATGATAAAGACACGTGTCATGGACTTTAAACATGTAAGGAATTATTTCCGATGGACTAAAATTGTCAAACAATGTAAATATGTGAATAAAGGGATCCAAAGTGTCAACATGCCGTTCTTGTGCCTCTAATTGATCTCAAACGACGTTCGTATTCTTTAACGAATAATTTATCGAACATTGGAAGTCGTTTGTGTTAAAAATAAGGATCTTGCGAAGCATAGGGGTTAAAAGTGTCAACATGTTGAAAGTAACCTATGAGTGACCTTTTAACGAGCCCAAAAACATTGTAATAATTATATATTTTGATCTCAAGAATATTAGATATTAATTTTGTGGAGCTCTGAAGAAAACAAGACTTTTCGAGTAATCGTACGACTAACCGGGAGCTTAACGGAGTTAGAAAATGTGACAACTGGCACCAAACCGGTAATTTCCGTACACTTTAATTATTATTTAATGACTGCAATTATGTGCTTAAATGTCAACATTGTCTGATTCCATACTACACAAGTGAATTCATGCACGTTTTATACTACAAAATATTGCCTTATGCATAAACGAGAGCGTTGCGTCAGAAATACTAGTAAACTCACCGGTAAAACACAATATGTCAACAACTCTGCAGAAAGCAGTCAGACATTAGAACTGAGGCCTAGGTGTAGGTCCAATGACAAGAATACATTAAAACCCAAGAGTACATACAAGGGTTAACGTATATACACCCCGAAAGCTAATATAAGCACTAGAAAGCACCCGAAACGCACTTTAAGTGCAGAATTTCAGTAAAGTCAGCTATAATCAGCTTTTAAGCATAAAAATATCATGCAGAAATTACGTTTCATTATTCAGAATACTTCCCCAAGTGTTGGGAATTGAAAGGGTTACAAAAGGGCACTTGAAAGACACTAAACGGTGCAATTTAGCACCTTAACGAACCGGTATTTAACCGAACAACCGGACTTTATCCAGAACATAAAAATATTGCCAAATACATTGTTTTTACTTTTCTGAGCTAGTTAGGGTCCCCGAACACCCTAACACACCTTATATTATATAACACACACTAATACACTAACTAAACACTTTAAACATAACTAAGTAAGTAACTAGTTCCATCACAACCCAACCCCCTACCCCCCCCTCGACGGTTACAAGGGGTGGGACAACCCCCTCATTCTTTTGAATATTTAATTGTTGATTGTTGGTAGATTAGAAGCATATTATATGTTGGATAAACTTGAAATTGGTTTATAAATAAGTCTAAAGGTTCATCACTTTCACTTCATCACAAACACATCAAACAACTTCTTCTTCTCCTCTCTCCCTTGCTCACGGCCGCCACCCATCACCACCATCAAGCTTCCCTTCAAGCATTTTTCATACACACAAAGGTGCAAAAGGTCCAACAAGTAAGCTTGGTGCACTCGGAAGCTCAAGGACCGCTCTAGTTTTCTTTTATCCACCACTTTTACGCTTTGAAACTCCCCTAGCCTTGTGCTAGTAGTAAGTGCTTCAAATCTTCATCTTGTTCTTATTTTTTGTGGTTAATAGTTGAAAGAATGATAAAATGTTAAGAAACTCTAAAGAACATGAACAAGTCTTAAACATAAAGGATAAAGAATGGATAAAATGATGAAGTAGTGTTATGTTGATGAAGAAATCATGTTGCGATTATTGATGTTGTTAGTTAGTAGAAGTAAGATGGTTCATCACCTAGACTTGCTAGATCATGTTTAAAGACATGAACTAGCAAGATGTAAAGATTAAAGATATGAAGGATGATGAAACCATCCACACATGAACTTTGAACTTGAACAAATAAGTGATTTCTTGGAAAAATGAGTTGTAAACTTGTAGATCTAAAGATCTATGAGCGGTTTTTCGAAAGAACCAAGCGAAAGGAACAAGTTTTGTTAAAACTTGGATGTTACATGAAATAAACACATTTTTAGTGGATAAACAAGTGTAGGAACACTTGTGTAGAAAGAGAATTTAACAAAGAAATATTTTTAGAAAATATGACTAGAAGTTGTGAAAATGCAAACTCTTTAAAAATATAGTTTTTAAGAAACTAATCATATTTTTAAAGGTAACAAGACTTACTAAATGTGCTAGTAAGTACTACATATTTTTACAAAACTTTCAAGTTCATAAGTTTGTGGTTTATGCTTGTTTTGACAAGTTTGGTAAATAAAGATTGTGTTGTTGATATTGTTGATGATTTTAAAAGAAAATAAACACATGTTTTGAAAACATGGGAAACCTCCATTTTTAGGGGAAACTCTGTCAAAATTTTTATAGAATTTTGACACTTAGAAAAATATAAGTTTCGAGAAACTTATCCCCTAAAAATGTATCTAGAAAATTTACCAAGGTTTCCCTAATTTTTGTGATAAGAAATGATGATTTCTTCGAGATTAAAAATTGATATTAAGTATGTATATTTTTTTGAGAAAAATATATATATTTATTGATCGCTAAAATTTGGTGCTAAGTGTATGTAGTATGTATTATACGTGATAGTGTATTAGGACTTGAAAATACGCTAAATACTCTTGAGAAGTAAAAACACAAAAATACACATACAACATACAAGATACATAATTCGGGTGCAAAATACAAAATACTTATATTTATTTTCGAGAAAATAATATAAGTAAGACACTTAGTTAAAAATATAAATTATTTTTAACACAAGAAAACATATACAAAGGATAGTGACTTGTGCTTGTGCGATACAAGTCTAGTGACTAACGATAATAAAACACGTTTAGGTCACGACTCTAGATAAGCAAACCCGGTGAAGTTTACGACGCAAGGAACGCAAAGTTGTGAGTTCATGCTCCCCCTTTTCTTTAACTGTTTTCAGTTTTATAACTTCGGGGGTGAAATACATGTTACTGAATGTTTACAAGAAAGTTCGTGTCCCTACTTTTAAATCTTTTACATACTTTTTAAACTTGGGGCGAACACATGAAAATTGATACTTGATATATTAAACGAGAATTGAAACTTGATATAATAAACGAGAATTGATACTTGATATGATGAATACATAAACAAGAAGCACTCTTGGTGATCACTAGTACCAAGTATGATGCGTTTTGAGGAATGATACGAGAAATCGTGTCACGAATAGGGTACCATAAACACCATTAATCGTGTACATACCTAGACCGCAGAACAAAATGTTAGATCTAACGGGTGTCCGGGCAGCCACACTCTCGGTGAACACTAGTACCGAGTAGTGCTTTTGTGTCTCCGTCGTGATTCGACAACTAGAAAAATGCCTATGGCTTGGTGACTTCCTATGTCGTGTCACATGTTAATGGCCTTGCAACCCATTAACTATACAAGAATACTTTATTTGTACGAAGTTCGTACACAAGAATACTTTATTTGGTTCATACACAAGAATACTTTATTTTTACAAGATACTTATCACGTTTTCATATAAAGTATACAAACGTGTTCAATACAAAACTGCATGAATTCAGACCAACATTATGTTGACGTTTTTCCAAAAACTCACATGTATTTCAGGTAACTAAGATGGATATTCGCGTCTTACTCATGCTCTGGATGTCGCTTTTGTTTATCTTTGAATAAAATTGTAAACTTTCAGACAATATGCTGTCTTTTGATGTAAACGCTTAAACTATGATTTCGGTCATGTAATGATTTGGCATTTGAAGTTATTTTTATGAGCATGTAGTATGTTTACCTTTCGTATGCAATGAGAACCTTTCATGATCACACCTCGTGCTTCCGCCGCAGAAAGGGGTGTGGCAGATTGGTATCAGAGCTGCGATTGTAGTGAACCAGGATTCCTTCTCGAGTCTAGTCTACAATCTCTAGGATCCTTTCACGAAAACAATTTTTCAAAGAGTTTTCATTGCATAAAACGTCCCGCGACATCCACTACCTGGAACTGTTTACAAGAGTCAAGAAAAGACACTACGAGACTTAGGGTGCACAAGAGTAGCACTTGTCATTGACTAGAAATTACTTGCAATTATGTGTGATAATTAGCATATACACATACTAGAAATAGAATGCCACTAGTATACGTGACTTTACCTAAAAACAATGGCCTATCTAAAGGAAGAGATGCGAGGATGAAACGAACTGTGCGGACTGTGCAAGGAATTACGTAATTATGGATGCATACATAATTACGGGATTCGGTGCACAGAAATCACAGCAAGTCTTGTCACGTATGGATTCCCTCAGTGCAAGAAAAGGTCAAACGTGAACACCAGCTTATTAAATACTCTGCTAGAGTAATAATTGGTTGATGTCACTTATGTGGTATATGCCTGTGTATATATATACTACTACTGTCTAGTATGACGATATCAAACAAATGCCTAAACCTATTGTGTGGTGTTCTGTCAGAACATGGCACCCAGGAAAACTGTGAATGCGCGTAATGATGATCAACCACCTCCTCCTCTCCTACCAAGGACTGCTGAAGAGCTCAACGCCCTACTGGAAGAAAGGATCTCCGCTGCTATCGTCCACTACGAGGCGAACCGTACTCAAGGCAGTGGAGGACCAAGCAATGCCAGGCTTAATGGAAATGGAGATTCGTCTGGGGGAAACGCAGCTCAAGGTAACCTTAAGACAATTTGCTAAGCATGAAGAAACTTATGAACAGTCATTGTTCCATTATTTCTTCGAATGCTCACGTGTGAGTTGGTTGGATCAATTACAGGCTGCACCTTCAAGCAGTTTCTCGACTGCAAACCGATGAACTACGACGGCACAGGAGGTGCAGTAGCATTTGTACGCTGGACGGAGAAAACTGAAGCTACTATCCGCATGAGCAAGTGTACCGCGGATCAGCAAGTCACTTTTGCTACTGGATTGTTTGTCGATGAAGCTTTGACTTGGTGGAACTTGCAAGTCCAAACCCTGGGTGATGATGCCGCTTATGGCCTAACCTGGGATGAACTGAAAGAAAGAATGAGAGAGAAGTATTGCTCTCGTGCTGAACTCCAAAGGTTGGAGACTGAGTTCTGGCACTTAACCATGGTAGGTGCAGACATCACTGGGTATACTCGAAGGTTCCATGATTTGTCTAGGGTAATCCCCTATATGGTGACTCCTGAGTTTAAGCGCGTTGAACGCTACATTTGGGGGCTGGCCTCAGAATTTCACGGCATGGTAACTTCGGCCAAACCTCACACAATCACTGAGGCTATAACTCTGGCTGTCAGCCTTACGGAAGATTGTGTTCGTATGAAGAAGTTATCGTTGAACCCCACTGAAAAGACCGAGACGCATGTTGAGTCGTCTGTTGATAAGAAGAGAAAGCATTCGAACCTGAATCAGGCAACACGTAACAACAAGGGTTTCAACAACAAGAAGCGTGACACCAACCCGCCTCAAGAGGCGAAAACTCTTGCAAACATGAATGATGCTTCTACCAAGAGTTACCTGGGCACTCGGCCCATTTGCAACAATTGCAAGCGTCATCATGAAGGGGTTTGTCGCGTTCCAAAATGCGACAAGTGTGGAAAGCTGGGTCACCACACTGAAGATTGTTGGGGAAAAGGGAAGAACCAGAATGGGAATGGTGCTGGCAACAGGAATGGCAACGGGAATGGGAAGAACCAAGGATGCTTCAGTTGTGGAAGCAATGATCATTTCATGAAAGACTGCCCAAAAGGAAACAACGCTCAGGCACGAGCATTTGTGATTGGGGCAAGGAACGCACGCGAGGACCCCAATGTGGTCACCGGTATGTTTCTCATTAACAATCACTTTGCATCCATATTATTTGACACTGGTGCCGACTATAGCTTCATGTCTGTGGAATTTAAACATATGCTTGGAATAGAATCGAGTAGATTAGATATTCCTTATTCTATACAGCTAGCCAATGGTAAACTTGTTGAATCGGGCGAAGTCGTTAGAGGTTGCACATTAGAACTTGGCGAACAAAGATTTAGCATCGAGCTCTTACCTATTCAATTGGGTAGCTTCGATGTAGTGGTCGGAATGGACTGGTTGTCCAAGAACAAAGCTGAAGTTATTTGTCATAAGAAAATCATTCGCATCCCATTGGCGAATGATGAAACTCTCATCATACATGGAGAAAAACGAGACGCGCCTCTACGAATCATCAGTTGTATGAAGGCACAGAAGTGCTTAAGGAAGGGATGTGTTGCTTTCCTCGCACACGTTATAGACAGGAAGGCTGAGGAGCCGAAACTCGAAGACATTCCTGTGGTGAAGGAATTCCCTGATGTTTTTCCCGAAGATCTACCAGGACTACCTCCGCAACGACAAGTCGAATTCCGTATAGACTTGGTTCCAGGAGCCGCTCCTGTGGCCAAGGCACCCTATCGAC
Organism: Helianthus tuberosus; assembly: GCA_030545235.1. Classification (NCBI taxonomy): domain Eukaryota; kingdom Viridiplantae; phylum Streptophyta; class Magnoliopsida; order Asterales; family Asteraceae; genus Helianthus; species Helianthus tuberosus. Next base: position 82,418,514 of record CM060428.1, on the reverse strand, counting down.
TTGCACCATCCGAAATGCAAGAATTATCTACACAACTTCAAGAGTTGTTGGATAAAGGATTCATAAGGCCGAGCTTCTCGCCTTGGGGAGCTCCAGTATTGTTCGTGAAGAAGAAGGATGGGACACTGCGGATGTGTATTGATTACAGGGAATTAAACAAGCTCACTATCAAGAATCGGCACCCGTTACCGAGGATTGATGACTTATTTGACCAGCTGCAAGGATCGAGCTACTATTCCAAGATCGATCTTCGATCTGGATACCATCAATTAAAGATACAAGAAGAAAGCGTGCCAAAGACTGCATTCAGAACACGATATGGGCATTACGAATTTCTTGTGATGCCATTCGGACTGACGAACGCACCAGCGGTCTTTATGGATCTGATGAATCGGGTATGCAAACCATATCTCGATAAATTCGTGATTGTGTTTATCGATGATATCCTGATTTACTCGCGGACGAAAGAAGAACATGAGCAACACCTCAGAACCATTTTGGAACTACTGAAGAAAGAAAAACTTTATGCAAAGTTCTCAAAATGCGAATTTTGGATTCGTGAAGTACAGTTTCTTGGTGACGTGGTAAACGAGAAGGGCATTCATGTAGACCCATCCAAGATAGAAGCAATAAAGAAATGGGAAGCTCCGAAAACCCCAACTGAAGTTCGACAATTTTTGGGCTTAGCTGGCTATTACCGGAGATTTATTGAGAATTTCTCAAAGATAGCTCAACCGCTAACTACCCTTACGCAGAAAGATAAGAAGTACGACTGGGGTAACAAGCAGGAAGAAGCCTTCCAACTACTCAAGAACAAGCTATGCGATGCACCGATACTATCCTTACCCGAAGGCACTGAAGACTTCGTTGTATACTGTGACGCTTCACGACAAGGTTTGGGTTGTGTGCTTATGCAGCGCCAAAAGGTCATCGCTTATGCTTCAAGACAATTGAAGGTACATGAAAAGAATTATACCACGCACGACTTGGAACTCGGCGAGGTGGTATTCGCCTTGAAGATTTGGCGACACTATTTATATGGTACTCGATGTACAATCTTCACAGATCATAAAAGCTTACAACACATATTTGACCAGAAGGAATTAAACACGAGACAGCGACGATGGGTCGAGCTGCTAAACGACTATGACTGTGAGATTAAGTACCATCCTGGAAAGGAGAACGTTGTAGCAGATGCGCTAAGTCGAAAAGAAAGGGTTAAGACTCTAAGGGTTCGGGCATTGGGAATGACAATTCGAACGAACCTCACTGCACGTATTCGCGACGCGCAACAAGAGGCCCTTAAGATGGAAAACCGTAAAACTGAATACCTCCGGGGTATGTTGAAATATATGGTGCCAAATGAAGAGGGATCCTTATACTTTAAGAAGCGTATTTGGGTTCCGCTCTATGGCGGTATTCGAGAAGTCATCCTTGATGAAGCGCATAAATCGAGATACTCGATCCATCCAGGATAGGACAAGATGTATCAAGACTTGAAAGAATACTACTGGTGGCCAAGACTTAAAAGCGATGTTGCTGTTTACGTTGGAAAGTGCTTAACCTGTGCTAAGGTTAAGGCTGAATATCAGAAACCGTCTGGCCTACTACAACAACCAGAGATTCCCATGTGGAAGTGGGAGCAAATCTCGATGGACTTCATAACGAAATTACCCAGGACCCCGAGAGGGCACGATATGATATGGGTGATAGTTGATCGGTTAACAAAATCTGCACATTTCCTACCGATCCGAGAAAAAGACAGCACTGGAAAGCTTGCTGAGATATACTTAAAAGAAATTGTGGCACGACATGGAGTGCCTATCTCGATTATTTCAGACAGAGATGGACGCTTTGTCTCAAGAATCTGGCAATCCTTTCAGGAAGCCTTTGGATCTCAGCTAGATCTAAGCACGGCATTCCATCCACAAACAGACGGCCAGAGCGAACGGACTATACAAACACTAGAAGATATGCTTCGTGCATGTGTCATGGACTTAGGCGGCAGCTGGGATACTCATCTACCTTTAGTTGAGTTTTCCTACAATAACAGTTATCATACAAGCATAAAAGCCGCACCGTTCGAAGCTCTGTATGGCCGCAAGTGTCGATCGCCCTTATGTTGGGCAGACGCTAGAGATAAACGTATGGTTGGTCCTGAACTTGTACAAGAGACAACCGACAAGATTATGCAGATCCGAGAGCGCATTAAGGCGGCTCGAGATCGACAAAAGAGCTACGCTGATCGGAAAAGAAAACCATTAGAATTCGAGGTGGGAGACAAAGTGTTGCTAAAGGTCTCACGTTGGAAGGGCATAGTAAGATTTGGCAAACGTGGAAAGCTGAATCCACGATACATCGGACCATTCAGAATCTTGGAAAGAATTGGTACCGTGGCGTACAAGTTGGAGTTACCGGAAGAACTTAACGGAGTACATGATACGTTTCATGTATCCAACCTCAAAAAGAGTCCAACACAAGAAAACGTGATCATCCCTGCAGATGAAGTGGATATTGATAACGCCCTCCGATTTACAGAACAACCCGTTGAGGTTACCGACTGGAAAGTCAACAAGACCAGGAGGAGCAGTGTGAAACTTGTCAAAGTACGTTGGAACTCTAAGCACGGACCTGAGTACACGTGGGAACGTGAAGACCAGTTCAAAGAAAAGTATCCCCACCTGTTCAAGAAGACTCCTGCGAGAGCTAGCTCAACCTGAATTTCGGGACGAAATTCTTTTAACGGGGGGAGACTGTGACAACTGGCACCAAACCGGTAATTTCCGTACACTTTAATTATTATTTAATGACTGCAATTATGTGCTTAAATGTCAACATTGTCTGATTTCATACTACACAAGTGAATTCATGCACGTTTTATACTACGAAATATTGCCTTATGCATAAACGAGAGCGTTGCGTCAGAAATACTAGTAAACTCACCGGTAAAACACAATATGTCAACAACTCTGCAGAAAGCAGTCAGACATTAGAATTGAGGCCTAGGTGTAGGTCCAATAACAAGAATACATTAAAACCCAAGAGTACATACAAGGGTTAATGTATATACATCCCGAAAGCTAATATAAGCACTAGAAAGCACCCGAAACGCACTTTAAGTGCAGAATTTCAGTAAATTCAGCTATAATCAGCTTTTAAGCATAAAAATATCATGCAGAAATTATGTTTCATTATTCAGAATACTTCCCCAAGTGTTGGGAATTGAAAGGGTTTCAAAAGGGCACTTGAAAGACACTAAACAGTGCAATTTAGCACCTTAACGAACCGGTATTTAACCGAACAACCGGACTTTATCCGGAACATAAAAATATTGCCAAATACATTGTTTTTACTTTTCTGAGCTAGTTAGGGTCCCCGAACACCCTAACACACCTTATATTATATAACACACACTAATACACTAACTAAACACTTTAAACATAACTAAGTAAGTAACTAGTTCCATCACAACCCAACCCCCTACCCCCCCCCCCCCCTCGACGGTTACAAGGGGTGGGACAACCCCCTCATTCTTTTGAATATTTAATTATTGATTGTTGGTAGATTAGAAGCATATTATATGTTGGGTAAACTTGAAATTGGTTTATAAATAAGCCTAAAGGTTCATCACTTTCACTTCATCACAAACACATCAAACAACTTCTTCTTCTCCTCTCTCCCTTGCTCACGGCCGCCACCCATCACCACCATACAACCACCATCAAGCTTCCCTTCAAGCATTTTTCATACACACAAAGGTGCAAGAGGTCCAACAAGTAAGCTTGGTGCACTCGGAAGCTCAAGGAACGCTCTAGTTTTCTTTTATCCACCACTTTTACGCTTTGAAACTCCCCTAGCCTTGTGCTAGTAGTAAGTGCTTCAAATCTTCATCTTGTTCTTATTTTTGGTGGTTAATAGTTGAAAGAATGATAAAATGTTATGAAACTCTAAAGAACATGAACAAGTCTTAAACATAAAGGATAAAGAATGGATAAAATGATGAAGTAGTGTTATGTTGATGAAGAAATCATGTTGTTTCTATGTTGTGATTATTGATGTTGTTAGTTAGTAGAAGTAAGATGGTTCATCACCTAGACTTGCTAGATCATGTTTAAAGACATGAACTAGCAAGATGTAAAGATTAAAGATATGAAGGATGATGAAACCATCCACACATGAACTTTGAACTTGAACAAATAAGTGATTTCTTGGAAAAATGAGTTGTAAACTTGTAGATCTAAAGATCTATGAGAGATTTTTCGAAAGAACCAAGCGAAAGGAACAAGTTTTGTTAAAACTTGGATGTTACATGAAATAAACACATTTTTAGTGGATAAACAAGTGTAGGAACACTTGTGTAGAAAGAGAATTTAACAAAGAAATATTTTTAGAAAATATGACTAGAAGTTGTGAAAATGCAAACTCTTTAAAAATAAAGTTTTTAAGAAACTAATCATATTTTTAAAGGTAACAAGACTTACTAAATGTGCTGGTAAATACTACATATTTTTACAAAACTTTCAAGTTCATAAGTTTGTGGTTTATGCTTGTTTTGACAAGTTTGGTAAATAAAGATTGTGTTGTTGATATTGTTGATGATTTTAAAATAAAATAAACACATGTTTTGAAAACATGGGAAACCTCCATTTTTAGGGGAAACCCTGTCAAAATTTCTATAGAATTTTGTGTGACAACCCGAACTTTCATGGTCAGTGTCTCTTAGTCACGTTATCCTGTTTCCTGTTATTTCTCTTTCATATTCCTTACGATGATATAAGTTAGTAAACGCTTGTGACTGTAATGTAATTGCTAAACGTAGAACATGTTTTAGTAGTGGGCCGGCTCTTTTGGGTGAATAGATACATGTTTCGGCATCTGTGCGTGTTTAGTGGGCCACCTTCATTAACCCGGTTACATGGTTATTGGACTGCCATTTCTTGTAAATGACTTCGGCCCAATCTAGATCTTCTTAAACTGTTTCAAGGCTTACTCCTCTTCGGCCCAATTCCCCACCACAACTAAACTCGGCCCAGCCTCCCTTATGTATACGTAAATCATGTGCATCAGTGCATAATACATTGTAAACCCTATATTCCCCAAATCATCGACGGCAGTGCATAGAGTATCATCACCGAAGCCCTTCTTCTCTTGTGAATCACGACGACAGTGGACACAACCCCCCCCCCCCATCGAGACATCATCCCAACCTGTTGAGCTTTTCGGTTAGTAAACTTGTATACATGCTATTCCGTATTGATCTGATCTAGGTAGTGGTATGCTTATTTGTACTTGTAAGATACATGTGTGATAAGATCCTGGATATTACGAAACTATTATGGCGATTATTATGTATATGTTATGAAATCCGATATGATGATGATCTTACTTTACAAGTATAATATGTTCCAGTAACCTTTGGATGACTTTGTTTGCATATGTGTGGTTTTTCGATGTCAACAGTTAGGGATACATGTTGGATAGTGAAATTATGTGATGATGTATGCATGTGAGCTGTTTGAAAGTGAAGTCAATTGGATAAGGATCACCTTCGATTGTCGGCCATTGTGTCATATGTGCATGTGAATTGCCAGGAACCATGTGATTGAGTATATGTGTGCAATTGTTAAGGTTTTGCATGTGTAATTAGATGGGATGTAGCCTGCTAGGTGTTCCCATTAATCGATGACATAATGATTATGTCTAAGGGTTTGAATTCATGATATGATTATATATTTAGATTGTTATTACTGATATGAAACAAAATGTAATGAAGTAAATAAACGTGAATGGCATGTATTAGAATTGGTTAGAACATGAATCTGGAATAAAAGAGTAAATGTGGCATGATTTGATTACTCCTTAGATGGCATGATTTGGATGATTTTCGGATCACTAATATAAACATTAGACACATGATCTGGACTTATGTTTGGACCAAATACATTAACAATTTATACACATGTAATGGCCGATGTCGTGTTGTGTGTTTAATAACCAAATCACAAGTTGGGTTCTAAACTGTTGAGTATTATTGGCCAGTTGCACGAGTTGGGCCAGGTAACTTGTTGGATAGCAAAAAGGTTGTGTGTTGGCTATTCGGGCCGCACACCATGTGTTGGTGTTTGGCCCATTCAATTAAAACAACTCCTGTTTGGGGCCGGGAATAGCTTGGGCCGCATGTTAAGTTGGTTAGCCGATATGAACTTGGGGAAACCATGGACCATAATGAAGTCTGAATGTGTGTGTTAGTAAATGATGCGTGTATGTATATGACAAGTTTGAACAGTTACATGCCAAGAGATTGTTATTTGCTCTAGTTGATGAATAAACTGTTATGGTTTGAAGTACATGGGTGCGTTATGTGAGCAATATATATGTTTGATGTGAATCATGATTACATGAATTAGTTGTAACTGACTGTATCGATAACCCTTTTAGGGCGTGGTTGATCAAACTGTTAAACGAGTAAATAATCTTACCGAGCAAAACCAAGGTGAGTTCACTACATTCGAGCATGCGTCCCAGTGGTTGGGGACAGTTAGTGGTCTGGGTAATAACGGGTATATTGGTTAATATTCTCACCTATCATTTTTGTAAGTCCCTTATTATGTTACCTGGAGGGTAACGGGTATTAGTTGGTAGCGCTACTTAGGTTTGGCACCCTCACACCGCTCCTGGATAGGACGAATGTGAACTAATGACCCAGTCGGGGCCCAGTACTAGATAGGAGTACGTGGGAAGGGCAGTCATGTATTTCAGGAGCCGTCTTGTTCGGAATTGAGATATTAACAATATTACTTGCATTGGTTATTGAATTGTTTTACATACAACGGGTAACAAACGTTTTCTAAAACTGTGAACTCGCCAGCTTTGTCTGATACACTTGTTACATGCTCGCAGGTCGTTAGATACTTGGGAACAGGAACTTGCTGGCTGGAGGGCGTGAGTGGTCATGGTTGCATTGATGGGTTTATTTATCAAACATTTATTTACTATAGTTGTTTGGAAAGTATTTACATTATGTTACGTTAACGCTTCCGCTGAACTTGTGGTTTTTGAATAACTTATGATTGGGATTTATCATTATTAATTGATGGAACATTATTTTAAACTTATGATTCAATGTAATTAGTGGCTCATTGCTAGTGGTCACACGCCTAACAGGGACACTCCCTAGGTGGTATTTTGAGGGTGTGACATTTTGACACTTAGAAAAATATAAGTTTCGAGAAACTTATCCCCTAAAAATGTATCTAGAAAATTTACCAAGGTTTCCCTAATTTTTGTGATAAGAAATGATGATTTCTTCGAGATTAAAAATTGATATTAAGTATGTATATTTTTTTGAGAAAAATATATATATTTATTGATTGCTAAAATTTGGTGCTAAGTGTATGTAGTATGTATTATACGTGATAGTGTATTAGGACTTGAAAATACACTAAATACTCTTGAGAAGTAAAAACACAAAAATACACATACAACATACAAGATACATAATTCGGGTGCAAAATACAAAATACTTATATTTATTTTCGAGAAAATAATATAAGTAAGACACTTAGTTAAAAATATAAATTATTTTTAACACAAGAAAACATATACAAAGGATAGTGACTTGTGCTTATGCGATACAAGTCTATAAGAGTCATAGCAGTGATTGCCTCTTACTTGAACGTGATCTTTTCACTCCTCTCTGAATTCTTACGAATCTCGATGCTATCGAGTATTACCTGAACACCCATCTGAACGCCTAGCGAACTGTGTAGAATGTTAGGTGCTTGTACGGATGCCCCTGAGTTGGGCGTCGCAGTGTTAAATGATTGGTCGATACCATTCACACTCCACTTCATTGGCTGGAACTCAATGTATTGACGCCGTAGCTCCCGAAGTGCGATCACTTCTGCAACACTCTCGCAGCATACCGTGTATAACTCAATCAACTTGGAAGATCGATGGACAGGAGGATGAGCGTAGTACTTCACCGACCTCAGTATTTGAACAACTCTGATTATCGACGACGAACACCAGTGAATTGGCTTCAGTCGAATCCTTAACCCTAGTAAGCGACTTATGGAGTCGACCCTTACGAATCAATGGGACATAATCGATGATGATTGACTGTAGAACGGAATGTATAACCGCCCGCACCATGAATAGTGCCTTAGGACGTGGCGCGGAATGTGAAACGATGGACCCTGTTGGTGAAAAGACGCCGGACACCATTACAGGCAACAACATTGGGGGCAACAGTCGCGGCAACCTCAAGGTACTTGTAATCGTAGCCTACAACATGGAAACAAAGGTGACTTGGAAAAGGATTGACCGTGGTTCAGTCAAGATGACAACAACCAAGGGAACGACGGCAGAACTGGAAATTCTCGTAACAAGAACAACACTGGAAATGATGCTCATGGCAAGACATTTAGGATTGGCATAGGCAATGCCAGGCATAATAGCAACACGATAGCTTGGATGAGTAGCTATTCGCTTCGTCACTGATCTGCTTGCCCTGACGCTTCGTGAAACCGAACCTGATGTGGAATCGGCTGAAGGAAAGTCAAATGAAAACTCATAGGTTAGTTAGGATGCAAACTCGACCTTGTTGGGCAGGTATTCGACACCGACCTTCCTTCTACTACTTTTGATGGCTTCAATGCAGTAGTTAGTGTGGACTGGTTATCCAGAACTCACGCGGATGTACCCAGTGAAAAGAAAATTTTGTGTGGAGAATCGTTATTTGTTCTAAAGCGTCGGATTGGTTAAAGGTTAGCGCCATTCCAGCTATGAGGGCCCAGAAGTGTCTACGGAGGGATGACCCCGCTATGTTAGCAACCGTGTCTGATGATAAGGCTAAGGAAAATAGTATCGAGGATCCACCAATTGTTTGCGACTCATCTCAGTATGCTATTCGAGGAACTTTCAGGTTTACTACCACAACTGTTAGTCGGAATCTCAGTTGATCTCACGCCAGAGGCAGCTCCGAATACTCGTACTCTTACCGTCTTGCACCAGGAGGGTTGCAAGAACTGTATAAGCTACTACAAGAACTGTTGGACAGGAGTTTTGTCGGACCTAGTTTTCACTTTGGGAAGCCCCAGTTATATCCGTGAAGATAAGTCTTCTTGTGTGTGTACTGATTATCGAGAACTCATCAAGGCGACAGTTGAGAACCGTTTGCCTCGACCATGTAATGACAACCTGTCGACTAGTTGCAAGGAACGAGCTTTCATTCGAGGATTGATTTACGAGCAAACTATTGTCAGAAGGAAGTCTAAGGGGAGAATGTTCCTACAACGGCATATCAAACGCAGCGTGGCCATTTCGACGTTGTATTCCAAGACCTAGGGGCTAATCATCCCACCGGCAGCTGTATGGATCACATGACTCGATTATGCTTATTGATGATGTGTTGAATCATTTCCAGGAGAACGGAACATCATAGGCGGCATCTGCATCTTATGTTAGAGCTCCTGAGGGAGGAGCCATTCCGTGTGAAGTCTTGATAAATGTAACTTCTAGATTCGAGAGGTACCCTTTTTGGGTCATATAATCAACGAAGTGTGAATGCACGTGGACCTCGCTAAGACCCGTTTTGGTTGGAAACTGATCAACATCAAAGAGTCCTTCGAGGACACAACAATTTTTTGGTCCCGCTTGATATTATCGCAGATTAGTCACAGGATTTTCGAAGGTCGCGTAGCTTAAATCTCTTTACACAGCAGGGTGCTGTGTTCGTGAAAGACAAAACAGGGGAATGTCTTTTCAGCTTTTGAAACCCAACCCTGCAACGCTTTGAGCATCACTTCTATCTGAGGGTACCGATGATCTGGCGATATACCATGATGGTTCGAATCAGAGTCCCAGTTACACATCGATGTAACACGAGAAGGAGATGGCACACGTGGTGGACTTACAGGAAGAACTGCACGAGTCACGACCTGCGGTGGAAGCCATGGTCTTTGGATTTAAGTTGGAGGCATTACTTGAACGGTACCAAATGCACTACCAAGACCGATCACAAGGGCCTCCTGTGTACCCTTGTTTCGAAAGAGCTAAAACGTGTAAGGACATCGCTGGATAGAACTTTTGAATGATTACGACTATGAAATCGGAACGTGCGCGAGCTTTGAAACTCACTATCGACTCTAACTTACCTGATCGGACTCGCTCTGTTCAAACTGGAGAACTGAAGGAAGAGAATTTTCAAGTTAAACCCATGCGGGGCATGGAGGAACTACCGTAGACAGGTCGGACGATATTTGCTACCTTATGGAACTAATGTGGGTCTCATTATATGACAACTGCAGGGAACTCGTGTTGAGCAAAGCACACCGGCCTTCATATTCTAGTCGTTTGGGTTTGGTGAGAGATATTAGGATCTATAAATCTTGCATTGGTGATCGGGTATGAAGGCCCACCTAGCTATGTACATGAATGATCTTTGACTTGTGGGAAAGTCAAGGCGAAGTATCAGCAACCAGAAACACCCATATGGAAATGAGAACAGACTGCCATGGATTCTGGCACTAGTCTACTTACAACTCGAAACGGAAACAATATCACCTGGGTGATCGTTGATCGTCTCACGCAACCAACACACTCTCTTGCAATTAAGGAAACTGTCGAACCTTCACAAGTTGTGAATATTCCTTTGTGAGAGGCGGCTTTTTAGGCACGAGGTGCCAACTTCTGTCATCTCTGATTTTAAGCTATACCTGATTTATGACAGGCATTACACAACTCTCTTGGCTCACGTATAGACATGAGCATTACTCATCATCATAGGACAAACGGTTAGAGTAAACGAACCATCCTGACACTTGAAGACATGCTACGGGCATGTGTGTCATTGATTTAGTAACATTGGAAGGACACCTACCTCTGGTTGGATTTACTGCAACAACTACCATCCTAGCATTTAGACAACTCTGTTTGAGGCATTGCATGGATGATAATGCCAATCTTCTCGTGGACTGAGATGGTTGACAACTTAATTACTGGTCCAGGATTGGTACTCGAAACTCTTGGGAAGGATGTTTGGAGCGGGAATCGATTGGCGGCAACGCGTGACCGTCAGGAAATCTGATAAATTTGAGAAACGCTGGAAGATCGCTGTAGGCGATCGTATCGTGTCGAAAGTCTCACCCTGGGAGGGTGTGGGATACTTGGGAAGCATGGCGAGCTTAACTGACGTCTGATGAACACGTTCGATACCTTTACTAGAGAAATTTATCGAACACATGGACCAGGAAGTCAAGGTTCGATTAACATAGTCGTATCCCGATTGTGAGAATTCGTTGGAACTCAAGACGTAGACCGGAGTTCACGTAGGAACGCAATGGTCGGAGTAAACTTTAGGATCCGCAGTTATCTAAATGATTGTGTCAACGTCTGTTATCATTAGCGAATTTCGGGACGGAATTCCCTTTCAAGTTGGGGATGATGTGACAACCCGAACTTTCATGGTCAGTGTCTCTTAGTCACGTGATCCTGTTTCCTGTTATTTCTCTTTCATATTCCTTACGATGATATAAGTTAGTAAACGCTTGTGACTGTAATGTAATTGCTAAACGTAGAACATGTTTTAGTAGTGGGCCGGCTCTTTTGGGTGAGTAGATACATGTTTCGGCATCTGTGCGTGTTTAGTGGGCCACCTTCATTAACCCGGTTACATGGTTATTGGACTGCCATTTCTTGTAAATGACTTCGGCCCAATCTAGATCTTCTTAAAATGTTTCAAGGCTTACTCCTCTTCGGCCCAATTCCCCACCACAACTAAACTCGGCCCAGCCTCCCTTATGTATACGTAAATCATGTGCATCAGTGCATAATACATTGTAAACCCTATATTCCCCAAATCATCGACGGCAGTGCATAGAGTATCATCACCGAAGCCCTTCTTCTCTTGTGAATCACGACGACAGTGGACACAACCCCCCCCCCCCCCCATCGAGACATCATCCCAACCTGTCGAGCTTTCCGGTTAGTAAACTTGTATACATGCTATTCCGTATTGATCTGATCTAGGTAGTGGTATGCTTGTTTGTACTTGTAAGATACATGTGTGATAAGATCCTGGATATTACGAAACTATTATGGCGATTATTATGTATATGTTATGAAATCCGATATGATGATGATCTTGCTTTACAAGTATAATATGTTCCAGTAACCTTTGGATGACTTTGTTTGCATATGTGTGGTTTTTCGATGTCAACAGTTAGGGATACATGTTGGATAGTGAAATTATGTGATGATGTATGCATGTGAGGTGTTTGAAAGTGAAGTCAATTGGATAAGGATCACCTTCGATTGTCGGCCATTGTGTCATATGTGCATGTGAATTGCCAGGAACCATGTGATTGAGTATATGTGTGCAATTGTTAAGGTTTTGCATGTGTAATTAGATGGGATGTAGCCTGCTAGGTGTTCCCATTAATCGATGACATAATGATTATGTCTAAGGGTTTGAATTCATGATATGATTATATATTTAGATTGTTATTACTGATATGAAACAAAATGTAATGAAGTAAATAAACGTGAATGGCATGTATTAGAATTGGTTAGAACATGAATCTGGAATAAAAGAGTAAATGTGGCATGATTTGATTACTCCTTAGATGGCATGATTTGGATGATTTTTGGATCACTAACATAAACATTAGACACATGATCTGGACTTATGTTTGGACCAAATACATTAACAATTTATACACATGTAATGGCCGATGTCATGTTGTGTGTTTAATAACCAAATCACAAGTTGGGTTCTAAACTGTTGAGTATCATTGGCTACTTGCACGAGTTGGGCCAGGTAACTTGTTGGATAGCAAAAAGGTTGTGTGTTGGCTATTCGGGCCGCACACCATGTGTTGGTGTTTGGCCCATTCAATTAAAACAACTCCTGTTTGGGGCCGGGAATAGCTTGGGCCGCATGTTAAGTTGGTTAGCCGATATGAACTTAGGGAAACCATGGACCATAATGAAGTCTGAATGTGTGTGTTAGTAAATGATGCGTGTATGTATATGACAAGTTTGAACAGTTACATGCCAAGAGATTGTTATTTGCTCTAGTTGATGAATAAACTGTTATGGTTTGAAGTACATGGGTGCGTTATGTGAGCAATATATATGTTTGATGTGAATCATGATTACATGAATTAGTTGTAACTGACTGTATCGATAACCCTTTTAGGGCGTGGTTGATCAAACTGTTAAACGAGTAAATAATCTTACCGAGCAAAACCAAGGTGAGTTCACTACATTCGAGCATGCGTCCCAGTGGTTGGGGACAGTCAGTGGTCTGGGTAATAACGGGTATATTGGTTAATATTCTCACCTATCATTTTTGTAAGTCCCTTATTATGTTACCTGGAGGGTAACGGGTATTAGTTGGTAGCGCTACTTAGGTTTGGCACCCTCACACCGCTCCTAGATAGGACGGATGTGAACTAATGACCCAGTCGGGGCCCAGTACTAGATAGGAGTACGTGGGAAGGGCAGTCATGTATTTCAGAAGCCGTCTTGTTCGGAATTGAGATATTAACAATATTACTTGCATTGGTTATTGAATTGTTTTACATACAACGGGTAACAAACGTTTTCTAAAACTGTGAACTCGCCAGCTTTGTCTGATACACTTGTTACATGCTCGCAGGTCGTTAGATACTTGGGAACAGGAACTTGCTAGCTGGAGGGCGTGAGTGGTCATGGTTGCATTGATGGGTTTATTTATCAAACATTTATTTACTATAGTTGTTTGGAAAGTATTTACATTATGTTACGTTAACGCTTCCGCTGAACTTGTGGTTTTTGAATAACTTATGATTGGGATTTATCATTATTAATTGATGGAACATTATTTTAAACTTATGATTCAATGTAATTAGTGGCTCATTGCTAGTGGTCACACGCCTAACAGGGACACTCCCTAGGTGGTATTTTGAGGGTGTGACATTTTGACACTTAGAAAAATATAAGTTTCGAGAAACTTATCCCCTAAAAATGTATCTAGAAAATTTACCAAGGTTTCGCTAATTTTTGTGATAAGAAATGATGATTTCTTCGAGATTAAAAATTGATATTAAGTATGTATATTTTTTTGAGAAAAATATATATATTTATTGATCGCTAAAATTTGGTGCTAAGTGTATGTAGTATGTATTATACGTGATAGTGTATTAGGACTTGAAAATACACTAAATACTCTTGAGAAGTAAAAACACAAAAATACACATACAACATACAAGATATATAATCCGGGTGCAAAATACAAAATACTTATATTTATTTTTGAGAAAATAATATAAGTAAGACACTTAGTTAAAAATATAAATTATTTTTAACACAAGAAAACATATACAAAGGATAGTGACTTGTGCTTGTGCGATACAAGTCTAGTGACTAACGATAATAAAACACTCACGACGCTAGATAAGCAAACCCGGTGAAGTTTACGACGCAAGGAACGCAAAGTTGTGAGTTCATGCTCCCCCTTTTCTTTAACTGTTTTCAGATATAACTTCGGGGGTGAAATACATGTTACTGAATGTTTACAAGAAAGTTCGTGTCCCCACTTTTAAATCTTTTACATACTTTTTAAACTTGGGGCGAACACATGAAAATTAATACTTGATATATTAAACGAGAATTGAGACTTGATATAATAAACGAGAATTGATACTTGATATGATAAATACATAAACAAGAAGCACTCTTGGTGATCACTAGTACCAAGTATGATGCGTTTTGAGGAATGATATGAGAAATCGTGTCACGAATAGGGTACCATAAGCACCATTAATTGTGTACATACTTAGACCGCAGAACAAAAGGTTAGATCTAACGGGTGTCTGGGCAGCCACACTCTCGGTGAACACTAGTACCGAGTAGTGCTTTTGTGTCTCCGTCGTGAATCGACAACTAGAAAAATGCCTATGGTTTGGTGACTTCCTATGTCGAGTCACATGTTATTGGCCTTGCAACCCATTAACTATACAAGAATACTTTATTTGTACGAAGTTCGTACACAAGAATACTTTATTTGTATGAAGTTCGTACACAAGAATACTTTATTTGGTTCATACACAAGAATACTTTATTTGGTTCATACACAAGAATACTTTTTTTTTACAAGATACTTATCACGTTTTCATATAAAGTATACAAACGTGTTCAATACAAAACTGCATGAATTCACACCAACATTATGTTGACGTTTTTCCAAAAACTCACATGTATTTCAGGTAACTAAGATGGATGTTCGCGCGGTCTTACTCATGCTCTGGATGTCGCTTTTCTTTATCTTTGAATAAAATTGTAAACTTTCAGACAATATGCTGTCTTTTGATGTAAACGCTTAAACTATGATTTCGGTCATGTAATGATTTGGCATTTGAAGTTATTTTTATGAGCATGTAGTATGTTTACCTTTCGTATGCAATGAGAACCTTTCATGATCACACCTCGTGCTTCCGCCGTAGAAAGGGGTGTGACAGAAAATGACCTAAGGTCCTTAAAAGTTAACTATGGGGGTCCAAAATGCAATAAATGGAACTTAAATAAAGATTATATGGACCAGGGACCAAAAATGCAAAGTCTAATAACTTTTTCCCGGTTTACCAGGTCGTCGTGGGCCGCGTAAGCCAAGGCCTAGGCAAGTTAAGCCCAAGATACATAGGACCATTCGAGATCATCGAATGTGTCGGAACAGTGGCTTACAAGGTAAACCTGCCTGAAGAGCTTAATGGAATTCATAATGTGTTCCACATCTGCAATCTAAAGAAGTGCCTAGCTGATGAATCGCTAGCCATGTCACATAAAGATGTGCATGTAGATGAGAGCTTAAGGTTTGTTGAAAAACCTTTGTCGATTGAGGATCGACAGGTTAAGAAACTTCAAAAAAGCATGTACCGATTGTGAAGGTTAAATGGGATGCCCGTAGTGGTCCCGAGTATACGTGGGAGGTTGAGTCCACAATGAAACAAAAGTACCCTCATTTATTTCAGTAAATCTTGAGGACGAGATTTTTTTAAGGTGGTGAGGATGTAACACCTCATAAAAATCGCGACCAATATGATAAAGACACGTGTCATGGACTTTAAACATGTAAGGAATTATTTCCGATGGACTAAAATTGTCAAACAATGTAAATATGTGTATAAAGGGATCCAAAGTGTCAACATGTCGTTCTTGTGCCTTTAATTGATCTCACACGACGTTCATATTCTTTAACGAATAATTTATCGAACATTGGAAGTCGTTTGTGTTAAAAATAAGGATCTTGCGAAGCATAGGGGTTAAAAGTGTCAACATGTTGAAAGTAACCTCTGAGTGACCTTTTAACGAGCCCAAAAACATGGTAACAATTATATATTTTGATCTCAAGAATATTAGATATTAATTTTGTGGAGCTCTGAAGAAAACAAGACTTTTCGGGTAATCATACGACTAACCGGGAGCTTAACGGAGTTAGAAAATGACCTAAGGTCCTTAAAAGTTAACTATGGGGGTCCAAAATGCAATAAATGGAACTTAAATAAAGATTATATGGACCAGGGACCAAAAATGCAAAGTTTAAAAACTTTTTCCCGGTTTACCAGGTCGTCGCGGGCCGCGTAAGCCAAGGCCTAGGCTTACGCGGGCCGCGTAAAAGCATCAGATGCAGAAAAAGTTGACAGCTGCGAGTACGGCCAGTTCCACCGCCTTAGAAAGCTGGTTTTCGAATTCAAGGACTGAACCAATGGTATTTCATGCATAGGGGACACTTGGGATGATCAGGAAACATTTGTAGACTTGTGTGGAGTGATCTTGTGAATTGTTTTTGGCTATATAAGAGTTCTTGTTTGCTAGTTCTCATGCTCATTCATAAAAATCATTCTCAACTCATCTCTGGAACTTCCTGGAGGTCAAGCAAGTTTCCTCAAGTTCCTAATTCGTGCTAAGAGCCTTTGTAAGCATTCTTAGCTTCTTTAGTTCAAGTTTCATTAGCTTAATGACCAAAAGTCAAAGCCGTCGTAATTAAGCTTTGACTTAGTGATTAATCACTAATGGTCCAGCCATTATTCGAATTGAAAGTGGCTAGGAGTTGGTAATTATGTGGGTAATAAGTCCTTAAAAGGGCACCCTGTGATTATCACTCTAACTTGGTCAATTGTCGGGTCAAACTTAATATTAAAAACTCAACAGAAAGCTATTTTGCAAATAAACTAATAACTGATAATGTAGAGGTTATGGGACATGTTTTAACACTAAGATAACTTGGTAAATAATGTAAGAACATGTCTAAGCATGTTCAACCCGACAATTCTGAGTTTAGGCTCGGTTCGGAACCGAAAGTCGCAAAAGAAGACTTTTGCTTTTACTTTCAGTTCTGACCCGATTTAGCTTGTTTTAGATATGCTTTAAGGTTCCTTTAGGACCATATTATAAGTTAGTACAACCCTCTGAGGTTATACTACATGGTTCCTTATTTATCCGATTCATTTGCATGTTTCCGTTAAATGCTTAAATGTTGACCATTATGCCTTTTTGTTATTAAAACGAGATTTTTGAAAATATGAGAGGACAAAAACCTTTATTACTGATTTATAAACTTGCCCTAAAAATTTGACATCAGTTTGAGGTCTAAATTAGGAGTTATGCTCAATATCGTAAATAAAAGCATTTTTATTAATTAAACGGCATTTTTGGCATAGAACCCATTTAAACCCAAATTTTGACACCAAACCTTTTACCCACTGATGTAATATAATATTTTGGAATTTTTGAATATTTTTATTTATTTTTAAACTGATCATAACGTGGGGTGGGTTCTTGCTTTGATTCGTTAATTGACGGTTATACCCTTTTTACTAATAAAATGAGTTTTACATAACATTTTGATACCAAACTTTTTTCTATTGATTTCATATGATAAATAAAATTTTTTAAGCCTTCTGGATTGATAAAAATCTCAGCTTTCCTTAAATAACCCGAAAATCGTTTAAAACCGACTTTTTACGCGTTTTAAACGCATAGTATGGATTAAAACTATTTTTGACATATAAGACTTAATACCTACTGATGTTTTAAGTAAATTTTTATAATTTAACAGTAAGTAAAAGTTTTAAACTCAGATTTCCAAATTTGACCTTTAAAGCTTATGTGAAATGACCAAAATGCCCCTACGGCACATAGTTTGGTTATAAATGATAAATTTCACATATATGCAATACCCTACTGATAAGACTTGCAAAAATAAATATTTTTACTGATCATTTTAGACCAGAACCTCGGATTAATATTTAAACCCTTATATAACCTTTAAAATGACCAAAATACCCCTACGGGGCTTAAATTGATTTTAAATACGTCTTGGGGATAATGGAAGGTATCCTACTGATATCACAACATATTCAAGGCATATTAACTTGTGAAACCTGTATATGACTCATTTGGTTACCCGTTATGCATTTTTCGCGTTCGGTACGGTTTATGTGACTAGTTTGCATAAATTGACCGAAACGGGTCCAACCTTATTTTTTTTACTTCAAAATCCAGAATGTGTTTAGTTTACCCATATTATATAAGTCTTCATACTTGTCGGGTCTAAATCACATTCTAATCCGGTCTTCGCTTAATCTTGCGTTTTGAACCGTATATCTTTCTTTAAAACTAACCGGTCTAAGTTTAAACTTAAGTAAGACCCGTTAGGAATCTAATAGGTTATTAAAACCTTCGTTCCAGATTTAGGAGCCCAGTAAAAGATATTTTCACTTGCTGATTGTATACGGCTGAGATAATTTTAAATATTTTGCTCAGGTAAATACTTTTAACTTATTTTCCCTTATATAGGCTTGGGGTACGGTATATAAAAATACCGGTTGGTCAGGAATTTAATTTTTAATCGTATGAAGGTTAAATCATTGAGATAACCCGTTTAATCTGTTTTGTTTGTTTTAAGCCTTTGGGGGGTTAATGACCATGTCCTGGATATCATCGACTCATTCATTGAAATGGCCACGACTTAAGAACGGGGTGTAGGCATACACTTGCCGGTGCATATGTAAAAATAATATACCCGCCTGTTCGAGAATAACTCGCTTTGGGATATATTATGTGGTGTGTCTATTAATCTTTAATCCGGTATTCAGCCCGGGCTACTGAACGTATAACGAACATGTAATTCTTTTACAAGTTTATTTTTAAATAATTATCCCAAGTTATAAAAGATTATTTGTGCCTTGTGCATTTAAATCAATTTTCTTAAAACATTTTTAAAAGTGTCAGTTAATTGTATTTACTAGTGTAAACTGACGTATTTTCCAAAAGGCTAAGTGCAGGTACTAGGCGGAATAGGCTGGCTACTCCTGAGTGAATTAGATAAAGAGTTATGCAAGCTTTATCACTTTAAAATCTGTTGAACAATATTTCCTTTGTTTTGATCCACCTGTGGATCCTTTTTCATTCCGTTTGTAATACTCATGTTACTTTCATTCGGTTTGTAATATTATTACTTTTAAGACTTCCGCTGTGCATTTAAACTATGATTATTGACTATGATGATATCAACTACGTTACGATACTCCCCACCGGGCCCACCGGTAATACGTGGAAATATCGGGGTGTGACAATTTTAAAGAGGCATGTTATGCCCAAATAAGTAATTTATCTTATGTAATGTTCTAAATAAATCATAACGAATAGGATTGTAAATAACATAAAAATAAAACCTAATAAAAATCTTGGAATCCCGACACTCAAGACAAGCCCAAAACCTTCTCTTCTACCCATTACATTTGGGAGTGTAAGCCACTTTATAAGGAGTTTTGCTTGAGGACAAGCAAAGATTCAAGTGTGGGGATATTTGATGTGTGTAAAATGAAACATATAAATTACATCAAATGAGGCATAAAACTAACCCTTTTTAGTACTAATGTTGGAAAAAGTGTGCTTTTGTCTTCCTTTTGTATTTTCAAGGTTAAAAGAAATTAAATGATCAAAAGAAGCAAAAATGCAGCTAAATCTAACAATAATACAAGAAAAGGAATAAACGTGGCATGCCCGACCCCTCGACAGCATCTTTCCAAGCAAAAACCAGAGATCAGAAGGCTGAACACGCCCCGTGCTCATTGAACACGGGGGCGTGCCCAAGTGTCTGCAGAAAAGACAAAGTTGTAGAAGCTTCTATCACCCAACACGGGGGCGTGCCCAGCGGACACGGGGCCGTGGTCAACGCTAAGATTCACAGAATCCAAGCAAATCTTGATAGTACAGATACGCTTCTGCACACGGGGCCGTGCCGAGCAGACACGGGGGGCGTGGTCAACTAATGCAGACAAACTGCATTTAATGAAGAAAGAGAAGATGGATGGACACGGGGCCGTGTCCGGGATTCTGTGCAGGCTATAAATAGAGGTGCTTGGTTCACTTCAAAGGCATCCCTTGGCAAACCACCCCTCTCACACTTCACCCACCCACCACCACCATCACAACCCACATCCACCACCATCATCCATCATCCATCATAGAGTGTGTGTAGTAGTCTCGGGATCCAAGATTGATAGTAAGAGTTCTTTATAATCAATTGCCATGTTTGCCTAAGTCTCTTACATCACTTGGTGAAGACAAGCATTTAGTGTAATACTTTTTATTTTTAATCTTTTCGCACTTTTTATTTGGTTATGTATTAATGTCTTTAATAACTAGTTTCTTATGTTGAATGTGAAACTTCCTTATCATTTGTCCGTGGTGTCTTGGCGTTATTTTACTATCTATATAAAATAAAAGATTTACACCATTCATATCTCCACGGTCTCTATGGAGATATGTTGGCTACCTGGTGGGGGGGTTAAGGGAATGGTTTAGTAAGCGTCTTGCCTTGTTCAGTGTATAGATCCTGCAAGGACCTGGGTCAAGCTTAGTAGGACCCCCTTCAATACCCACTGGTATTGGATGGCGGGGGTTCGAATTTCTTGATCCCCTCATATGTAAACTAATATTAAAACATTAACCCGGCTACTTAGGATTGTATCCCTGCTGACTCAAACTACTTAGCCGAGGGTAACGCCACCTTCAAAAGAGGGGCCTACCACATTACGCATTAATAACTTAATTAATTATCTTTCAATAATCCAACCCTTTAGGATTGTATCCTGTAACATTCCCATTTTTATCATATAAGAATTATAGGTTTGTTTAAATTTATTAACCACTAGAAACTAGTTTTATTTTTAATATAATTATTCGACCCAAATAGTTTTAAAAACTATTTTATATATAGTTGGTTGAAATGTTATACTAATTAATTGGCCTGTATATGGGTGACCTTTCTATTAAAATAAAAACTTCTATTATTAGACAAGTAGATTACGGGTAAGTTGACTGTTAGAAATATAAAGTACCTAGACGGGCCTAGAGACCGTTTATTAATTAAATTATAAAAATACATTATATTTGAACCTACTCTGTTTTTAATGAAACTTGGTTCAAAATGTAGATACAAATATTCTCGTTCTAATGACATATTCATTGTTTTATAAAACGCCATATTTTAGAAGTTATGAACGCCAAATAAGTGAAGCAGTTGAATTAATTTTAATATATAAATTAATAAAATAATAATAATAATAATAATAAATAAAATAATTAACCATCAAAATTTGCATGTGTACGTGTGAAGTTGAAAAGAACACACAAATGACATTTTGAGATACGTGGCCAAAACAAGTGAAGTCGACCGACTTCGGTCGTGATCTCTAAATTTTGAAATGCTATATATATAATAGCATAATTTCCTCAACTCAAATATACTCATCTCTCGATCTCTCTCTGTCTATATATATATATATATATATATATTTTATTTTAATAATTCACCCTATAATAATAATAAAGCCCTGCCCCGTTTTAAGTGTTTTAACTCCCGATCACCGCTACCCTTTCCGATTGATCTGGAGCCCCATAACGCATGTCAAGGCTCTGCCCGACTAAGTTCGTTGGGGTTCGGTCTCGTGACATAGGGATAAGGTTGAATTAGGGGTACTATACTTAACACGAGTGCAAATATATATATATATATATATTTTAAATAGCTCAGAAGTTATACCCAAGATTCTACCAGGAGGTTTTCTAGTTGAACCCTAAAGTTACAAAGTGAGTCCATTCTCTTTTCTCACAGTTTTATCACATTTTTGTGATACAGTTATATTTAAACATGCGTTCCAAAATTCTAAATGTTTATCAGTTATGCTTACAATGATTAAGTTTTTATATTTTGCAATAGCTGCCAATATATGAGGTTTGTATACATTACTTGACCCTCGTTACCATTGGCCAAAAAGTTAGCCAATAGTAGCATGACCACAAGCATGGGGGAATTGTGCCCCAGTAGCCATAGCCTATAACTAATATTATTTTTTTTACATTACTATATTAAGTTGTTGAATATAGCTTATATATTGTTATATGATATTATAGAGCTTCATAGTATACTGAAACGTTATTAATCATTATTAAAATATATATTAAAGAAAATATATTTAATAACCCTAAATTACTATTTACATTATAAAATAATGTTTAGTCTATAAATGTATACCATAATAGTCAAATATAATATATTCTACTATACTAAGATTATATTTTTAGTCTTAGTTACGTTACCTAAATAATAACTAGTTTTACCCTGAGGTAAAGCTTAAATCCGTACCTCTAAAAATTCGAATACCTTTATCATTTATTCGATTTAACATGATATCTATATTTTTATCGTTGCAATGATAAGAGATAAAAAATTGATAAAAATAAATTATTTGGTCAAAATATACTAATTAACGCAGAGACACAAGAAAAACAAAACATAATGATGTTTTGGAATGGAAGAATATGAGTCATCCTCATATGACAAATTCAGAAATCAATTACAAACGTTACAAGACAAAATATAGCTAATTTATATATTAATATCACAATTATTTAATTAATATATTATATTTGATAAAGTTATAGATATTAGTTGACAGAAAATGATATATTTCATTTTCTGGGTTAAGTGGTTTAGTGTCATAGAAAATATATTTGACAAAGTAATGTCACGGGACACTACTAAGTCCAGAGTCACTAGTTGAGAGAATGATCAACAGTGACATGACCAAAGGCACCAGTTGAGAGAATGATCAACAGTGTTATGACCAGAGTCACTAGTTGAAAGAATGGTCAACAGTGATATGACCACAATTACTAGTTGAGAGAATGATCAACAGTAATTTGACCCAAGTCACTAGTTGAAAGAATGATCAATAGTGATATGACCACAATTACTAGTTGAGAGAATGATCAACAGTAATATGACCCGAGTCACTAGTTGAGA
Source organism: Helianthus tuberosus (assembly GCA_030545235.1). NCBI lineage: Eukaryota > Viridiplantae > Streptophyta > Magnoliopsida > Asterales > Asteraceae > Helianthus > Helianthus tuberosus. The sequence continues at coordinate 82,395,158 of CM060428.1, read as the reverse complement.
GAATGATCAACAGTGATTTGACCACCGTCACAGGAATCGCCTAGTGACCAATATAATAGTAAGATATACTAAATATCTATTACTTGATAAATTCACTATTAGATGAAAGTTAGCCAATGAGTGATATGACCACCGTCACATCGGAACTGTCACCATGTGACAAATACTGATTGAGTTTTTGGGTAAATATAAACAAATATAAAAACCTTGTTGCTGTAAAGTATAACAATATATTTTATAAAAATGGAATGAACTCGCCAGTATTTATTACTGATAAAATGTTTTCAAAACACTTTTCAGGTAACTTGATGTAAGGATAGTAGAAGCCAGCTATGGAGCACTGAAGGCTTAAATAAAATGGCTATAATAAAAAGAAGAAAATTATGTTTTATTTATTTGGGTTTATCCATATAAAAACCGTTGAATTGAAAATGGGTTTGAGCCCATTTATTTAATATAAAAAATTCGGTGTTTAACAAACTTTGAAATTATTTCCTAACTACGATCCTGATGAAAATTTTTCCGCTGCGTAATTAATAAACACCGATGCCATCTGACTGGTTCACGGCTCTCGCTCCCAGGGTGGGGTCGGGGGCCGTGACAGAAGGTGGTATCAGAGCCACTTGTTTAAGCTATTTAGGTGTTCTTTTAATACCTAATCTGAAACAATAAAGTTAGGAAATTAATACAAATTAACATATGTGTTATTTTTGTAGATTTAAATATATGAATATATATATATATATGTGTGTGTAGATATGCACATATGATTCCTGGAAGTATTGTTTTGTTTTAATTATTCTGTGATATTAATAATTGAAAATGTTTGCCATTCAGATGTCGAATGAAGTATCACATAATCCAGAAGTTCATGCTAATAATGAAAATCCTTTGGATAAAAATGCTATAGAAAATCTAATAGCCCAAGGAATAGCTAATGCTTTACCTTTAATAATTAAAGCTGTTAAAAACCCCATAGAACCCACCAAAGTTGTGAGTAGCAAGCATACTCGTGACGACAGTTTTTGCCATAGTGTCAATGGAGGCAATGATAATATTATCAAAACCCCATATCCCAAGAAAATGAAGGCGATGACTCTCGGATGTACCTACACAGAATTTCTAGCTTGTAAACCAACTGAGTTCGCCGGCAGTGAAGGAGCCACGGCTGCTCTGCGATGGCTGGAAAAGACGGAAGTTGTTCTTAAAATCAGCAAATGTGCCAAAGAAGATAAGGTGATGTATGCTTCCAACCTCTTTAAAGAAGAAGCCTTAGAATGGTGGAATACAATTCTTCAGGCAAAAGGAAGTAACATGGCTTATGCCATGAACTGGGAAAAATTCAAGGAAATGGCAGAAAGGAAATTTTGTCCCCCTTATGAAAAGGAACGAATGGCTAACGAGTTCCTAAATCATAAAATGATAGGAGTGAATTGTCGTGAATATACGACAACGTTCTTCGAATATGCAAGAATGGTACCAACTCTGGCTTCGCCAGAACCCGTACTAATTTCTCGTTATATTTGGGGATTAGTGAGTGAAATCCGAGACATGGTGAAGGCCGCCAGACCACAGACTATTGAAGAAACAGTTGAACTAGCTAACATCCTGACAGATGGACTAATCCACACAAGAGAAGAAAACAAGAAGAAAGAGTTAGCCCATAAAATTTCCCAAGAATTAAAGAAGAAAGGAACTGAACCGTCATTGGAGCAACGTACCTGCAGAAGCTGTAACAAAAAGCATTCAGGAAGATGCCGTTTTAGGAGAACACTCTACTGTAACTTCTGCAAGATGACCGGGCATATAGAGGAAGAGTGTAGAAGGAAGACTAATATCTGTTACAACTGCGGAGAAACAGGACACATCAGACCGTATTGCCCACAACTGACTAAAGCACTCGACAACCAGGCAAAAACAACAGACGGAGCTAAGAAGAACGCGCGAGCCTTCGTACTTACTACGCAAGAAGCAGAAATGATTCCAGACCTAATCGTTGATATGTAATATCTAAGTTAAGTTATTATTTAACCCTAGTATAGATCAAAGTTTTTAAATAAATACATCCTGGCAAGCACTTCATCTATTCAGAATCATAACAGACTTGTTTGGTCTTCACTTTCATTGAATCATTTATTTGGTTACGACACCTTGTGGTGGCGTTTTCTTTAATTTGAAGCTTGAGCTAATTTCAGTTTTACACTTGATGTACGGATTTATTTATTTAATTTATGTTGATTCATTATCTTAAACGGTCTTAATACAATTATGTGTTAAGATAATAGTACACAAATTCATATCATATTCCGGTGTACCTCTAAAGTTTCTTTCATCATTTATCGAAAATTCTATAATATTCATTTGGTCTTTTCATCGTCAATTGAAAATCCTATTCGAAATGAATATCCAAATTTATTTCATTAAAACTTTCAGTTGTTTTCAAAAATGGTGAATTTGTTCGGTCACCGTAATTATCAAACTATTTCGATCCTTACGACACCCTGTGGCGTCGATATAAACTTGTAGCTTGCGCTAATCATAATCATACGAATCATTCAAAACCACGTATGTCTTTCGTTTGACTCATCATTGAAAATAGTCTTAATGCAATTATGTATTAAGACAATGATACACTAAACTCTATTATATTCCGGAGTATCCATGCAATTCAATAAATGTCAACACATTGATTTTTTCTCATATCATGGTTTGAAAGTTGACAAATCAATTTCGTGCTTCTATTTCATTTTGAGCTTGTTGATTCTAAATCTTTCTCAATTAACAATCAAAGTAAGTTTTCTTTTGACAGTGAATTCTATTGTTTCTAAAAGTCATTAACAACTTGTAAACAGTCAATTTAATCATATATCTCTTTTGGCTTGAACCTGGCCACCTTGAAAATTATATCATTTCATCTCATTCGTTTGACATCGATTTCTTGAACTAATTCAGTTGAACCATTGAGTCCTATTTATTGTAAAACTCGTATTCATTTGAACATGTCTTGATTATGTGTCATTTACCTTAATACTGTTCTTATTGACTAAGACATTACATAACTTTAAAAAGACATCGTAGCCCAAATCTCGAGGACGAGATTTAAAACAAGGTGGGGAGGATGTAACATTCCCATTTTTATCATATAAGAATTATAGGTTTGTTTAAATTTATTAACCACTAGTAACTAGTTTTATTTTTAATATAATTATTCGACCCAAATAGTTTTAAAAACTATTTTATATATAGTTGGTTGAAATGTTATACTAATTAATTGGCCTGTATATGGGTGACCTTTCTATTAAAATAAAAACTTATATTATTAGACAGGTAGATTACGGGTAAGTTGACTGTTAGAAATATAAAGTACCTAGACGGGCCTAGAGACCGTTTATTAATTAAATTATAAAAATACATTATATTTGAACCTACTCTGTTTTTAATGAAACTTGGTTCAAAATGTAGATACAAATATTATTGTTCTAATGACATATTCATTGTTTTATAAAACGTCATATTTTAGAAGTTATGAACGCCAAATAAGTGAAGCAGTTGAATTAATTATAATATATAAATTAATAAAATAATAATAAATAAATAAAATAATTTACCATCAAAATTTGCATGTGTACGTGTGAAGTTGAAAAGAACACACAAATGACATTTTGAGATACGTGGCCAAAACAAGTGAAGTCGACCGACTTCGGTCGTGATCTCTAAATTTTGAAATGCTATATATATAATAGCATAATTTCCTCAACTCAAATATACTCATCTCTCGATCTCTCTCTGTCTATATATATATATATATATATATTATTTTAATAATTCACCCTATAATAATAATAAAGCCCTGCCCCGTTTTAAGTGTTTTAACTCCCGATCACCGCTACCCTTTCCGATTGATCTGGAGCCCCATAACGCATGTCAAGGCTCTGCCCGACTAAGTTCGTTGGGGTTCGGTCTCGTGACATAGGGATAAGGTTGAATTAGGGGTACTATACTTAACACGAGTGCATATATATATATATATATATATTTTAAAATAGCTCAGAAGTTATACCCAGATTCTACCAGGAGGTTTTTTAGTTGAACCCTAAAGTTACAAAGTGAGTCCATTATCTTTTCTCACAGTTTTATCACCTTTTTGTGATACAGTTATATTTAAACATGCGTTCCAAAATTCTAAATGTTTATCAGTTATGCTTACAATGATTAAGTTTTTATATTTTGCAATAGCTGCCAATATACGAGGTTTGTATACATTACTTGACCCTCGTTACCATTGGCCAAAAAGTTAGCCAATAGTAGCATGACCACAAGCATGGGGGAATTGTGCCCCAGTAGCCATAGCCTATAACTAATATTATTTTTTTTACATTACTATATTAAGTTGTTGAATATAGCTTATAAATTGTTATATGATATTATAGAGCTTCATAGTATACTGAAACGTTATTAATCATTATTAAAATATATATTAAAGAAAATATATTTAATAACCCTAAATTACTATTTACATTATAAAATAATGTTTAGTCTATAAATGTATACCATAATAGTCAAATATAATATATTCTACTATACTAAGATTATATTTTTAGTCTTAGTTACGTTAACTAAATAATAACTAGTTTTACCCTGAGGCAAAGCTTAAATCTGTACCTCTAAAAATCCGAATACCTTTATCATTTATTCGATTTAACATGATATCTATATTTTTATCGTTGCAATGATAAGAGATAAAAATTTGATAAAAATAAATTATTTGGTCAAAATATACTAATTAACGCAGAGACACAAGAAAAACAAAACATAATGATGTTTTGGAATGGAAGAATATGAGTCATCCTCATATGACAAATTCAGAAATCAATTACAAACGTTACAAGACAAAATATAGATAATTTATATATTAATATCACAATTATTTAATTAATATATTATATTTGATAAAGTTATAGCTATTAGTTGACAGAAAATGATATATTTCATTTTTTGGGTTAAGTGGTTTAGTGCCATAGAAAATATATTTGACAAAGTAATGTCACGGAACACTACTAAGTCCAGAGTCACTAGTTGAGAGAATGATCAACAGTGTTATGACCAGAGTCACTAGTTGAAAGAATGATCAACAGTGATATGACCACAATTACTAGTTGAGAGAATGATCAACAGTAATTTGACCCAAGTCACTAGTTGAAAGAATGATCAACAGTGATATGACCACAATTACTAGTTGAGAGAATGATCAACAGTAATTTGACCCAAGTCACTAGTTGAAAGAATGATCAACAGTGATATGACCACAATTACTAGTTGAGATAATGATCAACAGTAATATGACCCGAGTCACTAGTTGAGAGAATGATCAACAGTGATTTGACCACCGTCACAGGAATCGCCTAGTGACCAATATAATAGTAAGATATACTAAATATCTATTACTTGATAAATTCACTATTGGACGAAAATTAGCCAATGAGTGATATGACCACCGTCACATCGAAACTGTCACCATGTGACAAATACTGATTGAGTTTTTGGGTAAATATAAACAAATTTAAAAACCTTGTTGCTGTAAAGTATAACAATATATTTTATAAAAATGAAATGAACTCGCCAGTATTTATTACTGATAAAATGTTTTCAAAACACGTTTCATGTAACTTGATGTAAGGATAGTAGAAGCCAGCTATGGAGCACTGAAGACTTAAATAAAGTGGCTATAATAAAAAGAAGAAAATTATGTTTTATTTATTTGGGTTTATCCCTATAAAAATAGTTGAATTGAAAATGGGTTTGAGCCCATTTATTTAATATAAAAAAATTCGGTGTTTTACAAACTTTGAAATTATTTCCTAACTACGATCCTGATGAAAATTTTTCCGCTGCGTAATTAATAAACACCGATACCATCTGACTGGTTCACGGCTCTCGCTCCCAGGGTGGGGTCGGGGGCCGTGACATATCCTTGCTGACTCAAACTACTGGGTTGAGGGTAACGTCACCTTCAAAAGAGGGGCCTACTACTATGTCACGGCCCCCGTCCCGGTGTGACCTGGTCCAGGAGCTGCGGGACAGAAACCCGTGGTATTTATTAATTGAGTTGACAGCGGAAGATTTACAACATCTTTTAAAACTTGAAAATGCCCAATTATTTTATTTATATAATTTGGGACAAACCCCGTAATTTACAATAGAGGAATTTCACAAGGAAATTCTCTGTTTTACAATACATGCTTATTTATTTTATTGAGCCACCACTTCAAGCTTTATTAGTGCTCCGTAGCACGTTTTCCTTGATTCACAGTAGGTCACCTAAAACATGTTTTGAAAATATTTTATCAGCGGGGAAATACTGGCGAGTCATTCAGGTTAAATAAAATGACACCTTAGTTATAAATTACAGCATAAGAGCGATTACAATGGCTACTATCTTATTTTTATCTGGCGCCGTGTCACACCCTGGTGACGATGGTCATACCACTATTGGGTCCTTTCACCCAAGTAGTGATGATTATCACTGTTAGGTTGATGAACCTAACCGTGAGAGATTAGTAATGTGCACAATACCCCACTAGCCAGTGATTCAAGATAACCACAACTTAATCCCTGTAATTATAACTTGGAAAATAATTGGAGTATTGTAAAACAGTTGATAAAATGAGAATGACTCACATTGCAAGTTTAGTTGGGCAGAGTTTAGCCTACTGATAAGCTTGATAACCTAATTTAAATAACAATGCACACGAAACTAGGTCAGTACCTTAATACAACCCGTTACGATAAGCTCATGAAATCAAAACCCTCACGACGAATGACAAATGCATAGCCCAAATACGGGCAGCACTTAAACATCCATCGGATCGGTTTCAATCAATCGGACATTATATCGTAGCAGTGATCGAGTTAATACCCTGTACTCGTAGCAGCGTTTCCCTACTCGGAAATTCGAATTTAAGCAGTTTCTTTCGTTTTGAGAGTGAGATTTCGAGCACAGAGGAAAGCCCCATGCACAGGCTACTTATAGCCAAAATTTGAGTTTTACGCGGCCCGCGTAAGCCTTAACAGGGCTTTACGCGACCCGCGTGGGTCCCTAGTCTACATGTAGGCTTTGTGTGTCACGAGTAGGTTTGCCAGGTGGACGACACGTGGCTTGAACACTTATCCGGAACATTTTTAAGTTGACGCGGCCCGCGTAAACTTAGCTTATGGTTTACGCGGCCCGCGTGAAGACCAGAAAATTGATTTTTCTTGATTTTTGATATGGATTAGGGTTTCAGGGATCCGGGTTTTCACTTACGGGTCATTTTGGGTCATTTTTGCAGGTCCTTACATCATCCCCACCTTATTTAAAATCTCGTCCTCGAGATTTATTGAAATAAGTGAGGATATTTCCGCTTCATTTCTGATTCCAGCTCCCAGGTGTATTCGGGTCCTCTTTTCGAATCCCACTTGACTTTGACAAGTACCAATCTTTTGTGTTTGAGAAACTTAATCTTTCTGTCTTCTATTTGAAGCGGTTTCTCCACGAACTTCAATTTTTCATTCACCTGTATGTCTTGGAGAGGGACTACTAGCGATTCATTGGATAGACATTTCTTGAGGTTAGATACATGAAATACATCATGTACTCCTGCTAGCTCCTCTGGTAGTTGTAAGCGATAGGCGACTGGTCCTATTTTCTGGATTACTGGGAATGGTCCTACGTATCTTGGACTTAGCTTTCCTTTCTTTCCGAATCGGACTACTCCTTTCCAAGGAGAAACTTTCAAGAGTACCCTGTCTCCAACTTGGAATTCTAGCAGCTTGCGTCTATTGTCTGCATAATTCTTCTGGCGATCTCGAGCCGTCTTTAGTCTTTCCTTGATTTGAGTGATCTTATCGGTGGTTTCTTGCACGATCTCGGGACCTGATAATTGGCTTTCTCCTATTTCTGCCAAACAAACTGGAGTTCTACACTTTCGTCCATACAATGCTTCGAACGGGGCAGCTTCGATGCTTGAATGATAACTATTGTTATAGGAGAATTCAATTAAAGGTAAATGATTGTCCCAGTTTCCTCCAATATCTATTACACATGCCCTGAGCATGTCTTCCATAGTTTGGATCGTCCTTTCACTTTGCTCGTCTGTTTGGGGATGGTATGCAGTACTTAAATTTAGTCGTGTTCCCATTGCTTCTTGGAAACTTGTCCAGAAATGTGAAGTGAAACGACTATCCCTATCCGATACAATAGAGAGTGGGACTCCATGTAAGGATACTACCTCGTCTACATATAACTTGGCTAATCTTTCCATACTAAAGGTTTCTTTCATGGGTAGAAAATGAGCTGATTTGGTTAATCGATCCACAATTACCCAAATCGCATCGTTACCTTTTCTGGTTTTGGGCAACTTAGTAACGAAATCCATTGTTATCAGTTCCCATTTCCACACAGGCATTTCTAATTGTTGGAGTAACCCTGAATGTTTCTGGTGTTCTGCCTTAACTTGTGAACAAGTTAGACATTTAGATACATATCTAGCTATATCCTTCTTCATTCCTATCCACCAGAAGTTATTCCTTAAATCTTGGTACATCTTATTATTACCAGGATGCATGGTATACCTAGATTTATGGGCTTCCTCTAAAATCTTATTTCTTAACTCTCCCTGCTTAGGTACCCAAATCCTTTTCTTGTGGAATCTCCAAATTCCATCAGCCCCTTGCTCTAATTCTTTTATTCTTCCTTTCATTCCTTCAGCATCCTCCTTGATTACTGTTACTTGAACATTCTTCAGTTGTTCCATTAAATCTAATTGTAAACTTAATCTAAGAGCACGAACTCGTCGTTGTTTCTCATGATACTTACGACTTAAGGCATCTGCTACTACATTTGCCTTTCCTTCGTGATATTGAATATCACAGTCGTAGTCACTTAGAATTTCCATCCATCTTCTTTGCCTCATGTTTAATTCTTTTTTCCCAAATATATATCTTAAGATCTTGTGATCTGTATAGACCGTAAATTTACTTCCATACAGATAGTGTCTCCAAATCTTAAGGGCAAAAATTATTGCTCCTAATTCTAAGTCATGAGTCGTATAATTTTCTTCGTGCTTTTTCAATTGCCTTGAGGCGTATGCAATTACCTTCTTGCGTTGCATTAGCACACATGCTAATCCTAGCTTAGAAGCATCACAATAAACTTCAAAATCTTCTGTCCCTTCGGGTAAGGCAAGAATTGGGGCGTTTGTTAATCTTTGCTTTAAAATTTTAAAAGCCTCTTCTTGTCTAGATCCCCATTCAAACTTCACTGCTTTACAGGTTAGCTTAGTTAATGGTACATCTATTTTGGAAAAATCCTTAATAAACCGTCTATAGTATCCGGCTAACCCTAGAAAACTTCTAACTTCCATAGCTTATTGCGGGACCTTCCATTTGGTAATCGCTTCTATTTTGGAGGGATCTACGTGAATACCTTCGTGATTCACCATTTGTCCTAAAAATTGTACCTCCTGTAGCCAAAATTCACACTTCAAGAATTTGGCGTAAAGCTTTTCTTTTCTTAACAAAGTTAAGAGTGCATGTAGGTGCTCACAATGCTCGTCCTGACTATTGGAATAAATACGTATATCGTCGATAAAGACAATTACAAATTTATCCAAGTACGGTTTACAGATCCTATTCATCATGTCCATAAATGCTGCAGGAGCATTTGTTAATCCAAAGGGCATGACTGTAAACTCGTAATGACCATACCTAGTTCTGAAAACAGTTTTAGGTATGTCTTCTTCTTGTACTTTCAACTGATGGTATCCGGAGCGTAAATCTATCTTAGAAAAATACCTAGCTCCTTGAAGTTGATCGAAAAGATCATCAATTCTAGGTAATGGATATCGATTCTTAATTGTAACCTTATTCAATTCCCTATAATCGATACACATTCGCATCGAACCATCCTTCTTTTTCACAAACAACACTGGTGCTCCCCAAGGGGACGAACTAGGTTGTATAAATCCTTTGCTTAATAATTCATCTAACTGCTTTTTCAATTCTAACATTTCGGTGGGTGCTAACCGATAAGGTGCCTTGGCTATCAGTGTAGTTCCAGGAATTAGATGAATTCTAAATTCTACTTCTCTATCGGGTGGTAATCCAGGTAGTTCTTCTGGGAATACATCTGAGTATTCTGATACTACTGGAATTTCCTTAAGTTCCTTACCTTTAGTGTCAATGATTACCGAAATCATATACACTATTCCTTGTTTTCTTGAATAACTAGCCATTTTCATTACTGAAATGAATTTTATTGGCTTATGTGGCTTATCTCCTGTAATCACCACTACTTCTCCTGCGGGTGTATGTATTTCTATGGAATTCTTATCACAAAGAATTCGAGCATGGTTGGCTACTAACCAATCCATTCCTAACACAACATTGAATCCGTCTAATTTCATAGGTAACAAGTTTGCAGAAAATTTATGGCCTAAGAGTTCTATCTTTCATTCTCTCAAAACCTTATCTATGTGAACCGAATTACCATCTGCCGTTTTTACCGTAAAAATTTGTCTAAGGTTGGTTAAGGGTAGTTTAAGAGCTTGGCAGAATGAAGTATTTATAAAACTTTGGTTTGCACCAGAGTCAAATAATACTTTCGCATAAACATTGTGAACTAGGAACGTACCAGCTATCACATCTGGGATGAGTTCTGCTTCTTGGGTAGTCAACTGGAATGCTCTTGCATTCTTCTTGGTAGTTCCTTCTGTAGGTTTAGCTTTATTGTCAGCTGGTTTGACCAGTTTAGGGCAGTCTGGTCTAAAATGTCCAGCTTCTCCACAGTTGAAGCAGATTGTTGATTTCTTCCTCCTGCAATCTTCCTCTTGATGCCCCGGAATTTTGCAGAAATTGCAATACCCTTTGCATCTTCCGAAATGATTTCTTTTACAGGTATTGCAAAATTGAGCAGTGGAAGATTGCCCAGTTCCCTTTTTCTTGAAATTACTACTATTACCCACACGGAATCCTTGGGTAATCTTTTGGGCTACTTCCTTTTTCCGGTTTTCTTCTCTTGTGCGTACCAGTCCGTCGGTCAAAGTGTTGCTAATTCTACTGCATCGTCAATCGTGCGAGGTATCGCAGCTATAACGATATCACGGATTTCGCCAATCAAACCCCAAATATAACGGGATATAAGTACCGGTTCTGGCGAAGCCAGGGTTGGTACAACTCTAGCATACTCGAAGAATGTCGAAGTATACCCTCGACAGTCTACATCCACCATCCGATGGTTCAGGAACTTATTCGCCATTTGTTCTTTTTCATATTCGGGACATAATTTTCTTTCTACCAGACTTTTAAATTCTTCCCAATTCATAGCATAAGCCACATCGCTTCCCTTGGCTTGTAGTACCGTGTTCCACCATTCTAGTGCCCCTTCCTTAAAAAGATGCGACGTGTACATGACCTTGTCTTCCTCGACACATTTACTTATGTTAATTACTGCTTCAGTTTTTTCTAACCAACGCAGTGCAGCAGTTGCCCCTTCATTTCCTGCAAATTCGATTGGTTTACAGGCAAGAAATTCCTTGTAAGTGCAACCAGGCGTTGCAGCTTTCATTCTCTTAAGAAATGGGGCTTGCACCACATCATCATTATTATTAATGTTGCCGCCTCCATTTACACTATTACTGAAATTGTCGCCGTGAGTTCGTTTGCTGGGAATAATTGGTTGAGGTTCAACTGGATTTCGGGCAGCAGCAAGGATTGCTGGAATAGCATTTGCTATTCCCTGGGCAATGATGTTTTCTATATCTTGTCGATTAAGAAAGTGATCTTCATTGTTTTGTTCAGATTGGTTAACCTCGTTAACTGGCTCATTGACGGCCTGTTCCATCTGATAATTATCAATATATAAATTATTTGCACAAAATAAGTAATAATCAGACACAATAAAGCAATTGCACATAATTATGTTAACATGTATAGCCAAAATTATCGACTTTGCGACGTCGATATTTTATATATATTAGTAGGCATCCGTACACATCAGTTATGTTACAAAGTTTTATTTTTAGTTATTTTACATGATTATATTTTTATTATAATATTATTATTAAACACACATTCCCACAACCACATACGATCCCATCTGTTGGCATTTCAGAAACGACGTTCCCTCTCGTCGTATTTCCATGATATTCTCTCTCCCACTTCCCGGATTCTATTTCTTGCGTCCACCAACTCCTCGCCATAGTGGCGGAGTTCAGCCAAGTTTTCTGTGCTCATAGGGGGGTGTATTGGAGGCTCAGGATCAAATTGGGGGAAAAAGGTATTAGGGTTATTTAAAAGATTCTGAAATTGCCAGTCAGTGGTCCACCATTCTTCTAGCTCTCCTGGTAGAGGTCGGGGGTGGATAATAGGATTTGGGATAGCAGGCTCTAGGTTAACTGGAAGTTGTGCTTCCGCTGGGTAATTAAAGAGGTTTTCATCGGCAGGTCCGATGAGGTCACTAAGGGCCAGTTTATGATCCAGCTCTTCCCATGATGGCATTTCCTGGGCTTGCCTTGAACTTTCCCCGATCTCCTTTCCTTTGCCTTTATCCTTCGGATCCTCAATCTTTATAGTTTTATGTGTTGTTGGTTTCTTCCTACGCACACGCCTCCAGCCTACAAATCTTCTTTTCTTTTTCGGTTTTGGTTTCTCCTGAGGTTGGGCTTGGAATACCATTGGATCTTCAGTATCAGCCTGGTAGCCAGTAAAGGTATCGGTGGTATCCATATCTGTGATATGGATAGTAAAGTTTTGAAGTGCTTCTGATAGTTCATTCATGCTGTTAGCATACATGAAAAAACACACAAAATTCTAAGTTAAAATTTCATTTATCAACTTAAATTCACAGAATGACAATCAGAAAATTAAGTATTTCTAAATACTTAATTGGCTTAAATCATTGGCTCTGATACCACCTTTTTCTGTCACGGCCCCCGTCCCGGTGTGACCCGGTCCAGGAGGTTCAGGGCAGAAACCCGTGGTATTTATTAATTGAGTTGATAGCGGAGGATTTACAGGATCTTTTAAAACTTGAAAATGCCCAATTATTTTATTAATATAATTTGGGACAAACCCCGTAATTTACAATAGAGGAATTTCACAAGGAAATTCTCTGTTTTACAAAACATGCTTATTTATTTTATTGAGCCACCACTTCAATCTTTATTAGTGCTCCGTAGCACGTTTTCCTTGATTCACAGTAGGTCACCTGAAACATGTTTTGAAAATATTTTATCAGCGGGGAAATACTGGCGAGTCATTCAGGTTAAATAAAACGACACCTTAGTTATAAATTACAGCATAAGAGCGATTACAATGGCTACTATCTTATTTTTATCTGGCACCGTGTCATACCCTGGTGACGATGGTCATACCACTATTGGGTCCTTTCACCCAAGTAGTGATGATTATCACTGTTAGGTTGATGAACCTAACCGTGAGAGATTAGTAATGTGCACAATACCCTACTAGCCAGTGATTCAAGATAACCACGACTTAATCCCTGTAATTATAACTTGGAAAATAATTGGAGTATTGTAAAACAGTTGATAAAAAGAGAATGACTCACATTGCAAGTTTAGTTGGGCAGAGTTTAGCCTACTGATAAGCCTGATAACCTAATTTAAATAACAATGCACACGAAACTAGGTCAGTAACTTAATACAACCCGTTACGATAAGCTCACGAAATCAAAACCCTCACGACGAATGACAAAGGCATAGCCCAAATACGGGCAGCACTTAAACATCCATCGGATCGATTTCAATCAATCGGACATTATATTGTAGCAGTGATCGAGTTAATACCCTGTACTCGTAGCAGCGTTTCCCTACTCGGAAATTCGAATTTAAGCAGTTTCTTTCGTTTTGAGAGTGAGATTTCGAGCACAGAGGAAAGCCCCATGCACAGGCTACTTATAGCCAAAATTTGAGTTTTGCGCGGCCCGCGTAAGCCTTAACAGGGCTTTACGCGGCCCGCGTGGGTCCCTAGTCTACGTGTAGGCTTTGTGTGTCACGAGTAGGTTTGTCAGGTGGACGACACGTGGCTTGAACACTTATCCGGAACATTTTTAAGTTGACGCGGCCCGCGTAAACTTAGCTTATGGTTTACGCGGCCCGCGTGAAGACTTGAAAATTGATTTTTCTTGATTTTTGATATGGATTAGGCTTTCAGGGTCCGGGTTTTCACTTATGGGTCATTTTGGGACATTTTTGCAGGTCCTTACATACTATAACTAAGATAATCTCTTAAAAAGTGCAAAAGTGCGGAAATAATCAAATGTTACACTAAAGGCAAGTTGGATCCAAGTGATTCATCTTGTCTATCTGTTTTTATTTTTATTTTCAGCATTTTTAGTTTTTTATTTTCATGTTTAAACATTTTTCTAAAATTTTGATTTGATTAGACGTTGATGATAAACCGGTACTAAAAGCTCTTGTGTCCTTGGACGACCTCGGTATCTTACCAACGCTATACTACGCTCACGATGGGTGCACTTGCCCATATGTGTGTTTAGTGTTAGTAAAATATCGTGTTTTATAAATTTAAAACTTGACTAAAGTGTAAAAAGGGCTAAAAATATACATAAAAACCTATCGCACTACACACGCATCATATCTACAGAAATATGAGATGCAAATTTGTCTACTCTGAAGAAAAAGCCAAGCTGATCTTAAAGAAAGTCTACAGATAGTTGTGGTTGTTGGTATTATCTCATTTGAGATAAATTATGGGATGGTGATGTATCAAACTTCTATATTTTGAAAACTTACGACCTACGAATATTTAAATTATAATCATCTATGCTTATCTTGTTATTTATATTAACTTAAACCTTTGTTGTACATTCTCTATATATTTTAATTGGCTCTTCATGATACATTACAACTTGAATTATACTCTATAAATTTATGAGCAGTCATGGATACTTAAAAGGCTTCAACAAATTTATGCACAGTCATCGACACTTAAAAAGCTTTTCTTAAAAGGCTTCAACAAATTTATGGGCAGTAATCGACACTTAAAAGGCTTCAACAAATTTATGGGTGATCATTGTCATAACTTCACTTGAATTAACCTCTGACTACAAACAAATTTATGCACTCAACCTCTATTTAGATAAAGTCTGACAAACCAAAAGCTTTGTCAAGCAGAAAATCTGTTCAAGCAAAGTCTGTTGTTCCAAACAACCTCTGCTGATAAACACAAAGACTGTTATAGCAAATAACCTCTGCTGATAAACACAACCTCTGCTGCTGAATATGAATACAAAAGCATCATAAAGCTAACATCTGCTGTTACTTAACAGATGACACAATCTTTAAACATTTTGACATCTGTTGTTGAAACAAAGGTCTGCCAAACATAACATCTGTTGATCATTCCACAGTATAGATTGCTAACATCTATTGTGCCTTAACAGATGATGCAGTTCAACAGAGGATTTCAAACATCTGTTTACACACGCATCATGATGAACATCTGCTGATAAACACCGAGACGGTTGAAGCAAAGGTCTGCCAAAGAGAACCTATGCTATGGACTAACAGATGATGCAGTTCAACAGAGAATGTTTAACAGCAGTGCTTTAACAGACCATAATCAACAGATGATAAGGTCTGTTGAAGCAAACACTGCTCAACAGATTCTAACAGTTTTCCTACTAACCAATTCATTAAAGCAGTACTCAGTCACTAAAAATGAATATTAACAATAATATAATAACAATAATATTCAAACTGTAGCAATTACATAACATACCATTAATCGAATCAACATGGGGAGATTGTATATACATAAACTCTAGGATTTGTCTCGAGAGATTGTATATACATAACATACCATTAATCGAATCAACATGGGGACCGGTCAATCATGGAAGCAACATAAATTTCATCATAGACACCGAAGTATCATAAAACTGTGAATAAATATACCCAATCCAAAATTGTTAGACATTTTCATAAATCTAACAACCATCATCGAAGCTGTAACAAAATCTAAACACTGATACACTAAACACTGTTAAATAAGAAAAATTGATACATAAATACTGATGTTGAATCCGCAGTAGATGCTGAACCACTGCTGTTACTGACCAGTGGTTTTCCTTTCGGTGATCAGGCCTTAGGTACATAAGTGCCTGTCTTTAATAGGGCTTTGTCTTCAACAGTGGATAGGTCTCATCAGTCTTTAAGTCCATCAGTCTTTATAAGGAGCAATGGTTAGTTATAACAGTCCTTAGCATGATCAGCTGTTATAATAACTCCATAACCCTTTGAGAGGAAGCAAGTGTCCGTCTATTCAATTGAGAGGAATCATTGCATTACATCCCTGTTGAAAAACAGAATCAATAAATTTAAGGAAAATGGGTTTGAAAGATGATAACCCAACAGTGGAGGATCTCATTCTACAGCTCCGATAAATTCAATGGTATTCTCAAATAATGCTTCCTAGATTTTTGAAGACCGACTAAGACAGACAAATGCCACAGTGATGCTGTTGGGATTGAACCCTACCAGAGGAACAGATAATGTAAAGCCAAAACCTGTTCACAACAGTGGATTCACAATAAGCAGACGTTTACACTAAGCTCTCCCCTTGACAGTGGTTACCTATCTGCTGATACACTCTAAGTACTGCTCAAAAGAACAACTGATGAACCAAACACTGATGAAACAACTAAAGACTGCTAAAAGGCAAACACTGAGCTCTATCTACTGCTGTCTCTTAAGTACTGCTGAAGATCCAAGCACTGCTCATTCAAAGACTGATCACCTTTTGAAGAAAGCACTGATGTTCAAGTAATCAGTGCTTAGGCTACAACAGTGGAAAGTGAACAGTGTTAGACTTGTTTTGTATTGTATTATCAATCAGTTGTTAGACATCAGTAGTTTTGTATAGATCAGTGTTTATAGGTTGTTAGGCTGTTAGATGTCACTATCATGGTGACGTCAGCTGAGGTACATCAGTGGTTTGGTTTGCCTATAAATATGACAGTACCTTGTACTGTTATATTTGATTCGTTTTGAGTGAGTTCTTCTCCTCAATTCAATCCTTTCATCTTGTGCAACCAACTCTGGAGTATCAGGCTGAGGGGGAGTTTAGTCTGTAAGCTTGCATTGTAATCTTTTGCTTTTAATGTAATCTTTCGACTCTATGAAAAAGCAATTGTTTATCAAACTATATTCTCCTTTGATTTTGTTTACAAAGTTTGTTATCCATTTCCGCTGCACTTAAAACTGCTCATATCTATTTGATTTGTTCAAACATCACAAACAAACACAATCATGAGAGCTTCAGATCCTAACAATTGGTATCAAAGCTTGGACAGTCAAATTCGATCTAACAATCAATTTGACATAACAGTTCGGCTCAAAATTCATTGATACTAAGGTTGGTTGTATTTAGTTGAAAAACAGAGTATCGAGTAAATCATGTTCAAAATGGTTAATCAAAAACTCTGTAAATCAACCAAGATGTCATATGACACACAAATTTCACACAACAAGTGAATTCATGCACAAGACAATCATGGTTTCTAGATCTGAAAATAATATCTGTTAAATCATGAGATTATTTCTTATTTTCTAAATTGATTTCAATTGTTGATGTATAATCTGTGATGTTCTCATTAAATACTAAAGTATGAACCTCAGATTAACAAAACCTATGTTCGTAAAAACATTGATGTTTTGCTAACATAAAAAGAGGGAAATTAAAACTTTAGTCATTCGATCTTATGTGTTGAAAAACAGGTTGAGATCCTCAAAAGGAACAAGTCAACTTTGTTAGAAATACATTAAGAAAATCAGGGGTCAACATAGTCCGTATCATGTGTAGTGTGAGATTGGTTGAAAAATTTGTGCAAACATGACCATGTCTCTCAAAACATTACTACAAAATGATTTTGGACTAAAATTCACAAAAACTCAGAAGTGTGTTTATCTCAAAACTTTTGATGTCAAAAGAAAAGAATATAAACATAAAACACTTTTGAGTCAAAGTTTAGGGTAATAATGGTCATTAAGCAATTATGTGCATTCATCTGTTCAGGTAAAGGTTTTGATCCCGGTGAATGAACTTCAAAGAGGACCATGTTTGCAATCAACTGACAAATAAATTGGTTCCTTACAGTGGTCAAAATACAGTCAAAATTTCCTACCACTGACCATTTTTATAAACTTGAGAATGTTATGATTATGTTTTCTTTTAAAAATACACCAGATCCTTTTTGATACTGTTCTCAGAAAATCCTTTAACCATTTTTTTTTCAAAGGATTTTCTCGAATAACCAGGATATATTGTTCATTTTTTTAAGAATAATATATCTGAAACTTTTGCTTGTTTTTGTTGGCAATAGTTTCAGTTCCTGTCAGGATATAGTACCTTATTTTTGTTGGTATTATTGTCCTCATGAATGGGTCAAAAGGAAATGGTACATATGTCAAGATCATGTCATACTCAGGTTTGCTCCTAAATTTTTATCAAAGGTTGATTGCTAACTGTACTTGAATTACTAGGATACTCATGTTTTAATTGAATATTAAACGAAAATGAGTTGCCTTAGCAAAAAGTTTTCATCATCTGGGATACCAAACCACTGTCCTTCAAAATTGACATGTGGCAAAACCTTGAATGAAAATTCTCAAAACTGTTGCTGGAATACTTGTCCTTCAGATCTGTACCATTTACCCTAACCACTGTTTTGTTCCAACGTCTGATCTCTAAATACTGACCACTGTTGAAAGTTAGCCACTGATCCTTCATTATCTTGATAAGCACTGATATTCACAATCAGTGTTCTATCCACTGATATGCTATCCACTGATAGTAAAAATCATCCACTGTCCACAATTTTTACCGTTGTAACCACTGATGCTTGATACATCAGTGGCCCTTAAAACAACTGTTCTCCATCCTCCATCCATTTCATCAGTGGTTGACACGTGGTTAGTTTTTAGCCTTCAGATCATAATAACCGCTGCCACATCAGCGATCATCTTTTCCCTAAATAAAACCCTGCCCTAAACCCCCAAACAGGGTTTTACACTGTCGAATTGAATTCCAAAGTTCTCTTCTCAAAGCAGTTTTCAACCTTTCTTCCCAAAAACACTCTCCGATCCTTCTTCATCAAAATGACGAAGTCAAAATCAAAATCAAAATCTAAACCAAAATCACCATCATCTTCAAAAGAGGTCGCTCAAACGACCGAAGAAACCATTGAAATCCCATACAAATCACCTCATAACTATGTGGGTCTCATCACAAAACCTACAGATAACCACACCTTCGACTCCATCATTGATACTCTATCTGCATCAAAGTACAAAACTTTGTTGACAGTAGATGCTCCCATTTACTTGCAAACCCAGAGAGATTTTTGGAAAATACGCTAATCTTGAAAAACAAGACGGAAAAGTGGTAGCCATTAACTCCTCGATACAGGGTAAAGCATTTCAAATCACCCCACAATCAATCTCAGAGGTCTTCAAACTCGATGATCTGAAAGGTAAAACTTCTTTTGATAAAAACGAGTTAAAAGCTGATTTTCTGAAAAGAGGGTATGCAGAACAATCAAAGGTAGATACCTTACAAAAAGGTTATTTTCCATCTGCACCCAGATTTTTATTCCACACTCTTTTAAGTTGTGTTTCTAATAAAACAACAGCGTTTAATGAAATACCATTGAAGATTCAGTGCCTGGGATATGCTATTCTAAACAATAAAGATTACAACTATTCCCAGGAGATCTTCAATGACATGGTAAAGAATGTTGACAGCAAATCATTTCTTCTTTTTCCAAGATTTCTGAGCTATTACTTTAAACAAAAATTTGAAAAAGAGGATGAAAATTTGCCCAAACAAGGTGTCCATTTTCAAATAAAAAGTTTAACAATCGAAACATTTTCAAGAATGATGGCACCAATAAAATTAAAAGCAAAGGTGCCTGAGCAGACTTTAGAAACTGCCACTGATCCTTAGGCAACTTCTGCTGAGCCCACTGCTCCAGGTGATCAGAGCAGCACAACCACTGCTCTGAAACCCACATCTGACATTACCAAAAAGACCAGAAGAAAAACATCCAGAAAACCCACCAAACCCAAAACAAAGGCAACTCTGGAAGATGAGATCCCAGAGCAACTGCCAGTGACAAAACAAATGTCACCACAAACCACTGCTGCTACTTCCTCATAGCAGTTGGAAGAAAGATCTCAACCTATGCCTAAAACTCCTCCTGCATCCTCACAAAAGGATCAGGTTGTAATCACAGGGACACCAAATTATGAAGCTCTGGATCCACTTGGCTCTATCTTCCACAGTCCTGATCCCAAGGACATGTCTCTTTCAACACCCATACCCTCACCAATCATAATGCCACAATCAATAATACCCCTGTTGCATGCAGTTGATATTGCACAGACACAAACCAGTTCCTCTCTATCACCTATCACTGAGAGTATACCCCCACAAGTGACTGGGTCTGATGCTTATACCTCTGCTATCCCAGCAACAGTTGAGGAGGTTACACTGCAGGAGTTACAAGTAACTATTGTCAGTAGTTCAAGTGGAGCAGCAACTACAACTGATGGATCAACAGATCTTCAGTTGGACAGTTGTTTCATTAGTAAGACTCCCTTGAAGGTAATTTCTTCAATAGCACCATCGGTAACCACCAGTGAGTTAGTTCTAACCACTGGTACCATCAAAGGTCTATCAAGTGCTGAAGAAAGAAGTCCCCAGTACCAAGAACAAGGGGCATCAATGGGTGATTTTTGGGACTCTGTTCCTAAGTCACACATTGATATAACCACTGCTGGTGGGGATTCAGATGATCCTACTAATGTAGGTGATGATTCAAAATATCAGGAATTGACGGAAAGAGTTGAAAAACTTGAAGATTCAGTTGCTGAAATTAAAGATATGGTGCAAGAGATTTTAAAAGCTCAAAAAGCACAAGCTACTACTGTTCCTGCTCAAGCACCTGCACAACATGCATTTGCTGCAAATGAGCTTTGGAATATTTTTCAACCCATGCTTGAAAAACAGCAACAAATGGCTGATCAAAAGCATGCTATTCATGTACAAATGCTGACCAACATGGTGGAATCAAGGTTTAAAGACACTCAAGCAGATATCAAGGCTATAAAGGCTAGCATTCAAAGTGCCTCTGGCAAAGTTCCTTCTTCCCTATCATTTCTTGATAACCCCCTTCAGATAATGCCAAAAAGGGGGAGAATATCAAGCTGTTGAGAAAAATGAATATGATGGGAATAGAACATGGCCTTTATATTGAGCCTGAAAAAGAAAAAGAAAAAGAAAAGCAGGTCTCAAAACCTGTTAGTCAAACAGCTGATACACCAGTAGTTACAAAAACTGCTGTCAGTAGCCAAACAGCTGCCATTTCATCAACACACACCACTCTATCACACACCATCACAACCACTGTTCCACTACCATCATCATCTACAATCATATCACCACAACTGCCTCCTGCCATAAAGCAGAAGACAGCAGATGTTACAACATCTGCTGCAATGACAACAGTGATTGAGACACCAGTTGTTTCAACCACTGTCAGTCAATCACAACCACAAACCACTGCCACTCATATTCAAACCACTGATCCACCAACGACATCATCAGCCTCTCCTACAATAAAAAGGAGAAGGATTATCATATCTGATGATTCACCACCACCATCACCATCATTAAAAACTACCTCATCACCTTCATCCCCTGCTCAAAAGCAGAAGACATCTGCTGACATATCAGCAGTTGTAATGACAACAGCAGTTGAAACACCAGTTGTTTCAACCACTGTGAGTCAGTCACCCACCACTGCTCTCATCACTCCTACATCACAACCTCCAAAGCTTCACAAAAGAAAAAGAGAAACAACACAGGCTACTGATGAAAAGTATGATCCTGTTGCTGCCAAACATCCACTGGAATTAGAAGCTGTGAAGAATGAGATGAAGCAATTTTATACTGAAGATGATCCCTCAAAAAGGAAATTTCCTTCTCTCATAGGTTTCATAATTCTAGAAGACATGGATGAATATCTCGAAATGAAAGCAAGACAAGCAAGGATAAGAGCTAAAGTTGAGTGCAAGAATCAGGGTGATGAAGCCATTTTGGAAAGAAGAGAATTCCTGCTCACCAAAGTTAAGCTTATAGAAGAATATGCAAGTGATCTGAACAAAGAAATGTCAAGCCTATCTCCTGAAGCAGATCAACGAAATGAATTGAGAAAAGAATACCTTGCATACATAATGAAAGAAAAGTTCTATCCTGCTGAAGAAAAAGAATTCAAAGAATGGCCAATAGTTGCATTAAAGCATGAGGCAAAAAGAATTGAAAAGATTAAAAATGATCCAAGAAAGAAGAAGACAGCTCCAAATTGGAACAAATACAGGAAGCTCATAGCTGATCTTACTTCTGAGTACAAGAGAAAGAAGCAGGAGCTGGTGGATGCTAGAGTGGATTCTGCAAATGCCATAGCAAAATGAACTAAGCAGCAAACAGATGAAGCTTATGAAAGGCTTAAGAAAAGGAGGGACACTCCTAAAAAGTCTGACTACAAAAAGCTAAAGGAGCATATCAAGACTCTTGAAACACAAATAAATGCAGCAGAAACCTCTGTCACAATGTTGAGAAAAGAAAAGAGGGAACAACTGACTGTTGGAGGAGAAAAAGAAAAAGAAACTGATTATCTTGAAGAAGCTATCAAGAAAATAGCTTCACATAAAGAAAAATTGGCAAAGATACAGGACCTTACCAAAAAGGTTTTGAACCAATCATCATCAGCAGATATCACAGACAGTGAGCTTGGTCAACAACAGAGACAAGAACTGATTAACAAAGAAGTTGCAGAAGACATAGCTGCAGCTAATAAAGTCATAGAAGAAGCTTTTAAAAGAATGTCTGAAGTTCAAGATACTGCTCTACAATTCTTTTCAAGGCCAACATCTTCCAACTCATCTGCAAATAAATCTCTCCCAAGAAACCCATTTGGTTTAAAAATACTAAAGTGGCTCTCTGATCAAAAGACCCATGTATTGACTCTGGTCAGAACCAATGGAGAAGTGAGGCATATATCAAGGAATCAAGCACTAGGCCTGGGTGCTAAAGATCTACAAGATCTCCTTGAGCTTACACTGTGCAGGGATGAGGATGATCTAAGTTCCAAGGAATTTGAAGAAGAATTCAAAAGACAAGCTAGGGAACTTTTGATGAGTAATAAAGATCCAGAATAATAACAGGTTTTGGCATTATCTGTTCCAGGGGGAGATTGTTGGGATTGAACCCTACCAGAGGAACAGATAATGTAAAGCCAAAACCTGTTCACAACAGTGGATTCACAATAAGCAGACGTTTACACTAAGCTCTCCCCTTGACAGTGGTTACCTATCTGCTGATACACTCTAAGTACTGCTCAAAAGAACAACTGATGAACCAAACACTGATGAAACAACTAAAGACTGCTAAAAGGCAAACACTGAGCTCTATCTACTGCTGTCTCTTAAGTACTGCTGAAGATCCAAGCACTGCTCATTCAAAGACTGATCACCTTTTGAAGAAAGCACTGATGTTCAAGTAATCAGTGCTTAGGCTACAACAGTGGAAAGTGAACAGTGTTAGACTTGTATTGTATTGTATTATCAATCAGTTGTTAGACATCAGTAGTTTTGTATAGATCAGTGTTTATAGGTTGTTAGGCTGTTAGATGTCACTATCATGGTGACGTCAGCTGAGGTACATCAGTGGTTTGGTTTGCCTATAAATATGACAGTACCTTGTACTGTTATATTTGATTCGTTTTGAGTGAGTTCTTCTCCTCAATTCAATCCTTTCATCTTGTGCAACCAACTCTGGAGTATCAGGCTGAGGGGGAGTTTAGTCTGTAAGCTTGCATTGTAATCTTTTGCTTTTAATGTAATCTTTCGACTCTATGAAAAAGCAATTGTTTATCAAACTATATTCTCCTTTGATTGTGTTTACAAAGTTTGTTATCCATTTCCGCTGCACTTAAAACTGCTCATATCTATTTGATTTGTTCAAACATCACAAACAAACACAATCATGAGAGCTTCAGATCCTAACAGATGCTTCTTTGGACATTTGTCGGTCTTCAAAAATCTAGGAAGCATTATTTGAGAATACCCTTGAATTTATTGAAGCTGTAGAATGAGATCCTCAACTATTGGGTTATCATCTTTCAACCCCATTTTCCTTAAATTTATCAATTCTGTTTTTCAGACCTCCCAAAGCCACCTATCCGCCTCCAAAGAGATCGAGACAGCTTGAAGCATAACCTGGACTTGCTGTCATTCCACCAGTTCAGTATTTAATCCCAATATACCAACTCAATACAAATAACAAATATTTGGTGTGCTACAACTGTAAATAACTCAGGAAACAGATTTGAAACAAAAAATATGGATTGTAGAGATCTATGAATGAAACATGGGTGAATAAACCAACAAAACAGATTGTGAAAAAACAAAACTACAAATATATCAAAATCAATCTACTCGTAATCACATGGTACACCAATGCAAGCATCTGAATAAACAATAACAAATCAAAGACAAAATCAAAAGCTACAAACATATCAAACAAATTTCATAGAATCATGATTTATTTTAAACACATATACATCTATTGTTAAACGCAAACAGACATTAGCTCTTCATCAATAAAGTTGAGATCCATTTCATAACCTTGATTACATTTCGAAGTTCAGCCAACGAACTCAAGACTTCCACACCAAATAACAAATCCAACAAGATCTACCTGAAGAACATTTAGCATACAAACCTTCAGTTTGTGATAAAAAGAAAAAATCAAAAAATATCTATTTTTAAACTACCGTTGGTCTGCATAATATTCAAATCGATGTTAAACATGATGAATAAACAGACATCACCAGCTTTTCTTATGTCATTGGGATTTCTCCTTTTACAAACATATCAAAATCAATCTACTCGTAATCACATGGTACACCAATGCAAGCATCTGAATAAACAATAACAAATCAAAGACAAAATCAAAAGCTACAAACATATCAAACAAATTTCATAGAATCGTGATTTATTTTAAACATATATACATCTATTTTTAAACACAAACAGACATTACCTCTTCATCAATAAAGTTGAGATCCATTTTATAACCTTGATTACATTTCGAAGTTCGGCCAACGAACTCAAGACTTCCACACCAAATAACAAATCCAGCAAGATCTACCTGAAGAACATTTAGCATACAAACCTTCAGTTTGTGATAAAAAGAAAAAAATCAAATAATATATATTTTTAAACTACCGTTGGTCTGCATAATATTCAAATCGATGTTAAACATGATGAATAAACAGACATCACCAGCAACGCCTCTGTCGTCTTCATCCTCTTTTCTGTATCTAGAGTTTTAGAGATAGAGAGTTGAGAGAGAAATGGATTAAATTTTGAAAGTGAATCCCAGATTTTCAATTTTTAATTAGTGAAGAATGGAGAGAGAGAGTAGACAGAGAGATTGAAATGGGTTTTTGAAATTATGATCGGGTTTGGATTTGGGTTTGAATTTATATTGAGAGAGGGAAGAATTGAAGCTCTGATGACATTAAATGCAAATTACATATCCCTATAAGTTTTAAATTTCAAATTACTCTCCCATTTTAATGAAACATCAGTGGTTTGAATTTTGAATGAACATCAGTGGTTTCATAATTGAATGTGGGCCAGAACTTTGAAATTTGAAAGTAGGGCAGTGGTTTGATGGCAGATCTTTGAATTATGATGTCACTATGCTCCCTCTATGGCTGCCACCTCATCGTTGGTGACATAGAAAAAGCCTTGTTGGACAGCCTCTCCTGCTGACACATCCGCTTTTGTTATGTCATTGGGATTTCTTCTTTTATAGAAAATATAGATAGATTGCTAATTGGATGTGCTAATTATAAAAAAATAAAATAAAAACTATAGAAATTAATTTGGATATGCTTATTGTATGAATTAAATTGGATGTGCTAATTGTATCAATTGGATGTGTTGGTTGTATAAATTAAAATGCGGATTAGATGGCTTATTTGTATACATTAAACCGATGTTTTAAAAATCGGTTTTTAAATCATACCTGGTTATGCTTAGAAATGGTTCAACCGGTTGAATCGGTCGGTTCAACCGAATTGACTAGTTAACCTTATAAATCCATAAAATACAATTTCAACTCAAAAAAATAATCCAAAACTACATCATTCAATAATAAAAATATTCCAAAAGTTAATCCATGATTAAAAAAAATCCAAAAATTCACTATTAGTACCTTTTTAGGTGCTATGTTTTACTAAGAAGGTAAATCGTTATCTTTTTGGGTGCATAAAAGATTAAAAGTCCAAATTTTAACCTTTGGCCCGATACCGGTATAACCCAATTTACCGGCGGTACAACTTCTTTGCCGTTCTCTCAATTTACCGGTATAATTCATGTCGGCCAAGCTTCCGACATCCGATTTAACCGGTTTAATCGGTCGGTTTAAACCGGTTTTTAAAACATTGCATTAAACTGCTATACGAATACGTTGATTGTATACATTAAATTGCTAATTGTAAAGAGCCATTGGTTTCACCTACACCTTGAGAAAGCTTAATGTAAAGAGCCATTGGTTTCACCTACACGTTCATGGAATTACTAAAATAAGGTTGTTCTAAAAGCAACAACTCCTAGTCTGTTCTCGGGCACGTCCATCCAAGAGGTGACCAAAAGCTATGTTTTCGTCTTCAGTCCAAGGCCTTCTTGCCATTTTTTATAAGTCTTTGTAGTGAATTATGAGTTGAGAAATACACATGTGGTGGGTTAAAACACAAATTGAATTTATAGCGAGTAAAGAAATAGTCGTTGTAAAAGTAGTTATTTGAAAAAATTGCCTTTTGGAAACATTGAATATTCTTTTTTAGTATTTGATTTGAATTTATCATTAAATAAATAAACCTAGACAATGAAACAATAAAAATAATTAATAATAAATTAGTTATAGATTAAATAAATAAATTAGACATGGGTTAAATAAAAGGAAAAATAAGTGACCAGGTGGAGATTTGAAATGGTTTGTTACCGGTGAAAAATGGAGGTTTGAAATGGGTTGGGGTTCAAAATGACATGCCATGTTGATATGGCGAGTTTGGATGTTAGACGAGGTTTATTATTGTAGATGCTCTAACAAACCCACACATAGCCAATAGAAACATACCACCTCGAATTAACCCACAAAACCCATTTAACCCAATTTTGGTGGGAGTGGTTAACCCCTTGAACTCACACAAAAATATTGGAATATGATTGGTTAACCCCTTATACCACACTTTCAATCGCCATCCTATTCTCCCACTCTTGCTAGTTCCACATCCGAATTCATCAATTCGATCAAACTACTCGAAAGAGATGCGCCGACGTCCCCCTTGAACCCCCACCAACTCGCATGTTTGCAAGCTCAACCTCGTAACACCCTTATATTCAAAATTGACTTCACCTCGTCACACCTAAACCTCGTCACACCTAAACCTGAACCCGCAAATTTTATATTAGGTCCATGGTTTAGTATCTTGACATGTAGGATTTGATAACCGACGCATACGATCCAAATTTATCTTCGCCTGCCCTAAAACCCTAATTCCCTAAACCCTAGATTTCCAATTGGGAGTCAATTTCTGACATTTTTCACCAGATCTCCGATCGCACGATATCGGCAATGGCTTCAAGATGCAACAGATTCATCAACAAAACTTCAATTGCAAATCTCAAATCCGCTTTTACGTCCGCTCCTAAATCTCCTGCTTCGTCCCCAAAATTTCCTCTTCCGTCACCGGTTCCTCGATT
This sequence comes from Helianthus tuberosus, assembly GCA_030545235.1. Taxonomy (NCBI): domain Eukaryota; kingdom Viridiplantae; phylum Streptophyta; class Magnoliopsida; order Asterales; family Asteraceae; genus Helianthus; species Helianthus tuberosus. Next base: position 82,367,247 of record CM060428.1, on the reverse strand, counting down.
TTCAGCGTCTAGGTATTTGTTTTTCTTATAAAAAACGTGATTTGTTTGATTATTAGTTTCGGTTTTATGATTTATGTGAGTACAGTTTATTGATAGTAAGTTTAAATGTGATTTGGTGAATGTAATATATGTTTTGTAATTAGGAATTTAGAATCTAGTTTGAGTTTTGAATATAGGAGTCTGATTAATGCAAAGCTATACTTATACCGTTAGGGATTAGGTTGTTACTGGTACCGTACTGAACCGCAAACCGGTATGGATCAATACTGAAGTTTAGCTAAAACTGAGATTGAATACTGTACTGTATATGTTCGGTCGGTATTGTTATTGTTGTTGTGTGGGTTAAAAGTCCTGAACCATACTGATAGGGATCGAAAGTATGCAACGGGTAGATATTTTAAATTAGAAAGAAACAGATAGATCTACAGTTCGTTTATGATACAGATACACCACATAAACATACGGTAGGGCAAGCTAAAATTGAATTAAGATACAAATACACCACTTAATCCGCAATTAGACTCCAAGAACACCATTCAAGTTGCCAAACTTAAACTAGCATGGAAATAATTAATCAACTCATAACCCAATGAGAAAATTAACCAAAGAAACTTTTCATAAACTCACTGTCCTCCTTTTTTTACATTCATTGATCCTAATTTTAATATAAAACAAAAATACGGTTACCTAAAGAAATTAACTACCAGTGACGTGCACATGCACTTAATTCTAAAATTAAATAAAAAGAAAATACATAAAATAAATGGAACACGGGAGCTTACATGATAAACTGATCATGGGTGATTGCATGATTTTTGGAGCAAGTTGACCCAGGTTGGTGACCCACCCGTTATACATTAACGGGTTTGTGACTCGACATACGTCACAAACCCTACCTTACCGCATAGTACCAATATCGAAATTGAGCTACAATTAAAATTAGAATACAGTAGTGCCATATATGTTTGGTCGGTACTGTTATGGCCGATACCGTTTAAAAGTTTTGAAGAGTACCATACTGCACAATATGGATACTGAATTCAAAACCGAATACCGTACTGTATGTGCCCTCGGTTCCAACTGGTATGGTACCGGTGTTGGGTCTGAAATATCTCATACCTAATGCAGCGTTATCATTTTTACCAGAGAGTCAGAGACGGTAATTTCCGTGGATTATAGAAACTGATTTCTGATTGTTGAATGAATGGAGCATTAATCATTATTAAACAAAAAAAGTGAATGGCTGAAATTGTACTCCTGCATCATTTGAATTTGAATGTTTCTGTCGAATGCTTCATCGTGGGATCCGGAATTAAAAGACTTTGATCTGGGAAATAGATGGTATGAAAGATTGATAAATTGATGTCTGGAAAATAGGCAATCTGAGAATTTAGGTTGACTCGGATAATTGAGATTGTGGTAACAACAGTCAATTTGAGACAGTTTTCCCCCCCTCTGAAATTGGAGGTACCGGTTGATAGTAAGTTTATATTAATGTGTTTAGACCTCTTAAACTATTCCTCATGCATCCTGTGTAATATTTCATGTGACTGCTAGTTAAGAATTATCGAATATTTTGCTATTGATGTGTTGTGGTTGATTTTGCTGTAAAAAGCTAAGAAAACTCGAGACATTCAGCTCCATTAAGCAGACGCATATACGCAATATTAAAGAGTTTTTTATGTACCTGATAGGTGCCCATCAGAACTTGGATGTGTGCAGTCGCTTTTACCCTTACATAATGCAGTCGCTGCAGCAAGATTGACATCCTGCTTCATCACCACATCAAGGAGTTGCAGATCGCTTTCACAGGGTACGTTCTGCCACACCTCTCCCGGCCTCTAATATGTTTTTTTTGTTGCTTGATCGTAAGCCACAACTTTTCTCATGCAATATGCAAGCTTTGTGTGTTCCTTTCATTGTTGTTTGATTCAATATGCACGATTCTATGATGCATGTGAAAGTGTTTGTCTGTTGCTTTTGAAATTTTTGGTACTTTTTTTTTGTGTGTACATGTTACATTAAAAAGCGTTTTTCTTGTCTCAAGTCTTAACATAAAGGCAATAATAGAGATCACATTATCTGAAAGTCATCGGTTTCTCTCTATCTTCTCATTATATTAAATGTGCATTGCGACAATACTCAGTAGCGTGTATTTGTTTGCGTTTCTAGTGTGTATAGCTTATTGCTATAGTAACGTTTCTAATAGTTTATGCATCTGCGATGGCGATAATGAGAATATATGTAGTTATATAATACCTGTATATGTTATAGAAGTAAACTAGGTTATCACCCGTGAATACTCACGGGTTGTGAATCTATTTTTCTAAATAAATAAATATACATACATATTTTAATAATGAAAATTGCATGATGAATAAGGTAGATTAATCAATGATAATAATGTCTGTAAAATTAAACAATTATAAAATGTAATACTGACAAAAACAAAGTTGTTTTATATTCGCTCTATATCATATCTTAAAGAATACTAAATAATTTAAGCAGCAACTTCCTCATTAACTTCTTCTTTAATTTCTACTTTAACACGTGCAAGACGTCGTTCAGGAATACGGACCAAAGCTTCTGTGCCTCTAAAAACCACCATATCAAACTTTGACTCGGAAATCATGTCGAAGATAATAAAGTGTTCATCTTGAATTTTCACGCCTTTTTTAATACGATTCCATCCTGTAGTCATATAAAAAAATTGACCATGTTTTTCCATAACAACCAACCATGTGCGGCTAGGAAAAGCGGTTATAGTAACATGTTTCGTAGGTAGTATGTTCTTCAACTTATGATGAACAAAAAATCTATCGATAAGCTGCAAGTACAAAAATAATTATTTATATTAAAGAAAGTTTAATAAAATTTGTCAAATACTACTATAGTAAAAACTAAAAAAAACAAATAAAATAATTACCAAATGATCTTTATGTTCAGAGAATTGGGATGTTTGGCAATATAAGAAATCACCTTGAGCAAGTGCCAAATCTTGATAAAAGTATATAAATCTAAACGTTAGACTACCTTCGTACTGAAACAAAAGCAATGAATTCTAATATTAGTGACTGAATCATATTGGACCATCCGTCGTGGAAAAAGTACGAAGAACCTGCTTTCCTAATTTTGACAGTTAAAATTCTTCCATCCATCGTAATGATTCGAACCATACCACTAGGAGCTAACTTGTAATCAGCTACCCAATTGTGGTAACTCCTCGTTAAAATCTGTATACAAAGAAAAAATTACGATGGATTCTTCGTACTTTTTCCACGACTGATGGTCCAATATGATTCAGTCACTAATATTACCAAAGAATTCATTGCTTTTGTTTTAGTACGAAGGTAGTCTAACTTTTAGATTGATATACTTTTATCAAGATTTTTGCATTTGCTCAAGGTGATTTCATATATTGCCAAACATCCCAATACTCTGAACATAAAGATCATTTGGTAATTATTTTATTTGTTTTTTCTAAATTTTCTATTATAGCAGTATTTGACAAATTTTATAAAACATTCTTTAATATAAATAATTATTTTGGTACTTGCAGCTTATCGATCGATTTTTTGTTCATCATAAGTTGAAGAACATACTACCTACGAAACATGTTACTATAACCGCTTTTCCTAGCCGTACATGGTTGGTTGTTATGGAAAACATGATCAAATTTTTTATATGACTACAGGATGGAATCGTATTAAAGAAGACGTGAAAATTCAAGATGAACACTTTATTATCTTCGACATGATTTCCGAGTCAAAGTTTGATATGATGGTTTTTAGAGGCACAGAAGCTTTGGTCCGTATTCCTGAACGACGTATTTCACGTGTTAAAGAAGAAGTTAATGAAGAAGTTGCCACTTAAATTATTTAGTATTCTTTTAAGCTATGATATAGAACGAATATAAAACAACTTTATTTTTGTCAGTATTACATTTTATAACTGTTTAATTTTAGAGACGTTATTATCATTCATTAATCTACCTTATTCATCATGCAATTTTCATTTATTAAAATATGTATATTTATTTTTTTAGAAAATTAGATTCACAACCCGTGAGTATTCACGGGTGATAACCTAGTTAATATATATAGATAAGTTACTAAGATAACTATCACCTCAGTTGTATCAAGGGAATCCACCACATTGTTTTCTCAGTTGCCGTGACATTAGCATACCCCAAAATTATATATCTATGGAACCCATTAAGTCTAACCACCATCCAAGTCAATATCCACCGTTGGATCTGTAGCACTCGTCTAAAAGTTTTCGGAAAGAACATTAGTTTCACACTAAAATTTGCAAAAAAAATTCGGCATGACCCGTTTATGAATAAATCGATTCCCTATTTTAAACAAATAAAACGTTATCACAAAAATTTTCGACAACACACTTTAAGTAACAAGTGTGGCTATTGCATATTTTCCAAACCTTCCAACATGTTTACATACACAACCATTTTCAAAAAAAAAGGGACAAGTTTAAAAGGCTTAGATACAAATCAAGATACTAACTAAATTTTTGCCAAAATATGAGGACAACTAAGACCACACATGTTGAAAATACATTTTTACCAAAAACTAGAACCATACAAACAAAACATTTTCAGAAGCGCTAAGTGGGCATGAGTTGAGTGTGTTCGTTCCAAGTTCGCCATCGCATCTAAGTTGCGGATTTACCTACATCAAGCACCAAAATTTTAAACTTGTTAGTTATGTCACTACTAGACTAGTAATACAAAAATTAATCCCTTTCATACAATCATCTTATACATGCATCTTCTTACCCCGTGAAACGGGTCAAACATACTATCTCAAAATTGAGATATAACATGCTATTCTTATCCCGTTGAAACGGGCATTTTCATTCATACATAACCTTCATTCGGTTCGTTTATAACGAACGAATACATTCCTTTCAATCATATACATACACTCAAATCCGTGAGTGACACATGATTGGGTTGAAACCCAATTCCTATAGTGCAATCCTTACATCTAATCACACATATTTTAGCATAAACACATGATTGGGTTGAAACCCACTTTCTATTATTCATCAAAACACAAAATTAAACTTACCACTCTACCGGGTATGATAAGATAATCGAAAATTTGAAGGCATGCAACTGATTTACTTTGAATTCCTTTGCCAATTTGGTGAATCTTGCAAGAACAAGGGTTTGCCCTTGTGTGACAACCCTCAAAATCACATGTATTCGTACGATTGATTAATGATAATTAAAGTGCTTGATGATTCTGCTGAATTACTTAACTGCTTTCTAATTACTGTGTCATACTTACATGTGCTTGTTAGCATACTAGTCTTGTGCAGAAAAGTTACTAAATAGTCCTGTATGCTTTCCTGAGTGTTGGGAATTAAAAGTGTTACAAAAAGATATATATAAGACACAATACGGAATAACTTAGCACTTTAACGAACCGGTATCAAACCGAACAACCGGACATTACCCGGAACACCAAAATAATGCTAGAAGCATTGTTTTAACATTACCAAGCTAGTTATGATCCCCGAACATCATAACACACCTTATAATTGCATAACATCTAAAACACTAATCTTTATACTTGAAACCTAACTAAACATCTAACTAACTAGTTGAAACCAAACCCTATACCCCCCCCCCCCCAACCGGTTATGAAACATGGGACCCACCCCATGATTTTATATGAATTGTTTACATGATCTTGTTAAGTACTTTAAAAACATAAAGACTAATGGTTAATAGAATGTTGGAAGGTTATTTATAAGTCCAATAGATCTTCACACCTTCATTATCATCTTCACACTAACAACAAAACTCTCTCATCCCTCCCTCTACAAGGCTTGGCCGGAACATCCCCTTAACACCACCACCACTTTGATTCTTGTCCATTAAATCCAAGCCTCATTCAAGGTGTATCAAGGTGTTCAACGAAGCATGGTGTTCTCGGAAGCTCAAGGACCTTCTCTATTTGCTATTAACCACCACTTTTCTTCTCTTGAACATCCCTAGCCTTGAGCTAGTGGTAAGAACATCCTACACTTCATATTTCATCTTATCTAAGTGGTTAAAGTAGGTTCATGATGATAAACTTAAAGAACACTAAGAAACTTGAAGGTGAAACTTAAACATAAGCTTTAAATATGAAGAAATCATGTTGTTTAGTGTTGATATAGTTGTTGATTGTTGATTGTTTGTAGAAATGATGTTAATCATTATGTAGTCTTGCTAGATCATGATTAAAAACATAATCTAGCAAGATGAGAGGATGAACATGTTGAAGGTTATGAACCATCCTCACAAAAAGTCATGAACTTGAATAAATATGATGCTTCTTGTAAAATAATGAACAAGTAAGTTTAAAGTCTTGTAAAATCTAAATATTTCAAGTATGATTTACCAAGTAACCAAGTTAAAAATACAAATCTACTAAATCTTGGTTCTTACATAAATATACATCATTTTAGTGGCTAACAAAGCTAAGAAGCACATGTGTAACAAGAAAAATACATGAAGAAGTATTTTTGGAAAATATGAACATAAGTTGTAAAGATCCATATTCTTTAAAAATGGAGTTTTTAAAGAATCAACCTTAAATTAAAGGGTAACAAGACTTACTAAATACACTAGTAAGTTACTACACATTTTTATAAATCTTCAAGTTCATGAGTTGGTAGTTTATACTTGTTTTTAACAAGATTGGTAAGTAGAGATTGTATATTGTTGATTGATGATTGTTGAATGATTTTTGGAAAAGAAAATGATATGCTTATTAGCATGGACGCCTCCATTTACAAAGGAGACTCTGGCGAAATTTTCTAAAATTCCAACACTTAGAAAATATTTTTCTAAACAAGTGTTACAAGTATATTTTATAACATGTGTTCGAATATAAACTTCGCCATAATTTTTGTTACAAAAATACAAAATATCGGAGGTTGATTTTTACAAGTAAAATGGATAAATATATATTTAGAATATATATTTTATATTAGGACACTTGTGTGGATACTTGTTTATTTTGTGAGATAGTTATATTATTTTAGGGTAAGATAATGTAACTTGACATTTGAATTGTGTGGTATGTGATAGAAGTAATGAGTAAATAAACCGTACGTAGGATACGTGTTATGCATGCATGAGAAATTGATTGTTATCTGTACTTTATTAGGACGTGCTTGATTTCTGATTATTAGAGTAACTAATCTAACCGAGCAAACCAAGGTGAGTTCACACACTTTCTAAGGCATGGGATTCCCGGTGGTTTGGGAATGGGTTAAAGAATTTAAAACGGAACCTACATATCCTCCTTGGGTAGGATATGTACCGCCATCCTCCATAGGTAGGATGCCAATATTAATCCTGCGTATTCTCCTTGGGTAGAATACGTACGTTCGTCCTCCTTGGGTAGGACAACAACCTTAAAACTTACTAGACAAAACTCTATCATTAAGTCCCTCATTTATATCGACTTAATCGCCGAGGCCAATGGCGAGTGGGTCATTAGTTAATAGCGCTATTAGGTTTAACAAACCTCACACCGTGCCGTTCGGACGGGCGTGTACTAATGGACTATGGCAAACTGTCAATGATGATAGACATTGACGTAGGGCACAACTATTGTTCGTCAGTTGTCGATATGGTAACGGTCTAGTGGTTCACATGGGGAAGCCCCCACTGATCTTGGATATGGTTTGGGTAATAAAGAAGGGACTGGTTAATCATACTTTCAACTATGGGGTAACCCTCACGGCAATTAAGCCAACGAAAGACAAACCATGTTTTCGGAAACAACTTAAAACTAAACAACCAATCGTGAACTCACTCAACTTTGTTGTTGACTCGTTGTTACATGCCTTACAGGTCGTTAGATGCTTATGGAGCTTGCACGATGAGGACGTCATTGTGGAATATGGATGTTATGTCCCGTGCTAAACATTTAATCCGTATGGACTTATTAAACCTACGTTTTGGACTTTAAACTTATGAACTATGGAACTTATGATTTGGACTTACGTTTTATGCTTCCGCTGTTAACTTAAGTTGATTACTTTTGGTCACCAATTGTATTGTGGATGGTTTTATTTACTTAACTACGTTGTTCAATATGATTGGTGGCTCGATCCTGGTCATGTCACGCCTCCAAGCAGTGATACTCCGCATGGTGGATTTTGGGGGTGTGACACCTTGCTTCTCCTGTTCTGGTCGAACCAAACACACACTAGAGTGTGTGATTTTGGTTTTTAATTTTATGAATCCCTTCTATTTGGAATTTTTCATATTTACCCTCCTAGTTTGTTATGTGTTTAATTTAATTCATTTCCCATAACTTAACTATCATTTGTCATAATTCACTAACTAAGTTAAGTTTTTTTATTTATTTTCACTTATTTTCATATTAAACATTTTTGGGGTGTTACAGGATCATGCTGAGATGAAATCTCAGCCGTTTAAACTAGCAAAAATAACCGCTCTAATGGAAGTTATTTGCAGTTTTCTGCTGGTGGTTTTGCTCCATAAATTTAGGCCCATGATCTCCACTCCTCTTGCAAGTTTTCTCCTTATTTTTAGACCCATTATCTCCAAACTAACTACTACAATCTTCCTAGAAATCTGGGTCGGTTGAGGTGATCTTATGCTATATAATGCACCTGCATGTAACAAGTTCAAACATATTCGATCAAGCATTCAACAAAAAAATGAAGCAAAGTATAGCTTTCACTAAATTTAGCGACCAAGAGTGGACTAAACATTTGAATTGATTTTGTTTTTTCAGGAAATCAACTTCAACAGTTTGACTTATGCGGATCAGAATCCGTTCATAAAAAGTGGACCAGAATGTTATCAGGTTTTTATTTGATACTCTTAATATAAACTTTTTAATCTCGATATTCTATCATCAACATTTTTGATTGATTTCTTATTTCAGGAAATGGAATTTACCAGTTTGGATGATGAGCAGCAGAAAACGTTGGTACAAAATGGACCTGCATGTAATAAGGTTAATACCGTTAATTTAAACTAATAACTCTCAATATGTCCATGATCAACAATTTTAATTGATTTCTTATTTCAGGAAATGGAACTTACCAATTTGGATGATGAGGAACAGAAAACAATGAAAAAACATGGACCAGCATGTGATGAGGTATCTATTTTTATTATTGTGTACTTAAAATATTATAATATAATTAGTAACCGGAAACGGCCTCGGCATTTAGATTCGCCTTGGGCCTTCAAACGCATTGGCCCGACGCTGCGTTTAATGACATGTTTTTTCTTAGGTTCGCAAGGTTGAAAGAAGCAACAAGAGGTCTAAAGCATTAAGGAACTGGAAATGGGACGAGGTGATTGAGATCGTTAGTTCTGACGATTATTGGGAAGAGGATGTTGTACGCGTGATAAAAAGAAGCAAGTTTGCGTCTCTACACGGTGGAAAACGAGTTGTTCTGGACTGGGAAGAGGATGATATCTAGAAACACTTATGTTTTGAAGGCAGTTATTTCTGTTCTTTCAAGAATGCTGCATGTTTTGTTGTTCTTTAGTGTTGAACTTATTTCACTAATTATGTTTCTTTTTTAATGTTAACCATATCTTTATGTTTTTGCTTTAATGTTGACCTTATTTCACTCTTATGATTATAATTATGATTATTCTTATTAGTTTTTATATTATTATCATAAAACACTAACTATTATTATTATTACTATTACTATTACTATTATTTTATATGTTAAATACTATAAGCATTATCAGTTTTTATATTATTATTATTATAAAACACTAACAATCATATTATTATTATTATTATTATTATTATTATTATTATTAATTTATGTTATATACTATATGGAATGCTTATGTTGTTAAAAATAAAAATTTATTATTATATATATATATATATATATATATATGTCTGGTCCAAGAAGAAATCACAATAATCAACTATCTAACGTATTTACTCCTGAATTTAGAAAGTTGGGTAAAAAATGTTAACAAATAAATACAAATGTATGTCTTAAAACTTATTGTTCCATTTATAGCATTTGTATGTTAAAAAAAGTTTTATGTTTTGTTAAAAAAACTTTAAAAAACTTTTTTCGTTAAAATGCTCAGTGAAAGCTATACCATTTTTAACACTCAGAAAGAAAGTAAGTGGGTAACTAAACATTTAAAATACGTACTCTAATAAAAAAATGTCCATTGAAGTTGTACTAGCCCACTCCTTTTAAAAGCCCATCTCCAGTTCTTGCATATTTTCCTCCCCACTAGCCCAATCCCTTATCAATAGCACAATTTTATACATCTGCATCATAAAAATCATAAAAAAGTGTATAATTCAACATAATAAAATCATAAGTCATCAAAGAACACTTTTCACTTACAAAAACATCTCATATGTTAACACCATTAACCGAGCTCCACTATTCTGCAGCAGACTACCCTATTCCCACTCCTTTTATTTCGGACCAGAGTAACTACCTTATTACAATTTATTTTCCATATTTTTAGCATTTCAAAATTCCAAAATATTAACTACCCTATTCCAGTTTTTTTTTATCTATTTTCAAAATTTTTGGATTTCAAATTTCTTTTTTCTTCTTCTTTATCAGTAATACCCACCTGCCCATAATCTCTCTTCCTAACCTCCCCACCTCCCATAATTTGTCTTCATAACCTACCCACCTCCCCATAACCTCTCTTCACAACCTACCCACCTCCCCATAATCTCTCTTCATAACCTACAATTATTAGCTACACTATTCTATTTTTATTATCTCCCTTTCATCATCTAAAAATTCTCAATCTCAGTGTCAATGTATAATTAGCAAATGGCGCCAAAAAAGAAGAACTCGTAGGTTGCACTCTTTGTAATATAATATGCCTTGACATGCAACAATACAATGCCCATGTATCTTCAAGTAAACGTGTTGCCAGGGTACAACTATTTGCTACATCTTTCATTTTATATTTTGTTATTACATAATTAACTTTTTCATTCATATTTTGACACGACAGGTAGACAAAGCTACTTTTCCTTTCGTCGATCTTCATTGTGGTTTGTGCAACATTTTTTGTACAAGTTCTATGCAACTTGACGCTCATTTGAGAGGGAAGAAGCATGCAACGATGATGTTGCAAGGGGCAGAGGATGATAACATGGAAGATCAAAGTGATGGTAATGAGATTGCTGAAGAGAATGTCGCGGCTGAAGAGAATGTCGGGGCTGTAAACAATGTTGGGGGTGATGGTTAGGGTGATGCTGATGCTGGTCAAGCCTGTATGGGGTGCCAAGTTTATGTTAATCTGCCTCTAATGATGCCGTTTTGTGCCGAGTGCTACTGTCTTTTTAAAAACAACTATTATTAGGTTTTTTATTTATCGTATGGTTTTAGTGCTTTTGTACACTTTTTTTCGATAGACTTTAGTTACGATAGGGTATTTGAGTTCCGTATCGCGTGTTTTCGTTTATTATGAAAATTATGGTATTGTGTTTCCTTTTGATTTATATTACTATGCGTTGTGATATTTGTGTATTTTTATTTTATGATACAAAAATCATTGCTATGGGTGAAAACAAAAATATTTACCAAAATCGGTGTTTTGAAAAATAATTACCAATATAGGTGTTTTTTCTTTTTATTTCATTTTCTTTTTGTTTTCAATTAATCTATTATAAGTTTTGTTTGTCTTTTAACATCATTAGATAAAACCTGTCTTAAATATACTCACACACACGTAGGGATGAGCGTTTGGTACCGGGTATATTCGGTAAGGATAGCCACTTTCCCCGTTTTTCCGTACCGGTACTGATATTTACCTGTAAAACACCCTAGAAAGTCTTTGGAACCCATTAAGTCTAACCACCATCCAAGTCAATATCCACCGTTGGATCATGCTGAGATGAAATCTCAGCCGTTTAAACTAGCAAAAATAACCGCTCTAATGGAGGTTATTTGCAGTTTTCTGTTGGTGGTTTTGTTCCAGAAATTTATGCCCATGATCTCCACCCCTCTTGCAAGTTTTCTCCTTATTTTTAGACCCATTATCTCCACTATGGGCCCATGATATAATGCACCTGCATGTAACAAGTTCAAACATATTCGATCAAGCATCCAACAAAAAAAAGAAGCAAAGTATAGCTTTCACTAAATTTAGCGACCAAGAGTGTTCTACCAATGAAAATCAACTTCCATCAGCAACTTTATCGGGCAATTCGGCAAAGGTTAGTAAAAGTATTTGTTTACAAACATGCTACGGTCCCTATCAATAAACTAAACATTTGAATTGATTTTGTTGTTTACAAACATGATTGGGTTGAAACCCACTTCCTATAGTGCAATCCTTACACCTAATCACACATATTTTAGCATAAACACATGATTGGGTTGAAACCCACTTCCTATTATTCATCAAAACACAAAATTAAACTTACCACTCTACCTGGTATGATAAGATAATCGAAAATTTGAAGGCATGCAACTGATTTACTTCGAATTCCTTTGTCAATTTGGTGAATCTTGCAAGAACAAGGGTTTGCCCTTGCTTCTCCTGTTCTGGTCGAACCAAACACACACCAGAGTGTGTGATTTTGGTTTTTAATTTTATGAATCCCTTCTATTTGGAATTTTTCATATTTACCCCTCCTAGTTTGTTATGTGTTTAATTTATTTCCAATAACTTAACTATCATTTGTCATAATTCACTAAGTAAGTTAAGTTTTTTATTTATTTTCACTTATTTTCATATTAAACATTTTTGGGGTGTTACAGGATCATGCTAAGATGAAATCTCAGCCGTTTAAACTAGCAAAAATAACCGCTCTAATGGTGGTTATTTGCAGTTTTCTGCTGGTGGTTAATTTAGGCCCATGATCTCCACTCCTCTTGCAAGTTTTCTCCTTATTTTTAGACCCATTATCTCCAAACCAACTACTACAATCTTTCTAGAAATCTGGGTCGGTTGAGGTGATCTTATGCTATATAATGCACCTGCATGTAACAAGTTCAAACATATTTGATCAAGCATTCAACAAAAAAATGAAGCAAAGTATAGCTTTCACTAAATTTAGCGACCAAGAGTGGACTAAACATTTGAATTGATTTTGTTTTTTCAGGAAATCAACTTCAACAGTTTGACTGATGCGGATCAGAATCCGTTCATAAAAAGTGGACAAGAATGTTATCAGGTTTTTATTTGATACTCTTAATATAAACTTATTAATCTCGATATTTCTATCATCAACAATTTTGATTGATTTCTTATTTCAGGAAATGGAACTTACCAGTTTGGATGATGAGCAGCAGAAAACGTTGGTACAAAATGGACCTGCATGTAATCAGGTTAATACCGTTAATTTAAACTAATAACTCTCGATATGTCCATGATCAACAATTTTAATTGAGTTCTTATTTCAGGAAATGGAACTTACCAATTTGGATGATGAGGAGCAGAAAACAATGAAAAAACATGGACCAGCATGTGATGAGGTATCTATTTTTATTATTGTGTACATAAATACCGGTAAATAGCGGTACAGGTACCGAACCAGTGTACGCGGTACCGGTACCCACTTTTCCCGTTTTTCGGTATCGGTACTTTCGTTCAGTATCGAACGGGAACCGTGCTCATCCCTACGCACACGTGCATAAGTTTAATAAATAAGTTGTCTTATTATTTCGAAACAATTTGTGGCCCATATAATTTCTCTTTTCTGAATTAATTTGTTCATGCACTTCAACAAGAACCAGAGTTATTATTAAAAGTTAGTTTTATTACTACTTTTTTGGAGCTTTAAACTTTAAATTAACAGATAAAACAATACTTCTGAAATTTATGTATATTAGTTTGTGAAAAAAAAATGTTATTTTTAAAGCTTCTCACCAAACACAGTTATATTATTTTTTGTTGAATTTCTAGAAGTTTATTCACAAAAAGGTGATATCACTGACATTTTCGAAGTAAATATGTGGGTAGCTAGAAACGTTTATAAAAAGAATTATATGTTATTTGGAGAAAAGTAAATACAAAACGTTTATAAAAAAAATTAAAAGTACATATCTGAAAAAACTAAGAACTGTCATTTAAATATTAATGATTAAAAAAAGTTAAAAGAAAACATATCTACTGAATCTGAAAAAACTAAGAACTGTCAACCCAATGCCAAAGGTATACCTACACCTACTCTAACATTCATGTGTTATTAAGTTATTGTGCTTAAATCTTATTTTGTCTACGATGTGACACCCGGGTGACAAAGTTGTTGAATCCATTAGTGAATTGGTATGATTTTGTATAAAATTTTACTTCACTTTGTTGTCTTAAAATTCTTTAACTATTTTCTACTGAACTAAGTCATTCGTTACTACTAGATCCGAAGGTCTGATCGAACCAATAAACGGGCAAGAGCTATACTAACCTGGAAATGGGATGCTGTTATCGACATTAGCAGTTCTATTGAAAGTGGTGAAGTTGTTAACATCACCAGGCCTAAAGAAGTTGATTCCGAGGACGGAGTTCATTCCGAGGACGAGTATGCTGATACTGCAGACTCAATCTGGTCAGTGAGGAAAAAGCCAAAGATTACAAGGATGACTGTTTATTTTTGAATGTCAATTGAACGATGTTTCTTTTTAGTTATTGGTTGAAAATGTTTTCTTTTTGGTTTGTTTAGGTTTCTCTATTGAACAATGTTTTTTTTTTAATTATAAGTTGTACACTGTTTTCTTTTTGTTTTGTTTAGGTTTATCTTGTGTTCAGCATAATTTTTTTTACTTTTAGATAAAAATATATTTTTATGTACCAAAAATAAAAATATATTGTTATACCTGTGACAGTAGCGCTGAAGTTCTGCTGGCAAATTATGCAAGATGCCTTACCAGTCAACTTCTTCATATCACTGCAACTAAAACAAGCATCAAATGTAAGCTTTGATTTTAGACACTCATACAACATAGTGTAAGAGTAAGATTTAGAAAACAAATTAAATAAAAAAATCCAAGCAAGGAAATCGGTACACTATGCAATGGTGGATCCAAAAACTTTTTCCAGTGGGTTCACTATTTTTAGATGCTTCAATTTCATTGACCGGACATAAAAAAAAATCGGGTCGGTTCAACTGTTCAGGTCGGATAAGGTTTAAAACATAATAAGCAAATATGTATGGTTGTTATGTTTTGTTTTTACTCGCTTCGTATGCACCTTTTCCTTTACGATAATGGATTCCCCTAAATAGCCACCATCCCACCATCTACCCAATCTTGCTAATATCCCTAGCGGTCCTGCTTATAAACATCTATGAACATTCACAGTACATCTTGAAGCAGCCTCCAATGTACTCCCTTTTACTTCGCCTGCGTATTCTGTTTTCCTCAGGCCGTCGTTTTCTCCCCTGTATCTTATTGTTGCCATCATCACGGAGAAGATTATTGGGCCGCATTCTTCTGGTACGCTTCGGCTGGCATCTACTGATGTGAGAACCAACCCCATTGTGCGGTTTAACTACTTCAGTAACCCACTGGATTTGGAGAGGTGTGTGAATGGGAGCCGAAAGATTGGAGACTTGCTTACAAGTCGGAATATGGATGATTTCAAGTTCTGGGAATGGTCTGGTACGGATTTCAGATTTGTGGGTCCTGCCTTGCCGGTTGACCAGTCGAATAATGCGCTGATGGGTGAGTTCTGTCGGCAGACGGTGAGCACAATATGGCATTACCATGTAGGTTTATTCCACTGAACCAAGTTTGTTATTTGAGTATGGGTTCACCTTTAATAATACTTATGTCTTATGGGTTAACTCCAATTTACAATATATAAAATCTGTTAAAATTTTGAAACGTAGTGGGTTTACGTGAACCCGTTCCGACCAATGTAGATCCGCCATTACGGAACCGAATAACAATTTAAAGAAACCTGAGATGGAAACTGTTGGGATTAATCGTATGAGGAGAGTTTATCTTTATTTAATTTCAAAATTTTTAGCCGGAATTAATTCGGAGAAAGAAATCACTCATCAGGCTTTGAAAAAATATCAGCTTGAAGAAACGTGGTGGAAAATTGTGAGTGTAATTGTCATTCAAGAAGAGAAAAAAACATAATTAACGATGACAACTAAATCACAAAATAGATCAACCTTCAAAAACAACCACATGCTGAAGAACAATTGCCAAATTTTGCAGACGATAGAAAAACCAAATCATCTCCAGTAACAATCAGTGTTCTTTCAAAACCATAGAAAAATACAACGAAAATCTTAAATGGAAAAACAAAAAAACCTAAAAATTAAGAGGGTTTAAAAACCTGAACCTATCAAAATGAAACACAGCTCCAATCTCAATAACCTAACTTCCAGATTCCCAAAATCCCCAAAAAAAAATAGGGTATTGGCCTGTAATAATCTCACCTAGAACTTATTGGCCATTAATAATCCTACCTCACAATATTCCCCCACCAGTCCCACCTTTCACCTATTTTTCCTACAATGGTCCCCCGTTAAAAAAACTTAACGGAGTTAAGCTTTTTTCCAAATTACAAACAGATTTTTAGGGCTTTTGATCAGAGCGATAATACGAGTCCATTGATGTAAAACTTACTTCGAAATAGGCACACGTGGCAGGGACCACACCACTTTCTTCGTCCTACATGGCGGTTACATCAGCAAGCAAATCCAGAAGCTTCTAGAAGCTTCTGGAAGACGTCGAGGTAGGCACTGAAGATGCTCCTCCAGACAGAAAGGACGACACGTATCACCAGTAATCAGGCGCCATGTAGACCTGCGACAAATCTGGGGGCAGACCGACAGCATCAGTACAATTTCTCCAGCATGGACAAATGTTGGCGCGCCACGTAGACCACTATCCTGACCACAGCAGAGGAGACCAAGAGGATATTCCCCTTGGTCGGACAGCTGGCACCCAATAGCAGCTGGCAAGGTCGCTCATCTCTCTTTCACCCTCCGGCTATAAATAAGACCCTTCATCATTCAGGTTATCCATTCTGTTCTCATTACTTTCACCTACAATACACACTGTTTTTTCCTCCGAGCAGTACTTATTCTCACGCCGGAGCCTGGTTAAGAGGGAAACCCCCATATTCCCCTCTTAACGAGCTAACGGCGTTACTGTTTTGCACGATCTCAGTCTTGGACGAGTAGAGAAGGAGTTAACCTACAGTGTTAACCAGTGTTTCATCATTGGCGCCCGCCGCATTTTTTGCAAACCATTTTCATCTCCTTTTTCTTCAAAAAACTCTCTAAATGACTGAACCAAACCCTTCCCCTTACGTCGACGGAGAAGTCTCTTCCTTTGAACTGATTTCGGACACCGCTCACGTCCAAAGGTTCAAAGGGAACGAGACCATCCTAGAAGGGCGAGTAAACAATGAGTTCCCTGATATCTTTGGAAGCACCTCAAGAGTTATCAATCAAACCACAAACGGAGCAGCTTTCCAAACTCCACCTGGAGCAGTTAACCAAGCACCTCCGGAAGTTCCAACACCAAACCATGGGGCTGGCCCTTCAGCACCATCGGGTCAAACACAGTTGAACTTTTCGGCACTTTTAGGGCTACCCGAAGGAAAAACTCTGGCTTCCTGGTATGCCGAACAAACAACATCTTTGAACCTTGTCTATGCGCAACTCAGCGCACAGCAAGCCTTGCTCCAAGCACAAGCCAATCAATCCGCTTTCGTTACTCCACCACAAAAACCTCCGAACACCCATACCCCCCAACAAGCACATGCGTGGAACCTACACCCTGAGAAAGCACCTAACGTCAGAAGGCAAAGCGTGCACGATGCACGCGACACTTATGGTGAAACAGAAAGCAATTATGTGCAACACACTCATCAGCAAAGAAAGCCAGTGCACAGTCGTTTAGGCCCGCGCAACATAAACGACGAATGGGATAGCTACAATGAAGAGGATGACACGACGTACAAGAGAGAAAACAAAGTGTTTAGCAGGTTACCACCAGAACACGTGGCGTATAAACCCCACAAGCGCGCGGGGTACAATCCAAATGCAGAGCATGATTACTCGTTGAGCTATCGCCCAGAAGGCATAGCTGAAAAGTCTAATTTCATTAGAGAAATTGCAACGGCCGATATCGATAAGACAAAACTGGCACATAATGTGGGCAAGTACAATGGCTTGACAGATCCTGACGACCACCTCCAAGTCTTCAACGGTGCAGGATTAACAGGTGGTTAGACACTACCAACTTGGTGTCATCTTTCCGCACAAACCTTTGTCGGCGCAGCGCGCGTCTGGTTTGACAGTCTGCCAGCTGGAAGAATTAAATCCTGGATCGATTTTCGAGACAAGTTCCTTGAGCACTTCTCCCAACAACGAAGACACACTAGAGATCCCACTGATTGCTTAAATATATGGAGGAAAGACCATGAAAGCATAGAAGATTTCATTACCAGATATAACAAAGAATGTCTGGAAATCGGAGATGTAGGCGAGAAGATGATGCGCGCACACTTCATGAGGGCGGTAAACTGTGATGACCTGATCAAACGTTTGAAAGGAAGAGATGGAGGCCCCAAAGATTGGGATACCTTCATCGAAGCAGCAAAGACAATCGCGCGAACCGATAAACAATTGACCGGCGATGACAGCCGTCAATACAATCACAGCCAAAATGATCGACGCAACAAGAAAGGAAAAGGCCAGTCATGGAAGACATCTGGCTATAGAGAAAGAAGTCCGATAAGAGAAGATGCGCGTGCTACGATCAATCAGATCAGTCATCGCAAAGAGGTTAAGAGAGAAAACAGAGAAAAACAGTGGACACCCCTGACAAAGACCCCTTCCGAGGTCCTGTCAACCGAGAACCACCAATTCAAACCTCCTTTACAGATGCGAAACAAAAGAGGCCAAGACCCAAATCTTTTCTGCGAGTTCCACAAAGATACAGGTCACTTGACCGACGACTATTTTAGCCTAAAGCAGGAGATAGAAAGAGCTTTGAAAGATGGAAAGCTAACACAACTGGTAAAAGGGGGAAAGCGTGATAATCGCCAAATTCAAAGAAGGGAAGAAGGCCCAGACAACAAAAAGCTTCGAAAGTTAAAAACTCACATGATCCAAGGGGGTCCACGAAGATCGCGAAAGAACTATAACAAGCGCGCCCAAGACGATTCTTGGCGCGAAAAACAAGTTGTTTTCCCTGTGGTGCGAGGGGGTCCAAGAGAGTGAAGACCTATAGTCATTTCTGGTGTGATTGGTCATTACAAGACTGACTACATTTTCATTGATCCAGGGAGCACCGCAGATATCATCTACGAACAATGCTTCAATTAATTAGACCAGGAGGATAAAGCGCGCTTAGAACCAGTGGATTACCCACTAACTGGTTTCTGCAACAAAGCCGTTTTTCCTCTTGGCCAGATATCGTTCCCGGTGCTGCTATCGGATGGAAGGAACTCAAGAACAGAAGAAGTCACATTCATGGTGCTACCAGCAAATTCAAGTAATGATATCCTTTTGGGAAGGGAGTCCCAAGGAGATTTTAGTATGATTTGTTCAGGGCCACATTCAGCTGTTGGGTTCCCAACAGAGACAGGGATAGCAATAATTTACGCAAGCAAGGAGGTCCTCGCAACTGATGAAATCAGACAGGAAAAAACGAGCAAAACCACACCGCGCGCAGAAGCCGAAAATGGATACTGAACAGCAAATATCCATAACAAACTGTCACTTTGGGCCCAGCAATGTCAGATCTCACGGGCGTGGCGCTAAAAAAGTTGCTATTTGAGAACATGTACATGTTCGCCTGGACTCCGGCCGATATGGTTGGAGTTCCATGGCACATAGCAGAACACAGATTGAATGTTTCTGAAAATGCCAAACCAGTGGTACACACGAAACGACATCTGGGAGACATAAAGCACGACGCCATGCAAGAACAGATTACAGAGTTACTAAACGCTGGCATCATTAGAGAGGTTCGCTATCAAACCTGGGTAGCCAGCCCAGTCATGGTTCCTAAAGGAAACGGTGGATGGAGAATGTGTGTAGAATATAAAGATTTGAACAAAGCATGCCCGCGCGATTGCTACGCTTTACAAGAGATTGACAAAAAAATCGATTCACTGGCGTCGTTCAGGTGGAAATGTTTCCTTGATTGTTATAAAGGATACCATCAGGTGCAGATGGCTATCCAAGATGAAGACAAAACTGCATTTCGCACACCAACAGGGTTGTACTGTTTTACAAAAATGCCCTTTGGTCTAAAGAACGCAGGCGCAACTTACCAGAGACTGATGAACGAAACGTTCAGTGACGCTATCGGCAAATACATTGAAGTATACATGGATGACCTGGACATCATGAGTAAAGAAGAAAGTATGATGCTGGTAAACATTCAGAAAACATTCGATACGTTGCGCGGAGTGAATATCAAACTGAATCCAGCGAAGTGTTCCTTTGGGATGGAAGAAGGAAAGTTCCTGGGTTTCATCGTTACAAAAGATGGGTTTAGAGTCAACCCTGAAAAGGTGCAAGCGATAGAGCGGATGCCTTCACCATCAACGATAAAAGAAATGCAGAATGGCTGGACGGTTAGCAGCACTCAATCGTTTCCTCGCCAATCACGCAGCAAAATCTTTTCCATTCATCAAAACCCTCCGCAACTGTGTAAAGAAGAATCAGTTTCAGTGGACTCCGGAAGCCGAGCATGCATTCCGAGAAATGAAAGACTGTCTAATACGATTGCCAACACTGACAGCACCAATGAAAGGTGAACCCCTAGTGATGTACCTGTCAGCATCAGAAAAAGCGGTAGGAGCAGTTCTACTGGTGGACCGACAAGGCATACAAACGCCAGTATATTACGTGTCTCGCACCTTGAATGACCCAGAAACAAGATACGCCATAATGGAAAAGCTGGTCCTCGCATTGATCCACGCGTCCAGACGATTGCGCAGTTACTTTACTAACCATGTCATTCACGTCCTGATGAATTACAACATCGGCAACATCCTCGCAAGACCCGAGATATCGGGAAGATTAGCAAAATGGGCCATAGAACCGGGAGGCCATAACGTGGTTTTTAGACCAAGGCCAGCGCTCAAAGGCCAGGTGTTGGCTGATTTCCTGACAGAGGTACCCGACGATAAAGACAGAGAATGTAAGGCAATGGAGAAGGCTGAAAAGCAACACTCGGAAGAACCATGGCTACTATATACGGATGGCGCATCCAACGAAGATGGTGCAGGAGCGGGACTTCGGTTGGTAACTCCAGAAAAACGTGAGTTCACATACTCCATCCGATTAGACTTCAAGAGCACAAATAACGAGGCCGAGTATGAAGCGTTTCTTGCTGGTTTGCGGTTAGGAATCAAGATGGGAGTCAAGTATATAGAAGCGCATGTAGACTCCATGCTCGTAGCTGGTCAAATCAATGGTCAGTATGACGCCAAAGGAGATGTGATGGCACTATACCTAGATCAAGCAAAAACCTTGCTCCAAAACTTCAATTCCTACAAGGTGCATCACATTAACAGGAGCGAGAACAAACCGGCAGATGCACTGAGCAAGCTTGCGTCCACTAGCTTCCAACATCTAGCCAAAGATGTACGCCTTGAATTTCTGAGTAACCCATCAGTACCATTAAGACAAGTGAACATCATTCAATTAGGGGCGACATCCTGGATGACCCCGATCATCATGTACCTCCAGTCCGGAATACTACGAGAGAACAAAGCTGAAGCAAGAAAAATACAGTACAAGTCCGAACATTACCAAATGTCTGATGGCATTCTATACAAGAAATCATACCTCGGACCGTTACTGAGATGTGTAGATCCAAAAGATGCAAATTATCTGATCCGCGAGGTACACGAAGGTATTTGTGGCATTCATGCCGTCCCAAGAATGGTGGTAGCGAAGGTAATGAACGCAGGCTACTATTGGCCCGGGATGCACCTAGATGCAGTTAAGGTTTTGAGGAAATGCAGCGGTTGTCAGAGACACGCTCCGAAAATGATGCGCCCCAAAAATGAGCTGGTCCCCGTAACAACGGCATGGTCGTTCCAGCAATGGGGGATAGATATGGTTGGTCCTTTTCCAGAATCCCCAGGAGCAGTGAAGTTCATAATAGTTGCAGTAGACTATTTCACGAAATGGGCGGAAGCAAAGGCGCTAGCATCAACCACATCTACTGTGGTGCGAAGGTTCATCTGGGAACAAATAATCTGTCGGTTCGGACTACCTCTGAAAATCATAACCGATAACGGAACCAATTTCGCTGCTGAAGATCTCCAAAACTGGTTCAAGGAGCTGAACATAGAGCACACCTTTTCCTCGGTGGCACACCCGCAAGGAAATGGTCAAGTTGAAGCTGTAAACAAAAGTATTGTGGACGGTATTAAGGCGCGGCTCGGAACGCAGCGAAGAGGATAGGTTGATGAGTTGCCCAGCATACTGTGGGCCCATAGGACTATGCCAAAGACAAGCAACGGGGAAACACCGTTCAGTCTAGTCTACGGGTCGGAAGCCGTGATTCCAGCAGAGATAGGGTTACCATCTCCAAGGATGTTGTCAATGAATGCTGTAAATAATGAAGAAGAAAGAAGGTTGGATCTGGATCTTCTAGAAGAAAGAAGAGAGATGGCAGCAATCAACGAGTCAAAATACAAAGCAAAGCTGGAGAAATACTACAACAATAAGGTCAGAATTTACGCGTTCAACCCCGGAGACTACGTACTGAGAGACAACGAGGTGTCCAACGCCGAAAGACCAGGAAAACTAGCTCCGAAGTGGGAGGGACCTTACATTGTCGATGAAGTCCTTGGGAAAGGAGCGTACAAGCTGCGCACGCTCGAAAACAAAGAAGTCCCCAGGACTTGGAATGCACAGCAACTGAGGAAATGTTATATGTAGACGGTCACAGTTTTTATCTTTCCTTGTAATGAATGGCCGCGCACCCAACACATTTTACTTTAATACAAGAAGTGTTGGCTATCTTATTCCATGCGAATTTTTGTTACAACTGCATATATTACTTCGGGCATTCACGAAAACATCAATGGCTCAGAAATAGGAAACGTTGTAGACCTCCAAGGCTCGTCACAACTAAGTGCACAGTCGGGTCAAAAACACAACTAAAGCCTATCACGCCAAATACCACTTCGTGCCCATTTACACACGAAAGCATCGTAAACATGGTAAAACAAACATTGTAAGACCCCCGAAGCTGAGCACAGCCGGGTCAACACAATAACCTGTAAAACGATCACTTCATATACACGAATCAAACAACGCGCTTAACGATAGAACAAACGTTGTAGAGTTCTTCCAAGCATAACACAATACCGTGTAAAGCTGGGATAACTAACACAACCTAACCTGTCTCAGCCATCATTCATTCGTGATACCTAATCAAAGTAATTACACATGCACATATTGTAACGATAGCAAAATTCACAACGAATAAGGATTAAAAAGCCACAGGTAGCATAAAACAGATCAAGTGTACCAAAATACAAACATAGCAACAGAAAATAAATTGTTCACAAACATTAAAAGCAGGAAATTGTCAATCGATTACAAGGCATAGAAGCCCATACGCGGCATACAAACCGGAAATCATCAGTCCTGGCGACTGGGCCTCGCATCCCCACCTTGTGGATCTTCATCACCAAGAGCCTTTTTCAGCAACGCAATTCCGTCAGGCTTTCGGGATAATTTTCCAGCAGCTTTGACAATAGCGAATTCAAGAGACTCGAACTCCTGTCGCTTCTCAGCATAACTAGCATCACAATCAGTTTTATATAAGTCAAAACTCTTCAAGGCTTCTTTCGCCTCAGCAGCTGATCTTCCTTCAGCATAACCGTCTTTACGACCATGATCATACACTGCTTCACCAAGTTCATACATGTACTTGGCTAGCTCCTCAGACCCTGCGATACGTTCAGCAATCTGCAGAAAGTAATAAAAACATAAGAGAAGCAACAACGATCAACTAAAAGTAAGCGAACACAAGGGAAATTACCAGAGGCACGGCAGGCACAAGTAGCCACTTGCAATCAGCAGTAACCTCCTCAACCAAGATCTTAGAAGCTTTGCCCTCAGCAACTTTCTCAGCAGCAAACTTCTCCAACTTGGCTATGAATTGAATGTATTCCTGTTCTCTTTTCTGATGCGCAACACGTTCCTGCTCAGCCTCCTCACCGATCTTAGTTTTCTCTCCGGAAAACCTAACAATCGTATCACGTTGAGTTTGCATCTCCCTGTTGGTTCGTTCAAAAGCAGTTTCCCACTCCTTCTGCTTATCAGCATTCAATTGTTTTTCCTTCGCAAGTTTGTCCTCTGCATCAGCAACCCTCCATGATAAACCTTTTTTCTCAGCATTGAATTTTTCTTTCTCTTCAGCAAACGCCTTCTTCACGGTTTCAAATTCCAGCGTATCCTCCCCCATCAACTGCCATTCCTGGGCGATCTCTTGGGAGGTAGCAAAAAAGTTGACCCTAGCATGGATATGGTCATCCAAGAGATCCATCTGATTGCGTCTCTTTTGAAACAATCTCTCAGCAGGGGGGAGGGATAAGGAAAAGAACTCACGGCAGTTACCAAGATTGGTCATCCGAGAGCCCTGAGTCAAGTTCCATCGAGGGGCATGTGGGAGATCAGCACATGCAGGATTGTGGGTATCCCAGGACCCACCCTGAACATGTTCATACTCCGGACTATGGCGAGTCCTAGAAGCACCACCCTCTCTAGGGCCCCGAACAACCTTGGTGTAAATAGTGTGGTGAGGAGTAGCCTCACTAGATTCCTCTTCAACATCATCACCACCACCACTAGCACCATCATCATCACCACCAGCACCACCACCCTCCCCAACTTACTCAATCTCCACATCACCTTCTTTCCTCTTCCCTGGATCAACATGCGGGGGAGACAGACCAAAGGTCCTTGAAGGTGGAGAAGTAGAGGGAGTAGTCTTGGAAATGTCGAACTTACGAGCACCCTTCCCTGATTTCGCACCCGCTACAAGACAAGCAAGGATAGTCAAAAGGAAGGAAGAAAAGGGAAAATCAAGATATACAAACAAAAATTTCTTACCTTGGGAACCAGAAGCCGCGTATATCTTCTCCAGAAGGTTACCATGTTTTGCACTAAAAACACCTAGGTCAATCTCTGACTCTGAAGGTGCAGGGGGGGTCTCCTTCTGAAGCTTAGATTTTTTCGCCGCAAGCGCAGCAGCATCCTGCTCATCAAGTTCCTTTTTCTTGTCTTCAAGAACTTTCTTCTTCTTCATTATCTCTGTCAAAGTAGCATCGTCATCAGGATCATGCTCAGCACGCTTATCTCCTGCGTCTAAACCAGAGAGCGTGTCAGAAACGACAACATAGTCCAAGAAAGAGAAGCTAGAAGGTTGCTTACGAGGAGCTCCAGTGACAGGTTCCTCAACCTTCTTCTTCTTCTTCTCAGACTTGTCCACTTTTTTGTTTTTCCTGGTTTCAAGCTGTTCAGCAGCATCAGCAGGAACATCAACATCATTGCCAGCAGGTTCATTTACAGGCTCGTTCACAGCCCCCTGTGTTGGACCTGCACGTGGGGAACTAGCGATTAGACCTTCAAGCGATCTATCAGAACCATTACTCGAATGGACGATAACCTCCTCTCGAGTAGGACTAAGTACATCGTTAATATCATCCCCACCATCTTCACCTAAAATGGTGTTAGCATAAGCAGCAAGGCTCTCACTGGTAGGGTGCAAGAAGTGATCCCTTATCTAATCCAACCACACAGGCCTTCCTTCAGGTAAATATGCAACAACCATAGCACCACCGACTTTAGGGTCAAGGATGTTCATTAAACTATACCCAACTGTAAAATACAACAAACATGAGGAAACGCATGACAAACTATGAAAGAATATAACAATAAAATAACAGCAGTAATACCTTTCCCTTGGTAGCCATAGACTAGAACCCCCTAGGGTTCTGAGGTGCCCACAACATACTCATCCCAGCCGCCACCAGTACCATCTCCTCAAGTTGAGTGATAGAAGTAACCTTCCGAGTCAACACCTTGTACCACTCTTGCTCAGCAAAACTTATAGACACATTCACGCGAGGAACCCCTTCACTCTCTTCACGATAATGCATATCGATGGGAATAAACTCCACGATGAATGTAGAAAAATTTCTGTTTCCAATCATATCGAGGAACCCCTTCACTCTCTTCACGATAATGCATATCGATGGGAATAAACCCACCTAGTTTTGACATTGGTATATAAAGGCAGACGAGTATTATGCCAAGCATTATTGCGATTTCACCAAACTTCAATAGACGACCACAAGACTTTTTCAAATACTTGATACCTTCTTTAATTTTTGAAAGACATGGTTCAATAGGCCCTAAACTATCTTGTGCTACTAAATTAATGTGAGCACCACATCTAACATGATAAAAGAACATATCTGAAAATGTAATTTTTCTTTCATTTTAAAATTATTCATAAGAATGTTGGTTGCCCTATCATTGTTAGATGCATTATCTAGAGTGATGGTACCTATTTTGTCTTGAATACCCCATTTTATATGACACTCAGGAATACCATTTGATCTAAACTAATCACTATGTGTGGTGCAAGCTCATTGAAACCGATTTTGTATTTTTGCAGTTCCTATGGGAATCAACAAAGACATGTACCCAATTGTTTGGTTTGACTTTCCAACAATCATTTGTAAGTGATATCACAAAGTTATTTTTCTCCTTTGTGGAGTACCATCGTTTAACATGTTTTGAAGTATAATAATCCTCCATATCAAAAGGTTAGTTGGTCAACAATTACAAAAGATTGCATAAAAGTGGTGGGTGTAGAAAAGAAGAGGAATATTTAGTTGATATGATAGCACTTACAAGTAACTAGGTTTTTTTCTGTCGCGCGTTGCAGCGAAACGGAGCAAATGATAATGTAAAACAAATGTTATTTGAAAATGTAGCATGTTGTTTAGAAAGCCAAACCGTTAGAATCGGTTCAATTTATCATCGTTTCATTTTACAATACCAAATAAATACTTTATTTTTTAATATAAATTCGTTTTTAATAAACTAATCGAGGGTAAAAATTAAGCACAACTACGTACTTAATTTTTAGAAAAAAAATTAACGAACATAAATTATTAAAGAAATATCAAATTAATTGATAAAGTAAAGATGATTTAAAAAAAAGAATAAATAATTTTTAAAAACAAAATAAATAATAAAGGAAATATGGTTTTAGAAAAGGAAAAAAAGAAAATATGTTAAAAGTTAAAAGTAAATAGAAAAAAAATAAAACATGTTAAAAGTTAAAAATAAATATTAACAATAATATATTGATATAATAAAATATTAAAAAGCTATATATTATTTTAAATTTAAAATTACTATTCATGAACCTTCGATAACTATATATAGTTAAAAGTAAATAGAAAAAACTAAAACATGTTAAAAGTTAAAAATAAATATTAAAAATAATATATATTGATATAATAAAATATTAAAAAACTATATATTATTTTAAATTTAAAATTACTATTCATGAACATTCGAAAACTATATATATAAAATTGTTGGACGTTAAACCAAGCAATTGAGTATATGAGTTTGACGGCTCACTTTGTTGATTTATATTGGAAAATGCATAATCGGTTTCACTGAGCTTGCACCACCCCATAGTGGTGAGGTTATATCAGATCATATTCTAGTGTGTCTTATAAAATCAGGTATTCAAGACAAATTAAGTACATCACTCTAGATAAGGCATCTAACAATCATAAGGCAGCCAACATTTCAATGAATAATTTTAAAGGGAAAGAAAAGTTACATTTTTAGATACATTCTTTTTTCATGTTAGATGTGGTGCTCTCGTTAATTTAGTAGCACAAGATGATGGGTTAGGACCTAGTGAACCATGTCTTGCAAAAATTAGAGAATGTATCACGTATTTGAGGGATTCTCATGGTCGTTTATTGAAGATTTGGTGAAATAGCAATAAAACTTGGCATCAACACTCGTCGGTTTTTATGCACCGATGTCAAAACTGGGTGGAATTCTACGCATCGCATGCTTGAATATAACACTTTTCAAGATTATGTGTTCAGAGATTCCAACTTTGTCTGTCTCTGGTTTTTGGACTCCAAAAAAGTTTGCAAGTTTTTTTTTTTTTTTTTTGTAAAAGCTATTAATATGTTTTCGGGCACATCATATCCAACTTCAAACTTGTTTCATACTTAAAGTTTTCAAGTGATGAAAAACATATAAACAATGCTTTTATATCATATGATACTTTCTTGGCGGACATGAGTAAAAACCGACGCTTAAAAAGTATTAGGGAGAAATTGAGGTGCTTAATTATGTCTATTGCATATATTTTAGATCTCTGTTTAAGCTGACGTCAGTTGAATGGATCTTTTGAGAGGTTTATGTAGCAGAAGAATGTAATCGCCGGATTGAAGATGTGAAAAATAAGTTAGAAGCTCTATTTCAAAAGTATTAGTAACACGATTATGACATAAAGCTACCACGAGTAGCTCAATGACCTCAACATCTTCTAATGGACTAAGATGGTTTTTAAGCTTACCCCAAACCTAGACCCGCTTCTACTGAACTTGAGGTGTATTTGGATGAGCATAACTATACTTGTGCGGAGCCGAACTTTGATGTGTTGAAAGGATGGAGTCAACATTGTAGCAAGTTTCTCGTTTAAGTAAGATGGCTAAAGACATTTTTGGCACTCCGATCACAACCGCTGCTTCAGAATTAGCTAGCACATACCATATAGGCATTAGGCCACCCGGGGCGCCCCGTTTTGAGCCTCGGGATTGTTGGAATTTTCTACGGATTTCGTTTAAACATTGACTTTGTTTTATGTTGCTTAATAATTTTCGCATTATTATGGTTGGGTTTTTTTGTTAATTTTAATCTTTATTACATTTTCTTAATTAATTTTAGATTTTCTTAGCTTACTATTATATATATATTGTTGTCGAAGGATCATGAATAGTAACTTTATTTTTATAATAATATATAGCTTTTTAATATTTTATTATTTAATATTATAATAGTTTATTGTTATATTTACTTTTAAGTTTTAACATATTTTATTATTTTTTTTTACTTTTTTTAAACCATATTTTTATCAATTATTTTTTGTTTTTAATAATTCTTTTTTATTTTTTTTAAATCATGTTTCCTTTATCACATAATTTGAAATTTCTCTAATAACTTAAGTTTGTTATTTTTTTTTTCTAAAAACTTAAGTACGTGGTTGTGTTTAATTATTTTACTCTTAACATTCCAAGTTTTGTTAAAATGAAGTTGTATTCAAAATAGACTATTTATTTGATGTCGTAAAACGGCGTGATGATAAATTAAATCGATTCTAACGGTTTGGTTTTCTAAATAACATGCCTCATTTTCAAATAACATTTGTTTTACATTATCATTACTCTGTTTCGCCGCAACGCGCGACGTCTACAAATCTAGTTTAGATTATGTTACATCTTTTAGCCTGTGTATTACAAGGGTGCTTAACTTAGTATGCTAATAAATAAATAAATTAGTTTGTTTAGCGTATTGTATCTAAGGTGATAGTTATTAATATCTTTGTTTTGAATACGTTATTGCATTAAAAATCCAGTTTTGTAATCAAAGAATAATATCTAAAACTTACCATTGTTTTCTTGATAAAGTTTTTCATTTTTTTTTTCACAAAATGCTAAATAATTTTTGCCAAGGGTTTTACAATGTCGATGATTCTTGTTTCCCAGTATTCTTTATCTTCATCTATTTCGATCTTGAGCTTTTTTAACAAATTATTTTATTTTTTTGTCAATCTCGTTCATAACTCAATCCTGCTCTTAAAATGATATACGTTCGTTACTTGCTTTATGTTGTTTTACTTTACTATATATAAATACGTAAATCACTAAGGGGTAGGGGCGCTCCACTAGTGATGAAATTCCATCACTCACAACATCCAATCAAGTTCTGCTACGTCATTGAGCTTCATTTCGTTAATAGTGATGGATTTTAGTGGAAATGTCCATCACTAGTGATGGTTTTTTTTTAAATTATAAATTAACAATAAAACAATAAAATTATAAATTATAAATTTCATTAAAATAAAAACAATATTTATAGAAATATTTTAGGTTACAACTTAAAAATAAACATATAAAAATAAAAAGATACATAAAGATTACGATTCGACATTGAAGACCGGACTCTCCACAAAATAATCCTTCATTAACACTTCATTGGCATGTATACGATCACGATCCACCATTTTCTTCTTTGGGCGGCTCGAACCTTCAAGTTCGTTATACACCTTCTCGAAAAATTCACACTTATCATTGTCGGAAGACGTATCGCTATCGGAAACGAATCCGTTGGAAAATCCATTTTTTACCCAAGAAAGTGGTATAAATTTATGCTTTTGTGTGGGTGAAATATGTAGAATGTAGGTCTTTTTTTGTGGGTTGAAAAGGTTAAAATAGGTGATATATATATATAGAAAAAGTATATCGTACATTACGGCTTAACGTACTTCACGTACAACAACGTGCGTGATTTGTTCTATAACATGCGTGATTAATGTTTTCAATATGCGTGATTATTGTGTTTCAACATGCGTGATTTTGGATTTTTGAGTTATAACGTGCGTGATTTTAAAATGAACGTGCGTAATTACCTGTCGTACGTGATGTATGTTAAGCCGTAATGTACGTTAACCTTCCTCTCTCTCTCTCTCTCTCTCTATATATATATATATATATATATATAGTGTTTAAGTTTTTTTTAAATCACAAACGGTCAAATATCAATGTTAATATCTCACCAATGTTCAAAAATCAACGTTCAAAATCATCTTTCTCACGCGTGATCACGAGCACGCGTTACAAATTCAACGCGTGACCATTTGGGAGTGGCGGTGGTGTATAACGAGCACCCTTGAGCACCCTTGGCAAAAATTATTTAGCATAAAAAATCGATTCGAAAAATTCGAAAATTTAATAATCGATTCGATGAACACCCCTGTAGGGGGGAGGGGGATACGCACTTCACTCTTTTTCCCTTAGCTATAATTTTATCTCACTGGGTTTTTCTAGCAAGATTTTCAGTGAGTCAGCATCGCCAAACATATTATCTATGCATGAATTATAATGACTCTCCACATATATGAACTAAACATGATGACTCTTCATATACTTAAAACTCTCATTTTTTGGTTACTCTTGAATTAATGTAAGGGCTTATAAATAGAAACATGTGTAATTCATATGAGTAAAGTGTTGGATATAAGACGTCTGAGTCACTATTAATTTAACGTTACTAATAGTTACACTTTGGATAACGAACAAGAAATAATTTTTGTGAGATAAATATTATAGTTTGCAAGTGCGCGAGAATTAACGACAAGGCAGTTCAAACGTTCAGTGAAACATTTAAGGAATTAATTATTTGTGAAATGAGTAATTAAGTATTTAGTAGTTTATATAATTAAATGTTCATTTAAATTAATAATTAAATAAAAGGTGGATGAATATTATTTATTAGATAAATAAAAAGGGTAGGAGATAATTGTATATTATTTATTAGATAACCAATATGTTATATATATAGGGTAGGGTTCTAGAGTGAACACTAGGTTAAGAATGAACTGTGTGAACTAATCTGAGCCATTGGATTACATTATCTAGAGATTTTTAAACAATGGCAAGATTGTAATTATAATATTGTAACTCCCCTTTAAAATAAATGACAGAAGGGTATTTGTGTCTTTTGTAAATTGCAAATTGCATTTATTAAACAATATAATCAAAATCCCTAAAATCTCTCTAGTTTCCTTATATACAAGATACATAGTTGTTAGTGTATACACATGTGTACAGTCTCGCTAGTATCAGTTTATACAATATACACAGCTGTTAGTTTATACACATGTGTACACTCTTGCTAACTATCAGTTTATACAAGATACACAGCTGTTAGTTTATACACATGTGTACAGTCTTTTATACATCTATGTATTATATTCAGAAATGGTTACATATGTGTATATTAACAACATATAGTATATTAGGCATGCACACGAGTAGATTCATATAAAAATTATGAAATTAATGAAAATGAAACATATCACATGTATGCAAAAATAAATAACTTTATCACATATTCAAAAAAAAAATTAATGCCCAAAAATAATTACAATTTCAATCTCAGAGAAATTATTTAATGTTTATTGCAAATTATAAAAAGTTAAAAACAATGTATTATGAAATCTATATATACGGATAATAAAAGAAAAACAATATTCATGTTAAAATTAAAATTAAAATTAAAACAAAATCTATGGATAAAGAAATAATGAAAAAATAATTAAATATGAGAGAGAGAGAGAGAGAGAGAGAGGTGGTTAAGAGATGAGAAAATTAAGGGATTTTAATTAAACATACTTGGGTAATCTCAATCTTACCCTTTTAATCTAAAAAATAATTAAGGGCCAAGATTAGTTCACTTAGTTCACTCTTAAGAAGTTGTTCACTCTTGATCCTAATCCTATATATATATATATATATATATATATAGTGAGGTTCATTGGGGAACACTAAAAAAGTGGGGAACAGTGGGGAACTGACTCAAACGAACTCCGATTGGACTCATTCCAGCGGCGTTGGAACCGGCTCGTCGAACTCCGATTGAAAGGGAATTTCGTCCCGAAATTCGTCAATGACATCCAAGGTTAAAACAATCGTTAGAACAATTGAGGATACTAGAGCTTCATCAGATCATTGCATTCCCATGTGAACTCCGGTCCACGTCTTGAGTTTCAACGAACTCACACGATTGAATTCCGACTATGCTAACGATCCTTGACACCCTGGTCCATGATTTCAGTAGATTCCTCAACAACTGCTACTTGTCATTAACCTCAGACTCTAATAAGGGTATCACAAGCGTTTCATCAGACAAACACTGCCTTAGATTCGAAACATAAATGACATCGTGCACGTTATCCAATTTGTCGGGTAACCCGAATTTGTAAATCACGTTACCGATTCTTCCCAGAATGTTGTATGGCTCAAAGTGATGTAAGTTAAGCTCGCCACGCTTCCCAAGCGTACCACACCCTCCTAGGTTGAGACTTTCAACATGATACGATCGCCTACATCGATCTTCCAGTGTTTCCTAAGCTTATCAGCTTTCCTGCCGATCATGCGTTGCCGCCAAACGACTCTCGATCCAAACAGTCTTCTTAAAAGGTTTCAAGCACAAATCCTGGACCTGTGATTAGGTTGTCACCCACCTGAATCCAACAAGGAGATTAGCGTTACTGTCCATGCAATGCTTCAAACAGAGTTGTCTGAATACTAGAATAATAACTACTACAGTAGAACTCAGCCAAGGGTATGTGTCCTTCCAATTTTACTAAGTAAATCCCACACATGCTCGCAGCATGTCCTCGAGTGTCGGGGGGGGGGGGGGGGGTTCGTTTATCCTGACCATCTGCCCTATGGTGATAAGTAATGCTCATGTCTAGTCGTGTGCCAAGGGTGCCTGTCATAAATCGGTTATGGATCAAATTCAGGGATACAGGAGTTGGCGCCTCATGCCTAAATAGCCGCCTCTCTCAGAGGAATGTTCACAAGCTGTGAAGACTCGTCAGTTTCCTTGATTGCAAGAGGGTGTACTGGTTACATGAGACAATCAACGATCACCCAGGTGATATAGTTTTCGTTTCGAGTTGTAAGTAGACTAGCAACAAAATCCATGGCAGTCAGTTCTCATTTCCATATGGGTGTCTAAGGTTGTTGGCACAAAGCATAAGGTTTCTGATATTCCACCTTGACTTTCGCACAAGTCAAACATCGTTCACATATTCCGCTATATGGGCCTTCATGCCCGGTTGTCAGTACCAGGTTTATAGATCCTTATATCTCCTATCAAAATCCAGATAACTAGAATAACGAGGTTGGTGTGCTTTGCTCAATATAAGTTCCGTACGGTTGCCGTATAGTGGGATCCACATTCATTCCTTGAAGTAGCGATTATCATCCAACTTGCCAAAAATTACTTCTCCATGCCCCGCATGGACCCAACTTGAACATTCTCTTCCTTCAGTGCTTCGGTTTGAGCAGGGCAATTTTGATCAGGTAGGTTAGAGTCGATGGTGTGTTGCGAGGCTCGTACACGTCAAGGTTTCACAGTCGAAATTATTTAAAGGTTCCATCCAGCGATGTCATTACATGTTTTAGCTCTTTCGAAACAACGGTATACGGGAGGCCCTTGTGATCGGTCTAAGCAGTGCATTTGGTACCGTCCAAGTAATGCCTCCAATTTAAATCCAAAGACCACGGTTTCCACCGTAGGTTGTGTGTCATGTAGTTCCGCTGATTAATCCACCACGTAAGCCGTCACCTTCTCGTGTTGCATCGGCGTGTAACTGGGACTCTGATCCGAACCATCATGGTATACCACTAGATCACTCGCACCCTCGGGTATAAGATGATGCTCGGTGCATTGTAGAGTTGGGTTTCGCAAGCTGAAAAGACGTCCTCCTGTTTTGTCTCCCACGAATACATAGCACTCCGCTGTGCTAAAGAGATTAAAGCTGCGAAATCCTTGAAAATCCTGTGATGAATCTACGATAGTATCTAGTTGGACCAAGAAATTACTGTACCCCGATGGACTATCCGGTGCCGATCAATATCTAATGAAATGGGTCTTTAGCGAGATCTGCATGTATTCCCACTTCGTTGACTAAGCGACCATGAAGGTGCATCTCCCAAATCCTGAAGTCACACTCAGGTAGACTTTGTGTGGAGTTGCTCCTCCCCTAGGAGCTCTAGGACATAATACAAGTGTTGTTTATGGTGTTTCTTTACCCTGGTAGTTATTCTAAACATCATAGATAAATGCGGTCAACGAATCTGGCGAAACGAGGTTGACGCATACTTCTCATGCGATCCCTGAGGCTGCTGGGGTGTTGGATACCTTGAATAGCTTGAACAGAAAATCGGAGTGGCCATACTGGATTTGCAACGCCGTGTTAGGAATCATCCTCCCCATGGTCTTCCATCAAATGACAGTCCGCTCTTAAGTCTGTTTCCAGATAGAATCTTGATCATTACAGTGGGTCAAGCAGGTCATCGATGTGAGATAGAGGGTGACGGTCTATGGTTGCCACCTTGTGGTAGTCTGTACACGTACGAAAGGACTCGTCCTTCGTTTCCACAACATAGCTCGTTTCCCCAAAACGAGGAGCTAGATCTATAAGACTCCCATCCTGAAATTTCCTGAAGTTGATTGGACAGTTCTTGCAACTTTCCAGGCGCCAGACGATATGGAGTACGAGAAATCAAGGCTGCCTCTGGTTGTGAGATCAATCTGAGATTATGCTTAACAGTTGTGGAAGTAATCCTGAAAGGTCTTCGAGTAGCTCATTAGAAGAAATCACAAACAATTGAAGGATCCCCGATCCTCTTTTCCTCAGCCTTATTATCAGTGACGAGTGCTAACATAGCGGGGTAATCCCTCCGTAGACGCTCCTAGCTTTCATTGCTGAATTGATGCTAACCTTTACGCCACTCTGACGCTTTAGAACTGATAACGATTTCCCCACCAAGGAGATGGGTACACAAGGTCTTCTCCTCACGAGGTATATCTGCGCAACATCTGGATAACCAATCCATGCTAACTACTGCATCGAAACTGTCAAGGATAGCAGAAGGAAGGTCGAGGTCGAACACTTGTCCCACAAGGTTGAGTTTGCATCCTAACGAACCTACGAGGCTTCAATTGTCTTGCCATCAGCCGATTCCACATCAAGTTCAGTTCCAAGAAGTATCAGGGTTGAACAGAACAGGGGCGAGACGATTTGTTACCAAAAACGTGTAGGCCACCATGTTGCTATAATCCTGGCGTCGCCCATGTCAATTTCTAAATGTCCTTCCATAAGCACCACTACTAGTGGTGCTATCGTTACGAGGATTTCCAGTACTAACGTCGTTCTCTTGGTTGTTATTGCCTGGATTTAACAACGACCAATCCATGTAGTGAGCACCTCCATTTCCATTATGTAGGCCATGGTTACAAATACCTTGATGTCGCCGTGATTTTTGTTTCTAACGTCGTCGCGTGAAACAGAGCCCTACGGTTTTTCATCGTCAAAATCCACCTTTTCTCATTCTGCGCCACGTCCTAATGCGCTACCCACAGTGTTGGCAGCTACACATACCATGCTATAATCAGTTGTCATTGCTTATGCCCCCGATGAACTCGTAAGAGTTGACTCCCATAAGTCACTGACTAGGGTTAAAGATTCGATTGAAGTCAAATTGCTGATGTTCGTTGCTGGTAGTCAGGGTCGTCCAAATACTGAAGTCGGTAAAGTACTACGCTCATCCCCTTGTCCATCGTTCTTGCAAGCTGATGGAGTAATACACGGTATGTTGCTAGAGTGTTACAGAAGTGATCGCACTTCGGGATCTAAGGCGCCAATACACTGAGTTCCAACCAAAAAGAGGAGTGAGAAGGGTATCGACCAAAAATTCGACGCTGCGACATCCAACTCAGGGATGTTCGTACAAGCACCTAACATTCTATCCAGTTTGCTAGGCGTTCAGATGGGTGTTCAGGTAATGCTCAATAGCATCAAGATTCGAAAGAATTCAGAGAGGAGTGAAGAGATCACGTTCGAGTAAAAGACAATCACTTCTATGACTCCTATAGATTTTTTATATTTCTCATCGATCAAATAACGGAACGGAACCCCTTTTTCACTCGTTAAGCCTCACTGGACTCGCATGCACCTAGGGGTGGCAATAAAAACCCAACCATGATATTTTGGGTTATTTTGGGCCTTTTTAAAATAGGAAATAAGTTAGAATGGGCTGAGGATTTAATCTAGATGGGTTAGAATGGGTTTTAAAATACCTATCTAAGTTTTAACATGGGCCAGATGGGTTTTTACTCTCTAAGCCTAAAACACGCATCAGACAATGGGAACTTGTGTCAAACCTCATCGATCTGATCCCTAAATCTGTAAATCACCATCATCATCTGATTTCAAACCTCATCATCAGATCCTAAATCACCATCATCGTGGATTCAACCCTAAATCACCATCATCATCGTGGATTCTTTCCTGTTTTCACCACTAATTTGCCTACACCTTCAGCATCAGATCCCTCTATTTGGTACGTACTAGAAATAATGAGTTTTTTATGTTATTGTTTGCAAATATTGTTGGGTTTCTGTGCTTTTATAGATTATAATGATGTGTTAATTGTTGGGTTTCTGTGCTGTTTGGTAGGGGGTGTTGAACGATATGATGTTTATGTAGTGTGTTGAATGAATGCCTACCAGGTGTTTTATGAAATGCTTGAGTGAGTGTGAAACACATAATGGTCTCTGCTCACTTTATTAACTGAGCCAGATGTGAATGAACAATATTTTAGAACTGGTTATAGCATAGAAAACGAATCGGTGTACACTAGTCTTGGAAAGTTGGATTCCATGCTGGCAAACACTAGTCTGTAACCGATATCGGTGTACAAGAGAGCATAAAACGAATTAAAAAACTAGTGACTAGTTAAGCTGAGTTGTAAGAACATAGAAAAGTAGTGGGTCAACTGAATGATCTACTGTTTTGCAGCTTAATTAGTCAACTGGGTTAACAACTTAATGGGTCAACTGGGTCAGCAGCTTAACGTGTTAACTGGGCGAACAGTTAGGGTGTTCTTAACATGGTTGCAGCTTAATTAGTCAACTGGGTCAGCAGCTTAACGTGTTAACTAGGCCAACAGTTAGGGTGTTCTTAGCATAGTAGGCAGTTAAACGAAATGTATGTACAAATATTTATTCAGGTTTAAAATTGATTCTATATTGACCATTGAACTTGATCACAGACTGTTCCAAAAGTAATCCATATATATGCATGTACCTAAGATGAATCAGTATGACTGTTACATATACCACAAGTAATACATTCCGGATCATAATTGTTTGTTTGTTGGAGTTTGATGAATTGTAGTTGACTTTTAGAATTAGTCGATTATCATTGATTCTATGGAGAATGATTAATAGAGTATATGTGTTTATTTATTTGTAGGAGACAAATTATGTCGACTAATCCCGAGTTCGAAGATGAAGTTAGTTCATTCAGTTCGAGTAAAGACCATTCAATAGTTTGGAATTATTTTGAGAAAATACCACCTGGACAAGATGGGATTAAGAAAGCGAGTTGTAATGGTTGTGGAAAGGTGTTTAAGGCTAACAAGGGAACAACTACCATGAAACGTCATTTACCTAAGTGTTTCTACATTGATGAACCCGACCCACTAAGAAAACGTGCTCCTTTAGATCAAGCAATGTATCGGGAAAAATTAGCATATTCTATCATTAAACACAACTATCCTTTTAGTTATGTTGAACATGAGGGGACACGAGATTTACATAATTTTTTACATCCAGATGTGACTCCTATATCATCGAGATTTACATAAATTTACACAACTATCCTTTTAGTTATGTTTGATTTAGAAGGTATTAAGTTCGTTCTATTTATGACTTCACTATGTATAGAATGTTAATTAATATTTTACTCTTTTTGCATATCCAGATGATGAAAACGAGGATGATATCGAGGAAGGATTTGCAGAAGATATTGAATCATTGTATCCGACATATAATGATAGCCACGTTTAGGTAATATTGACTACCATACTGATAAAGTAGTACATGTTTAGAAAATATTTTTTTACACCACCAAACATTATCTTCCAATCACTTTTTCGGGCTACGCTTCTCTTTTCTGGTCTAAATACTAGGGGTGTCAATCGTGTCTTGTTGGCGGGTTGTAATCAAGTTGTGAAGAACTTGACGCTTCTCTTTTCAGGGTGGAGGATATATTCAAGGTGATCTGAAACAGCAAAGGGGATGAAAAAGATGTCGATATTGCAGTTCGTGTCTTTTTTTTTTGTAGTAGGGAGCTTTTTAATATGTATTAAAATTCTTTTAACAACTCTATTAATAGTATTTGCTTACATTATGGTACATTATATGATTGATTAAATGCCTGTAGTATTTTGTTATGTTTGGGGCGTGCCAAGATCATTTTATGGCAGGTTGTTTCCATGCCTAACGCCAGTGCTCGCTTACCGCTGCCTGGTTAATGAAGACGATCGAGAGGTTCCTAGCTTTCTGTTTGAGTCAGTGGAGCCCGGTTTCCGAACTTCACAAGTTGTAAACAGGTTGAAACTGCATTTTTTTTATATTTGACCCGTTTAAGATAAAACACCACCCAGATCAGCTCGTTCATACCAAACGGGTTAAAACTGGACTTCTTTTTATTTGACCCGTTTGAGATAAATAATATCATTTATCGTTCTTGGTAGTGTAACAGGCTAACAGCCTATGAAATAATGGAAGATGCTCAGGAGACTGGTGAACTGGACTATGTTAATGGAGGTAAGTATATATTTTTATTTTCCACTTGTTTTCTCAACTGTCAATATTTTTATAAATATCATAGATATTAATGGAGGTAAGTATATATTTTTGAGGTTCATTTTCAGTACAGTTAGACTCTACTGTTTCATGTTAAAGGTGAGATCATGTATGATGTATCTTTCACTGCATAAAAAAGTGCCAAAAATACAAACAGTTGTTCCCACATGGTGAGAAAGTTTTAATTTTTCCAGTCTTGGTACAGTTCAGTTCAGTCTTGGAACTATTACACATTGACTTTCTTATTTATTTTAATTTTCTGATGATGGCCTGCAATCCCAAAGTTTTTTTATTTTTTTTAAATTTTTTAATTTTTTTGATTTTTTTTAATTTTTTTGAATTTTTTGAATTTTTTTGAATTTTTGAATTTTTGAATTTTTTTATTTTTTTATTTTTTTGAATTTTTTTTATTTTTTGAATTTTTTTTGATTTTTTTGAATTTTTTGAATTTTTTTGAATTTTTTGAATTTTTTGAATTTTTTTGATTTTTTTTGAATTTTTTTTGAATTTTTTGAATTTTTTGAATTTTTTTGAATTTTTTTTGAATTTTTTGAATTTTTTGACAAAAACCCATCTTGACCTAAACCCATTCTAACCCATCTCTTAATAAACCCATCTTAACCCAAACCCATTCTAACCCATACCCATCCTAACCCATTACCCAAACCTACCCAACCCACCCATTTTGCCACCCCTACATGCACCCCACATTATTAGAGTTAATTGCCATTTTCGCCCTTGAGGTTTGGGCACACTTGCCATTTTCGTCCAAAATGAAGGTTTTGTACCATTTTGCCCCCAACGTTTGTAACTTTTTGCCATTTTCATCCAAATACCTAACCAAGTTACTTTATATCTTATTATGGGTTATTTTTAACCTAACCAAGTTAGTTTATACCTTATTATTGGGTATTTTTGAAATTTATCAATTATAAGGGGGTAATTTATAAATTATCTTCTAGTTATTATTTATCAGCCTTTATAAATTATCTTCTAGTTATTATTTTTGAAAAAGATGATCCAGCATTAAATTTTAAATTTTACTTTAATTAATGCATATATATTGGAGATGGTCTATTATTAAAGATTCGAATTATAAAAATACAATTCATATGATAACATATGCTTTGTTCATTGTTACGCTTTTATCTATTTCTATGTTTGTATACCTAAATAAGATCACATTGGTGTTAACATTTTTATAATATAACACGATTTTTAGCTGTGTATATTTTTTTTTTACATTAATAATATAAGCATTTATACTTTAATATGTTTGCATTTACAGTTTTACAAAAAAAAAATTAAACGTTAAAAGTCTTGTAATTAAAATGTAATTTTACAGATCACAATTAACAATTCAACCTAGAACTTTCACTAAAATTATTGAACCAAAATCAGCTATTGATTTTATTAGGGTTACTAAACGGGTCGTGATGTCACGTACATAAACCCAAACACGACACGTATATTCCCGAATTAATGCAAAAACAACCATTTTAACCCGAAAATTTTTATTTTAATATTGTTTGCATGTTAATGCTTTAATCATAAATGTACATATCATTTTAGTTTTTAAGCAATCATTCTTAAATTGTGTATTCTTATTTTTAAACTTATTTATTATGACACAAAAGTAGTCAAAATTTAATTTATTACTAGAAGATAATTTATAAAGGCTGATAAATAATAACTAGAAGATTATTTATAAATTACCCCCTTATAATTGATAAATTTCAAAAATACCCAATAATAAGGTATAAACTAACTTGGTTAGGTTAAAAATAACCCATAATAAGATATAAAGTAACTTGGTTAGGTATTTGGATGAAAATGGCAAAAAGTTACAAACGTTGGGGGCAAAATGGTACAAAACATTCATTTTGGACGAAAATGGCAAGTGTGCCCAAACCTCAGGGGCGAAAATGGCAATTAACTCCACATTATTATTATGTGTGCACCCACAATAATATTGCGATTTGCATGCTCATCTCAGTTCCTCCTAACTCATGTCAAATGGTTCCTCGAACTCAAATGCCAAACAGAGGTTTTCAAATGATGAGATCACAAGGATCTAATTACTACAACATACTAACAACGCATCATACTGTAAGCAAGCAAATCCAGGTAGTTATGCTATAGTGACGCGTGTGTGTCCATATGCTACATCATAAACAAGTGTTCACTAGTCATACAGTGTAATGAGTAAACGAGAGACGGACCTTGCAATCTGGAGCTGAGTGTCATGGTCGTATTCACATATTCAGAACTGTTCGGTCATAGTCTGATTTTATAAAAACGTTTTAAAACCAAGTTCACTATAACCAGTGGCTCTGATACCAAACTGTCACACCCCCAAAATACCACATACGGAAAACCCCCGCGAGGCGTGTGACGT
The DNA here is from genome assembly GCA_030545235.1 of Helianthus tuberosus. Classification (NCBI taxonomy): domain Eukaryota; kingdom Viridiplantae; phylum Streptophyta; class Magnoliopsida; order Asterales; family Asteraceae; genus Helianthus; species Helianthus tuberosus. The sequence goes on along the minus strand of CM060428.1, from coordinate 82,325,319 downwards.
ACCAGGATCTAGCCACCAATCACATTGAACTCGTACCAAGATTTGAAATAAAAATTTCATTAACATAAAGTGTTACAAAAACATTAAATGTAACTCATCGTGTTCAGCGGAAGCATAATACATGTTTAACTAAAACCCAAGCGTATGAAATCATCTAGTCTCGTTTCAAGTTTACATGTTCCTCGACCCATGACCACTCCAGCATCCCAGACAGTAAGTTCCAGATCCACACGTATCAATAACCTGCGAGCATGCACACACGTGTATCAGACAACGCTGGTGAGTTCATAGTTTTGCGAAAACGTTAGTTACCAAGTGTTTAGTTCCGTTCATTGACTACAATGTTGATAATACCTCGAATACAAGACGACTCCTGATTTATTTTGCCCTTTCCCCAATGCTCCTATCAAAGCATTGGTCATGACTAGGTCATTAGTTCACACCCGTCCTCTCCGGTACGGGGTGAGGGTGCCAAACCTAGGTAGCGCTACCAACTAATACCATGTTACCTCTTAGGTAACCAAACAACACGGAGGGACTTTAATGGTGATAGGATGAGTATATTATCCAACATTCTCGATTTACCCAAAAGACATATTCCTCTCAGGAATACCCATGATTTACCCAAAACCAATCCCTCTCAGGGATACCCAAAGACTGTCCCAACCACCGGGACGCATGCTCAAGAGGAATGAACTCACCTTCGGTTTGCTCGGTTAGATTAGTTTCTTGGTTAACAGTTGATCAAACACGCCCTAACATGGGTACGAGTAACAATCAGTTACGAATGCACATACGCTAGATAATTCACGCATGATTAATTCACATACTCTCTGATCACATACCACGCAGTCCAATGTATAACTAACGCACATACAATCATACATATTGGAACAGTTGACCATACAATGCAATCGGTAACGTACATCATCTTAATACCACATAGTAGGTGATTAAATTCCCCAATATCAGTTTTGTACATACTTATATGGCATACGTGGTTCACATCTACACAAGTAGTATACACTCATCAATAGGCATGGTATAACAATTAATTGTGCCGCGAGACTCCATCATTAAAGTATGTTCACATACTAGGTGCCACACATATAAAGTTACACTACACATACCAAGTTCTAATTAATCATGTAGCACTCGTATCAATCATTCAAACAGTGTGCGACTCCGTTTACCCTTCGTGGCCCATAGACCCGGCGTGCGACCCGATACTGCCTAAGGCCCAACGTAAATAGCCCGAGTGGCTGTGTGACTCTTGCTCGAGTGTATGCTCAGCCCATAACATGAAATATGTCTTCTGTTTTAGGGCCCAATAGCTACTGTGTGATACATCTAACACTATGTACATGACCGGCTCAAAGTCCAAATGTGGCCTAATAATATGTGCAACATATTGCCAGTGCGTGACATGCATTATATGGCTGCACCCATGCCGTTCAAGATGGCACATTAGTGTGCGACTGATGTGCCCTTCTTATAGGTTGTACAGCTGCAACACGGGGTTGTTCGGTAGCTCGGATGTGCATGTTCTAGTGTGTGATTACAATAATGGCTTTGCTACTAACATGCTACCTTAATTCAAACCATTCCTTATTATCGAAATATCAACAAGCAATAGTTATCCTTCATCACAAATTTCCAATCATATGCCTGAATTAAATAACATCCGTAAATCATGACCCACCTATTCAATCCAGATCCGAGTACCCTATTAATTACTTCTCCAACTAATCACCAATTCATTGAGTTTATGAAAATAATTCGTTGTATATATGTGATCATATATCATCATCTTTTATATATATGCCATTTCTTATGAACACAGATTCCAACTTCAACAAATACAATATCATCTCATCATTTACTTCACATAATAATAATAATAACAATCATGTGCACATAATATTAATACCCTAGACTATTCTGACAACACTATTAGGATAGGCACATGGCTTGATTTGATCAAAACTACAACACACACATGGGCCGCCATTAACTTATTCAAGGTTATCCAACTTTGCTAAACCATTACCTTCAAACAACAACTTTAAATCCAATCCTTACACTCAAACCGTACGTGTATAATCCCTATATTATCGATGGTCCATGCATGAACATAAACAACACATAATTACATAGATTATACCTGAACACATGCAAACATGAAATTATATTAAGGTAGGCTATACTAACCGAGAGATGAGAAGGGGTGTTTAAGCACATGGAGTTTCGGAAGAGGGGGGGGGGGGGGTCTCCTGCCACCGATCACCATGATGTAGTGCTAGGGTTTCCTTATGTCTTGTGTTTAGAAAAGATATATGGGAGCATGAGGGTGTTTACGTAGTAAAGTAATTCAGGCCTGATCTTTGGGTTATACATCGGTGCACCCTTTTAAAGGGTGTTGGGCCGAGCCCAACAACCAAGGAGTAAATAAGTGCGCGGCTGAGAACAAGTGTGCGACCCGAAGTGTTTGTGCAATCTAATTAGCATAAAGCATACAAACTTAAATCATTCACATATTACACAGTTAACTCGTAACTACTCAAGTAAAAATCAAACATACACAATAACTAATTTATATACGCACAGACTACATCAACGTATAAGGTATGAACAGGAATCAGTGCCAGGACCATCGGAATTACGAGTTGTCACAGAAACCCAATTAGTTAATAAGGGTAATATGGTCCATCAACAATTATCAACTAATTATATTATAGGTTTTAATATATTTCGATCTATATTATATAAATGATAATGATGACTACTAGATTAAATACATAAAAATAAATATTTAATCTTACAACGCACACAATACTCACTTCCAGATTCGATTTGCAAAATAAATGGTTCATACAATCATGAACTATTTTTATATTATCTGCTAAACAAATAATTTTGAAGCAGTGGCAGATCTAGAAAATCAACATAAGGTAACGTTTCAAAAAAATGGGTAACGAAATAAAAAAAATGTCAAAATTTTCCAAAATTTACACTACCGTTAGAGCGTCACCGGAGTGTCAAGGGGCAACAGGGTTACCCCTTGTAACACTATAGGTCTGCCCCTGTTTTGAAGGATATATCTGTCCAAATATATTTGATGGCTAACCATATAAAAATACTTAAGAAGTTTCCTAAATAATTGATGATTAAACATATTATATAAGCGGGTTGGGTATTAATTACTTCGAGCAAAAGATTGCCAGCTTGTGAGATAACTATTAGGTATACACATTTGTCTTATTATGCTGTGCAAATAAACAATTTTCATTATTTAACCCGTATAATATACAAGAATATAACACAGTTTACTTTATATATAGGTTACTAGTTTAGAACCCTGTGTATTACACGGGTTGAATAAATGTAATTTTATATATTAAATAATAAAAATTTATATCTTTATGAAACTCACATATTGTACAAGTTAAATAAATGTAATTTTATATATCAAATAATGAAAAAGTTATATCTTTAAAAACCATGTGTATTACACAGATTAAATAAATGTAATTTTGTATACTAAATACTAAAAACGTCGTATCTTTAAAAAACCCGTGTATAATCGGGTCGAATAAATCTACCAAATGATAAAAAAATTACATCCTTAAAACCCCCGTAAATTACACGTGTTGAATAGATATAAAAAGAGTTATATCTTTAAAAACCATGTGTATTACACAGATTAAATAAATGTAATTTTGTATATTAAATACTAAAAACGTCGTATCTTTAAAAAACCCGTGTATAGTCGGGTTGAAAAATCTACCAAATAATAAAAAAAAATATATATCCTTAAAAACCCCGTGTATTACACATGTTGAATAAATCTAATTTTACATAGCAAATGATAAAAGAAGTTATATCTTTAAGAACTTCGTGTATTACACGTGTTATATAAATGTAACTTTGTATAGTAAATAATAAAAGTTAATTTTTCAAAAACCCAGCGTTTTACACGAGTTGAATAAATATAATTTTGTATACCAAATAATAAAAAAAGTTATATTTTTAATAAATTAGGATAACATTTAATATTAATTTATTATTTATATATTTAATATAAGATAAGTAAGAAAGATATGTATTTGTTTAAAAAAAATATTAAATTAACAATTTAGATTTGAGGATAATATTTTATTAAAGTATTAAAAGATTTAATATTAGTTTATTATTTATTTAGTTAATATAAGGGTGTACGGTGTGGGAGTCGGCAAAGGGCGGCAAACCTGTTTGCTGATCGGCAAACACCGGCGCCGACCCAATGCCGACGCGGCAAAGCAAAGGAATCCGGGACAGGTTACCGAGTCGGGAAAGAAGGAATTTGGAAGGTGGGCCAGGTATTAACGGTAATATTACCGTTCAAATAAAAAAAATATTTTTTCTTTAAAATATTAAACTATAAATATCAAACCAAACTATAACCAAATACCTTCAAATATATACACAACCAAACCAAAAAATACCACCAATTCTTCCCAAACATTTACAAAACAAAATGGCGGATGAACTCCCGTTATGGTTCCCACCAATGAGTAGCGACTATTCATCCGATAGTAGCATTCTTTTTTTTCAAAATCTCATCGAAGAAGCCGAACTTCAAGACACGGGCACATCTAACCGAATGAGATATATTGAACGTCAACGTGAGGAGGGGCATGAGACACTCATGGCGGATTATTTTGTCGAAGACCCGAAGTACAACGAAGATATCTTTCGGCATAGGTTCCGTATGTCAAAACGTTTGTTTCTAAAAATTGTGGCCGACGTGGAAGAGAACGACCCGTGGTTTGAAGAGGCCCCCGATGCGCGAGGTAAGAAGAGCTTTACGCCGTTGCAAAAGGTGACATCGGCTATTAAACAGCTCGCAACTGGTAACACTCCAGACGAGAACGACGAGTACTTGCATATGGCCGAAAGAACTTCCCGCGAGTGCCTAGAATATTTTTGCGGTTTGCAAAATATACGGTCCAGAGTTCTTACGTAGACCGACAAGCCACGACATGGCACTTTTATACCAAGCTCATGAGGAAAAACATCACCTTCCAGGTATGTTCGGTAGCCTTGATTGCACCTATTTCGTTTGGCAATTTTGTCCGACAGAGTATCGAGGCCAATATATGCGAGGAGATCATCGATACCCGACTGTTATGCTCGAAGCGGTTGCTTCTCAAGACTTATGGTTTTAGCATGCTTTTGCCGGTCCACCGGGTTCTCAAAACGATATCAATGTTCTACAACAATCTCCGTTATTTTTAACGGAACGAAATGGAACCGCTCCAAAATGTCCATTTTACGTTAACAACCATTTATACAAACGTGGTTATTTGCTCGTAGATGGAATCTACCCTTCGTGGTCCGTGTTTGTGAAGTCGATCCCTTACCCTCACGAAGTAGACGAAAAGAAATTTAAGAGGCAACATGAGGCGGCAAGAAAAGACGTCGAACGGGCTTTTGGTGTTTTGAAGGCGAAATGGGGTGTATTGAGTCGACCGATGCGAGTAAAATCCGTTAAAAAAATTAGGAGTGTCGTGTACACGTGTATTATTTTACACAATATGATTTTGAAAGATGAAGGAAAGGCGATAGCACCGGTGCACATTCGGGATCCTCCGGTCGAGCCCGCTCTAGACGATACGGTGTTGGGTGAGTTGATGGATGAAGACACGCATTGGAGACTAAAACACGATCTCATAGATCATCTCGCAAGTCAAGATTTACCCCACCTTTTGGTCGATTCCGACGAAGACTAGTTTAAATTGTTTCAAGTTAATGTAATTTTATTGTTTTTTAATTTAGTGTAATTTTGATGTTTTTAATTTAATTTAATTTATGAAAGTTTATTGTTTTTTAATTTAATGTATTTATTCTACATTTATTAATATTAAATAAAATAGTGCACAAAAAAAATAATAATAAAAGTTTACCACTTCAGCAAGTGTTTAAGCCATTGCCAATAATTTTCAGCAAAGTTTAAACACTTTTGACTGATTGACATGGCGCGCTCTGATTGGTCGGTTTTTTGGTTTGCCACTCCAAAGTGTTTAACCACTCCCTATACCCTAAGATAAGTATATATATTTGAGGATGTCTTCAAAGAATGACACGTGTCCCAAAGTTAGTCTCTTTTATTAAAGTAGTTAGATTAGATTAGATTAGACTAGACTAGACTAGTAAACCGTTATTTAACAATTATTTTTTATCATTCGTTTTTCTATTTTCTTATTCATTTTTTCTACACAACAGTTAACAACAACCCAGGGTCAAATTCGTAACTTCCTCATTACAAAAACATTCATGCTTTTGTGTGTTATTGAGTCATCTGGCGCGAAATTCTGGGCACGTCTCTTGTTTCTCTCTCTAAAATACATACAGATTTCTATATGTATCACCTTCGAGTAATTAACATCTTGATCTCCAAAATTACTCTTCATTTTCCGAATTTCAAACCGTTTCAGATCAATGAATTGAGAGTATTCAAAGGTAATTTCGCCATCGATAATAATATGCGTTTATCATTTGATTTGTTAGTTGCCGATCGGTAAAACCCTAGATACATATTTCGTCGATTATGTTCTGAATTCGTCACAATTTTTGGGGATTTTGTGAATTTGTTGTTCGTTTGTGTGTGTATGACGTTACGCATGTGTTGATTTTGAGATTGGAGAAGATCATTCATTAGGGTTAGGTTTTGAGTGAAATGGTTTGTTGATAATGGAGGATACTGATGAGGATTTTTTCGATAAATTGGTTGATGATGTTGATAATGTTGATGATCCGGTTAAGATCACTTCATCGTCTTCGGTTACGGCAACCGGAATCGCGAATGTGAAGCATTCGAGTGTGTTTGATAATGCATTGGGTAAAAAAGATGATAATAAAGCAGCTTCGAGTGCGTTTGATAATGTGAATCGAGCATCGAGTGTGAAGGATGATCGAGTGGACCGTGGTCAGTCAGTGTCGTCTAGTTTGAACGCGTTTGATAATGTGAATCCGAATCGAGAATCGAATAATATGGATCAGTATCATGGAACGGAGGGTGGTGCGGGTGTGAAGGAGGTGCAGTGGAGTGCGTTCACAGCCGAGGAGGTAAACAATAATACTAATGTTTACGGGTCGTATGACTTTTTCTCGGAGTTTGATAATAGTTTGGTTGATCCGGCTGTTAAAGGGGATAAGATTGTTAACAGTGGTTCATCGCATGTTGGGAGTGTTATGGATTATTCGCATCAGTTTCAAGACGGTCAATCGTATGCTATTTCGGATGGTCAAGACGTTAATAGTAGTCAGTATTGGGAGAGTCTTTATCCAGGATGGAAGTACGATGCGAATACCGGACAATGGTATCAAGTTGATGGAAGCTACAATGCAATGTCAAACGTACAAATGACGGATAATACAGGTTCTGCATCTGATTGGACAGTTTCAAACGTGAAAACCGAGGTTGCGTATTTGCAGCAAACTGGCCAATCTTTGTTAGCAGAACGAGGCACTAGTGAAAGTGCCATGAGTTGGAGTCCAAATTCACAAACTGGTCACACTAACGAGAGTTTATCGAGTTGGAGTCAATCATCACAAGGAAATAACGGGTATCCACCGCATTTTTATTTCGATCCGCAATATCCCGGCTGGTATTACGACATGAATGCGCAAGAATGGCGGTCTTTAGATGCGTATAATTCTCAGATTTACGATCAAAATAGTTTTTCTGCAAGTAATAGTTATTACGGAAATGAACAGTTAGACTATAATTGGAATGGGTCGTTTGGTAAGCAGCAACAATGGCAAGCTGATACTGTTAACAATGTTAGTCAACATAGTCAACAGCAATCTTATGGTGCTAATTTTCGTGTAGATAACAATATTAATCAACAACAATCTTACGATTACGGTGGAGTGGTTTCATCATTTAATAAATCTAGCCAGGTTCGTAATGAGTTTCCTGCTGTTTCTAGCGCTCAATCTTTTGGTTCTGGTGGGAATATTAGTCAATCGATGATGGATCAAAGTAATCAAAGTAATACGATGAATGCTACAAAGGCGTATGAGAGTCAGAACCAGTTAAACTATTTTCAGCAAAGCGTACATCAAAGTGGACATCAAAATTCTTATGGGTCTACTGCTGGAAGGTCATCTGATGGTCAACCTCCTCATGCGTTGGTTACTTTCGGTTTTGGCGGCAAGCTAATTGTGATGAAGGATACAAGTGCTGTAATAAATTCATCTTATGGAGGCCAGGTGAGCTTGTAAATCTTTGTTTTCATCAGCGGTATATATGTACTTAAAAGGGCAATTTGGTATATATGTACTTAAAGGGCAATTTGGTTTCATGGGTCTTTTCGTCTTTTTTGTTAACTTAAAAGGTAAATTCGGTTTCATGGGTATTTTCGTCTTTTTGTTAACTTATAGGGAAATTCAATTTCATGGGTACTTTCGTCTTTCTGTTAACTAAAAGGGCAATTCGGTTTCATGGGTATCTTTGTCTTTTTTGTTAACTTAAAAGGCAAATCCTTTTTTTTTTTCACTTTATGTACAAGCATTTAGCATAATTTACAAGTATTTTAAAACCCTTTTAAGTTAACAAAAAAGATGGAAATACCCCTGACTTAACGGAGAAAAATAGATGGAGTTAACAAGCCGGACGAAAATGGCAAGATTTTAAACCTTTTGGATCTAGATGCGGAAAAACAAACCTTTGGACGAAAGTCGCAAAACTGGCCAAACCTCAGGAACGAAAATAGCATTTTACTCTTTTCTTATTTTGATTCCAACTATAAGTTGTCAATAGAATATCTTTTGGTTCAGTTTACCTAAAATGTTAACCATGTTACTCACAAAGGCGTGTTTGTTTTATTGAAGGGTTGTAGTGCTGGAACAATTTCCGTTCTTAACCTAATGGAAATTGTCACTAGAGTAGGTGATGTGTCGAGCAATGCGACAAGTGTACACGGTTACTTTCATACTCTTTGCCGCCAGTCGTTTCCCGGTCCACTGGCGGGTGGAAATTTTGGCGGTAAAGAGTTGATTAGATGGATCGATGAGAGAATCACACGCCCTACTGACACAAATCACAAAAAAGACCAAGTTCTTCGGTTGCTTCTTTCTTTGCTAAAAATCGCTTTACAACACTACGGGAAATTGCGTTCTCCTTTCGGAACTGATACCACAACAAAGGTAAATTCTAATCTTCTAAGTGTTTTCAAATTGAACAACAATACTAATAACTTTATTATCATATTGCTTAGATTAATTTATTAGATTTGACTAGGGGTGCAAACGAGCTGAGCCCGAGCTCGATTAACTTATGGTTGCTCGAGCTCTGCACATTTATTATCTATTAATTAATATATTAAATAAATATAATACAAATAATAGACTCGTTTAGGCTTGCGAGCTCGATAAGTGAAGCTCGGGCTCGTTTACTAAACAAGCTTATTTTTAGGTTCAGACCGGCTCGTAAACAAGCTCGGCTCGGCTTGTTTACTAAACAACCTTAAATAAGGGGTAAATGTTATTAAATATTAATAAAATCTAATATTACACTAAAGCTCGATAAGGCTCGACGAGCCTGACGAGCTTCACATGCCAAGATTGAGCTTGGGCTTGATAAATAAACGAGCTTTATTTTAGGCTCAAGCTCGGCTCGTTTCTAGCTTTTTCTTGAGCCGCTTGGTTCATTTGCACCCCTAAGATTTGTAAATGATAAGTGCTACAGCGTTTCAACTTGATAACACTGTAAATGTTCATATTAGTACGTTGGTACTTGAACCAGGAAAATGATGTTCCAGATGTTGCTGTTGCTAGACTGTTTGCATCCGCAACGAAAAACAGTGCAGAATATGCTGATTATGGCGCTTTCTCCAACTGCTTGCAACAGTTACCTTCGGAAGGACGGACCAGGGTATGTATTCATCTTTTTTTCTTATTTAAATTAAATGATTAACTTGTCCCTATAATAGGCTATGCAGTTAATGTAGTATAATATTGGATATCGGTCAAGGACCGATATTTGAGATATAGCTTAGTGCGCTGGGATATCGGTTATTTTAATATCATGTAGATATTATATATATAGCAATCTAACACTAACAATTCAGTATACTCTCCTACCATTAACGAATTAACTTTTTGCAACTTGCAAAACACTAACAATTGTAGCAAGTAGGAACTGATTAAGACTTAAAACAATAACATTCAACACTAACAATTAACCGTTAAGACTTAAAACACTAATAGTAACAATAAGAAGAAAGACGAATGGTAGAACTACGAAGAAAGATACTCATATCTGGAAAATCGGTGATATATCGGTCAAATATCGCCGATAATATCGGTACCGATATTTATGGAGACCGATAACCGATATATCACCGATATTAACTGCATAGATATTAGGATAGCATCTTTTCCTGCCTCTGCAGTTTGCACTTTCTTTTGTTTATTTAATCAAATTACTTTTTCAGTTGAAAAGGAAACAGCTCAAACAGTTGAAAGTCTCTGAAACTGTATTTTTAGTTAAATCACTTTACTAAAAAAATATTTCATGATGTTATGATCTAGCTTTTGTAAACATATTTAATGCATTAATTATATGACGTAGGCAACTGCTGCTGAAGTCCAAACTCTTCTAGTTTCCGGTAGAAAGATGGAAGCCCTTCATTGTGCACAAGAGGGTCAATTATGGGGGCTTGCCCTTATTCTTGCAGCACAACTCGGTGATCAGGTTAGTTATTTTTTTTATTTAAATTTTGGTTAGTTTATTGTTAACATGAATTTTAGTTGTCACAAATTTGTTTGCTTATCGGGTCGGGCTGTTTAATGCAGTTCTATGTGGATACTGTAAGGAAGATGGCTCTTCGCCAGCTAGTAGCGGGCTCACCTTTGCGGACTTTATGCCTACTTATTGCTGGTCAACCCGCTGATGTGTTCTCAACTGACCCAGCAGCAGGTGATGCAACTTATATGTTTCAGCAGCCTGCACAGGTATTGTTGTTGTTATCGGCTCATCATGTAGATTTATTATATTTTAATCTCGTCTTACTGTTTAAAGTTGTCAAAAATGTGAATTTGAACCCCTTATCCGAATTTAAACACGACAAAAAATTCGCGGGTTTGGGTCGGTTTCAGGTTGAACCTGTGAACTTGTTTAGCTAAACGGGTCGGGTTCAGGTCAACCCGGTCCGGTTGGTGGGTTGACCCATTTAACTCATTTATATTATATTATAATTTTTACAATATGTTTTATGTCATAAATTAAATTAGGTGTGTATTCTATGCCATAATTATAACTTAAAAAGAAAAATTAACATAAGATTTTATAATTTAGATGTAATTGTGTCATATATTTGTGTTTTTTTTTGTAGTAAATTTTAATTTCAATATATTAATTTGTGAAAAAAAAATTTAAAAAATTCGGCTTGAACGGGTCGTGTTTGGGTTCATATGTATGACACGATTTTCGGGTTGGGGTCGGGTTGAACCCGCGAACACTATCTGTTTAGCACCCCTATTGACCCGCTACCCAACCTGACCGACCCATTCATTTTGAACGTTATAATTGATTGGCTGTAGGCTCAACTTGGTGCAAATGCTATGCTTGATGATTGGGAAGAGAATTTGGCTATGATTACTGCTAACAGGACCAAAGATGATGAACTGGTGCTTATTCATCTCGGTGACTGTTTGTGGAAGGAAACAAGTAACGTAAGTGCTACACATTATAATCCACCTAAGCATACTACTGTTAATTAATGGTTCAGATCATTCAATTAAGTTTGAGATTCTTTTAATTAACGGTTCAGATCATTGCTGCACACATTTGCTATTTAGTCGCTGAAGCAAACTTTGAGCCTTATTCCGACAGTGCAAGACTCTGTCTCATTGGCGCAGATCACTGGAAACATTCCCGAACATATGCCTCTCCAGAAGCCATTCAGGTATAAACGGATCGGGTCACCCACATATTTCTTTTTGAATAAAATGCTGATTTCGTCCCTGAGGTTTGGTCAGTTTTGCGATTTTTGTTCGACGGTTTGTTTTTTCCGCATCTGAATCCAAAAGGTTTGAAATCTTGCCATTTTCATCCGGCTTGTTAACTCCATCCATTTTTCTCCGTTAAGGCTGGGGAATTTTCATATTTGTTGTTAACTTAAGGGTAGTTTCGTCTTTTTTAAATATTTGTACATTATGCTAAATGCTTTTACATAAAGTGAAAAAGACTGAATTGCCCTTTAAGTTAACAAAAAGACGAAAATACCCCTGACTTGACGGAGAAAAATGGATGGAGTTAACGAGCTGGATGAAAATGACAAGATTTCAAACCTTTTGGATCCAGATGCGGAAAAACAAACCTTTGGACGAAAGTCGCAAAACTGGCCAAACCTCAAGGACGAAAATGACATTTTAGTCTTTCTTTTTTGTTCTTTCTTAAAAAGTTTATAAGATACTTTGATGTGGTTTTATAAACAGAGGACAGAGGTGTATGAATACTCAAAGCTTCTGGGGAATTCTCAGTTCACCTTGCTACCGTTTCAACCGTATAAGCTTATATATGCCTATATGTTGGCTGAAGTCGGAAGAATATCCGACTCATTAAAGTAAGCATACAAAAATCGATATTTTTTATTTATATTTTTTTACAGTTTTGTTTTGTTTTATTCCTTTTTTTTTTTCCAATTAACTGTCTTTTTCTTTAAATTTAGGTATTGTCAAGTAATTACGAAATCATTAAAAACTGGCCGAGCCCCTGAAGTAGAAACATGGAGGCATATGGTTATATCCTTAGAAGACAGAATAAAAACTCATCAACAGGTAAAAGCAATACAGCTGAATTGAGATATTTGGGAAAATAAATAACTATAAAAATACACGTTAAGGAAATATATTTGTTATTGTTGTAATTAGGGCTGCAAACGAACGCGAACAAGACCTTGTTAATGTCCGTTTGTTAAGGAAATATATTTGTTCATGAACTGTTCATGAACACTTACCGAACGAGATTTTATGTTCGTGTTCGTTCATTAAGGAAATGAACGTGTTCATGTTTGTGTTTATTTGTCAGTTTTAGGCAACAAGCGCAAACGAAAGTTCATGAACACAAACTAATGTTCATGAACACAAATCGAAACAAACGTACACAAACAAGCGTTCATGAACATAGTATAGAATACATTGATTCTTATTAAATGTAATTTTTATTTGTGAATTTTGAAGTATTTAAAAAAATATATATATATCTAAAAGCTAAAAACACTAATGAACTATCGTACACAAACGAACATGTTACCTAACATAAATGAATGAACGCAACCTCTGTTCATGTTCGTTCATTTAACTAAACGAATGGAATTTCATGTTCGTGTTCGTGTTCGGTCATTTATTAAACGTACGAACACAAATGAACTTCCGCCGGACGGTTCACGAACTATTCGCTGAAACGCTCGGTTCGTTTGTAGCCCTAGTTGTAATAATTGTTATTATAATTACTACTACTATGATATTTTTCATTATCTATTATATTTTTCATTTTCAGGGTGGATTCTCTACAAACTTAGCTCCTGGTAAATTAGTTGGAAAATTACTTAACCTTTTTGACAGCACCACGCATCACGTGTTTGGGGGATTACCGCCACCTGTCCCATCAACATCTGGTTCTAGTACACAAAGTGACCTTAATCACCAACCCAACGGACACCGCGTATTGTCTAGCCAGTCAACAATGGCCATGTCATCGTTAGTACCATCTGCTTCCATGGAGCCCATCACTCAGCAATCCGCAGAGGGAAACAACAGAAGAATCATGCATAACAGAAGTGTTTCCGAGCCTGATTTTGGTCGGTCTCCTAGGCAGGTTGTGATATAATTCTGTGTGAACTTTATTAAAAATAGGGGTGCTAAACGGGTCATGTTTGCGGGTTGGCAGGTTCAACCCGACCAGAACCCGAAAATTTTAGACGAACCCAAACCCAAAAATTGTGCCATACATATGAACCTGAACGCGGCTAGAATATTCGCGGGTTGACCCGAACACAATTCGTTCTACCGGATATTTTTAATGTGTTTAATTTTTTTCACAAATTAATATATTAAAATTAACATTTTTCTAAAAAAACAAAAATGTATATAATACAATTACATTTTAATTATAAAAACTTATGTCAATTTCTCTTTTTAAGTTATAATTATGGCAAAAATACACACCCAATTTAATTATGACATAAAACATATGTAAAAAATATAATATAAATGGGAGCCCGACCGGGTTGACACGAACCCGAACCCGAACCCGAACCGTTTAGCTAAATGGGTTCGCGGAGTTTAACCTGAAACTGACCCGAACTTGTTTAGACTAAACCTAAACCTGCGAATTTTCTGTTAGGTTTGTGTCGTGTCAGAAATTCACAACCCTAATTAAAATAATACGAAATCATATTCTGCAAGTAGGTTTGGGTTCTGATAACAAGGATTTTTATCCTAAAAAGTGTAGGAAGCGATCAGGTAAATGCAGGTAAATGCCGCCACGTGTCCAAGGAAACAAAAAATGTGGATGACACCATGTTGAAAAAAAAAAGAACGAATGAAACCACGTTGAACAAAAAAGGCGGATGACACCGTGCATCTTCTTTGAGACCGTTTTATTTTTTTGCTTTCTACACTTTTTAGGATAAAACCCGTTTAGCATAACCCAACCATCGCAAGTATTTTTCTGATTTAGCTATTTAGGTTATTATCTGATGTTGGAACTTTTGATGTAGAATCAGGTTGATTCATCAAAAGAAAACTCCACAGATTCACAAGGAAAAGCATCTGGTACTTCACGGTTTGGTCTTTTTGGGTCCCGCTTGCTCCAAAAGACTGTGGATTTGGTCCTAAAACCTTGGCCGGACAAACAGGTATCAGATAAACCGCTCTTTTGCAGTTAGTATCAAAATTATGTAGAACTGATTGCTTGCCCTCTAAATATTCAGATAATATATTAAGTTTAACTAGTAATTTTACCCTGTGCATTGCGGCGGAAGTTTGATTATCAGTGCAGTACCGACACTCGGTATATGAACAACGTAAAACCACGAGGAAAAGAACATTGAAACGTCAACGCATGTATAAAAATGCCACAAGGCGAAATAGTAAAATGAAAAAAAAAATACTGGTTTTGATGATACTGATACCGGTAACAATATTGTTTGATTGGAGTCGGTTTGGTTCGTCACGTTAGCGAAAGAAAAAAACACTAAAAGGCAAAAGACTAAAAAGGAATAAAAGTAGAGGACTAAACATGTATTCTAGCAAATTTAAAGTAGAGGGATTAAACATGTATATAAGCAAAGTTAATCAACGAGGAAAAAACTTTATTAAAGTAGAGGGACTAAACATGTATATTAGGAAAGTTAAAGTAAAAGGACTAACCACAGAAATTACCAAAGTTAAGTTTAAAAATGAGGAAAATTCTAGTGAACAACCACAAGGCGGCATGTGCCTATGTCAGATTGGTGAACCGACAAAGCCTTTAAGTATATGTATAATGTTGGAATAAAACCTGCCAACTTTTAAACATTTTAGCAGTTGAGTTCCTAACCTTTTTGTTTGACTTGTTGAAAATGTCATTTTGGCATATAAGTTGACTTCTCTCTCTCTTTTTTTTTTGTACGTTTTTAGGCGAAACTCGGAGAGAAGAACAAGTTTTATTACGATGAGAAACTTAAAAGATGGGTAGAGGAAGGTGTTGATCCGCCAGCAGAGGAAGCGGCGATTGCTCCACCTCCAACAATGTCAACTTTTCAGAACGGAACACCGGATTATTCCTCAAAAAGTGCTGCAAAAGGCGACGGATCTCTTACCAATGGAAGCTCTGAGTTTTCAAGCTCAAAAAGTTCCGGAATCCCACCAATTCCCGCCACCTCAAGCCAATTCGCAGCCCGTGGAAGGACAGGTGTTCGACAAAGGTGATTGGTTCTGTTTTTCTTTTCTTATAACTACAAAAAATGTCGTTGAGGTGGTAATTTTGATCCATTTACTTATAAACAAGGGTGTAAATGAGCTGAGTTGGAGCTCGACCAGGCTCAGGCTCAAGCTCGATCGACTTATGAGAGCTCGAGCTCGGCTCGGGCTCGGCTCTCTTATTATCTATTAATTAATATTTATATAAAAATAATATAAATAAAAGACTCGTTTAGGCTTGCGAGCTCAATAAGTGAAGCTCGGGCTCGTTTACTAAACAAGCTTATTTTCAGATTCTGGCTCGGCTCGTAAACAAGTTTAAATAAGCTCGGCTTGGCTTGTTTCGAGCTTTTCTCGAGCCGATCTAGAGCAGTTCGTTTGCACCTCAATTTATAAACGGATCAATTTGGGTTGCATTTTTATGACTTTGTCTCAAACGGGCAAAATCATAACATTTAGCAAAAAGGGAAAGTGGTCAAACACATTGACATTCACCTCATGTCTAATTTTGATGCATAAGTTATGATTACCAAATTTTTTTAAATAAATTACTGTAGCAATAGTTATGATTACCAAAAATTAGTATTATATGTCAAATCAATAGCCCAAATGTTGGTACCTAAACAAGACCATTTCAACACTAATGTTTTTTATTAGGGCTGCCAATAGGTCACCTGTATAAGACACGATTAGATCTGACTGAAAGTACACTACGTGATTTTTTACTTTTTAATAAATAAAATTAGGAGACTATGATCCATCATTTCTTCTTCTTAGTAGATGAAACATACAACGGTGTTATAGACATGAGATATAAAGTAGTTAAACGTTTTGTATTCATGTTTAATACTTGTGTTATTCGCGTTGTCAGAGAACTCTTAAACAAGATAAGACACGATTTGCCAACCCTATTTTTTATGTGCTTTTTTTGCAGGTACGTTGACACATTTAACCAAGGTGGTGGGAACCCAACCAAGTTGTTCCAGTCTCCTTCTGCTTCATCGATCAAACCCGTCACAAAATCAAATCCACAATTCTTCGTTCCGAAGGCCGCACCCTCGGTTGATCAACCAGCTGACTCGTTTCAAGATAACACACAACAACAAACCGTTGATGAAAATCATTCACCGACTTCAATACACAACCAGTTTCAACCTCCTACATATCAATCTTCCATGCAAAGATTTGCAAGCATGGATGATATCGCAAGAGGGAGAATCATTCCTTCATACCCGAGTACATCCGGTTCACCTCACTCACGAAGAACGGTTTCGTGGGGCGGAGGTATCGATGAACGGTTTTCGGGTTCTAGTAGGGATATGAGATCAAGTGGTGAGGTTTTAGGTATGGCTTCAAGGTCGTTTGTCCCACGTGAAGGTGGTTTAGCACAAACGAGTAATGGTGATGGGTTTAATGATGACCTTCATGAGGTTGAACTATAGAAACCGCGTGGACGGAGGTGGTTTTTGGGTTCTATAGTATAAGTACTTGTATAGAGATAGGTTTTGGTTTATAATGTGTGGTGATTTTGCTGAAATGGTGAACTTGTACAGTTTACTGTTTTGTTTATTGATGAGAATATACCACCCTTGAAGTTGGCTGATGTATATGTTTTCTGTAATTTAACTATATTGCGAGAAATTTTCAACATCTATACAACCAGTAAACAAAATACAATCTGCAATCTTTACCCATTGCCAACAAAATACAATATGAGTCATCTGGTTCGTTTACGCTAGAAGGCTAAAATCGCAAAGTACAACGACCGTCAATGATGCGCAATTCATTAATAGGTATATACACCGCATAATAAGAAACCAACATCATAATCTGCAATTATCTTTCTATTTACATGGCGTTTTATCCACCGCATAATACACCAAAACATCATCTTTCGTCATTGCCGACATACACCATTAAAAATCGCTAGTAAGATGCATCCTGTCGCAATTGAGCCTGCACCAACAAATCAGCCAAGGATATAATCATGGTCATATTCCTCATAGATCAAGTTGTCATATTAAAAGTAAGGCTAAATTATCTTTTAGAAATTAAAGTATTAATCTACAGACAAAACAAATTAGTATTCTATGCAAATGAAAGCAAAGAGAAGCCATATGCATTGACGGATTCAGGATTTTTTTTTTGTCACTGCGGCCAAGTTGGGTAAAACAGTTTTCACTAAATCGTAGCAATAAAACCATAATCTAACTAACTACTATGGTTATATATTACCTTTTTGTTCCAAAATAATTTCTTATAAATTTGATTTGGCAACAAAAAATGTTGTTGATAAGTTGGCCTGATCTATTTTAAAAGGAGTATACAAATCATCATAGAGCTTACTAGAATATACCATGGCCCATATGAATTTGAATAGTAAGACATATTTTAAAATCAAACATTGTACAAAATCTACGTTTCTAAAATATTTTTGTTATGGAAAACCCATCTGGAATTACGTTTCTAAACATGATGTAATGGGTTTACACACATAATATTATTATTTGGCATTATCATGTGAGCGCAAAATGCAAACATAAATTTCCACATTAAGTTGAACAGTTCAATAGATAAATTTAAATAAATAACAATAAACCATATATTTGACTTAGATTAAAAACTGTTTGTTTAAAGAAAGGCAAAATAAATCAGTTTATTGGTTTTAAATCATTAAAGGTAGGGAGGGAGAGACACCTTTATGTTAACGCCATGGGTAACGGTCTATTTCCAAACAGGGGATAGGGGAGACGAGGGGCCAGTAACAACCTCTTTTACTGCATCTTTCTTTCAGATGTGGGCATTCCCTAATTTCTAACCTCAAAAGTGAAGGCAGCAGCACTTCTGGTAGATCCATCATGTTTCGGCAATCAAAAAAATCGAGTTTTTGAAGGTTAGTGAGGTTTTGGGGATGAGGATGAGACAATTTATTCAGATTTGGGCAATGGTTAAAAGAGAGACGTTGGAGGTGTTGGAGTCCCATTGAAAATGATACCAATTTCTCAAATCTAAGCATACCGAGAGAAGTAAGAGATGAAGGAACAAGATGGGAAAACTGACTACAACTACTCACTTCATCGTCACCGTATAACTCTAGTTCCACAAGTGAGGTTGGAAAATTCTGTGGGGCCCAATCTGAGATGGACTTCTTCAACTTCCCTATGCTTAAGGATTGCAGTTTGGGAGGCCAAATTCCACGAGGAAAAGAAGCATCCATATTTGGACAACCTGTTATCCATAGTTCCTTTAACAATGTCAAATCGGACAACTCATTATCAGGAAATGATTCCAGATTTTCACAATTCATTAATAACAATGTGGTGAGGTGAACCAAGTAATTCAGGTTGTTGATTGATTTCAGATTCGTCCAATCTTCTATCCATATATTTTCAAGCATTGGCATGCTGCTTCTATTGTTGTTGTTCATATTTTGTCCTCCCCACTCCCTTTCCAATAATTTATTACAACCCAAAATCTCAACTGACTTGAGGTTTTGCACTTCTTTTGGCAAGGAGAAAATTGTAATTGATTTACAATCCCACAAACTCAACACCTGAATGCTATCTGGACATATAAAACGCTCCAAGTTATCACACTTATACATATCCAATCTCCTTAACTTCACAAGAACCTTGCTATCTGATTCCCACAAATATCTTATTTCATTACACCTCCATATCTCCAATTCTTCAACTACCCCAAGATATTCTATAACACCTCTCCAAACCACATCATTAAGCCCTGTAATAGACTCTATTCTCAACTTAGTGACTGCTGAAGCTATTTCAATAAGCCTTCTTAACATACCACTATCACATTTAGTTATTTCTAGAACATTCACTGAAGGTAGTGTTTCAAGTGTGACCTCAACCAAACTGGGGCAATCACATATTTTCAGAACATTCAATGATGGAAACACAACCCCTCTACTGGTTGACCATTTCTTCCACTCATGCATATGCTTGAAACTTAGAATTTCAAGTGAAGGAAATGCACGACTTCTTCCAAGAAACTCCAAACCCACAGCTTCCACCTCATCTAAGCCTTCAATAAACAATTCCTTAAGTAAAGGTAGCTGCCCAAGTGGGGGTAGATATCTACATCTTTTACAATCACGTAGTGACAAATGCTTCAAATGAAGAAACGAAGGATTCCCAACCCAATCTGGAAACTCTAAGCCACCATATGATCTAATAATGAGTTTTATTAACTTATCATTACGAGGCTCTAGCTCATTTAGGACTTCCTTTTCAAGCATTTCATTTCGTGAATCATATGGCTCATCACTCCATACAACCTCTAGTTCACTAAGCCTCTTTTGTGAAAAGTTTGCCTCACGAACATGAATTGGATTTTGCACTTTGTCCAAGCCTTCAATGCAAATTTTCCCACATAGATACTTGAATTCTTTAAGTTTGGTTATTTCAAATCCTCTTTCACCTCCGATAACAATTCTTGAGAGAGTTTGTAGGCTTTTCAACTCATAAATCCCAAAAGGCATCTGATTCAACAACGGAGTGTCCCTAATGTCAAGATGCTGCAAGTTTTTAAGCTTTAAGAAGTTGTTCGGCAACTTAGCTAAGTAAAGACAACTACATACAATCAATGTCTCTAAGTTGTAGAGATTGCAAACATTTTCAGGCAAATGGGTTACTTTCGTTCGAGATAGATTAAGATACCTCAAGTGCCTCAAGCTACCAATGGTCTGTGGTACCTCACTTATACAAAAGCCACTTAGAGATAAAATTCTTAACATTGGTAACTCAGGAAGTAAGTCGATCAAAATCTTACTCGATAAGTAGAAATGCTGCCAACTTTCTTCCACACCAACAGATGTTGCCAAGAATGTTCTCAAACTTTTAGCTATTTTAAACGTCTCGAACTTCTTGTAAGTTACATATTCCTCACGCGCAAATGACATATGACGACACATTCCCAGCATCTCCTTCCTAATATTCCTTTTCATATCATTTTCTAACCTTACAAAAAAATCGCCAGCAACAGATGTCGCTAAGTCATTCATCAGGTCATGCATCACAAAAAATGATTGATTATTAGGTGCAAGTTGAAAAAATGACCTTGACAACAATTCGTCAAAACAATCATGACCCAAACGTTCTTTTGTTGAGTCGATTGGAGTTGAGTGGTGGAAAAACCCTTCTGCTGCCCATAATAAAACCAATTCCTCCTTGTCAAACATGAAATCCTTAGGGAACAAGGAGCAGTATGCAAACAATTGCTTCAAACGTGCAGAAAGATCACGATAGCTTAGTCTAAGGGCAGGGACAATTGCATCGTCTTTTGACATCCATATCTCACTTTCTAACACTTCCCTCCAAGATTCCTCATCTTGTTTTGTCCTTAGTGATCTACCAAGTGATATCAAAGCCAAAGGTAAGCCATCACATTTTTTCACAATACCCTCACCATGTGGTTTGAGTGACAAATTTGAATTAAATTTATTCACACCTAATGCATTTAAAGCAAACAAAGACATAGCATCATCATGTGATAGGCACTGTAGTTTGTTTAGATGATTGTAACCCAACTTGTTGAGTAATTGCTCCTTCCTAGTTGTTATGACGACTTTACTTCCAGGAGCGCATGCATGAAACGGGCCGACTAAGGTTTTCCAATCCTCATAACTCTCACTCCACACATCATCTAACACCAATAAAAATCTTTTCCCCCTTAGTTGATCTCTAAGAGCTATTTGAAGCAGATTAAAATCTTCAAATTTCTTGTTTTCTTGGGCCACAGATTCAAAGATAACTTTGCTTATACCAACGCTATCAAACTCATCCGAGACACACACCCATGCCTTGAGTTCGAAGTGATCCGTGACTTGTTGGTTGTTATATAAAAGTGTAGCCAAAGTAGTTTTTCTAACCCCACCCATACCAACTATGGGAACAATGCTAAAGTTTTGATCACATGGTTCGTCCGCTAGTAATTGGCAGACCAATGCCTCTTCCTCAACTTGTCGTCCAACAATACTAGACGCATCGACAACAGAGGTTTGTAATTCTCTATTTTTATTTTTTTTCTTAGTTTCCCCTTCCACACTCAAACCAAGAGTAGCTTTCTCCTCAACTAGATCTTGTAATTTTGTGGTAATCTTATCTAACTTGGCATGCATCCTAGTACTCCGTGAGAAGTTTGTACAACAAGTTGGGATTAGCTTTCTTACCTTGCTGGTGATGGCTTCTGAGTCATGGGTGAACTCACGATGCATAGCTTCGGTTGCCAAATCATCGAGTACGTCATCTATGTCGTAAGCCAAATGCTGGAGATCATTGAGCCATTGTTTCACAGACTCATTGGTAATCTCCTTGCGAGAAGCATCAGTAAGCACAGCTTGGATTTGTTTTAAGGATTTTTGCCATTTCTTGATCTCAGCATCGATACCCTTGTACTGAACAATGTTTTTCAAAGCTGCAGAGGCCAGCTTCTCAAAGAGCACACCGAGAAAGGCAGAAAGAACGAGTTCAGCCATTGGTTATGGTCAGATTGTTAATGAAATTGGTGATGTTGGTTATAGTTGTTTCGTTGTTTTGGTCTGTGGTTTCTTTTAATAAATACTCAGTGCCTTAGCATCATGAGCATCAGCCAATAAGAAAGAAAAGGAGGATTGGATAAGATAAGAAATGAAAGGATAACAATCACAGAATAGCTGTATAACAATAAAAAAAAATAATAAAAAGAAAAAAAACAACAACAGAATATATAGCTGTATAACAATAATTGTAATTGTAATGTGACAATATTGAATAGCTTTAATTTGTCTCTGACACTTTGTCATCCCTACAAGTATTATTAGTGTAGGACCCGTGTAACAACACGTGTAGGTTTAGTAATGATCGAAATCAAATACTAAAAAACAGATTATAATATATCATTTAAATTTTGGTCTTTAGTTCTATATCTTTATAAAGTAATGTTGAAGACTGTATGTGTGACAACACGGGTAGTTTTAATAACCATCGAAATAGATTATAATACAAATAGCAAACCTTGGTAAGTATATTTTTTCCTGTTCCAGGTGCACCAGTGAAAAGTATCCCCTGCAAAATGAACCAGTAGGCTTCTTATCACTAAAAGTCATCAACAAAAGACAAATTTTAAAAGCAAATTAATTTTTTTTAACACAAGTCAAATTCCCATGTACTAAGTGCAAACCTTTGGTAACTTTCCCAGATCATGTAAAGTTCCGTAGATTTTTTTGTACTAATGTTCAATAATTATCTTTTTATGGCGTCTTTAAGTTTCAACATTTCATAACCATTTTATAAATTTAAGTAAGCAATTTTCTAAAAAATTTGATGGCAGGCTTTTTCCACTTACTAGCACATTTTGATATCAAGAACAGAAGCTGGTAATTGATACTTATTATATTAACTTTAGTTCGTTTGTTTTTTTAACCCAAAATTGATACTTATTATATTAACTTTAGTTCGTCTGTTTTTTACCCGATACTTATTATACGTTTGTTTTTTTACCCAAAACTAAAGGTACATATTTGGTTTTTTCCCAAACCAGTTCTTGGTCAAACATGGTTAGGAACTAGCCAGGGGCGGATATATATTAGACCAAGGGGTAGCCTCCGCTACCGCTTGGTCGGAAAATTTTTGACGTTTTTAGTGTAAATTTTGGAAAAATTTGACGTTTTTTCAATTTCGTTACCGCTTATTTATAAAACGTTCCCGCTTGGTCGGAATCCTAGATCCGCCACTGGAACTAGCTTTGGGGAGGGAAGTAATCGGTTTGGTTCATTTAATTTGCTTTTTTGCTGGTTCTGACCAGTTCGGTTCCGGTTAAACCAGTTTAAACGAGTCAAGTTACAAACAAATTAATAAGTTGTGGTTTGGGTTCAAACCTAAACGATTCTTATCAAACCACTTTCAATGCTGGTTCCGGTTCGTCTTGGTTTGCCGTTTCCGGTTTTTACACCTTTAACCAAAGCAAGAAAGTTGTGGCTTTGTTTATGTTGTGGGCCAAGGAATCAAATGAGGCCCAGCTCATCAAGGTAGTTTGGCCCAGCACAGGGTATGAGGATTGAGGAATAGAGTTATAGAGATGCACAAAAAACCCATACCGGGAATAGGACCTGGTAAAACAATCCTGAACCGAGTTTTTTAATACCCGGGGTATTATATACTCGATGCAGAAATTGAATAGGGTATAGATAGGGTATGCATTTTAATCTCAACACCTGGAACCGTACCCGATTAATATCCGAAAGCGGTTATTAAATATACCCAGAACCCGTTTAATTAATACCTGAACCGGGTTTTTAGACGACCCTCCCAATACTGGGTATAGCCATTTTCGAATCGAACCCTTGCTCAAGTCACGTTTAATCGGAAAGAATTTTAATACCTACCCTATCAAACTCAGCCATAAGGGAGATGCAAGACATCTACATTGGTAGCTAGTAGGTTATTTCCAGTTTATTTCCATTTATTGTCTTGATTAGTATCTTGGAAATAGCCTAACTAGCTACTCATGTAGCATGTCTTGCACTTCCCTTATAGCCGAGTTCGATACGGTAGGATATGAAAATTCTTTCCGATTAAATGAGTAAACGAGACTTAAGCAAGGGTTAGATTCGAAAATGAGGGTTCAACCCATACGTTAAGAGTAGTGGGTCACTAGTTAGTAGTCGGTCATTTTATTCTAAGCCTGGTGCCTAAAAATAGGTCAAGTATTTGAATGCTGAAACAATAATTTCTAAATCTCTCAATTAACCCAGGTTTTCTATAATTTCCCGGTCTTGATTTGGTACACATCAAGTGGCATCAAAACAGGTTCAATAGATGCTCATAACCAAGCCAAAAGTGGAATTCGGCCAACAAAGCGTGTACAAGGTGTTGGCTTGACATGAGTCAAGTCTCAACCCTGTAATATTTGTATTTTGCAAAGAGTAAACTGCTAAAATGGTCCCTGAGGTTTGGTCACTTTACTCCAAAACTCAAACCTTTTCAATCTGGATTCTTTTGGTTTCAATTTTGTTGTCATTTTCATCCAAAATCAAAATCTGGTCAGATTTTTTAATAAACATCCAGTTTTTTTGTCTTTTTCCTCCCTTTTAACGAAGGGCAAAATTGTCTTTTAACGTTATTAACAAATTGCAAAAATCTGACCATTTTACCCTTTGTTAAAAGGGAGGAAAAAGAAAAAAAACAGCTGGATGTTAACTGAAAAATCTGAACAGATTTTGCTTTTGGATGAAAATGACAATAAAATTGAAACCACAGGGACCCAGATTCAAAAGGTTTGAGTTTGGACTAAAGTGATAAAAGTGACCAAACCTCAGATACCATTTTGGCACTTTACTCTTTTGCAAACCATGCTAGTCGTAAAGTGTCAAGTAGCAACCCTAGTTACTCTTGTTATTAAAGAAGAATTCTATAGGAGAATTTTTAATCATAAAATTAAAATTATAAATAATAACAAAAAATTAGCTTGGAGATAATTTAGGTATGAATATTTGACTTGCTAAATTTCGGTATTTGTTATTATAAATTAGAAAAATACTATATCTATAATATATTAAAATGGAAAAGTGATGTACAAGATGGTAATTTTACCACGTGTATCAATTTTAAAGCAGCACGTACAAGATGCTTAAAGCCATTTGAGAGGGGGTATTCTCCAAATTTTAAGACACTACAGGGTTAACCTTGGGATTTCACAGGGAATTCTAAAAGAACCCTAATATATCGCCTCAAACCTCCGACCGATCATTTCAATCCATGCTTTCCCCGTCACGAATGCTCAGACGATCAACCACTCAGTCCATCAACCCTAATCAAAGGTTCAATGGGTAGGTTTTGAATGTCGACGTTTAATTCATCAATTCCTATTTTAATTTTATGTTTAATCCGATATTTAATTCAAATTCCCATAACGAGTTGGACGTGTAATTGGGTGTAAGCTTGATTTTCTTATTTCGATTTCCTACATGTTTGATTGTCAATCAGGAGCATCCCGCATATACAGAAAAGTTAAGCAGGATTACAAATGGGGGTTGCGGTTCTTCAAAAACAGGTGTGATCTATCATTATTTCTTTGATTCACCATAATTTCTTGACTAATGTTGTGATTATCGGGATGCACGAAGTCATATTTCACATTTCTATATAGTTTTTGAGTTATGCATACAAGTTGCTCGATGAAATGCCGGACTAATTTTTTATTCACACTTGGATTAACTGATATTGAATTTTGGTAGGTTTTGATTACAGATATAGAAAAAGCGAGGGTTTTTGAGAAAAAAATAGGAATCTGATATGAAAAAGCGAGGGTTTTTGAGAAAAAAATAGGAATCTGATATGACGTTGAGATGACACTTTTAGGAGGTTTGTGAAAGTTGACGAGCCGGCTTGATTAGGCTCGAAGTTTTTATGAGCCGAGCTTGAGCTCAACTTTTCAGCTAAAAAAATAAACGAGCCGAGCTCGAGCTCGACTTTTTAGCTCGAAAAAATAAACGCCTTTAGCTATACGCCTTTCAACCTGCTTGATCCGTTTTCTTTATACGCCTTTAGCTAACTTTTATATTTGGTCCATTAGAGATAAAATTACGACCCAAATCAGCCCGTTCATATGTAAACTGGTGGAAATTACGACTGCTATCGACTGTAATTTTTGAGCAAATTGTTTTTAGTGGATTTATTTTTATGCAAAATTGATTTATAATTGATTGTCATTTCATGGATTAGGGTTATTTCTAAACAGGTGGGTGTAATTTGGGAAATAGGGTAAGGAGTAGTGTAAGGGTGTTCTTGAAGATCGTGAACAATCATCGATGTTGGCGCCGCTACGTGTCCACTTGATGTTGCAAAAACTCGAAGACAAATAGAGGTATATTCTTCAAGTTCGATTTTTTTTTGTTTTGCATTGAGGTTCAGGTGTTCTTGAAGATCGTGAACAATCATCGATTTGTTTCTTTACTCGTATTTATTTCTTCAATTTACTGTTATTGCAGAAGGATCCTATTACAGCATTGAGGATGACAACAAGGCAGACTCTAATGGAGGTGTGGAGGTATGTATGTTCCTCTTTAAAAGCATATACCATTATGTAACTATATAGCAAACTGGTACTTTTTGAGACTTTCATATCAGTGGATTTTATAGGGGCGGATTGGTTATTGGGCGTTCTTTACTCGTATTTATTTCTTCGCTTTAATGTTATTGCAGAAGGATCCTATTAGAGCATTAAGGATGACAACGAGGCAGACTCTAATGGAGGTGTGGAGGTATGTATGTTCCTCTTTAAAAGCATATACCATTATGTAACTATATAGCAAACTGGTACTTTTCGAGACTTTCATATTAGTGGATTTTATAGGGGCGGATTGGTTATTGGGCGAGAACTGGTGGGGTTAAAATGTCAACTTTTTTCCTGAATTAATCACTGAAGGATAGAGTGTCACGTATCATTAATTGTAAAAGTTAGATTAAATTAACCAACTTTAATTCATTCATTCAAAAAGCACACTCTTCTCAAAGGGTGTTTGGGATTGCTTATTAAACTCTAATAGTGTTTTTTGATTTATTACTTTTTCAAAAGTAGTGTAAAAAAAAAGTATTTAGATTAACTTTTATTGTGGGAAAAATCAATAAGTCAATAAGTTATTTTTAAAAAAAGAGTAAAGTCATTTTTAAGTCCCTATGGTTTAATCATTTTAACTATTTGTGTCCAAAACTCAAACGTGTCTTGATTTGAGTCTCTGTGGTTTCTAATCTTAACTTCTTGAGTCCAAAAAACAAACTCTGTAAGATTTTTTATGTTAGGTTTTATCAAAGTACCAAAATACCCTTAACATTGAATCTTCACACACCTACACACTCATCTTTTCTCACACACACTTATCGATCTTTCTCTCTCTCTCTCTCTCTATATATATATATATAGAGAAACGAGATCAGGAGAAAACGTTTGTAAGTATGAAAACGGTGAGAGCGGATCCTGATCGAACACGTGGCAGGGGGGCGCTAAATGATATGCAGGGGCATGATTGTCATTGTCCACATTCCCCTTAATAAATGGCTTATAAGTCCGTTTCAAACAAAAATTCAATAGAAATGGCGTTTTGTTCTTTATGCTTGTTTCAATGGCGTTTTTTTTTCAGAAGTAATTTTTTTTTTGAAATGGCGTTTATGTTATAATGTCGTTCTTCCTATATTCAACAGATATGACGCTTTGTTCTTTTTTACTTGTATCAATAACGTTTTTTTTCAATGTAATTTTTTTTGAAATGTCGTTTATGTTTCAACGACATTCTTCCTATATTCAATAATTAGCGTTTTAAATATTAATGTTAATTGTCGTTTAGGTTCTAATATATGCTTATTGTTTATGATCAATGGCGTTCTACACCTGGTTACTATTTGCTAATTATTCAAATTATGATGTTTTCATTAACATGTTTTATGAAGACAGTAACATCAGTTCTTATTATTTATTATTCAAATAATGGCGCTTTTATTATGGATTACTTATCATGGCGTTTTCATGGATTTCTCACATCTAAGCACACATATTATCGAAAACCCCATGATGAATACCCCATAACGAAACAAGTAGATGCAATAGTCTAAAGCAAAATATATTAGTCAACATTAATATTATAAAATGTAAGCAATTCATGTATTTAAGCTAATCTACATATTGCTTCATCCTTTGTTCTATTCTGTTGTACCCTGTTTTATACAATTCAGTTATTTTTGCTCCCTCTAAATCCAAGAATTTCTTACAGATTTGACCACTTGTTTTCTGTTTTCATTTTCGCTATGCAGCAGGATTTTTGCAATGTATTTCATCCTGAGGTCATTTAGCTGTTTTTGTTGTAGTTTATTTGGGGCATCTTCTTTTGCAAGATTACATCCCTAACCAGCCATCTGCCCTATATACGTTTTCATATGCCTCATTGCAAAAATCCCACAGTTGATCACGTTAGACGTTGTCCTCCAATCCATCTGTTGTCTGATAACAGGCGTCGTCTTCATGATCTTAGCCATTGGGTGTTTTTTAATATGCAATTAGTTTGCAAAAGCATCATGCTGCAGTTTCATATCTTCGCATATATTAGTATGGCATTTTGTCAACATAGTTTCCACATACAAAGTTTTTAAGATACTTACCAACTTTCCCACCCATCCATTATACTTTTTTTTATAATGAGATTATCCTCTATAGCGCTGTTATCCAATACATCAACTCTGCTGTGTTTTAGATTGAATCAGACAACATAAAAATGTTTTGCCCATATTATTGGCACGAAGACCAGTTCATATTCATTTATGTTTCTATCTTTCCGATCTTCTTTGAAACGGGCTGTCACACCCCGATATTCCCACGTATTACCGGTGGGCCCGGTGGGGAGTATCATAACGTAGTTGATATCATCATAGTCAAACAACACAATTTAAATGCACAGCGGAAGCAAAAGATAGATATATTACAAACTGAATAAAAGTAATATCAAAGTATTACAAAACGGTTGCAAAAGATCCACAGGCGGATCGAATAAAAGAAAACTGTTCAACAGATTTAAGGGCATCTAAGCTTGCGAGACTTTTCATTGATGCTAGGAGAGGCCAGCCTATTCCGATTAGTACCTGCACTTAGTCTTTTTGAGAAAATACGTCAGTTTACACTGGTAAATACAATTAACTGACTCATTTTGAAAACGTTTAATAAAATTGATTTGAATGCACATGGCACAAAACTTTTTATAACTTGGGATAATTATTTATAAATAAACTTGTAAAAGAATTACATGTTTCTTATACGTTCAGTAGCCCGGGTTGACACCGGGTTAAAGATTAATAGACACAACACATGATATAGTCCCGCGGCGAGTTATTCCCGAAACCGGCGGTTATACCTTATTATTTATATATGCACAGTCGGGTTTACGCCTACACCCCGTGCTTAGGTCGTGGCCATTTCTTAAAATGATGCCAAGGATATCCGGGACATGGTCATTAACCCCCCAAAGGCTTTAAACAAACAAAACAGATTAAACGGGTCATCTCAATAAATTAACCTTCATATGATTAACAATTCAATGCCCGACCAAGCGGTATTTTATATACCGTACCCCAAGCCCGTATAAGGGAAAATAAGTTAAAAGTATTTACCTGAGCAAAGTATAAATCACAAACAGCAAGTGCACGTAGCTTTTACTGGGCTCCTATTCCGGAACAAAGGTTTTTAATAACCTATTAGATTCCTAACGGGTCTTTAATTAAGCCTAAACTTAGACCGGTTAGTTTTAAAGGAAGATACGGTTCAAAACGCATGATTAAGCGAAGACCGGAATAGAATGTGATTTAGAACCGACAAGTTTGAAGACTTGTATAATATGGGTAAACTAAACACATTCTGGATTTTGAGACAAAAATGATAAGGTTTGACCCGTTTCGGCTAGTATATGCAAACTAGTTACATAAGCCGATCCGAACGCGAAAAGTGCGTAACGGGTAACCAAACGAGTCATATACAGGTTTTCTAAGTTAATATGCCTTAAATATGTTGTGACATCAGTAAGATATCTTCTATTATGCCCAAAACGAATTTAAACTCAAATTACACCCCGTAGGGGTATTTTGGTCATTTTAAAGGTTATAAAAGAGTTTAAATATTAATCTGAGTTACAGGTCTGATATAATCAGTAAAAATACTTAATTTAATAAGTTATAACAGTAGGATATTACATACATGTGAAATTTATCATTTATAACTAAACTATGCACCGTAGGGGCATTTTGGTAATTTCACATAAGCTTAAAGGGTCAAAACTGGAAATCTGAGTTTAAAACTTTTGCTTACTATTAAAGTATATAAATTTACTAAAATATCAGTAGGTATCAAGTCTTATATATTTAAAATAGTTTTAATACATACTATGCGTTTAAAACGCGTAAAAAGGCGCTTCTAAGCGATTTTCGGGTTTTATAAGAAAAAATGATATTTTTATTATTCCAGAAAACTTAAAATACTTTATTTATCATATAAAATCAGTAGCAAAAGGTTTGGTATCAAAATGATTTGTAAAACTCATTTTATTAGCCAAAAGGGCAAAACCGGCAATTACCGAATCAAGCTTAGAACCCTATGTTATGCTCAGCCTAAAAATAAATAAAAATCTTCAAAAATCCCAAAATATTATTTTATATCAGTAAGTAAAAAGTTTGGTATCAAAAATTGGGTTTAGATAGGTTATACGCTAATTATGCCGTTTAATTCATAAAAAGCTTTTCATTTACGCTAATGAGCATAACTCCTAATCTAGACCTCAAACTGATGTCAAATTTTAGGGACAAGTCTATAAATCAGTAATGAAGGTTTCTATTCTTTTACTTTTTCAAAAATCACGTTTTAAGGTGAAAAGGGCATAATAGTCAACATTTAAGCACTTAACGGAAACATGCATATGAATCGGATAACTAATGAACCAAGTTGTATAATCACAGAGGGTTATACTAACATGTAACCTGGTCTTAGTAAGGCTCTAAGGCATTCTTAAACTATGCTCAAATGGGTCAGAACTGAAAGCCAAAGTAAAAGTCCACTTATGCGACTTTCGGTTCCAAACCGAGCTTAAACTGAAGATTGTCGGGTTGAACATGTTTAGACATGTTCTTACATTAATTACCAAGTTATATTAATGATAAAACAGGTTGCATGTCTTCTACATTGTTAATTATGTGTTAATTTGAAAATAAGCTTTCTGTTGACTTTTTAAGATTAACTTTGACCCGACAATCGACCTAGTTAGAGTGGGAATCAGAGGGTGCCCTTTTAAGGGTTTATTACCCACATAATTACCAACTCATAGGTACTTTCAATTTGTGATTTGACTTGACAAATATTGAATAATCACGAAGTCAAACTCTAATTACGACGGTTTGACTTTAAGCTAATTAACTAAGCAAAACTGAATTAAGGAAAGTTAAGGACACTTACAAGGGTCCTAAGCACGACTAGTAACTCCTAAGAAGGGTGCTTGAGCTCCAAAATTCTCCAGGAGTGAAGTTGTGAAGGTTTCAAGTGGGTGTGCTCAATGTTGCAATATTGGATGTCCTTATATATGAATTTTGATGCAACAAGATCATGACAAATAACTCTACAGGTGCTTCCAGATCAAGACAAGTGCCCCCTATGCATGTAAAACCATTGGGGCATCCCCTGGTATGTAAAACAATGCATGTAAGTCGGTTAACAGCTTTAACAGGCACCTGCCTGTGATTTTCTGTCGCTGTAGGTCTCACACGGCCCGCGTAAGGGTCCCTAAGGGGCTTACGCGGCCGGTATGGCTTCCCAGAACCAGCCAAACAAGTTTCATTATTTGCACTTTAGGTCCCTGGTCCTTCCAAACGTGGTTTTAACTTTGTTTCTTGCAATTTCAACCCTCTAACTTGACTTTTAAGGGCTCCAAGGCATAACTAAACTTTGTTAAGTCCTTGGTTAACTTTGTGATCACCCGGAAAGCCTTTAATTTCAGCGTTGACGCTTTTAACCCCTCGTATGCGAATATTATCATAACTTTCTCATACTTTATCGAAACCTTGTGAAATTTTTATCACTTATTCTAATGAGTATAATTAACCGTTACAAAGCTTCGGGTTCGCTAAAAGATCACTCAGAGGTACAACTTAAACATGTTGACACTTTTAGCCCCTGTAGTTTGTAATCTCTCATTTTCTTCCACAATTAGCTTCGTATGATCCATGATTCATTCGTTTAAGGGTATAAACGTCGTGTAGGGTTAATGAAAGATATATTTATCCATTGTTGACACTTTGAATCCTTTTATACACATAGATTCCTTGTTTGTCAACTTTAGTCCCTCTAATTAATCTTTTACACGTTTAAAGCTCATGACACGTGTCGATATCTTATTGGACATGAATTTACGAGGTGTTACACGGGCGTTTTTCAAAACCAATGCCATGTTGTTGTTGAATTCTTTGTATCAATAACTTTTTGTCTTCCCATACGCGGGAGTATTCTGTAATTTTGAGGAACCACATTTTTAACAATAAAACAAAGTCATAATAGAATTACATCAATTAAATATAGCAAAAGAGTTACCAGCATTATTTATGCGCAAAATAATCTTGAGGGTGATTCTGGAGCCTTGTATCTTTCTTCATAGTTCAGGATATTTGTCCAACATTGAACGATGGCGCCGATCGAAGTCCCTAGCCACCGCCAGCGCAGCAGGAGGCAGGTCTGCAATGACGTGCTATGGGTCCTGCGGCGGGTTACGGACGACTTCGACTAAATAATAAAAATATTATATATTTACGACCGGTTACGTTTCGACGGTCTTTACGGACCTACGCGCGTTACGGACGACTTCGACTAAATAATAAAAATATTATATATTTACGACTGGTTATGTTTCGATGCTCGTTATAGACCTACGCGGGTTATGGATTCGACATTGTTTATTTTTAAAAACAAATTTATAATTTAGAAAAGAAAAAAAGGCAAAGTGTCGCGCTTTGGGCTAAGCCGGGCGCTTTGCCCCCTATGTTCTTCAAAAAAAAAAAAAAAACCCACCAGCAGATCACCCAACCCGAACAGGCAATCAAAACTCAATTTTTTCTAAAATTAATGAAGTGTAAATGATTGGGGACTAGTAATCTAACCTTATAGAAATCAAATCGATAAAAATGGTCTTGAATCGAGGTCTCGGAGGGTCGACTGTGTGATATCGCACCTTATGTGTGTGTGTTTGTGTGTTTGGGTGAGTTTAAACCAAAGCTGCACACTTTGGTGTTATACGTTTAAACCAAAGCGCCTCGCTTTTGCCAAAGTGAGACGTTTTAGGTTCAGATTTTACATTTTTGGCCCAAAGCTGCTGCGCTTTGGGCCAAAACTGTAACTTTAGAAACCCAAAGCGCCCTGCTTTGGAAAAAGCGAGGAGTTTTGTTTTTTTTTTAATTATTTTAATTAAAAAACGCACCTATACTTGTCGTATCGTGACGTATTTTGCCATTACATGTCATTTTACGAAGTATATGGTCTATACGGCACGTTCCAGATAAGTTCGGTCACATGTGTGGCCGTGTTCCATGATTTCATCTGATTCTGTTTTGATTCACTTGTAGTCCAACGTGTCGTGTTGTATGTATACACGTCCTACCGGATCAGTATTTGATGCATTTTGTCATTAAATGTCGTATTATGACGTTCATTGTCACTATTGTTCCGTACTATCGCGTAATTTGCCCGTACGGGCCGTGTCGGTGACATTCGGTACGTCCATACGCAAACCACAAACTCTTTGTGATTGGACAGTTTCAAATGTGAAAACCAAGGTTGCGTATTTGCAGCAAACTGGCCAATCTTTGTTAGCAGAACGAGGCACTAGTGAAAGTGCCATGAGTTGGAGTCCAAATTCACAAACTAGTCACACTAACGAGAGTTTATCGAGTTGGAGTCAATCATCACAAGGAAATAACGGGTATCCACCGCATTTTTATTTCGATCCGCAATATCCCGGTTGGTATTACGACATGAATGCGCAGGAATGGCGGTCTTTAGATGCGTATAATTCTCAGATTTACGATCAAAATAGTTTTCCTGCAAGTAATAGTTATTACGGAAATGAACAGTTAGACTATAATTGGAACGGGTCGTTTGGTAAGCAGCAACAATGGCAAGCTGATACTGTTAACAATGTTAGTCAACAGCAATCTTATGGTGCTAATTTTTGTGTAGATAACAATATTAATCAACAGCAATCTTACGATTACGGTGGAGTGGTTTCATCATTTAATAAATCTAGCCAGGTTCGTAATGAGTTTCCTGCTGTTTCTAGCACTCAATCTTTTGGTTCTGGTGGGAATATTAGTCAATCGATGATGGATCAAAGTAATCAAAGTAATACGATGAATGCTACAAAGGTGTATGAGAGTCAGAACCAGTTAAACTATTCTCAGCAAATCGTACATCAAAGTGGACATCAAAATTCTTATGGGTCTACTGCTGGAAGGTCATCTGATGGTCAACCTCCTCATGCGTTGGTTACTTTCGGTTTTGGCGGCAAGCTAATTGTGATGAAGGATACAAGTGCTGTATTAAATTCATCTTATGGAGGCCAGGTGAGCTTGTAAATCTTTGTTTTCATCAGCGGTAGATATGTACTTAAAAGGGCAATCTATATATATAATAAACAAACAAGGTGTGGGACACGTGGCAGTATATTGTGCAACCTCACAAAGTTTTTGGCGGGAAAATTAGAGAAATGTGATGTTTCTACACGGGATCCGTGTATTCTATCCAAACCCGCATGGATTTGACCCGGGTATATAAGAATCTAAAAAACCCTAATTTGTGAAACTTCTCATTCTTTTCTACCGTAGTCTTTCAACCATAGCGAATTTTCAAGGCCGTTCGTCCATGATTCATCATCAGATTTTCATCATCAACCTCTTAAGTCTAAAAATCTGTTTGTCTAATCAGTTTTCTTCGTTTCGATTCCTACACTTCCATCACAAATCAGTTTTCTTCATTGCGATTAGTGGAAATGCTCAAGATTTCCAACGATTCGGCTTAGTATTGTTTGTTCGGTCACAATCTAGACCAGAAACCCTAATTTGATGGCGATGCGGTTTACGAACAAACAGGTAAAACCTTGCAATTTTGAAATCAATAGTTTTTAAAATTCATCATAATCTTCGTCTGTTCATCTTCGTTTTTTGTTCTTGGTGTGGTTTTTTTTTTGTTTTGTTACAGATCTGTGGATAGAATGCCCTAGCTCCGCCGCCGTCACCAGCTCCACCGGCAAGTTTTATGCATACCCTTTTGTATTCACACACTACTTTATTAGACAACAATGTAATCAGTCAAAATTATTGGTTAAGTATAAAACCTTGTAAACCCTAATTACAATTTCAATACAAACAATTAGAATTACGCATTTACACTCACTTAACGGTGTTTTATTTAACGGAGATGTTTGATATCTGTGTTAATTGTGCAGGAAATTCTATTGAAACTGGAAGTTTGTTGGAGAGAGTAGAGGTGTTTGATTTGAATGGAAATTCCGTTTTGATTTCTGACTTGTGGAAGGATCGGAGGGCAGTTGTTGCATTTGCTCGTCATTTTGGGTATGCATATCTTTTTATTAAATTATGGTTTTTTTTATAAGATTTATTATTTTGTATGCGCGTTGAACTGCAGATGTGTCGTTTGTATGAAACGAGCTGATTTGCTTGCTGGTAAGAAGGTATGCAACCTATACAAACTAGAAATGATAAGACTTAAGAGTTACTGTGATCTTTTTTGCAATGTATGCTAACTGGTTATGCAATTTTGAGTTTCGGGGCATTGATAGTGTTGGGCTTTTTGATGTATCAGGATAGGATGGATGCTTCAGGTGTGACACTTGTCTTGATTGGGCCCGGTAGCGTTGATCAGGTGTGGATATGTACCCGTTGTCTTTGTTGATTATCTTTATTTTTTTTCTTTTACCGTTGACAATTTCAACCCATTAACTTACAATTTGGTTGATTTAGGCTGTATATTATCTTAAATGGGTCAAATATATTGTTTATTACTGGAACAAGAGTCGGTCAAACGAGTTGAAAGTTGCTTAAAGTATTTTTGATGCAGACAACCTCCTAAGCTATTTTATTCAAATATTTAGATTATCATTGTAACAATGTTGTTTCTTACACATAATAATTAGTGATTTAGAGCACTAATTATTTGTAGAGCTTTCAATAAGTTGACGGTATATTTTTGCAAACTCAACCGACCCATACCATA
This sequence comes from Helianthus tuberosus, assembly GCA_030545235.1. Taxonomy (NCBI): domain Eukaryota; kingdom Viridiplantae; phylum Streptophyta; class Magnoliopsida; order Asterales; family Asteraceae; genus Helianthus; species Helianthus tuberosus. The sequence goes on along the minus strand of CM060428.1, from coordinate 82,288,569 downwards.
ATTATTTAGAATGCCCTAGCCGCCGCCTCCAGTAGTGAAGGCTAGGGTTCCAACACGTTGATCCTGAGCAAGTCCAGTTTTAATGGAAATTCGGTTTTGATTTCTGACTTGTGGAAGGATCGGAGGGCGGTTCTTGCATTTGCTCGTCATTTTGGGTATGCATATCTTTTTATTAAGTTATGGTTTTTTTTATAAGATTTATAATTTTGTATGCGCGTTGAACTGCAGATGTGTCCTTTGTATGAAACGAGCTGATTTGCTTGCTGCTAAGAAGGTATGCAACCTATACAAACTAGAAATGATAAGACTTAAAAGTTATTGTGATCATTTTTGCAATGTATGCTAACTGGTTATGCAATTTTGAGTTTCGGGGCATTGATAGTGTTGGGCTTTTTGATGTATCAGGATAGGATGGATGCTTCAGGTGTGGCACTTGTCTTGATAGACCTAATTTGGGGTCTCAAGGCAAGGTTATTAACAGCGGGAGGCCTGGTTCGAATTACCACGGGAAACAGCAGGGCAGGTAATGTTTTATTTGACTTTTTGTACAGGTTAAAACAAGTCATTTACTTGGTTTGGGCCGAAACGGGCCGGGTTGGGTTGGCCTGCATAGGCCTTATTGTCCATTAGAAAAGTGTTTTTTTTAATATGTTAGGACTATAAAAGCTGAAAATTATTTACTACGATAATGATCTAAATATCTGAACAGAATGATTTTTGGACAATTTTCTACTCTTTTGTTATGTTTGACTTATTTGATCCAAACCCATATCGCTAACCTTTTTTATAAATATCTTGACCCGTTTTGAGATAAAACACAACCCATATCACTCAATTTGGATCATAATTAATTTGGTCTAAAGTCTAAATAGGACAAATTATATATCTGTGTGGTTCAAGAGTTCTTTGAGACTTTAATTTTGACTGATTTACACAATTACAGTTGGTAGAATCTTATCTGATGTCTGCTTTGTTGTTACAGGTCTACTGGGTTCCAGAAAATAGTGAGTACATTTGCACTTTGATTTACTTTTAAATTAAATGTATAGCATGTTGGTCATAGGCTCATAGCAAGCACACAAATTTACGTCTTGAATCAAATGACTTCACGCCTACTTATCTCTATGTAACTGAATTATATATACACACTTTTTTTTTGTTTTTGTTTTGAACCAACAGGAGATTCTGGATTGTTCGAAACAATTTGGCGGTAAAAGGGATTTTGTTTTTTTGATGACAATGCATGAAATGGTTTTTTGGTGTTTGCACGATTCCGAATAGAAATGGAATTGTAAACTGGGATTGAAACCGGAAATGGAATTGGAACTGGAATTATAGTTTAAGCTTATTTATCATTTTGTTGTTAGAAAGACCGCTGTACTATGCTTTCTCATTTCAATGGATTAAAAAAACTCAACCTTTTTCGTCTTTGCCACATTTAGCGGTGGCAACATGTACAGTTTGGAAAACGGGTCACTAACACGGTTGGGTAGTAACATAGTTTGATTTTAGGGATGATCACATGACCCAATTCTTTAATCTTTTCATCTAGCTCTTCAGCATGAATGCTATTGTGCTTATTTTTGTTATAAATACAAGAAGATTGTGCTTATCTTGTAACAATGTTGTTTCTTAAACATAATAATTAGTGATTTAGAGCATTAATTATTTGTAGAGCTTTCAATAAGTTGACGGTATATTTTTGGAAACTCAACCGACCCAGACCATAATCTTCGTCTGTTCATCTTCGTTTTTTGTTCTTGGTGTGGTTTTTTTTTTGTTACAGATCTGTGGATAGAATGCCCTAGCCGCCGCCTCCAGCAGTGAAGGCTAGGGTTCCGACAAGTTGATACTGTGTAACAGTTAATGGTTATTAAAAGTTCCTTTTTTCACTGCACCAGCTGTACCCTATTGAGCAAAGATCCTATAACATATAATGTAGGGTGGATAATGAGTATAAAAAGGGTTTTTGAGGATTTTAACTTATAAAGAAAGTACTTAGGGCGAAGTTCTTCTCTAGATTTAATATCTTCACTTGAAAACGGGCAATCTCCAAGTTGGGTCCAGAGCACCCAACATGTCAATGTGCTTCCAACACCTTCGGTTGACATTAACCGATCTCCAGATGTAATCATAGGTTTAATATTCATATTACATTCGGATTGGGGGTTTGTGGTTAAGCGGTTAAAAACTGTTATTTGGTCCATGCGTGCATGTATTTTAAATATCGTCATATGGCACATGTGGGTTAAACCAGCATAAATGATATTACTTTATTTCACTAAAACATTATATAAATGAATTGGCCAATATTCTTCTGTTTTGACTTGTCATTACCCGCCTGACCTCTATTTAGAACTTTATATTTATTGATTATTATTTGTTTATTGATTAATGAGGCAAGTAAAATTATTTGTTTAATGAAAAGAACCTGGTAGTAACTGTTGGTGGTGTTATAGCTCTTGCTGCAAGGATCTACACAACAAGGTATGTACTCTCACATATTCTTGGTTCAAATTAATTTCATGGGATGATAACATTTTCATTTTTATTATTTAGTTTAAGGATTGAATTTTGTGTAGAGATGGAAGGAAGAAGTGGGCACCTGTTTGTCACATGTCCATTTGCGTAGTAAAGAAGTGAGCACCTATTTGTCACGTGTCCATTTGCGCAGTCCCTCTGGCAGGTGATATCTCAATGGTTCAAGGTCCCTTCTATCTTTGCTTTTGGTTTCAGAGATTTATTACAGCTGTGGACAGAGTCGACTCAGAGAGAAATTCTTAAAGCAAGACAATTTGATTCAAGGTTTGTCTGCTGTTTGGAGCTTAGAGATTTATCAAATATATACATGTTTCTATTATTATATAAAATTCTATAATTTTTTGGTTTGCAGTATGAATATAACGAATGATGTGCTTCATGATGCTGCTGAGTATGGAGTTGAGATTACAAAATTTCAATGGCAAAAGGAACATAGATAGTCGCTAGGGTTTTTCAAGTCGATCAAATATACTCTTTTTACCTATGTATATGATTTTGAAGGGTAATTGAAGAGCTTTACTTTCTTTTATTTTCTTGAATTACAGGAGTTGGCCTTATCAATCGGAAGAATCGGTTCCTTGGTGTCATGTTCAAGCAAGACTTTATGCCGATTTAGTTTTGGGGTTTGAAGTTATTAGTCTTGATCTGTGTTAGTTTCGGTAACATTGTGTTCGAACTGTAATATCATTTAATTTGAAGTTAAAATTTATAGGTATTTTGCAATTCTGGAAATTAGAAAAATGAGATTGAATATATACTCAATTTTGTTAGCCTCTAATGTTGAAATCTACTTGATCGGTTTTTATTGCTTTTCATGGTTATATAGGATCAATGATTCTGATTCCAGGTCTTATTATGCAGTGTTTGCGCATTGCTTCTGTGAAGGCCGGTGATATAACAAGCAAAATAAAAAGTGTTGTGAGTTATTTTAATTTCAATATTGATATGAATTATTATTTTTGAAGTTTTGACTTGTATAATTTTAAGAGATTAGTAATACCTTGAATTTTGTTTCACATGAGTTTAGATCTCAGATGTGGAAATAATTATCTCACTAAAACTTATCGATATGCAAATATGTATTTTCAGGTTGAATCTTATTATAATACACAAAGACCATTTCGGAAAATCAGGGGGCATAACCCTTCATCTGCAGTGACTAATATGGCAAAACATCTTACGGAAATGTTAGTTTTCGGTGCAAATAAGTTTAATGTAGGTCCGTATGAAGCCAATCAAATGAATATGATAAAATGAAGGAGATAATTAGCACCATCAAGGGTTTAGTGGCTTGCTTACAATTATTGGCGCGCTTGCAAGCTGGTATGGTTTTCATACCGTTATTATGTATTTAGCCTTTATTTGGATAGATGGGTGGGTTGGGTCAAAACAAGCAACTTTTAATACGATTCGAACTGATTGACTTATAATACAGGTTTCATACACATTTCTCTTAATAAATAGACGTGTTAATAATTATTAAAAAAACTATTTTATTATGGTAGGGGAGAGTCAATACAATCCAAGATATTAAGTAGAGAATTGTGAGAATCATATAAGCACTTGGACGTATGTTCCATATGTAAAATGGGGTGGCGATGAATATTGTTGAACGTTGACTGATTGAGTAGCATTGGTTTTGAGAATTAGGTTTTAGACGAAGGTTGCGGTGCATTTTGTTTTAGATGAATGGGGGTGTGAATCTTGATTCTTTGTTTATAGACTAAATACAGTTTGTTGGTCTTAATTCTTGACAGGATTATAAATTGGGCCGACTAGATCAATCAAACACAAAATTATTGGATAAATTTGTTTTGACGGTGAAGGTATCTGATACATCCGCCAAGATCCCAAATGAAGAGGTAACTTGCTTTTGGACACCAAGATGGTAAAGACAAAAAAATCTTTCAAGGGTTTCTGTTAATCTGTTATCTTTTGTTTTGTTTTCTGCTGATTCTTGTGAATAATTTTTCTTTTTTTTTTTGGTGTTAATCTGTTATTTTTTATTTTAATCTGTTTTCTGCCAAGATCCCAAATGAAGAGGTAACTTGCTTTTGTTTTCTTTTTGATTCTGTTATTTTTTGTGTTTCTGTTATTCTGTTATCTTTAGACGAATATGATATTAGGTTACGGGCAACATGGGATGGGTGAAAAAGCTCCTTATCTATTTAACACCATTATAAAAAACGACATACGACCCGATTCTGTAACGTTAGTTGCGGTTCTATGTGCGTGCAGTTATTCCGGGCCGGTGGATGACGGTCTGAAGTTATTTGAATCAATCGAGGCAGAGTATAACATCGTTCCGTCACTTGAGCATTACTGTTGCGTTTTAGATATGTTAGGGAGAGTTGGTAGGGTGTCGGAAGCTTACGATTTTGTTGAAAGATCTGGGGAAAATGGTAATTATTTGAAAGTTTGGGGTTCGCTTTTTGGCTCTTGCAGAACCCATGGAGAATTTCGGTTGGCGAAAGTTGTTGCGAGTAAGTTGGTTGAAATGGGTCTGGTAAATAAGAATGCGGGTTATCATGCGTTGTTGTCAAATATATATGCGGATGAAGGAAATTGGGAGTTTGTTGATAGATTACGCAAAGAGATGTATGAAAAGGGAATAGTGAAGGAAACGGGGTGCAATTGGATTGATAATGATGGGTGTTCAGATTATTTTATGTCGAGAGACGAAAATTACGCTCATGATGATGACATGAAGAAGCAATGGTGAAGGAAACAAACTCAGGTATGCTTTTGTTTTATGAGTTAATCTTTCATCATATTTGTTGCTTTTGTTTGAAAGGAATAAATACCGTTTTGTAACATAATTGTTTAAAGTTAGAGTCCATAGGTTAGTGTTAGACCCTAAATATGTTACAAAATGACAACTATAGATCTCAAACATTCAACTTTTTACCGTTAAACCCTGAATATGTTACTTCTGACAAACCACAGGGACTATATATGTAATTTACTCTTTTTCTTATGTTCTGTTTGAGAGTATGGTTGAGAGGAATACAATTGAAGTTGATGGGTGTAGCTATATTAGATATTTAGGGGTGACAATAGGTCAACTGGGTCAAATTGGTTAAAAGTTGGCCAATGCCCATTTTTAATGCATATAATCTTCTAAATCGTTTAATCATGTCTCTTTATAAAAAAAAAGTATCCAATACAAAATAAAATTAGTATAGGTCTATTGGTACCTAATAATAAAGTGCATATATCAGAACACAAATATATAAAATGGCTTAATATTAAAGAAGGTATTAAAATGAATTCATCCAACAAGTTAATTGGGTGGTTCACATAAAAGAACTAAAAAAATAAAATGGGTCAACAGTTCAATTGGGTTAAATATATTAACAGACATGAAAATAAAGCAGGTCAACATGTCAAATGGGGACCCTAGCTTTTAGGTGTATTTTTATTTTTTGATCAATAAATTTTGTTGGGGTGCCATCCTCTCTAACCCAAAAAAACCACAAATGGTCATCATTTATCAGCTATTGGTGTAGATCTTTGTTTGATCAATACTACTACTTATTTGAAAATAATCAGTTACACTAAAAACAAAAGTCAGGCATACTCACCGTGATTCAAACAAGACTTTCATTTGCATGTGCCATTGATCGTAGTTTTGGCCGGTTAGTTTCAGTAACTATGTTTGAATACAGAAGGTTTGGAAGAACCCAGACGATAGGGTTTTTGAACTGAAGTATACGGATACAACCATGCTCTTTGAAAGTATTAAGGCAGAATGGAATCATACTGGTGGATGGTTAAAAGGAGCAAAATTGCATTTCGACCTGATCAACCTGTTTGGCCAGGGTCTCACCTTATAGCTGGAACAATTTTGTAAAACTTGGATTTTGGATAGACTTCTGTGTAGTTTGTTTGTTGTTTTTGTTCTATTTGGGTTGTATTTGCTCTTATGTTATGGCTAATATAGCAGTTTTACATTAATTATGCAAAAGAATAATTGCATCAGCATTTCAATGTTCATATATTCAAGTTAGAACAAGAGGTACCATCATCTTATTTTTCAATATCATAATATTTTTGTCTACTTGCCATTTGCCAAATTATTATAATCTGGTTTATTGCTTTTAACTAAAAACTTCATGAATAGCACGGGATACCTCTTAACCCCGTCTTCGTACTGTTTTCGTAGTGTAAAAAATAAAAAATAAAAACATTTGGGTTTTATACACAGGATACCCTTGACCCCTAAAAAAATAAATTGGGACGCCTCTGAATTTTTTAGCTAGCCCCGCCACTGGTTATTTAATTGAATATTATTGGTGGGTATAAGAATTAACAATTTTTATGTGGAGGCGATGAATTTTTGTTAATCGTCATTACTTTCATTTTTTATTTGAATAATCAGAATTATTATATAATATTAAATCTTTATGTGGTGACACACGCAATAAAAATAGATACTATAATAAGACTATTTTTTATAAAAATGATGTTAAGCCAACACTTATATTTATATGCTTGTGCGTTGACCAAATTACAACCTTGGTGATTTGAAGTATGTAAAACTTTAACGTACTTTGGTCATTGTAATTGATTCCGTTACGATAAAGATGTGTCATTTAAATAACTCAAGAAAATTTAAGTTGTATGAGTTTGAATTTTATTTAATGACATAATTTGATTAATATACATTAAATTTGGCTGCCACGAAGCTCGCGGGTAATATAAATGTAGTTTAGTTAAATACTAATGTCAGTCAGATTTACATATTGAAAACATTCGACTAGCTCCTTTTTATATTGAAATGATTTCATAGGTATGACTTCTCATAACTTAAAAATGTAGTTTAGTTTAACAACTAGAAATTCTACAAGTTCTTTTACATGTGATGCTCATTTATGTAACACCCCAAAACCCGAATATTTATATTCGTTAAAATGCTGTGATATGGTACCTCAAGAAATAAACAACTAGGCTAATTAACCTACTTAGATGTATGGTTAAAACTATTAAAAGATGGAATGTAATAAAATGTTTAACAAAGCAAACAAGGGAACAAACTTGAGGGACCAAAGATGAACAAGGGGGAAAGTTATGTTTTAAGTAACAAACACACCCACACAAACACACACACATTTCGTGTGTTCTAGAACGATCAGGGGGAACTCCCCATGAACCAAACCCTAGTTCTAACATAATCATCAAATTGAGGAGTCAAATGAAGCTCAAATTCACAACCGAACATGAATTAAGGATCACCTACTCAAGGGGATCATGAGGTATGTCTCAAAATTTAGATTTATGAAGTTGTATGAAGTGGGTTATGTCTTAATCCGTGAATTGGTATGAAATTGTTCATGTATAGGTGTTAGAATCACCATATAGAACATGAATTATGCATGATTTAGCTTAATTTGATGTTTAAAGGTGAAACCCAATTGTTGGGGTGAAGATGATAGCATGGATATATCATCTAGGTCTAATTCTTGTTCAAAAATTGATGTATCATGTTATGTATGATGAATTCTTGTTAGAAGGATTGGAAGAAATGTGATAATTGTAGGTTTGATGGTTATGCATGTATGATTTGTGTTGACTAGAAGGAAGAAATTGATGAATTGTGTATGAGATTAGAATGATATGCATGAACTAGTTGTACACTATGCTTACAAGGTAGTACATATATCAAAAGTATGATGAATTATGAAGAACTTAAGATTAGATCACTTGTAAGTGATTAACAAGTAATTATGAAGTGGGTTTTAGATGATGTAATGTAAATTGAGGGTTACTGTGACAACTGCCACTTTCGGGTAATTTACTTACATTTAAAACAGTGATTTACATTATACAAGCTTGTGTTTTGAATATTCTGGCTGCATGATTACATGATATACATCTTAGAAAACTCATGGAATATTCATTGGTTATTACACATGATTCATTTTTATTGGGTACAATTGAAATAGTGCAAACAATTCATCGAAACAACTAGAGTAGTGCCTAGTGAACTAGAATGCTGACGAAAACTCCGGATTCGCAGAAAACATCTAAAATGACATCTTTAGGACTCGGGTGAGAGTCCAATATCAATTATATATTAAACCCTATATGGGAATACAAGAGTTCGATCAATAATTTACCAATGCCCGGTAGCACTAAAAACTGTCCGAAACGCGCTAAAAATGACCATTTCATGAATTGTCCGCAAAAATTCAGCAATTGTATTTTAATACAAGATGCAAAAATTGATGTTTATGCACCAATTTCATATAAAAATACTTATGGAATATCAATTACACACATAACGGAAATTTGCCCTACAACTTCCATAAGAGAACGTTTCGACTATTTATTAGTGAAACGAGCACTAAACAATTATCCGAACTACATTTTGGCACAACTAGCGAACTAGTTAATATTTTTTTTTGGTCTTGCGAAGCTAGTTTATGGTTATTACAAGTCTCGAATCATCTTGGAAAATTGCAAACCCTAAACACCAAAGTACTTACATTTTCTTATTCTTGTGAAATCTAAAAAAAATAACTAACACTTTTTACCACATGAGACCCCCCCCCCCCCCCACATTGTAACCGTGAACAAGGGGTCCCACCCCCTTGTTTATGTTGGTAAAATATCTAGTAATTACTTTGTGTTGCAAGTGGAATAAGTTTGGTGATTATTTTCAACACTTAGCCATTAAGTCTAAACCTCATTACTTCATCACTTTCATCTTTCATTACACACCAAGAACACTCCCATTATCTTCATCTTTTTCTCAAGAACACCCACAAAAACCCAATAATTTTTATCATCTCCTTCATGATCAACATGGATTTCTTTGGAACATAAGGTGATCTAAGGCTTTTGGAAGTAAAAGGAAGGATTTTTATCCATACAAAAGTGTTCTAGCATCAAGATCATCATCTTCTTAGTTCTTAATAATCTCTAAGATCATCCCTAGCCTTGTGCTAGAAGTAAGCTTCTTTATTTTTTTTTATACATATTATGTTTATGATTGTTATTATAACTAATAATAACTATATAATCATACATAATGAACAAGAAAAATACAATGAAGCAAAGATAAAAATCATGATATAATTATGTTTGTTTATATTGTGATCTTAGACTTGTTATATGCATATTAGATCTTGTTATGATGATTATGCTACAAATAAAGTGTTAGAAGATGTTGAAAGATATGATCTAAAAATTATACATGTTTATGTTAAAGGGTTTTAACATAAAGGATTAAAGGGATGATCATATCTAGTGATCTTGTGAAAGTATTTAGGGTTTTTAATTAAAAACAAGACTTTTACAAGATTATAAAAAGTAACATACAACTAGAGATTTTTATAAAAGTTGTTAAAACTAAAATGTAACTTGGTTTTTGAACTTGTTAGTATATGAAATGATCATGGTTAAAACCCTACATGATTTGGATATCATTTTGATAATTTCATGTTATAAAAGTCTCATATGTTTAGTGATGATGTTGGGTAAATTGTTGGTGATTTGATTAAGAAAATGATATGTTTAATGAAACATGGTTAAGATAAAGATGCCAAGGTTATATGGCCAATTTTTATAAAAACTTTATTTTATAAAATAACAACATTTTTGGGTAAATCTATACAAGGTTTATAAAGGATATTAAAGAAGGGTTTATAAAATAAAAGACAAGGAAAATATATATTTTTTTTGAAAATATATATTTGGCTACTTTAAACAATTTTTGTGTGATATATTACTTGGTGTATTAGTTATATATATCATGATAGGAACTTGAATCTCATGTCAACTTTAAACTCAAAACACGTTATAACAAAAGTCCTACGAGACTTCACATAATAACGCCTTAAAACGAGTTACGGACGATTCTAATAATCAGACACCAAATATGGTCAAAATGAACGACGGACGACTACTTAAGCTAATTACCAATCCGGGGAGTTACTACGACGTTAGACGATCTTTCGACACGAAATATAAATATACTATCGATAACAAATTTTCGGATGTTTATAAACTTATAAAAGCTAGTATGTTTTTATTACTAACATCTATACTTAGTTAATTTTTATAAAAAGGGTTTTTATAAAAATGAAAGGCTTACTTATATTAATGGGCTATTTTTATAAACAAATGGGCTTAATATACTTAATAGATTATTTTTTACAAATGGGCTACTTACACATAATGGGCTTAGTTTTCTTAATGGGCTTAACCTCACATTGGGCTTAACATAAACTCATGGGCTAAGCCCAAACACCAAACACATGGGCCAAAGCCCAACACTATTCAAGCCCAACACTATTCAAGCCCAACACTATTCAAGCCCAACACTATTTAGGCCCAGCACTATTTGAGGCCCAGCACTATTGAGGCCCAGCACTATTTGAGGCCCAACACTATTGAGGCCCAGCACTATTTGAGGCCCAACACTATTGAGGCCCAACACTATTTGAGGCCCAACACTATTTGAGGCCCAACACTATTGAGGCCCAACACTATTTGGGGCCCAGCACTATTTAAGCCCAATAACTTGAAAACATGGGCTTGGCCCAAAGATACCATTTTTGTGAACACAACTATACAAGTGATACATACAAGACACGAGATTCAGCGGACGAGATCCGACTATACTACTCATTCATCGAATACACAGTTAACGAACATTTGAACAACTCATACATCGAATACACAGTTAACGAACAGTAAAGACATGCAAGTCTTACACATACTCAATACACAAGACTTGTACTCAAGTTCTTTTCAAAGACCGAAGTGTCTAACAAAAATAAGAACGTTTGTAGGTCGCCACGCTATACAGGACGACCGCACGTGAGGTCTTATTTACATCTATTTTCAGGACGCGACACTGTGAGTTCATGTTCCCCTATTCATTTAAATGTTTTACAACTTTACAACTATCGGGGAGGATACATGTTCAGAGTATGTTAAAGTTAGGTAATGAAACACCATAGATCATGTGCGAATTAGGGCCATACTATAAGCACCATTAATCCAGATTGGACCAAGGAACAAAGGCTTAGATCTAATGGGTTTTGGCGAGCCCCACTCTTGGTCGTGAACCCATACAGAAGAGTGCGTTTGTGTCCCAGTCGATAGGAATCGGCATAAAATCGTCTAGGGTTGGTTTGCTTCCTCTTTCGGCACACATATTAATGTCCTTGCAAAACATTAATGATCAACGATTTCATTGACGCTTTTACATACTACAACTCACATTTTTCATACATCGTTTACAACTAAATTGCATGAATTCACCAACTTTTGTTGATGTTTTCCAAACTTAACATGTATTTCAGGGAATTAAAGGACCATGTCGGATTTTCCAGTCAAGATAACAAGTACAGGAACTCCATGCCATCTTGTGAAGGGTTTAACTATTATATTCCGCCTCTTTGCGGAAATATGATGGTTTAAACCTTTGTAGTTTATTTCAAGTTAATGTATGAAACAATAACGCTTTATTTTCATGTTAATGGTTTGTAACCGACACACTAAACTTATGTTGTAATCTTTTGAAACACTATGTAATGGCAATGGAGTATGTTTTATTCATATAGTTTGTTCATGTACATCGATATTTATGCAATGAAAACCAGACATATCACACCTTGCGTTTCCGCTATGAGCGGGTGTGACAGACTGGTATCAGAGCATCGATTGTAGTGAACCAGGATTCTTTACCGAGTCTAAGTCTACAATCACTAGGGATCTCTCACGAAAACCATCTAAACACAAATACATGGTTTCATTTGCATAAACATTTTTCATGGTCCATTTTCAACAAGAATTCATCTCATACAAGTCAAGCAAGGACATTAGTGTCTTAGTCATCTAAATGGTAGACATGCAACTTTAAGTTAATCCACACAACTCAATTAGGATAACTTAAAAATGAACCTTATGTGAAAAATACATTTTGTGTATATATGTAACGTAACAAATGCTCATACGTGTCGAACAACTTATTCCTCAGGATATCATGTCTTCCTCCGAAGGAAGTAACATTTACGACGTTGTAGACCCCATGGAGATTGTGTCTGACGATGACGTTGTGCCGGAGGTACAGGTCATCTTATCTGATAGCGACTCTACTTCTGACAACGACATGGATGATTTCCAGCCGTTCGCAATTGGTGGTGACATTTTGGACGCTCACATGTTAGGAGACATTATTGATGATGATGTGCTAGTCGTGCCCCCTCTACTTAACGAGATGGTTATTCTTGGGCACCCAGCGGGTGAACATGTGATAGAGGTTATACCCTTGGATGTCCTTCCTCTTGCCATGATGCCTTTCATTGGCGACTTCGACGAGGAGGATGATGCTGTAGTTCCTGTGATTCCAGTGGAGCATTTGGATGATGAGTTGGGAGACGGGGATGTTCATGACTTGGTTATTCTAGAGGTTGCCGCACCGGTGGTTCCGATTATTATTATCTCTTCTGATTCCGATACTGATACAGATGCTTCTTCTTATGCATCTGTTACTTCATCCGCACTGCAGGCCATTGGCCTACAGCGCAATGCAGACATTGAGTTGGATGATGCCATACCTGATGAGCCAGTTGTCCCTGCACATGATCAGGTTGTTCCTATTCTACCACATGTAGACCATACTGACGAGGCAGGACCCTCTGGACATGCTCATGTACCACCCGGAGACATGGACCTATACCCACATGATATGCCCATCACAGACCCATACCACCCGTTGCATTACCTAGTTGCTACTACCGAGTTACCGGCTCGTGTGCTCACACTTGAGCATCAGATAGACTTTGTTATACGTCGAGTTAGTGAACTCGAGGATGAGCTTACCCACCTGCTTAGCTTGGTACTTCAGGCTCCACCACCACCAGCCCATTCACCACCCCAGGATCCACCACCACCACCAGGGTCACCCCCATTACCTCCACTACCACCACAGATGCCACCAGTGGATATACCACCAGTGGATCTACCTGCCCGAGTACTGACGCTCGAGCAGCAGATTGTATTCCTGAACCGTTTGGTTCTAGATTTGGAGGGTAGGGTGTCTGATGTTCACAGGTTGTTGTTCCCTATTCCACCACCAGTTTTTCCCCCAGCATAGACTATGGTTACCGGTAGTATACTTTTGGGACGGGTAGTTATAGTCGTTTTGTGTACATATTTGATGCTCCACCAAGTTTGAAGACAGCCGACATACAGCGGAACACGCAGTTGGAAGGAAGACTTTATTATCCCTTTTGTTGTATTAGACTAGTATGACCGGGTTATGTAGCCCGAGTCTATTTTTGTTCCTTTCAAACGATTATGTAACCGGTTGACTATATATATAAATAAAACTTGGTGTTATCTATTAAATGCAAATGAGAGGTCTGGTTGGACATCTCTTATTATTTATGTTAACTTATTTACTCGCATTATATATTTGGTGGTGATATTGCTATTAATGTTATTTATATATATATATATTTTTTTTTACAAACAAAATCAACGTCTAATCTTTATCCTATTTCTCCTTTAGAAGAATCATGCCACCGAGGAAAGTTTTACGTTCACGGACAGTTAATCCACCCCCACCTCCACCAATGCCTACGACCGAGGCAGAACTGAATGCACTTATAGAACAGAGAATCGCTCAAGCTATCGCACTGTATGAGGCATCCCGTGTCGAAACAAGTGGTGGCACCGGCGGATCGGGAGGCCAGGGTCCAAGCGGTCCTTCAGGTGGAACAAATATTCCGGGTAACGTTTATTCGTTTTTATTACAACACATCGAATTTCTTTCTTAATCTATTCGTACGATTCACTGTTTGCTCATTCAAAATCCGTTGTCCAATTTCAGGGTGCACATTCAAGCAGTTTCTAGACTGCAAGCCGCTTAACTATGATGGCACAGGCGGTGCTGTGGCTTATGTGAGATGGACTGAGAAAACGGATTCCACTATCAGAATGAGCAGATGTTCTGCTAATCAGCAAGTCACTTTCGTTACTGGCTTGTTTCTCAACGAGGCCCTTACCTGGTGGAACCTACAAGTGCAAACTTTGGGTGATAACGCTGCTTATGCGTTGACTTGGGAGGAACTGAAGGAACGTATGAGGGAGAAGTACTGTTCTCGTGCTGAACTCCAGAAGTTGGAGAACGAGTTTTGGAACCTTACCATGGTCAGAGCTGATATCACGGGATATACGCAAAGATTTCACGATCTGTCCCGCGTGATTCCGTATCTTGTAACACCAGAATACAAGCGTATCGAACGCTACATCTGGGGACTTTCTGACAAGATTCGAAGTCTGGTCACTGCAGCTAAACCCACGACTATTACTCAGGCTGTGACTATAGCCGTGAGTCTTACTGAAGACGGGGTCAGGATGAAGATATTCACTGAGAAAGGTGATGACAAGAAGGAAACACATGTTGAGTCTTCCAACCGTGGAAAGAGGAGTTACTCGAATTTCAAGAGGGGAACCCGTAGTAATAACAACAACAGTAACAACAACCACAACAACAATAACAATAACCCCAACAACAACAACAACAACAACAACAGGCGACAGAACAACTCGCAAAAGGATGCAAAGGCGTTTGTAGCCACAAACGACACTGGTCCTAAGAAGTACGCTGGTACTTTACCTATGTGTGAACGATGCAAATTTCATCACGTGGGTGATTGTCGGCTTGTCAAGTGTGATAAGTGTGGCAAGCTTGGCCACCGTACTGAGTCATGTTGGGGAACGAGAAATAATACTGGATCGGGAAGTGGATTTGGTAACAAGAATGGAAACGGGAATGGTCGTAATCAAGGATGCTTTGGATGCGGAAGCAAGGATCACTACAAGAGAGACTGTCCTAAAGAAATTCAAGCTCATGGTCGATCTTTTGTGATTGGGGCCAAAGATGCGCGCCAAGACCCTAATGTGGTCACTGGTACGTTTCTTCTAAATGATCATTTCGCATCCATATTATTTGATACCGGAGCCGATTTTAGTTTTATCTCTATAGAATTTAAAAATATTCTGGGCTTGGAACCTAGTAAGCTAGATGTTCCATATTCTATAGAATTGGCTAACGGTAGACTAATAGAGACGGGAGAAGTTGTTAAGGAGTGTACCTTAGAACTTGGCGAACAAAAATTCAATATCGATCTCTTACCCGTTGAATTGGGTAGTTTCGACGTAGTGGTTGGCATGGATTGGCTATCCAACAATCGAGCCGAAGTCGTTTGCCACGAGAAGATCATTCGCCTACCACTACCGAATGAAGAGACACTTGTTATACATGGAGAGAAGCGTGACACCCCATTGCGGATCATCAATTGCATGAAAGCGCAGAAATACTTACGGAAAGGTTATATTGCCTTTCTAGCGCATGTTGTAGACAAGAAGGCCGATGGGCCGAAGTTGACCGATATTCCGGTAGTAAAAGAATTTCCTGAAGTCTTTCCTGAAGACTTGCCAGGACTACCGCCTTATCGACAAGTCGAATTTCATATCGACTTGGTACCAGGAGCCGCACCCGTAGCTAAATCTCCATATCGATTAGCACCTTCTGAAATGCAGGAATTGTCCACACAACTTCAAGAGTTGTTGGATAAGGGATTCATCAGACCGAGTTTCTCGCCTTGGGGAGCTCCAGTTCTTTTTGTGAAAAAGAAGGACGGGACATTCAGAATGTGTATCGACTACAGAGAGTTGAATAAACTCACCATCAAGAATCGGTATCCACTACCGAGGATTGATGACTTATTCGATCAACTTCAAGGGTCGAGTTTTTATTCAAAGATAGACTTACGATCGGGGTATCATCAGTTACGGATTCAAGAAGAAAGCATACCGAAAACGGCTTTTCGGACTCGTTACGGTCACTACGAGTTTCTCGTTATGCCTTTTGGTTTAACGAACGCACCGGCGGTCTTCATGGATTTAATGAACCGCGTGTGCAAGCCGTATCTCGACAAATTCGTCATAGTGTTCATTGACGACATCTTGATATACTCACGATCGGCAGCCGAGCATGAACAACATTTGAGAACCATCCTAGAACTACTCAAACAAGAGAAACTATACGCAAAGTTTTCCAAATGTGAGTTTTGGATTCGTGAAGTACAATTTCTCGGGCATATAGTGAACGAGAAGGGTATTCAAGTAGACCCGTCGAAGATTGAATCGATTAAGAATTGGGAAGCGCCCAAGACTCCTACTGAAGTACGACAATTTTTGGGCTTAGCGGGATATTATCGGAGATTTATTGAGAATTTTTCAAAGATTGCTCAACCGCTAACTTCTCTTACACAGAAAGACAGGAAATTCGATTGGGGAGAGAAACAAGAAGCAGCATTTCAACATCTTAAAAACAAGTTGTGCATTGCACCAATCTTATCATTACCCGACGGTACCGATGACTTTGTGGTATACTGTGATGCTTCACATCAAGGTTTGGGTTGTGTACTCATGCAACGTAAAAAGGTTATCGCGTACGCGTCCCGCCAACTGAAAGTTCACGAGAAGAACTATACCACGCACGACCTAGAGCTAGGCGCGGTGGTATTTGCTTTGAAAATTTGGCGGCATTACTTATATGGTACACAGTGCACTATTTTCACAGATCATAGGAGTCTACAACACATATTCAACCAAAAAGAATTAAATATGCGTCAGCGACGTTGGGTTGAATTATTAAACGACTATGATTGTGAAATCAAGTACCATCCGGGCAAGGCGAACGTTGTAGCGGACGCCTTGAGCCGCAAGGAACGAGTTAAAACACTAAGAGTGCGAGCACTAGAGATGACGATTCACACAGACCTTACCGCACGAATTCGAAATGCACAACAAGAAGCGCTCAAGGAAGAACATATTCTAGAAGAATCACTTCGAGGCATGGAAAAACAGTTAGTACCAAAGGAGGATGGAACTTTGTACCTTGCGGGTAGAGTTTGGGTTCCATTCTTTGGAGGTCTCCGAGATCTCATTTTTGAGGAAGCACATAGGTCAAAGTACTCGATCCATCCTGGATCAGATAAGATGTACCACGACTTAAAAGAGTACTATTGGTGGCCTAACCTCAAAAAGGATATTGCTAGCTATGTTGGAAAATGCTTGACCTGCGCGAAGGTCAAGGCAGAGTATCAGAAACCATCTGGGTTATTACAACAACCCGAGATTCCCGCTTGGAAATGGGAACAAATATCCATGGACTTCATTACGAAGTTACCCAGGACCTCGAAAGGTCATGACATGATATGGGTAATCGTCGATAGATTGACAAAGTCCGCACACTTCTTACCGATTCGGGAGAAGGATAGTACTGAGAAACTAGCGGAAATCTATCTCAGAGAAATAGTGGCTCGTCATGGAGTGCCTATTTCAATCATTTCGGACCGAGACGGTCGTTTTGTTTCAAGAATATGGAATTCATTTCAACAGGCCTTTGGATCTCAATTGAATCTAAGTACGGCCTTTCATCCACAAACTGACGGCCAGAGCGAACGGACAATCCAAACACTCGAAGATATGCTTCGTGCATGTGTTATGGATTTAGGTGGCAATTGGGATAATCATCTACCTCTAGTTGAGTTTTCCTACAATAACAGCTACCATACAAGTATACGAGCTGCACCGTTTGAAGCTCTTTATGGTCGAAAGTGTCGCTCTCCGCTATGTTGGGCGGAAACGGGCGATAGTCAATTAATTGGTCCGGAACTAGTCCAAGATACTACGGATAAAATTTTTCAGATCCGAGACCGTATCAAGGCGGCTCGCGATCGACAAAAGCTCTACGCTGATGGAAAACGAAAACAAGCATCTTTCGAGGTTGGAGAAAAAAGCTTTGTTGAAGGTCTCACCTTGGAAAGGCGTAGTGAGGTTCGGTAAACGTGGAAAGCTTAACCCGCGTTACATTGGACCATTTGAAATCTTAGAAAAGATTGGCACTGTTGCCTACAAGTTGAAGTTACCTGATGAACTTAGCAGTGTACACCACACGTTTCATGTGTCAAATCTTAAAAAGAGTCCAATACAAGTAACCGTTGCCATTCCTGTGAATGAAATTCACATTGACGACAAACTCCATTTCACTGAAGAACCTGTTGAGGTCACGGACTGGAAGGTCAATAAAACACGGAGAAGTCGTATCAAATTGGTAAAGGTTCGTTGGAACTCCCGTCACGGACCCGAGTATACTTGGGAACGTGAAGACCGAATGAAGGAAAAATATCCCCACCTATTTCCGAAAACTCCTGCAAAGAATAACAAAGCTAGAATTTCGGGACGAAATTCTAAATAACAAGGGGAGAATGTGACAACTGCCACTTTCGGGTAATTTACTTACATTTAAAACAGTGATTTACATTATACAAGCTTGTGTTTTGAATATTCTGGCTGCATGATTACATGATATACATCTTAGAAAACTCATGGAATATTCATTGGTTATTACACATGATTCATTTTTATTGGGTACAATTGAAATAGTGCAAACAATTCATCGAAACAACTAGAGTAGTGCCTAGTGAACTAGAATGCTGACGAAAACTCCGGATTCGCAGAAAACATCTAAAATGACATCTTTAGGACTCGGGTGAGAGTCCAATATCAATTATATATTAAACCCTATATGGGAATACAAGAGTTCGATCAATAATTTACCAATGCCCGGTAGCACTAAAAACTGTCCGAAACGCGCTAAAAATGACCATTTCATGAATTGTCCGCAAAAATTCAGCAATTGTATTTTAATACAAGATGCAAAAATTGATGTTTATGCACCAATTTCATATAAAAATACTTATGGAATATCAATTACACACATAACGGAAATTTGCCCTACAACTTCCATAAGAGAACGTTTCGACTATTTATTAGTGAAACGAGCACTAAACAATTATCCGAACTACATTTTGGCACAACTAGCGAACTAGTTAATATTTTTTTTTTGGTCTTGCGAAGCTAGTTTATGGTTATTACAAGTCTCGAATCATCTTGGAAAATTGCAAACCCTAAACACCAAAGTACTTACATTTTCTTATTCTTGTGAAATCTAAAAAAAATAACTAACACTTTTTACCACATGAGACCCCCCCCCCCCCACATTGTAACCGTGAACAAGGGGTCCCACCCCCTTGTTTATGTTGGTAAAATATCTAGTAATTACTTTGTGTTGCAAGTGGAATAAGTTTGGTGATTATTTTCAACACTTAGCCATTAAGTCTAAACCTCATTACTTCATCACTTTCATCTTTCATTACACACCAAGAACACTCCCATTATCTTCATCTTTTTCTCAAGAACACCCACAAAAACCCAATAATTTTTATCATCTCCTTCATGATCAACATGGATTTCTTTGGAACATAAGGTGATCTAAGGCTTTTGGAAGTAAAAGGAAGGATTTTTATCCATACAAAAGTGTTCTAGCATCAAGATCATCATCTTCTTAGTTCTTAATAATCTCTAAGATCATCCCTAGCCTTGTGCTAGAAGTAAGCTTCTTTATTTTTTTTTATACATATTATGTTTATGATTGTTATTATAACTAATAATAACTATATAATCATACATAATGAACAAGAAAAATACAATGAAGCAAAGATAAAAATCATGATATAATTATGTTTGTTTATATTGTGATCTTAGACTTGTTATATGCATATTAGATCTTGTTATGATGATTATGCTACAAATAAAGTGTTAGAAGATGTTGAAAGATATGATCTAAAAATTATACATGTTTATGTTAAAGGGTTTTAACATAAAGGATTAAAGGGATGATCATATCTAGTGATCTTGTGAAAGTATTTAGGGTTTTTAATTAAAAACAAGACTTTTACAAGATTATAAAAAGTAACATACAACTAGAGATTTTTATAAAAGTTGTTAAAACTAAAATGTAACTTGGTTTTTGAACTTGTTAGTATATGAAATGATCATGGTTAAAACCCTACATGATTTGGATATCATTTTGATAATTTCATGTTATAAAAGTCTCATATGTTTAGTGATGATGTTGGGTAAATTGTTGGTGATTTGATTAAGAAAATGATATGTTTAATGAAACATGGTTAAGATAAAGATGCCAAGGTTATATGGCCAATTTTTATAAAAACTTTATTTTATAAAATAACAACATTTTTGGGTAAATCTATACAAGGTTTATAAAGGATATTAAAGAAGGGTTTATAAAATAAAAGACAAGGAAAATATATATTTTTTTTGAAAATATATATTTGGCTACTTTAAACAATTTTTGTGTGATATATTACTTGGTGTATTAGTTATATATATCATGATAGGAACTTGAATCTCATGTCAACTTTAAACTCAAAACACGTTATAACAAAAGTCCTACGAGACTTCACATAATAACGCCTTAAAACGAGTTACGGACGATTCTAATAATCAGACACCAAATATGGTCAAAATGAACGACGGACGACTACTTAAGCTAATTACCAATCCGGGGAGTTACTACGACGTTAGACGATCTTTCGACACGAAATATAAATATACTATCGATAACAAATTTTCGGATGTTTATAAACTTATAAAAGCTAGTATGTTTTTATTACTAACATCTATACTTAGTTAATTTTTATAAAAAGGGTTTTTATAAAAATGAAAGGCTTACTTATATTAATGGGCTATTTTTATAAACAAATGGGCTTAATATACTTAATAGATTATTTTTTACAAATGGGCTACTTACACATAATGGGCTTAGTTTTCTTAATGGGCTTAACCTCACATTGGGCTTAACATAAACTCATGGGCTAAGCCCAAACACCAAACACATGGGCCAAAGCCCAACACTATTCAAGCCCAACACTATTCAAGCCCAACACTATTTAGGCCCAGCACTATTTAGGCCCAGCACTATTTGAGGCCCAACACTATTGAGGCCCAGCACTATTTGAGGCCCAACACTATTGAGGCCCAGCACTATTTGAGGCCCAACACTATTGAGGCCCAACACTATTTGAGGCCCAACACTATTTGAGGCCCAACACTATTGAGGCCCAACACTATTTGGGGCCCAGCACTATTTAAGCCCAATAACTTGAAAACATGGGCTTGGCCCAAAGATACCATTTTTGTGAACACAACTATACAAGTGATACATACAAGACACGAGATTCAGCGGACGAGATCCGACTATACTACTCATTCATCGAATACACAGTTAACGAACATTTGAACAACTCATACATCGAATACACAGTTAACGAACAGTAAAGACATGCAAGTCTTACACATACTCAATACACAAGACTTGTACTCAAGTTCTTTTCAAAGACCGAAGTGTCTAACAAAAATAAGAACGTTTGTAGGTCGCCACGCTATACAGGACGACCGCACGTGAGGTCTTATTTACATCTATTTTCAGGACGCGACACTGTGAGTTCATGTTCCCCTATTCATTTAAATGTTTTACAACTTTACAACTATCGGGGAGGATACATGTTCAGAGTATGTTAAAGTTAGGTAATGAAACACCATAGATCATGTGCGAATTAGGGCCATACTATAAGCACCATTAATCCAGATTGGACCAAGGAACAAAGGCTTAGATCTAATGGGTTTTGGCGAGCCCCACTCTTGGTCGTGAACCCATACAGAAGAGTGCGTTTGTGTCCCAGTCGATAGGAATCGGCATAAAATCGTCTAGGGTTGGTTTGCTTCCTCTTTCGGCACACATATTAATGTCCTTGCAAAACATTAATGATCAACGATTTCATTGACGCTTTTACATACTACAACTCACATTTTTCATACATCGTTTACAACTAAATTGCATGAATTCACCAACTTTTGTTGATGTTTTCCAAACTTAACATGTATTTCAGGGAATTAAAGGACCATGTCGGATTTTCCAGTCAAGATAACAAGTACAGGAACTCCATGCCATCTTGTGAAGGGTTTAACTATTATATTCCGCCTCTTTGCGGAAATATGATGGTTTAAACCTTTGTAGTTTATTTCAAGTTAATGTATGAAACAATAACGCTTTATTTTCATGTTAATGGTTTGTAACCGACACACTAAACTTATGTTGTAATCTTTTGAAACACTATGTAATGGCAATGGAGTATGTTTTATTCATATAGTTTGTTCATGTACATCGATATTTATGCAATGAAAACCAGACATATCACACCTTGCGTTTCCGCTATGAGCGGGTGTGACAGACTGGTATCAGAGCATCGATTGTAGTGAACCAGGATTCTTTACCGAGTCTAAGTCTTCAATCACTAGGGATCTCTCACGAAAACCATCTAAACACAAATACATGGTTTCATTTGCATAAACATTTTTCATGGTCCATTTTCAACAAGAATTCATCTCATACAAGTCAAGCAAGGACATTAGTGTCTTAGTCATCTAAATGGTAGACATGCAACTTTAAGTTAATCCACACAACTCAATTAGGATAACTTAAAAATGAACCTTATGTGAAAAATACATTTTGTGTATATATGTAACGTAACAAATGCTCATACGTGTCGAACAACTTATTCCTCAGGATATCATGTCTTCCTCCGAAGGAAGTAACATTTACGACGTTGTAGACCCCATGGAGATTGTGTCTGACGATGACGTTGTGCCGGAGGTACAGGTCATCTTATCTGATAGCGACTCTACTTCTGACAACGACATGGATGATTTCCAGCCGTTCGCAATTGGTGGTGACATTTTGGACGCTCACATGTTAGGAGACATTATTGATGATGATGTGCTAGTCGTGCCCCCTCTACTTAACGAGATGGTTATTCTTGGGCACCCAGCGGGTGAACATGTGATAGAGGTTATACCCTTGGATGTCCTTCCTCTTGCCATGATGCCTTTCATTGGCGACTTCGACGAGGAGGACGATGCTGTAGTTCCTGTGATTCCAGTGGAGCATTTGGATGATGAGTTGGGAGACGGGGATGTTCATGACTTGGTTATTCTAGAGGTTGCCGCACCGGTGGTTCCGATTATTATTATCTCTTCTGATTCCGATACTGATACAGATGCTTCTTCTTATGCATCTGTTACTTCATCCGCACTGCAGGCCATTGGCCTACAGCGCAATGCAGACATTGAGTTGGATGATGCCATACCTGATGAGCCAGTTGTCCCTGCACATGATCAGGTTGTTCCTATTCTACCACATGTAGACCATACTGACGAGGCAGGACCCTCTGGACATGCTCATGTACCACCCGGAGACATGGACCTATACCCACATGATATGCCCATCACAGACCCATACCACCCGTTGCATTACCTAGTTGCTACTACCGAGTTACCGGCTCGTGTGCTCACACTTGAGCATCAGATAGACTTTGTTATACGTCGAGTTAGTGAACTCGAGGATGAGCTTACCCACCTGCTTAGCTTGGTACTTCAGGCTCCACCACCACCAGCCCATTCACCACCCCAGGATCCACCACCACCACCAGGGTCACCCCCATTACCTCCACTACCACCACAGATGCCACCAGTGGATATACCACCAGTGGATCTACCTGCCCGAGTACTGACGCTCGAGCAGCAGATTGTATTCCTGAACCGTTTGGTTCTAGATTTGGAGGGTAGGGTGTCTGATGTTCACAGGTTGTTGTTCCCTATTCCACCACCAGTTTTTCCCCCAGCATAGACTATGGTTACCGGTAGTATACTTTTGGGACGGGTAGTTATAGTCGTTTTGTGTACATATTTGATGCTCCACCAAGTTTGAAGACAGCCGACATACAGCGGAACACGCAGTTGGAAGGAAGACTTTATTATCCCTTTTGTTGTATTAGACTAGTATGACCGGGTTATGTAGCCCGAGTCTATTTTTGTTCCTTTCAAACGATTATGTAACCGGTTGACTATATATATAAATAAAACTTGGTGTTATCTATTAAATGCAAATGAGAGGTCTGGTTGGACATCTCTTATTATTTATGTTAACTTATTTACTCGCATTATATATTTGGTGGTGATATTGCTATTAATGTTATTTATATATATATATATTTTTTTTTTACAAACAAAATCAACGTCTAATCTTTATCCTATTTCTCCTTTAGAAGAATCATGCCACCGAGGAAAGTTTTACGTTCACGGACAGTTAATCCACCCCCACCTCCACCAATGCCTACGACCGAGGCAGAACTGAATGCACTTATAGAACAGAGAATCGCTCAAGCTATCGCACTGTATGAGGCATCCCGTGTCGAAACAAGTGGTGGCACCGGCGGATCGGGAGGCCAGGGTCCAAGCGGTCCTTCAGGTGGAACAAATATTCCGGGTAACGTTTATTCGTTTTTATTACAACACATCGAATTTCTTTCTTAATCTATTCGTACGATTCACTGTTTGCTCATTCAAAATCCGTTGTCCAATTTCAGGGTGCACATTCAAGCAGTTTCTAGACTGCAAGCCGCTTAACTATGATGGCACAGGCGGTGCTGTGGCTTATGTGAGATGGACTGAGAAAACGGATTCCACTATCAGAATGAGCAGATGTTCTGCTAATCAGCAAGTCACTTTCGTTACTGGCTTGTTTCTCAACGAGGCCCTTACCTGGTGGAACCTACAAGTGCAAACTTTGGGTGATAACGCTGCTTATGCGTTGACTTGGGAGGAACTGAAGGAACGTATGAGGGAGAAGTACTGTTCTCGTGCTGAACTCCAGAAGTTGGAGAACGAGTTTTGGAACCTTACCATGGTCAGAGCTGATATCACGGGATATACGCAAAGATTTCACGATCTGTCCCGCGTGATTCCGTATCTTGTAACACCAGAATACAAGCGTATCGAACGCTACATCTGGGGACTTTCTGACAAGATTCGAAGTCTGGTCACTGCAGCTAAACCCACGACTATTACTCAGGCTGTGACTATAGCCGTGAGTCTTACTGAAGACGGGGTCAGGATGAAGATATTCACTGAGAAAGGTGATGACAAGAAGGAAACACATGTTGAGTCTTCCAACCGTGGAAAGAGGAGTTACTCGAATTTCAAGAGGGGAACCCGTAGTAATAACAACAACAGTAACAACAACCACAACAACAATAACAATAACCCCAACAACAACAACAACAACAACAACAGGCGACAGAACAACTCGCAAAAGGATGCAAAGGCGTTTGTAGCCACAAACGACACTGGTCCTAAGAAGTACGCTGGTACTTTACCTATGTGTGAACGATGCAAATTTCATCACGTGGGTGATTGTCGGCTTGTCAAGTGTGATAAGTGTGGCAAGCTTGGCCACCGTACTGAGTCATGTTGGGGAACGAGAAATAATACTGGATCGGGAAGTGGATTTGGTAACAAGAATGGAAACGGGAATGGTCGTAATCAAGGATGCTTTGGATGCGGAAGCAAGGATCACTACAAGAGAGACTGTCCTAAAGAAATTCAAGCTCATGGTCGATCTTTTGTGATTGGGGCCAAAGATGCGCGCCAAGACCCTAATGTGGTCACTGGTACGTTTCTTCTAAATGATCATTTCGCATCCATATTATTTGATACCGGAGCCGATTTTAGTTTTATCTCTATAGAATTTAAAAATATTCTGGGCTTGGAACCTAGTAAGCTAGATGTTCCATATTCTATAGAATTGGCTAACGGTAGACTAATAGAGACGGGAGAAGTTGTTAAGGAGTGTACCTTAGAACTTGGCGAACAAAAATTCAATATCGATCTCTTACCCGTTGAATTGGGTAGTTTCGACGTAGTGGTTGGCATGGATTGGCTATCCAACAATCGAGCCGAAGTCGTTTGCCACGAGAAGATCATTCGCCTACCACTACCGAATGAAGAGACACTTGTTATACATGGAGAGAAGCGTGACACCCCATTGCGGATCATCAATTGCATGAAAGCGCAGAAATACTTACGGAAAGGTTATATTGCCTTTCTAGCGCATGTTGTAGACAAGAAGGCCGATGGGCCGAAGTTGACCGATATTCCGGTAGTAAAAGAATTTCCTGAAGTCTTTCCTGAAGACTTGCCAGGACTACCGCCTTATCGACAAGTCGAATTTCATATCGACTTGGTACCAGGAGCCGCACCCGTAGCTAAATCTCCATATCGATTAGCACCTTCTGAAATGCAGGAATTGTCCACACAACTTCAAGAGTTGTTGGATAAGGGATTCATCAGACCGAGTTTCTCGCCTTGGGGAGCTCCAGTTCTTTTTGTGAAAAAGAAGGACGGGACATTCAGAATGTGTATCGACTACAGAGAGTTGAATAAACTCACCATCAAGAATCGGTATCCACTACCGAGGATTGATGACTTATTCGATCAACTTCAAGGGTCGAGTTTTTATTCAAAGATAGACTTACGATCGGGGTATCATCAGTTACGGATTCAAGAAGAAAGCATACCGAAAACGGCTTTTCGGACTCGTTACGGTCACTACGAGTTTCTCGTTATGCCTTTTGGTTTAACGAACGCACCGGCGGTCTTCATGGATTTAATGAACCGCGTGTGCAAGCCGTATCTCGACAAATTCGTCATAGTGTTCATTGACGACATCTTGATATACTCACGATCGGCAGCCGAGCATGAACAACATTTGAGAACCATCCTAGAACTACTCAAACAAGAGAAACTATACGCAAAGTTTTCCAAATGTGAGTTTTGGATTCGTGAAGTACAATTTCTCGGGCATATAGTGAACGAGAAGGGTATTCAAGTAGACCCGTCGAAGATTGAATCGATTAAGAATTGGGAAGCGCCCAAGACTCCTACTGAAGTACGACAATTTTTGGGCTTAGCGGGATATTATCGGAGATTTATTGAGAATTTTTCAAAGATTGCTCAACCGCTAACTTCTCTTACACAGAAAGACAGGAAATTCGATTGGGGAGAGAAACAAGAAGCAGCATTTCAACATCTTAAAAAACAAGTTGTGCATTGCACCAATCTTATCATTACCCGACGGTACCGATGACTTTGTGGTATACTGTGATGCTTCACATCAAGGTTTGGGTTGTGTACTCATGCAACGTAAAAAGGTTATCGCGTACGCGTCCCGCCAACTGAAAAGTTCACGAGAAGAACTATACCACGCACGACCTAGAGCTAGGCGCGGTGGTATTTGCTTTGAAAATTTGGCGGCATTACTTATATGGTACACAGTGCACTATTTTCACAGATCATAGGAGTCTACAACACATATTCAACCAAAAAGAATTAAATATGCGTCAGCGACGTTGGGTTGAATTATTAAACGACTATGATTGTGAAATCAAGTACCATCCGGGCAAGGCGAACGTTGTAGCGGACGCCTTGAGCCGCAAGGAACGAGTTAAAACACTAAGAGTGCGAGCACTAGAGATGACGATTCACACAGACCTTACCGCACGAATTCGAAATGCACAACAAGAAGCGCTCAAGGAAGAACATATTCTAGAAGAATCACTTCGAGGCATGGAAAAACAGTTAGTACCAAAGGAGGATGGAACTTTGTACCTTGCGGGTAGAGTTTGGGTTCCATTCTTTGGAGGTCTCCGAGATCTCATTTTTGAGGAAGCACATAGGTCAAAGTACTCGATCCATCCTGGATCAGATAAGATGTACCACGACTTAAAGAGTACTATTGGTGGCCTAACCTCAAAAAGGATATTGCTAGCTATGTTGGAAAATGCTTGACCTGCGCGAAGGTCAAGGCAGAGTATCAGAAACCATCTGGGTTATTACAACAACCCGAGATTCCCGCTTGGAAATGGGAACAAATATCCATGGACTTCATTACGAAGTTACCCAGGACCTCGAAAGGTCATGACATGATATGGGTAATCGTCGATAGATTGACAAAGTCCGCACACTTCTTACCGATTCGGGAGAAGGATAGTACTGAGAAACTAGCGGAAATCTATCTCAGAGAAATAGTGGCTCGTCATGGAGTGCCTATTTCAATCATTTCGGACCGAGACGGTCGTTTTGTTTCAAGAATATGGAATTCATTTCAACAGGCCTTTGGATCTCAATTGAATCTAAGTACGGCCTTTCATCCACAAACTGACGGCCAGAGCGAACGGACAATCCAAACACTCGAAGATATGCTTCGTGCATGTGTTATGGATTTAGGTGGCAATTGGGATAATCATCTACCTCTAGTTGAGTTTTCCTACAATAACAGCTACCATACAAGTATACGAGCTGCACCGTTTGAAGCTCTTTATGGTCGAAAGTGTCGCTCTCCGCTATGTTGGGCGGAAACGGGCGATAGTCAATTAATTGGTCCGGAACTAGTCCAAGATACTACGGATAAAATTTTTCAGATCCGAGACCGTATCAAGGCGGCTCGCGATCGACAAAAGCTCTACGCTGATGGAAAACGAAAACAAGCATCTTTCGAGGTTGGAGAAAAAAGCTTTGTTGAAGGTCTCACCTTGGAAAGGCGTAGTGAGGTTCGGTAAACGTGGAAAGCTTAACCCGCGTTACATTGGACCATTTGAAATCTTAGAAAAGATTGGCACTGTTGCCTACAAGTTGAAGTTACCTGATGAACTTAGCAGTGTACACCACACGTTTCATGTGTCAAATCTTAAAAAGAGTCCCAATACAAGTAACCGTTGCCATTCCTGTGAATGAAATTCACATTGACGACAAACTCCATTTCACTGAAGAACCTGTTGAGGTCACGGACTGGAAGGTCAATAAAACACGGAGAAGTCGTATCAAATTGGTAAAGGTTCGTTGGAACTCCCGTCACGGACCCGAGTATACTTGGGAACGTGAAGACCGAATGAAGGAAAAATATCCCCACCTATTTCCGAAAACTCCTGCAAAGAATAACAAAGCTAGAATTTCGGGACGAAATTCTAAATAACAAGGGGAGAATGTGACAACTGCCACTTTCGGGTAATTTACTTACATTTAAAACAGTGATTTACATTATACAAGCTTGTGTTTTGAATATTCTGGCTGCATGATTACATGATATACATCTTAGAAAACTCATGGAATATTCATTGGTTATTACACATGATTCATTTTTATTGGGTACAATTGAAATAGTGCAAACAATTCATCGAAACAACTAGAGTAGTGCCTAGTGAACTAGAATGCTGACGAAAACTCCGGATTCGCAGAAAACATCTAAAATGACATCTTTAGGACTCGGGTGAGAGTCCAATATCAATTATATATTAAACCCTATATGGGAATACAAGAGTTCGATCAATAATTTACCAATGCCCGGTAGCACTAAAAACTGTCCGAAACGCGCTTAAAAATGACCATTTCATGAATTGTCCGCAAAAAATTCAGCAATTGTATTTTAATACAAGATGCAAAAATTGATGTTTATGCACCAATTTCATATAAAAATACTTATGGAATATCAATTACACACATAACGGAAATTTGCCCTACAACTTCCATAAGAGAACGTTTCGACTATTTATTAGTGAAACGAGCACTAAACAATTATCCGAACTACATTTTGGCACAACTAGCGAACTAGTTAATATTTTTTTTTGGTCTTGCGAAGCTAGTTTATGGTTATTACAAGTCTCGAATCATCTTGGAAAATTGCAAACCCTAAACACCAAAGTACTTACATTTTCTTATTCTTGTGAAATCTAAAAAAAATAACTAACACTTTTTACCACATGAGACCCCCCCCCCCCCCCCCCACATTGTAACCGTGAACAAGGGGTCCCACCCCCTTGTTTATGTTGGTAAAATATCTAGTAATTACTTTGTGTTGCAAGTGGAATAAGTTTGGTGATTATTTTCAACACTTAGCCATTAAGTCTAAACCTCATTACTTCATCACTTTCATCTTTCATTACACACCAAGAACACTCCCATTATCTTCATCTTTTTCTCAAGAACACCCACAAAAACCCAATAATTTTTATCATCTCCTTCATGATCAACATGGATTTCTTTGGAACATAAGGTGATCTAAGGCTTTTGGAAGTAAAAGGAAGGATTTTTATCCATACAAAAGTGTTCTAGCATCAAGATCATCATCTTCTTAGTTCTTAATAATCTCTAAGATCATCCCTAGCCTTGTGCTAGAAGTAAGCTTCTTTATTTTTTTTTATACATATTATGTTTATGATTGTTATTATAACTAATAATAACTATATAATCATACATAATGAACAAGAAAAATACAATGAAGCAAAGATAAAAATCATGATATAATTATGTTTGTTTATATTGTGATCTTAGACTTGTTATATGCATATTAGATCTTGTTATGATGATTATGCTACAAATAAAGTGTTAGAAGATGTTGAAAGATATGATCTAAAAATTATACATGTTTATGTTAAAGGGTTTTAACATAAAGGATTAAAGGGATGATCATATCTAGTGATCTTGTGAAAGTATTTAGGGTTTTTAATTAAAAACAAGACTTTTACAAGATTATAAAAAGTAACATACAACTAGAGATTTTTATAAAAGTTGTTAAAACTAAAATGTAACTTGGTTTTTGAACTTGTTAGTATATGAAATGATCATGGTTAAAACCCTACATGATTTGGATATCATTTTGATAATTTCATGTTATAAAAGTCTCATATGTTTAGTGATGATGTTGGGTAAATTGTTGGTGATTTGATTAAGAAAATGATATGTTTAATGAAACATGGTTAAGATAAAGATGCCAAGGTTATATGGCCAATTTTTATAAAAACTTTATTTTATAAAATAACAACATTTTTGGGTAAATCTATACAAGGTTTATAAAGGATATTAAAGAAGGGTTTATAAAATAAAAGACAAGGAAAATATATATTTTTTTTGAAAATATATATTTGGCTACTTTAAACAATTTTTGTGTGATATATTACTTGGTGTATTAGTTATATATATCATGATAGGAACTTGAATCTCATGTCAACTTTAAACTCAAAACACGTTATAACAAAAGTCCTACGAGACTTCACATAATAACGCCTTAAAACGAGTTACGGACGATTCTAATAATCAGACACCAAATATGGTCAAAATGAACGACGGACGACTACTTAAGCTAATTACCAATCCGGGGAGTTACTACGACGTTAGACGATCTTTCGACACGAAATATAAATATACTATCGATAACAAATTTTCGGATGTTTATAAACTTATAAAAGCTAGTATGTTTTTATTACTAACATCTATACTTAGTTAATTTTTATAAAAAGGGTTTTTATAAAAATGAAAGGCTTACTTATATTAATGGGCTATTTTTATAAACAAATGGGCTTAATATACTTAATAGATTATTTTTTACAAATGGGCTACTTACACATAATGGGCTTAGTTTTCTTAATGGGCTTAACCTCACATTGGGCTTAACATAAACTCATGGGCTAAGCCCAAACACCAAACACATGGGCCAAAGCCCAACACTATTCAAGCCCAACACTATTCAAGCCCAACACTATTTAGGCCCAGCACTATTTGAGGCCCAACACTATTGAGGCCCAGCACTATTTGAGGCCCAACACTATTGAGGCCCAGCACTATTTGAGGCCCAACACTATTGAGGCCCAACACTATTTGAGGCCCAACACTATTTGAGGCCCAACACTATTGAGGCCCAACACTATTTGGGGCCCAGCACTATTTAAGCCCAATAACTTGAAAACATGGGCTTGGCCCAAAGATACCATTTTTGTGAACACAACTATACAAGTGATACATACAAGACACGAGATTCAGCGGACGAGATCCGACTATACTACTCATTCATCGAATACACAGTTAACGAACATTTGAACAACTCATACATCGAATACACAGTTAACGAACAGTAAAGACATGCAAGTCTTACACATACTCAATACACAAGACTTGTACTCAAGTTCTTTTCAAAGACCGAAGTGTCTAACAAAAATAAGAACGTTTGTAGGTCGCCACGCTATACAGGACGACCGCACGTGAGGTCTTATTTACATCTATTTTCAGGACGCGACACTGTGAGTTCATGTTCCCCTATTCATTTAAATGTTTTACAACTTTACAACTATCGGGGAGGATACATGTTCAGAGTATGTTAAAGTTAGGTAATGAAACACCATAGATCATGTGCGAATTAGGGCCATACTATAAGCACCATTAATCCAGATTGGACCAAGGAACAAAGGCTTAGATCTAATGGGTTTTGGCGAGCCCCACTCTTGGTCGTGAACCCATACAGAAGAGTGCGTTTGTGTCCCAGTCGATAGGAATCGGCATAAAATCGTCTAGGGTTGGTTTGCTTCCTCTTTCGGCACACAT
Organism: Helianthus tuberosus; assembly: GCA_030545235.1. Classification (NCBI taxonomy): domain Eukaryota; kingdom Viridiplantae; phylum Streptophyta; class Magnoliopsida; order Asterales; family Asteraceae; genus Helianthus; species Helianthus tuberosus. The sequence continues at coordinate 82,255,809 of CM060428.1, read as the reverse complement.
ATTAATGTCCTTGCAAAACATTAATGATCAACGATTTCATTGACGCTTTTACATACTACAACTCACATTTTTCATACATCGTTTACAACTAAATTGCATGAATTCACCAACTTTTGTTGATGTTTTCCAAACTTAACATGTATTTCAGGGAATTAAAGGACCATGTCGGATTTTCCAGTCAAGATAACAAGTACAGGAACTCCATGCCATCTTGTGAAGGGTTTAACTATTATATTCCGCCTCTTTGCGGAAATATGATGGTTTAAACCTTTGTAGTTTATTTCAAGTTAATGTATGAAACAATAACGCTTTATTTTCATGTTAATGGTTTGTAACCGACACACTAAACTTATGTTGTAATCTTTTGAAACACTATGTAATGGCAATGGAGTATGTTTTATTCATATAGTTTGTTCATGTACATCGATATTTATGCAATGAAAACCAGACAGATCACACCTTGCGTTTCCGCTATGAGCGGGTGTGACAGACTGGTATCAGAGCATCGATTGTAGTGAACCAGGATTCTTTACCGAGTCTAAGTCTTCAATCACTAGGGATCTCTCACGAAAACCATCTAAACACAAATACATGGTTTCATTTGCATAAACATTTTTCATGGTCCATTTTCAACAAGAATTCATCTCATACAAGTCAAGCAAGGACATTAGTGTCTTAGTCATCTAAATGGTAGACATGCAACTTTAAGTTAATCCACACAACTCAATTAGGATAACTTAAAAATGAACCTTATGTGAAAAATACATTTTGTGTATATATGTAACGTAACAAATGCTCATACGTGTCGAACAACTTATTCCTCAGGATATCATGTCTTCCTCCGAAGGAAGTAACATTTACGACGTTGTAGACCCCATGGAGATTGTGTCTGACGATGACGTTGTGCCGGAGGTACAGGTCATCTTATCTGATAGCGACTCTACTTCTGACAACGACATGGATGATTTCCAGCCGTTCGCAATTGGTGGTGACATTTTGGACGCTCACATGTTAGGAGACATTATTGATGATGATGTGCTAGTCGTGCCCCCTCTACTTAACGAGATGGTTATTCTTGGGCACCCAGCGGGTGAACATGTGATAGAGGTTATACCCTTGGATGTCCTTCCTCTTGCCATGATGCCTTTCATTGGCGACTTCGACGAGGAGGACGATGCTGTAGTTCCTGTGATTCCAGTGGAGCATTTGGATGATGAGTTGGGAGACGGGGATGTTCATGACTTGGTTATTCTAGAGGTTGCCGCACCGGTGGTTCCGATTATTATTATCTCTTCTGATTCCGATACTGATACAGATGCTTCTTCTTATGCATCTGTTACTTCATCCGCACTGCAGGCCATTGGCCTACAGCGCAATGCAGACATTGAGTTGGATGATGCCATACCTGATGAGCCAGTTGTCCCTGCACATGATCAGGTTGTTCCTATTCTACCACATGTAGACCATACTGACGAGGCAGGACCCTCTGGACATGCTCATGTACCACCCGGAGACATGGACCTATACCCACATGATATGCCCATCACAGACCCATACCACCCGTTGCATTACCTAGTTGCTACTACCGAGTTACCGGCTCGTGTGCTCACACTTGAGCATCAGATAGACTTTGTTATACGTCGAGTTAGTGAACTCGAGGATGAGCTTACCCACCTGCTTAGCTTGGTACTTCAGGCTCCACCACCACCAGCCCATTCACCACCCCAGGATCCACTACCACCACCAGGGTCACCCCCATTACCTCCACTACCACCACAGATGCCACCAGTGGATATACCACCAGTGGATCTACCTGCCCGAGTACTGACGCTCGAGCAGCAGATTGTATTCCTGAACCGTTTGGTTCTAGATTTGGAGGGTAGGGTGTCTGATGTTCACAGGTTGTTGTTCCCTATTCCACCACCAGTTTTTCCCCCAGCATAGACTATGGTTACCGGTAGTATACTTTTGGGACGGGTAGTTATAGTCGTTTTGTGTACATATTTGATGCTCCACCAAGTTTGAAGACAGCCGACATACAGCGGAACACGCAGTTGGAAGGAAGACTTTATTATCCCTTTTGTTGTATTAGACTAGTATGACCGGGTTATGTAGCCCGAGTCTATTTTTGTTCCTTTCAAACGATTATGTAACCGGTTGACTATATATATAAATAAAACTTGGTGTTATCTATTAAATGCAAATGAGAGGTCTGGTTGGACATCTCTTATTATTTATGTTAACTTATTTACTCGCATTATATATTTGGTGGTGATATTGCTATTAATGTTATTTATATATATATATATTTTTTTTTTACAAACAAAATCAACGTCTAATCTTTATCCTATTTCTCCTTTAGAAGAATCATGCCACCGAGGAAAGTTTTACGTTCACGGACAGTTAATCCACCCCCACCTCCACCAATGCCTACGACCGAGGCAGAACTGAATGCACTTATAGAACAGAGAATCGCTCAAGCTATCGCACTGTATGAGGCATCCCGTGTCGAAACAAGTGGTGGCACCGGCGGATCGGGAGGCCAGGGTCCAAGCGGTCCTTCAGGTGGAACAAATATTCCGGGTAACGTTTATTCGTTTTTATTACAACACATCGAATTTCTTTCTTAATCTATTCGTACGATTCACTGTTTGCTCATTCAAAATCCGTTGTCCAATTTCAGGGTGCACATTCAAGCAGTTTCTAGACTGCAAGCCGCTTAACTATGATGGCACAGGCGGTGCTGTGGCTTATGTGAGATGGACTGAGAAAACGGATTCCACTATCAGAATGAGCAGATGTTCTGCTAATCAGCAAGTCACTTTCGTTACTGGCTTGTTTCTCAACGAGGCCCTTACCTGGTGGAACCTACAAGTGCAAACTTTGGGTGATAACGCTGCTTATGCGTTGACTTGGGAGGAACTGAAGGAACGTATGAGGGAGAAGTACTGTTCTCGTGCTGAACTCCAGAAGTTGGAGAACGAGTTTTGGAACCTTACCATGGTCAGAGCTGATATCACGGGATATACGCAAAGATTTCACGATCTGTCCCGCGTGATTCCGTATCTTGTAACACCAGAATACAAGCGTATCGAACGCTACATCTGGGGACTTTCTGACAAGATTCGAAGTCTGGTCACTGCAGCTAAACCCACGACTATTACTCAGGCTGTGACTATAGCCGTGAGTCTTACTGAAGACGGGGTCAGGATGAAGATATTCACTGAGAAAGGTGATGACAAGAAGGAAACACATGTTGAGTCTTCCAACCGTGGAAAGAGGAGTTACTCGAATTTCAAGAGGGGAACCCGTAGTAATAACAACAACAGTAACAACAACCACAACAACAATAACAATAACCCCAACAACAACAACAACAACAACAACAGGCGACAGAACAACTCGCAAAAGGATGCAAAGGCGTTTGTAGCCACAAACGACACTGGTCCTAAGAAGTACGCTGGTACTTTACCTATGTGTGAACGATGCAAATTTCATCACGTGGGTGATTGTCGGCTTGTCAAGTGTGATAAGTGTGGCAAGCTTGGCCACCGTACTGAGTCATGTTGGGGAACGAGAAATAATACTGGATCGGGAAGTGGATTTGGTAACAAGAATGGAAACGGGAATGGTCGTAATCAAGGATGCTTTGGATGCGGAAGCAAGGATCACTACAAGAGAGACTGTCCTAAAGAAATTCAAGCTCATGGTCGATCTTTTGTGATTGGGGCCAAAGATGCGCGCCAAGACCCTAATGTGGTCACTGGTACGTTTCTTCTAAATGATCATTTCGCATCCATATTATTTGATACCGGAGCCGATTTTAGTTTTATCTCTATAGAATTTAAAAATATTCTGGGCTTGGAACCTAGTAAGCTAGATGTTCCATATTCTATAGAATTGGCTAACGGTAGACTAATAGAGACGGGAGAAGTTGTTAAGGAGTGTACCTTAGAACTTGGCGAACAAAAATTCAATATCGATCTCTTACCCGTTGAATTGGGTAGTTTCGACGTAGTGGTTGGCATGGATTGGCTATCCAACAATCGAGCCGAAGTCGTTTGCCACGAGAAGATCATTCGCCTACCACTACCGAATGAAGAGACACTTGTTATACATGGAGAGAAGCGTGACACCCCATTGCGGATCATCAATTGCATGAAAGCGCAGAAATACTTACGGAAAGGTTATATTGCCTTTCTAGCGCATGTTGTAGACAAGAAGGCCGATGGGCCGAAGTTGACCGATATTCCGGTAGTAAAAGAATTTCCTGAAGTCTTTCCTGAAGACTTGCCAGGACTACCGCCTTATCGACAAGTCGAATTTCATATCGACTTGGTACCAGGAGCCGCACCCGTAGCTAAATCTCCATATCGATTAGCACCTTCTAAAATGCAGGAATTGTCCACACAACTTCAAGAGTTGTTGGATAAGGGATTCATCAGACCGAGTTTCTCGCCTTGGGGAGCTCCAGTTCTTTTTGTGAAAAAGAAGGACGGGACATTCAGAATGTGTATCGACTACAGAGAGTTGAATAAACTCACCATCAAGAATCGGTATCCACTACCGAGGATTGATGACTTATTCGATCAACTTCAAGGGTCGAGTTTTTATTCAAAGATAGACTTACGATCGGGGTATCATCAGTTACGGATTCAAGAAGAAAGCATACCGAAAACGGCTTTTCGGACTCGTTACGGTCACTACGAGTTTCTCGTTATGCCTTTTGGTTTAACGAACGCACCGGCGGTCTTCATGGATTTAATGAACCGCGTGTGCAAGCCGTATCTCGACAAATTCGTCATAGTGTTCATTGACGACATCTTGATATACTCACGATCGGCAGCCGAGCATGAACAACATTTGAGAACCATCCTAGAACTACTCAAACAAGAGAAACTATACGCAAAGTTTTCCAAATGTGAGTTTTGGATTCGTGAAGTACAATTTCTCGGGCATATAGTGAACGAGAAGGGTATTCAAGTAGACCCGTCGAAGATTGAATCGATTAAGAATTGGGAAGCGCCCAAGACTCCTACTGAAGTACGACAATTTTTGGGCTTAGCGGGATATTATCGGAGATTTATTGAGAATTTTTCAAAGATTGCTCAACCGCTAACTTCTCTTACACAGAAAGACAGGAAATTCGATTGGGGAGAGAAACAAGAAGCAGCATTTCAACATCTTAAAAACAAGTTGTGCATTGCACCAATCTTATCATTACCCGACGGTACCGATGACTTTGTGGTATACTGTGATGCTTCACATCAAGGTTTGGGTTGTGTACTCATGCAACGTAAAAAGGTTATCGCGTACGCGTCCCGCCAACTGAAAGTTCACGAGAAGAACTATACCACGCACGACCTAGAGCTAGGCGCGGTGGTATTTGCTTTGAAAATTTGGCGGCATTACTTATATGGTACACAGTGCACTATTTTCACAGATCATAGGAGTCTACAACACATATTCAACCAAAAAGAATTAAATATGCGTCAGCGACGTTGGGTTGAATTATTAAACGACTATGATTGTGAAATCAAGTACCATCCGGGCAAGGCGAACGTTGTAGCGGACGCCTTGAGCCGCAAGGAACGAGTTAAAACACTAAGAGTGCGAGCACTAGAGATGACGATTCACACAGACCTTACCGCACGAATTCGAAATGCACAACAAGAAGCGCTCAAGGAAGAACATATTCTAGAAGAATCACTTCGAGGCATGGAAAAACAGTTAGTACCAAAGGAGGATGGAACTTTGTACCTTGCGGGTAGAGTTTGGGTTCCATTCTTTGGAGGTCTCCGAGATCTCATTTTTGAGGAAGCACATAGGTCAAAGTACTCGATCCATCCTGGATCAGATAAGATGTACCACGACTTAAAAGAGTACTATTGGTGGCCTAACCTCAAAAAGGATATTGCTAGCTATGTTGGAAAATGCTTGACCTGCGCGAAGGTCAAGGCAGAGTATCAGAAACCATCTGGGTTATTACAACAACCCGAGATTCCCGCTTGGAAATGGGAACAAATATCCATGGACTTCATTACGAAGTTACCCAGGACCTCGAAAGGTCATGACATGATATGGGTAATCGTCGATAGATTGACAAAGTCCGCACACTTCTTACCGATTCGGGAGAAGGATAGTACTGAGAAACTAGCGGAAATCTATCTCAGAGAAATAGTGGCTCGTCATGGAGTGCCTATTTCAATCATTTCGGACCGAGACGGTCGTTTTGTTTCAAGAATATGGAATTCATTTCAACAGGCCTTTGGATCTCAATTGAATCTAAGTACGGCCTTTCATCCACAAACTGACGGCCAGAGCGAACGGACAATCCAAACACTCGAAGATATGCTTCGTGCATGTGTTATGGATTTAGGTGGCAATTGGGATAATCATCTACCTCTAGTTGAGTTTTCCTACAATAACAGCTACCATACAAGTATACGAGCTGCACCGTTTGAAGCTCTTTATGGTCGAAAGTGTCGCTCTCCGCTATGTTGGGCGGAAACGGGCGATAGTCAATTAATTGGTCCGGAACTAGTCCAAGATACTACGGATAAAATTTTTCAGATCCGAGACCGTATCAAGGCGGCTCGCGATCGACAAAAGCTCTACGCTGATGGAAAACGAAAACAAGCATCTTTCGAGGTTGGAGAAAAAAGCTTTGTTGAAGGTCTCACCTTGGAAAGGCGTAGTGAGGTTCGGTAAACGTGGAAAGCTTAACCCGCGTTACATTGGACCATTTGAAATCTTAGAAAAGATTGGCACTGTTGCCTACAAGTTGAAGTTACCTGATGAACTTAGCAGTGTACACCACACGTTTCATGTGTCGAATCTTAAAAAGAGTCCAATACAAGTAACCATTGCCATTCCTGTGAATGAAATTCACATTGACGACAAACTCCATTTCACTGAAGAACCTGTTGAGGTCACGGACTGGAAGGTCAATAAAACACGGAGAAGTCGTATCAAATTGGTAAAGGTTCGTTGGAACTCCCGTCACGGACCCGAGTATACTTGGGAACGTGAAGACCGAATGAAGGAAAAATATCCCCACCTATTTCCGAAAACTCCTGCAAAGAATAACAAAGCTAGAATTTCGGGACGAAATTCTAAATAACAAGGGGAGAATGTGACAACTGCCACTTTCGGGTAATTTACTTACATTTAAAACAGTGATTTACATTATACAAGCTTGTGTTTTGAATATTCTGGCTGCATGATTACATGATATACATCTTAGAAAACTCATGGAATATTCATTGGTTATTACACATGATTCATTTTTATTGGGTACAATTGAAATAGTGCAAACAATTCATCGAAACAACTAGAGTAGTGCCTAGTGAACTAGAATGCTGACGAAAACTCCGGATTCGCAGAAAACATCTAAAATGACATCTTTAGGACTCGGGTGAGAGTCCAATATCAATTATATATTAAACCCTATATGGGAATACAAGAGTTCGATCAATAATTTACCAATGCCCGGTAGCACTAAAAACTGTCCGAAACGCGCTAAAAATGACCATTTCATGAATTGTCCGCAAAAATTCAGCAATTGTATTTTAATACAAGATGCAAAAATTGATGTTTATGCACCAATTTCATATAAAAATACTTATGGAATATCAATTACACACATAACGGAAATTTGCCCTACAACTTCCATAAGAGAACGTTTCGACTATTTATTGTGAAACGAGCACTAAACAATTATCCGAACTACATTTTGGCACAACTAGCGAACTAGTTAATATTTTTTTTTGGTCTTGCGAAGCTAGTTTATGGTTATTACAAGTCTCGAATCATCTTGGAAAATTGCAAACCCTAAACACCAAAGTACTTACATTTTCTTATTCTTGTGAAATCTAAAAAAAATAACTAACACTTTTTACCACATGAGACCCCCCCCCACATTGTAACCGTGAACAAGGGGTCCCACCCCCTTGTTTATGTTGGTAAAATATCTAGTAATTACTTTGTGTTGCAAGTGGAATAAGTTTGGTGATTATTTTCAACACTTAGCCATTAAGTCTAAACCTCATTACTTCATCACTTTCATCTTTCATTACACACCAAGAACACTCCCATTATCTTCATCTTTTTCTCAAGAACACCCACAAAAACCCAATAATTTTTATCATCTCCTTCATGATCAACATGGATTTCTTTGGAACATAAGGTGATCTAAGGCTTTTGGAAGTAAAAGGAAGGATTTTTATCCATACAAAAGTGTTCTAGCATCAAGATCATCATCTTCTTAGTTCTTAATAATCTCTAAGATCATCCCTAGCCTTGTGCTAGAAGTAAGCTTCTTTATTTTTTTTATACATATTATGTTTATGATTGTTATTATAACTAATAATAACTATATAATCATACATAATGAACAAGAAAAATACAATGAAGCAAAGATAAAAATCATGATATAATTATGTTTGTTTATATTGTGATCTTAGACTTGTTATATGCATATTAGATCTTGTTATGATGATTATGCTACAAATAAAGTGTTAGAAGATGTTGAAAGATATGATCTAAAAATTATACATGTTTATGTTAAAGGGTTTTAACATAAAGGATTAAAGGGATGATCATATCTAGTGATCTTGTGAAAGTATTTAGGGTTTTTAATTAAAAACAAGACTTTTACAAGATTATAAAAAGTAACATACAACTAGAGATTTTTATAAAAGTTGTTAAAACTAAAATGTAACTTGGTTTTTGAACTTGTTAGTATATGAAATGATCATGGTTAAAACCCTACATGATTTGGATATCATTTTGATAATTTCATGTTATAAAAGTCTCATATGTTTAGTGATGATGTTGGGTAAATTGTTGGTGATTTGATTAAGAAAATGATATGTTTAATGAAACATGGTTAAGATAAAGATGCCAAGGTTATATGGCCAATTTTTATAAAAACTTTATTTTATAAAATAACAACATTTTTGGGTAAATCTATACAAGGTTTATAAAGGATATTAAAGAAGGGTTTATAAAATAAAAGACAAGGAAAATATATATATTTTTTGAAAATATATATTTGGTTACTTTAAACAATTTTTGTGTGATATATTACTTGGTGTATTAGTTATATATATCATGATAGGAACTTGAATCTCATGTCAACTTTAAACTCAAAACACGTTATAACAAAAGTCCTACGAGACTTCACATAATAACGCCTTAAAACGAGTTACGGACGATTCTAATAATCAGACACCAAATATGGTCAAAATGAACGACGGACGACTACTTAAGCTAATTACCAATCCGGGGAGTTACTACGACGTTAGACGATCTTTCGACACGAAATATAAATATACTATCGATAACAAATTTTCGGATGTTTATAAACTTATAAAAGCTAGTATGTTTTTATTACTAACATCTATACTTAGTTAATTTTTATAAAAAGGGTTTTTATAAAAATGAAAGGCTTACTTATATTAATGGGCTATTTTTATAAACAAATGGGCTTAATATACTTAATAGATTATTTTTACAAATGGGCTACTTACACATAATGGGCTTAGTTTTCTTAATGGGCTTAACCTCACATTGGGCTTAACATAAACTCATGGGCTAAGCCCAAACACCAAACACATGGGCCAAAGCCCAACACTATTCAAGCCCAACACTATTCAAGCCCAACACTATTCAAGCCCAACACTATTCAAGCCCAACACTATTCAAGCCCAACACTATTTAGGCCCAGCACTATTTGAGGCCCAACACTATTGAGGCCCAGCACTATTTGAGGCCCAACACTATTGAGGCCCAGCACTATTTGAGGCCCAACACTATTGAGGCCCAACACTATTTGAGGCCCAACACTATTTGAGGCCCAACACTATTGAGGCCCAACACTATTTGGGGCCCAGCACTATTTAAGCCCAATAACTTGAAAACATGGGCTTGGCCCAAAGATACCATTTTTGTGAACACAACTATACAAGTGATACATACAAGACACGAGATTCAGCGGACGAGATCCGACTATACTACTCATTCATCGAATACACAGTTAACGAACATTTGAACAACTCATACATCGAATACACAGTTAACGAACAGTAAAGACATGCAAGTCTTACACATACTCAATACATAAGACTTGTACTCAAGTTCTTTTCAAAGACCGAAGTGTCTAACAAAAATAAGAACGTTTGTAGGTCGCCACGCTATACAGGACGACCGCACGTGAGGTCTTATTTACATCTATTTTCAGGACGCGATACTGTGAGTTCATGTTCCCCTATTCATTTAAATGTTTTACAACTTTACAACTATCGGGGAGGATACATGTTCAGAGTATGTTAAAGTTAGGTAATGAAACACCATAGATCATGTGCGAATTAGGGCCATACTATAAGCACCATTAATCCAGATTGGACCAAGGAACAAAGGCTTAGATCTAATGGGTTTTGGCGAGCCCCACTCTTGGTCGTGAACCCATACAGAAGAGTGCGTTTGTGTCCCAGTCGATAGGAATCGGCATAAAATCGTCTAGGGTTGGTTTGCTTCCTCTTTCGGCACACATATTAATGTCCTTGCAAAACATTAATGATCAACGATTTCATTGACGCTTTTACATACTACAACTCACATTTTTCATACATCGTTTACAACTAAATTGCATGAATTCACCAACTTTTGTTGATGTTTTCCAAACTTAACATGTATTTCAGGGAATTAAAGGACCATGTCGGATTTTCCAGTCAAGATAACAAGTACAGGAACTCCATGCCATCTTGTGAAGGGTTTAACTATTATATTCCGCCTCTTTGCGGAAATATGATGGTTTAAACCTTTGTAGTTTATTTCAAGTTAATGTATGAAACAATAACGCTTTATTTTCATGTTAATGGTTTGTAACCGACACACTAAACTTATGTTGTAATCTTTTGAAACACTATGTAATGGCAATGGAGTATGTTTTATTCATATAGTTTGTTCATGTACATCGATATTTATGCAATGAAAACCAGACAGATCACACCTTGCGTTTCCGCTATGAGCGGGTGTGACAGTTACATGTTTGATGTTTAATTTAAATACCCCATGTTGGATTGTAGAAGCATTTGATGAGCTATATATGAATTTAGAAGATTGTGTATGAATAAGTTGTACGTTATGCTTAGAAGGCAGTACGTACATCAAGTGAATGATAAAATGTATATAGTGTCGTCCGTATAGTCGATTATGATGTTACGGGAATATGTTGATAAGTCGATAGATATGCATAGTTAATAGTTGACTTTTGAAAGTCAACTAAGTATAAGAAACATGAGTTGACTCGTTGTCGTAAATGTAGGTTGATGAGAAGTCGTATGGTGCATGTAATAGCAATCCGTGTTAAATGTAATGACATGATGAGTTACATGAGTTAAATGTATGCGGACATGATTATATGAGTTATGTTGTTAGAAATGATTATTGGAAGTTAAGTGTGAAATATGTGATTGATACGATTGTTATCATGTACGAATGCATATGCTAATAAGAACGTGATCTTGATTATAAGAGGGTATAGGAATCATGTCAAGACGGACTCAAGCATGAAAGGCTAACGGGTCAAGAAAAGACGAGAAATCGGATACGAGCACGGACGCATAAGGTAAGTGATTTCCGTAATCACTTCTTAGTTGTTTACGTAAGGATACGTGTTAGTTAATTAAAGTAGGATGACCTAGGGCAATTGAGGATGGATGGTATGAAATCGATGAATTTCGTTAAGAAGATATAACGGGTCAAAGATGGGGTTTGTTGTTATATCGGGAAGAAGAGTATGAAAGGGTTACGGTATGATAACCGGGTAACGGGGGTTGGGTGTGTAAACCCCAAGTACGAAACTCCGGACAATGTAAAGGTATCATGGTAGTGATGTTCATGCAAGTTTTGGGGTAAAACAAATGAGTTATGTGATGAAAACAAGAATGGGTAAAATTGTCCGAAAATGAAAATATAGGCGTAAACGCATAAGTTAGTAATTTCCTTAACCCGGATATGGGATTTTAAGTTTATATGTTAGAATGTGAATTTACAAGCATGTAGGAAGAAACGGGAGGTTAAACGGGTAACCGGTTCAAAAGTTACGCGCGTTTTAGCGCGTACGAGCGGCGAAACGGATCTGCAGAAAAGTAACTTTTCTAGAGGCCGTCGCCGACGGGCTCCCACCCCGTCGCCGACGGGCTCCCAAAAATCACTTTTTGGCCGACGGCCTAACTGACTGGATACGGAACAAAACGGGCGACGGGCATTTTTCGAGGGCGTCGCCGACGGTCATGGGACCCGTCGGCGACGGGTTGTCTAGCCCACTTCTTCGTTTTTCTTTATATTGCACTTCCGAATGATCCGTAACGCATTCCGGTATGTCGTTTTTCGACAAGATGATTGTTTAAGCGTGGTATGTAAGAAGCATGTATGTATGTATGTATGTAGATGTGTGAGTACGCATGTAAGAATAGGTGTGTGTCTGTAAGAATGTACGATTAATACATTGTTAACAACATGTTTGGTGAATATCGTAGATTGTATTTTATGGACTATAAATCAAAGTCTAAGTCCCATGTAATTAACGTATGAGTATGTAGGAAGTATGTAAAAACTTGTACGCGTATGTAGATGTGTATGTATGTATGTGTAAAGATATGTACGAGTGTATGCATGCATGCATGTAATGATGTAGGAAAGGTTTGTATGTATGTAGATGTGTATGTATGTATGTGTAAAGATATGTACGAGTGTATGCATGAATGTAATGATGTAGGAAAGGTTTGTATGTATGTAGATGTGCATGTATGTATGTAATGATGTAGGAAAGGTTCGTATATATGTAGATGTGTATGTATGTATGTATGTATGTATGTATGTATAAAGACATGCATGAGTGTATGCATGTATGTAAAGTTGTAGTAAAGATATGTACGTATGTAGATATGTAAGTATGTATGTAAGTACGTATGTAAGCATGATTTAGAGACAATGAGGGTTAACGTTATTAATGGTGTACCTTGAGAATGAACAGTAATGCAGGTACATTATTGAAGCCTCACCAGGAAATGGATATGCAGATGAAATGCTTAAAGCTTAAAAGATGACGAAGTGTGTAGTGTACGCGAATGAATTTTGTTTATTCAATGTGTGCTAATGTTATGAATGTATGTGGTGAATGCAGGTTGTACCGATAATGAGCGATTATCACGAGGATTAGAGATCGAAGACCGAGTCACTAGAGAGATTGTATGGGGACGTTGAATGTAAAATGTAGTAAACTTAAGCTACGTTTTAAATTAGTAAATACGAGGATGACGGATTTATGAATAAGAGTTATGCTAAAGTTAAATTCTAAATAAGTTGAGGTATTTACAATGAAAGAAATTTTATGTTTCGTGTTTCCGCTGCGACTATTGCCATGTACGAATATGGGTGTAACAATTTAACAACTTAGTTTAATAATTTTGTGATTATGATAAAGTTTGAGTTCATATATAGCTATTTTATTTCAGATAAATATGTTGTTGAATTAAACAATTGGTGTGATCCAAAAAATTTATAGGCAATAGGCCCCTTTGGCTATTCACCCACCATGGTGTGTCTTCTTAGGCGTATGAGTTTTGAAAACATTCTTATACATAGATCTCATTATGAATTAAAAGGGAATTAGCTTTACATAGAAACTTTGAATACATATGGAGGCAAAGTTGGGATACTTATGAAATCGAACTAAAAATCTTTATATGCTTTTTTTATATATATGAATAAATCTATCCTTTTTTAACCAATATTTTTTTCCTTTTAACTTAATCAACTTATCATTTGTCGTGTAAGGATTTCATCACTATGATCAGAGTACTAAGTTTGACATTAATCGATGAGTCTTAATAAAAGAAAAAAAAAACAAATACATATAATTTCCTAAAACACGTTATTTATAATATGTTTATGAATTTTATTAGTTGAGAATTCAACTAAAAGAATAATACAGTATAATTTAAAAACAAACAATATAACATTTTGTATGGGTTTACGAACATTTTTTAACTGAGATCTCATTAAAAATTAAAAAGTTATTAGCTTTACACGAAAACTACGAATACGCATGGAGACAAATTTAGGATACTAATGAAACGGAACAAATAAATTATTGTGGGAAGGGAAAGAAAATACTAATGACTTTGAAAATGTTGTTTATGTATCTTTTATTATTGAAAACTAAATTTTCCTAACCCGGGATGTTCCCGGGTGATAGCCTAGTTTGGTATATATGTACTTAAAGGGCAATTTGGTTTCATGGGTCTTTTCGTCTTTTTTGTTAACTTAAAAGCTAAATTCGGTTTCATGGGTATTTTCGTCTTTTTGTTAACTTATAGGGAAATTCAATTTCATGGGTACTTTCGTCTTTCTGTTAACTAAAAGGGCAATTCGGTTTCATGGGTATCTTTGTCTTTTTTGTTAACTTAAAAGGCAAATCCTTTTTTTTTTCCACTTTACGTACAAGCATTTAGCATAATGTAAAAGTATTTTAAAACCTTTTTAAGTTAACAAAAAAGATGGAAATACCCCTGACTTAACGGAGAAAAATAGATGGAGTTAACAAGCCGGACGAAAATGGCAAGATTTTAAACCTTTTGGATCTAGATGCGGAAAAACAAACCTTTGGACGAAAATCGCAAAACTGGCCAAACCTCAGGAACGAAAATAGCATTTTACTCTTTTCTTATTTTGATTCCAACTATAAGTTGTCAATAGAATATCTTTTGGTTTCTTTCAGTTTACCTAAAATGTTAACCATGTTACTCACAAAGGTGTGTTTGTTTTATTGAAGGGTTGTAGTGCCGGAACAATTTCCGTTCTTAACCTAATGGAAATTGTCACTAGAGTAGGTGATGTGTCGAACAGTGCGACAAGTGTACACGGTTACTTTCATACTCTTTGCCGCCAGTCGTTTCCCGGTCCACTGGCGGGTGGAAATTTTGGCGGTAAAGAGTTGATTAGATGGATCGATGAGAGAATCACACGCCCTACTGACACAAATCACAAAAAAGACCAAGTTCTTCGGTTGCTTCTTTCTTTGCTAAAAATCGCTTTACAACACTACGGGAAATTGCGTTCTCCTTTCGGAACTGATACCACAACAAAGGTAAATTCTAATCTTCTAAGCGTTTTCAAATTGAACAACAATACTAATAACTTTATTATCATATTGCTTAGATTAATTTATTAGCTTTGACTAGGGGTGCAAACGAGCTGAGCTGAGCCCGAGCTCGATTAACTTATGGTTGCTCGAGCTCTGCACATTTATTATCTATTAATTAATATATTAAATAAATATAATACAAATAATAGACTCATTAAGGCTTGCGAGCTCGATAAGTGAAGCTCGGGCTCGTTTACTAAACAAGCTTATTTTTAGGTTCAGACCGGCTCGTAAACAAGTTTAAATAAGCTCGGCTCGGCTTGTTTACTAAACAACCTTAAATAAGGGGTAAATGTTATTAAATATTACTAAAATCTAGTATTACACTAAAGCTCGATAAGGCTCGACGAGCCTGACGAGCTTCACATGCCAAGATTGAGCTTGGGCTTGATAAATAAACGAGCTTTATTTTAGGCTCAAGCTCGGCTCGTTTCTAGCTTTTTCTTGAGCCGCTTGGCTCATTTGCACCCCTAAGATTTGTAAATGATAAGTGCTACAGCGTTTCAACTTGATAACACTGTAAATGTTCATATTAGTACGTTGGTACTTGAACCAGGAAAATGATGTTCCAGATGTTGTTGTTGCTAGACTGTTTGCATCCGCAACGAAAAACAGTGCAGAATATGCTGATTATGGCGCTTTCTCCAACTGCTTGCAACAGTTACCTTCGGAAGGACGGACCAGGGTATGTATTCATCTTTTTTTCTTATTTAAATGATTAACTTGTCCCTATAATAGGCTATGCAGTTAATGTAGTATAATATTGGATATCGGTCAAGGACCGATATTTGAGATATAGGTTAGTGCGCTGGGATATCGGTTATTTTAATATCATGTAGATATTATATATATAGCAATCTAACACTAACAATTCAGTATACTCTCCTACCATTAACGAATTAACTTTTTGCAACTTGCAAAACACTAACAATTGTAGCAAGTAGGAACTGATTAAGACTTAAAACAATAACATTCAACACTAACAATTTACCATTAAGACTTAAAACACTAATAGTAACAATAAGAAGAAAGACGAATGGTAGAACTACGAAGAAAGATACTCATATCTGGAAAATCGGTGATATATCGGTCAAATATCGCCGATAATATCGGTACCGATATTTATGGAGACCGATAACCGATATATCACCGATATTAACTGCATAGATATTAGGATAGCATCTTTTCCTGCCTCTGCAGTTTGCACTTTCTTTTGTTTATTTAATCAAATAACTTTTTCAGTTGAAAAGGAAACAGCTCAAACAGTTGAAAGTCTCTGAAACTGTATTTTTAGTTAAATCACTTTACTAAAAAAATATTTCATGATGTTATGATCTAGCTTTTGTAAACATATTTAACGCATTAATTATATGACGTAGGCAACTGCTGCTGAAGTCCAAACTCTTCTAGTTTCCGGTAGAAAGATGGAAGCCCTTCATCGTGCACAAGAGGGTCAATTATGGGGGCTTGCCGTTATTCTTGCAGCACAACTCGGTGATCAGGTTAGTTATTTTTTTTATTTAAATTTTGGTTAGTTTATTGTTAACATGAATTTTAGTTGTTACAAATTTGTTTGCTTATCGGGTCGGGCTGTTTATTGCAGTTCTATGTGGATACTGTAAGGAAGATGGCTCTTCGCCAGCTAGTAGCGGGCTCACCTTTGCGGACTTTATGCCTACTTATTGCGGGTCAACCCGCTGATGTGTTCTCAACTGACCCAGCAGCAGGTGATGCAACTTATATGTTTCAGCAGCCTGCACAGGTATTGTTGTTGTTATCGGCTCATCATGTAGATTTATTATATTTTAATCTCGTCTTACTGTTTAAAGTTGTCAAAAATGTGAATTTGAACCCCTTATCCGAATTTAAACACGACACAAAATTCGTGGGTTTGGGTCGGTTTCAGGTTGAACCTGTGAACTTGTTTAGCTAAACGGGTCGGGTTCAGGTCAACCCGGTCCGGTTGGTGGGTTGACCCGTTTAACTCATTTATATTATATTATAATTTTTACAATATGTTTTATGTCATAAATTAAATTAGGTGTGTATTCTATGCCATAATTATAACTTAAAAAGAAAAATTAACATAAGATTTTATATCATCATCATCATCATCATCATACTCAGTAAATCCCACCAATAGCAAAGCAAAGGTAGGGTCTGAGGAGGGTAAGATGTAGACAGCCTTACCTCTACCCCGTAGGAATAGAGAGGCTGCTTCCAGTGAGACCCCCGGCTCGATAGTAGTTTTGCATCAAGCCTTGGACATAAGGCACATAACACTCGGCAATCGGGACAAAGACCGATTAGTGCATGTACCCTTTTGTCTTTCAGCTATCAACGCCACCACATGATGCATGATTAATCGTCCTCCACTTTTAACGTTATTTTCACGAAATTAGTAAAATAACGTTAAAATTAGTGCACTTTTACTTTTGCCCCCCAATGGCCCACACATATATACATTATATGCGCATACCGCAAGCGGGGCGTATAACATAAGATTTTATAATTTAGATGTAATTGTATCATATATTTGTGTTTTTTTTTTTGTATTAAATTTTAATTTCAATATATTAATTTGTGTAAAAAAAAATTTAAAAAAAAAATAAAAAAAATTCGGCTTGAACGGGTCGTGTTTGGGTTCATATGTATGACACGATTTTCGGGTTGGGGTAGGGTTGAACCCGCGAACACTATCTGTTTGCACCCCTATTGACCCGCTACCCAACCTGACCGACCCATTCATTTTGAACGTTATAATTGATTGGCTGTAGGCTCAACTTGGTGCAAACGCTATGCTTGATGATTGGGAAGAGAATTTGGCTATGATTACTGCTAACAGGACCAAAGATGATGAACTGGTGCTTATTCATCTCGGTGACTGTTTGTGGAAGGAAACAAGTAACGTAAGTGCTACACATTATAATCCACCTAAGCATACTACTGTTAATTAATGGTTCAGATCATTCAATTAAGTTTGAGATTCTTTTAATTAACGGTTCAGATCATTGCTGCACACATTTGCTATTTAGTCGCTGAAGCAAACTTTGAGCCTTATTCCGACAGTGCAAGACTCTGTCTCATTGGCGCAGATCACTGGAAACATTCCCGAACATATGCCTCTCCAGAAGCCATTCAGGTATAAACGGATCGGGTCACCCACATATTTCTTTTTGAATAAAATGCTGATTTCGTCCCTGAGGTTTGGTCAGTTTTGCGATTTTTGTTCGACGGTTTGTTTTTTCCGCATCTGAATCCAAAGGGTTTGAAATCTTGCCATTTTCATCCGGCTTGTTAACTCCATCAATTTTTCTCCGTTAAGGCTGGGGAATTTTCATATTTGTTGTTAACTTAAGGGTAGTTTCGTCTTTTTTAAATATTTGTACATTATGCTAAATGCTTTTACATAAAGTGAAAAAGACTGAATTGCCCTTTAAGTTAACAAAAAGACGAAAATACCCCTGACTTGACGGAGAAAAATGGATGGAGTTAACAAGCTGGATGAAAATGACAAGATTTCAAACCTTTTGGATCCAGATGCAGAAAAACAAACCTTTGGACGAAAGTCGCAAAACTGGCCAAACCTCAAGGACGAAAATGACATTTTAGTCTTTCTTTTTTGTTCTTTCTTAAAAAGTTTATAAAATACTTTGATGTGGTTTTATAAACAGAGGACAGAGGTGTATGAATACTCAAAGCTTCTGGGGAATTCTCAGTTCACCTTGCTACCGTTTCAACCGTATAAGCTTATATATGCCTATATGTTGGCTGAAGTCGGAAGAATATCCGACTCATTAAAGTAAGCATACAAAAATCGATATTTTTTATTTATATTTTTTTACAGTTTTGTTTTGTTTTATTCCTTTTTTTTCCAATTAACTGTCTTTTTCTTTAAATTTAGGTATTGTCAAGTACTTACGAAATCATTAAAAACTGGCCGAGCCCCTGAAGTAGAAACATGGAGGCATATGGTTATATCCTTAGAAGACAGAATAAAAACTCATCAACAGGTAAAAGCAATACAGCTGAATTGAGATATTTGGGAAAATAAATAACTACAAAAATACACGTTAAGGAAATATATTTGTTATTGTTGTAATTAGGGCTGCAAACGAACACGAACAAGACCTTGTTAATGTCCGTTTGTTAAGGAAATATATTTGTTCATGAACTGTTCATGAACACTTACCGAATGAGATTTTATGTTCGTGTTCGTTCATTAAGGAAATGAACGTGTTCATGTTTGTGTTTATTTGTCAGTTTTAGGCAACAAGCGCAAACGAAAGTTCATGAACACAAACTAATGTTCATGAACACAAATCGAAACAAACGTACACAAACAAGCGTTCATGAACATAGTATAGAATACATTGATTCTTATTAAATGTAATTTTTATTTGTGAATTTTGAAGTATTTAAAAAAATATATATATCTAAAAGCTAAAAACACTAATGAACTATCGTACACAAACGAACATGTTACCTAACATAAATGAATGAACGCAACCTCTGTTCATGTTCGTTCATTTAACTAAACGAATGGAATTTCATGTTCGTGTTCGTGTTCGTGTTCAGTCATTTATTAAACGTACGAACACAAATGAACTTCCGCCGGACGGTTCATGAACTATTCGCTGAAACGCTCGGTTCGTTTGTAGCCCTAGTTGTAATAATTGTTATTATAATTACTACTACTATGATATTTTTCATTATCTATTATATTTTTCATTTTCAGGGTGGATTCTCTACAAACTTAGCTCCTGGTAAATTAGTTGGAAAATTACTTAACCTTTTTGACAGCACCACGCATCACGTGTTTGGGGGATTACCACCACCTGTCCCATCAACATCTGGTTCTAGTACACAAAGTGACCTTAATCACCAACCCAACGGACACCGCGTATTGTCTAGCCAGTCAACAATGGCCATGTCATCGTTAGTACCATCTGCTTCCATGGAGCCCATCACTCAGCAATCCGCAGAGGGAAACAACAGAAGAATCATGCATAACAGAAGTGTTTCCGAGCCTGATTTTGGTCGGTCTCCTAGGCAGGTTGTGATATAATTCTGTGTGAACTTTATTAAAAATAGGGGTGCTAAACGGGTCATGTTTGCGGGTTGGCAGGTTCAACCCGACCAGAACCCGAAAATTTTAGACGAGCCCAAACCCAAAAATTGTGCCATACATATGAACCTGAACGCGGCTCGAATATTCGCTGGTTGACCCGAACACAATCCGTTCTACCTGATATTTTTAATGTTTTTAATTTTTTTCACAAATTAATATATTAAAATTAACATTTTACTAAAAAAACAAAAATGTATATAATACAATTACATTTTAATTATAAAAACTTATGTCAATTTCTCTTTTTAAGTTATAATTATGCCATAAAACATATGTAAAAAATATAATATAATATAATATAAATGGGAGCCCGACCGGGTTGACACGAATCCGAACCGTTTAGCTAAATGGGTTCGCGGAGTTTAACCTGAAACTGACCCGAACTTGTTTAGACTAAACCTAAACCTGCGAATTTTCTGTTAGGTTTGTGTCGTGTCAGAAATTCACAACCCTAATTAAAATAATACAAAATCATATTCTGCAAGTAGGTTTGGGTTCTGATAACAAGGATTTTTATCCTAAAAAGTGTAGGAAGCGATCAGGTAAATGCCACGTGTCCAAGGAAACAAAAAATGTGGATGACACCATGTTGAAAAAAAAAGAACGAATGAAACCACGTTGAACAAAAAAGGCGGATGACACCGTGCATCTTCTCTGAGACCGTTTTATTTTTTTGCTTTCTACACTTTTTAGGATAAAACCCGTTTAGCATAACCCAACCATCGCAAGTACTTTTCTGATTTAGCCATTTAGTTTATTATCTGATGTTGGAACTTTTGATGTAGAATCAGGTTGATTCATCAAAAGAAAACTCCACAGATTCACAAGGAAAAGCATCTGGTACTTCACGGTTTGGTCTTTTTGGGTCCCGCTTGCTCCAAAAGACTGTGGATTTGGTCCTAAAACCTTGGCCGGACAAACAGGTATCAGATAAACCACTCTTTTGCAGTTAGTATCAAAATTATGTAGAACTGATTGCTTGCCCTCTAAATATTCAGATAATATATTAAGTTTAACTAGTAATTTTACCCTGTGCATTGCGGCGGAAGTTTGATTATCAGTGCAGTACCGACACTCGGTATATGAACAACGTAAAACCACGAGGAAAAGAACATTGAAACGTCAACGCATGTATAAAAATGCCACAAGGCGAAATAGTAAAATGAAAAAAAAAATACTGGTTTTGATGATCCTGATACCGGTAACAATATTGTTTGATTGGAGTCGGTTTGGTTCGTCACGTTAGCGAAAGAAAAAAACACTAAAAGGCAAAAGACTAAATAGGAATAAAAGTAGAGGACTAAACATGTATTCTATCAAATTTAAAGTAGAGGGATTAAACATGTATATAAGCAAAGTTAATCAATGAGGAAAAAACTTTATTAAAGTAGAGGGACTAAACATGTATATTAGGAAAGTTAAAGTAAAAGGACTAACCACAGAAATTGCCAAAGTTAAGTGTAAAAATGAGGAAAATTCTAGTGAACCACCACAAGGCGGCATGTGCCTATGTCAGATTGGTGAACCGGCATAGCCTTTAAGTATATGTATAATGTTGGAATAAAACCTGCCAACTTTTAAACATTTTAGCAGTTGAGTTCCTAACCTTTTTGTTTGACTTGTTGAAAATGTCATTTTGGCATATAAGTTGACTTCTCTCTCTCTTTTTTTTTTGTACGTTTTTAGGCGAAACTCGGAGAGAAGAACAAGTTTTATTACGATGAGAAACTTAAAAGATGGGTAGAGGAAGGTGTTGATCCGCCAGCAGAGGAAGCGGCGATTGCTCCACCTCCAACAATGTCAACTTTTCAGAACGGAACACCGGATTATTCCTCAAAAAGTGCTGCAAAAGGCGACGGATCTCTTACCAATGGAAGCTCTGAGTTTTCAAGCTCAAAAAGTTCCGGAATCCCACCAATTCCCGCCACCTCAAGCCAATTCACAGCCCGTGGAAGGACAGGTGTTCGACAAAGGTGATTGGTTCTGTTTTTCTTTTCTTATAACTACAAAAAATATCGTTGAGGTGGTAATTTTGATCCATTTACTTATAAACAGGGGTGTAAATGAGCTGAGTTGGAGCTCGACTAGGCTCAGGCTCAAGCTCGATCGACTTATGAGAGCTCGGCTCGGGCTCGGCTCTCTTATTATCTATTAATTAATATTTATATAAAAATAATATAAATAAAAGACTCGTTTAGGCTTGCGAGCTCAATAAGTGAAGCTCGGGCTCGTTTACTAAACAAGCTTATTTTCAGATTCTGGCTCGGCTCGTAAACAAGTTTAAATAAGCTCGGCTTGGCTTGTTTCGAGCTTTTCTCGAGCCGATCTAGAGCAGTTCGTTTGCACCTCAATTTATAAACGGATCAATTTGGGTTGCATTTTTATGACTTTATCTCAAACGGGTAAAATCATAACATTTAGCAAAAAGGGAAAGTGGTCAAACACATTGACATTCACCTCATGTCTAATTTTGATGCATAAGTTATGATTACCAATTTTTTTTAAATAAATTACTGTAGCAATAGTTATGATTACCAAAAATTAGTATTATATGTCAAATCGATAGCCCAAATGTTGGTACCTAAACAAGACCATTTAATGTTTTTTATTAGGGCTGCCAATATGTCACCTGTATAAGACACGATTAGATCCGACTGAAAGTACACTACGTGATTTTTTACTTTTTAATAAGAGTAAATTTCAAAGTTCGTCCTTTATGTATGTCTAATATATCAAAGTATGTCCTTTGTCTTTAATATCTTCAAGAAACATACTTAATGTTTGAAAAACCATTCAGGTTATGTCCTTTACCCAAAACCTGGTTTGTTTTCCCAGTTAAGTCAGGTCATGTGAGAGGCACATGAGGGTATTAATGTCATTCTACCTACCAATTACTGTGACATGTTATAAAAACCCTAAACTTCATCTTCTCCATCTCAATCACCTGCACATACAAGCCATGGCTACAATCAGATCCAACTTACACCCCCTTCGGTCTGTTCCAAAATGTTCATCATCTTCATCGTTTTTAAGTTTCAACAACTCACCAGCAGTCAACGTCAACATCAGCGGCAGTCTCCGGAGAACCGACGACGCCGTCATTGCCGAAACCGGTCACCGAGAACCTCCGCCGGTTCGTTGCAGGCATCCGAACAGCCTCTCTCTCTCTCCTCCGCCGGTTCGTTGCAACATCCGAAAAGGGGATCTAAAATCGAGCACAAACCAAGAGACGAACAGATCCGGTTCGTTGCAACATCCGAAAAGGGGATCTAAACAGTGAACCTCTGTTCTACAGATCTGATGTGGCCATATCGTGATATGACCACCACCATCATCGATTCCGGCGCGTACGCGAGAGAGAGAGAAACAGAGAAGTTGCGTGAATACAGATCTGATTGTTCTTGGTCGGAAATAAACAACAAACCTCTGTTGGTGGTTTTAGCGGCGGCTCACATGGTGGCGGCGATGATGATTAGCTGACGGAGAGAGAGAACCGGTGGAGCAGCTGGTTCGTACTTCTCCTTTTTCTCGGTGTCGTTTTTCCGGTCTACAGCCATACCTTTCTGATCCATACCATCAAGAGTTCCTTATCCCATGTAATGATGATGGTTTGATTTTTTTTAGATCTGTAATGAAATGATGTGTTTTTGAGAGTTTTAAGTGGTTTGGGAAGGGGTTTAGCTGGAAAGGAGGGGGTGTAGGGGAATTCAAGAATGGTGTTTAGTGGGTGACGAATGACGATGATGTGGGTGGTGGTGTGGTACTCTGGTGATAGGTGGAGAAGAAGAGGGAAGAAAAAGAGATTGGGTTTCAGGTCATGTAAAGAGAGATATTTATTTGTTTAAATATATTTTAAAAACACTAGTAAAATGACCAATATACCCTCATGTGCTTCTCACATGACCTGACTTAACTGGGAAAACAAACAAGGTTTAGGGTAAAGGACATAACCTGAATGGTTTTTCAAACATTAAGTATGTTTCTTGAAGATATTAAAGACAAAGGACATACTTTGATATTTTAGACATACATAAAGGACAAACTTTGAAATTTACTCTTTTAATAAATAAAATTAGGAGACTATGATCCATCATTTCTTCTTCTTAGTAGATGAAACATACAACGGTGTTATAGACATGAGATATAAAGTAGTTAAACGTTTTGTATTCATGTTTAATACTTGTGTTATTCGCGTTGTCAGAGAACTCTTAAACAAGATAAGACATGATTTGCCAACCCTATTTTTTATGTGCTTTTTTTGCAGGTACGTTGACACATTTAACCAAGGTGGTGGGAACCCAACCAAGTTGTTCCAGTCTCCTGCTTCATCGATCAAACCCGTCACAAAATCAAATCCACAATTCTTCGTTCCGAAGGCCGCACCCTCGGTTGATCAACCAGCTGACTCGTTTCAAGATAACACACAACAACAAACCGTTGATGAAAATCATTCACCGACTTCAATACACAACCAGTTTCAACCTCCTACATATCAATCTTCCATGCAAAGATTTGCAAGCATGGATGATATCGCACGAGGGAGAATCATTCCTTCATACCCGAGCACATCCGGTTCACCTCACTCACGAAGAACGGTTTCGTGGGGCGGAGGTATCGATGAACGGTTTTCGGGTTCTAGTAGGGATATGAGATCAAGTGGTGAGGTTTTAGGTATGGCTTCAAGGTCGTTTGTCCCACGTGAAGGTGGTTTAGCACAAACGAGTAATGGTGATGGGTTTAATGATGACCTTCATGAGGTTGAACTATAGAAACCGCGTGTACGGAGGTGGTTTTTGGGTTCTATAGTATAAGTACTTGTATAGAGAGAGGTTTTGGTTTATAATATGTGGTGATTTTGCTGAAATGGTGAACTTGTACAGTTTACTGTTATGTTTATTGATGAGAATATACCACCCTTGAAGTTGTTCATAATAAGTTGGCTGATGTATATGTTTTCTGTAATTTAACTACATTGCGAGAAATTTTCAACATCTAAACAAGAAGTAAACAAAATACAATCTGCAATCATACCCATTGCCAACAAAATACAATATGAGTCATCTGGTTCGTCAATGCTAGAAGGCTGAAATCGCAACGTACAACGGCCATCAATGATGCGCGATTCATTAATAGGTATCCACAAATAAGAAACCAACATCATAATCTGCAATTATCTTTCTATTTACATGGCGTTTTATCCACCGCATAATACACCAAAACATCATCTTTCGTCATTGTCGACATACACCATTAAAAATCGCTAGTAAAATGCATCCTGTCGCAACTGAGCCTGCACCATCAAATCAGCCAAGGATATAATCATGGTCATATTCCTCATCAAGTTGTCATATTAAAAGTAAGGCTAAATTAACTTTTAGAAATTAAAGTATTAATCTACAGATAAACAAATTAGTATTCTATGCAAATGAAAGCAAAGAGAAGCCATATGCATTGACGGATTCAGGATTTTTAAGACATATTTTAAAATCAAACATTGTACAAAATCTGCGTTTCTAAATATTTTTGTTATGGAAAACCCATCTGGAATTACGTTTCTTAACAGGATGTAATGGGTTTACACACATAATAATATTATTTGGCATTATCATGTTGGCGCAAAATGCAAACATAAATTTCCACATTAAGTTGAACAGTTCAATAGAATACTTAAACAGAAAACAATAAACCATATAATTGAGATATATTTAAAATTATTTGTTTAAAGAAAGGCAAAATAAATCAGTTATTTGATTTTAAATCATTAAAGGTAGGGAGGGAGAGACACCTTTATGTTAACTCCAAACAGGGGATAGGGGAGACGAGGGGCCAGTAACAACCTCTTTTACTGCATCTTTCTTTCAGATGTGGGCAATAACTAATTATTAAACTCAAAAGTGAAGGCAGCAGCACTTCTGGTAGATCCATCATGTTTGGGCAATTATAAAAACTGAGATGCTGAATGTTAGTGAGGTTTTGGGGATGAGACAATTTGTTCAGATTTGGGCAATTGTCAAAAGAGAGACATTGGAGGTGTTGGAGTCCCATTGAAAATGATTCCAGTTTCTCAAATTTATACATAGTGAGAGAAGTAAGAGATGAAGGAAGAAGATGGGAAAACTGACTGCAACTACTCACTCCATCGTCACCATATAACTCTAGTTCCACAAGTGAGGTTGGAAAATTCTGTGGGGCCCAATCTGAGATGGACTTCTTCAACATCCCTATTTCTAAGGATTGCAGTTTGGGAGGCCAAATTCCACGAGGAAAAAAAGCATCCATACTTGGACAATTTATTATAGATAGTTCCTTTAACAATGTCAAATCGGACAACTCATTATCAGGAAATGATTCCAGATTTTCACAATTCACTATCAACAATGTGGTGAGGTGAACCAAGTAATTCAGATTCTTGATTGATTTCAGATTCATCCAATCATTTATCAGTACATTTTCAAGCATCGGCATGCTGCTTCTATTGTTGTTGTTCATATTTTGTCCTCCCCACTCCCTTTCCAATAATTTATTACAACCCAAAAAATGAACTGACTTGAGGTTTTGCCCTTCTTTTGGCAAGGAGAAAATTGTAATTGATTTACATTCCCACAAACTCAACGCCCCAATGCTATCTGGACATATAAAACGCTCCAAGTTATCACACTTATACACATCCAAGCTCCTAAGAGATGTCCAGAGGTTGCTCCTACAATTATCCTCCTCCTCGATCTCTCCTAAACTCACCAAGTTATCACACTTATACATATCCAATCTCCTTAACTTCACAAGAACCTTATTTGCAACTGCTTCTGATTCCCACAAATATCTTATTTCATTACACATCCGTATCTTTAATTCTTCAACTGCATCAAGATACTTCATAACACCTCTCCAAACCACATCATTAAGCCCAGTAATAGACTCTATTTCCAACTTGGTGACTGCTGAAGCTATTTCAATAAGCCTTCTTAACAGACCACTATCACATTTAGTTATTTCTAGAACATTCACTGAAGGTAGTGTTTCAAGTGTGACTTCAACCAAACTGGGGCAATCACATATTTTCAGAACATTCAATGATGGAAACACAACCCCTCTACTGGTTGACCATTTCTTCCACTCATGCATATGCTTGAAACTTAGAATTTCAAGTGAAGGAAATGCACGCCTTGTTCCAAGAAACTCCAAACCCACAGCTTCCACCTCATCTAAGCCTTCAATAAACAATTCCTTAAGTAAAGGTAGCTGCCCAAGTGGGGGTAGAGATGTACATCTTTTACAATCACGTAGTGACAAATGCTTCAAATGAAGTAACGAAAGATTCCCAACCCAATCTGGAAACTCTAAGCCACCATATGATCTAATAATGAGTTTTATTAACTTATCATTACGAGGCTCTAGCTCATTTAGGACTTCCTTTTCAAGCATTTCATTTCGTGAATCATATGGCTCATCACTCCATACAACCTCTAGTTCACTAAGCCTCTTTTGTGAAAAGTTCGCCTCACGAGCATGAATTGCGTTTTGCACTTTGTCCAAACCTACAATGCGAATTTTCCCACACAGATTCTTGAATTCTTTAAGTCTGGCTATTTCAAATCCTCTTTCACCACCGATAACAATTTTCGAGAGAGTTTGAAGGCTTTTCAACTCATAAATCCCAAAAGGCATCTGATTCAACAACGGAGTGTCCCTAATGTCAAGATGCCGCAAGTTTTTAAGCTTTAAGAAGTTGTTCGGCAACTTAGCTAAGTAACGACAACCACATACAATCAATGTCTCTAAGTTGTAGAGATTGCAAACATTTTCAGGTAAATGGGTTACTTCCGTTCGAGATAGATTAAGATACCTCAAGTGCCTCAAGCTACCAATGGTTTGTGGTACCTCACTTATACAAAAACCACTTAGAGATAAAACTCTTAACATTGGTAACTCAGGAAGTAAGTCAATCAAAATCTTACTCGATAAGTAGAAATCCTTCCAACTTTTTTCCACACCAACAAATGTTGCCAAGAATGTTCTCAAACTTTTAGCTATTTTAAATGTCTCGAACTTCTTGTAAGTTACATATTCCTCACGTGCAAATGACATATGGCGGTACTTTTCCAGCATCTCCTTCCTAATATTCCTTTTCATATCATTTTCTAACCTTACAAAAAATTCGCTAGCAACAGATGCCGCTAAGTCATTCATCAGGTCATGCATCACAAAAAATGATTCATTATTAGGTGCAGTTTGAAAAAATGACCTTGACAACAATTCGTCAAAACAATCATGACCCAAACGTTCTTTTGTTGAGTCGATTGGAGTTGACTGGTGTAAAAACCCTTCTGATGCCCATAATAAAACCAATTCCTCCTTGTCAAACATGAAATCCTTAGGGAACAAGGAGCAGTATGCAAATAATTGCTTCAAACGTGCAGAAAGATCTCGATAGCTTAGTTTAAGGGCAGGGACAATTACATCGTCTTTTGACATCCATATCTCACTTTCTAACACTTCCCTCCAAGAATCCTCATCTTGTTTTGTCCTTAGTGATCTACCAAGTGATATCAAAGCCAAAGGTAGGCCATCACACTTTTTCACAATGCCCTCACCATGTGGTTTGAGTGACAAATGTGAATCAAATTTATTCACACCTAATGCATGTAAAGCAAACAAAGACATAGCATCATCATGTGACAGGCACTTTAGTTGGTTTAGATGATTGTAACCCAACTTGTTGAGTAATTGCTCCTTCCTAGTTGTTATGACGACTTTACTTCCAGGAGCGCATGCATGAAACGGGCCGACTAAGGTTTTCCAATCCTCATAACTCTCACTCCACACATCATCTAACACCAATAAAAATCTTTTCCCCCTCAGTTGATCTCTAAGAGCTATTTGAAGCAGATTAAAATCTTCAAATTTCTTGTTTTCCTGGACCACAGATTCAAAGATAACTTTGCTTATACCAAAGCTATCAAACTCATCCGAGACACACACCCATGCCTTGAGTTCGAAGTGATCCGTGACTTGTTGGTTGTGATACAAAAGTGTAGCCAAAGTAGTTTTTCCAACCCCACCCATACCAACTATGGGAACAATGCTAAAGTTTTGATCACATGGTTCGTCCGCTAGTAATTGGCGGACCAATGCCTCTTCCTCAACTTGTCGTCCAACAATACTAGCCGCATCGACAACAGAGGTTTGTAATTCTCTATTTTTATTTTTTTTCTTAGTTTCCCCTTCCACACTCAAACCAAGAGTAGCTTTCTCCTCAACTAGATCTTGTAATTTTGTGGTAATCTTATCTAACTTGGCATGCATCCTAGTAGTCTGTGAGAAATTTGTGCAACAACTTGGGATGAGCTTTCTTACCTTGCTGGTGATGGCTTCTGAGTCATGGGTGAACTCACGTTGCATAGCTTCGGTTGCCAGATCATCGAGTACGTCATCTATGTCGTAAGCCAAATGTTGGAGATCATTGAGCCATTGTTTCACAGACTCATTGGTAATCTCCTTGCGAGAAGCATCAACAAGCACACCTTGGATTTGTTTCAACGATCGCTCCCACTTCTTGATCTCATCATCAATACCCTTGTATCGAACAATGTTTTTCAAAGCTGCAGAGGCCAGCTTCTCAAAGAGCACACCGAGAAAGGCAGAAAGAACGAGTTCAGCCATTGATTCTGGTCAGATTGTTGATAAATCGGGTTTTAATTTAGTTGTGATGAAGATAAAAAGGCTGGAGAACATGATCGTAAAACAGAGCAGGGTTTGGGTTGGGAGGGTTTGGGTTTGGGTTTCGGGGAAGATGATAAGTTAAAAGGATTATTTAGTTTTATTATTTTAGTTAATAATGTGTTATCCATTTTGAGTAGGGTTCCTACGGAAGGTGTGTTTTTCCTAGAAAGTCTAGGAAGCGATCTTGTCCATCCGATTGGTGTGTTTAAGGGTTGAGATTAAATCAATGGCAATCTTGTAATAATTAACTATATTTAATAGATTGTTTTAAATTAGTAGGGGCAATTTCGTCCTTATGTGTTTTTAAACCAATAAAAAATAACCGTCAGAGATATCACATCTCCTTAATTCACGCCAATTTCCCTCTCTCTCTCTTTCTCTCTCTAAACCCAAATTCGGAAACCCCCAAAATCATACCAAAAATACCTAAAATCATGGATGAAGATAAGAGATTTTCCTTGTTCCATATACGTAAGATCAAGTTTTCATTGTACTGCGTGTTTTACAAAGCGATTACGGGTGATTCTTGTTTGTAATTGACGGTATTTTGCTGGTTGCAGGGAAGAGATTCAAAAAGCAGGAAACTTTGGAAAGGATAAATAGCAGCGGAACAGTTACCGGAAGCCGATCGAAAGCTGGGGCGAAATTTGCTGATGTAAAACACATTTGTATGAATCTGCTTGTTGTTAAAACACAGCTGTATGAATCTGAATTGCTGTTAAAACACAGCTGTATGAATCTGAATGATAAAACACATTTGTATGAATCTGCTTGCTGTTAAAACACAGCTGTATGAATCTGAATGCTAAAACACAACTGTATGAATCTGCTTGCTGTTAAAACACAACTGTATGAATCTGCTTGCTGTTAAAACACACATGTATGAATCTGAATGCTAAAACACAACTGTATGAATCTGCTTGCTGTTAAAACACAACTGTATGAATCTGAATGCTAAAACACAACTGTATGCATCTGCTTGATGTTAAAACACAACTGTTTGAATCTGAATGCTAAAACACAACTGTATGAATCTGCTTGCTGTTAAAACACAGCTGTATGAATCTGAATGCTAAAACACAACTGTATGAATCTGCTTGCTGTTAAAACACAACTGTATGAATCTGAATAATAAAACACAGCTGTATGAATCTGCTTGCTGTTAAAACACATCACCAAGAACAAACTGTTAAAACACAGTACCAAGAACATGCTGATAGATTCCAGCAAGAAAACGAAGGAATGATTGATATTACGTGAGATCAGAAATCGAAAACAATAAATTCCGAAATTTATGGATAGTTAGTTATTGAAGATAATTTCCTAAAATAAAAATAGATTGTGAAAGTACATAAATACCCTTTTAGATAAAATCCTTCAATGCCACATGTCGCGTTCTTATTGCTTCCTAGACTTTCTAGGAAAAACACACTTTCCACCCAACTCCTACTCATCCATTTTGGGGTTAGGATCAAATACAAAGGATAAAATAAATAAAAAGGGTAAGAAGGATTCTAGTCCATTGATCTTAGATTTGGAGGGTTGAGATTAATTGTAGGGAAAAAAAGATAATAGAAGGGCATAAAGGGAATCATATATTTATGGATTTTCTCTCTCCACATGCAAGGCACATGCCAATTCCCCTATCGATTTAAAACGTCCATAACTTTTTCATACGACATTTTTTTTAAAAAAATTCACCATAATAACGAGTGTTTTTTTATCTTTAATATGAGTACCATATTATCATATAAAAATAAAATAAAAAATTTCATTTTTACTGGGTTTTTTTTATTGCATTGTGTTAAAGGTTCAGGTTATTGTGTCTTTTAACTGGGTTTTGGTCAGTAGAGTTTCTATACATTGTGTTATTATCAAAACCTATAACACAATGTTAATTTGGGTTCTATCCATTGTGTTTTTATAAGAACCTATAACACAATATATGACACAATGAAGATGGTGTTATATCTGGGTTTTCTATAAATTGTGTTATTAGTTCAGGTCATTGTGTTTAATATGTTATTCATTGTGTTTTAATATGTTGTCCATTGTGTTTTAATAATTTGTTCAATTTTTTTCATTATCTTTGTTCATTGTGTTTTAGTTTGTTGTGTATTGTGTTTTTAGTTTGTTTTTCATTGTGTCTTCATCTGCTCTCCGTTGTGTCTTTTATCTGCTGTCATTAATTGTGTCTTTTATCTGTTGTCATCAATTGTGTTTTTATTTAGTCTGATACTTATTGTGTTATATGTTATCGCTATTGTGTTATACGTTATGCTCATTGCGTTTTAGTATGTTGTCTATTGTGTCTTTATCTGTTGTCATTGATTGTGTTTTTGAACTACTTTACATTGTGTTATTATCAAAACCTATAACACAATATTAATTTGGGTTCTATCAATTGCGTTTTTATAAGAACCTATAACACAATATATGACACAATGAAGATGGTGTTATATCTGGGTTTTCAATAAATTGTGTTATTAGTTCAAGTCATTGTGTTTAATATGTTATTCATTGTGTTTAAATATGTTATTCATTGTGTTTTAATAATTTGTTCAATTTTTTTCATTATCTTTTTTCATTGTGTTTTAGTTTGTTGTGTATTGTGTTTTTAGTTTGTTTTCCATTGTGTCTTCATCTGCTCTCCATTGTGTCTTTTATCTGTTGTAATTAATTGTGTCTTTTATCTGTTGTCATCAATTGTGTTTTTATTTAGTCTGATACTTATTGTGTTATATGTTATCGCCATTGTGTTATACGTTATGGTCATTGTGTTTTAGTATGTTGTCCATTGTGTCTTTATCTGTTGTTAACTTGTTATTGATTGTGTTTTTGATCTACTTTACATTGTGTTTTACATCATGTCCATTGTGTAATATGCAACTGGGTTTTTGAATTTTTTTTGAAAAATATAACAATATGGTACTCATATTAAAGATAAAAAACGCTCGATTTTATGGTATAATTTTTTTTTAAAAACAAATGATGTATAAAAAAGTTACGGACGTTTAAAAATTGGGGGGGGGGGATAACATGTGACTTGCATGTGCATATTCTCTTTCCTCTTGTAGACAAAATTACCATTTCCATTTAATTCCTCCTAGGACACTTCTGATGGCTTCTTACCCTTCTTATTTTTAAAAACTTTGTATTAACTCAACCCATCCATTTTGATGCTTGAGAAAAAGGACAAAATATCAAGATTTTATTACATAAATATAAGCTGATTCACTTTTGAACCAAAATTGCAATAAAACTGAAACCATAGAGACCTAGATTCAAAAGGTTTAATTTTTAGACATAAGTGATCAAATCTCAAGGACCAAAATGGTAGTTTTTACTCTATTCAGATAAGAAAATGGTTCAACATAACTTCCAGATTATTGGTTTTGTTTGAATCTGGTTCTTTCTGGCCCAAAAGAAAGTAGTAAAATTGATATCTATTTCCTTATTTTTAGTTTATTCATTTTGGCCCAATGATTGATCGTCGCTTCTACACAACATAAGCGGTGACCCTTTAAGACGCGTGTCATATGGAATAACCTAGCTCGATCACTGTGGTTCGTTAGATAGGACGTATACAATTTCATTTAACGGTGACGATAGATCTTTAAAACAAGTTGGCTATAAATAAATAAATAAAATATTAAACTACAATTTTCCACCTTGTCAGATTGCACGTTGCCTCTATATCTTCTGCTTTTTTTTTGCAATATGGCTCTTTGTGGCAGGGACGGAACCACAGGGGTAGGGGTTAGTTGACCCTCCGGTCGGCCAAATTAGAAGCTTACCGAAGTATTCAATCAATTTTTTTTTACAGTTGACCCTCTAGATTTTCTTTTGGTATAAATAAATAAATAAATGAGTGAATTACAAGTTTTGTCCTTTATCTTTATAACAAGTTTTAGACGGTGTCCTTTATCTTTAAAATTAATAAGTTTTGTATTTAATGTTTCAAAATCTTGCACGTTATTTCCTTTAACGCTTTCCAAGTTAATTTTTTTTGTTAAACCACATAACACAAGGGTAATTTAGTCTTTTTACCAGTATATATAAATATTTGATTAACAATAAAACAAAAACAAATTTAAGACATTAATATAACATAATATATTATATTATATATGTACATAAATATAAAAAATATAGGAAAAATTACAAGAATGTCACTTAACCAACCACCATTATCAAAATGTCACTCTCATGCGTCGTTGGACGGACTCCTGCAACATCGGATGCGTACGTTTCTCACCTCGAAGAGTCCATGAATAAGGAGCTTACACGTGTTCGACAAAGCTGATGCGTCGACGGCCGACTCCTCCCATATACTTGGTAGACTCCTCCCATATACTTGGCAGACTCCCCCCATTGGCTCGGTTGACTCTTCCCAACGGCTTGGCGGACTCATCATATTTTGGCTGATTCCTCACATTTCTTTTTAATTCTATCAAATATTTATATTTATTTAACATAACATTATAACATAAAATATTACAACATAACTTAAAAATTAAAAATATAACATAAAACATTACAACATAACTTAAACATTACAACATAACTTAAATATTAAAAAAAAATGTGACATAGCATATTATTAGTTGACTTTTAGGACCACCTATTTTTTAGGGAAATTTACCAAAATAGCCAAGAATATAGTTTGACCACCAAAATAGCCATTTGATGCCTCCTTGAAGCAGGGCATCACGGATTCAAATGTGCGTGATGCCTCTTTCAAGACCCCTCATGCCTCTTTAAATATGGAAGTGACACGTGTCTCAATGATTAGGTAGACTCTTCCTATGCCCCTCAGCAGACTCTTCCAATGCCTCAGCAGACTCTTCCAATGCCCCTCAGCAGACTCTTCCAATGCCCCCCAGCAGACTCATCCAATGCCTCAGCAGACTCTTCCACTTCATCTTCACCACCACCACCACCACCACCGTCACCACCACCACCACCGCCACCACCGCCACCACCACCACCTCATCTTCAAGATCCTTCATGAGCTCCAACACATCTTCAAGATCCTTCGGTCTATGCAAGAACGTGGTCCCTATAACTTCTGATATCTTTAATACTATTATTTTCGAATTCAAAGATTAGTAGTATATTTTATGGTGGTGGCGGCGGCGGCGGCGGCGGTGGTGGTGGCGGTGGCGGTGGTGGCGGCGGTGGTGGTGGTGACGGTGGTGGTGGTGGTGAAGATGAAGTGGAAGAGTCTGCTGAGGCATTGGATGAGTCTGCTGAGGGGCATTGGAAGAGTCTGCTGAGGGGCATTGGAAGAGTCTGCTGAGGCATTGGATGAGTCTGTTGAGGGGCATTGGAAGAGTCTACCTAATCATTGAGACACGTGTCACTTCCACATTGAAAGAGGCATCCCGCACATTTGAATCCGTGATGCCCTGCTCCAAGGAGGCATCAAATGGCTATTTTGGTGGTCAAACTATATTCTTGGCTATTTTGGTAAATAGCCCTATTTTTTATGTGCTTTTTTTGCAGGTACGTTGACACGTTTAACCAAGGTGGTGGGAACCCAACCAAGTTGTTCCAGTATCCTTCTGCGTCCTCGATCAAACCCGTCACAAAATCAAATCCATAATTCTTTGTTCCAAAGGCCGCATCCTCAGTTGATCAACCAGCTGACTCGTTTCAAGATAACACACAACAACAAACCGTTGATGAAAATCATTCACCAACTTCAATACACAACCAGTTTCAACCTCCTACATATCCATCTTCCATGCAAAGATTTGCAAGCATGGATGATATCGCAAGAGGGAGAATCATTCCTTCATACCCGAGCACATCCGGTTCACCTCACTCACGAAGAACGGTTTCGTGGGGCGGAGGTATCGATGAACGGTTTTCGGGTTCTAGTAGGGATATGAGATCAAGTGGTGAGGTTTTAGGTATGGCTTCAAGGTCGTTTGTCCCACGTGAAGGTGGTTTAGCACAAACGAGTAATGGTGATGGGTTTAATGATGACCTTCATGAGGTTGAACTATAGAAACCGCGTGGACGGAGGTGGTTTTTGGGTTCTATAGTATAAGTACTTGTATAGAGATAGGTTTTGGTTTATAATGTGTGGTGATTTTGCTGAAATGGTGAACTTGTACAGTTTACTGTTTTGTTTATTGATGAGAATATACCACCCTTGAAGTTGTTCATGATAAGTTGGTTGATGTATACGTTTTCTGTATGTATTACAAGAAATTTTCAACATCTAAACAACCAGTAAACAAAATACAATCTGCATACAATCTGAGTCAACCCGTTCGTTTATGCTAGAAGGCTGAAATCGCAACGTACAACGACCATCAATGATGTGCAGTTCATTAATAGGTATCCACAAATAAGAAACCAACCAACCTCATAATCTGCAGTTATCTTTCAATTTACATGGCGTTTTATCGACCATATAATAAACCAGAACATCATCTTTTGTCATTGCTGGCAAACATGCAAGAAATAAGACTTTTCGCGACTGAAAAAATGCTTTTCGCAACTGAATTTCATCACTGTAGACTATTGCGTCGAATTTTTGTCGCAATAGGTCCATTCCTATTGTTCTATCGTAAGAGGTCTATAGTTTCGTCGCTATAACCTTTAGTGACGATATTCCGTTAGGGCTTTCGCTAAACATTTGTCACATACTATACACATTTCTTAAATTTTAAAATATAAAACTTTTAGCGATTAAATTCAACCGCTATCGTTATACGTTTTTAACACTTTTTAAAGCTGTCCTATAGAAGCTCGTACACATAGTGAAATGAAGCACGTTAGTCATCGACATAGATCCATCGATACCAATGACTGCGGGTTGACTGCCCGGGGCAGTTCGCAATACATGATTACCACCGTAATCCATGCAAGTAAAAGATCCTTAACAACCCCCGTGTGAACGGGTGCTGAGTCCAAACTATAATACTATCGTTGCTAAGGCAGGTTGACAACATTCCATGTGTAAACATAACAAACAAGCATTCATAAGCCACGTATAACATGCATTAATGGTTCAGCGTTAAATTAGCTTGAGTAGTGTGATAGTTGTAGTTTGAAAAGTTGTAACGTATGTAACACCCAAAAGTGCTAAAGCAAAAAGGGTTCGAGTATACTCACAGCGATTGTGGATTGAAGGGAGCGCTTTACAGCGAGTACGGTTAGCCTGAATAGATTCGATAACGTAACGATAAGTGGTGCGTAAAACAGTACAAAGTGAGAGTGGTTAGGGTGGCTGATCGTGCGGATCAGCTATCCGTGAGTACAAGTCATCCGTGCGCATGACCTATCCGTGCGGATGGTGATGCGTGCGGATGGGGATCCATCCAGATAAGTTATCCGTGCGTGTGACTGTCCGTGCAGATGGCGATCCGTGCGGATTAGTTGTGCGTGCGGATGACTTATCCGTATGGTTAAGTTGTTTGTGTGGATAAACGTTCAAGTGGATTGTTTCTTCCTAAGAGTGGGATGTGTTTGTGTATGATGGCTTGTGCTTTGGAGTTTTCGTTGTAGCGTTTAGAAAACACATAAGTGTTTCTACCTTTTCAAGCCGGTCGCGCGGACGACAGTCCGTGTGTATGGTAGTCCGTGCGGACAGCCTGTGCGCGCGGGCAGAGACAATCCGTCCGGATAGCCTGCCCGTGCGTACGACTTGACCGTGCGGATGAACATTGTTTGATTTTCATTTTAAGGCCTTAGTATCTCATGATCCGAAGAGTAATCCATTCAGAGGTCGTCCATCCGGATTGCTCATTCGTCGATACTGAAGCCTTGTTTGGAAAGTGGGTCCCAAGGGTAGCTCGTCCGGGTGACAACTCGTCCGGATGACCTGTGCGTGCGGATGGTAATCCGTGTGCACAGCCTGTCCGTGCGGACAACTGGTCTGGTTGTTCCTTTCGTCTACACTTGGTTTCTGTTGTCGTTTATCGAGACGTTCTGATTACGTGGCAACCACTTGGAATTTGTATTCTCACCCGCGTGACCAGACCGGTCAGGAACCACCCTAACTCGGCCTGTCGGCGACTCAGAACGGTAATTCCGGTTGACCCCGAAATCAGGTGCCTTGCGGCAGAATTCCAGATCTAGGACTAGTGCATCACTATTTTCGAGTAGAGACTAGAACCGATCAGATTCGTACCGATCTTAAGGGTAAAAGAAGGAGAGAACTTAGGTTTATTTCTTTCAACTCTTTTATCCTTAGAAAAGTTTAGATCCAGGTGAAGTTATTATGAAATCTTGTAGAAATCGTTTAGATCTGAGCTATTCTTGGTGGAATGAGGTCAAGCTTGAAGTTCATAAGAACTTCATGATGACGTCACCCGAGAATACCCCAAATCCGGATGATTTCATGGTTAAAAGTGAAGATTTGAAAGATGGAAACGTGTAGAATTGTGTAATGATCAAAGACGTACAAGAATTAGTGCAAGATCTTACCTGGTTTGGGAGAAATCTGAGAAATAGTGAAGAATGCGTGCGGTTCGGACGTCACTTGCCAAAAGTGGAAAAAGTGGAGAGTGACCCGTGTATTTATAGGATGCCAGAAAGGGAAAGGGGCGAGCCGTGCGCATGGCACGCACCCGGGTAGGCTATCCGCGCGGATAGTTCATCCGTGCGGATTGGCAATCCGTGCGGATTGACCATCCGTGCGGATGCCGCCTGCTTTGGGGTGTTCGGTGCGATGTTGCTTCAGTTTCGATTTGCGAGTGATTCGATAGGGTTTCCTAGTCAAATTACTTTCAGTCCCCACTACTTCTTATAGGGTTCGACTCGGAATTTGGGTTCGGGTTCGTTTACATTCGAGTTAGACTTCGAGTTCGATTGAGTTCGCTTGATTATCACAACATAACATAAAGTAAACATGCACAGGTAACACGTCAGGCACACACACACGTATAACTAACAAGTAAAATACACAGTTCGAGTTACGATTCGATGTCGATTTGATTAGCATAGCTTGATTAACTTTATCGCATTGTTACTTCCTATCATTCACGGTCGTAGGTCGATTGAAATACGGTAAACACGATTCGATTATTGTAATGAACGACATTTACTCCACATAATATAAATAAAATAAAAACATTTCTACGAGTCACGTTGCGCGAGATCGGTCGTTGACTTTGACCTTGACTTTGACTTTCACTCGTGAAAACACGGGGTGTTACACCTATAACTATTGACAACTAACACTCCTCCTCAAGTTGGAGCATAGATGTTAATCATGCCCAACTTGTTACATATGAAGTCTATTTGAGTCTTTCGGAGTGATTTTGTGAAGATATCCGCTAGTTGGAATTCTGTTTTAACATGAATTGGCTGGATGGATGGAGGATCCTTTTGAGTGCCGACTACCCGATCTCTGATTAGCTGACAATCAACCTCAATGTGTTTAGTTCTCTCATGGAATACTTGATGTTTGGCTATATGTATAGCTGATTGATTATCACAATATAATCGCATCAAGTCATCAGAGATAACCCCGAGTTCTCTAAGGAGACGGCGAACCCATATCATCTCTGATGTTACATCTGCCATGGCTCTGTATTCTGCTTCGGCACTTGATCTGGATACGGTATGTTGCTTCTTACTCTTCCAGGACACAAGATTTCCTCCAACGAAAACACAATACCCAGTGGTGGATCGGCGAGAAATAGGACAACCTGCCCAGTCTGCATCTGAAAATCCAGATATACGACCATCTCCTTCTTCTGTAAAAGCACCCACACGGCAATGACCTTGATCAGAATATAAGATCTCTAGACCTGGTGTGGTTTTGAGATACCTTAAGACACGAAGAGCAGCATCCCAGTGTCCCGTGTACGGAGTAGCCATGAACTGACTTAGGACACTGACGGCAAAGGAGATATCTGGTCGGGTGACAGTTAAGTAGTTGAGTTTTCCGACCAATCGTCTGTATCGCTCAGGATCTTTCATTGGGCTTCCGTCCTCTGGAAGAAGCTTCCTTGTAGAAAGCATATGACTGTCAACAGGTTTGCAACCCAGCAAGCCACACTCAGTTAGCATATCAAGAACATACTTTCGTTGACAGAGAAGTATTCCCTGTGGAGAACGTGATACTTCTATGCCAAAGAAGTACCGTAGCCGACCTAAGTCACTAATCTGAAACTGAGACTGAAGGAACTGTTTGAGCTTGGTAATCCCATCTTCATCATCCCCTGTGACTATGATATCATCCACATAGACAACTAAGATGATCTTTCGTCCCTGATGATGTCTGAAGAATACAGAGTGATCTTATGCACTACGAACCATCCCAAACTCTCCCATAACACTAGAGAAGCGACCAAACCATGCCCTTGGAGACTGTTTGAGACCATATAGGGAACGGCGTAGTCTGCATACTTTTGAGGCCTCCTCCTCAACAATGAACCCAGGTGGCTGCTCCATATAAACCTCCTCCTCAAGAACACCATTGAGAAAGGCGTTGTTGAAATCAAGCTGGTGGAGTGGCCAATGATGAATGGCAGCAAGAGCAATACAAATACGCACAGAGGGCATCTTGGCAACCGGGGAGAAAGTCTCGTCATAATCAATACCATAAGCTTGAGAATAACCTTTAGCTACCAGACGAGCTTTCAGACGATGTAGCGAACCATCAAGGTTAAGTTTTGCTGTGAAAACCCAACGACAACCAACAACACGCTTACCAGGAGGAAGTGGTTCAAGATCCCAAGTCTGATTGGCCCGTAAGGCCCCAATCTCGTTTTCCATGGCTTGACGCCATCCTGGATGAGCCAGAGCTGTCATCACATTCTTGGGAATCGGGTAGGAATCCAGGGAAGTGGTAAAGGCATGTGACTCAGTAGAGAGATGAGCGTAGGCAATATAATTATGAATGGGATAACGAGTGGAACGTCTAGGTTCCTTACGGAAGGCAATGGGTATATCGGGATATGGTGCACCCGGAGGGTCATAAGCAGGGGTACCTGAGGTAGTATCTGGCAAGGGTGTGTCAGGTTCGGTCATGGCAGGTGGATCTGAGGATGTACCAGAGGCATGCGTAGGCTGGGGATCAAGGGTCGCTGAGGTCTGATCCTTACCTCGTCGAGAATATGTGTAGAGTAATGGCGGAGGATCTGTCGTAAGGCCCGAAGCAGTAGGAGCTGGAACTGTGGTGTCTGAGACCAAAGGGGTAGAGGGAATAGATGACACAGGAAAGGTAGGAATGATGTGAGACTCAGGTATATCAGGATCAGGAAACAGGTCAGAAACTGGAATGGAAGATTTTGGAAAGAAAGGGCACAACTGATCAAAGGTGACGTCAGCACTGGTAAAATATCGACGAAGAGAAGGACTATAACACTGATAACCTTTCTGGACACGTGAGTAACCCACAAAGATACAACGAATGGCTCGAGGGTCGATTTTAGGGACTCTGGGACGATGATCATGGACATAAGCTACACATCCAAAAATTTGAGACTCAAGAGGAAACGGAGTTCCTCTAGGAAATAAAACAGAGAACGGGGTTTGACCATGAAGAACAGACGATGGCATACGATTAATCAGATAAGCCGCAGTAAGAACAACATCACCCCAAATTGACGAGGAACATGAGAATGAATCATGAGTGTGCGAGTAACATCCAACAGATGGCGGTTCTTGCGTTCAGCAACACCATTCTGTTGAGATGTATATGCGCAAGAAGTCTCATGAATAATACCTTGTGATTTGAGATATGTAGAGAAATCGGTGGACATATATTCTTTAGCATTATCGGTGCGTAAGGTTTGGATGGATGTTTTGAACTGGGTCTTGACATATGCATGGAATTCACGAAAGATCGAGTTGATTTCACTACGGGATTTCAATAGGTAAACCCATGTGGCACGAGAATAATCATCAATGAAAGTAACAAAGTATTGAAAGCCCAATGTAGTCTTAACTGGACATGGACCCCATACATCTGAATGGACAAGTTCAAATATGGAAATGGTTCGGCTTGACACTTTTGGGGGATAAGGACATCGAGTATGTTTACCGAGCTGACATGACTCACAATGGAAGTTATCGGGAATAGAGATGCCAGGTCTCATTTGTCGTAGGACGGCTGCTGAGGGATGGCCTAACCGACAATGAGTTTCAAAGATACTAGACTCACAAATGTTTGCTTTGGGATGCGACAATGAAGACATTCGATAGAGACCTCCTGATTCGAGGCCGGTACCAATTACTCGGTTAGTACCTAGTTCATTAAAGGTACAATGAGTAGGATAAAAGGTAATGGAACAATTATTTCGTTTAGTAATCTGACTGACAGATA
Source organism: Helianthus tuberosus (assembly GCA_030545235.1). Lineage (NCBI taxonomy): Eukaryota > Viridiplantae > Streptophyta > Magnoliopsida > Asterales > Asteraceae > Helianthus > Helianthus tuberosus. The sequence continues at coordinate 82,213,449 of CM060428.1, read as the reverse complement.
AAAGACTGGCAGGGAAGTTAGGAACAAGAAGAACAGAAGACAGGTTTAGGCTATCTGGGTTCTGAATGGATCCAATGCCGCGTACAGGGCACGAGGAACCATCTGCTAGCTTAACCGGTGGGTAAGAGGTATTATGAAGACTAGTGAGAATTCCTTGATTCGCAGTCATGTGATGAGTAGCTCCAGAATCAATAATCCAGGATAAGTCAAAGCCAGAGAACGTACCTGGTTGTACTGAGTTGGTTTGAGGACCCGATGACCAAAAAGCAAGGAACCGTTGAAGCAAATCATACTCCTCCTTGGTGCATGCAATGGTGTGAGTTCGTTCGTCCCCCATTTGAAAAGTTGTTTAACCCAAAAAACGAACTGAAACTCGAGCACGTGAACCGAGGCAGAAAACAAAAAAATGCTTGGATTGAAAAAAAATAACCGGACGGAACTGAAGGGGAAGGAATTCCGATTGCACTGAAAAGAAGACTGCGACTGGTGGCGGAGCCACGCGCCTTCACGCGCCGGCGCGTGGAGGACCGACGACGGAGAGTGGTGGCGCGTGGGAGCGCGTGTGGCGGTGGTTCGTGGTACGTTTTTTGGGGCTTTGTAGATTGGGTGACTCCGAGCACAGTGGTGGCGGCGGTGTAGTTTAACTCGCCGGAAAAAGTGTCGGATCTAAGAAAATAGGTGACGGTTTGTGGTGGTTTTGGGTGTTTGAGCAGATCTGAAGTGGACTGGAGTGGTGTGTGTGTTTGGGCAGATCTAGAATGGGTTTAAGGAGTAGAAGGTTATACGGGACTGGTGGTGACCGAAAATTTAGCCGGAAATGGTCACCCGAAAGACACTCGTGAGCTAAGAAACCTTTAGCTCTGATACCATGTAAAAGAGACAGGTATGAAATGGAAAGGAAATCTGAACTTGTATTAATGAAAAGTGTAAGTATTACAAGATAATGAGCCCTCTATATATAGGGAGGAACATGGACTAACTAGCAATAAATAATTACATGATATGGTGTGAACGGTTACATGATATGGTGTGAACGGTTGCTATAAACATGAGGGATATGGTGTGAACGGTTGTTAATTGCAACTAAGTCCTATAATTATTGACAACTAACATGTTTTATATTCATAGTTCTACGATGTTGTGTTTGAAGTTTTTATGGACTGTTAGGGTTTGGATATTGTGTTTTAGTGATCTTCACTCTGTTATTTGTGAGTTTTGAGTGTGTTTTATGGCTGAATTGTAGTGTTTTATGACTTTGTACACTTTGTAGGAAAATAGACTTTGTAGCCGAACCTCACCCTATATATATATATATATATATATATATATAGGGGAGGGTTATCTTGAGAACGCTAAATATTGCGAGAACCGTGAGAACGAATGAAAAAACCAATCAAAACCAATTTTTTTAAGACAACCCTCATTGTAATTAAGATACAACATCGAAAAAAGAATTTACAACATCAAATAATTCATTTCTTCTTTCAAAATCACTCTTTTTAGATTTTTTACACATGTGTAAATATAACAGATTTACACATGTGTAAATGACAAACTTACACATGTGTAAATTTTCTTTACTTACGAATTCACGTAAATTTAAACGTGTAAATTAAATTTATAACATTGTATTCGAATAATAATGATAAGTGTAGAAAAAAATTTTGAATTCGAATTGTTTTTGACCAAGTTCTCGCGGTTTTTTCATTTGTTCTCACGGTTCTCACAATATTTAGCGTTCTCATTTAAACCCTCCCCTATATATATATATATATATATATATATATATATATATATATATATATATATATATATATATATATATATATATATAAAATTGTAAAAATATACTTAAAAGGTCCAATCTGATTAATCCCTAGGCGGTACCTCACTGCCCGACTAGCGCTTAGCGCCTTCTACAACATTGTATAATATTTATTATTATTGCGTACTAACCCGTGAAGCTTAGCGCATTGTAGATTACACTACACTAGGGTGTGGGGTTGTAGAGACAACCCCTAACTGGGCTTGGCCCATTGAGGTTAGGGTTGCCTATGTCTCCGCATGTGTCTCCTATATAAGGAGGTATTAACCTCATTATTAGGGGGAGACATGGGGCAAACATACATTTTGTAGCAGGAAGTAGAGGATTCCTCTTTTACCGGCCGTATCTACATCCTCATTTTCTCTCTTCTTGTTTGCAGATCTGGATTCGAAAAGAAGGAACAAGGTATGATTCTCCATCCTCTCAGAGAAAGCGGTTCCAATCATCCCGACGGTGATCCCGTGTTTCTTCAAATTCGGTCGATCATAGGACCGACGTTCAATTCGGAAACTGATTGACAATTATTCAAAACAATTACCTTGAGAACAAATCAGTCAATCTTGATCATTGGATCCGGAGAGTCAAAGTCTTTGAATTAAGATTTCAGTCAATCTACATCCTCATTTTCTCTCTTCTTGTTTGCAGATCTGGATTCGAAAAGAAGGAACAAGGTATGATTCTCCATCCTCTCAGAGAAAGCGGTTCCAATCATCCCGACGGTGATCCCGTGTTTCTTCAAATTCGGTCGATCATAGGACCGACGTTCAATTCGGAAACTGATTGACAATTATTCAAAACAATTACCTTGAGAACAAATCAGTCAATCTTGATCATTGGATCCGGAGAGTCAAAGTCTTTGAATTGAGATTTCAGTCAATCTACATCCTCATTTTCTCTCTTCTTGTTTGCAGATCTGGATTCGAAAAGAAGGAACAAGGTATGATTCTCCATCCTCTCAGAGAAAGCGGTTCCAATCATCCCGACGGTGATCCCGTGTTTCTTCAAATTCGGTCGATCATAGGACCGACGTTCAATTCGGAAACTGATTGACAATTATTCAAAACAATTACCTTGAGAACAAATCAGTCAATCTTGATCATTGGATCCGGAGAGTCAAAGTCTTTGAATTGAGATTTCAGATTCTTAGTTTTGTTTGAATCTTGGTCTTTCTGGCCAGCCCAAAAGAAACTAGTAAAACTGATACCTTTGTCCTTAATTCATTTTGGCCCAACAATTGATCGTCACTACTACACAGTACCCTTTAAGATGCGACGTATCCATTACGGTGGCTCGTTAGATACAGACGTATACTATACTATTTCATTTAACGGTGACAGACAGAATGATCTTTAATACAATACAAGTAGGCTATCAATAAATAAATAAAAAATATATAAGTAATTAATAAAACTTTCATCAGTGTAAAGTGGCAATTTTCTTAACGTTTTCTACTTAGTTGATGAAGCAAACTTTGAGCCCTGAAGTGGAAACATGGAGGCATGTGGTTATATTCTTAGGTTGGTTGGGGTGGGGGTTGCCAAGCAACGCTGGCTAAACCACATCGGGCCAGCGTTGGCCACGACGTTGCCCTGCTGGCGTGGGTTTGAAGCCCGGCGTGAGACCGGGGGGGGGGGGGGAGGTGAGGTGGCTGGCTTAGATTGACTAGTGAGAGATGACCGTTTGGGCTAGCCGTCGCCAAACGGCTCCTTTATTTAAAAAATATATTTCTTTTTTAAACATTATAAATAGTCACCTATTTTTTAAATTTTTTTTACCACCTCTATATTTTTTATAAAGGGTGTGCCTATTGGCACACCAAACCCTAGCAAAATTAGGGTTTATCTACGCAGCGTATTGGTCAATACGCAGCGTATAGGGTTAACCCTCTACGCTGCGTATTGACCAATACGCTGTGTAGATAAACCATGGATCTCAGTGCCTGATAACCAATTATTGCACAGAAAACAAGGGTCATATACGCTGCGTATAGGTCTATACGCAGTATATAAACCATTAGATTTTTTTGGGTCATTTTGAGAGGTTTGAGAGATCATTTTTTCACAAATTTTAAATAACCTGCGTATTGACCTCTAAGCAGTGTATATAAAGGTCTGGAAATGTCTTTTATACCCTTGTGTTGAGGCTACACGAGGCCAAATACAAGGGTAGTTGTGTCATTTTTGTCTCATACGCTACGTAGGGACCTCTAAGGAGCGTATATAAAGCTCCATTTTTGTATTTTTTTATTGTGTATTCCTTTGTTTATTTATAAAAAAAATAAATTAATTGTGTGTATTTTGGGGTATTTCCATGTTTATTTATAAAAAAACAATATTATTAAAAATAATACAAATATTATGAATTATAAGAATTAAAAATAATACAAATATTAGGTCCCGTATTGACCTCGTATAAGCCTATAAGTGTGATATCGTGTCGTATAGCGTCGTATAGGTCACGTATTGACCTCGTATAAGCCTATAAGTGTAATACCGAATCATATAGCATCGTATAGGTCATGTATTGAACTCGTATGAGCCTATAAGTGTGATATCGTATCGTATAACGTAGTATAGGTCACGTATTAACCTCGTATAAGCCTGTAAGTGTGATATCGTATCGTATAGCGTCGTATAGGTCACGTATTGACCTCGTATAAGCCTATAAGTGTGATATCGTATCGTATAGTGTCGTATAGGTCACGTATTGACCTCGTATACGCCTATAAGTGTGATATCGTGTCGTATAGCGTCGTATAGGCCATGTATTGACCTCGTATAAGCCTATAAGTGTGATATCGTATCGTATAGGTGTGGTTTAGGTCCCGTCTAATCCTATATGCATATACAAGACCTATAGGAAACCTATACGAGACTTATACTACACTATACTGTTGATACATATTTTGTGGACGCGACTTGGTTCGGTTCAACTCGATTCGGTTCGACCCGGTTAGCTTCGGCTCAAGCCCGACGTCACGACATTCCTCCGTCGTGCGCCCCAGAGTTCGACACGCGAAGCACGAAGCGCCGCAAGCCGGTTCCCGCTGCCACATCATCATGACATCATAATGATGATGTCATGATGATGTCACTACTTTGACTTAGCTTGGCAAATATAACATTGAGAATTCTGTACGTAACATGTGCATGAATTGTGGGCCAATCAGAATACTTGGGCCATTGCCAACATGGGCCGCATACCAGCCCAATCGCACAAGAAGTGAAGACCTCATATAGTTGCTGAAATCAATTATTTTCGGTAGGGTGGTGAGGAGTGAACAAAAGACAAGAGAGAACCGAAAGATCTTAGAACCGAAAGATCTTAGAGAGAGTTTGCAAATATTGATTTGTAAACATTGATTTGTAATCGTTTTCAAGTATTAATACAGTGGTGTTAATCGTTGAGTCTCGGTGTCCTTGTCGTGTTCTTGTTCATCTCGTTCTCGGTTTGCCATCTCCGGTTGGATTCCGCACAACCGGGTTGGTTCGTACACAAGGAGTAGGCGACTAGATCCTCCCCTAGCCGGACCTACAAGTGGTATCAGAGCCTTGGCTCTTCTCCTTGTTAAAACCGAGTTGTTTTCGGGTTTGTTTCAGATTTTTGAAGTTCATGTTTTTCTGAAAAATCAGCTCATATCTTCGAAAATTCTGGTATTTTGTTGTTAGTTCACATAAAAACCTTGTTATTTTCCTTTTCACATGTTAAAAGTGGGTTTTTAGTGAAGTTTCAAGCAAAAGTTCGTGTTCGGCAATTTACGGTTCACCGGAAAACTCATAGTTTTACCGGAAAACTCATCGTGTTCTTTGCCATATTCAAAGTGTTCTTCAAAATTTTACACTTTTTGATCTTTGGAAATCATTTGTGATAGTTGTTGTGCTTTGAAAATTGTAAAAAGGACATCATCATTGGTAGGTAATTTGGGAAGAGTGTGCCGAAAGTGGGTTTGACAAAGTCTGTCTTTGTGTCAGTGAACAGAAAGTCAACATTTACAATTGCAAACATTCAGTCGCACAACATTTTGAATTGCTCAACATTTTCAATCGCACAACTATTATCAATCGTACAAGACTCATTGGGATTCAAGATTTGGGCCTGGGCTGTTTTGTTAATTGGGAGCCCAAAAGAAAGTGAGTCACACAAGAAAGTCTGGTCATACAACATTCACAGTCGCACAATATTGAATCGTACAAGACACAGCTTATTCAATCGCACAACATAAGAATTGGGCTTCATATTCCGATAAGTATCGCACAAGAATTGGGCTCCGCATTGGGTCTAAGTCTGGTCCAAGATCCGTTAAACGTACAAGAGATTCAGTCGTACAAGACATATGTTTCAAACGCACAAGACTTGACCACTCGCACAAGAATTGGACTTATGTTTGTGCTCTGATTTCATCGACATTTAAATTGTTTCGTCGACTTCAACGATCACCTTTGTTTCGTGGGACTTTGTTAAACATTGTCAAATTTAAAAAAAAAAAAACAGAAAGTTTGCAAAAGTTTTTTTTTAACTGTTTGTTTAAGTGATTTCAACAGGTTTTCACTCACATACATCAATCATGAGTTGCACAAGTCCGTGGGACTGGAGTACGGATTCACAGACCGGTCAAGATCAAACTTCCGCAGCAGCGTGGGCGAGAAGTATGTTTCCACCACCAGCGATCAGTGCCAGTCAATGGGCATTAGTATCCAATCAAAGTCAAAGTATTCAAAATCTGCTAATTAGCGAAAGTGAAACTGGCAGCAACAATCGTCCACCAAAGTTAAACCATATGAACGATTTTCCATCATGGAAAGGCCGTTTTCACACATATGTGCAAGGTCAAAGCACCGAGCTTTGGAGGTGTTTCATCAATGCATTCAACCCCAATCTTGAAGTTGCAGCATCCACTTCAGCGGGTTATGCTAACATGTTGGAAGATGACAAGAAAGCCTATGATTTGGAGAAAAAGGCTTTTGCTACACTTACACAAGCACTTAACAAAGATATCTATCATCAGTTCTCCTACTGTAAAGACACGAAAACATTGTGGGATGCCTTGGTTGCGAGAGGAGAAGGCAATGCAGCTACACGAAAGTCTCGTCATGATCTGTTGAAGAAAGAGTTTGAATCTTTTCAGTTTTTGGAAAATGAAACCCTTAATGATATGACTACACGTTTTTATCATTTGATTAGTGAAATGTTTGCTTATGGGGTTTTGGCAACTCAACAGGAAATGGTGGCTAGGTTTGCTGATGCTTTACCTCCAAAGTGGAGTTCGTTTATTGAGCTATTGAAGCATACGGGAACTCTTGACACAGTTAACATCTATGAGTTCATCCAGAAGCTGGAACATAAAAATGATGAAGAAATCAGGAAAGCCAAGCGAGTTCCCGCTTCTCAGAATACAGAAATGTATCTTCCAGGCTTCGATGCCTTGGCCAGGTCTAATGCAGCTCAGCAACCAAAACTGCAAACTGCATTTGTGTCCAACACAAGTTCCTTTCCGTTTCCTCAATCAAATACTGCTCCGGTCTTCGATCCAAGGGCTTATATTCCAACACCTCAACCTTCACCTCAAGTCAATCCGGCACAACCCCAATTTGATCCAGCTTCCTATTTTTCTAAACCCCCACCACAAACCCAACCACAACAAGCCTTCTATGGCAACAAACCTGATACTTCAAATCTTTCCAAAGTGAGTATAGAGGCTGCACGGGATCACATTGAAATTCTTACCACTATGGTTAATTCCTACAGCGGATTAGTCGCAAGTCAAATTGGCAACATTAATTTGACAAACGAAGACTATCAGCAGATAGACAGGGATGAAATGGAGTTAATGGATATCAAGTGGGCGTTTGCAAGTGCAGTTAGAAGGGCAAAGGATTTCATGACTCGAACTGGAAGAACTTCGTTGGAAGGCAAAAATGATACGAAGTACGGGTTCAATAAAGATGCTGTCACATGCTTTAATTGCGGTGAAAAGGGTCACTTTAAACGTGAATGCACGCGACCGAGCAAACAAGGCAACCAACAAGGCAACCAAAATCCCTTCCAAAATCAAACAAGTACTTCAAATCAAGCTAACAACGAAAGAGGGATAGTAGCTGCTAACAACCAAACCAACCAGTCAGGGCCTTCAAACCCCAACCGGGCATTGATAGTTCAAGCTGATGAAGGATGTGATTGGTCTGTACAATTGGGAGATAATCATCAAGGAGGTGGAACTGCATGCTATGCAAAAATTATCAATCACATCAAGCATGTTCACAAGGAAGAGTTTTCTGAAAGCGATGACAGTTCTGGTTATTCTGGAAGTTCTGATGAAGAAGGCTCTATTTCTGGGGATAATCAATCCGAGCCTGATGTGAAGGAGGAAGGAGGTACTGATGTTGAAGATGGAGCTTTCTCTTCTCAGACTGCCTTCATGGCAAATATCACAGCCTCTTCGAGCCAGGTAACATCTGAAACTCTTATTAATTGTAGAGATTGTGAATATATGAGACTTGAATGTGAAAGAATGAAACTTGAATGTGACACAATTCATAGTCACAATCAGAGTTTAGTTGTTGAAATGGCTAAGTGCAAGGAGGCAAACATGGCTTTAACTCGGAACGAAAAAGAATTTAAATCTGTAATAGAAACATTAAAGAAAAGCGTGTCCGAAGTTAACAAAGTGGTCTACCATAAACAAGTAAGTATAAATGAGTACATAAATATTGTTGAGGAAACTAAGAAGCAATTAGCCATTGCCCAATGCGAGCATGATGCGATCAAACAAAAATTGGAGAGTTATTCTAACTCCCGATTTGTGCTTGATCACATCATTGATGTTCAACAACTGAAGGGAAACAAGAAAGGCGTAGGGTATAAGTCGTGTCCGCCCCCTTTGAGACACAACTATACCAGAATGCCCGATGAAGAGGATATGCCTCGGTATGAACCCAGTGTGCCTCTTGATTATGAGGAAGTTACTACTGGCTTAGGTTTCAAACCGGACAATTCATCGGAGGGCTCATCTGATAACAAAGAAAAGTCATCATGTGCCTCAAATCAAAGTCCTCCAACCATTGAGGACTGTGATTCTTCAGATGATGAATCAGATGTGAATGACCAGGATGAATCACTTGATGAGACGAAAGGAGTAGAAATTCCAATTGAGAATCATATTCTTTGTGATCCTCCTACTCCTGCCGTGCAACCTGTTGCCAAGCAAGTGATAGATCCTGTCAAGGATGTCAAAGATGACAATGAATGTGTGTCTGCTGTTAAGAGCAACAACTTGTTGTATACTTTAGTCGGTGATAACAAAATTTATTCAAACAAAGATTTTCCAATCAAAAACGTCAATCAATCATTGATCGATAAAGTGTTTGAAGATAATACAACTAGGTTTTTGGGAAAAGCGATCCCGAGAGTTTCAGTAACTCAGTGTGATCCTATTCCAAAAGCTGAAGTGAGGAAACAATTTGGAAACCAAAAATTACCGACAAAGCAACAACCTGTCGCTTTTAAGGGTAAGCAACAACAACAACGAGCTCCAAAGCCAAAGGCTAAGGTTGAATCAAAAGGAGCTCGTTTCAAGAAGAAAGACAAAGATATCAAGTTTGTGACATCAAGGGGTACTGATAAAATTGAGACTTTTGAAAACAAATCAAACACTGATTTTGTACAACAAGTCAAGATTTTGAAACGTAACGCTCAAAACAATTACACCCAACACACAAACGGGTGTGATGAAGGAACAAGTACCTCTGGGTCTACAGGTTCAACATGTGAAAGTCGAACCGGTTCTCCTAAGTTTGTTGAAAGGAGAATTTGTTTCAAATGTGGAAAGTTTGGGCACATTATTAAAGATTGCAAAAACTCGCCCAAACCAAATTTTGTTGAAAGAGCCCCCTCTGAACAAGGTCACTTACAACGTCGTCCTGTTTATCCAAAACATGATAAAAGAACTGTTAAAGAACAGGAAACAAAACAACGACGTAAAAATGTGAAGGTGATTGAAAAGGCGTTGAAACCGGAAGTTGTCCAAGCAAATTCTGTTAAGTTAGAGATTAAAAATGAAAAACAAAAACAGATTTGGAAACCGAAATCGGTAAATGTTTCAGGGGGAGGTGCTGTGTTTAAGAATCATCAGGAAATCGAAGTCACAATCCTCGATGATGAAGGACGACCCAAGTCTGTTAAGGCTTGGGTCCCCCTCTCCAACTAATCTTTCAGTGAGTGTGTAGGATATTCCAGGAGGAACTATCGATAGTCATCAGATTGTTGATAGTGGAATGTCCTTGCATAAGATAGGCGACAGAAGAAATTGCTGCCTTTGTTGGAGAAAATGGAAAGAGAACAGAAGTGTCTGTTAAAAGAGTTTGAAAAGCTTCGACAAATTGCAAATCATCAAAAGTTTGATTGTTCAAGGCTTTGATCGGGTCCCCAGGATAGATTCAATCAAAATGTACGCACCTGCAGCACGTCTGAAGTTCAAATTAACAAGATGAACGTGCAGTGTACATTTCTTCGCGGTGTGATTGAAGAATATGTGTTTGTTGAACAAACCTACCGGGTGTGCGGATGCTTTGGCGTGGATTGAACAACCGCACACTACTTCTTCTCAAGAGAAAGATAAAGACCTTCGCTGGAGCAATGTTGAAGACCAGCCGGACCCAAAGGTTTCTGATCTTGTTGCTGTGAAGAGATTTCTAAGTAGCTACAAAAATCGACTTTGAAGTCCACACCGGGTGGATATCCAGTTTGGGAGAGCACTCAGATTCCTTGCAATGCATGAAGCAGTTGCAGGATACGGTTTTAAATTTCTAATCTCTCCTATACTTGTCGATATTTAAGCTGCTTTATAAATTGTTATTCTCTTGTAGCACTCTTTGGCCAGACAATGTTGTCATGGTCCGCACCGCTTACCGACATGCCAACTGATTTTTCCAAAATTCGATTAAATCATTTCTGATTAAAATTTAATTTTGGTAAACGGCATTGAGGTAAAACATGAGTTAACCAACATCGGGAAATCGTTTTTGTAAATACCTTTGTGTTTTAAAATTTATCTTAGTTTGTTGATTTTAGGGGGAGTAAATCCAAATTTGAAAATTCAAAAACATCGAAAAATTTCAAAAACACAAAAACAATAGAAAAGCAAAAATGAGTTTCCTGGCGAGCAAAAGAGAAAATGATAGTACATCAGTGGTCTGTCTAAACCTCTTTAAACCTTAAATGAAAAATGATAAGCAGCTCTATATAAGATGTATCGGTAGGCTCACAATCATTTTAAAGTGTGCAGGGTGATATAAACTTAAATCGACTGAAGACTGGGTGGGAACCATTCATTGGCATATGGTCTTAGTACCGAAATTTCGTTTGAGAGATTGCCGAGGTTCTGAGATATTCGGTCTTTATGCTGCTTATCATCTGGGTATCATGGTTGTTTCTTTTTCCGAAAAATAACGGGGACGCAAGTCTAGATCTTCCATGATACCATACATACGTGTACATATTGCATTCGACCTCAATAAGTGATCAACAATCACATGTCCATACAAATAAGTGATTATATATCACATTTATCCGGGAGTCAAGTTCGTCTCTCTGCTGTACGAAAGTACTGACCTGTTCACGGACTTGCTCCTGTGCCCTCATGCATCGAAAATCAAGTTCCTCATCAATAAGTGATTCTATCACATAGGGCTTGTTTTCAATCAAAATAAGTGAGAATCTCACATCATATACGGTCAAACAGATGATAATTGGTATACTCACCGGTAAGATGAACCCTCGTGCATACCTTGATACGGGAATGTGTCGTGATGTGGATGAACACCGGTCGGTAAGTATAAATCATACCTTAACGTATCCCCTCGCCATGATTACATCTGATAAGTTGAGCTTAAGTGGACAACAATACCGATAATTGTTATAGGATGCTTATCTTAATGTTAACTAATTGAACAAAAAGAGCGTTTTGGCATGACCGTACACTGATATGATTCTCTTACCCTCGAAACTCGCAAAAAGAATGTCTGTAGATATTTATTTACTGTTTTCAGTTTATGTATCTTTGTATATATTTATTTATTGTTTTCCGTCTTTACGTTTGAAAAATGAAAAATTCCAAAAAGATTTTAGGTGTGTTTTAATATAAACTTTATAAAAGCCAAAAAGATTTTGCTTCTATTTTATTTTTGATTGACTGATGTTGGAACTCGAGTCTATCCTACCCAAAATCCTGATCGTAAGCCGGAAAACAATTGCATCTTCATAAACAGTCGAAGTTAACAAGTTTTGAAAGTTAAGAACTAATATTGAACAAATTTGTTTAAACTTTCAAACTGTTGTCGGTCGGTAGTTGATTGAGATTTGATCTCATATGTGTCATTTGTTTAAATGTTAACTATATTCCAAGCAGTTGTTCTCATTATGCGTTTAGCTTTCTTGCATGTGCAGATGCTAAAGGCGAGGAGAACATGTTCGATGACAAGCTTTGGAATGAAGACACGAAGTGGAGGCACTCAAAGTATAAAATGATCGAGTTGCCGCTGACCCTTCATCAACACCACAAGGATCTGAAGAATTGACAAGTCAAAAGATTCACGAGCATAACTCATTGGAGAGTTCATTCTAAGGGGGAGTTTATTGACACACTACCTAAATGAAAAGGGAGTTTGTTGATACACTTTATTCTTTCAACGCGTGAAGACTTTGAAGATCCTCCGACGTGGAAGACATGGAAGTTGAACCTCACGAGTAGCGTCCAAGGGGGAGTTTGTTGATACATATTTTGTGGACGCGACTTGGTTCGGTTCAACTCGATTCGGTTCGACCCGGTTAGCTTCGGCTCAAGCCCGACGTCACGACATTCCTCCGTCGTGCGCCCCAGAGTTCGACACGCGAAGCACGAAGCGCCGCAAGCCGGTTCCCGCTGCCACATCATCATGACATCATAATGATGATGTCATGATGATGTCACTACTTTGACTTAGCTTGGCAAATATAACATTGAGAATTCTGTACGTAACATGTGCATGAATTGTGGGCCAATCAGAATACTTGGGCCATTGCCAACATGGGCCGCATACCAGCCCAATCGCACAAGAAGTGAAGACCTCATATAGTTGCTGAAATCAATTATTTTCGGTAGGGTGGTGAGGAGTGAACAAAAGACAAGAGAGAACCGAAAGATCTTAGAACCGAAAGATCTTAGAGAGAGTTTGCAAATATTGATTTGTAAACATTGATTTGTAATCGTTTTCAAGTATTAATACAGTGGTGTTAATCGTTGAGTCTCGGTGTCCTTGTCGTGTTCTTGTTCATCTCGTTCTCGGTTTGCCATCTCCGGTTGGATTCCGCACAACCGGGTTGGTTCGTACACAAGGAGTAGGCGACTAGATCCTCCCCTAGCCGGACCTACATATACGATACGATACTATACGATACTATACTATACAATAACACCCGTATAGGCCTCTATACGAGACTTATATACTATACACTATACGATACGATATGATGCAATACGATACGATACGATGCAATACGATAAGATAATTTAATTTAAACGATAACAATATAATATATTTGTATTATTTACGAATAATATTGTTTTTTTATAAATAATTTTCTTTTTTTTATAAATAAACAAAGGAATACGATAATTTAATTTAAACGATAACAAAACAATATATTTGTATTATTTTCCAATAATATTGTTTTTTTATAAATAATTTTTTTTTAATTTTTATAATTCATAATATTTATATAATTTTTTATTTTTATAATTTATATTTGTATTATTTACCAATAATATTGTTTTTTTATAAATAATTTTCTTTTTTTTATAAATAAGCAAAGGAATACACAATAAAAAAAATACAAAAATGGAGCTTTATATACGCTCCTTAGATGTCCCTACGCAGCGTATGAGACAAAAATGACACAACTACCCTTGTATTTGGCTTCGTATAGCCTTAACACAAGGGTGTAAAAGACATTTTCAGACCTTTATATACGCTCCTTAGAGGTCTATACGCAGCGTATATATACAATAAGGGTTAAAAAGATAATTTAACCACATGTTTGGGGTTAAAAATAAAAACTACCCTTTATATACGCTGCGTATTGACCTATACGCAGCGTATATAAAGGTCTGAAAATGTCTTTTATACCCTTGTGTTGAGGCTATACGAAGCCAAATACAAGGGTATTGTGTCATTTTTGTCTCATACGCTGCGAAGGGACCTCTAAGGAGCGTATATAAAGCTCCATTTTTGTATTTTTTTATTGTGTATTCCTTTGTTTATTTATAAAAAAAAGTAAATTAATTGTGTGTATTTTGGGGTATTTCCATCTTTATTTATAAAAAAAAATATTATTAAAAATAATACAAATATTATGATTTATAAGAATTAAAAATAATACAAATATTAGGTCCCGTATTGACCTCGTATAAGCCTATAAGTGTGATATCGTGTCGTATAGCGTCGTATAGGTCACGTATTGACCTCGTATAAGCCTATAAGTGTGATACCGAATCATAAAGCGTCGTATAGGTCATGTATTGAACTCGTATAAGCCTATAAGTGTGATATCGTATCGTATAACGTAGTATAGGTCACGTATTGACCTCGTATAAGCCTATAAGTGTGATATCGTATCGTATAGCGTCGTATAGGTCACGTATTGATCTCGTATAAGCCTATAAGTGTGATATCGTTTCGTATAGCGTCGTATAGGTCACGTATTGACCTCGTATAAGCCTATAAGTGTGATATCGTGTGGTATAGCGTCGTCTAGGTCATGTATTGACCTCGTATAAGCCTATAAGTGTGATATCGTATCGTTTAGGTGTGGTTTACGTCCCGTCTAATCCTATATGCATATACAAGACCTATAGGAAACCTATACGAGACTTATACTACACTATACGATACGATACGATACGATACGATACGATACGATACTATACTATACTATACAATAACACCCGTATAGGCCTCTATACGAGACTTATATACTATACACTATACGATACGATATGATGCAATACGATATGATACGATACGATGCAATGCGATAAGATAATTTAATTTAAACGATAACAATATAATATATTTGTATTATTTACGAATAATATTGTTTTTTTATAAATAATTATCTTTTTTTTATAAATAAACAAAGGAATACGATAATTTAATTTAAACGATAACAAAACAATATATTTTTTAAAAAAGAAAATTATTTATAAAAAACAATATTATTCGTAAATAATGCAAATATATTATATTGTTATCGTTTAAATTAAATTATCTTATCGTATTGCATCGTATCGTATCGTATCGTATTGCATCATATCGTATCGTATAGTGTATAGTGACCTATACGACGCTATACGACATGTTTGGGGTTAAAAATAAAAACTACCCTTTATATACGCTGCGTATTGACCAATACGCAGCGTATGTAAACCCTAAGTGTGCAGATAGCCTGCGAAGGTGTGCAAATAGTGACCTATACGACGCTATACGACACGATATCACACTTATAGGCTTATACGAGGTCAATACGTGACCTATACGACGCTATACGACACGATATCACACTTATAGGCTTAGACGAGGTCAATACATGACCTATACGACGCTATACGATACGATATCACACTTTTAGGCTTATACGAGGTCAATACGTGACCTATACGACGCTATACGACACGATATCACACTTATAGGCTTATACGAGGTCAGTACGTGACCTATACGACGCTATACGATACGATATCACACTTTTAGGCTTATACGAGGTCAATACGTGACCTATACGACGCTATACGACACGATATCACACTTATAGGCTTATACGAGGTCAGTACGTGACCTATACGACGCTATACGATACGATATCACACTTATAGGCTTATACGAGGTCAATACGTGACCTATACGACGCTATACGATACGATATCACACTTATAGGCTTATACGAGGTCAATACATGACCTATACGACGCTATACGACACGATATCACACTTATAGGCTTATACGAGGTCAATACGTGACCTATACGACGCTATACGATACGATATCACACTTATAGGCTTATACGAGGTCAATACGTGACCTATACGACGCTATACGACACGATATCACACTTATAGGCTTATACGAGGTCAATACGGGACCTAATATTTGTGTTATTTTTAATTCTTATAATTCATAATATTTGTATTATTTTTAATAATATTGTTTTTTTATAAATAAACATGGAAATACCCCAAAATAAACACAATTAATTTACTTTTTTTTTATAAATAAACAAAGGAATACACAATAAAAAAATACAAAAATGGAGCTTTATATACGCTCCTCGGAGGTCCCTACGCAGCGTATGAGACCAAAATGACACAACTACCCTTGTATTTGGCTTCGTATAGCCTCAACACAAGGGTATAAAAGACATTTTCAGACCTTTATATACGCTCCTTAGAGGTCTATACGCAGCGTATTTAAACTTTGTGAAAAAATGATCCCTCAAACCTACCAAAATGACTCAAAAAAATCTAATGGTTTATATACGCTGCGTATAGACCTATACGCAGCGTATATAACCCTTGTTTTCTGTGCAATGATTGCTGATAAGGCTCTGAAATCTATGGTTTATATACGCTGAGTATAGCTCTATACGCAGCGTATGTAAACCCTAAGTGTGCAGATAGCTTGCCAAGGTGTGCAAATAGTGAGGGCCTTTATAAATTCAACCCACTTAATCCTCTACAATGCATTCATTTAACCGAAACTACGACCCAACCAACCCCATTGGTTACCAAGAGAACCCGAACCCTAGCCCGCCACAAAACCGTCAACCAACAAAACCGACCCAAATACCCCTTACACGCGGCCATCCACACAGTTTAGTATACTCACCATGTCCTGATCTAGCCGGATTCGCGTCGTATTTAGAATTTTGTTATGTTTTATTCCATTTTTGATTTTATTTTTTCCAATTAACCCTGGGTATTGTAAAGAAATTACGAAAGCTGAGCCCCTGAAGTGGAAACATGGAGGCATATGGTTATATTCTTAGGCAGATGGAATAAAAACTCACGGACAGGTAAATGGTGATTGGTGAAAGTAATACATCCGGGTTCAACATTGGTCGTATTATCGGGTGAAATTAAATCGACACCTTCAATAAACATCGTATAGGCCTATACGATGCGTATTAAGGTTGGTTCAAACTTCTAGGTTAGTCAAAGGCTGATAATGTCCCCTTATAAAAAAAGTAATACTCATCGTATAAGGCTATAGGATGCGTATTGAAGGTGTTTATTTAATTTTTTTAATTTTGCAAGGTAGCTTTCTGTCACGCGGACGAAGAAGCAGCACTTTGGATATTTGTTGGTCTTCAAACATTTAGGAAACACTATTTGAGAATACCCCTGAATTTATCGAAGCTGTAAAATGAGATTCTCCACTGTTGGGTTATCATCTTTCAATCCCATTTTCCTAAATTTATATGCTTTTCAACGGGGATGTAATGCAATAATTTCTCTCAATGGAATAGACATACACTTGCTTCATAAGACTCACTTAGACTGTGGGGTATGGGGCGGGGGTTTGGGCGTGGGTTGGCTGAAAACGCCCAAGCCACCACCCCGGGTGGGCTTGGGTTTGGACGTGGCCAAAGGGGCGGGAGTTTAAAGCCGAGCGTGGGGCGGGCTAGCGATCCTATGTGGCCGGCTCCTATTCGCTTGTTGGCCATGTCATAGCGGGGCATTTAAAATTTAAAATGTAACCGTTTGGCCAAGCCAAGCGGGTCACCCCAACCCAACAGTCAACATCACTATAAATATAACCCCAACCCCACCGGCTACCCCAATCCAAACAATCTTGTTGGCTGTCCACCGCAACCCCAACCAAAACCCACTTGATCGAACCCGCTACCCCAACCCACTTGATCGATGGCATCTTGGACACACGAAGAAGAGCTAGCTCTCGTCACGAGCGTCGTTGACGCAATGAAGGGGCGACAACCCGCTCAAACGCGATATTGGCCGGAAGCCTTTGCAAGCTACCGACATAACGTCGGACACGACCGGCACAACTTAAACGCGTGCCAACATAAATGGCGCGAGCTACGGCCGAAGCTTAATCATTTTAAAGCCTACTACGAAGCCGTTCCAAGCGGTGAGTTAAGTCACGAGGACCGGGTGGCGGTGACGAACATTGAGTTTCGGGGCAAGGAGCGAAAGGCGTTCGACAAGCTCGCGCTTTTTGAAATTTACCTAACGCTCTAGGGTTTTTTTTTTTTTATTTTGTAATCGTTTTTAGGTTTTTTTGTAATTTTTAGGAATTATGTAATTTTTAAGAATTTAATAAAATTTTAGGCTTTTTTTAATGTTGTGTGTATTTTTTTAATTTTTTGTAATTTTTTTTAATAAACTGCCAAGCCACGCGGTTCACCCACGCCCCGCCATACCCTACGGACACGTCACTCACCGGTGAGGGGCTCGAACTCCACGTGTCAACTCATGCCCCCAATCCCCGCCCCACCATACCCCATGGTCTTAAATAGACCCCACTTATAATTAGATTTTGTTTGTTGTGTCGTTTAAAAACTCTACTAATAATTTGACTTAAAAACAAGGGAGATACAAGGCTTGGACCAGAGACCTCTTTGTTGGTAAACAAGCACAAGGCTCACTTTTAACACTATGGTTCCAACTAATTCTTCTTTTGGGGCTCTTAAAAAATTTAACCTATCGGTTCTACTAGTTTTTTAAAAAACTTTGGGGTTCGAGGACCCCGACCTACCCTATGTGAGTCTGCCCCGGTTTTTAACATATTTTTAACCTATCGCTATATATAAAAAAATGCATATTTTTAGGGTTTTCCAAATAATAGTTCACGGGGCACCTTCGGTGACCCCATGCGGGGAGTGTGCTCACCGTGCGGGTACACCGCCACCAACAAAACAATACCGCGCGGTTTGTGTTTAGCTCGGTGTGTGCTCACCGATTGAGAGAGAGGAGAGAGAGAGGGGGTGATTTGTTGTTAATGTGGGTCCACCCTTTTTCCACCAATCATATTTTTTTCTTCTTTTTTTATATAAAAATAATTGTGTGAGTGGAGTGATGCCAACGTTTGAGTGCAAAATAGGGACTTAAGAGGGGAGTTGACATGGAATAACCTGATTGGTTGTGGCTAAGTGGGGAAAACTCCCCATGGGGAGCACCCCGTTCACCCTTAAAAACACAGTAAGTTTGATTCTATTATAAATAATCCTAACAAGTCAATATTGAAAATTTGCAATATATCATTGGGAAACATTCATCCAAATAAAACGAAACTAAATTATAAGAAATCATCATCTTCTTGATCATTTTCTTCATAGCGAAACTAAATTATAAAAATTCATCATCTTCTTGATCAATTTCTTCACCAAGTTTAAAGAGGAGCCGGGAAGTAGCTTGAATATATGATTTATTTGTGCTTTCAAAGACGCATTATCTTTTTACAACTCATCCTTAGCTTGTTCTTGTCTTAGCCAATGTTCATCCTCTTTGACCCTATCTACGTTAGGGACTCGTTCAACGCCTCGTATGTGAGAACGTTGATAACCCAAAGCTTCTATAAGACTCCCAACCTGATCAACCGTCATCTCATCCCCGCCCGAGCATGACAACGATTTATTATACTCTTCATCATTTTTTTTCCTGCATTAGACACTAAAACATACATATAGTAAATGCTTTACAAAAATTCGACAGCATATAACTGCTATAAAACGGATAACCAACCTGTTATAATACTAACAATAATATCCAACTTTAATTTCAATCAAGCGTTTTTATTAGAAAGTATCATACTAACGATACTAGCAATACTATCCAACTTTTCCGATTTGCAATCAAGTTATATTAATAGAAACAATAGTCTAACATTACTAGTAATCAAATCCAACTTTTAGCCTATTATAAACTAAAAGTTGGATATATAAAGTTAATAAGCTTACTACGTGCAACTAAAAGTTTAAATGGGTCAAAATGACCCGAACCCACTCTGATTGACCTAAAATATCAACTTATAGTTTAAACGTGTCAAATGACCCGAACCTACTTTAATACATACAACTAAAAGTTTAAATGGGTTAAAATGACCCGGACCCACTTTAATACTTGCAACTTGAAAGGTTAATCCTTAGAGAACAAGTTACGTGGAAGTAAAGGCAAGATAATCTAAATCAAATTAGATTAAGTAGAATTACATTAAATTTTAAATAGTAGTACAGTTTGGTTAGAATTCAAATCTGTGTCTAGCTTGTTTTCCAAGTAATAGTGTCTTATAAATAGAAGTAGGTTTCATTGTAATTTCCTTAAGAGTTTTCTGTTTAGATTAATAAGAAAAAGTGTCGAGGTTGTCTCCCTCAAAATATCGTGTGCGACTTTGTGATTTGCTCATACCAAATTGTTTCCTCCAACACAACTAAAAGTTTAAATGGGTCAAAATGACCCGAACCCATATTTGTAGACTTAAATAACAACTAGAAGTTTAAACGGGTAAAAATGATACCAACTTACCCAAGCTCGAGCTGCATTGTCGTTTATCCATTTGTCTTTGTTGCAAAGCATTTCTTTCCAACCTTCAACATCGCGGGCCAGTCTGCAAACAACAACTATTGTTTAGATTTCAAATAATTGTTAGAGTAAACTGCCATTTTGGTCCCTGTGGTTTGGGCACTTTTGCCATTTTAGTCCAAATCTCAAACTTTTTAAATCTGGGTCCCTGTGGTTTCACTTTTATTGCCATTTTAGTCCAAAATTAAGAGTAAACTGCCATTTTGGTCCCTGTGGTTTCACTTTTATTTCCATTTTAGTCCAAATCTCAAACTTTTTAGAACAATAAAAAAAGAAGGGATTTTGAATTTTGGACTAAAATGGCAATAAAGATGAAACCACAGGGACCCAGATTTAAAAAGTTTGAAATTTGGACTAAAATGGCAAAAATGCCTAAACCACAGGGACCAAAATGGCAGTTTACTCTAATTGTTATTACATCTTTTAATAATACTACTATTTTTTTAAATAGTATTGTTTAAATAACACCTTTTATAAATAAAAATCTCTAGTAAAATGCTTCTTGTCACAATTGAGCCTTCACCATCAAATCAGCCAAGGATATAATCATGGTCATTTTCCTCATATATCAACTTGTCAAATTAAAAAAGAAAGCTAAAAAATCTTTACAAAATTAAATTATTAGTCTACAGATAAACAAACTAGTATAGAATTTTATGCAAATGAAAGCAAAGAGAAGCCACATGCACTGACAGATTCAGGATTTTTTGTCACTGGCGACAAGTTGTGTCGGAAAGGTTTCACTAAATCGTAGCAAAAAAAATCATTATCTTACTAACTACCATGGTTATAAATTACCTTTTTTTTTCTTTCTAAAATGATTTCTTATATGATTAGGCAACATAAAATGTTGTTAATAAGTTGGTCTTCAATATTTTGAAAGGAGTATACAAATCATCATAGAGCTTACTAGGCCCATATGAATTTTATTACTAAGACATATTTTAAAATCAAACATTGTACATAAAATAATTTTCTTAAATAGTTTTGTCATGGGAAAATCATTTAAATTTTAACAGGATGTAATGAGTTTAAACTTAAAAGTATTATTTCTCATACACACATAATATTATTTGGCATTATCATCTGACTGGAAACATTAATTTCCATATTAAGTTGAACAGTTCAATACATTATTTTAACAGAAAACGATAACCATGTATTTGAGATATACATGAAATTGTTTGTTTAAAGAAAGGCAAAATAAATCATTTATTTGATTTTAAATCATTAAAGGTAGGGAGGGAGGGAGAGACACCTTTATCTTAACTTCTCGAGTAACGGGCTATTTCCAAACAGGGGATATGGGAGACGCTGGGCCAGTAACAACCTCTTTTACTGCATCTTTCTTTCAGATGTGGGCATTCACTAATTCTTAAACTCAAAAGTGAAGGCAGCAGCACTTCTGGTAGATCCATCATGTTTGGGCAATTATCAAGATAGAGATGTTGAAGGTTAGCGAGGTTTTGGGGATGGGGATGAGACAATTTATTCAGATTTGTACAACTGTAAAAAGAAAGACATTGGAGTTGTTGGAGTCCCATAGAAAATGATTCCAGATTCTCAAATTTAATTATACAGAGAGAAGTAAGAGATGAAGGAAGAAGATGGGAAAACTGACTACAACTACTCACTCCATCGTCACCGAATAAGACCAGATCCACAAGTGAGGTTGGAAAATTCTGTGGGGCCCAATCTGAGATGGACTTCTTCAACATCCCTATGCTTAAGGATAGCAGTTTGGGAGGCCAAATTCCACGAGGAAAAGAAGCATCCATACTTGGACAACCTGTTATCCATAGAGTTCCTTTAACAATGTCAAATCGGACAACTCATTATCAGGAAATGATTCCAGATTTTCACAATTCATTAAAAACAATGTGGTGAGGTGAACCAAGTAATTCAGATTCTTGATTGATTTCAGATTCGTCCAATCTTGTATCCATACATTTTCAAGCATCAGCATGCTGCTTCTATTGTTGGTGTTCATATTTTGTGCTCCCCACTCCCTTTCCAATAATTTATTACAACCCCAAATGTCAACTGACTTGAGGTTTTGCCCTTCTTTTGGCAAGGAGAAAATTGTAATTGATTTACAATTCAACAACCTCAACACCTGAATGCTATCTGGACATATAAAACGCTCCAAGTTATCACACTCAAACACTTCCAATCTCCTTAACTTCACAAGAACCTTGCTTGCAACTGCTTCTGATTCCCACAAGTATCTTATTACATTACACCTCCATATCTTTAATTCTTCAACTGCACCAAGATACTTCATAACACCTCTCCAAACCACATCATTAAGCCCAGTAATTGACTCTGTTTTCAAATTGGTGACTGCTGAAGCTATTTCCATAAGCCTTCTTAACAGACCACTGTCACATTCAGTTAGTTCTAGAACATTCAATGAAGGTAGTGCTTCAAGTGTGACCTCAACCAAATTGGGGCAACTATATATTTTCAGAACATTCAATGAAGGTAGTGCTTCAAGTGAGATTTCAACCAAATTAGGGCAAAATGCTATAACAAGTTGTCTTAGGCATGGAAACACAACCCCTCTACCGGTTGACCATTTCTTCCACTCATGCATATTCCTAAAACTTAGAATTTCAAGTGAAGGAAATGAATGACTTGTTCCAAGTAACTCCAAACCCACATCTTCCACCTCATGTAAACCTTCAATAATCAACTCCTTAAGTAACGGTAGCTGCCCAAGTGGGGGTAGATATGTACATCTTTTACAATTACTTAGTGACACATGTTTCAAATGAAGAAATGAGGGATTCCCAACCCAATCTGGAATCTCTAAGCCCCCATATGATCTAATTTTGAGTTGTATTAACTTATCATTACAAGGCTTTAGCTCATCTAGAACTTCCTTCTCAAGCATTTCGTTTCGTGAACCATATGGCTCATCACTCCATACAACCTCCAGTTCACTAAGCCTCTTTTGTGAAAAGTTTGCCTCACGAGCATGAATTGCGTTTTGCACTTTGTCCAAACCTACAATACAAATTTTCCCACAGAGATTCTTGAATTCTTTAAGTCTGGCTATTTCAATTCCTCTTTCACCACCGATAACAATTTTCGAGAGAGTTTGTAGGCTTTTCAACTCACAAATTCCCAAAGGCATCTGATTCAAGGACGGAGTGTCCCTAATGTCAAGATGTCGCAAGTTTTTAAGCTTTAAGAAGTTGTTCGGAAACTTAGCTAAGCAACGACAACCACATACAATCAATGTCTCTAAGTTGTAGAGATTGCAAACATTTTCAGGCAAATGGGTTATATTTGTTAGAGATAGACTAAGATACCTCAAGTGCCTCAAGCTACCAATGGTCTGTGGTACCTCACTTATACAAGAACCACTTAGAGATAGAACTCTTAACAATGGTAACTTAGGAAGTAAGTCAATCAAAATCTTATTCGATAAGTAGAAATGAGGCCAACTTTTTTCCACACCAACAGATGTCGCCAAGAATGTTCTCAAACATTTAGCAATTTTAAATGTCTCGAACTTCTTGTAAGTTACATATTCCTCACGCGCAAATGACATATGACGACACATTTCAAGCATCTCCTTCCTAATATTCTTTTTCATATCATTTTCTGACCTTACAAAAAAATCGCTAGCAACAGATGCCGCCATGTCATTCATCAAGTCATGCATCACAAAAAATGATTCATTATTAGGCGCAGGTTGAAAAAATGACCTTGACAACAATTCATTAAAGCATTCACCACCCAAACGTTCTTTTGTTGAGTCGATTGGAGTTGACTGGTGTAAAAACCCTTCTGCTACCCATAATAAAACCAATTCCTCCTTGTTAAACAGGAAATCCTTAGGGAACAAGGAGCAGTAGGCAAACAATTGCTTCAAAAGTGCAGAAAGATCACGATAGCTTAGTATAAGGGCAGGGACAATTGCATCGTCTTTTGACATCCATATCCCACTTTCTAACACTTCCCTCCAAGATTCCTCATCTTGTTTTGTCCTTAGTGATCTACCAAGTGATATCAAAGCCAAAGGTAAGCCATCACATTTTTTCACAATACCCTCACCATGTGGTTTGAGTGACAAATGTGAATTAAATTTATTCACACCTAATGCATTTAAAGCAAACAAAGACATAGCATCTTCATGTGACAAGCACTTTAGTTTGTTTAGATGATTGTAACCCAGCTTGTTGAGTAATTGCTCCTTCCTAGTTGTTATGACGACTTTACTTCCATGAGCGCATGCATGAAATGGGCCGACTAAGGTTTTCCAATCCTCATAGCTCTCACTCCACACATCATCTAACACCAATAAAAATCTTTTCCCCCTTAGTTGATCTCTAAGAGCTACTTGAAGCAGATTAAAATCTTCAAACTTCTTGTTTTCTTGGGCCACAGATTCAAAGATAACTTTGCTTATACCAAAGCTATCAAACTCATCAGAGACACACACCCATGCCTTGAGTTCAAAGTGATCTGTGACTTGTTGGTTGTTATACAAAAGTGTAGCCAAAGTAGTTTTTCCAACCCCACCCATACCAACTATGGGAACAATGCTAAAGTTTTGATCACATGGTTCGTCCGCTAGTAATTGGCGGACCAATGCCTCTTCCTCAACTTGTCGTCCAACAATACTAGACGCATCGACAACAGAGGTTTGTAATTCTCTATTTTTATTTTTTTTCTTAGGTTCCCCTTCCACACTCAAACCAAGATCAGCTTTCTCCTCTAACAGTTCTTGTAATTTGGTGGAAATACTATCTAGCTTTCCATGCATGCTACTACTCTGTGAGAAATTTGTGCAACAACTTGGGATCAGCTTTCTTGCCTTGCTGGTGATGGCTTCTGACTCGCGGTTGAACTCACGATGCATAGCTTCGGTTGCCAGATCATCGAGTACATCATCTATGTCATAAGCCAAATGTTGGAGATCATTGAGCCATTGTTTCACAGACTCATTGGTAATCTCCTTGCGAGAAGCATCAACAAGCACACCTTGGATTTGTTTCAACGATCGCTTCCACTTCTTGATCTCAGCATCAATACCCTTGTATCGAACAATGTTTTTCAAAGCTGCAGAGGCCAGCTTCTCAAAGAGCACACCGAGAAAGGCAGAAAGAACGAGTTCAGCCATTGGTTATGAGAGATTGTTGATGAATCGGGTTTTAATTTAGTTGTGATGAAGATTTGAGACTGAAGATTGAAGAAATAATAAAGAGTGTTTCATTCAGATTTAAGGTCAACGTTAAGCTATTGCTTTGCACACTCACATGATCACCAATCAACATTCAGGGGCGGTACCTACCCTGCCGGCTGTCCCCTAAATATTTTTATATATTCGATTTGTACTTTTGTAATTTGGTTTCATTCAATTTTTTAATCTGACATAAAAAAATGGATTGGACAAAGAGTTTATTAAACAAACCATTTATAAAAATAAGACCAACGATTCCATAATTAATAAAGTTGGTTACCTTAGCTTTTTTTTTCTTTCAAAAATTGGATTGGAGAAGAGATTATAAAACAAATCATATATAAAAATAAGACTAATGGTTCCATAAATAATAATATTTTTTTTACCAAGGTTTTTCTTTTTTCTAATAGATTACTAGTAATAAACCACACCCCAAAGTTGGTTGCCTCTATATCTTCCATTTTTTTGCAATATGGCTCTTTGTGGCTGCATTTTCATCACACTTTGACACCCTCCGCCAGTCAAACACTGGCTTACCATCTGGTCTAGGTGTAAAACGGTAATCTCGCATTCAAAACCTTTTTTCTCTTGCAAAATGCGCCTATGTGTATCATTATTTGTACAACCATTCATCACTAACCACCCCCATCATCACCAACACCCCCACCACCCACCACCTCCTTTTATATAGTTAAATACAGAAATACTGAAACTAAACCATACAATTGTATATAACTGAATATGTAAAAACGTGATTACTTCAAATTTGTCAATTGGTGAAATAAAAATATGGTAAGTTGAGCATGACCAATTGAACATACACAAATCAAAGACTAGCTCAACGCTAAAACACACTTGCACAATTTATAGTGGTAAATAATTCAATTTACAAAGAAGATATTTTTGGAACACTTGGTAGGCTATATATATGAAAGTACGAGGTTTAGAATTGAAAATTTAAGTTACTTGGCAGACATCATCTCTGCAAATTTCTCCAGCAATTTGATCTATATATGTATGTATATTAATTTTAAAAGGTAAAACAGAGTTTGCTAATCAAAAGTAAGGAAAAGAAACTGAATTGGAAAAACGCAGAAAAGAAATCAAAGGAAACGAAAAGTTGAACCGTTGTTCAATTCGGAAACCGATTGACAATTATTCGAAACAATTACCTTGAGAACAAATCAGTCAATCTTGATCAAGGGATCCGGAGAGTCAAAGTCTTTGAATTGAGATTTCAAATTGTTAGTTTTGTTTGAATCTTGGTCTTTCTGGCCAGCCCAAAAGAAACTAGTAAAACTGATACCTTTTTCCTTAATTCATTTTGGCCCAACAATTGATCGTCACTACTAAACACAGTACCCTTTAACATGCGACATATCCATCACCCCGGTGCCTCGTTAGATAGCATATTTCATTTAACGGTGACAGATAGATCTTTAATACAAGTAGGCTATCAATAAATAAAAAATATATCAGTAATTAATAAAACTTTTATCAGTGCCAAATTTCTACTTAGTTGCTGAAGCAAACTTTGAGCCTTATTCGCTACTCTGTCTCATTGGTGCAGACCACTGGAAACATTCCTCAACATATGTTTTTTTTTTTTTTTTTTTTTTTTTTTTTTTTTTTTTTTGTTCTTTGTTTAAAAAAAAGTTCATAAAATACTTTGATGTGGTTTTATAAACAGAGGATAGATAGAGGTGTATGTATGAATACTCTAGGAAATTCTCACTTCACCTTCCTACCATTTCAACCGTATAAGCTGCTTATATATGCCTATATGTTGGTTGAAGTATCCGACTCAATAAAGTAAGCATACAAAAATCGATATTTTTTTAACAATTTTGTTTTGTTTTATTTTATTTTATCCAATTAACCCTCTTTTTCTTTAAATTTGGGTATTGTCAAGTAATTACGAAAGCCGAGCCCCTGAAGTGGAAACATGGAGGCATATGGTTAGGAAGATAGAATAAAAACTCAATGACAGGTGAATGGTGATTGGTGAAAATAATACAACCGGATTCAGTATTTTGGGAAATAAATAAATAAATATAAAGATGCACGTTAATAAACTGTTCATCCTCTAGATACTTTTTGCTGAATTTAATATTGTTCTAATTAGCGTTATAAAGAAATTGAACAAACACGAAAAGACCTTGTTTATGTTCATTTGTTGAGGAAATATATTTGTTCACAAACTTTTATGAACAGTTAACGAACGAGATTTTATGTTCGTATTTGTTCATTAAAAAAATGAGTGTCTTCGTGTTGGTAGTTTAAGGCAACCAACGCAAACGAACGTTTATGAACACAAACATACAAAATGTTTGGGTTCTGATAAAAATGATTTTCATCCTAAAAACTAGGGGTGAGCTAGAAAACCTAAAAAACCGATTTAACCGAATTGAAAATTACGGCTCAGTTACGGTTTTGCATTTTATGAAAACCGAAAAAACCGAACCGAACAAACCAAATAACCTAAAAGAATTATTTTTTTAATGTTTGTTATATATTGACTTAAGAATTATTAATTTTATTCTCAAATGTTAGGTATCTATAATAAAAAAACATTAACATGTTTGTTTATCTTTAAAATTATTTATTTATTGCCTACAAAAAATACTAAATTTAGTATAAAAATTAAATGATTTTCAAAGTATTATAAAAGAAAATGTCTTAACAAAAACTTTGAAAAACATAAAAAAAAATTAGAAGGTTAGGGTTATGTGAAAAATATTAATTGAAAAAGTTAAATATAATAAATTTTATGTATACATCTAAGAAATATTCTTAAATTTTGGATTATACCTTTTATTTTTGAATCTTACGTAATTTTGCTCTAAAAACCAAGAAATTGAACCAAACCGTTGTTAAAACCAAATCGAAACCGAACGGTTTTCAAAAACCAAAAACTAAATTGAACTGAACCGTGCACACCTCTAATAAAAGTGCAGAATTCCGCCATGTAAATGCCACGTATCCAAGGAAACAAAAAAGCGTAGATGACATCAAGTTGAAAAAAAAACGAACGACACCATGTTGAACAAAAAAGGCGGATGACACCGTGTAGTTTCTGTGACAACATTTTATAATATTCCTTTCTACACATTTTAGGATAAAACCCTTTCAGCGTAATCCACGCCTTGCATGTATTTTTCTGATCTAGCTATTTAGGTTATGAAGGGGTATGGTCCAAGCAAGGTTAAAGGTTAGATCCTATACTTAGCATCCTCGATGAAAACCCTCACTCCGTAGAACCTGTGCCGGCTGTATGGATATGCTCCAGAGGCCGCGTGAGGGTAGGGCGCAGGTTCATCCCAGATAGCACGAAAGGTACGAGTGGCAGAGGAATGAGCCAATCAGCGTCCAACAGGCTGTATCCTATCGTGCTCCAGGATCAACAATCGTGCAGGAGACAAGAAGGTACACAAGGACGCCTACGTGGCACCAATCAAGGGGTGGTGACACCTGCCCCATGATCTCCACTCACCTGCTGATGTCAGAGAGACAACAAGGACGACAACCCGGACACGTGGCTCCACTCAAGGTGCGCCAACTCCGGTGACCTTCTAGAAACACTAACGGTCGTCATAGAAGAGACAAAAGGATATTCCTTGTTGTCGACTCCAGGCCCAAGGCCCATCAGCCCATTTCCTTCTACACTACCCCGTCTATAAATAGGGACCTTCATTTACAGGTTAGTTCATTCAGTTCTCTGCTCTCTCACTCTTAAACACACACTTATTTCCTCAAAACAAATACTTATTCTCACGCCAGAAAGTGGTTAAGAGGGAAACCCCAATATTCCCCTCTTAACGAGCTTAACGGGGTGTTGATTGTTTTGCGAGAAGGATCAAGGCTTTAGCTCAGGAAGGATTAAGAAGATTAACCTCTATAGTCGAAACATAAACCAAACTAATAAACCAAAAATTAGTTCTGTGTCCCTTCATTGGCGCCCACCGATTTTTGCAATTACCTCATCTTCTTTTTCTGAGCTTTTTTTGTTCTCTTGATCATGGCTGGTCAGGGAATACCGGATTTCGGTTTCGGTACACACTCTCAAGTGGGAATGGGGGAGGACAACTCGCACGTTCAACCCCTTCCCATTGACGAGTTAGCCGAGGGCGAAGCAACGAACAATGGGGGACCCCGCACGAGTATCACTCGCATCACTCAAACGGCTACCCCAACGAGTAACACTGTTGGTCCGTAAAACCCAGCACCTTCGAACATATCATCGTTGTTAGGTTTACCAGAGGGTGAAACATTAGCCTCCTGGTATGCCAAACAGATTGCTACTGTGAACGCTGTTTACCAATCGTTAAGCGCACAACAAGAAGTGTTGCAAGCGGAACCATCTCTGGTGGCAACCCCTGAGCCAACATAGGGGGCGCGCCAGGCAACTCCTCAGCAGAACGCGCAAAAACAGTTTGAGAGACCTCCTCCCCAAAGAAGACCAAGCGTGCATGATACGCGTGATACCTATGAGGAGACAGGCAGTTATTACGATCATCCGTCCAATGCGCAATACAGGCGTCCGTTGCACAACCGGCTTGGGTCGCGTAATATCAACAACGAATGGGACAACACGGACGAGGATGATCTCACATGGCAAGAAGACGAAGGTTCTTCAGTTTTCAACCGCTTGCAGAGAAACCATGAGTCCTACAGGCCAAGGCCACGCGCCGTGTATAATGAAGCAACAGAGCACGATTTCAATCTCGTTTACACACCAGCAGAAGTAACAGAACATTCGAAGTTTATCCAGAGCATCGCTCTAGCTTCGCTGGAGAAAGCTAAGTTGTCACAATCCGTGGGAAAGCTTAACGACCTTACTGACCCCGACGATCATGTACGACTCTTCACGAGTGTTGGTATATTGGGACAATGGACCATGCTGTAAGGACCTACAAAAATGTCCCACAACACTCCGTAAGTGGAAACCCGGACCCCTGAAACCCTAATGTGCATGAAAAATAAAGAAATCAAGAAAATTGGATTTCACGCGGGCCGCGTAAACCATAAGGTAAGGTTACGCGGGCCGCGACAACTTGAAAATCTCCGGATAAGCTTAAGGGACACGTGTCGTCCACGTGTCAAGACCACCGATGACTCGGCAAACCCTACTGCCGCCTTTATGGCTCGCGGGCCGCGTAAAACCTAAAATGTTGCTATAAGTAGCCTGTGCATGGGACTTGCTTCTGTATTCGAAATTTCAGTTTCAAAACGTCCCAGTTCTACTAAAAACGAGTTTCACGGTGTCAAGACGCTGCTACAAATCCAGGGTATTAGCTCGATCACTGCTACGTTTCAAACTGTTCAATTCTTTTCTTTCCTTCAACTTTTATTATAGTAAATAGTAGCTCGGGATTATACCTTCTAAATCCCAAAACAATGCCCGTTATTAGGGTAATAACTTTAATCACTAGTACGATACTTTATCCGATCGATTAAAACTGATCCAATGGATGTTTAAGTGCTGCCAATATCTGGCTATACTTTGTCATTCATTGTGAGGGTTTCGATCTCGTGATTATCGTTAAAGTTGAATTGAGTTAATACACTAAAACGAGTTCTTGTGTCTAGAAATTAGAACTCATAATTAGGAAGCTGTTAAACTAATATATCAAACTTAGCTATTAAGATAGTTTAGCGGTTTAGAAAACTTAATAGCTACGGCAACTTAACAGGAAAGGAAACTTAGCAGTTAAGTAAGCTAAGTAAGTTAATTAATCAGCTAGTTACGTTATTTAATTAATCGGTTAAGTAAATTACTTGATTAAACCGTTAAAATTAATTAATCGGTTAAGTAAGATTAATTAATCAGTAAGCAAGATTAATTAAGCTAAGCAAGATTAATTAAGCTAAGTAAGATTAATTAAGTAAATTAAATACCTAGATAGATATACATGAAAATAAATATATATGAAATAAATAATATCAAAGGAAGTTGCTAGGAAGGTGTAAGAGGATATATATGTGGGTAGGAAGCTTCCTAGAAAATGTATAGGTAACTTCCTAGAAAAGGTATATGAAATTTCCTAGAAAGCATATAGGAAACTTCCTAGAAATTTCATATTTCCTACCTATAAATAGGAAGCTTAGGATTCATTTTTCTTTGCTCATTTCTTCTATTCTTCTCTCTATACGTTGGTGTTCTAACCAATAATCACCGATGCGATATTCTGTCCGATCGATTCAGGAACCAACTAATGAATGCCAAAGACTATACTTTGTGAATTTCGTTAAACGGATGCCAAAGTGCTGTCTAAACAAGACTATACTTTGTGAATTTCGTTAAGGTTCGGATCTCGTGACCATCGTTAGGTTTGATTAGGTTTAACATTAATACGTATTCCATTCTGTTAAACTAAATGTTTAACTACTCGAAACTCTACCCCATACACTTACAATCAAAATAGATTCTTAATCATCAGAGGATTCAGAACTATAAAGTAGATGCTTAGAATCATGATGCTTGTTTAATCAAGACTATATGCTAACAAGGTGAGTCCATTCTCTTTTTCTCACAGTTTGTGAGTTATTCTCTTTTATTAAATTGTTTCCAAAATCCTATTTATTTTCAAAGTTATAATTACAGGGATTAAGTCTTTGTAATCTTCAATTACTGCCGGTATGTGGGGTTTTGTATACATTACTTGATACCCGTCACCATTGGACAACGGGTTAGCCAATGGGTGATCTGACCATAGTCATAGAAACGAGTCGAGTGACAAATACCGATTTGGGGTAATTGGTTGATATAAACATTGTAATCTCCCTTAATACTGTAATTTATAACTATGCGTCGTTTTGTACAAAAATGAATGAACTCACCAGTATTTCCTGCTGACCAAACCTTTTTAAAACGCGTTTCAGGTAATGACAGTAGATTGGAATAAGAGTGATGATACGACACCGAAAGGCTTAAAGAAGTGGCTTATTTTATCAACGGAATTAAATTAAGAAAACATGGTTTCATATATTCGGGTTTATCCCTTACTAAAGCTACCTTCGTAAAACATGGGTTTTATCCCATCTATTTAATAAATAAAATCTGGTGTTTTCTAAACTCTGATATTTTTCCTAACTCACGGTCCTGATGAACATTTCCGCTGCAATGTTTTTAAAATAACCACCGGTACCACTTGACTGCTCGTGGCTCCCGTCCAGGGTGTGGTCGAGGGTCGTGACAGAGGTGGTATTAGAGCCACTTATTTAAGCAATTGGGTGTTGTAATAATACCTAAGCTTAAACGAAAGAGTTAGGAAATTGTTATTAACTGGTAGCAACAAGATAGTATTTAGACTTGAACTTAAGAAAGATGCCTTAGTATAAGCTTCGAGATAAGCTAATTACTTGCGTAGATAAAATGTGATGGGTGATTAGTATGCCGTGAGGATGATGACTAGAACGTTGCAAGTATGGTAAATAAGCGATAACACTTGGCCACTGTTATTTCTTGTTTATTGGTACTACTGGGTTCTAGAATATGATCCATCATGTGAATACTAATTTCCTTGTTCTTTGATAAAAGCTCTAATAAAAGATTCATTTTTAATCATGAATTGAGAAGATTTTATTCATGGGAAATACAAATTACCTCTCCGGCGAGAACCGGGTAAGATGGGGTTACCTCTCCGGCGAGAACCGGGTAAGATGGGGTATATAATATGTCAAACAAGTGATAGAATTCCCTAAATAGTATCATGACGTGATGTCTGACTTGTCTTTAGAATTATGAATCTGTTAAATACATTGACCTTATGAATGGTATGTATATTACAGTATACGATTATATAGATATGTATATCTATAAGGAAATCCAAAAACCATAAGGATTGATAATTTAAAGTACATCACGAGCCTGTGTGTCAATAATAATTCTAGAATTTTTATTAGGAATCTCTCGTATACATCTATAATTCCGACATCGAAAACTATTCCATTTGATCAACCGTCTCGTAACTCGTGCGACAAGATGAACAATGTGAACCCTTAAAGTTGGGACGCCATCGAAAGTATAAGAATTCCCTCTGCGTTACCTTAGATTATTAACGCATTAGGAAAAGTTGTGCTAGGTACAAAACATCTCAAAACCTACGCTAATGAGAGTAATTCTGCTTTCTTTAAGAACTCTTGCAAAGATAAGAGTAACCACGATTAGGTGCACTTACAAAGACTCTCTTCACCTATAATCCTAGTAAGATTTCCAGTAATAAAGAAGCTGTTACGAAATACATGGGCTGCAAAGGATTAAAGTTGTCCAAACCATTAGTATATGTGTTAAGGAGAATGAAGTAATGTATGTTTCAAAATTTAGACATTTAGATAGTGAAACCCGATCCTCGAAACACAGGATCAAGATATATACCATGAAATGGAAAGAATGAAAAGAACTAACAGAAAGGAAATCCTGTCTGCTTCATAAAAAGAAATAACATGGAAACGATGATTCTAGAGGTGATTGCTGACTTAGGTTTAGATTTGCAAGCCAACCGGAGAAGTGACCACAAGGAGACAAGACAGACCAGCTGACAAAGTTCGTCTCTGTGAGGAAAGCTGCGAGTTATGCACGGAAGTAAGACATAGCGTATATGGTCTCGGAGTTCATTAACACTAGAGGCATGGAACTGAAAGAAATTCCGACCGACGTTTCCTAGAGGATCTACTTAGACTATCACCCAATCGTGAGAAGAAACTTAGAATTCATCCGAGACTAGGAACAACACTGATTGTTATATCACAGAGTTAAAATTTATGTAGTAGTTAATGATTTAAGTCATAAGTCTCATAGGTAGCCGAATCAATTACGTGCTCTTAGATTAAATTGCGGATAGATTTAATGAAATAATTAAAGAGTACCCAATAAACAGTAATCAAGGATGATGCTGAAGGATTATAAAGAAATAATGAAGGAATCAGAAACTAATGGAAATTAGTGATTCCATAAAGAAATTCAGGTACCTATTCAAGGAAACCTGCAAGAAAGGATTCTTGAAGAAGCCCATAGAACTAAGTATTTGATACATCGTGTAAGTAATTTGAGGTATCGTGGTTTGAATTACTGATAAATAAAAATGAAAAAGGATGTAGCAAGTTATGTCTCTAAGTATTTAAATCGATTAGCAAGTTAAAACTGAAAATTAGAACCCTTTAGTTTACCTCAACGATTAGAAATGCCAGTATGGAAATATGATTGATAACAAATGAATGTTATTACCAAATTCCCCAAAAACGATAAGTTGTAACAACACAATCTGGGTGATTGTGGATCAACTAACCAAGTTAGCTCAATTACTACCAATGAAGAAAACCCTTTAGCATAAAACGCTTAGTTAAGTGGTGTGGGAGCAAAGTAGTCTTATTACATAGAATCCAATCATCTATTGTATTAAATCGAGATAGTCATTTCACTTCTCATTTTTGGGAAAATTTTAACCCGACCTATTTTGAGCAGTATAAAGGAACACTACAAACATAGAAAGACATGCTAAGTGCATGTGCGATAAATAGAACTATCATTTATCACTCATAAATATTCTCCAATAATCGGTCTACAGGTACTAGTGTTAACCGTTTAAAACACTTTATGGATGATAGTATCATCCAGTATGTTTGACATACATATGAGAAAAGCAACTACCAGGCCATGAGATCGGTAAACCATTGAAATTAAAAAAAGGATATCACTAAAAGTCTCTCTGTATTTGGAAAGGAAAGTTAAGTCCGAGGAATGTCAAACCATTAAAGTAACTAAGCAAAGTGGACCAGTAGCTTACAGCTAAAATGGCAAGTATACATGATACATTTCATGAAATACTTAGAAATCTTTAGTTATACCTCCTCAAAATATAGAAGTAAACGCAAGACCATATCAGTCAATCATGAGAATTCCAAAAACATGCAAGTTTAGTTCTGGTCAGGGTAAAGTAGGACTTAAAGCGTGAGCAAGATTATACTTGGGTATCGAAAATAAGGCGGAAGTATCCTTACTTATTCTAGTAAATCTCAAGGACGAGATTTTAATTAAGGTGGGGAAGATGTAAGGACCTACAAAAATGTCCCACAACACTCCGTAAGTGGAAACCCAGACCCCTGAAACCCTAATGTGCATGAAAAATCAAGAAATCAAGAAAATTGGATTTCACGCGGGCCACGTAAGCCATAAGGTAAGGTTATGCGGGCCGCGACAACTTGAAAATCTCCGGATAAGCTTAAGGGACATGTGTCGTCCATGTGTCAAGACCACCGATGACTCAGCAAACCCTACTGCCGCCTTTATGGCCTCGCGGGCCGCGTAAGATCTTATTACGGCTTACGCGGGCCGCGTAAAACCTAAAATGTTGCTATAAGTAGCCTGTGCATGGGACTTGCTTCTGTATTCGAAATTTCAGTTTCAAAACGTCCCAATTCTGCTAAAAACGAGTTTTACGGTGTCAAGACGCTGCTACAAATCCAGGGTATTAGCTCGATCACTGCTGCGTTTCAAACTGTTCAATTCTTTTCTTTCCTTCAGCTTTTATTATAGTAAATAGTTGCTCGGGATTATACTTTCTAAATCCCGAAACTCTGCCTGTTATTAGGGTAATAACTTTAATCACTGGTACGATACTTTATCCGATCGATTAAACCGATCCAATGGATGTTTAAGTGCTGCCAATATCTGGCTATACTTTGTCATTCATTGTGAGGGTTTCGATCTCGTGATTATCGTTAAAGTTGAATTGAGTTAATACACTAATACGAGTTCTTGTGTCTAGAAATTAGAACTCATAATCAGGAAGCTGTTAAACTAATATATCAAACTTAGCTATTAAGATAGTTTAGCGGTTTAGAAAACTTAATAGCTACGGCAACTTAACAGGAAAGGAAACTTAGCAGTTAAGTAAGCTAAGTAAGTTAATTAATCAGCTAGTTACATTATTTATTAATCGGCTAAGTAAATTACTTGATTAAACCGTTAAAATTAATTAATCGGTTAAGTAAGATTAATTAATCAGTAAGCAAGATTAATTAAGCTAAGCAAGATTAATTAAGCTAAGCAAGATTAATTAAGTAAATTAAACACCTAGATAGATTTACATGAAAATAAATATATATGAAATAAATAATACCAAAGGAAGTTGCTAGGAAGGTGTAAGAGGATATATATGTGGGTAGGAAGCTTCCTAGAAAATGTATAAGTAACTTCCTAGAAAAGGTATATGAAATTTTCTAGAAAGCATATAGGAAACTTCCTAGAAATTTCATATTTCCTACCTATAAATAGGAAGCTTAAGATTCATTTTTCTTTTCTCATTTCTTATATTCTTCTCTCTATACGTTGGTGTTCTAACCAATAATCACCGATGCGATATTCTGTCCGATCGATTCAGGAACCAACTAATGAATGCCAAAGACTATACTTTGTGAATTTCGTTAAACGAATGCCAAAGTGCTGTCTAAACAAGACTATACTTTGTGAATTTCGTTAAGGTTCGGATCTCGTGACCATCGTTAGTTTGATTAGGTTTAACACTAATACGTATTCCATTCTGTTAAACTAAATGTTTAACTACTCGAAACTCTACCCCATACACTTACAATCAAAATGGATGCTTAATCATCAGAAGATTCAGAACTATAAAGTAGATGCTTAGAATCAAGATGCTTGTTTAATCAAGACTATATGCTAACAAGGTGAGTCCGTTCTCTTTTTCTCACAGTTTGTGAGTTATTCTCTTTTATTAAATTGTTTTCAAAATCCTATTTATTTTCAAAGTTATAATTACAGGGATTAAGTCTTTGTAATCTTCAATTACTACCGGTATGTGGGGTTTTGTATACATTACTTGATACCCGTCACCATTGGACAATGAGTTAGCCAATGGGTGATCTGACAATAGTCATAGAAACGAGTAGAGTGACAAATACCGATTTGGGGTAATTGGTTGATATAAACATTGTAATTGCCCTTAATACTGTAATTTATAACTATGCGTCGTTTTGTACAAAAATGAATGAACTCACCAGCATTTCCTGCTGACCAAACCTTTTTAAAACGCGTTTCAGGTAATGACAGTAGATTGGAATAAGAGTGATGATACGACACCGAAAGGCTTAAAGAAGTGGCTTATTTTATCAACGGAATTAAATTAAGAAAACATGGTTTCATATATTCGGGTTTATCCCTTATTAAAGCTACCTTTGTAAAACATGGGTTTTATCTCATCTATTTAATAAATAAAATCCGGTGTTTTCTAAACTCTGATATTTTTCCTAACTCACGGTCCTGATGAACATTTCCGCTGCAATGTTTTTAAAATAACCACCGGTACCACTTGACTGCTCGCGGCTCCCGTCCAGGGTAGAGATGTACAAATCGGTTTTTTTGAGAAACCGGTTTCGGTTTTTAACCGAACCGGTTTTTTTGGCACAATTGAAAAACCGGTTATTGTAATAACCGGAACCGGTTTTAACCGGTTTCACAACCCCGAACATAACAACCGGTACTAACCGGTTCTAACCGGTTTATAACCGGTTTATACGAAAACCGGTTTTGAAAACTGATTATAATAACTGGTTTGAAAAACTGATTTTCAGAAACCGGTTTTTAGAACTGATTAAATAACTGGTTAAAAAAACTGATTTTGCAGAAACCGGTTTTTAAAACTGATTAAAAAACTGGTTAAAAAAACCGGTAAAAAAACCGGTCTGCAGAAACTTTGACAGAATGCAGTATTTGTTGCTGTTTTTCTGTTTTGTGGGCTTTTTTTTTAAAAAAACTGCAGTTTTTTTTTATAAAAACATAACAATGCAAGTGTAAAAAGTCAAAACGGCTATAATCTTTGATTTGATCATATGACCGTATGTGTTGCCATGTTTTTTTCACAATTATCATATGACCGTTTTCTGCAAACCTGCGCAATTAACCGGTTTAACCAGTTTAACCGGTTTTTATTAACCGGTTTTTATAGTTCCGTTATCGGTTAACCGGTTCTATAACCGGTTTTTATATAACCAGTTTTTTAAACCGGTTTTTCTATAACCAGTTTTTATAACCGGTTTTACGCATAACCAGTTTTTAAACCGGTTTTTTATATAACCGGTTTTATAACCGATATCGAACCCAAACCCAATAACCGATATATAACCGGTCAAACCGGTTAGTAACCGAACCGGTTACAAAAAAACCGGTTTTCACAATAACCGGTTTCGGTTAATTTTTCGGTTTCGGTTGCGTAATCAGTTTTTTTGTACATCTCTAGTCCAGGGTGTGGTCGGGGGTCGTGACACATGCCAATGTGGTGCCATCTCTTTGTCCAAACTTTCACGAGAGCTACTCGCGCGTGGTTCGATAGCCTCCCTTCCGGAAGAATCAAATCTTGGACTGATTTTAGAGACCAATTCGTAACGCACTTCAGCCAACAAAGACGTTATCAGCGCGATACATCCGAAGTCACAGACATCTGGTGAAGAGACAATGAAGGGTTAGAAGACTTTATCACTCGTTTTAACCAAGAGTGTTTGGAAAATGGAAGCGTAAGTGAAGATTTAATGTGCGGCCACTTCAAAAAGGTGATCCGTTGTGACAGCCTGATCAGGACTATCACTTGTAAAGACGGCTTGCCTATAGAATGGGACAAACTCATGGTAGTAGCAAAGATTGTTGTGCAGACAGAAGAATCGTTGGCAGGTGGCAAGAATACTTATTCTGAGGATAATTATTCGAGAAACAACACGCGTCACTCTGGCAGGCGCAACAAAAACAGGAACCCTGGCTGGAAAGCAAGCCAGTTCAGCAGTTATGAAGAGAGACCTCGCTTCAAGGAGGATGCGCGAGATACAATTGATCGGATTGGTTATCGTAAACCTGTCAAGAATGAAAATCGAGAAAAACATTGGACTCCGTTCATCAATACACCTAAGGCGGTGCTCATGACGGAGAATCATGAGTTCATGGTGCCGAAACCAATGACAAACAAGAAGGGCCAAGACCCTAATCATTACTGTGACTTTCACAAAGATACAGGCCATCTAACCGATGACTATATCAGCTTGAGGCATGTGATTAAGAAAGCCCTAAAAAGCGGGAAGTTGAGCCATCTAGTAAAAAATGTGCGCAAGGAGACGTGCCAAATCCAAAGAAATGATGATGGAGGCCAGAAGAAGGTTAGGCGTTTAGAAACTCACATGGTTGATGGACCAAGACATAGCGCGGAATGCAAGGCCAAACGCCCATTTGAACCAGCTTGGCAAGAGCAGTAAGTTATCATCCCAGTAGTGCGCGGGGGACCACGCGCCATGTGCCCCGTCGTTATTACTAGCATCATAGGCCATTATGAAACAGATTATGTTTTCATCGATCCTGGAAGCACGGCCGATATAATCTATGAACAATGTTTCAATTAGTTCGACCCTGAAGATAAAGCGCGTCTTGAGCCAGTCGACTATCCACTATCTAGTTTCTACAACGAAACTGTCTTCCCGTTAGGTCAGATTAGCTTTCCCATCACGCTATCTGACGGAAAGCACTCAAGAACAACAAACGTCAACTTCATGGTTATGCCAGTAAAATCGAGGCATGACGTTCTGATCGAAAGAGAAAAACAAGGAGAGATGAAAATGGTAACCTCTACTCCCCATTCAGCCTTTGGCTTCCCAACTGAAAGGGGGGGGGGGTGGCGATTATTTATTCAAGAAAAGAAGTGATGGCGACAGAAGATGCTCGCCCAGTAAAAGTCGCCAAGGTCTCACCAACTCAACCAGAGAAATGGGTTTTGAATCGCAAGTACCTGGAACAGACGGTGACGATCGGCAATGCAATTTCACCAAACATCAGGATGCACCTAAAACAACTGTTGTTCAGAAACATGGATATATTCTCCTGGACACTGTCCGACATAACGAGCGTCCCTCGCGACATCACTGAACATTGTTTGAACACTTATCCATCTGTTGAGCCTAAAGTCCAAAGGGAGCGCAGCCTAGGGACTGACAAGACGAAGGCTATGAATGAACAAGTTTGTGTGCTGCTCAAGGCATTAATATTGCGGTAGGTGCGCTACCAGAGTTGGGTCGTGAATCCTGTAATGGTCGAGAAGTCTACAGGTGGGTGGCGCATGTGAGTCGACTACACAGATCTCAATAAGGCGTGTCCCAAAGATTGTTACTCATTGCCTGAGATTGACAAGAAAATAGACTCCCTCGCGCCATTCAGGTGGAAATGTTTTTTAGATTGCTACAAAGGTTATCACTAAGTCTAGATGAAACTAGAAGATGAAGATAAAACTGCATTCCGCACCAACATCGGTAGTTTTTTGCTATACCAAGATGCCCTTCGGGCTCAAGAATGTTGGCGCAACATACCAGCGGTTGATGGACAAAACGTTTGGGGATGACATTAGAAAGCATATCGAGGTTTACATTGATGATCTTATGATCAGGAGTCCTGAAGAGGACCAAATGTTGAAAGACATCGAGAAGACGTTCAACTCCCTACGAAGCGTGAACATGAAGCTCAATTTGAGTAAATGTTCTTTTGGGATGGAAGAAGGCAAATTTTTGGATTTCGTGGTTACCAATGGTGGTTTCAAAGTCAACCCAGAAAAAGTACAAGCAATCGAAAGGATGCCATTGCAAAATTTTTAGGTTTCGTGGTTACCAATGGCTTCCCATGCAAAATACTAAGATATAAACTTTTATTAGTGACATTTGAATTCGAGTGGCTTAAAACTTACGATGTAGAATATTAAATAATTTGACAAATTTATTTGTTTAAATATTATTTTGATCTTTGAATTTTGAATTAACAAGATGTGTTGTCGTAACATATAGTTTTAGCATATCCTTAATTCTATAGATGAAATTATTTTAAGAGTTGTAGTATTTCAATATCCTAAACATTTTAATCTTGAGTAGTAACAACAAATATGTATATATATATATATATAGGGGATCGCTAGAATGAGAACCACCACGAGTTATGAGAACCACGAGAACCGCGCCCCGCGGGTGGCCGTCGGCGACGAAATTTTTTTTACACCTAGATCCGTATATTTTAGTGGGGGGTTTAAATTTTCGGTTCAAACGGCGCGCCCGAGGGGGTAGTTTTTTACGCCCAAAGTTTGGGTTTTTTTAATTTTTCTTTTTTTTTACCAAACTTTGGGCGTAAAAAACTACCCCCTCGGGCGCGCCGTTTGAACCGAAAATTTAAACCCCCCACTAAAATATACGGATCTAGGTGTAAAAAAAATTTCGTCGCCGACGGCCACCCGCGGGGCGCGGTTCTCGTGGTTCTCATAACTCGTGGTGGTTCTCATTCTAGCGGCTCCCTATATATATATAGTAGGAGTTGGGTGGAAAGTCTTTTTTCCCTAGAAAGTCTAGGAAGCAATGAGAATTTGACATGTGGCATTGAGTTATTTTAACTAAAAGGGCAACTATGTAATTTCACATTTTAATTTTATTTTTGGAATTTATTTTTCATTAACTAACATTCCATGATTTTTGGAATCTTTGTTTTTTTCGAATTCAAATTCAAATTTGGAGGTCAATGTGTTTATCTGGAGTCAAATTCAAATCGAATTTATTTTTAATTAACTAAATTCAAATCTGAAGTCAGTGTGTTTTAACAGCAAACAGGCCAGTGTGTTTTAACAGCAAGCAGATTCTTGACGCTGTGTTTTAACAGCAAGCAGATTTATTGACATTGTGTTTTTACAGCAAGCAGGCCAGTGTGTTTTAACAGCAAGCAGATTTCTTGACATTGTGTTTTAACAGCAAACAGGCCAGTGTGTTTTAATAACAAGCAGATTCTTGACGCTGTGTTTTAACAGCAAGCAGATTTATTGACATTGTGTTTTAACAGCAAGCAGGCCAGTGTGTTTTAACAGCAAGCAGATTCTTGACATTGTGTTCTTGACATTGTGTTTTAACAGCATGCAGGCCAGTGTGTTTTAACAGCAAGCAGATTCTTGACGCTGTGTTTTAACAGCAAGCAACCCAGTGTCTTCGTCTTCAACACACTGTCATCATCAACATTAAAATGGTATCAACAGCCAGGAATGATCGATTACAATAAACACAATTTTGAAACCCTAGTTTTGAAAAATACATAAAAAAACGCACCTAGGATCGACAACGACTGATTGGAACGTTTTTTGGAACACATCGGAATATCAATCTTCTTCGTTGTTTCAATAATCTTGAATCTCTTGCCTCAAAATTACCAGAAAAAGAAGACGCAGATGATAAAAATTCGAGTTCTAGAACACAATCAACGAGTTAAATAGCAACTAACGCTTGTATTTTTTTTCGAATTTGTTATCTTCATCCAAGAAACTAGCGAATTTTGGTATGGATTAGGGTTTTAGGAAGTGGGTGTTTTAGAGAGAGAGAAAATCGCGTGAATGTAGGACGTGGGTTAATGTTTGACGGTTTGTTAATTGATTTAAAACACGTTGAATGACCAAAATACCCCCAATCTATTAAATCAATTAATTATTATCACACACATATTACCAAAATGCCACTAAGATGATCTCAACCCTTAAACACACCAATCGGATGGACCAGATCGCTTCCTAGACTTTCTAGGAAAAACACACTTTCCGTGCGAACCCTACTCTATATATATATATATATATATATAGGGGCAGGTTCAAATGAAAACCATTAGTTATTGTGAAAACTCGAAAACTAATTAAAAATGCCAAAAAAACATACCCAATTTTTTTTTTGCATAATAATTTTCGTTACTTTTAGTATATAAAAAAATTTTCAAAAAAAAAAAAATTGTTTTTTGTAGTGCACATTTGTAATACTACACATGTGTAGTACACATACACACATGTGTAATACATTTTTTTTTTTTAAAAAAGTTTTTTTATATACAAAAACCTGCGATTTTTTATAAAAAAATTGAAATTTATTTTAAGTGTTTTTTAGGCTTTTTTTAGTTAGTTTTCGAGTTTTCACAATAAAAGTGATTTTCATTTGAACCATCCCCTATATATATATATATATATATATATAGGATAATGCTCTACAAGAAACCCCATTTTTTTAGAAAACTTAGCAAACTCAATGCATGGTCTAGATTTTGCCATGTGTCCATAGTAAATATCATATTCTTTTTTATCCTTGAGGGCATTATGGTATTTTCACCTCTATCTTAGATATTTCCCCTTTTTGATTTGACAATAATTAATACCCCATCACATCCAAATTTACTTTAAAAACCCAAGATCCACCATTCAAAACCTCCATTTTTTTATTAACTTACTTCATCTCTGTGTTTCAAGATCCACTCTTTCAAAACCTCAATTTTCCATTAACTTCATATCTGTTTCAAGTTCTACCCAAGATCCATTTCCATGAACTTCATTTCGGTTTCAAGATCCATCATTTCAAAACATCCATTTCAAGATCCCCACTGACGGGAACGTCATTCACAACGAGTTCCCTACTGACGAGGACAAGAATGATCAAGGTTTTTCATCCTTTTTTTTATGGGTTCGAGTTTTTTTTTTTCTTTTTTACACCCCAAATTCAACTTTACATGTTAATTTCTTAAAAGAAATCG
This sequence comes from Helianthus tuberosus, assembly GCA_030545235.1. Classification (NCBI taxonomy): domain Eukaryota; kingdom Viridiplantae; phylum Streptophyta; class Magnoliopsida; order Asterales; family Asteraceae; genus Helianthus; species Helianthus tuberosus. Next base: position 82,169,233 of record CM060428.1, on the reverse strand, counting down.
AAGAACCAAGATACTGTCGAAGAATCAAGATCCTGTCAATAATAAGTTGGTTTTCATTTTTTAATTGTCATTTACTTTGATTTTCGTTCTTCACAATTGGTTTTATTTTTTTCCAGAATTAAGAATGTTGCCAAAAGATTAATTATTTTTCAATACCATTGATTATTGTTTCAAAAAAAAGAATGACGTTTATAGGTAATAAATTTCAATACTATTGATCTTAGTTTGGTTTTCATTCTTCTGGTGTTTATAAATTTTGATTTTGATTCATGGATTACTTGTTTTGGTTTCAAACTCGTTTGATTTTGATTCATGGATTAGTTATTTTTTGTGTTAAAAAAATGTGTTTGATGGTTTGGGGATTTTGATCTGAACAGTAACTGTTTTTTTGTTGGTTTGGTTGCCTTGTTTGGTGCTTTTTGATCTGAATAGTAACTGTTTTTTGTTGGTTAGGTTGCTTTGTTTTGGGCTTTTGATCTGAATAGTAACTGTTTTTGTGCGTTATAGTACAGAAACAGACCCATAACATGTGTTAATCCCCTGTTAGAATGATATATAACGTGTGTTGATTTACAGAAACAGACCAATAAAGATATTCAATCGACAAGCTGGATGGATGTAGGCGACGTTAATGCGGGGACATGTGTTAAAAAAAGATATTCAATAGGTCACATTTTTTGGGAAGGAACTATTCGTTCATTTATAACATGTGTTAGTGGTTCATGCTGTAACAGAACTCCATGATGTAACCTGACATGTGTTCATGTATAACATGTGTTAAGCCCCTGATAGAATGATATATAACGTGTGTTAACCTTTGTTAATTTAAAAAGTATGTACAAAGGACAAAAAGAACATGATTACTTCTTTGACCATGTGGATAAATGTAGACCATGTATTTTATTTCATTTGACTAGATTGACATTCGAAACCATTGTGAAATTCTATGAAGCCAAACATCAACCATTGATTATGTTCTATTAACTAGATCTATGGTTGTCATTTAATTGGTATATTTTTATAACATTTAAATAAAACAGTAGTTCAAAAGCAAACATCCCGAACCATGGCGCCAACACAAAACATTTTTGTTGGTGAGTTTACAATAAAACAGTAGTTCAAAAGCAAACATCCTGAACCAGGGGATATTTGGTGGTTCATGTGTTACTGGTACGTGTGTATAAAATCTTAGGTGGTTCATGTGTTACTGGTACGTGTTGTTGAATCCAAAAAATATCATTTTTGTTTCTCTAAGGCCGAATGGATCGCACGATGGAAAAATGACTGCCCTCAATAGTTGGTCAGATACTAACATGTGTTAGTGTACATGTAAGGTCACATTTGTTTTCATTAACATGTGTTACGTTTATGTCAGCGTTTGTTTTCACATTTGTTTTCATTAACATCCGGAACATATGATATATAACGTTTGTTAACATGTTAGCATGCGTAAAAAACGGGTGACTCCAACACAAAACATTTTTGTTGGTGAGTTTACAACAAAAATGGTGAGTCTCATGGCGGACTAAGAAGGGATGGATCTTCCGTTGACGGTCTGTCTTTGCTGTTTATCTGCTAAATTTGCTGACTCGTCCTTTGCATGAAATTGTTATACATTCCAAAATGTGCAAACCAAATTGTAACACATGTTAGATCAGTATATACATATCATGGTGTTTTGTAAACCACTAGCTTATACATGAATACATGTCAGGTTACAAAAAGATTATAACAGAGTCTTAACACATGTTATACATTTACAAGATGTGCAAAACAAATGACCCGTTTCATATTACATATTCCAAAATTACCGGTACATGTGTTACCATAAATGGCTCGTTTCATATTGCACGTTACATACTAACTTGTACTTTTATTACTTGTACATGACACCATGTTGGGTTAAACCAAGATTATACAAGTTAATATTGTTTTGGAAACCACTAGCTTATACATGACACCATGTTGGGTTAAACCAAGATTATAGCAGAGGCTTAACACATGTTAAGCAATTACATGTTCCAAACAGAAAAATTGTAACACATGTTAGATCAGTATATACACATCATGGTGTTTTGTAAACCACTAGCTTAAACATGAATACATGTCAGGTTACAAAAAGATTATAACAGAGGCTTAACACATGTTATACTTCCAAAATTGTGCAAAACAAATGACCCGTTTCATATTATATATTCCAAAATTACCGATACACGTGTTACCATAAATGGCTCGTTTCATATTACACGTTACATACTATCCACATTACCGGTACATGTGTTACTATAAATGACTCGTCTCCAGAATCCGTGACCATGTAAAACCGTTAAGTCGTTGCCTCCAATGGCATTCCGCCCAAAACCGATACCACAGACTGCAAGGCGCATGCGGTTCTTTTGGCAGTTCGGGGCACACGTCCAACAGTCATCAATGGGATTACCAGTTCCACATGAGAAGAATCCTAGTTTCCTTTCTTTCAGTGCTGTTTTCTCAAGCTCCTGCTCATCACAACAAACTAATATGTTGAATATGCAATCCCAATTTACCGAAAAAGTAACATTGCCTCTAATAAACAAAATGAGTAATTGTTATCATAATCAACATATTATGATTAACACGCGTTATATATCATTCTAACAGGTGCTTAACACATGTTATGGGTCTGTCTTTGTAAATCAAGCAACCCAACAAAAAAAACAATTATTGTTAACAAAAAAAAAACACTTACTATTCAGATCAAAAACCCAAACAAGCAACCCAAACAAGCAACCTAAACCTTTATGGGTTTGTTTTTGTAAATCAACACACGTTACATAACATTCTAACAGGGGGCTTAACACATGTTATGGGTCTGAGTCTGTGAATGAAGCAACCAAACAAAAAAACATTTACTGTTCAGATCAAAAACCCAAACAAGGAACCCAAACCAACAAAAAAACAGCTACTATTAAGATCAAAAGCATCTAACAAGCAACCAAACCTACAAAAAAAACTCGTTCAAAATCTCATCCTAAAGTTTTTGATTTATTTAAAATACAAAATCATATTAACAACCATTACTAAAACATTTTCAGCACACAAAAACATATTAATAACCATTTCAACAAAAAATCAAGTGTGAAATAATATTTCAAGAACACTTACCGGATCTATAACCGTCCGATGAACATGAAGAAGATCTTCAAACCTTCTTCTCACACACACACTCGTGCGTGTGTCATCATTCTCTCTCTAAAACAACATACTTCAAACTTCTTCTCTCTCACACACTTGTATGTGTGTTCTTGGCTGGAAACATACCAGTTTTCTATCTCTCTTTCGATTTCTCTGGACATCTCTTTCTCTTTCGATTTCTCTGGTACTCTCTCTCACGGCTCTCACTCTCTCTCTAGGCTTGCAGGTTGTAAGTGTTGTGTAGAGAGAAGGGAAAGTCATGGGGGCTAGGGTTTTGATTCGGGGGAGGAGAAGATGAGATCTGTGATTTTTAGAGAGAGGGATTGTGATTTTGAATTGGATATGAAGAGAGAGAAAGATGATTGCATTAAAGAGAGATGATAAGACTAGCCAGTGGAGAGAGAAGGAAATGTTCTACCCAAAATGCCCTTTTCAGTTGACTAATGTGTATTATTACATTTCTTTTAAATCTAATTGTTACCAAAATTATGAGAGCCATTGATCAAGTGTGATGAGAGACAATCAATGGCTCACATTGGGTTTCCAAGGTTTCTTAAAAAAGATGAGGTCTCTTGTATAGCCAAGCCCTATATATATATATATTATACATATGGAAGATAATATATTATATAAATCGGATAAAAAAAACTATTAATTGTAAATAAGCTATTAGGGTTATAATTAATGTCTTCACTAATTAAGTAAATGTATTTTATCTTATTGAAAGACTTAAATGTATTTTACATTATCCAAATGAATAGCCGTTTTCAAGTCTGAATTTTGATATAATAAAACTTCTTGGCCATTTAAATTTTAATTTTAAGTTATTAAGTATTAGGCCTAGATCTCAAATCACATGTCTTTGATATTTCGTGACGTAAACATAAAATATTTGTATATGGAGTAAACTGCCATTTTGGTCCCTGTGGTTTGGCCAGTTTTGCCATTTTAGTCCAAATCTCAAACTTTTTACATCTGGGTCCCTGTGGTTTGCATTTTGTTGTCATTTTAGTCCAAAATTCAAAAACCCCATTTTTTTGACTGTTACAACCTCCTATTTTGTCCTTTAGTGCAGGGGGATTTTGGTCCATGTTAATTTATTATAACATTTCAATAATTAATAATATCATCATCAAGAACATCATCAAACTTCATCATCAAATCCCAGAAAATCAAGAACATCATCTTCCAGAAAATCAAGAACCCAGAACAAAACCATAAACCATCACAAAAATCAAAATACAGACAACAACAAATCAAAACAAAAACCGATTTGTAAAAAGAAACGAGGTTCAGATCTGTATCTTCAAGAACATCATCATCAAAACCCAGAAAATCCAGAAAATCAAGAACATCATCTTCAAGAAAATCAAAAACCGATTTGTAAAAAGAAACGAGGCTCAGATCTGTATCTTCAAGAACATTATCAAACATCATCATCAAAACCCAGAAAATCAAGAACATCATCTTCAAGAAAATCAAAAACCGATTTGTAAAAAGAAACGAGGCTCCAACAACAAATCAAAACCGCCATGGCTGCAAACAGAGGTTGCAAGCGCACTTGCCCTCCTCCGATTCTGCCACGCCAAGCTGCGGAAAATCTCAAATGTTGACCCAATTTTGACTCGGATTAGGTGAAATCATCACAGCCTCGTGGTGAATAAAAGGACTGGGTTCAAGTTTTGATCATCCTGTTTGTTACAAAATCACCCCCAACCACCTAAAACTAGGGCTGTAAACGAACCGAACGTTTAGCGAACAGTTCGTGAACCGTTCAGCGGGAAGTTCGTTTATGTTCGTTCGTTTAATAAACGAACGAACATGAACAAGAAATTTCGTTCGATTAGTTAAATGAACGAACATGAACAGAGGTCTCGTTCGTTCGATTGTGTTCGTGAACGTTCGGTAAGGTGTTCGTGAACGTGTTCGTGAACATTCGTTAATTTGCGTTCGTTTATGTTCGTATGTTTGTGTTTTGATTGAAGATCTTTGTACTTTCTTATATTTTATTTATACTTTTATATTATTAAACTTTTATTTATTTTATTACCCTAACAATGAAACTATAGGAAACCCACTTTCACATTGTTTATGCATCATTTCCCTTTCATTTCTCATTATTTTCATCGTCGAATATGATCCACCTCCGTTCCACAATAAGGGATTTAAGTTCGAGTGCTAATCTTTGGGCCATCTATCTTTATCTTTCGTCGCGTTCGCCAAATTTATTTATGTTCGTTTGTGTTCGTGAACCGTTCGCGAACACGCTCATTTCCTTAATGAACGAACACGAACATAAAATCTCGTTCGGTAAGTGTTCATGAACCGTTCGTGAACACATTTATTTCCTTAACGAACGAACATGAACAAGGGCTTGTTCGTGTTCGTTCGGTTCGTTTACAGCCCTACCTAAAACATTAACAAAATCACATATCATCATCCATCATCTAGATCCCTTAAAACTAACAAAATCACAGATCATCATCCATCACAAAATCACAAATCATCATCCGTCTCCCCTCCACCATCGTACACCCTCCACCACCGTCTCCCCTCCACCACCGTCTCTCCTCCACCACCGTACACCCTCCACCACCACCGTCTCTGACCACACTGTAAAAGCAGATTATTTACCTGGTTTTCAACAATACTTTTGCTACACCATCGTAGATCGAACATAGAAGGTTCCAGATCTGCTAAACTTCCGGCGGTTTAGGGTTTCAGTATCGGCTTTGATGGTGACAGCGGTGGTGTCGCTTTAGGGTTTCAGTGGTGGCGGTGGTGGAGTTCACGGTGGTGGTGGTGGAGTTCAGGGAGGAGGTGGCGGTTGTGGTGCTATAGAGAGAGAGAGAGAGAGAGAAGAGAGAAGAGAGAAGAGAGAGAGAGAGAGTGAGAACTGATTATGATCATCATCATCCCCAACATCATCATCCTCAATATATATTAAAAAAAACTAAAACAAATGAAATTTAAAAAATGACCAAAATGCCCCTGCACTAAAGGACAAAATAGGAGGTTGTAACCATAGTCACATAATTCGTGGTTCGCTCCGGTTCGGGTACGCGGTTCGGGTTCGCGATTCGCTAGTTGGGATGAATTCGGTTCGGAGGGGGGTAGGTTCATTTCGGTACGATCCGGTACGATTCGGTTCGGTGTACCATTCCGTCTGGTTCGGTATACACATTTCTTAATGAAATAAGAAAAAAAAGTAAACAATTAAAAAACGTTTTAGGTTAAAGTTGAAAAAAAGTAAAAGTATTGAGGTCTAAGGATGAAATATGTAACTTAATAAAAAAAGCTTTAGGTTAAAAATTATAATAACACAAACATAAAGGATGAAATATGTAAATAAAAGAGGTTTAGGTTAAAATAGATTAAAGAAACGCAGCCATCATATTATGTACAGCCTCCATCTCCATCGTCTCATCCATTTTCTCTAGGGTTCATCATCACATCACAGGTAAGGTTTATTTTTTTCATCTTCGTCACCATTCTTGAGCATAAAACTTTAATTTCACATCTTTGTACATAAAAGAAATTCGCTGAATTGATAAAGGAAATTCGCTGAATTGATGAACATGATGCGCTGAATTGAAGAATATGATACGCGAATTGGCATCATATTATACGCATACGAATTCCGTATGGTACGAAACGTACCAAAACGAAATTCGCTTCTCTTTGAGCGAATTATGTGACTATGGTTGTAACAGTAAAAAAAATGGGGTTTTTGAATTTTGGACTAAAATGACAACAAAATGCAAACCACAAGGACCCAGATGTAAATATTTTGAGATTTGGACTAAAATGGCAAAACTGGCCAAACCACAGGGACCAAAATGGCAGTTTACTCTTGTATATGTTATGTAAGGTGCTTTACTTAGAAATTTCGCGGAGGAAATATTTTTTTTAGTGGGGAAGAATTATAACACTACAAAATTTCTAAAACGTGATAATAATAATTCCTTTGAAGTCCGATGCATTTTTTTTATTTGTTAATTAATCGAAGTACATAGGTTCAAATATATTGTGATATTGATAAACCAAGTTAGTGTATATATTAATATATACACTCACGTAGATGTATGTAGGTTGTTAGTAAATGTCTAGATACTAGACATTTTATGTAGTATTTAATACCATATTTCAACCATTTTCTTTTCTGCAACGTTCATGAGTAAAATAATAAGCAACCTATAACTCTATAGTTTTGTACCAGCTATATTATCAATTTTGGTAATCATAGATTCCTCATAATTTCGTATATTATTATTATAAACAGATTATCAATTTTGGTAATCATGAATTTGTCAAAACATATTTAGATCTTTACAACAGAGCGGCCAAGAATTATGGACACGAATCAAGGCAATGATATTGTGAAATAAAAAGAATAAAACATACGATACTTAAAATATACAGACTCATGTCTCCGTGAAACTACAGACCGCATGTCTCCGCCCCTTATTCCGAGTCCCCCACAAACCACTTGAATCTGCCACATTGACCGTGGACTCACCGCCATCCCACGCACACCAAGGCCGCCGCTTTGACTCATTTCCGCAACCTTCGTCCCTGCCGTTTGAATACCGCCACCCCTAGCCATCGTCGCCGGTTTTAGCCACCTCCGTCGCAGCCACTGCCTTCCGCACGACAACCTCCCCTTTTTTTCCGATTTGTGAGGTATAGTAACTGATCCTCCTTGCTAGTTTAATTTTTCCGACTAAAAGCTTCCGGTTCAGATTAGGGTGGGTATTTTCCGGCGACAAGAGGATTGGGAATAAGGGTAAGTGGGTAACAAGGTTTTGTTTATTTGTTTCAGTAAGCATGGATATGGTTTTGGGTTGAGTCCGTGGAAGAGAAAGAGAGGCATATGTGTGTGTTATGATATAATAGATATGAGTTGTGTGGTAATGTTTTGTAATATACGTGTGCGTACGATGTATATATGAATGTATGTGTGTTGGGTGTGCATTTGTGTTGATATGAGTATGTGTTTAATATGTGTGTACTGTGTTTGGTGAGTGTGTGTTGGATGTGGGTGTGCGTTGGTTTGTATGTGTGGGTGTGTAAGGTGTATTTGTGTGTAAGGATGTATATGGTTCTGCATGATCAGTGTGTTTAAATATTATGTGTATGTGTGATCTTGTTTGTATGGGTTAAAGAGTAATAATGTATATGATTTATTAATTTGTAAATAAACAAACAGGTTACTAGTGGTTACAATCTATAGTTTTTGTGTGTATAATTAGTTAGGATTATATTAAATTATACTCGTATTTTAAAATAAAATAATTAAGATTATAAATATTTTCTCATATATAAATATACACATATATATATTGTTACCCAAGTTATAACTTGTATTTTTATATAGTGTGGTGATTATTGCGGGTGTTAAAGGAATGCGTACTTTGATTAAGTATGATGGATAAGATTAGCATGCGGTCGACGGAAAAATTTAACAAAAGATCCTCCAGTTTAACTAAATTAAAATAAAACTAATCTTGGAATATGGGATTTAGGTTTGCATAATTTTTGGGGATGACTTGACTTGTGGATCTCCGTTTTACTTGCTAACTAAGTTACGGATTCCGTTTCCTCTTCATCATAGTATAACTTTGTATCCGTTACTTTATAGTACGGATTTCATTACAGTTGGTCAGTCTTCGTTATGCCATTTTGATACATTTTACATCTTTTGGAAATTGTCTATTAGCTCTCGTTACGTTTGTATCGTCTGTTTTGATTATTAGTATGTTATAGCATGCCATACCTCAGACTTGTACTCATGGTCGCATGCTCCTGTTGGTAATTAATTTTAGTTGTCAATAAATTATTTACATGACCTAAGCTTTTGTACTCTGTCACCCGAGCGTTTCTGACTTGTCGTTTGGCGTCAACGACACGAACACTTTCCGTGACAGTGCATAATCAAAATCACGGCGTCTCTGAGTTGTGCTTGTGTAGCACCTTGGCCCCTTAGAGGCGTATGGATCGATCCTAGTTCTGTTTCTGACTTCTGACTTCTGGCGGATGGAATAATGAGTGCACGCCACACTCACCATCTCATTGGTGCATAGAGTAGCTACCTGTGTGCCCTTCTGTTTTTGGCTCTGGGTTCTTCTGTGTTACACGACTTATTTTGTTGATATATCTGTCGTGTAAGTTGGTATATGTTTCAGTATTTGAATATGTTCTGTTTCTGGTTATGTTATGAAAAGTTATGTGTGCATCTGATTGTACGTACTCTGGTTATGGTTCTCATTATGTATCGGATTATGTTTCTGATATGTTCAATATTTGATTCTATTATGTATTAGTTATATGTGTTTTGACTCAGTATCTGTATCGGTTTGTGTCACTTCCGTCTTAGTATCGGTTTGATTTGGATTCATATTTCGTGTTATACGTTTAGTTTGTATCCGTCAGAATCTTTGTTTAGTATTTGATCCAAGGTTTGTTCTATATTTGTCATCGAATCATGTCTTTGTTTCATGTCGATTGTCCCGATCATTTCAAGAAACCATGTAAGGATTAAATTATTGCACTTTTAAACTCAGGTTCTCTAATTTATTTTGTACTATAAATATAATCTCCAAAGCTATGAAATCAATTATCTTGATTAAGTGGTAACTTTTGAAATATGACAAATTAATAGATAGTAATTTTAATCCAAACATTTAAAAAAAAATAACATATTTGAATTTTCATTTCTTTTAAACGTTATAGGATTTTTAAACCGTATTTAGAATTTTTCGGTCAATGTATTTGTTTGTGTTTTTGTTTTTGTTTCTGTATCGGTTTTCCATGTTGGTTTACAAAATTATCATAAGTATTACGTTTTGAAAACCAAGTTATTTGATTTATTCTATTTCTTAAATTTAACTTTTCAGTGTTAGAAAATTAGTTATTTTGTCTAATTATGATTTAATATGAAGTACGATAAATTATTATATTTTGATAAGATTCAAACCTTCAATAAAAGAATATAGTTTTGCCTCTCATATAAAAAGAATGAAATGATGTTCTAAAATGAGTTCGTTTATGAAAAAAAAAATGGTTTTAATCATCATGGTCAACCATGTATCAATTCTCTACATCGGTTTTGTGTCGGGTTCGATATTGGTTATGCATCTAAACGACTTTTGTTTCCATATCAGTTTCCGTTACAATTCAGATCGGTTTGTGTATCAGTTTTTGTATCAGTATAGTGTCTTCATCTATTTTTAGTACTTGTGTTAGTAATCGTTTCAGTTAAGTCTCAGTTATGTTATCTTGTGTTTTGCTTCCGCTGACATGACTTTACTTGTACTGTTGATTTCTCCGCTACTGATCAATTTTTGCTCAGCCGTATTTTCTTTTTGTGTTTTTCCTATTTGTTTTACAGGTAATATGGGATGATCTGGGATTTCAGTGAGGAGCGTTAGGAAGTTGCTGACCAAGATTATTTATTTTAGTAATGTAATAAATGTAATTAGGACCTTTTATTTAATGTTATGGATTGGTTTTTAGTTTTGATATCTGTAAGAGTGACACGTCAGCCCTAGCGGGGTTGGGGTGTTACACCCTCATATTGTACTTGTCTGCTTCGGACAAGGCAATTGGGACATTATTACTAGTGGAAAGGGAGGGAGTTCAAACTCCAATTTATTATGTCAGCAAGGTGCTCACTGATCCGGAAACACGCTACTGGATCATGGAAAAGTTGGTTCTCGTGCTGCTACATGCTTCTAGAAGGCTGCGCAAGTATTTCACTGGTCATATCATCACTGTACTCACCAATTTTCACATTGGCACTATCTTACAAAAGCCGGAAACCTCGGGTCGTTTGGCAAAATGGGCAATTGAACTTGGGGGCCATAACATCTTGTATAGGCCGCGCCTAGCTATCAAAGGCCAAGTGTTAGCAGATTTCATTACCGAAGTTCCAGAAGATAAGATCAAAGAATGTGAAGTAGTCGATACACCCGCCCAGAACACATCAGATGAAATGTGGTTGTTATTTACCGATGGGGCTTCAAATGAGGACCGCGCAGGAGCAGGTTTGCGCCAAGTCAGCCTAGAAAAGCATGAGTTTACCTATGCTATAAAGTTGGATTTCAAGAATACCAACAATAATATTTAAGTGATTTATCACATTTTTTAATTAATTTTTTAAAAAATATTACCTTTTTAATCAATTTTTTAAAAAATATAACATTTTTTATTTAATTTCTTAAAAATATAACATCAATTCTACTTAAAAGTATAACATTTTAAAAAAAGAACTAAGATATAAAACTTTTTTTTATATTTTATAAAATAGAAAAGAAAAAAATACGTTTTTGGGCCTTTACACATCGTATAGACCCATACTGATCGTATCACACCATGTATTTCAAAGAAAACTATGTAATTTTGAAGCAATACGATGCGTATAGGCACATACGCATCGTATTGCTTCATCGGTGAAAGAAAAAACCCCAAATTTCCAGCCTTTAAACCCAAAATTCACACAATTTCAGCGGTCAAAATACAAAATTGAATACGTATAAATGATAAGGGTTCGGAGATACATACCTTACTAGTCTTTGATCTTGAAATCAACACCGTATAAGGGCCGTATGTGTGTATATTTTGAGTGTTTGGTTCGTATTAGAAATGATAACCCCCTGCTAATCAGGGGGTTATATCGTTTTGGCCTTTAATACGCATCGTATATGCCTATAGGATGCGTATTACCCCCCCTATTTTTTTGAAAATTCAGGGGGTAAATACGCATCGTACAGGCCTATATGATGCGTATTACCCCCTGAATTTTCAAAGGACCCCCTGATTTTTGAGAAATCAGGGGTAATACGCATCGTACAGGCGTATACGATGCGTATTATTCTCAGTATGACAAAGTAGAGGCCTATACGATCGTATTGGCCATAATAGCAATTTTTTTTTGTATTTTGTCGTTTTATGAAGTATACCTTCAACATGCGTCGTTTCGGTGACGTTCGGTTGCGTGTGATTATGGTATTCTATGATTTACAATTTTGTTTGAAATCCACTTGTGTTGTATAGTGACGTGTTATATGTATACACGTCTTAGAATATTATTAGTTGCGTACTTTGATGTATTTTTGCGTATTTTGACGTGTTTTAGCGTATTTTAACATATTCAAGCGTATTTTGACATATTTTTGCGTATGTTAGCATATGTTGACGTATTTTAGCGTATTTTAACGTATTTTAGCATATTTTAACGTATTTTAGCGTATTTTACGTATTTTGACGTATTTTAGCGTATTTTGACGTATTTTAGCATATTTTAACGTATTTTAGAGTATTATACAAATAAATTATTCTTTAAAAATTACAAATTAATCAATATAATGCACTGTCTTGTCAATAAACAAATGAAATACATTATACAAATAAATTATTCTTTAAAATTACAAATTAATCAATATAATGCACTGTGTTATCAATAAACAAATGGAATAAATTATACAAATAAATTATTCTTGAAAATTACAAATTACTCAATATAATGCACTGTCTTGTCAATATTAGGCTTCGTTATCGTTTCATACCACGCTATGCATCTTGTTTTGTTTTCCGTCCAAAGTGCTGCTTCTTCGCCCGCGTTTCTTACCCAGAGATAGTTTGGTGACGACATTGGATAGTCCCCTTCAAGTTTGACGTGGATGAAATGACCATTTTTAACATATACCAGTGTAACGATCTGATGGAGGACACGTACGCGATCTGAATGATAGAAGGGGAATAAAGTCGAACAACCTCTCATGTCTAATATGTGAACAATCACACCAAACCATGGGCAAGAAGGAGTCCTGCCTAAGGCATCTCCATCCAATGCTCCATGGGTGCTCACCTAACCCCGGTAAAATTTATTCTCTTTAATTGGGTGTCGTAGTCTCCCGGTAAATCAATGTCTAAAATGTACCTCCACATATCTTTGTTCGCACCCATCAACTCTTCAACTAGTTGGCTCCGAATAAACCCAAAGTATTCTTGTTCCAACCCTAAACCCACAGCTATAGCCCAAAACCCACAATGTCCATCCGGCTTAACATCCTTTTATTCTTGAAATGTAGGGGTGGAACACTTTTGGAATTTGATTTTTGAATCCGAGCACATATTCAAGCATTCCATCATCAGTGATTAACGGAAACCCATGGTCCTCGCAAGGCTCTTTTTTCCATGAAGCCATTGAACGACTGCGTTGCAGTAACGACGTTTGAGACTTTTGAGACATTGCAGACGTAGACGGTATTAGGGAATCTTACGACAGTACATAAGAGCTGTGTCGAGGAGGGTCACACCTACTTTGTTGTTCGGAAGGCCCAACTGAGCTATGTCTAGCAGGTTGTTCTTTTCTTTGTTGTTGGACCTTGGACGTTGGCCACCCCTGAGTGTCTTCTTGTACGACAGGTGGTTTTTTGTCGCTCAGAAATGGGTTTATCATCGCCTTGATCTTCGATATGATGCTTTTCTTCACTTGCAGGAGTTGGGTAGACATTTTCTGTTTCACATCTTCTAATTATTTTTCTACATCAACCTCTTCATAATCAAAAGTAGGGATGAGCATGGTACCGGTATCGAAAATACCGATACCGAAATTCACCAAAACTGGGTACCGGTACCGAAATATTCAGTATAGTACGGTACGGTACCGATATTTGAAGGTAAAATTCGATATTTTACCGGTACCGTACCGAACCGGTACCGATACCGAAAGTAACGATACCGAAAGTAACGATACCGAAAGTAACGATACCGAAAATGACAAAAAGTGGGTACCGGTACCGAAAAAATTTGGTATGGGAAATTCGATACAGGTACTGGTACCCAGTATCAAATGCTCATCCCTAATCAAAAGTTGATGGATTCAGGTCAAGTTTTTTCCAGAAAATGTTTATATTATCGAGCTGAATAATGCGTTCTGCAAAACAAAAAAAAGAACATGAGACAAGCATACTAAATAATACAATAAAACAAGCTTTATTTTAGGCTCAAGCTCGGCTCGTTTCGAGCTGCTCGGCTCATTTGCACCCCTAAGATTTGTAAATGATAAGTGCTACAACGTTTTAACTTGCTAACACTGTAAATGTTCATATTAGTACGTTGGTACTTGAACCAGGAAAATGATGTTCAAGATGTTGCTGTTGCTAGACTGTTTGCATCCGCAACGAAAAACAGTGCAGAATATGCTGATTATGGCGCTTTCTCCAACTGCTTGCAACAGTTACCTTCGGAAGGACGGACTAGGGTATGTAATCATCTTTTTTTATATATAAATGATTAATTTGTCCCTATATTTGGCTATGCGGTTAATGTAGGAAAATATTGGATATCGGTCAAGGACCGATATTTGAGATATCGGTTATCACGCTGGGATATAGGTCATTCTAATATCATGTAGATATTATATATAGCAATTTAACACTAACAATTCTGTTGGAAAATAAGTGAAAATAGCAATTTTCACAAATATAGGAAAATGATTTTTTCCTATTTTGGACTAGAAATAAATATAATAAAATGAGCGGGTTTTATATATTTATTTGTGGGTTTGTGTTCTATGTTGGGAGAGCTTCGAAACGAACTAAACCGCGTCCAAAACGGAGCTAAGATGAATGAGATATCGATGCTCAAAGTTGGGTGTTTGGAACATTCAATGCTGAAACAAAAGGGAAAGTAGCACCTTGTCCCACATCGGATGAGAGATGGAACTTAAAGGGGTATTTAAGTGGGAACTCTCCATTCTTATTGTTTCATGGGAGCACTCACTAGTGTACTCGCGAAGGGTGCGGAGCACTCGCACTCGCACTCGCGCGCGCTCGCGCACGCTCGCGCACGCTCGCGCACGCTCGCGCGCGCGCGTGGCGTGGGCGATGAGGCGCAATGTGGCGCACTTTGCACTTCGCATCGCCGTGAGCCGCTTGAGAGCCGCCTTTGTATTTTTGACCACGTGCGCGTGGTGGATCTCATAGGCTGCAGGGACCAAGTGGAGTGCAGGTTCGAAGCGCGTGACGTGGCAGTCCGCGCGCGGGTATACGTGGCATGGAGGCATGCGGTTGCGCATGGTGCATGGGTCTGGAGGTGTCGTGCGCGGCGCACCAAAGTGAGCCAAAACGGCGCGACTGTGTGGCGCGCTCGTAGAGGCTCGCAGGTGACGTGGCGCACGCGCGCATGGACCTGAGTCAATGAGGCGCACGCGTGCATGGCTGTGAGCCAAGAGGACGCACCGCGCATGGGCGCGCGCGCACCAGTGTGGCTTGCGCGCGCGCACGCGTAGAAGCTTCCAGCATTGAATAACAGAACAGTTTCAGTCCAGCTTCGTAACTGACTAGTTAACAAGCTTTGACTGAGAATTAAATGACGTATTAAATTGCATTGAAGACGTTTAATGCAATTTAAACCTCTCTTTAATTCGTTTTTTGACTGTTTCGACTTAGGAGCTGTATAAATACAGCTCCTTACCCACAGCAGATCGACACCAGCTACACAACAGCTTTACCAACTTTCTTTCTACTGTTTTCTGATCATTTTCTTGCAGCATTCAAGGTAACCTTCGGGTTGTAGGCTATCTCCGGCAGTACGCTGCTTCGGCTGTTGTACCCTGGGAAACAAAACGAGTACTCTTGGGAGACTCGGAATTTGTTTTAAGGGAAGCGTGTTGAACACGTGCCTCAGCCTTCTTCTTCATCTAAGTTCTTGTATTTTACTTTATTTCAGTTGTAATTGTACTGTAATTTTGCTTTCTTTATTTCTGTGTATTGTAATCTATAATAAAATTTGTTTATTTTTTATTTATTACGCGAACGGTTCTTACAATCTTAAAACAAATTTTTAAAACCGTTCGTGTAATCAAAACCATTCTGTTTGTGATTCAAACAAGTTTTGTTTTCACTCAGTTTGTGTTTTAAAAAACAGATTTTTTTTTAGTTTTCTTCTTCAAAGGAGCGACTTTGGTTGAAAACTTTTGTGGTTACATTTTATTTTTGTCCTAAAAAGTGCTAAAACTTTCTGATTTGGTCTTCAAAGTTGGACTTAGAAGCCAATTAGTAAGTTCTAAAAATTATAAATTTTCTGTTTTTGGTCTTCAAAGTTGGACTTAGAAGCCGAAACAGTAAATTGTGGTAAAATTAAAATTTAGTAGTTTCCTTCTGGTTTGTGCGTAAATCAGAATTTTTTGACTAAAATTTTTAATTTTAATTTTTTCAGCATGTTGAACGAAAATGTCAACGTTAACAACACCACAAATGTTGTGACGGGAACCCCTCTTAACGCCACCACTGTGGGAGCGTCCACAGTGGCCAATCACGCTGAACGACCCGAGAAGTTCTCGGGTCTACACTTTAAGCGGTGGCAACAGAAGATGTTCTTCTACCTGACCACCATGAACCTTGCGAGGTTCTTAACTGAATCCGCTCCCCAACCTGCGGAAGGGGAGACCAGCGCTCAGGCTCTGAGCGCGGTAGAGGCTTGGAAGCACTCGGATTTTATTTATCGAGGCTATGTGTTAAACGGGCTTTCGGATGCATTGTATAACGTGTACTACAATGTCAAGACTTCCAAAGATCTGTGGGATGCCTTGGACAAAAAGTACAAAACGGAGGATGCTGGCACAAAGAAATTTGTGGTAGCCCGTTTTTTGGATTTCAAAATGGTTGATTCTAAAAGTGTTATGAATCAAGTCCAAGAATTCCAAATTATACTACATGACATCTTTGCGGAAGGCATGACACTTAGCGAGACATTCCAAGTGGCAGCGTTGATTGAAAAGTTACCTCCTGGTTGGGTGGATTTTAAGAATTATCTTAAACACAAACGAAAGTAGATGACTTTAGAGGACCTTATTGTTCGTCTTCGGATTGAAGAGGGCAATAGAATTGCCCTAAAAGGCAGCCAGGCGCAAACTTCGGCTAGCGCAAAATTGGTTGAGCATGGGCAATCCTCTAAAGGCGCAAAGGGTAAGGGGAAGAAAGACAAGGAGAAAGCAAAGGCTAGCAAACTTGGACCGAAGAAAGGGGTTGTGAAAAAGAAACCTCCCACGTTCCAAGGGACTTGTTACAACTGTGATGAGCCGGGGCATCGGGCTAACCAATGCAAGAAACCAAAGCGTGAGCGTGCGCACATGGTGGATGAAGACGGAATGCCTTTGGTGGCAATGATTTCCGACAAAAGCGCAATGATGGATGAGGTCAATACTGTGACCAACACTCCAAAAGGATGGTGGGTTGATACGGGCGCGACCCGTCATGTTTGCGCAGACAGAAGCCTCTTTACCACCTTCAAGGCGCTTTCTGGAGAAGAGAAGTTGTATATGGGAAATGCAGCCACCGCTGACATCATGGGTGAAGGAACGGTGATCTTGAAGTGGACTTCGGGGAAGGAGCTCACTCTAAGCAACGTGTTGTATGTCCCGGACTTGCGCAAAAATCTAGTCTCGGGTTGGTTGCTTAACAAGTTTGGATTTCGTTTAGTGTTTGAAAGTGACAACTTTGTTCTTACTAAACGAGGAATGTATGTGGGTAAGGGCTATGCCCAAAACGGCATTTTCAAATTAAATGTAATGGCTGTCAAGAACATGAATAAAATTGCTACTACTTCTACTTATATGCTTGAGTTTTCTGATTCGAATAAATGGCATGGTAGATTAGGTCACGTAAATTTTTATTCAATACGCCGTTTAATCAATTTAAATTGTATACCAACATTCCATATTGATTCACACTATAAATGTGAAACTTGCGTAGAATCCAAACTTACAAGAACATCATCGAAATCGGTTGAACGAATAACCGAACCCCTTGATTTAATTCACACTGATATTTGTGATTTAAAAGTGGTACCCACAAGAGGTGGAAATAAGTACTTCATCACGTTTATTGACGATAGTACTAAATATTGCTATGTATATTTACTAAAAAGTAAAGATGAAGCAATAAGTAAATTTATCTTGTACAAAAATGAAGTTGAGAATCAACTTCAAAAGAAGATAAAAGCTTTGCGAAGCGACCGAGGAGGCGAATATGTTGCACCTTTTGCCGATTTATGCGCAAAAAGTGGCATTGTACATGAGTGTACACCTCCTTATTCTCCACAATCAAATGGCGTGGCAGAACGAAAGAACCGCACATTGAAAGAAATGATGAACGCCATGTTGATAAGTTCTGGGGTGAGCCAGGAAATGTGGGGGGAAGCCATTCTCTCGGCCAATTATCTTTTGAACAAGATACCATTGAAAAAGAGAGACGAGACTCCATATGAGTTATGGAAAAAGAAAAAGCCTTCATATAAATACTTGAAAGTGTGGGGGTGCCTAGCAAAGGTGATTGTACCACCTCCTAAGGCTCTTAGGATAGGACCCAAAACTGTTGATTGCATATTTATTGGGTATGCGCATCAAAGTAGTGCACATCGCTTTCTTGTACATGAGTCCAAGAATCCTGATGTACACGTAAACACTATCATGGAGGTGAATCCTAACTTTGTGTCTTACTTTGAAAATGTGTTTCCTTTGAGAAGACAAACACATGCAACGTCATATACACCTACTTTTGAAGTAGGTGAAAGCTCATCTAGACCAGTTGATGAGGTAGTTCATGGAAAGACACATGAACAACCTGAGGTTGAAGAAAGTGACCGTAGGCGAAGCAAAAGGCCAAGGGTTGAAAAATCCTTCGGTCCAGACTTCGTTAGCTATATGGTTGAGGGCGAGCCTAATACATATCGCGAAGTGGTTTCTTCTTCAGAAGGACCTCAATGGAAAGAAGCAATAAGAAATGAAATAGATTCTATATTGCAAAATCATACTTGGGAGTTAGTAGATCTTCCACCTGGTTGCAAACCACTTGGATATCGTTGGATATTCAAAATGAAGATGAAAACTGATGGAAGTATTGATAAATACAAGGCTAGGTTGGTGATTAAAGGATTTCGACAAAAGGAAGGTCTAGATTACTTTGATACCTACTCGCCTGTGACGCGCATAACCTCGATTAGATTGGTTCTTGCTATAGCGGCTTTAAGAAATTTGGAAGTTCACCAAATGGATGTTAAAACCGCATTTCTAAATGGCGATTTAGAAGAAGAGATTTACATGGAGCAACCTGAAGGTTTCTCCGCCCCAGGTCAAGAGGGTAAAGTATGTAAACTCGTCAAGTCTTTGTATGGCTTGAAGCAAGCACCAAAACAATGGCACCAAAAGTTTGATCATGTCATGATTGACAATGGTTTCAAAATAAATGAGTGCGACAAATGTGTTTATTTCAAAGACACAAATGAAGGTTATGTGATTTTATGCCTTTATGTAGACGATATGCTTATCATTGGGAGTAATGATAAAATTATCAAAGCTACTAAAAGCATGTTGAAAGCGAGATTCGACATGAAAGACATGGGTTTAGCGGATGTGATTCTTGGGGTAAAGATCATAAGAACCCAAGATGGTCTTGTGTTAAGTCAATCTCACTATGTGGATAAAATTCTTGAAAAATTCAACTCGGAAGATAAGAGTGTAGCTCGAACTCCAGTTGATACCTCTCAACATGTCAAGAAGAATAAGGGAGATGGAGTTGCTCAGTTAGAGTATTCAAGAATTATTGGCAGTCTAATGTATCTAATGACATGTACTAGACCCGACTTGGCTTACGCGGTGAGTAGGCTAAGTAGATACACCAGCAATCCGTGCGCGGATCATTGGAAGGCTATCACGAGGGTGCTTAGATACATAAGATACACAAGAGATTATGGACTGCATTATACCCGAAAACCAGCAGTGATCGAAGGATACACTGATGCAAACTGGATATCGGATAATAAAGATTCCAAATCAACAAGTGGTTACGTGTTTACACTTGGAGGAGCTGCTATTGCTTGGAAGTCTTCTAAGCAAACGGTCATAGCAAGATCCACAATGGAATCTGAATTTATCACCTTGGATAAGTCAGGCGAGGAGGCGGAATGGCTACGTCAATTCGTGGAAGATATTCCAAGATGGCCAAAGCCTTTGCCAGCCATATGTGTACATTGTGATAGCCAATCAGCGATTGGTAGAGCTCAAAGCTTGATGTACAATGGCAGATCAAGGCATATGCGACGTAGACATAACACGATACGACAACTACTCTCAACGGGTGTTATCACAATTGATTATGTGAGATCAGCGGATAACATAGCGGACCCGTTTACAAAAGGCTTAAGCAGAGAGTTAGTAGAAACGTCGTCAAGAAGAATGGGACTAAAGCCCGTGGTAAATGGGAATATGAGGGAAACCTAACTTAGTTGACTGGAGATCCCAAGATCTAAGTTCAATAGGACAACTTAATCATATTACCAAAAGGGAGGCATTGTGGGGGAGTACCCCAAACAAACTAAATAAAAGGGAGTTATATATACTTCCTAGTCCATTCCAATCAGTGACATGAAGTGAGGTTAAGCATATTAAAGTTAATGATTTCGGGAAATCAAAATAACCATGATGCTTTTAATGATTCAGAGGAATCACCTATGCTGGAGAGAAGTTGGGTCGCTTCAAATGGATTTGTGGGGTCCGCAAATCCTAGAGCTCTCGCAGAACCAGGCTAGTGTTCCAGGACCATAATAGGACACGACAATGAGGAGTTGGCCAAACCAGGGAGAGTATTGTGTGAAGTGTATTGTCGTTTACACAAATGGGGGTATGTTCAAGGACATCGCGTCTACACACCGCTAGTAAGCTAAGTGCGCTTCACAAAAGAAGGTTCAAAGGCTTCAACCTACCTATCTTGCAATACTCAACTGTCGAAGTTTATCGTTCAAAGGTGTAAGGAAAAGATCCATTTCCATACATGTGGGGGATTGTTGGAAATTTGATGAAAATAGCATTTTTCATGTGGGGGATTGTTGGAAAATAAGTGAAAATAGCAATTTTCACAAATATAGGAAAATGATTTTTTTCCTATTTTGGACTAGAAATAAATATAATAAAATGAGCGGGTTTTATATATTTATTTGTGGGTTTGTGTTCTATGTTGGGAGAGCTTCGCAACGAACTAAAGCGCGTCCAAAACGGAGCTAAGATGAATGAGATATCGATGCTCAAAGTTGGGTGTTTGGAACATTCAATGCTGAAACAAAAGGGAAAGTAGCACCTTGTCCCACATCGGATGAGAGATGGAACTTAAAGGGGTATTTAAGTGGGAACTCTCCATTCTTATTGTTTCATGGGAGCACTCACTAGTGTACTCGCGAAGGGTGCGCACCCTAACTCGCACTCGCACACGCTCGCGCGCGTGGCGTGGGCGATGAGGCGCAATGTGGCGCTTTGATGGCGCACTTTGCACTTCGCATCGCCGCGAGCCGCTTGAGAGCCGCCTTTGTATTTTTGACCACGTGCGCGTGGTGGATCTCATAGGCTGCAGGGACCAAGTGGAGTGCAGGTTCGAAGCGCGTGACGTGGCAGTCCGCGCGCGGGTATACGTGGCATGGAGGCGTGCGGTTGCGCATGGTGCATGGGTCCGGAGGTGTCGTGCGCGGCGCACCAAAGTGAGCCAAAACGGCGCGACTGTGTGGCACGCTCGTAAAGGCTCGCAGGTGACGTGGCGCACGCGCGCATGGACCTGAGTCAATGAGGCGCACGCGCGCATGGCTGTGAGCCAAGAGGACGCACCGCGCATGGGCGCGCGCGCACCAGTGTGGCTTGCGCGCGCACGCGTAGAAGCTTCCAGCATTGAATAACAGAACAGTTTCAGTCCAGCTTCGTAACTGACGAGTTAACAAGCTTTGACTGAGAATTAAATGACGTATTAAATTGCATTGAAGACGTTTAATGCAATTTAAACCTCTCTTTAATTCGTTTTTTGACTGTTTCGACTTCGGAGCTGTATAAATACAGCTCCTTACCCACAGCAGATCGTCACCAGCTACACAACAGCTTTACCAACTTTCTTTCTACTGTTTTCTGATCATTTTCTTGCAGCATTCAAGGTAACCTTCGGGTTGTAGGCTATCTCCGGCAGTACGCTGCTTCGGCTGTTGTACCCTGGGAAACAAAACGAGTACTCTTGGGAGACTCGGAATTTGTTTTAAGGGAAGCGTGTTGAACACGTGCCTCAGCCTTCTTCTTCATCTAAGTTCTTGTATTTTACTTTATTTCAATTGTAATTGTACTGTAATTTTGCTTTCTTTATTTCTGTGTATTGTAATCTATAATAAAATTTGTTTATTTTTTATTTATTACGCGAACGGTTCTTACAAATTCAGTATACTCTCCTACCATTAACAAATTAACTTTTTGCAACTTGCAAAACACTAACAATTGTAGCAAGTAGGAACTAATTAAGACTTAAAACAATAACATTTAACACTAACAATTAACAATTAAGACTTAAACACTAATAGTAACAATAGGAAGAAAGACGAATGGTAGAATTAAGAAGAAAGGTACTAATATTGGGAAAATCGGTGATATATCGGTCAAATATAGCCGATAATATCGGTCAGTGGCGGATCTAGAAGAAAATTTTAGGGGTATCCTAAAAACTTTAATCTAGACGCGTTCCTGAGAATTTGAGGGACCCTGTGCGGCTATTAAAAATGGGCCCTTAAAATTTTCTTTTACCTTGGGTCATCCTTAAGAATTCGAGAGCCCTTAGTGGCCTATGTGGCTAGTGTGTGTATATATATAGTATTTATTACAAGGTTATAGACTCGTGTATTACGCGGGTTGAATAAAAATATATTAAATAGTTAGTAATAAGATTTAAAATTATAACATGATATTTTGAGATAAGACATAATTGAAATTATGTATTAAATTTGGTATAGATACGTGTGTTGTGATACTATTTTAAAAAAACAATATTGTTAATCAACATTTTACTTAATCCATACTTTATAATATAGTGTCACTCGCTAATAAAGTGAGAGAATGAAAACAATTTAATTATAGGATTCAAATATAATTTTATTTTTACATTGTAAAGCATATGTCGATTATCATTTTTTATTAATGGGTGTACCACACACACGAAAAAATTAATAAATATTTATTGTAAAACTTTAAATGTTTTATATGTAATATTTAGTTTGTAATAAAAATATCTTCAACAACAAAGAGTATTGAAAACTCATCGTCCGTTAATATTTGTTATAGCATATAGTCTTATATGACTTCCCAATAATTGAAATCGTAGGCTTTAAAAGTAACCGTTTTCAAAAAATTGTCATTAATTTCATATATCTAGAGTTTAAAAACTTTGTTATTCGTATATCCGTACTTTCTTCATGTTTACATAATATTTCTTTTCATTTGAAAAAAAAGACAAAATGTTTTTTCCTTGTATTATTTTCACTTTTTTTTTAACTTTTTTGTTGTTTAAAAAGGAATTATCAGGTAAAGTTTACGAAAAGTGTAAACTGATAAATAAACAAAGTAAAATAAATAAACTATTATGTAATGTTTAGAATAATTTAAATACCCTAATTTAAATTAACAAAATGGTTATATTAATTGAGGACAGCTTGTCAGCGCCCACTTGACTAAATAATTTATTGTCCCCTTGCTTGTATTTAGGGTGTAAGGGGCACTCCTCTAAGGGGGGAGTGACCTCTCTTACACACATCCAATCAGCACGCGCCACGTCAACTCCTCCCTTAACTCCCTCCACACCCTCAATTTGATGGCGGCACTTTTCTCTTGTGGGACTTGTTTTTTTATTTTTTTAATTAAGTTGAAAAATTCAAAAAGAAAAAAAAGAAAAAAAAGGAAAATACTTTGGTTGAATCAATGGTGGGCCACCCTCTCCCTCTCTCCCTTCATGCGGTGAACACCCACCGCTCCCCACTCCCCGCTTACCCTCCCTGAGGGGTCGGCGGTGGTGTTCCCGCTCGGGGACTCGCCTCACCGAACCCCTCCCTGCAAAGCGCCCCGTTCACCCTTATATTAATATCGTTCATCTTCTTCAATGTTTAACGGGTGATGCTGCAGTCTTCCGGTAGCCAGAAATTTTCATTTCCATCGGCCATATACTTTCAGTTCATTTTATTTTCACCTATACTCAGGGGTATCCTAACATTTGCTCAGGGTTATCCCTGATAAATAAAACGGAGATTAAAAATAATTTGCTGCATAGATATTAGGATATCTATGGCCGTTCAAATCGCTCGCCGCTCGTCGCTCGCTCGACGCTCGTTCGGAAATTGCTCGGAAAATGCTTGTTTGATTTGACGCTCGGTTCTAAACGAGCCGCTCTGCTCGGTTCGGTTTGTAAACGAGCCAAGCATGAGCAAAGGTCCGCTCGGCTTGGTTCGGCTTGAATTTTTATTTTTAATCAGTATATATATATATACATATATATATACATATACATATACACATACACATACATTATACATATATATACACACACACACCTATATATACACACATTACACATACATATATATACTTGAATATAAATTAAATTTATAGTTTGATATATACTACTCTATTAGATTTCGGTCTGTTAAATACAAATTTACAGCTATATCTATAAATACTAGCCCAACCACGCCAATAAAAAAATTAATATCAAATCTAAAAGTTAAACCCTAAACCAATAAACGACAAGCTGCTCATCGCCTTAACGTTTCATGTTGTTACCCTAAGTCGATCGTTTCCTGCTCTCAACGCATTTGTTCGTGCAATATGATCATCGCCTCGTCGGCCACAACATTGTAATTTATAAGAAAAATATAATGTCACGAAATGTGTATGTTTTTAAAAACATAAAAACTTGAGACCTAACATTGTCACTATCTATCTCAACAAATTTAAATCGGGTGACACGGTTGTCCAAATCGCTCGAACTTCGCTCGACGCTCGCTCGGATATTTACTGCTCGAAAAATGCTCGTTTGATTTGAGGCTCGGTTTTAAATGAGCCGCTCCGCTCGGTTCGGTTTGTAAACGAGCCAAGCACGAGCAAAGATCCGCTCGGTTCGGCTCGGCTCGTGAACAGCCCTATCACCACCGTACCGATTTTAGGATATCGCCACCGTACCGATATTCAGACCGATATTTTACATGAGGGCCGATAACCGATATATCACCAATATTAACTGCATTGATATTAGGATAGCATCTTTTCCTGCCTCTGCAGTTTGCACTTTCTTTCGTTTATTTAATCAAATAACTTTTTCAGTTGAAAAGGAAACAGGTCAAACGGTTGAAAGTCTCTGAAATTGTATTTTTAGTTAAAAAAAATATTTAATGATGTAATGATCTAGCTTTTGTAAACACATTTAAAGCATTAATTATATGACGTAGGCAACTGCTGCTGAAGTCCAAACTCTTCTGGTTTCCGGTAGAAAGATGGAAGCCCTTCATCGTGCACAAGAGGGTCAATTATGGGGGCTTGCCCTTATTCTTGCAGCACAACTCGGTGATCAGGTTGGTGTTTTTTTTTTTTTTTTAATTTTGGTTAATTTATTGTTAACATGAATTTTCGTTGTTACAAATTTGTTTGCTTATCGGGTCGCGCTGTTTATTGCAGTTCTATGTGGATACTGTAAGGGTAAGCGGGGCACCTTCGGTGACCGCATGCGGGGACTCCTTTCACCGTGCGGGTACACCGCCACCAACAAAGGTTTACCGCGCGGTTTGTGTTTGGCTCGGTAAGTAGTCACCGCTTGAGAGAGAGGAGAGAGAGGGGGGTGATTGGTTGTTACCCTTTTTCCACCAATCATATTTTTTTCTTCTTTTTTTATAAAAAAATAATTGTGAGTGGAGTGATGCCAACGTTTAAGTGCAAAATGGGGACTTAAGAGGGGAGTTGACGTGACGCGTGCTGATTGGGTGTGTGTAAGAGAGGTCACTCCCCCTAAGAGAGGAGTGCCCCTCTCACCCTAAGGAAGATGGCTCTTCGCCAGCTAGTGGCGGGCTCACCTTTGCGGACTTTATGCCTACTTATTGCGGGTCAACCCACTGATGTGTTTTCAACTGACCCAGCAGCAGGTGATGCAACTTATATGTTTCAGCAGCCTGCACAGGTATTGATGTTGTTATCGGCTCATCATGTAGATTTATTATGTTTTAATCTCGTCTTACTGTTTAAAGTTGTCAAAAATGTGAATTTGAACCCCTTATCCGAATTTAAACACGACACGAACCTAACGCGAAATTCGCGGGTTTGGGTCTAGATGGGTTTGGGCTGTGTTTAAAAAAGCGCGCGTGAAGCGATGAAGCGCTGGAAAAAACGCTTTTTTGGGTCTTAAGCGTTACATTACGTGAAGTGATGTGAAGCGAGCTTTAAGCGGCGAAGCGATGAAGTTGTGAAGCGACGCTCCAGCCAATCAGATCACCATTTGGGCCATTTTTTAAGCCCAACAGTCTTTACAAGGTACATATCGACCTTATATCGACGATATAGCGACTTCCTATGTGAAATCCGGCGACAAATTCCGGCGACGGAGTTGCTTTCATCCGGAAACCAGGAAGAAGGGGGAAGAAGAAGAGAGATGCGGCTGCGTATCTGTCTTTTAGGCTTTTAGGGTTTTTATAAGTTAAGGTTTTTAAACATTTAACCCCTCTATCTTTCATTAGTTTACATTCAGTCCCTGAAACTTCTAACTTTTTACTTAAAAAGTGTAAAGATAGTTTGTCTATTTAAACATTTAACCCCCTCTATCTTCACTAGTTTACATTTGGTCCTTAAACTTTTTAATTTATGCATAAAAGTACAAAATAAACATTATAAAATACATATATATAATATGGATAGCTATTTTTTATACATATATATAAAATTAACATTATATATAATATGGAGCGCTTCGTATACGTGAAGCTCTCGCTTCGCGCTTGAAGCTTCGCTTAAAGCTTTTGGAACCAAAACGCTTCGGAGCGCTTCGCGCTTTTTTAAACCAAGGGTTTGGGTCGGTTTCAGGTTGAACCAGTGAACCTGTTTAGCTAAACGGGTCGGGTTCAGGTCAACCTGGTCCGGTTGGCGGGTTGACCCGTTTAACCCATTTATATTATATTATAATTTTTACTATATGTTTTATGTCATAAATTAAATTAGGTGGGTATTCTATGCCATAATTATAACTTGAAAAAGAAAAATTAACATAAGATTTTATAATTTAGATGTAATTGTATCATATAAATTTGTGTTTTTTTGTAGTAAATTTTAATTTTCATATATTAATGTGTGAAAAAAAAATTAAAAAATTCGGGTTGATCGGGTCGTCTTTGGGTTCATATGTATGACACGACTTTCGGGTCGGGTTGAACCCGCGAACACTATCTGTTTAGCACCCCTATTGACCCGCTACCCAACCTGACCGACCCATTCATTTTGAACGTTATAATTGATTGGCTGTAGGCTCAACTTGGTGCAAACGCTATGCTTGATGATTGGGAAGAGAATTTGGCTATGATTACTGCTAACAGGACCAAAGATGATGAACTGGTGCTTATTCATCTCGGTGACTGTTTGTGGAAGGAAACAAGTAACGTAAGTGCTACACATTTTAATCCACCTAAGCATACTACTGTTAATTAATGGTTCAGATCATTCAATTAAGTTTGAGATTCTTTTAATTAACGGTTCAGATCATTGCTGCACACATTTGCTATTTAGTCGCTGAAGCAAACTTTGAGCCTTATTCCGACAGTGCAAGACTCTGTCTCATTGGCGCAGATCACTGGAAACATTCCCGAACATATGCCTCTCCAGAAGCCATTCAGGTATAAACGGATCGGGTCACCCACATATTTCTTTTTGAATAAAATGCTGATTTCGTCCCTGAGGTTTGGTCAGTTTTGCTATTTTTGTTCGACGGTTTGTTTTTTCCGCATCTGAATCCAAAAGGTTTGAAATCTTGCCATTTTCATCTGGCTTGTTAACTCCATCCATTTTTCTCCGTTAAGGCTGGGGACTTTTCATATTTGTTGTTAACTTAAGGGTAGTTTCGTCTTTTTTAAATATTTGTACATTATGCTAAATGCTTTTACATAAAGTGAAAAAGACTGAATTGCCCTTTAAGTTAACAAAAAGACGAAAATACCCCTGACTTGACGGAGAAAAATGGATGGAGTTAACGAGCTGGATGAAAATGACAAGATTTCAAACCTTTTGGATCCATATGCGGAAAAACAAACCTTTGGACGAAAGTCGCAAAACTGGCCAAACCTCAAGGACGAAAATGACATTTTAGTCTTTCTTTTTTGTTCTTTCTTAAAAAGTTTATAAAATACTCTGATGTGGTTTTATAAACAGAGGACAGAGGTGTATGAATACTCAAAGCTTCTGGGGAATTCTCAGTTCACCTTGCTACCGTTTCAACCGTATAAGCTTATATATGCCTATATGTTGGCTGAAGTCGGAAGAATATCCGACTCATTAAAGTAAGCATACAAAAATCGATATTTTTTTTACAGTTTTGTTTTGTTTTATTCCTTTTTTTTCCAATTAACTGTCTTTTTCTTTAAATTTAGGTATTGTCAAGTAATTACGAAATCATTAAAAACTGGCCGAGCCCCTGAAGTAGAAACATGGAGGCATATGGTTATATCCTTAGAAGACAGAATAAAAACTCATCAACAGGTAAAAGCAATACCGCTGAATTGAGATATTTGGGAAAATAAATAACTATAAAAATACACGTTAAGGAAATATATTTGTTATTGTTGTAATTAGGGCTGCAAACGAACACGAACAAGACTTTGTTAATGTCCGTTTGTTAAGGAAATATATTTGTTCATGAACTGTTCATGAACACTTACCGAACTAGATTTTATGTTCGTGTTCGTTCATTAAGGAAATGAACGTGTTCATGTTTGTGTTTATTTGTCAGTTTTAGGCAACAAGCGCAAACAAAAGTTCATGAACACAAACTAATGTTCATGAACACAAATCGAAACAAACGTACACAAACAAGAGTTCATGAACATAGTACTATAGAATACATTGATTCTTATTAAATGTAATTTTTATTTGTGAGTTTTGAAGTATTTAAAAAATATATATATCTAAAAGCTAAAAACACTAATGAACTATCGTACACAAACGAACATGTTACCTAACATAAATGAATGAACGCAACCTCTGTTCATGTTCGTTCATTTAACTAAACGAATGGAATTTCATGTTCGTGTTTAGTCATTTATTAAACGTACGAACACAAATGAACTTCCGCCGGACGGTTCACGAACTATTCACTGAAACGCTCGGTTCGTTTGTACCCCTAGTTGTAATAATTGTTATTATAATTACTACTACTATGATATTTTTCATTATCTATTATATTTTTCATTTTCAGGGTGGATTCTCTACAAACTTAGCTCCTGGTAAATTAGTTGGAAAATTACTTAACCTTTTTGACAGTCACAGCACCACGCATCACGTGTTTGGGGGATTACCGCCACCTGTCCCATCAACATCTGGTTCTAGTACACAAAGTGACCTTAATCACCAACCCAACGGACACCGCGTATTGTCTAGCCAGTCAACAATGGCCATGTCATCGTTAGTACCATCTGCTTCCATGGAGCCCATCACTCAGCAATCCGCAGAGGGAAACACCAGAAGAATCATGCATAACAGAAGTGTTTCCGAGCCTGATTTTGGTCGGTCTCCTAGGCAGGTTGTGATATAATTCTGTGTGAACTTTATTAAAAATAGGGTGCTAAACGGGTCATGTTTGCGGGTAATTTTGCTCCAAAAGACTGTGGATTTGGTCCTAAAACCTTGGCCGGACAAACAGGTATCAGATAAACCGCTCTTTTGCAGTTGGTATCAAAATTATGTAGAACTGATTGCTTGCCCTCTAAATATTCAGATAATATATTAAGTTTAACTAGTAATTTTACCCTGTGCATTGCGGCGGAAGTTTGATTATCAGTGCAGTACCGACACTCGGTATATGAACAACGTAAAACCACGAGGAAAAGAACATTGAAACGTCAACGCATGTATAAAAATGCCACAAGGCGAAAGAGTAAAATGAAAAAAAAAATACTGGTTTTGATGATACTGATACCGGTAACAATATTGTTTGATTGGAGTCGGTTTGGTTCGTCACGTTAGCGAAAGAAAAAAACACTAAAAGGCAAAAGACTAAATAGGAATAAAAGTAGAGGACTAAACATGTATTCTAGCAAATTTAAAGTAGAGGGATTAAACATGTATATAAGCAAAGTTAATCAATGAGGAAAAAACTTTATTAAAGTAGAGGGACTAAACATGTATATTAGGAAAGTTAAAGTAAAAGGACTAACCACAGAAATTACCAAAGTTAAGTGTAAAAATGAGGAAAATTCTAGTGAACAACCACAAGGCGGCATGTGCCTATGTCAGATTGGTGAACCGACATAGCCTTTAAGTATATGTATAATGTTGGAATAAAACCTGCCAACTTTTAAACATTTTAGCAGTTGAGTTCCTAACCTTTTTGTTTGACTTGTTGAAAATGTCATTTTGGCATATAAGTTGACTTCTCTCTCTCTTTTTTTTGTACGTTTTTAGGCGAAACTCGGAGAGAAGAACAAGTTTTATTACGACGAGAAACTTAAAAGATGGGTAGAGGAAGGTGTTGATCCGCCAGCAGAGGAAGCGGCGATTGCTCCACCTCCAACAATGTCAACTTTTCAGAACGGAACACCGGATTATTCCTCAAAAAGTGCTGCAAAAGGCGACGGATCTCTTACCAATGGAAGCTCTGAGTTTTCAAGCTCAAAAAGTTCCGGAATCCCACCAATTCCCGCCACCTCAAGCCAATTCGCAGCCCGTGGAAGGACTGGTGTTCGACAAAGGTGATTGGTTCTGTTTTTCTTTTCTTATAACTACAAAAAATATCGTTGAGGTGGTAATTTTGATCCATTTACTTATAAACAGGGGTGTAAATGAGCTGAGTTGGAGCTCGACCAGGCTCAGGCTCAAGCTCGATCGACTTATGAGAGCTCGAGCTCGGCTCTCTTATTATCTATTAATTAATATTTATATAAAAATAATATAAATAAAAGACTCGTTTAGGCTTGCGAGCTCAATAAGTGAAGCTCGGGCTCGTTTACTAAACAAGCTTATTTTCAGATTCTGGCTCGGCTCGTAAACAAATTTAAATAAGCTCGGCTTGGCTTGTTTCGAGCTTTTCTCGAGCCGATCTAGAGCAGTTCGTTTGCACCTCAATTTATAAACGGATCAATTTGGGTTGCATTTTTATGACTTTATCTCAAACGGGTAAAATCATAACATTTAGCAAAAAGGGAAAGTGGTCAAACACATTGACATTCACCTCATGTCTAATTTTGATGCATAAGTTATGATTACCAATTTTTTTTAAATAAATTACTGTAGCAATAGTTATGATTACCAAAAATTAGTATTATATGTCAAATCAATAGCCCAAATGTTGGTACCTAAACAAGACCATTTCAACACTAATGTTTTTAATTAGGGCTGCCAATAGGTCACCTGTATAAGACACGATTAGATCTGACTGAAAGTACACTACGTGATTTTTTACTTTTTAATAAATAAAATTAGGAGACTATGATCCATCATTTCTTCTTCTTAGTAGATGAAACATACAACGGTGTTATAGACATGAGATATAAAGTAGTTAAACGTTTTGTATTCATGTTTAATACTTGTGTTATTCGCGTTGTCAGAGAACTCTTAAACAAGATAAGACACGATTTGCCAACCCTATTTTTTATGTGCTTTTTTTGCAGGTACGTTGACACATTTAACCAAGGTGGTGGGAACCCAACCAAGTTGTTCCAGTCTCCTTCTGCTTCATCGATCAAACCCGTCACAAAATCAAATCAACAATTCTTCGTTCCGAAGGCCGCACCCTCGGTTGATCAACCAGCTGACTCATTTCAAGATAACACACAACAACAAACCGTTGATGAAAATCATTCACCGACTTCAATACACAACCAGTTTCAACCTCCTACATATCAATCTTCCATGCAAAGATTTGCAAGCATGGATGATATCGCAAGAGGGAGAATCATTCCTTCATACCCGAGTACATCCGGTTCACCTCACTCACGAAGAACGGTTTCGTGGGGCGGAGGTATCGATGAACGGTTTTCGGGTTCTAGTAGGGATATGAGATCAAGTGGTGAGGTTTTAGGTATGGCTTCAAGGTCGTTTGTCCCACGTGAAGGTGGTTTAGCACAAACGAGTAATGGTGATGGGTTTAATGATGACCTTCATGAGGTTGAACTATAGAAACCGCGTGGACGGAGGTGGTTTTTGGGTTTTATAGTATAAGTACTTGTATAGAGATAGGTTTTGGTTTATAATGTGTGGTGATTTTGCTGAAATGGTGAACTTGTACAGTTTACTGTTTTGTTTATTGATGAGAATATACCACCCTTGAAGTTGTTCATGATAAGTTGGTTGATGTATACGTTTTCTGTATCTATACAATCTGAGTCAACCCGTTCGTTTATGCTAGAAGGCTGAAATCGCAACGTAGAACGACCATCAATGATGTGCAATTCATTAATAGGTATCCACAAATAAGAAACCAACCAACCTCATAATCTGCAGTTATCTTTCAATTTACATGGCGTTTTATCGACCATATAATAAACCAGAACATCATCTTTTGTCATTGCTGGCAAACATGCAAGAAATAAGACTTTTCGCGACTGGAAAAATGCTTTTCGCAACTGAATTTCATCACTGTAGACTATTGCGACGAATTTTTGTCGCAATAGGTCCATTCCTATTGTTCTATCGTAAGAGGTCTATAGTTTCGTCGCTACAACCTATAGTGACGATCTTCAGTCTCTATAGGGCTTTCGCTAAACATTTGTCACATACTATACACATTTCTTAAATCTCAAAATATAAACCTTTTAGCGATTAAATTCAACCGCTATCGTTATACGTTTTTAACACTTTTTAAAGCTGTCCTATAGCGGTTAAATTTAGTCGCTATAGGTTTTTAACAGTGACGGATACGGACCCATGATTTTTTTCCACCAAGGTCCCTTTTTTTGGTGTTAAGATTTTTCATCACGTGTAAGAATTTTCGGGTCGGTCGGCGAGGCGGCAGCAGCAGCAGCAACAACAACAAAATATGACATTACTTATTAGAAATCTAACAACAAAGACCCTAGTTGTAATTAGATTTTGTTTGTTGTATTAGATTTGTTTAAAAACTCTACTAATAATTTGACTTAAAAGCAAGGGAGATACAAGGCTTGGACCAGAGAACTCTTTGTTGGTAAACAAGCACAAGCCTCACTTTTAATACTATGGTTCCAACTAATTCTTCTTATGGGCCCTTAAAAAATTTAACCTACCGATTCTATTAGTTTTTTAAAAAACATTGGGGTTCGAGGACCTCGACCTACCCTATGTGAGTCTGCCCCGGTTTTTACCATATTTTTAACCTATCGCTATATATAAAAAATGCATATTTTTTTTCAGAGTTTCCAAATAATAGTGCTTTTAAATCCAAACATCCAAGCTACAGATTTAAAAGCACAGTAAGAAAGATGGAGACTCTGATTTTAGAGAGAGAGGGTCGGTCTCCGGTCTCTCTTTCCCTCCGACTCTTCTCTCGCTCTTCTCGTTCCCGTCCTCTCCCTCTGCTCGTTTTCAGGTGGTTGCAGCTAGTCAGAGGGTGCGGCTGGTCGTTTTAGGGTTGTAAGAATGTTGATGGTGAATGATTTTAGAGAGAGAGAGAAAGATAATGTTCAAGATGGATATGAATTATGTGTGTTTTTTTTACTTGTAGAAATGAGCAGGTCACTTTACACAAGGGAATCCGATGTAGGGTGTATTTATTTTTTTTAGGGGTAAAAAAGTCATTTTACACAATCATTCAGATGTGCAACCAAACAGCGTTTTATTGGTTCAGCACTTACTGGTTCAGACCCTCTTACCCATTCAGACCTCTTATTCATTCAGCACTTATTGATTCAGATGTTGCCAAACAGCCCCTAAGTTTGATTCTATTATAAATAATCCTAACAAGTCAATATTGAAAATTTGCAATATATTATTGGAAAACATACATCCAAATAAAACGAAACGAAATTATAAGAAATCATCATCTTCTTGATCATTTTCTTCATAGCGAAACTAAATTATAAAAATTCATCATCTTCTTGATCATTTTCTTCACCAAGTTCAAAGAGGAGCCGGGAAGTAGCTTGAATATATGATTTATTTGTGCTTTCAAAGATGCATTATCTTTTTACAACTCATCCTTAGCTTGTTCTTGTCTTTGCCAACGTTCATCCTCTTTGACCCTATCTACGTTAGGGACTCGTTAAACGCCTCGTATGTGAGAACGTCGACAACCCAAAGCTTCTATAAGACACCCAACCTGATCAACCGTCATCTCATCCCCGCCCGAGCATGACAATGATTTATTATACTCCATCATTTTTTTTCCTGCATTAGACACTAAAACATACATATAGTAAATGCTTTACAAAAATTCGACAGCATATAACTGTTATAAAACGGATAACCAACCTGTTATAATACTAACAATAATATCCAACTTTAATTTTAATCAAGCATTATTAATAGAAAGCATCATACTAACGATATTAGCAATACTATCCAACTTTTCCAATTTGCAATCAAGTTATATTAATACAAACAATAGTCTAACATTACTTTTTTTTTTTTTTTGAAAGGTGAACTTCAAATGGTGACCATTGTCACATCCTCTAAACGAGGACCCTCGCCAAGATCTGCGCCCAGATAGCAGGGCCAGCGCTGGGGTTGTCAGACTTGGGTCGAAGGCTTTCCCCCGGAAACTGTTCTGCCTCCACACGAGTTTCCTCGCTGGAGTAACAGCCGGATGAAAACCGGGGTGACGCTCAGGATCAAACCCTCCTCGGTGGGTTTTTCACCATCATAGCGCACAAATGTCTCACCCTGCCACAGCCGGGGATCGAACCGGTGTCTCACAAGGAAACAACCAGCCCATCAACCAACTGAGCTAGGAGTGAAGACAATAGTCTAACATTACTAGTAATCAAATCCAACTTTCAGCCTATTATAAACTAAAAGTTAGATATATAAAGTTGATAAACTTACTATGTGCAACTAAAAGTTTAAATGGGTCAAAATGACCCGAACCCATTTTTGTAGACTTAAATAACAACTAGAAGTTTAAACGGGTAACAATGATACCAACTTACCCAAGCACAAGCTGCATTGTCGTTTATCCATTTGTCTTTCTTGCAAAGCAATTCTTTCCAACCTTCAACATCTCGGGCAAGTCTGCAAACAACAACTATTGTTTAGATTTCAAATAATTGTTATTACATCTTTTAATAATACTATTTTTTTTTAAATTATTGTTTAAATAACACCATTTATAAATAAAAATCTCTAGTAAAATGCTTCTTGTCACAATTGAGTCTTCACCATCAAATCAGCCAAGGATATAATCATGGTCATTTTCCTCATAGATCAACTTGTCAAATTAAAAAAGAAAGCTAAAAGATCTTTACAAAATTAAATTATTAGTCTACAGATAAACAAACTAGTATAGAATTTTATGCAAATGAAAGCAAAGAGAAGCCACATGCACTGCCAGATTCAGGATTTTTTGTCACTGGCGACAAGTTGTGTCGGAAAGGTTTCACTAAATCGTAGCAAAAAATTCATAATCTTACTAACTACTATGGTTATAAATTACCTTTTTTTTTTCTTTCTAAAATGATTTCTTATATGATTAGGCAACAGAAAATGTTGTTAATAAGTTGGCCTTCCATAGTATGTAACAAATCATCATAGAGCTTACTAGGCCCATATTAATTTGATTAGTAAGACATATTTTAAAATCAAACATTGTACATAAAATAATTTTCTAAAATAGTTTTGTTATGGGAAAAGAATTTAAATTTTAACAGGATGTAATGGGTTTAAACTTAAAGTATTATTTCTCATACACACATAATATTATTTGGCATTATCATGTGACTGGAAACATTAATTTCCACATTAAGTTGAAAAGTTCAATACATTATTTTAACAGAAAACAATAACCATGTATTTGAGATATATTTGAAATTGTTTGTTTAAAGAAAGGCAAAATAAATCAGTTATTTAATTTTAAATCATTAAAGGTAGGTAGGGAGGGAGAGACACCTTTATCTTAACTTCTAAAGTACGATCTATTTCCAAACAGGGGATATGGGAGACGAGGGGCCAGTAACAACCTCTTTTACTGCATCTTTCTTTCAAATGTGGGCATTCACTAATTCTTAATCCCAAAAGTGAAGGCAGCAGCACTTCTGGTAGATCCATCATATTTGGGCAATTATTAAAAATGAGATGTTGAAGGTTAGTGAGGTTTTGGGGATGGGGATGAGAAAATTTATTCAGATTTGGACATCTGTCAAAAGAGAGACGTTGGAGGTGTTGGAGTCCCATTGAAAATGATTCCAGTTTCTCAAATTCAAGTATTCTTAGAAAAGTAAGAGAAGAAGGAAGAAGATGGGAAAACTGACTACAACTACTCACTCCATCATCACCGAATAAGAATAGTTTCACAAGTGAGGTTGGAAAATTCTGTGGGGCCCAATCTGAGATGGACTTCTTCAACTTCCCTATGATTAAGGATTGCAGTTTGGGAGGCCAAATTCCACGAGGAAAAGAAGCATCCATACTTGGACAATCTCTTATAATTAGTTCCTTTAACAATGTCAAATCGGACAACTCATTATCAGGAAATGATTCCAGATTTTCACAATTCACTATTGACAATTTGGTGAGGTGAACCAAGTAATTCAGGTTGTTGATTGATTTCAGATTCGTCCAATCTTCTATCCATATATTTTCAAGCATCGGCATGCTGCTTCTATTGTTGTTGTTCATATTTTGTCCTCCCCACTCCCTTTCCAATAATTTATTACAACCCCAAATCTCAACTGACTTGAGGTTTTGCCCTTCTTTTGGCAAGGAGAAAATTGTAATTGATTTACAATCCCACAAACTCAACACCTGAATGCTATCTGGACATATAAAATGCTCCAAGTTATCACACTCATACATAACCAATCTCCTTAACTTCACAAGAACCTTGCTTGCAACTGCTTCTGATTCCCACAAATATCTTATTTCATTACACCACAATATCTGTAATTCTTCAACTGCACCAAGATACTTCATAACACCTCTCCAAACCACATCATTAAGCCCAGTAATAGACTCTATTTCCAACTTGGTGACTGCTGAAGCTATTTCCATAAGCCTTCTTAACAGACCACTGTCACATTCAGTTAGTTCTAGAACATTCAATGAAGGTAGTGCATCAAGTGTGACCTCAACCAAATTGGGGCAACATTTTATAACAAGTTGTCTTAGGCATGGAAACACAACCCCTCTACTGGTTTACCATTTCTTCCACTCATGCATATGCTTGAAACTTAGAATTTCAAGTGAAGGAAATGCACAACTTGTTCCAAGAAACTCCAAACCCACATCTTCCACCTCAGGTAAGCCTTTAATAAACAACTCCTTAAGTAACGGTAGCTGCCCAAGTGGGGGTAGAGATGTACATCTTTTACAATCACGTAGTGACACATGCTTCAAATGAAGAAACGAAGGATTCCCAACCCAATCTGGAAACTCTAAGCCACCATATGATCTAATAATGAGTTGTATTAACTTATCATTATGAGGCTCTAGCTCATTTAGGACTTCCTTTTCAAGCACTTCATTTCGTGAATCATATGGCTCATCACTCCATACAACCTCTAGTTCACTATGAAGGTAATCAGAGAAAAAAACAGATTGCCAAACACGCAATTTTATTGAAGAAATCTAACTCAAAAACTTCAATTACATAATCCCTACCCTATACACGGTATTTATAGACTAACCAAACATGTTAGAATATAACCAGGATTCTGCATTAATTTAAACTACATAATTATCTAAAATAACTCCTTATTTTAGGAATAGATAATTATCTCATATTTAAATTAACTTGGACTCCACTCCAAGTTAATACCTGGGCCCGATCCACGCCAAAGCCACAATCGGACTCAGACATTCGCCAACAATCACCCTCTGAATTTCTGAGTCGTGAAGTGTAACTCTTGCACTCCGAGTAACGGCCTCATCTCAATGAACTTTATACGCGCCAAGGCTTTTGTTAATGGATCCGCTTTCTGTTTATCTCCGGATATGTGTTCAACCACCACTTGCTCATTTTCTACACATTCTCGAATAAAATGATATCGAGTATGGATGTGCTTACTCCTACCGTGAAAAACCGGGTTCTTTGACAATTCGATTGCTGATTTATTATCAACTCGGATCAGCACCTTTTGTTTCTCCGACCCTGTCAACTCTGCCAATAACTCCCTTAGCCAAATTGCTTGACATGCAGCTGCAGTAGCTGCCATGAATTCAGCTTCACACGAAGATAATGCTACGGTAGCTTGCTTTTGTGAGCACCATGTGATAGGCGATGTACCAAGGTAGAAAACATGACCCGTAGTGCTTCGACCATCATCTCTGTCGAAGTTGTGACCACTATCGCTATATCCTACTAACTTCATGTCATTATACCGCTCATACTTTATTCCAAATGAGGTTGTTCCCCGGAGATAACGTAGGATTTGCTTAATGGCAAGTGCATGTGATTTTCTCGGACTATGCATGTAGCGACTAACTACCCCAACTGAGTATGACAAATCTGGGCGTGTATGCAGAAGATAGCGCAAGCAACCTACTAATTTACGATAATGAGTAGCTTCAACTTCTGGCTCCTCTTCGCCTTTCGACAATTTGAGTCCCGATTCCATTGGAATTAAAGTCTCATTGCAATCTTCCAGACCAGCTTCTTTTAGGATTTTCATAGCATAACTCTCTTGCTTGATTTTCACACAATCATGTTCTTGAGAGACTTCGATACCCAAGTAATAAGTTAGCTCACCTAAATCTGACATTTCAAACTGAGATGCCATCTTTGCCTTAAACTGATTTATGAACTCTAAACTTGTGCCTGTCACGAATAAGTCATCGACATAAACTGCCACAATAATAAATTCACCATTAGACACCTTTTTATAAACAGCCTTTTCATGCAAGCATCTTTGAAAACCAATATTCTTTAGAATACTATCAAGCTTTAGGTTCCATGCCCTCGGAGCTTGCCTTAGCCCGTATAATGCTTTTGCTAACTTGTAGACTTTTTCTCCTTCTCCCGGTTTTTCAAAACCCTCAGGTTGAGTTACGTACACTTCTTCCTTTAACTCACCATGCAAGAAGGCCGTTTTGACATCTAGATGATGAATCTTCCATCCTTTCCCGGCTGCGAGAGCAATCAAAAGTCGTATTGTCTCGAGTCGAGCTACTGGCGCAAATACTTCATCAAAATCAATACCAGGTTGTTGTACATAACCTTTAGCAACTAAGCGCGCTTTGTACTTATTGATCGTGCCATCCGCATTTCTCTTGATTTTGAATAACCACCTTAACCCGATGGGCTTAACATCTTTTGGCAGAGGAACAAGTCTCCATGTGTTATTCTTCTCGATAGAGTCTATCTCAACTTTCATTGCTTTAACCCATTTCGGTTTATTTTTAGCTTCATTAAAGTTCCTCGGTTCCTCGTCAAATGTTAACAACAGTTCATTAACATTCAGCTCATAATCATTCAGTTTTCTTGGTAACAAAGACACACGAGTTGAGCGACGTACCGGGACAGGCGTAGCATCGCTGTCAGAGTCTGTTTCTTCTCTTTGTGGACTGTTTGCACGTGCTGGGCTCCCGATTGATTCGTTTTGGACCTGATTGCTGGCTTGCGGCGTTGTTTCTTGGCCGTTTACGAGCTGATGTTGTCCAGCGGCTGCTGGGTTCACTTCATCGTAGTTTGGCTGTTCAATTTCAGCATCTTGAGCATCTCCCCATATAACCGTAAAGGAGCCTGGTTCACTTTCAGCTTGGGTTTGATTTCCGGGCACATTTTTCCAGTTCCAACCTCTTTTCTCATCACAATCAGCATAGGCACTAATAATAATTTTATTTTCACGCGGATTGAAGAGACGAAATCCACCTGAACCGGCTTCTTTGCCGATATAAACCAATGGTTTGGACCTGTCATCGAGTTTCCTCAAGTGCTTTGCAACTATTCTTTCGTAGGCCACACAGCCGAATACTCTTAAATCTTCCAGGTCCGGTTTTTCACCATAAAATTTTTCGTATGGTGTAACTCCTACCAATGCTCGCGTAGGGGTTCGATTTATAATAAAGGTTGCATGTCGAACAGCTTCGCCCCAGAAATAATTTGGTACACCCCTTGCTTTCATGAGACACCGAGTCATCTCGAGTAGCGTTCGGTTTCTCCGTTCAACAATGCCGTTTTGTTGAGGTGCATAAGGGGCCGTCAACATTCGTGCTATACCTTTTTGGTCACAGAACCGGTTAAGATCATGAGAAGTAAATTCTCCGCCTCTATCCGTATGGAACGTTTTAACTTCTTTACTGGTTCGCTTTTCAATTGCCGTTATGAATCTTTTAATGACATTTGACGCGTCACTCTTATTTTTCAAGAGAAAAGACCACATATATCTTGAAAAATCGTCAATAAGTACCAGAATATAAATATTACCAGCTTGTGTGGGTGGATCGACTGGTCCGCAAAGGTCCCCATGTATCATATCAAGAATCTGTGTTGCTCTATATGTTGCTTTTTTTGGGAAGGAGCGTTTCGTTTGTTTAGCAACCATGCAAGACTCGCAGAACTGGTGTTGATGCTTAACAACCGGTACCCCTTTAGCTAACTTGTGCATCATATTCACCGCACCAAAGCTGATATGGCCAAGTCGGGCATGCCATAACCAAGACTCTTCATCAATGTTAGCTTGTAAACAATGAGGTTTTCCAACTTTTAGTCGGGTTTTATAAAGACGATTTTCACTTCGCTGGACTTTCATAAGCAATCTTCCACTTTTGTCTCGCATGGTTAAGAATTTGCCCTGAAGACGAATATCACAACCGGATATTGTAGCTTGTCCGAGACTGATCACGTTACTTCGGAGCGATGGAATATAGTAAATATCTTTCAGTAGTTTCTGCTCTCCGCTCTTTCCTTCAAACAAGATAGATCCCTTTCCTTTTATACTCACGCACGACCCATCTCCGAATCTCACCCGTCCGGTTATATCTTCATTTAATTCAGAAAAGTACGAGTAATTACCGGTCATATGATTACTCGCACCGTTGTCCAAATACCATACACCATCTTCTTCATTATTGGTTTCGATCTTTGGAGGGATGAACTTATTTTCATTCAAGAATATTGTTTCTTGAACATGGTTCATCATGAAAAAAGTTCCTTCCTCATGATCCGCATCTCCCTCTTTCGTCTCATTGAGATTTGCCTCGTGGTCTCGGGTTCGTTCCGGGCATCTTGAGACGAAGTGTCCGTACTTGTCGCAACGATAACACTTTATATTTGAGAGGTCACGTTTGCCCTTTTGTTTTTGATCTTCACCTTTTTTCGAGGAATCGCGCTGACCATGATTTTGGGTGTTACCCCAACCACGGCCACGACCACGACCTCGAGAATTTGCACCACGACCTCTACCCCTGTTTGAATCATAGGATCTGTTGGAAGATTCGGCCCTTGAATAAAGCAGTTTTCCTTGAGTCTCGTTGCCTTTGTTCTCTTCTTTGATCCTTTCTTCGTAAGCTTTCAATCTACCAACCACATCTTCGAACCCAACGGTTTTAAGATCCAAAACCTGTTCAAGTGATGCCACAATGTGGACAAAACGTCTGGGAACACTTGTGAGAAATTTCTTTACTAACTTGTGTTCGGATATGACATCTCCAAGTGTGGCTGATTTTGAAGCAATACCGGACAACTTCGCTGCATAATCGTCTATCGTACTGGTGTCTTCCATCTTCAAACTATCAAACTCAGCAGTTAATGTT
Organism: Helianthus tuberosus; assembly: GCA_030545235.1. Lineage (NCBI taxonomy): Eukaryota > Viridiplantae > Streptophyta > Magnoliopsida > Asterales > Asteraceae > Helianthus > Helianthus tuberosus. Next base: position 82,127,151 of record CM060428.1, on the reverse strand, counting down.
TGAAGTCTCGCTTCCTTCACGCGTTCAGCCCCTAGATTCCTTGTCTTAATAGCCTCCCACATCTCTTTGCCGGTTTTCAGTTTCCCGATTTGAAGAATCAAATCTTCCGGTATGGATTGAAATAGGAGGCCCTTAACAATATTGTTCTTCTTGGCATCGTCTAAGCCCGGATCTATCACTTCCCAGACTCCATGAATTCCAAGAATTACTTCCATTCGCATGCTCCATATGGTGTAGTTTGTTGACGTCAACATCGGACACTGAAACGTCAACATGTTTGGTTCTTTTGTCGGCGGATTTGACCCGCTTGCATCAACACTCCCTGTCATCTTCGACTTATTTCTGGTACGAGAATAAGTCTGCAACGAATACTTTTCCAGCCCTGTAAGACGGTCAGAACAGATTACGTTTTGATTCGTGTCGAACTCGCGTAGGACAATCAACGGTTTCCCGTTTCCAACCTACTATGTTCGACTTCCACAAGACAATCAGCAGTCACGAGGACTGCTTCCAACTTGTTTTATGAATCAAAACAGAATCGTATGCCACCAAGATGGTCTCCGTCTTTGATATCTCCTCACAACCAATATCCTCTAGATCGCAGGAATTGATTGGCACGAGCAAGCCCTTGAATAAACTTAAAGCTCTGATACCAATTGAAGGTAATCAGAGAAAAAACAGATTGCCAAACACGCAATTTTATTGAAGAAATCTAACTCAAAAACTTCAATTACATAATCCCTACCCTATACACGGTATTTATAGACTAACCAAACATGTTAGAATATAACCAGGATTCTGCATTAATTTAAACTACATAATTATCTAAAATAACTCCTTATTTTAGGAATAGATAATTATCTCATATTTAAATTAACTTGGACTCCACTCCAAGTTAATACCTGGGCCCGATCCACGCCAAAGCCACAATCGGACTCAGACATTCGCCAACACACTAAGCCTCTTTTGTGAAAAGTTTGCCTCACGAACATGAGTTGCATTTTGCACTTTGTCCAACCCTTCAATGCAAATTTTCCCACATAGATTCTTGAATTCTTTAAGTTTGGTTATTTCAGATCCTCTTTCACCTCCGATAACAATTTTCGAGAGAGTTTGTAGGCTTTTCAACTCATAAATTCCAAAAGGCATCTGATTCAACAACGGAGTGTCCCTAATGTCAAGATGCCGCAAGTTTTTAAGCTTTAAGAAGTTGTTCGGCAACTTAGCTAAGCAACGACAACCACATACAATCAATGTCTCTAAGTTGTAGAGACTGCAAACATTTTCAGGCAAATGGGTTACTTTCGTTCGAGATAGATTAAGATACCTCAAGTGCCTCAAGCTACCAATGGTTTGTGGTACCTCACTTATACAAAAACCACTTAGAGATAAAACTCTTAACATTGGTAACTCGGGAAGTAAGTCGATCAAAATCTTACTTGATAAGTAGAAATTCTGCCAACTTTCTTCCACACCAACAAATGTTGCCAAGAATGTTCTCAAACTTTTAGCTATTTTAAACATCTCGAACTTCTTGTAAGTTACATATTCCTCACGCGTAAATGACATATGACGACACATTTCCAACATCTCCTTCCTCATATTCCTTTTCATATCATTTTCTAACCTGACAAAAAATTCGCTAGCAACAGACGCCGCTAAGTCGTTCATCAGGTCATGCATCACAAATAATGATTGATTATTAGGTGCAAGTTGAAAAAATGACCTTGACAACAATTCGTCAAAACATTCATGACCCAAACGTTCTTTTGTTGAGTCGATTGGAGTTGACTGGTGTAAAAACCCTTCTGCTGCCCATAATAAAACCAATTCCTCCTTGTCAAACATGAAATCCTTAGGGAACAATGAGCAGTATGCAAACAATTGCTTCAAACGTGCAGAAAGATCACGATAGCTTTGTTTAAGGGCAGGGACAATTGCATCGTCTTTTAACATCCATATCTCACTTTCTAAGACTTCCCTCCAAGATTCCTCATCTTGTTTTCTCCTTAGTGATCTACCAAGTGATATCAAAGCCAAAGGTAAGCCATCACATTTTTTCACAATACCCTCACCATGTGGTTTGAGTGACAAATGTGAATTAAATTTATTCACACCTAATGCATTTAAAGCAAACAAAGACATAGCATCATCATGTGACAGGCACTTTAGTTGGTTTAGATGATTGTAACCCAACTTGTTGAGTAATTGCTCCTTCCTAGTTGTTATGACGACTTTACTTCCAGGAGCGCATGCATGAAACGGGCCGACTAAGGTTTTCCAATCCTCGTAACTCTCACTCCACACATCATCTAACACCAATAAAAATCTTTTACCCCTTAGTTGATCTCTAAGAGCTACTTGAAGCAGATTAAAATCTTCAAATTTCTTGTTTTCTTGGGCCACAGATTCAAAGATAACTTTGCTTATACCAAAGCTATCAAACTCATCCGAGACACACACCCATGCCTTGAGTTTGAAGTGATCCATGACTTGTTGGTTGTTATACAAAAGCGTAGCCAAAGTAGTTTTTCCAACCCCACCCATACCAACTATGGGAACAATGCTAAAGTTTTCATCACATGGTTCGTCCGCTAGTAGTTGGCGGACCAATGCCTCTTCCTCAGCTCGTCGTCCAACAATACTAGACGCATCGACAACAGAGGTTTGCAATTCTCTATTTTTATTCTTTTTCTTAGTTTCCCCTTCCACACTCAAACCAAGAGTAGCTTTCTCCTCAACTAGATCTTGTAGTTTTGTGGTTATCTTATCTAACTTGGCATGCATCCTAGTACTCTGTGAGAAATTTGTGCAACAAGTTGGGATGAGCTTTCTTACCTTGCTGGTGATGGCTTCTGAGTCATGGGTGAACTCACGATGCATAACTTCGGTTGCCAAATCATCGAGTACGTCATCTATGTCGTAAGCCAAATGTTGGAGATCATTGAGCCATTGTTTCACAGACTCATTGGTAATCTCCTTGCGAGAAGCATCAGCAAGCACAGCTTGGATTTGTTTTAAGGATCTTTGCCATTTCTTGATCTCAGCATCAACTCCCTTGTAGCTAGCAATGTTTTTCAAAGCTGCAGAGGACAACTTCTCAAAGAGCACACCGAGAAAGGCAGAAAGAACGAGTTCAGCCATTGATTATGGTCAGATTGTTGATGAAATTGGTGATGTTGGTTATAGTTGTTTCGTTGTTTTTGGTCTGTGGTTTCTTTTAATAAATACTCAGCGCCTTAGCATCATGAGCATCAGCCAATAAGAAAGAAAAGGAGGATTGGATAAGATAAGAAATGAAAGGATAACAATAACAGAATAGCTGTATAAAAATAATTGTAATCCCCACAAGTATTTTAGAATAGTTATTAAAGTGTTAAAATTCCAATTTTAAACTGTTATTTTTGTACTAATGTTCAATAATTATATTTTTATGGCGTCTTTAAGTTTCAACATTTCATAACCATTTTATAAATGTAAGTAAGCAATTTTCTAAAAAAATTGAAGGCAGGCTTTTTTCCATTTACTAGCACCGGACCTAAAAAATTCTATAAAACCGGGGGGTCGAAAACGTATATACCCAAAAATTTCTATACGAAAACTATATACTCTCCACTACTAAGCAAAAAGTTCGAGGGGTCGGCCGCCCCCTCCCGCCCCTTAAAGTTTAGTTCGTTTGTGTTTTACCCAAAACTGATACTTATTATACGTTTGTTTTTTTTTTACCCAAAACTAAAGCTAGGTGCATATTTCGGTTTTTTCCCAAACCATTCTTGGTCGAACATGGTTAGGAACTAGTTTTTGGGGAGGGAAGTTATCGGTTTGGTTCAATTTAATTTGCTTTTTTGCTGGTTCTGACGAGTCAAGTTACAAACCGATTAATAAGCTACGATTTGGGTCCAAAATGTTGATCAAAACTCGTGCCAAAACCTCTTCCACAATCGTAGTCCAATTGTGAGTTGTAGTCGGACCAATCAAGTAGTAGGCATGTTTTTTAAAAGCTCTTCTTTTTGGAGCTCTCGACCGGTTGCGATGGTTTTGAATGGGTCTCGTGCATGTAGTTGTGTTGGGTAGGGGTGTTCAAGATCGGATTATCTGGTTTTTGGATATCCGAAAATTTCGGATAGTGAATATTAATATCCGAACCCATATCCGAAATTTTGGATATCCGATTTTCGGATCAGATATCCGAAACTACGAATACGATTTGAATATCCGAATTTATAAAAAGAATAAAAAATGTTTCGTGCATAGATTAAACCTAAACATATATTCGATTTTCCAAATTTCCAACGTTGAAAACAAAGAACTTTTATAAATCCACATTCATGTAACACCCCGAAAATGTAGATGTCATACTTTAAACTAAATTTCAGTAATAAGTCAAGATAAAAAAACTAGGAAAGAATAACCTAGTTAGTTAGCATCTTGACATAATAGAATAAGTATGATTAAAATGCCCTTTTAATAACTTATGTATAATTGAGGGACCAAACTTGTCAAACTTGAAACTTGAAGTATTATTAGCAAAACAACACACCAAACACACACCTAAGTGTGTGTTTGGTCGAACAGAGCATAGGGCGACCAGGAGGTTTCTCCATCAAACCCTAACATATACAAAATTCACAAATTGAAGGTTCAAATCAAGACCAAATCAAAATCTGAATATAGATTAGTGATCACCTCGGCTAAGGGATCGTAAGGTATGTGAAATTTCATGATTTGGTTCTATCTAAATTTTAGATGAATTCATGAGATTCGAATCTGAGCATGCATGATAGTTGTTTAGAATGAAATAGTGTCAAGGGATGAACCCTAGTCAATTACTTGTTGAAATTTGGCCTAATTTCTTGTAAAGTTCATAATCACCATTGGAGGTGATAAGAGAGTTTTGTAGAAAAGTATAGAACATTGGGATTATGATGTTATCTTAGTGTAAATCAAATTCTATGAAATAAGTTCAGATTCGATTAGTGTGAAAATTGATGTGAATTTGCCTAAATTGATGTTTATCATGGTTAAATGACAAACGTTGCACTTAATTATGAATTGTGAGAAATTATACCCTTAAGGTGTTTGTGAAAATGCCTAAGAGATGATTAAAAACTGAAAATTTAGCTAAAACGCGTGTTTGTATAGTTATGGCAAATTATGCGTTGCATGTAAATAAAAGAGTTCTAAATAGGTTGCGAATTGAACTCTTTAGGCAAGGAATCCGGATCATCTAGCGGACAAGCCGGAGGGGATACGCGTTTGAAGGGTGTGCCTTAAAGGTATGTGGTTAACGCCTCATTACTATTGTAAATTAGTTTTGTCATTGATATTTGTTGATAATTTAGAATGAGAAGATTTAAGTGGTTTGGTTTGCTTGAACGATGGACTTCATAATGGCAAATCAAACAGGTTATTAAGGGTATGTACAAACCGGGTAACGGGAGTATCTTATCCGTAATCTATAAGCCCGGGTGACGGGTAGTAATGTATTAAACACGTAAACCAGAAATGGGAGCGTGAGTGTTGAACATAAAAAACCCAAAGATGGGTCACTTTGTTACGAAGTAATATCCCGTATTGTGATTGATGTTTTAAAAGTGCAAAACTGGAACAAACGGGTCAAAACAGCAAAACAAGAAGAATATGCAGCAGCTACCGTAAGTTACGGTAGCGACCGTAACTTACGGTAGCGAATAAATTGTTACGGCAGTTTTCTACTGCCTTACGGCAGACCAGTGTTGCCCAGTGGCTACCGTAACTTACGGTAGCTACCGTAAGTTACGGTAGAGCCCAGTCACTTTTGTTGAATTTTGCATATCTTAGTTAATCGAATTCGTTTTCGAGCGTAGTTTCGATTATGCTAATTTTCTAAGGACTCTAATACTAATATTTGTCAAAATTTCCAGCTTTTAGGTATTGCAAGTACGTGGATGATGATCAAGTCGATGCTTCCGAACCGAACACATTCAAGATCTCTTTCCGCAACTTTTGTCTTATTTAGTTATTAGTATAACTTATGTAATAGAAGGAATACTTATGTATCCTAATATTGTTTTAAATGTTGGTTAAACTCGTAAGTACTAAGTTAAGGACAATATCAATGTTTTGGTTTAACGTTATAATGAATATTCTTATCTTCTCGGTAAGAATTTATATTTATAATAGTAGAGTGTTACAAGTTGGTAATCAGAGCTAAGGTTAAAGACAAATGTGTTCGGTTCAAGGCTTGATCAACATTCGGTTAGAATTTATTTGAAGCAAATTTTAAATTAAAAGATTAAAAGGAATAGTGATTTATTGTGTATGGGAGGAGTATAGTAATATACTCGAACTCGGGAAGTACACTTAGTATAAACGGTTAAGGCAAAGTTGTATACTTGGCCGAATAGTGAGTATGAATTCTCATGTAAAGGCATGAGAGTGATTGTACAAATTATTTATCAAATTATTTTAACGTTTCAGTAAGAAGATGTCGGGAGGTGTGTAGGATCGCTGTACGACCTGACTGAGTCGATCAGAAGATTTGTTTATCCGAATCAGAGGCGGAATCAATGAAACGGACACTCGATTCAATTTAAATGTCTCTTATATTGATATGATACTGATTTACAACCTGGAAACAATCCGGCAGAGCTTCGCTACTCAGATCCGAACCTTACAAATGAAATAATAAGTGCACCTATATATAGGGTTCTTGATTTCGCTTGAAATGGACAAGGTAGTTTCAAGCGGAATCACAAGTTTCTGATTTCGCTTGAAATGGTCCTTGGACATTTCAAGGGGAATCACCACTAAAACCATGAAAATCAGTTTCTCGTATCCTATGCACTGGTTATCCTATCCTATCTCATTACATGACTTGATACAAGACGAAGTCAACAGACATAATGCACTAACAGACTCCCCCTTGGATGCTGACGAAGTCTTCAGTGTCTAGTCTTTATCATGACACCTATTCAGTCTTGATCAGTCTTCAAGCTCTTTCCAAATTATCTAACACTGTAATCATCCATCAATCTTTCTCTTCTTCCATCAGCTTCAGGCTCCCCCTTTCGTCAAGCTTCCGTGCTTTGGGATCGACACCTAGCTTTCCGATTACAAGCTCCCCCTTGCTTTGAGCTCGTCTTCAGACTCCCCCTTAGACTATGCTTTCAGGATCGTAGTCTGATACATAACCTTCAACACTCATACAGAGTAGGTGATGTGTCGAGCAGTGCGACAGGTGTCGAGCAGTGCGATAGGTGTACACGGTTACTTTCATACTCTTTGCCGCCAGTCGTTTCCCGGTCCACTAGCGGGTGGAAATTTCGGCGGTAAAGAGTTGATTAGATGGATCTATGAGAGAATCACACGCCCTACTGACACAAATCACAAAAAAGACCAAGTTCTTAGGTTGCTCCTTTCTTTGCTAAAAATCGCTTTACAACACTACGGGAAATTGCGTTCTCCTTTCGGAACTGATACCACAACAAAGGTAAATTCTAATCTTTTAAGTGTTTTCAATTTGAACAACAATACTAATAACTTTATTATCATATTGCTTAGATTAATTTATTAGATTTGACTAGGGGTGCAAACGAGCTGAGCCGAGCCCTAGCTCGATTAACTTATGGTTGCTCGAGCTCAGCTCGTTAGTAATATCTCAAGCTCGAGCTCGGCACGTTTATCATCTATTAATTAATATATTGAATAAATCTAATACAAATAATAGACTCTTTTAGGCTTGCGAGCTCGATAAGTGAAGCTCGGGCTCGTTTACTAAACAAGCTTATTTTTAGGTTCAGACCGACTCCTAAACAAGTTTAAATAATCTTGGCTCGGCTTGTTTACTAAACAACTTTAAATAAGGGGTAAATGTTATTAAACATTAATAAAAACTAATATTACACTAAAGCTCGATAAGGCTTGACGAGCTTCATATGCCAGGCTCGAGCTCGGGCTCAATAAATAAAAAGCTTTATTTTAGGCTCAAGCTCGGCTCGTTTCGAGCTGCTCGGCTCATTTGCACCCCTAAGATTTGTAAATGATAAGTGCTACAGCGTTTTAACTTGATAACACTGTAAATGTTCATATTAGTACGTTGGTACTTGAACCAGGAAAATGATGTTCCAGATGTTGCTATTGCTAGACTGTTTGCATCCGCAACGAAAAACAGTGCAGAATATGCTGATTATGGTGCTTTCTCCAACTGCTTGCAACAGTTACCTTCGGAAGGACGGACCAGGGTATGTATTCATCTTTTTTTATATCTAAATGATTAATTTGTCCCTATATTAGGCTATGCGGTTAATGCAGTAAAATATTGGATATCGGCCAAGGACCGATATTTGAGATATCGGTTATCACGCTGGGATATAGGTCATTTTAATATCATGTAGATATTATATATAGCAATTTAACACTAACAATTCAGTATACTCTCCTACCATTAACAAATTAACTTTTTGCAACTTGCAAAACACTAACAATTGTAGCAAGTAGGAACTAATTAAGACTTAAAACAATAACATTTAACACTAACAATTAACAATTAAGACTTAAACACTAATAGTAACAATAAGAAGAAAGACGAATGGTAGAACTAAGAAGAAATGTACTAATATTGGGAAAATCGGTGATATATCGGTCAAATATCGCCGATAATATCGGTCAGTGGCGGATCTAGAAGAAAATTTTAGGGGTATCCTAAAAACTTTTATCTAGACCCGTTCCTGAGAATTTGAGGGACCCTGTGCGGCTAGTAAAAATGGGCCCTTAAAATTTTCTTTTACCTAGGGTCATCCTTAAGAATTCGAGAGCCCTTAGTGGCCTATGTGGCTAGTGTGTGTATATATATAATATTTATTACTAGGTTATAGACTCGTGTATTACACGGGTTGAATAAAAATATATTAAATAGTTAGTAATAAGATTTAAAATTATAACATGATATTTTGAGATAAGACATAATTGAAATTATGTATTAAATTTGGTATAGATACGTGTGTTGTGATACTATTTTAAAAAAGCAATATTGTTAATCAACCTTTTTCTTAATCCATACTTTATAATATAGTGTCACTCGCTAATAAAGTGAGAGAATGAAATCAATTTAATTATAGGATTCAGATATAATTTTATTTTTACATTGTAAAGCATATGTTGATTATCATTTTTTATTAATGGGTGTACCACACACACGAAAACGTTAACAAATATGTATTGTAAAACTTTAAATGTTTTATATGTAATATTTAGTTTGTAATAAAAATATATTCAACAACAAAGATGTCACACCCCGAATTTCCACGTGTCACCGGTGGGCCCAGTGGGGGAGTATCGTGACGTCAAGGTTGGCAACATAATAGTCAAACAACACAATATTAATATGCACAGCGGAAGCAATTAAAAATATAATACAACCGAATTTATTATTGTAATATCAAATGTCACAATATTCGGAAGTTTATCCACAGAAGGATCGTAAATAAAATGGGAACGATAGTTCAACAGACTTCAGGCATCTTAAGCTTGCGAGACTCTTTATTGATGCTAAGAAGACAATCCAGCCAATTACGTTTAGTACCTGCATTTAGTCTTTTTGGGAAAATACGTCAGTTTACACTGGTAAATACAATCAACTGACTCATTTTGGAAAATGATTTAAAAATTGGTTTGGATGCATAAGGCATAAATGTTTTATAATTTGATTAAAATGCACAGAGGCAAGATTAAACTTTTTAACTTGGGAGAATTATTTAATATTATAATCTTGTGAACGAATTACATGTTACTTATGCGTTCAGTAGCCCGGATCTAGTCCGGGTTAAAGATCAATAGACACGCCACATTATTGAGTTATACACTGACAGGTGTACGCCTACACCCCGTGCTCAGGTCGTGGCCATCTCGTAAGATGATGCCAAGGATATCCGGGACATGGTCATTAACCCCCCAAAGGCTGTAAAGTAAACAAGACTGTTTAAACGAGCCGATCAAATTATTCAACTACCCACTTAATGTGGAGATTTGATGCCCGATCAAGCGGTATGCTATATACCGTAACCCAAGCCCGTATAGGGAAAATAAGTTAAAAGTATTTACCTGTGCAAGTATTAAACACAATAAGCAAAACGCACGTAGCTTTTACTGGTCCTCCTAATCTGGAACGAAGGTTTAAAATAACCTATTAGAATCCTAACGGGTCTTTAATTAAGCTTAAGCTTAGACCGGCTAGTTTTAAGATACGGTTCGCACTCACGATTAAGCGAAGACCGGATAGAATGTGATTTAGACCCGACAAGTTTGGAGACTTGTTTAATATGGGTTTATTATTCACATTCTGGATTTTGAGATAAAAACGATAACGTTTGACCCGTTTCGGCTAGTTTATGCAAACTAGTTACATAAACCGAACCGGACGCGAATAACGCACAACGGGTAACCGAAAAGGTCGCGAACAGGTTTCCTAAGTTAATATGCTTTAATTAAGTTGTGATATCAGTATGATACCTTCCATAATGCCCAAAACGAGTTTAATCTTTAATTATGCCCCGTAGGGGTATTTTGGTCATTTTAAAGATTATAAAAGGGATTTAACGTAACCCTGATGTTTGGGACTGAAGTAATCAGTAAAATTACCTATTTTAATATGTTATATCAGTAGGTATTTAGTCTTAGGTGACAAAATGGTTTTAAACACAAACTATGCGTTTAATACGCGTATAAAGCCGTTTTAAGCGACGTATGGGTTGAAATACGATTCTGAGTTTTCTGATTAAATAAACAGGCTCAAAACACTCCATTTATTATTTAAAATCAGTAGCAATTGGATTGGCACCATTTGGACTTGTAAAACTCGTTTTATGGCCTAAAAGGGTAAATTCGGTATTTACCGAATTAAGGCGCTAACCCTTGCTTATGATCAGTTTAAAAATAATTAAAAATCTTCAAAAATCCCAAAATATTATATTAAATCAGTGGGTAAAATATTTGGTGTCAAAAATTGGGTTTAGATAGGTTTTATGCTAATGACGCCGTTTAATTACTAAGAACGCTATAATTACGTCATTAAGCATAACTCCTAATCTAGACCTCCGATTGACGTGAAAATTTACGTACAAGTCTAATAATCAGTAACTAAGATTGTGGCACTTTAATAATTCCAAAAATCTCGTTGTATGGTCATAAGGGCATTATGGTCATTATTTAAGCACTTAACGGAAACGCGCGAACGAATCGGACAATCAACGAAACAAGTACAGAGGCTTATACTAGCATGTAACCCAACCCTAATGAAGCACTAAGGCATTTCCGAATCAAACTAAAACGGGTCAGAACCGAAGTCAAAGCAAAAGTCAAAGTTTTGCGTCTTTCGGTTCCGAACCGGGTTTAAACGGACAATTGTCGAATCAAACGAGCTTAGACAAGTTTTTATGCTTATTATCAAGTTATATGAAGGTTAAAACAGGTTACACGCCTCTCGGATTGCTAATTGTGCATTAAATCATATTTTACATTTCTGTTGACTTTTTCGGTCAACATTTGACTCGACAAACGACCTATTTAGGTCTGGAATCGGTACGTGCCCTTATAAGGGTTTAATACCCATATAATTACCTACTTAACGGTACTTTTAATTCGAGATAAGACTGAGCTATCATTAATTAATCACGAAGTCAAACCGTAATTACGACGGTTTGACTTTTAGCTAATATACTAAGCTAAACTTAATTAAAGAAGGTTAGGCAACTTACAAAGGTCCTAAGCTTGATTAAGAAGGTCTGGAAAGTGCTCTGGTGCTTCACAATTGATCAGAAGTTTGTTTGAGGGATGAATGATCAAGTGTTGCACTTGTGTGCCTTTTATAGTGAACAAGACACCACAATTGATTGACAAACAAGTCTAGCACTCACCATACCCTTCCAACAAGTGTCCTATAAGTTTAGGGGTCGTTTAGGGGCCAAGGGGGATGTGAAAAACCGTTTAAAATCGATTACAAGTGCACCTAGCAAGCCCCTATCCAAGAAATATTGATTCTGCCCAGGTATGGCCGTCGCGTAGCGCGACGGCAAGCCCCTTCAGGCTCGCGCTACGCGAGCCCATGTGATTCAGCCAAACAACTTTCCATAAATTGCAGTTTAGTCCTTGGCTCTTCAAATTTCGAATAGACACTTGTTCTTTGCATTATGAACCCTCACAATTTATCTATAAGGGCTTTAAAACATATACCCACCTTGTTAAGTCCCCGGGTAGCTTTGTTGTCACCCGAAAAGTCCTAATTTTCAACGTTTACGCTTTAACCCTTTGCACACGAATTTGATCATAACTTTCTCATACGTTAACGAAACTTTATGAAATTTTAATCGTGCATTCTTGTGAGCATAATTAATCGTTACAAGGCTTCGGGTTTGTCAAAAGGTCACTCAGAGGTATATATTAAACATGTTGACACATTTAACCCCTGTAGTTTGAAATCTCTCACTTTTAGCTTCGTATGATCAATGATTTATTCGTTTGATGTTATAAACATCATGTGGGGTTATTATGAAGTATATTTATTCACTGTTGACACTTAGAATACGTATATTCACATACTTTCCATGTTTGTCAACTTTAGTCCCTCTATAATATTCTTTCACACGTTTAAACATTATGACACGTGTCAATACATTATAGGTCATGAATTTTCGAGGTGTTACATCCTCACCCCCTTAAAATAAATCTCGACCTGAGATTTACTGAAATAAGTAAGGGTACTTTTCTTTCATCGTGGATTCAACCTCCCACGTGAATTCGGGACCTCTACGGGCATCCCATTTTACCTTTACAATAGGTACATGCTTCCTACGAAGCTTCTTTACCTGTCGATCTTCAATCGACAAAGGTTTTTTTTTTTCCACAAATTTTAAGCTCTCGTCTATATGCACATCTGTGTGTGGTATAACCAGTTATTCATCAGCGAAACACTTTTTCAGATTGCAGATGTGGAACACATTGTGAATTCCACTGAGCTCTTCCAGTAAGTTTAACTTATAGGCAACTGACCCGACACGTTTGATAACCTCGAAAGGTCCTATGTATCTCGGGCTTAGCTTGCCTTTCTTACCAAATCACATCTCTCCCTTCCAGGGTGACACTTTAAGTAGGACTTTGTCACCCACTACGAAGTGAAAATCTTTACGCTTTGGATCAGCGTAACTCTTCTGCCTATCCCGGGCAGCTTTGAGACGGTCATGAATCTGGACTATCTTGTCCGTTGTTTCGAACACTATCTCTGGTCCTGATAATTGGACATCTCCAACTTCCGCCCAACAAACGGGCGATCTACACTTTCTACCTTATAATGCCTCGAAAGGCGCAGCCTTTATGCTGGTGTGGTAGCTATTGTTGTAGGGGAACTCAATTAGTGGTAGGTGGTTATCCCAACTACCACCCAAATCAATCACACATGCACGTAGCATGTCTTCCAAAGTTTGAATAGTACGCTTACTCTGACCGTCAGTCTGAGTATGATAAGCCGTACAAAATTTGAACGTGTGCCCAAAGATTGTTGGAAACTTTTCCAAAAATGTGACGTGTATTTAGTATCTCTGTCAGAGATAATATACACAGGATAACTGGGCTAACATATCGGAGCTATAAGTCTCCTTGATGGGTAGGAAATGTGTTGACTTAGTCAGTCCGTCAACTATAACCCATATTTTATCATTTCCTTCCCTTGTCCTGGGTAACTTGGTAATAAAATCCATAGTTACCATTTCCCACTTCCAAATAGGAAGTTCAGGCCGTTGTAGCAAACCTGACGGTTTCTGATGCTCGGCTTTGACTTGCGCACATGTCAAGCATTTAGCTAAATAAGTGGCCACAGACTTCTTCAAGCCTATTCACCAATAGTTTTCCCTTAGATCCTGGGTAGCGGATGGCAATTCTTAGTCGTTGCCTAATTAGGGTTGCGGTATGTATGCATAAGCAATATGAACCGTCTTTCTTATTTAACAACATAAAACCCTCAGAATATTGAGTCAGGCTATATGAGCCTATGTCTTAAAACCTACTTATTCAAGGTTTCGATTATTCCATAATCAATATGGAGTTTTCACAATACTCCAGCCCATAGCGGGATGTTAATCTTAATTCTACCTGCCTTCCAGGAGGTAAGCAGGGAAAACTTATGAGAAGATAATCAAGATACAAGGAGGCTACAGAGATTTTCCATATCTCAGGCTCCAGTTCATCCATCATTGTTCGTGTCAAATAAGTGACACATTTATGTTATAAGTCCACGAATTCCTCAATCGGGAACATTTACTTGGACAATGCCATTCTGGATATCTTCCTTGAATACTACTAGTCGACTTTAGTACAATATGATCATTGGGATATCTTAGGGGTTCCATGTATTAAACCTCCATACTGATCAGGCATAGAAGCAATCTATGGGACACACTAGGACACGCCAATCCTTATATGGTACCCTTATCAAACATAGTTTGGCATTCGCAGGCGATAGAAAAACAATGGGAAAAATAATTAAAATAACATATGTTGTCGTACTCTATGCGAAGAAAGAGTACTCTTAGATTTTTTGGAAGGATTCCTTGCCGATACTAGAAGAATCGGTTACTATGGTTTCCTTGGTAAGTTATACCTTGTGAATAATATGAAAGTTTGCTAAGCTTATGGTTTATGAAGATTTATTATTGTCTGTATTAAATCAGGATAATTAGCAGAAAATCGTCATTGGTAAATGATAACGTGAACTGCCGCTTGGCATTCATCAGGTGAGTTCAGGCATTTCTTCCTTTAGCCTTTCCAGTGTTTAGTCAACATAAGCAGGCCAAGAGTAACTAAAACATAGAGGTAAATTCTTGGATTCTAAAACTTAGTCAACATAAGGAGGATAAGTAGGTGACTTATAGTAAGAAGTAAGGAAGTTATTGTACATGTGCTTATATTTAACCAAAAATGGAAATTTCACAAACTAGGCACCTAGCTCGGTTGGCTAGGCGCGCGAAAGGGTGTGGCCTAGACCCAGGTTCGATCCCGGGGACGGCCGGTTCCACCATTTTTCGTTGCTTTTTATTAAGCCTGTTCTTGCTCTTTTTCTTAGATTTCTGGGAGTTATCTTCCTCCTTTGGTTCATCCTTCGTATACGAAGTGTGAACAAAACTCTTCTTATGAGAAATTGAACAGGGTTTTGAATGAAATTTAGAGTGAGAAGTATTCGGCTCTTTGGATTGTTTCATGACCTTTTCTATGGTCCTTCCAACTGCTGCGTCAACCACAACCTGGAGATTAACTCCATTAATATTGAGGTTTACGTTTGTAGTTTTATTAACTTTCGTCGCATTATTAGTATTGCGACGGTCGTCTACCTCATCCGAGTTTCCATACTCGAAACTTGGTACCAATCACCAAGATTTAACAATTATTAGTCATCATCCTGATGACCTGGCTTAGATTAGCCACGGCATTCATAAACCGTATGGGCTATTCTGTTCTAAACATTCTTAATGAATGCTATTTGAATGTATATCTATTACATTTAGCTTAGGTCACAAAAGGACTATCAATGGCATTTAAGGTTTGGAGTGAGTCCAATACCTGCTTGACAGGGGACCATAATGTCACAACCGTCCTTGTCACAAGGACGTTTATAAATAGCTCAAAGGCTAGTCTTACAAGACTTTTATTATATATATACATATATGGCATAGAAGCCTGTCTCGATGGACGTAGAAAGATATGGCATAAAACCCAGTCATGAAGGACATAAATGATTATACGGCACAAAGGCCTTGTTGCAAAGGTCATTTAGATATGGCACAAACGGCCTTGTCATAAGGACATTTATCAAATCTGGCACAAAGGCATGTCACCAGGAATGTTAACATTTAATATGTTAGCTTGTCACAAATGACAAATTATAGCACATAGGCTTGTCATGAATGACTTTAAAACATAACTCAATGGTTTATCATCAAGGACCTTAATTGATCATCCGCAATCTTATTAGATTAGGGCTTCAAGGTTTGAACGTGGTTCTTCACCTTTGGACAGGGAGTCATAGACTACAGCTGTCATCGTCTTGAAAGACGATTCATTTGGCAGAAAAGTAAGCCAATCAACATCACTAATGGATGTTTATATTCATAACCATCATATCTAATGATATTAGTCATGATCACATCGATCATATTGACTATTAGGTTTGGGTATAATCACACCATTTTAAACAGGGGATCATAAAGATCGCTACTATCTTTGTCTTACCGACACTAAAATAAGGTATAGCCCGTAGGCATTTCATCACGGGGGATGTTAATATTATGATCATTATACTGATGATACTAGTTAGGATCGCAATGATAGTATAGACCATGGGATTTGAGTATAGCTCACCCCCTTGGGCAAAGAATCACAAAAGATTACAATTGCCCTGTCTCGATTGGACAAGATAATATAGCCCTTAGGCAAAACATCATTAAGGATGTTAAAATCTTTAATCATCATATTGACGATCTTTGTCATGATTGCATTGATCCTATAGACTATTAGGCTTGAGCATAGCTCACTACCTGGAACAGGGAATCGTAAAGATCACAATGTCTTTGTCACACATGGACAATATAATATGGCCCATAGGCGAAACATCACTAATGGATGTTTATAATAGGTTCATCCTATTATGAGATATAAGTCATGATTGCATTAATCATATTGACTATTTTGGCTTGAGCATAGCTCACCACCTCAGACGAGAAATCATAAAGATAACAATGTCAATGTCTCAAATGGACAATATATTATAGCCCGTAGGCAAACATCTCTAAAGGATGTTAAATAATATGATCATCGTATTAGATGATATTAGTCATGATCGCATTGATCATATAGACTATTATGTTTGGACATAGTCCATCATTTTAGACAGGAGGTCAAAGGCCACCACTGTCGTTGTCTTATCTGACAACAATTTAGCCCGTAGGCACTTCATCACTTACGGATGTTTATAATATGATCATCTTATGAGATGATATAAGCCATGATTTCTAAATCATGAGGCAATTTAGAAATTTAAAAATTTCCAATATAGGGATGACTGTTGTGATTTTCTCGAATCACTTTTGTCAAGAGTGCCAACACGTTCTTAGGTGTTAACAAGGATCTGAATCCCTTGAGTAGGTTTCACCATCTTGGCCGCGTAGGCTAGGTTTCACCTTTAAGATTCTTTTTTTTAAAAGCATACTGACAAGGAAGGAAGGATATTTATTTTATTCAGGATTTTTATCATAAATCCTTATTCCTAAGTTAATAATAGCACAAATGGCCTAGTCGTGTAGACAGTTAAATTTATAACCCATGATTTCAGAGAATCGTGGTATTAAGGTTTGAATCAAAGTTCATTACCTTTTCCTGACAGGGAGCTGTAGGCTACCACTGTCTTTAGTCTCAGAGGACATTAACTATAGCCCGTAGGTACTTCCCTTCTAAGGGATGTTTATTACCGAATTGCCCATTAGGGAAATTCATTAACCATGGTAAATAGAGACCATATTTGGTTAATTTATTAATCATATAGGTTTAGGATTTCTATTATAATTTATCCTAATTATAAAACATTAACAGTTTTATTAGTGGCACCCAATGGCCTGGTCACATGGACATTTATAAATTTTAAGCTTATGATTTCAGAGAATCAAAGCGACAATAACAGTTTTATTTGATAGCACCAAAGGCCTAGTCACAAGGACAAATTTTTAAATTATAAGCCATGATTTCAGATAATCAAGGCCCTTAAATATATTAGCACAACAGGCTTAGCCACAAGGACATTTATAAATTTATATGCTATGATTTCAGAGAATCAAAGCATTTGAGGTTTGAACCTAGTTCATTACCTTTTTCTGACAGGGAGTCATAGCTACCACTGTATTCTGGCTCATGTGGAAATGAGCAAGGCCCGTAGGCACTATATTACCACGTATGGTTAAAATATGATCATCTTAATTGGTGATGTAAACCCAGGATTCAGAGATCATTAAATTGGGTTAGGAATCTTTTGAAGAATCCTTAATAACGTGTGTGATTTCCAACGAATCACATCTGCCGTGAGTGTTAACATGTTTTCAGATGTTAACTGGGATACCAATCTTTTAAACAGGTCTTACCATCTTGGCCAGGTCTTTATACTGATTCTCAGGCTAGGTTTCACTCTTAAGATTCTTAGTTAATGGTTTAAATCTTTTTAACAGGTCTTACCATCTTGGCCCGGTCTTATAATTGACCCGAAGGCTAGGTTTCACACTTAAGATTCTTAATTTAATTAACGCAGAACAATTTTAAATTGAGGTGTTAATATGGATCTGAATCTAATTATGGAACTACCATCTTGGCCGGTCTTAATATGACACGTGGCTAGGTCTTGTCCTTTTTAGATTTTTGCCATTTTATTATAATGGTAGATCTTGCAAAAGGAAATGTTATTTTCCAATTATTTAATATTTCTAGTTTAGAATGAAAGTTTAAACTTAGGGGCTGTTTGGTAGCCTCTTAATGACCATTCAGATGCTACCTCTTAATGGTTTAAAACCTCTGAATGAATAAGAGGTAACCTCAAGTCTGAATGGTTAAGAGGTAACCTCTGAATGGTAAATCATCACATGTCACATTCTTCTACCTTCTCCTTGGTAAAATTCTTAATGGTTCCATTAAGAGGTAGCCTCTTAATGACGATTCAGAGGCTACCAAACAACCCCTTAATCATTCCACTATATAAAAATAAAAGTATAAAGTTGCCCTAAGCGGGACTTGAAAGGGATAATGTTGTCCTCGTAGGGACTAAAAGATAATTGTGTCCTTATAAGGACTTATTAAGGAAACGATCTTCAGCAAGAGGAGTTTCTTCTTCATTCATTTCCTGAATGCTTTCTCCTTGGTGGCACGTTCCATCCTGGTCGCGGTACGAAGCTCAGCATTACAAGGCTCCAGTGGAGGATTTTTATCACAGCTTCTTCGTTTGGCGACATATATTAAAAAAAAAAAATTTGGAAGCAAAATTTCCAGGTTAGGATTGAGAATAACCTTATGTTAAGTCTAGACTCAGAAGGTCAAGGAATGTGCTACTGTGTCATTGAGATTAAACACGAAAGACTAGTGTTCAATTCACTCAATGTTGGCTCTGATACCAACCTGTCACACCCCGAATTTCCACGTGTCACCGGTGGGCCCAGTGGGGGAGTATCGTGACGTCAAGGTTGGCAACATAATAGTCAAACAACACAATATTAATATGCACAGCGGAAGCAATTAAAAATATAATACAACCGAATTTATTATTGTAATATCAAATGTCACAATATTCGGAAGTTTATCCACAGAAGGATCGTAAATAAAATGGGAACGATAGTTCAACAGACTTCAGGCATCTTAAGCTTGCGAGACTCTTTATTGATGCTAAGAAGACAATCCAGCCAATTACGTTTAGTACCTGCATTTAGTCTTTTTGGGAAAATACGTCAGTTTACACTGGTAAATACAATCAACTGACTCATTTTGGAAAATGATTTAAAAATTGGTTTGGATGCACAAGGCATAAATGTTTTATAATTTGATTAAAATGCACAGAGGCAAGATTAATCTTTTTAACTTGGGAGAATTATTTAATATTATAATCTTGTGAACGAATTACATGTTACTTATGCGTTCAGTAGCCCGGATCTAGTCCGGGTTAAAGATCAATAGACACGCCACATTATTGAGTTATACACTGACAGGTGTACGCCTACACCCCGTGCTCAGGTCGTGGCCATCTCGTAAGATGATGCCAAGGATATCCGGGACATGGTCATTAACCCCCCAAAGGCTGTAAAGTAAACAAGACTGTTTAAACGAGCCGATCAAATTATTCAACTACCCACTTAATGTGGAGATTTGATGCCCGATCAAGCGGTATGCTATATACCGTAACCCAAGCCCGTATAGGGAAAATAAGTTAAAAGTATTTACCTGTGCAAGTATTAAACACAATAAGCAAAACGCACGTAGCTTTTACTGGTCCTCCTAATCTGGAACGAAGGTTTAAAATAACCTATTAGAATCCTAACGGGTCTTTAATTAAGCTTAAGCTTAGACCGGCTAGTTTTAAGATACGGTTCGCACTCACGATTAAGCGAAGACCGGATAGAATGTGATTTAGACCCGAAAAGTTTGGAGACTTGTTTAATATGGGTTTATTATTCACACTCTGGATTTTGAGATAAAAACGATAACGTTTGACCAGTTTCGGCTAGTTTATGCAAACTAGTTACATAAACCGAACCGGACGCGAATAACGCACAACGGGTAACCGAAAAGGTCGCGAACAGGTTTCCTAAGTTAATATGCTTTAATTAAGTTGTGATATCAGTATGATACCTTCCATAATGCCCAAAACGAGTTTAATCTTTAATTATGCCCCGTAGGGGTATTTTGGTCATTTTAAAGATTATAAAAGGGATTTAACGTAACCCTGATGTTTGGGACTGAAGTAATCAGTAAAATTACCTATTTTAATATGTTATATCAGTAGGTATTTAGTCTTAGGTGACAAAATGGTTTTAAACCCAAACTATGCGTTTAATACGCGTATAAAGCCGTTTTAAGCGACGTATGGGTTGAAATACGATTATGAGTTTTCTGATTAAATAAACAGGCTCAAAACACTCCATTTATTATTTAAAATCAGTAGCAATTGGATTGGCACCATTTGGACTTGTAAAACTCGTTTTATGGCCTAAAAGGGTAAATTCGGTATTTACCGAATTAAGGCGCTAACCCTTGCTTATGATCAGTTTAAAAATAATTAAAAATCTTCAAAAATCTCAAAATATTATATTAAATCAGTGGGTAAAAGATTTGGTGTCAAAAATTGGGTTTAGATAGGTTTTATGCTAATGACGCCGTTTAATTACTAAGAACGCTATAATTACGTCATTAAGCATAACTCCTAATCTAGACCTCCGATTGACGTGAAAATTTACGTACAAGTCTAATAATCAGTAACTAAGATTGTGGCACTTTAATAATTCCAAAAATCTCGTTGTATGGTCATAAGGGCATTATGGTCATTATTTAAGCACTTAACGGAAACGCGCGAACGAATCGGACAATCAATGAAACAAGTACAGAGGCTTATACTAGCATGTAACCCAACCCTAATGAAGCACTAAGGCATTTCCGAATCAAACTAAAACGGGTCAGAACCGAAGTCAAAGCAAAAGTCAAAGTTTTGCGTCTTTCGGTTCCGAACCGGGTTTAAACGGACAATTGTCGAATCAAACGAGCTTAGACAAGTTTTTATGCTTATTATCAAGTTATATGAAGGTTAAAACAGGTTACACGCCTCTCGGATTGCTAATTGTGCATTAAATCATATTTTACATTTCTGTTGACTTTTTCGGTCAACATTTGACTCGACAAACGACCTATTTAGGTCTGGAATCGGTACGTGTCCTTATAAGGGTTTAATACCCATATAATTCACTACTAGAAAAGTGGTCATTTTGCTACGAAAATTTCCTACGCAAAAAATTGTGTTACAAATTATGACACATTTGCGACGCGTTTCTGACAGAAATTAAAATCCTAATTTTCTAAACAGAATTGTAACAGAATCGTGACACAAACATCAATAACCCAGTGTTCTTATAGAAGAAAGTAAAAAATTGCCACGATCTCATAAGTGCCCAAAGTAACCACCAGTTGCAACCATAATTACACTTCTGCCATTACCTTTTAAACTATTAAACCCCAATACGCCATATCTTCAATCACAATAGGTTTGCCAGATTGAAATTGAAAACCCTAAATCCCCAAATTTCATCAGTTTGTTCTAAATCCTCAAATTCATCCATCAATTCACCAATATTCCGATCATGTGGTCGGAAAGATACAAATCCGGTGGATCGTCACGCATCTCCGACGAGAATCACCGGCGAGATTCACATCTCCGACGCGAATCACTGTCACACGCAGCTCTAATGTACTCACCGGAGCTCCGTCTGCCGGAAAAATCTACCGCTCTAATTGTCTTCGCATAACCGTTCCGGTACCGTCCGTCAAAACTCAACAGCTTGATGACTTCAAACAATTCGTCATCGAAATCACCAGCCGCAGAGACGTTATTCGAATATATCATCAGTCGAAATCCGCATCTATCACTCCACCGGTCAATTTCGTTTTGGCGAATTCCTCCGGCTACAGGTACCTTACATTCAGTATCAATTCGTACACTAAAACAGAGCTTAAACGATTGGAAAAATGGTTATTTTTGGATCTAGAATGGATTCGGATCCTCAAGCAATTTGTGTGTCAAACTCCGATACGTAAGAATTAGTCGATCTGTACGTACGGATGATTAGGTTTTGTTGATTGAGTACCTGTTGTTGATTATTATTCCACTGAGGCTTCGTGAGCTCTACTAGCACTGTTATGTTACTGTGTTTGAACAATTTATGAATGAATTTCTTTGCTCAATTAAAGACTTGTTTATGATCTGATTGTTGAATTGAGAATTTGAAGAACAAGGAATAGGTTGTCAATAGGTACGTAGTCTAGTTAGGTTTTGTTGATTGAGTTACCTATTGTTGTTGATTGTTGTTATAATTTAGGATTTGTGAATTACGCTAGTATTGTTTAAAGCATTTGTTTATGATTATGTTATTGTGTTTGAATAATCGAGTACTTATTATTGCCGAATCGAAGGCTTGTTATTGACCGGGCTATTGAATTGAGACTTTGAAGAACGATGAGTGAGTATTAGGCTTATGTAATTTGATGCAGCTCTATATGGTACATTGGTTCCACAAATCGGGCTGCTAAAGAATCTGCAGTACTTGTAAGTCATTTTAATCAACTAATAATCTGATTAGGTTATAATTATATGATTATCTAATTATTTGATATTTATGCATACCTGCAGGGAGTTATACAGCAATAACATAAGTGGCCCGATTCCTAACGATCTTGGAAATTTGACGAATTTAGTGAGTTTAGATCTTTATCTCAACGGTTTCTCCGGGCCCATCCCGGTTACATTGGGGAAGCTATCAAAGTTGAGATTCCTGTATGTTTGCTTTTCTAATCATTTGAGTTTTGTTATTAATGGTAACAATTATTATCGAATATTTATCTGTAAAACTATATGTCTGATAACAAAAAGTAAGTGCTGTGTTATATTGTAGAATGATTAGTGTTTTCGTTATGTTTATAGGCGGCTTAACAATAATAGTTTGACTGGTCCAATCCCTATGCAGTTGTCCAACATCACATCGTTGCAAGTGTTGTGAGTATTATTTATTCTCTTGATATCATGTTGCCAGGCTGGGTGGTGGTCAGACGGGTTGGGTAATGAGGCGTTCTTTTGGTATGGTCGAACTGAGTTGGGTTCACCCGAAACACTTTTGGTCCTTTTTTAGAGTAAAATGCCATTTTCGTCCTTGAGGTTTGGCTAGTTTTGCAACTTTCATTCAAAGGTTTGTTTTTTTTGCATCTGGATCCAAAAGGTTTGAAATCTTGCCATTTCCATCCGGTTCATTAACTCCATCCACTTTTCTCCGTTAAGTCAGGGGCATTTTCATACATAAAGTGAAAAAGACTGAATTTCCCTTTAAGTTAATACTTGTACATTATGCTAAATGCTTGTACATAAAGTGAAAAAGACTGAATTGCCTTTTAAGTTAACAAAAAAGACGGAAATACCCTTGACTTAACAGAGAAAAATGGATGGTGTTAACGAGCCGGATGAAAATGGCAGGATTTCAAACCTTTTGGATCCAGATGCGAAAAAACAAACTTTTGGACGAAAGTCGCAAACCTGGCCAAACCTCATAGACGAAAATGGCATTTTACTCTTTTTTTTATAAACAATTAATAGAATGTTGTAGGAGGTTTTATGTATGAAAAACACTGTGACCAACTTTTGACCCGTTTTGTTTTCTTAACCTCCCCTGTTGACCCATTGGAGGTAAAAATAACCCGAGTCAACCCAATTATAAGTAAACGGGTCGAGATTGCCACCTCTACTCATTTGTTAGCCGTGCAATATTGCAATCACATTAAAATAGTTTTTAATACAGGGATCTATCAAACAATCATCTTTCAGGATCGATTCCAGACAATGGCTCATTTTCACTGTTTACGCCCATCAGGTTTTCTAATAAATTATGATCTAACATCATTCATATGAGTTAGTGTTCTAAGAATATCACTGATTATCTGATTACTTGATTTTGTTTTTTTATTATTATTATTAGTTTTGCTAACAACCTGGATCTCCGCCGTTCTCTCCACCGCCACCGTTTGTGCCGCCACCTCCAATCCCTGTACCAGGTGAATTTTCATTATTTCATATACTGAATTTTGATATAAGTTTAAAAGCTGATTATTTGATTTAGAGTAATTAATATCACAAAATTACTTTTAAAACACATATTCAAACGCTCCTTAAAATGTTTGATATTTTTAGGTGGAAACAGCGCAACTGGAGCCTTAACTGGAGGGGTGGCGGCCGGGGCGGCTCTACTGTTTGCCGCCCCTGCCATTGCATTTGCATGGTGGCGGCGTCGGAAACCCCAAGAGTTTTTCTTCGAGGTACCTGGTTAGTGATTTGGCTCGCGGGTGGTTAGTGGTTGGGTAAAGGGTCATAATTTGGGTTCGAGTAAAGTACACGGATGGTCCCTGTGGTTTACAAAAGTTTTTGATTTGTCCCTATCTTTCCAAAAGTACACAGATGGTGGTCCCTGTGGTTTTCACTTTGTAACACATTTCACTTTGTCCCTATCTACTGCTTAAGGAGATTAAACGGATGGGCATTTCATTGAGGCGCAGATTCTTGAAACAATTGGCGTTGATTATGTTGATGAATCATATTAAGGATAATTTCAACACTGCTTTAGTGATTTTATTATATTTGCATTGCTTTTATACGTCAAATTACTAACTGGAGGTCACTTACTGCAGGTTGTAAACCTTAAGGAAGCGAGGGACTTCTCAAATGACAAGAAGTTTATTTGTGCTCAAGGTAAGTTTAATCAATACCCAAGTTCATTGATCTGATGTCATAAGGCTAAGGCTGTGCAAATGAAGCGTGAGCCGGTTCCAGCGACCTAGCAGCCATCACAGACGTAGGACGAATTATGTTTGGCAACCTTCACAATTGAAACTGATGATGTTTACTTATCATATGGGGATAAAAAATAGGAACTGTTATTTACTCTTTTTTTCCGCATTTCCAGTTACCTAAATAAAAAAGATCATTCTGTGCAGGAAGCAAGTAGTCGGGTTAGCAAAATTCTTCACGGGTAGTTCTATTCGGGTTCTTGCAAATGAGGATTCACATACGTTCCTACATTTGGGTTAAAGCTTATGCAAACTCTTGTGTATTTTACTTCAAGAACTTTTAGCTAGGTTTATGACACGTTATCGTAATTCGTGTGTTGATATGAAAAGGTGTTGGTTGTGCAGGTTTACATAGTTGCCGTTCGAAAAGGCACTTCGCGCTAATGAAAACTCGATATATCAAAGTGTTCAGCAAGATGTCCTGCAAGGTTTACTTTCATCTCTTTTGATACCTTTAACTCGCAAGATGAGGTGGGTTGGGTAACCTGTCAAAATGGGTCCATTTTTATTACGGGACGAGTGACTTGCAAACCTTTTTTGTTCATTTAGTGTACAAAAACCATTCCTAACCCATGTCTCGGGTAAAATTTCACAGGGTACGCACAAGAATTCTTGCGGACGCTGACTGGATCGACAACTCTCCTTCAAGAACATTCACCAAGAAAGTTAAATTATGTAAACATGCCACAATGGTGTATTCAGAAGAAGATTGATGATTTTTGACGTTTGTTAAATGATTTTTAATTTGTGGTTTAAACATATTCGAAGTATATTGAATTTAAAATAGTTTTTGTAATTCTTTTGATGCATTTTCTTGTAATATTTTAGCAAATAAAAAAACTGGATTTTTTTTTGTTTTTTTTAATTTTTTTCAGTATTCCGTCACAAATGCGTTGCAAAACTTTAAAGCTTTAAACGAAATGGCGTAGGAAATGCGTCACAAATTTCTGACGCCATATTTTTGTTGGAAATGCGTTGAAAATTGCGTAGTAAATGCGTAGTAAATAGTTTCCGACGGGGCTTTTTCCAACATCAAGGTTTTGTTGCAAATGCGTAGCAAACCTGAGTTTACTACACATTTGTAACGAAAAAGCATGTTAGAAAATGTCAAATTTCTAGTAGTGATTACCTACTTAACGGTACTTTTAATTCGAGATAAGACTGAGCTATTATTAATTAATCACGAAGTCAAACCGTAATTACGACGGTTTGACTTTTAGCTAATATACTAAGCTAAACTTAATTAAAGAAGGTTAGGCAACTTACAAAGGTCCTAAGCTTGATTAAGAAGGCCTGGAAAGTGCTCTGGTGCTCCACAATTGATCAGAAGTTTGTTTGAGGGATGAATGATCAAGTGTTGCACTTGTGTGCCTTTTATAGTGAACAAGACACCACAATTGATTGACAAACAAGTCTAGCACTCACCATACCCTTCCAACAAGTGTCCTATAAGTTTAGGGGTCGTTTAGGGGCCAAGGGGGATGTGAAAAACCGTTTAAAATCGATTACAAGTGCACCTAGCAAGCCCCTATCCAAGAAATATTGATTCTGCCCAGGTATGGCCGTCGCGTAGCGCGACGGCAAGCCCCTTCAGGCTCGCGCTACGCGAGCCCATGTGATTCAGCCAAACAACTTTCCATAAATTGCAGTTTGGTCCTTGGCTCTTCAAATTTCGAATAGACACTTGTTCTTTGCATTATGAACCCTCACAATTTATCTATAAGGGCTTTAAAACATATACCCACCTTGTTAAGTCCCCGGGTAGCTTTGTTGTCACCCGAAAAGTCCTAATTTTCAACGTTTACGCTTTAACCCTTTGCACACGAATTTGATCATAACTTTCTCATACGTTAACGAAACTTTATGAAATTTTAATCGTGCATTCTTGTGAGCATAATTAATCGTTACAAGGCTTCGGGTTTGTCAAAAGGTCACTCAGAGGTATATATTAAACATGTTGACACATTTAACCCCTGTAGTTTGAAATCTCTCACTTTTAGCTTCGTATGATCCATGATTTATTCGTTTGATGTTATAAACATCATGTGGGGTTATTATGAAGTATATTTATTCACTGTTGACACTTAGAATACGTATATTCACATACTTTCCATGTTTGTCAACTTTAGTCCCTTTATAATATTCTTTCATACGTTTAAACATTATGACACGTGTCAATACATTATAGGTCATGAATTTTCGAGGTGTTACAAAAGAGTACTGAAAACTCATCGTCCGTTAATATTTATTATAGCATATAGTCTTATATGACTTCCCAATAATTGAAATCGTAGGCTTTAAAAGTAACCGTTTTCAAAAAAATTATCATTAATTTCATATATCTAGAGTTTAAAAACTTTGTTATTCGTATATCCGTACTTTCTTCATGTTTACATAATATTTCTCTTCATTTGAACAAAAAAGACAATGTTTTTTCCTTGTATTATTTTCACTTTTTTAACTTTTTTGTTGTTTGAAAGGGAATTATCAGGTAAAGTTTACGAAAAGTGTAAACTGATAAATAAACAAAGTAAAATAAATAAACTATTATGTAATGTTTAGAATGATTTAAATTAACAAAATGGTTATATTAATTGAGGACAGCTTGTCAGCGCCCACTTGACTAAATAATTCATTGTCCCCTTGCTT
Organism: Helianthus tuberosus; assembly: GCA_030545235.1. Classification (NCBI taxonomy): domain Eukaryota; kingdom Viridiplantae; phylum Streptophyta; class Magnoliopsida; order Asterales; family Asteraceae; genus Helianthus; species Helianthus tuberosus. The sequence goes on along the minus strand of CM060428.1, from coordinate 82,099,365 downwards.
GTATTATTATATTAATATCGTTCATCTTCTTCAATGTTTAACGGGTGACGCTGCAGGCTTCCGGTAGCCAGAAATTTTCATTTCCATCGGCCATATACTTTCAGTTCATTTCATTTTCACCTACACTCAGGGTATCCTAACATTTGCTCAGGGTTATCCCCGATAAATAAAACGGAGATTAAAAATAATTTGCACTTCGTCAAGAAAGTTGAGGGGTATCCAGTGCACCCCCTCGCCACCGTACCGATATTCAGACCGATATTTTACATGGGGACCGATAACCGATATATCACCAATATTAACTGCATAGATATTAGGATAGCATCTTTTCCTGCCTCTGCAGTTTGGACTTTCTTTCGTTTATTTAATCAAATAACTTTTTGAGTTGAAAAGGAAACAGCTCAAACGGTTGAAAGTCTCTGAAACTGTATTTTTAGTTAAAAAATATTTAATGATTTAATGATCTCGCTTTTGTAAACACATTTAAAGCATTAATTATAATTATATGACGTAGGCAACTGCTGCTGAAGTCCAAACTCTTCTGGTTTCCGGTAGAAAGATGGAAGCCCTTCATCGTGCACAAGAGGGTCAATTATGGGGGCTTGCCCTTATTCTTGCAGCACAACTCGGTGATCAGGTTGGTGTTTTTTTTTTTTTTTTAATTTTGGTTAATTTATTGTTAACATGAATTTTCGTTGTTACAAATTTGTTTGCTTATCGGGTCGGGCTGTTTATTGCAGTTCTATGTGGATACTGTAAGGAAGATGGCTCTTCGCCAGCTAGTGGCGGGCTCACCTTTGCGGACTTTATGCCTACTTATTGCGGGTCAACCCGCTGATGTGTTTTCAACTAACCCAGCAGCAGGTGATGCAACTTATATGTTTCAGCAGCCTGCACAGGTATTGATGTTGTTATCGGCTCATCATGTAGATTTATTATGTTTTAATCTCGTCTTACTGTTTAAAGTTGTCAAAAATGTGAATTTGAACCCCTTATCCGAATTTAAACACGACACAAACCTAATGGGTTTGGGTCGGTTTCAGGTTGAACCAGTGAACCTGTTTAGCAAAACGGGTCGGGTTCAGGTCAACCTGGTCCGGTTGGCGGGTTAACCCGTTTAACCCATTTATATTATATTATAATTTTTACTATATGTTTTTTGTCATAAATTAAATTAGGTGGGTATTCTATGCCAAAATTATAACTTAAAAATAAAAATTAACATAAGATTTTATAATTTAGATGTAATTGTATCATAAAAATTTGTGTTTTCTTTGTAGTAAATTTTAATTTTAATATATTAATGTGAAAAAAAATTAAAAAATTCGGGTTGAACGGGTCGTCTTTGGGTTCATGTGTATGACACGACTTTCGGGTCGGGTTGAACCCGCGAACACGACCCGTTTAGCACCCCTATTGACCCGCTACCCACCCTGACCGACCCATTCATTTTGAATGTTATAATTGATTGGCTGTAGGCTCAACTTGGTGCAAACCCTATGCTTGACGATTGGGAAGAGAATTTGGCTATGATTACTGCTAACAGGACCAAAGATGATGAACTGGTGCTTATTCATCTCGGTGACTGTTTGTGGAAGGAAACAAGTAACGTAAGTGCTACACATTATAATCCACCTAAGCATACTACTGTCAATTAATGGTTCAGATCATTCAATTAAGTTTGAGATTCTTTTAATTAACGGTTCAGATCATTGCTGCACACATTTGCTATTTAGTCGCTGAAGCAAACTTTGAGCCTTATTCCGACAGTGCTAGGCTCTGTCTCATTGGCGCAGATCACTGGAAACATTCCCGAACATATGCGTCTCCAGAAGCCATTCAGGTATAAACGGGTCGGGTCACCCACATATTTCTTTTTGAGTAAAATGCCGTTTTCGTCCCTAAGGTTTGGCCAGTTTTGCGAATTTTGTCCAAAGGTTTGTTTTTCCGCATCTGGATCCAAAAGGTTTGAAATCTTGCCATTTTCATCCGGCTCGTTAACTCCATCCATTTTTCTGCGTTAAGTCAGGGGTATTTTCGTCTTTTTGTCAACTTAGGGGTATTTTCGTCTTTTTTTAATATTTGTACATTATCCTAAATGCTTTTACATAGAGTGAAAAAGACTGAATTGCCCTGTAAGTTAACAAAAAGACGAAAATACCCCTGACTTGACGGAGAAAAATGGATGGAGTTAACGAGCTGGATAAAAATGACAAGATTTCAAACCTTTTGGATCCAGATGCGGAAAAACAAACCTTTGGACGAAAGTCGCAAAACTGGCCAAACCTCAAGGACGAAAATGACATTTTAGTCTTTCTTAAAAAGTTTATAAAATACTTTGATGTGGTTTAATAAACAGAGGACAGCGGTGTATGAATACTCAAAGCTTCTGGGGAATTCTCAGTTCACCTTGCTACCGTTTCAACCGTATAAGCTTATATATGCCTATATGTTGGCTGAAGTCGGAAGAATATCCGACTCATTAAAGTAAGCATACAAAAATCGATATTTTTTATTTATATTTTTTTACAGTTTTGTTTTGTTTTATTCCTTTTTTTTTTCCAATTAACTGTCTTTCTTTAAATTTAGGTATTGTCAAGTAATTACGAAATCCTTAAAAACTGGCCGAGCCCCTGAAGTAGAAACATGGAGGCATATGGTTATATCCTTAGAAGACAGAATAAAAACTCATCAACAGGTAAAAGCAATACAGCTGAATTGAGATATTTGGGAAAATAAATAACTATAAAAATACACGTTAAGGAAATATATTTGTTATTGTTGTAATTAGGGCTGCAAACGAACACGAACAAGACCTTGTTAATGTCCGTTTGTTAAGGAAATATATTTGTTCATGAACACTTACCGAACGAGATTTATATTCGTGTTCGTTCATTAAGGAAATGAACGTGTTCATGTTTGTGTTTATTTGTCAGTTTTAGGCAACAAGCGCAAACGAAAGTTCATGAACACAAATCGAAACAAACGTACACAAACAAGCGTTAATGAACATAGTATAGAATACATTGATTCTTATTAAATGTAATTTTTATTTGTGAATTTTGAAGTATTTAAAAAAATATATATATCTAAAAGCTAAAAACACTAATGAACTATCGTACACAAACGAACATGTTACCTAACATAAATGAATGAACGCAACCTCTATTCATGTTCGTTCATTTAACTAAACAAATGGAATTTCATGTTCGTGTTCGTGTTCGTGTTCAGTCATTTATTAAACGTACGAACACAAATGAACTTCCGCCGGACGGTTCACGAACTATTCGCTGAAACGCTCGATTCGTTTGTAGCCCTAGTTGTAATAATTGTTATTATAATTACTACTACTATGATATTTTTCATTATCTATTATATTTTTCATTTTCAGGGTGGATTCTCTACAAACTTAGCTCCTGGTAAATTAGTTGGAAAATTACTTAACCTTTTTGACAGCACCACGCATCACGTGTTTGGGGGATTACCGCCACCTGTCCCATCAACATCTGGTTCTAGTACACAAAGTGACCTTAATCACCAACCCAAGGGACACCGCGTATTGTCTAGCCAGTCAACAATGGCCATGTCATCGTTAGTACCATCTGCTTCCATGGAGCCCATCACTCAGCAATCCGCAGAGGGAAACAACAGAAGAATCATGCATAAGACCATGTGTAGTGGTAGAGTGTTATAATGCCCCCACCATGGGGCATTATACGACACGTGACGTCCTAGTCAGCAAGGGGGCATTATAGCAAAAGTGGCGTAGTAGGACATTATGCCAATAACCCCATTCAATCATTAAAAAAAAAAAAAAAAAAAAAGAAAGGAAACATCACAAAAGTCAAAAAGTTTTGTCAGAACACTTCCATTTGCAAGCCACACACAATAGTCAAAAGTTATGTCAGACCATACTCAAATATGATTGGCTCAAGCAAATGAATGGGGCTCAAGCACGGCGTTTTAATTAAAACGCGAATTCGATTTTTTTTTCCAAAATAACGCCCCAAAACGCCCCCTGTAATGGGGGGTTGGGCGTTATAGGGCGTTTTCGGGCAAAAATTTAAAAAAAAAACGCCCCACTACGGGCGGTCTAACAGAAGTGTTTCCGAGCCTGATTTTGGTCGGTCTCCTAGGCAGGTTGTGATATAATTCTGTGTGAACTTTTTAAAAATAGGGGTGCTAAACGGGTCATGTTTGCGGGTTGGCAGGTTCAACCCGACCAGAACCCGAAAATTTTAGACGAACCCAAACCCGAAAATTGTGTCATACATATGAACCTGAACGCGGCCCGAATATTCGTGGGTTGACACGAACACAATCCGTTCTACCGGATTTTTTTTAATGTTTTAAATTTTTTTCACAAATTAATATATTAAAATTTACATTTTACTAAAAAAACACAAATGTATATAATACAATTACATTTTAATTATAAAATCTTATGCAAATTTCTCTTTTTAAGTTATAATTATGGCAAAAATACACACCCAATTTAATTATGACATAAAACATATGTACAAAATAAAATATAATATAAATGGGAGCCCGACCAGGTTGACACGAACCGTTTAGCTAAATGGGTTCGCGGAGTTTAACCTGAAACTGACCCGAACTTGTTTAGACAAGCCTAAACCTGCGAATTTCGTGTTAGGTTTGTGTCGTGTCAGAAATTCACAACCCTAATTAAAATAATACAAAATCATATTTTGCAAGTAGGTTTGGGTTCTGATAACAAGGATTTTTATCCTAAAAATTGTAGGAAGCCATCAGGTAAATGCAGGTAAATGCCACGTGTCCAAGGAAACAAAAAATGTGGATGACATCATGTTGAAAAAAAAAAACGAATGAAACCACGTTGAACAAAAAAGGCGGATGACACCGTGCATTTTCTCTGAGACCGTTTTATTTTTTTTTTTACTTTCTACACTTTTTAGGATAAAACCCGTTTAGCATAACCCAACCCAACCCAACCATTGCAAGTATTTTTCTGATTTAGCTATTTAGGTTATTATCTGATGTGGGAACTTTTGATGTAGAATCAGGTTGATTCATCAAAAGAAAACTCCACAGATTCACAAGGTAAAGCATCTGGTACTTCACGGTTTGGTCTTTTTGGGTCCCGCTTGCTCCAAAAGACTGTGGATTTGGTCCTAAAACCTTGGCCGGACAAACAGGTATTGAAGGGGTATGGTCCCAAAAAGCCGCGCAACTCCCTATGAGGCCGCGCGGGACCATACTCCTTAATCAGCAATTTTCTTGATCGCCAACCTCGCGTGGGATACAGCACACCTGTGTAGCGCGGCGCGAGGTCCACAAAAGAGTAAACTACAGTTAACGACACTTAGCATTCTAAAAGAGACATCTGAAAGCCCATGCCGCGCGCATGATAATAGCGTGCTCAGCAAGAATCGTGCGTGACTACGGCGCGAGGCCTTTCCAGATAGTACACAACGTACAAGTGGCAGAATAAAAGAGCCAATCAGGGTCCTGTTCCTGCGCAATCGTGCTCCACGATCGACTGACAAGCAGGAGACAAAAAGTACTTAAGGACGCCTATGTGGCACCAATCATAGGGCAGAGACAACTGCCCCACGATCTCCACTTACCTGCTGATGGCAGGACGGCGGCCAGGCCGACAACCATGACACGTGGCTCCAATCACTGTGCGCCAGCACCAAAGAACTCTCAGAAACCACTAACGGTCGAGACAAGTGAGACAAAGAGCATATCGCCCAAGTTGTCGACTTCCGGCCCAAGGCCCATCAGCCCATAATCCTCTTACACCTCTCCGGCTATAAATAGAGACCTCACTCCACAGGTTAAACATTCCATTCCCTCCACTCTCTCACTTAATACTTAATTATCTCCAAAGCACAGTCGCTTATTCTCACGCCGGAGCCCGGTTAAGAGGGAAACCCCCACATTCCCCTCTTAACGAGTAACGGTGTTTTGTTTTGCAGTTAACCACGGTCATTAAGGAGCTCAAGATTCCATGAGAAGATCAACCACTATGCAAGGAACATAAACCAAACTGATTTATCTCCTAATTAGTTCTGTGTTTCTTCATTGGTGCCCACCGATTTTTTCTACAAACCACTTTCATCTTCTTATTTCTTGAGTTCACTACTTTTCTTCCTTCGATCATGGCTGGTCAAGGAATCATTCCCGAATTTGTTGGTCTCGGAGCAGACCCTAACGCAGCGTTGGGGGTGGATAATCAAAACATCCAACCCCCACACGTTGAAGAAGTCGGCGAGATCGAGATGGCCAACACCGGGGGTCCTCGCGGGAGCTTCACCCGCATCAATCAAACTACCCCGGGAAACAACAGTGCTGGACCATCGAACCCAGCTCCACCTCAGAATATCTCGGCGCTATTAGGGCTACCAGAAGGCGAAACCCCAGCCTCATGGTACGCCAAGCAACTGGCCACTATTAACGAAGCGTATCAGTCCTTGAGCACTCAGCAAGCAGTTTTAACGGCAGAACCGTCCTTGGTTACCCCAGCCACGGGCCGCGCCAGACGCCGGTCCCGCAATACATTCCAAGAAGAGTTAGCAGACCTCCCCCCACCCGAAGACTAAGCGTACAGGACACGCGCGACACACGGGGGGAGACAGAAAGCTACTATGACGAACCGTCAAATTTCCAAAGAGGCCCAGTTCATAGCCGGCTCACGCCGCGTAACATGAACGATGAGTGGGAAGAAACCGACCCGAACGATCCAACCTGGGATCCAACCTGGGAGAACGATGACGAATCTTCGGTCTTTAATCGTTTGCAAAGAAATCACGAGTATTACAAACCAAGGCAACACGTTGGTTATACTGAAGAAGCGGAGCGCGACTTTCGCCTCGCTTATCGACCAGAAGAAGCTATAGAGCATTCGAAGTTCATCCCAAAGATAGCACTAGCGCCGCTCAAGAGAGAAAAGTTACCTCCAACAGTCGGAAAGTTCAACGGATTGACTGATCCAGACGATCACGTCAGAGTGTTTACTAGTGTGGGCTGCATGGGAGGTTGGAACATGCCCAGTTGGTGTCATTTATTTATCCAAACATTAACGGGGGCTGCTCGCGCCTGGTTCGACAGCCTTCCTCCGGGAAAGATAAAATCATGGGTAGATTTCAAGACCCAGTTTCTGAGTCACTTCAGTCAACAAAGGCGATACCAGCGCGACACAGCTGAAGTTGAAGATATATGGCGTAGAGATAATGAGGGTCTGGAAGATTTCATTACGCGATTTAACAAAGAATGTTTGGAGATTGGGGGCGTGAGTGAACAACTCATGCGCTGCCATTTCAAGAAAGCAATCCGTTGCGATAGCCTGATTAGAACCATCACTGGGAAAGATGGAATGCCAAAGGAGTGGGACAAACTCATGGAAGCCGCAAAGATAGTCGCGCAGACGGAAGAGTCTCTAGCACGAAACAACAACTATCGTTCTGAAGATAGATTTTCAAGAGGGGGTCACCCGCGCGATGACAACAGGCGCAACAAAGGCAAAAACCCTGGGTGGAAGGCCAACCACTCCAGCGGCTATAGCGATCGACCCCGTTACGAAGAACGATCCCGTTATAAAGAAGACGCGCGTGACACCATTGACCGCATCGGTTACAGAAAAGTAGTCCGAGACGATAATCGTGAAAAGCATTGGACTCCGCTCATAAAAACACCAAAAGAGGTGCTAATGACGGAGAACCATGACTTTAAGACTCCCAGGCCTATGACGAACAAAAAGGGACAAGACCCCAATCTGTATTGTGATTTCCACAAGGATACAGGCCACTTAACAGATGATTGCTACAGCTTGCGACAAGAGATAGAGAGAGCACTAAAGAGTGGAAAGCTGAGCCACTTAGTGAAGAATGTGCGCAAAGAGACGCGACAGCTCCATCGCCACGATGAAGGAAATCACAAGAAGGTTCGACGCCTGGAAACACACATGGTCAATGTACCAAGGTATAGCGCAAGAGAAAAAGGCAAGAGACCCTATGAGCCTTCATGGCAAGAACAGCAAGTTATTTTCCCGGTGGTGCGCGGGGGTCCCCGAGCCACACGACCCATCGTCATCACTGGTGTCATCGGCCATTATGAAACTGAATACGTCTTCATCGACCCAGGGAGTACAGCAGACATCATCTATGAACAATGCTTTAATCAGTTCGACGACGAAGACAAAGCGAGACTCGAACCAGTTGACTACCCACTGTCTGGGTTCTGCAATGAAATGGTCTTCCCGTTAGGCCAAATTAGCTTCCCCGTCACACTCTCTGACGGGAAGCATTCGAGGACTACAAACGTTAACTTCATGGTGATGCCCGTTAAGTCAAGACATGACGTACTGATCGGGAGAGAAACGCAGGGTGAGCTGAATATGATAACTTCCACCCCCCACTCAGCAATTGGCTTCCCAACCAAGACGGGGGTGGCAATCGTTTATGCGAAGAAGGAAGTTATGTCAACAGAAGAGATGCGCCCAACAAAAGCGGCGAAGGTTTCAGCAACCGAGCCCGAGAAATGGGTTTTAAATCGCAAATACCCGGAGCAAACGGTGACGATAGGTCACGCTATCTCACCAAATATCAGAACTCGCCTCAAGCAACTCCTATTCAAGAACATGGATATTTTCGCCTGGACCCCGGCCGACATGACCGGAGTCCCGCGCGACATCACAGAGCACTGTTTAAACACCTACCCCTCGGTTGAGCCGAAAGTCCAACGAAGGCGCAGCCTAGGGGCAGACAAGACGAAAGCAATGAATGAGCAAGTTTGCGAGTTACTCAAAGCCGGCATCCTGCGAGAGGTACGTTATCAGAGTTGGGTTGCGAACCCCGTAATGGTAGAGAAGTCTAGTGGCGGATGGCGAATGTGCGTCGACTATACCGATCTCAACAAGGCATGCCCCAAGGATTGCTATTCCTTGCCTGAGATCGACAAAAAGATAGACTCTCTCGCGCCATACAGATGGAAGTGCTTCTTGGATTGCTACAAGGGGTACCATCAAGTTCAAATGAAGCTCGAGGATGAAGACAAGACAGCTTTTCGCACGGATCTGGGGATTTTTTGCTATACGAAGATGCCTTTCGGCCTGAAAAATGCTGGCGCCACATACCAGCGATTGATGGACAAGATCTTCGCGGACGACATCGGAAAGCATATCGAAGTTTACATCGACGATCTAGTGGTTAAAAGTCCCGAAGAGGACCAAATGTTGAAGGACGTCGAGAAAACGTTCAATTCATTGCGCAGCGTAAACATGAAGTTGAATCCAGCCAAGTGTTCTTTTGGCATGGAAGAAGGGAAGTTTCTAGGCTTCATAGTCACCAACGGCGGCTTTAAAGTAAACCCGGAGAAAGTCCAGGCAATAGAGCAGATGCCATCGCCACGGACAATCAAAGAAATGCAACGGTTGGCCGGCCGCCTCGCCGCGCTTAATCGCTTTTTGTCAAATCACGCCGCGAAATCGTACCCTTTTATCACCACGTTGCGCAACTGTGTTAAGAAGCAAGAGTTCAGGTGGACCCCTGAAGCAGAAAAGGCTTTTCAACAAATGAAAGAATGTTTGATCGAGCTACCCACCCTGACTGCACCATTCGAAAAAGAACCACTCATACTGTACTTATCTTCTTCAGATAAGGCAGTAGGATCGGTATTACTAGTAGAAAGAAATGGAGTCCAAACTCCAATTTATTATGTCAGCAGGGTACTCACTGACCCGGAAACGAGATATTCCACGATGGAAAAACTGGTACTAGCGTTGTTACACGCCTCCAGAAGGCTGCGCAGGTACTTCACAGGACATGTGATCACAGTGCTTACCAACTTCCATATCGGCACGATACTTCAAAAACCAGAAACGTCCGGGCGGTTAGCAAAATGGGCCATTGAGCTGGGGGGCCACAATATTCTGTATCGACCGCGCCCAGCCATCAAGGGTCAGATTCTTGCGGACTTCATCACAGAAGTCCCATTCGATAAGATTAAAGATTGTGAGCTGGTGGAAACTCCCGAAAAAGACACGACAAATGAGACTTGGATGCTTTATACTGATGGGGCCTCAAACGAGGATGGCGCGGGAGCTGGATTGCGCCTAGTAAGCCCCGAAAACCACGAATTCACTTACGCCATCAAGTTGGATTTCAAAAACACCAACAACGAGGCGGAATACGAGGCATTTCTGGCAGGCTTACGCCTCGCCATCAAAATGGGAGCTAAAAATCTACAAGCACATGTTGATTCACTCTTGATAGCCAGCCAAGTCAACGGTATATACGATGCAAGGGGTGAAATCATGGCCCTATATCTGGAACAAGCAAAAGAGTTGCTTCAACAGTTCAAGTCTCACAAGGTCATCCACATCAACCGCTCTGAAAACAAACCGGCTGACGCCTTGAGCAAGCTCGCTTCAACGTCCTTCCAACATCTTGCCAAATATGTAAGGATTGAGGTACTCAAGAACCCGTCAGTTTTGTTGCGACAAGTCAATGTGATCGAGATAGGGCAGCCATCCTGGATGACCCCTATCATTCAGTACTTGAAAGAGGGAATACTCCCAGGGAATAAGGCAGAGGCAAGAAAAATTCAGAACAAAGCTCTGCAGTACGAAATGAATGGCAGTATCTTATACCGCAAGTCCTTCTTGGGACCACTCCTGCGCTGTGTGGACCCTCAAGACGCGAACTATCTGATAAGGGAGATCCATGACGGAATTTGCGGCATCCACGCGGGACCACGCATGGTTGTTGCGAAGATCATGAACGCCGGGTATTACTGGCCAGGGATGCACGTTGATGCCCTGAAGGAGCTGCGCAAGTGCGACTCCTGTCAGCGGCACTCACCCAAAACCCTGCGCCCCAAGAACGATCTAATCCCCGTATCAACTGCTTGGCCTTTTCAGCAGTGGGGAATCGACATGGTAGGACCCTTCCCAGACGCCCCCGGCGCCGTCAAGTTCATAATAGTAGCCGTCGATTACTTCACAAAGTGGGTGGAGGCCAAAGCCCTTGCTTCAACTACAGCCATGATGGTGCGCAAGTTCATTTGGGAACACATCATCTGTAGGTTTGGCCTCCCGCTCAAGATTGTAACAGACAACGGTACCAACTTTGCGGCCGAGGACCTCCAGAAGTGGTTGAAAGAAATGAAGATAGAACACACTTTCTCCTCCGTGGCGCATCCTCAGGCCAACAGACAGGTCGAAAGTGTAAACAAATGTATCGTTGATGGGATTAAGGCCCGACTGGGCACTAAACGAAGAGGCTGGGTGGATGAGCTCCCAAGTATTTTGTGGGCTCACCGAACCATGCCAAAAACAAGCACCGGCGAGACCCCTTTTAGCCTAGTCTATGGCTCAGAAGCGGTTATCCCGGCAGAAGTTGGCCTACCCTCTCCGCGCTTGACAGCAGTCAGCGTTATCAACAACGAGGCAGAGCGTCGTCTTGACTTGGATTTGCTAGAAGAAAGGCGCGAAATTGCGCGAATCAAAGAAGCCAAGTACAAAACGCAACTAGAGAGGTACTACAATGCGCGAGTCCGCATATGTACCTTCACTCCTGGGGAATATGTTTTTCGAGACAACGAAGCCTCAAATGCGGAACGCCCAGGAAAACTAGCACCCAAATGGGAAGGCCCATACTTGGTCCATGAAGTGCTAGGAAAAGGGGCTTACAAGTTACGCACCCTGGATGGACACATCATTCCGCGCACGTGGAATGCGCAACAACTGCGCAATTGCTATATATAACTACTATCGGCCTTGCGCCATTACCCACCCATGTTGGCCACACGCCTTTGTAATTACTCATGTTGGCTTAACGCCTATTTTGCTACTTACGTAATGTATCTTGGCCTAAGCGCCTACTTAATCAAAGAAAGCATACGACATGCTCTTTTATCACGACTGACTTCTTTCGTTACAAATGCATGTTAAACTTCTGATTAGCAAGAAAACACTCCAGCCATGCCTCCAAGGTCCTCCGCGAACATAGCGCGAGACCGGGCAGTTACTCACACAAGAGCCATGCTTACATTCATTCTCGCTAATTTAACCAAAGTTTCTAACAACAGTGCAATAATTGTAACGGGAAAGTAAGCAAACATACTATTTAAAAGGCGCAACCGCGCAACAGTCATAAAAACACAATGTCATTCATTAAATAAAAGCGCGTCAGCGCAACGAGTTACATCAGAAACCTACTGGAATTTTTTACAAGGCACAAAATCCTGGTGACAAACCTATTCGAATTCATCATCTACACTGTCATCGTGCTTATCGCCATCACCGCCAGGCTTACTGCCCTCACCATCACCATCACCTTTCCCGTCGCCATCTCCATCCGCAGGCGCCTCCTCATCCGAAAGCTCAACAGTCTCTGGTGGATCAAGGATATTCTTCAGCCGCTGACACCAGTCATCATGTTTCAGTGCATCGGCAACCAAGTCCATCACCGGAATGGATAGATGATCATAATCATGTTCCGCGCGGGCTAGCTCAGCCTCAGCTTCTTCAGTCACCGAGCAGTGACTAACATCGACCTCCTGTCCAAACATAACCGACGCATGTTGCGCACATTCAACATAGCCTTTACGGTGACCAACCGCAAGGGAGGCATCTATGACGGCCGCAACAGCCTTATCCAATTCACCAGCATTCAAGATGGAGTTGGCCATCTACAGCGAACGCAGTACTTTAGCCAACAAGGATAAATAAATCAAATTAAAGTAAAATTTTGAGGAATCATACCAGCACCATTCCACGACCGCGCACCCACTCGGCATCAGAGACAAGAGTGTAACACCTGTGCCTCCACGGTCATCAAACAAATACCAAACCAATGAAATATTGTATTTCATACTTGGGATTTGTAAAAATATGTGTATCGTTTGCACATATCGACTCTTGTTCGATTTCAAGCTTTAAATCGCTTTCTGGAAGGTTATACACGCACTGATGCGTAAATATAACCAGTTTAATGCAACGAACACTCCGGAAAAGTGAAATAGGCTTAACATACCTTAAATAACCTTTACATAACTTATATATAAGTTTTGGAAGGTTTGGTGTGGTGAAATCAAGTTTAATCGCTTACAGGGACTAAATTTGACAAACTGCGAAAGTATGCCAATTTGAACTGTAACAGACCTTCCGGAACATGACCATAAGTTAAACATACCATAAATATCCTTTACATAGCTTAGAAATAGGCTTTGAGGGGTTCGGTGTGCTAAAATAAACTTTTGGGTCATTCAGGGACTAAAAGTGTCAAAAAGTGCACAAGTTTGCATTTTCGCGCATAACTTACGTTCTGAATACATCCGGACATCCAAAAATTTATGAAAGCACTAAAATATTTTATTTTAGTGTTCGCCATAAGAAATATCAGTTTTCATTTTCGGGACCAGATTCGATGTATTAGCCGTTGTTTAATTCACAACCACACATTCTAACATGCTTAGTCAGCGGATAAGGATGGAATTTAGGCACCATAACTTTGCAACACATGTATGGATGAAATTTAGGCACCATAACTTTGCAACACATGTATGGATGGAATTTAAACACCTAAACACCATAACTTTGCAACACATGTACGGATGGGATTAAGGCACGTTTTCCATGAAACGATCTTAACGGTTCGGGTATTCCTATAAATACCCCATACCCCCCATTGCTAAAATCACTAGAATTCTGATTTGAGAACCTCTAAGTTGAAACCATTGTTTCATACCTGAGATTCTTGAATCGGGATTAGCATTCGGGGACCCTTCGTAAGTATTCTTTCGTTCTTTTCCTTATTTTTACTGCTTTTCGAGTCAGAAAGTCAAACTTTGTTTGACTTTCAGCGTTGACCAGTAATGGTCAATGCGAAGTTCTTTTGAATTTCGCAACGTGAGTGTAATCACGTTGGTCATAGTCCCTTGGGACTATGCCCACTGATTACCACGTTGTCTAGGGTCGTAGGGTAAGCGATCTGATAAATCGCTTATACCTCGAACCCGACCCAGTTTGGTCGATCATTAGGATCCGACCAAATACATTAGGTGACCATAGTAGGTAGGGAATAACCTTCCGAGGTTATACCCTATGGTCACATCGTTTAAGTAGTTGTATGATAGGTAGTTTATATGCCTTAGGTAAATTACCAGAATACCCTTTTCATGTATAATTGGTAATTAAACATATGTAACCTAAACCTTTGTCACATAACTGATTATGTAACATGTTTAGGCATATAACACTTGTCATAGGACTAGTTAGGCGGTCCGAACGCGTTTCACGCAAACGACGCGTTAAAGTAGCATAATCTACCTAAACGGGTCGTAATGGGTCGAAAGCACTTAGGTTAAGTTTCATGTAGTATGTAGGCCTTGTTAAACCATATCATATGAGTTCCAATACTCATTTGGTTTACCAAGCCTCATTCTATCCGATCTCCCGATTTAAGTCCGGTTTATTTATATAGTTTTAGATTGCCGACTGATTCCATGCTCCCTCTAGCTTTGTTTGGTTGTTGTTCAAGACCTCCAAGCATTATCAGGCGAGTACATTATTCCCCTCTTTTACTGTTTTCCAAACTGTTTTGGGGTGACTCATATGTGCTAAATGCTTTATCAATGATTTCAATAACAATTACTATGTGGTTTCAAGAACAATAACAATTATTTCAAGAACGCTAACAATGATTTCAAGAACGAATACAATGATTTCAAGAACGAATACAATGATTTCAAAAACTAATAACAATTTCAAAAAGTGAACAAACTTGTTGGTTGTAGTTTACATGACCGATGACATTCATTAGCAATGATCAAGCCGACCAGTATTAGGTTATGGTACCATAGGATCTGACAAATCCCGTTATTTACTGCACCCATTGTTATGTGTGGGGGTTGTGGGTAGCGACTGAATCTGTAATTATTAACTTATCCTTTGGCAAGGGTTTGTTAAGAACGAGAGCGAGAGCGAGATGGAGCGAGGAACGCGTCAAGAAGGTTTGAATGTTATTAGAGAATCGACCATTAAGTAGTTTCACAATTAAAACAAGAACGCTTTGAATAATTAAAATAACAAGAATGATTGGAACGATTTCACAAAGAGGGTTAACGATTGGGTAAACATTGGGATATGATTTACATTTGATCATGCATTTACACGAAACATAGTATTGGTTTAAACCAAGTTTTACTTCAATACTTTGTTTTGTGCGTTTCACCTATGGTTTAGTTGATGCATTTCACTAGCCATACATATCATTTTGTTTATACATATTACATGATTTACATTGGGCATGAACATTACTTGGGTGGTTTGGTTTGGATTAAGTGATTAAGTAACAATGCGTGTGGAATATGATACAAGCATGGTGGATACGCCGCTGGTACTTCCTATATATAAGTGTTTGTATGGTATTACATATGGTATCGTTATTTGAATCATTTCAGCTCGAGACATAGAACATTTTATACAAGTAACATATTTTCACAAGACATTTATTTACAAACAACTTATCTTATATAAACTCATTTACATGGTTATTCATTTAATCATACATTATTCTCTTATTTATACATATCACCTAAACTTATTATTTTTCAAATGATTTACAAAGACAAAGCAAATTACAAGGTTCATGACTAAACATTTTCTTAAACAGAAGTCATGAATCTTATTTTCACAAAACCTATGTACTCGCCAGCATTTCTTTGCTGACCTCGTTTTCACATATGTTTCAGGTATTGTTGAATGATATCGATTGATAAGATGCATGCTCACATAGGACTGGACAAGGCCTTAGTGACTCAATAACAATGATAGACTATGTTTAAATTGTGTATTTAGATTTCCAGACAATGTAATTATTCAATGATTAATAAAACGAAACACTTTTTGGTATCCATGGTTATGAAACATTAATTCTGTTGCAACACGCCCCGATGTTTCCGCCGCGATTTGTTGTTTTACGCGGTCGGGGTGTGACAGAAAAGATGGTATCAGAGCCAATGGTTATAGGGAATTAGGTTATTAGTAATGCTTTGACCTAGTCTATAACTTTCTTAGGACCCTAACGCGAGTTTACTTGCGTTTAGTCATAAAACAATACTGTCACCTATCCTTAGGTGACAACCACAACAAGAACATAAATTTCAAAACCGCTTTGAAAACTAATCATCTGTTCTAGGATGATTGATTACTAGGTTTTGAACTCTCTATTGTAAGGTTTTGAACTCTCTATTATATGGTTTTGAACCTCTTTGAGTTTTCAAAACTTCGTCAAGGTTTTGGGTTTTAAATAATGTGAACACGTGCAAACTGGAAGGGTGAATGCCTGTATTCTGGGTTTTCTGTCTAGGCAAGCACTTCGTATACATCTCATCAGACGCGAGACCAGTTGTGCTTACCTGGGAATTCTTGGGATGAGTGTTCACTTATAGGCGAGCATGTCTTCGCGATACATTATTTTTGACCCATTTACTTTGATCAGTCACCGTCTCATTTGTTTTCCTTAGGTAACAAACAAATGATCGAAATCTTCATGCGTTATCATTCTGTTTTGATTGTCCAATAATCTTTCACCTGTTTCTCCCTACGCCTTTCTTTTCTTCAAGAATGTCTCTTCATCACGATGACGCCCAGATATCTGAGCAAGCAGCCAAAATTCGCTCAGCGAATAGGCAAAGTAGTCCTGAAGACTGTTGAATTAGCTACTGCCATGTATCATCTCCAGGATGAAGCCACTCAAGAGTCATCAAGACAGGCAGGATCTAGTCAGGCGACAACACCATCAGCCAATAAACCAATCGAGGAATCAAAGACCATGGATGAACGATCCCCTAAGAAGTCAAAGAAGCGAAAGGCTTCTCAGAACTTCGCCATGGTCGCTCACAATGGTAAAGCAGTCCCCAACCAACCAGCTCAACCCCCTGCTAGGAGTGTATGGCTTTTCCTATGATACCTACATCAAGGAACAATGTACCTTACAAACTACTCCTGTGATTTCTCTCTCTCAAATGATTGCTCATGATTCCCTCGAAAATTTTAAGTACTCGTTTCACTCTAAGAAACAAAGTACAGAAAATTAAGTGACATTATGAGTAATCGTGCTTTTCGCACATCTGTGACTTTAAATCCTTGGTTAGATAACTAAGGGTATTTTCAAATCTCATACCCATTACGTTTTGATTTTTTCAACATACACAGTACCAGTATTTCAAAACAATCTTCATGATCTCAAAACATTTCATATAGTTTGAAAACAAATTTTTCTAGATGCATTGTCTGTGTTATTTCAAAAACATTGGCCATGTTATCAAAACCAACCTTTCTAATTTCAAAATATTTCATATAGTCTGAAGACAATATTAACACAATACATTTTCTGATCAAGTGCATGATTTCGAAAAGCATCATTCATGTCTTTCAAAAACCTTATACATAATTTCAAAATTCATTTCACATGATTTTAAAACATTTTTGTAAATATATCTACCTATTACACCTACTTTATGATTTCAAAAAAATATTATATATAAGGTTTCAAAAACGTTAAACACATTTTTCTTAAAAGAACCTCATGCATAGTTTTCAAAAATATTTTCCTCATACATTGACTTAACCTTCAAAACTCTGCTTCATATGTCGCCTTGACATATCAAGCATTTCAACTTCATAAGCGTTTTACATCATGTTTTGACCTAAGCACATCCAGTGCAAGGTTTCAAAACATCTTCAACTTCTAAAATTCATATGGGATCTTTTTATCTTTACAATTAGATCCTTGTGGATGATTATCATTCAAATCAGAGTCCTTAATTGGATTCCTTATGTGCCATAATTCGAACACTTCGGTTCCTAATAATCGAAATCGAATTTTCTTTTTGAATCTTTCTATCTTTATAGTTGGATTCTTGATAACGTTTAAAGTACCAAATGAAATCCACGGAATGGATTCCTAGTGTGTTTTAAATGCATGTACGCAATTTACAAGACAAATTAACAAACAATTTTGTGGTTATGTGATATGTGTTTATGTGTTCTCCTCTATGATTTTTTGTGTTTTTGTATACTCTGGATATTCGTTATCCAAATCCTCGTAGAATCTTTCATATCTTCATATGATGGATTCGTAGTAGGATATTCAAAAGGTACTACCTTAAATCCTTAATGGGCTTCTATGTAATAGTTAAGACCCTTGGATTATATAGTACCACTCCATGATTCTTAAGTGACCTTAAGTGGTCTAGTCAAAAAGATTGATTCACAATCTGGTTAAAGAATGACATCTAGTGATGTAGCTGGACAGACTCCTTGATAGTCTCTTTAGATCATTTATTGATTTAATTAAAAGGACTCTATGGCGGTCTAGTCACACTCATCACAGGATTGTTCATTTGGTTTTCCCCTACACACTATAAAATAGACTGTGTGTACTGTGCAAGGAATTGTCTGATTATGGACGCGTACATAATTATGAAATTTAGTGCATAGGAACCCAGTAAGATTTATTATGTGTAAGAGCCGATAGTGACAACAATAACGAAATGAGAACGATGTAATAGAGGTACGGTGGACGCATCAATGACGCTTCATATACTTGTATATAAGTGTCCCTCTTACATTGCAAACATAATGTTATTAAGGTTACTAGAAGTTCAAGAACCCTAACCAATATTGTTCGATCTTTTCAACTTCATATTTCCAAGCTCTCACAAGTTTCCTCTAAATAAATTTCGGGACGAAATTTCCTAAAGTAGGGGAGACTGTAACACCTGTGCCTCCACGGTCATCAAACAAATACCAAACCAATGAAATATTGTATTTCATACTTGGAATTTGTAAAAATATGTGTATCGTTTGCACATATCGACTCTTGTTCGATTTCAAGCTTTAAATCGCTTTCTGGAAGGTTATACACGCACTGATGCGTAAATATAACCAGTTTAATGCAACGAACACTCCGGAAAAGTGAAATAGGCTTAACATACCTTAAATAACCTTTACATAACTTATATATAAGTTTTGGAAGGTTTGGTGTGGTGAAATCAAGTTTAATCGCTTACAGGGACTAAATTTGACAAACTGCGAAAGTATGCCAATTTGAACTGTAACAGACCTTCCGGAACATGACCATAAGTTAAACATACCATAAATATCCTTTACATAGCTTAGAAATAGGCTTTGAGGGGTTCGGTGTGCTAAAATAAACTTTTGGGTCATTCAGGGACTAAAAGTGTCAAAAAGTGCACAAGTTTGCATTTTCGCGCATAACTTACGTTCTGAATACATCCGGACATCCAAAAATTTATGAAAGCACTAAAATATTTTATTTTAGTGTTCGCCATAAGAAATATCAGTTTTCATTTTCGGGACCAGATTCGATGTATTAGCCGTTGTTTAATTCACAACCACACATTCTAACATGCTTAGTCAGCGGATAAGTATGGAATTTAGGCACCATAACTTTGCAACACATGTATGGATGAAATTTAGGCACCATAACTTTGCAACACATGTATGGATGGAATTTAAACACCTAAACACCATAACTTTGCAACACATGTACGGATGGGATTAAGGCACGTTTTCCATGAAACGATCTTAACGGTTCGGGTATTCCTATAAATACCCCATACCCCCCATTGCTAAAATCACTAGAATTCTGATTTGAGAACCTCTAAGTTGAAACCATTGTTTCATACCTGAGATTCTTGAATCGGGATTAGCATTCGGGGACCCTTCGTAAGTATTCTTTCGTTCTTTTCCTTATTTTTACTGCTTTTCGAGTCAGAAAGTCAAACTTTGTTTGACTTTCAGCGTTGACCAGTAATGGTCAATGCGAAGTTCTTTTGAACTTCTCAACGTGAGTGTAATCACGTTGGTCATAGTCCCTTGGGACTATGCCCACTGATTACCACGTTGTCTAGGGTCGTAGGGTAAGCGATCTGATAAATCGCTTATACCTCGAACCCGACCCAGTTTGGTCGATCATTAGGATCCGACCAAATACATTAGGTGACCATAGTAGGTAGGGAATAACCTTCCGAGGTTATACCCTATGGTCACATCGTTTAAGTAGTTGTATGATAGGTAGTTTATATGCCTTAGGTAAATTACCAGAATACCCTTTTCATGTATAATTGGTAATTAAACATATGTAACCTAAACCTTTGTCACATAACTGATTATGTAACATGTTTAGGCATATAACACTTGTCATAGGACTAGTTAGGCGGTCCGAACGCGTTTCACGCAAACGACGCGTTAAAGTAGCATAATCTACCTAAACGGGTCGTAATGGGTCGAAAGCACTTAGGTTAAGTTTCATGTAGTATGTAGGTCTTGTTAAACCATATCATATGAGTTCCAATACTCATTTGGTTTACCAAGCCTCATTCTATCCGATCTCCCGATTTAAGTCCGGTTTATTTATATAGTTTTAGATTGCCGACTGATTCCGTGCTCCCTCTAGCTTTGTTTGGTTGTTGTTTAAGACCTCCAAGCATTATCAGGCGAGTACATTATTCCCCTCTTTTACTGTTTTCCAAACTGTTTTGGGGTGACTCATATGTGCTAAATGCTTTATCAATGATTTCAATAACAATTACTATGTGGTTTCAAGAACAATAACAATTATTTCAAGAACGCTAACAATGATTTCAAGAACGAATACAATGATTTCAAGAACGAATACAATGATTTCAAAAACTAATAACAATTTCAAAAAGTGAACAAACTTGTTGGTTGTAGTTTACATGACCGATGACATTCATTAGCAATGATCAAGCCGACCAGTATTAGGTTATGGTACCATAGGATCTGACAAATCCCGTTATTTACTGCACCCATTGTTATGTGTGGGGGTTGTGGGTAGCGACTGAATCTGTAATTATTAACTTATCCTTTGGCAAGGGTTTGTTAAGAACGAGAGCGAGAGCGAGATGGAGCGAGGAACGCGTCAAGAAGGTTTGAATGTTATTAGAGAATCGACCATTAAGTAGTTTCACAATTAAAACAAGAACGCTTTGAATAATTAAAATAACAAGAATGATTGGAACGATTTCACAAAGAGGGTTAACGATTGGGTAAACATTGGGATATGATTTACATTTGATCATGCATTTACACGAAACATAGTATTGGTTTAAACCAAGTTTTACTTCAATACTTTGTTTTGTGCGTTTCACCTATGGTTTAGTTGATGCATTTCACTAGCCATACATATCATTTTGTTTATACATATTACATGATTTACATTGGGCATGAACATTACTTGGGTGGTTTGGTTTGGATTAAGTGATTAAGTAACAATGCGTGTGGAATATGATACAAGCATGGTGGATACGCCGCTGGTACTTCCTATATATAAGTGTTTGTATGGTATTACATATGGTATCGTTATTTGAATCATTTCAGCTCGAGACATAGAACATTTTATACAAGTAACATATTTTCACAAGACATTTATTTACAAACAACTTATCTTATATAAACTCATTTTACATGGTTATTCATTTAATCATACATTATTCTCTTATTTATACATATCACCTAAACTTATTATTTTTCAAATGATTTACAAAGACAAAGCAAATTACAAGGTTCATGACTAAACATTTTCTTAAACAGAAGTCATGAATCTTATTTTCACAAAACCTATGTACTCGCCAGCATTTCTTTGCTGACCTCGTTTTCACATATGTTTCAGGTATTGTTGAATGATATCGATTGATAAGATGCATGCTCACATAGGACTGGACAAGGCCTTAGTGACTCAATAACAATGATAGACTATGTTTAAATTGTGTATTTAGATTTCCAGACAATGTAATTATTCAATGATTAATAAAACGAAACACTTTTTGGTATCCATGGTTATGAAACATTAATTCTGTTGCAACACGCCCCGATGTTTCCGCCGCGATTTGTTGTTTTACGCGGTCGGGGTGTGACAGAAAATTAGTCTGCGCTACATTAAGAGCTTCAGAGACAAGAGACAAGAGTATCCACGATACCCTGAGCTTCAGCATAATTAGTCTGCGCTACATTAAGAGCTGCAGTACTAACATCGCGAGCTTCCTCAGCCCTAAGCTTCGCCTCCTCAGCTGAGGCAGCCTTAGACTTTTCAGCCTCCAGATCGATCTCTAAGGATTCACTTTTGTCAACCTGCTCTTGCAGGCGGCGTTTTAGCTCAGCGATCTCGACATCTTTAGCCCCAAGATCCTTGTCCTTACCAGACAGCTGCACCTTCGCATCAGCAAGCTCAACCTACAAAGGACAAGTTAGGATATACTACAGACAAAACAGAGGAAGAAAGGGTGTTAAGTTGTACAAACCTCAAGCTCCGCCTTAGCAGCCTTAACAACCTGCACACCCTCAACCTCCGCCGTTAATTCCACAACCTTAGCCTCAAGGTTGACGATCTTGTTACGATCTGCAGCCGCGCGCTCATTATCCTTCGCGCATATGCGCTTGAACTCGGCTTTCTCCTTTGCAAGCTGTTGTTCAGCAGAATGAAGCTTGTTTTTCAGGGCCTCGCGCCCCCAATCCTCAGCCTTCTTATCAGCTTCAAACTTCGCCTTCTCTTCATCAAGGGCGGCTTTTGACTTCTCAAATTCGTTTATACGCTTCAACATACGCTCACGATACCTCTCCCAATCCGACCGCTCCCTAACCATTGTCCGCCACTCACGGACAATTTGATGATTAGCAGCGCGAGCGTTCGCCTCCCCAAGCATGTAAGTACGGTACAGCATTTCATGAGTTTTCGCCTTCTGCCTATTAACTTCACCAGGAGTGAAGGAGTTTAAGAACCAATCGCGGCAAGGGCCAAACTCTTGGAAGGTGTCCTTCTGCCTCAAACTCCAGGGAGCCTGGTGGGGGGCATTACCGCGCTCCTCTTCGGTATAGCTTTTATAATAGATATCTCCAATAGTATCCTTGGCCCCGATAGCTTGCGGATTATAACCCCCAGCGCCACCAGAGCTCGCGCCACTAGAAGCGTACACAGGGCGAACAGGTCTCTCAACCTCAGGCTCTTTCCTCCTCTCTTGATGGGACCTTGTAGACCCCGCAGCGCTCAAAACCTCCGGGCCCTGCACTTTCTCTTGGATAGTGATAGCAGCAGCACCGGTATACCTCAGAGAATCACCACCAGGCTTTTCAACAGCCTTTTGCTTCTCCTTCTCCGCGTCAGAAGCTTTCTTCTTATCCTCTTCAGCCTTCCTATCCTCTTCAGCCTTCCGAGCCGCCTCGGCTTTCCTCTGCTTCTCCTCCTCCGTTTTCTTCCTCCTCTCCTCATCAGCATTCCTACGCTCTTCATCAGCTTTTTTCTTCTCTTCAACAGCCTTCGCCTTATCGCCTTCAGCAACATGCTTGTCTTTGACAGTCTCGACACCGGCAGCCTTAGATGATTTAACAGTGATCTTTGGCCTCTTATGCACCGGCTCTACCGGATCTACGAATACCACACCCTTCTCTGGGGTCGTCTTCTTAACCTCTAGCAAATACAACATGTCAGAAAGAGCGAAAGTAGCAAAATAATGCAACTAAAGAACCTACCCGGAGAAACTTTGTAAAGCGAGCGCAAGTTGCTCCGCTTCCCAATCAGGGGAACCTCACCAGCTCCGGGCGCAACAGAGACGCCAGCCATAGTTTCGCTTCTAACTCTCTTTCTGCTGATCAACTTTTCAGCAGGCTCCTCTTCTTCTTCCTTTTCCTCTTCCTCCTCATGCGCAACAGAGGAAGGAGTCGCGCCCGCGTCCGGGTTGCGAGAACCCGCGCTCCCTGAGCCACCAGTTCCAGCCTTCTTTCCGCCTGCGCGCGGAAAACCTTCAAGTGAGTCACTAACAATCACGAAATCTCTCAAGTCACTCTGATGAAGGCGAAAAATACCTTTACCCACAGCACCAGTGGTTGCGCGACTACCCCCAGCACCCTTGCTGGTCACCTCAGCATCCTTCTTCTTCTTCAACGGCTTCTTCTTCTTCTTCTCTTCTGGGTCAATACCCAAGTCGCGCAACACACCTGCAAAGACGTTAGACCACGAACTTAGCTCTCCATTCGAAGACCCTACAGACTCCTCGCTGGAAAGATAGACAACCTCTTTCCCAGCAGAAGTCACAGAGCGCAAAGGGCGAGGGTTCGGTATGTGCGCACCTTCGTTTGCAGTAGGCGGCAAAGTGAATGCATCAGCAACAGGATACATAAAGTTATCCCTTATTTGGTCGTACCAGTATTGCTCTCCGTCGTGAAGCGGGCGCACGC
This sequence comes from Helianthus tuberosus, assembly GCA_030545235.1. Lineage (NCBI taxonomy): Eukaryota > Viridiplantae > Streptophyta > Magnoliopsida > Asterales > Asteraceae > Helianthus > Helianthus tuberosus. The sequence goes on along the minus strand of CM060428.1, from coordinate 82,075,100 downwards.
CCATTCTACCGCCAAAAGCGGCAAAGGCAGCTTGATACAAGCGCACCTCTACAAGATAGGTCGTATCAGAAAAACAAAGAGGAAAAATGCAAGCCCCACAAGACAGAATAAGAAAATTACTAACCTTCGTCGCCCATCATCAAGATAGGAACCTCCTTGCTATCAGGCGGCCACTGGTCGCTCATCCGCGCCGCAACCAAGACATTCTCCCCAAACACTCGGTTTGGGGTGGCGGTAAGCTCGCGATACCAGGCCGCAGTCTTGGGGATCTCCAAGTCTTCCTTCACGACTGGTTCAGTCCAAGCGCGAAACGTCATGGGTATTGGAACTACCTCTTCCCGAATATAGAAAAACTTTGGTTTCCAGTCATGGAAACTCTTGGGTGGATTTAGCAATATCTTCTTCGCCGCGCCTCGGCTAGCGAAAGAATAGAAACCCATGTTTCTCTGAAGAGTATAGAAGACCCGGAACTTGTCAACAGTTGGCTCGATGCCATGAGCCCAGCACAGGAACTCGAAGTGCCGAACCCGAACCATCCCAGGTGGGCTCATTTGAGATATATGAAACCCATAATATTGGAGAATATGAGCCATGAAGTTAGTCGCCGGCAACCGGAAGTTGCCCTGTTGGAAGAAGTCTTCGAATAAGGTGATGTACCCCGGCGGTGCATCAGCGGCCGTTTGGTTCTGATCCGGGTACCGGGCATCCCACTCCGGTGGGAACCGGAAACTTCGGGAAAGTTGTTCGAAAAGCCCTAAGTCCCACCGGAGAACAGGCACAGGACCTTCTTCTCCGGGGATATCCTCGTGTCGTTCTTCAGCCATTGATAAATAAAACAAAGGTTTTGAGTGTTCTTCAAAAACTTGATGATCTGCTACAACGTTCTTCAAAAACTTGAAGATTCAGAGAAGACTTGAGAGGAAATAGAAGAATAGTAGGAGAGAAAGTGATGAGCCTCACCTCTCTTCGGATATATATACTGATCGCATTTAATGCGATCGGTAACCGTGCCGAAACCGCCGCAAGCAAGGCCAACCAGAAAGCGCCACGTAAGGCGTGTTTCCCGGAGTGACGGTTACCACGCGCGCGTGGGCCTCACTCGCCTGACGAAAATCTGAACCGTCAGCAACACGTTGATGACAACCGTCAGAGGTCAACTCAAACGTCACCAACAGCGACTTTTTCACCAACCTGTCAGAAAATTCAAACTTCGAGGTTTCTCCCGCCCAAAGTCATGAGAAACTTCATGGAAAAGCCAACAACAAGCCTGGTAGCAGCGCCGTAGTAACTAACAACTTACACGCGCGCCGTCTACCAAAGCCAAAATCATCACTCTACTTTATTTTCTTAAGTCCAGAGCTCCAACCACTTGCCTTGCGCATGGTGCAGCACTGGACTGGGGGGACTTGAAGGGGTATGGTCCCAAAAAGCCGCGCAACTCCCTATGAGGCCGCGCGGGACCATACTCCTTAATCAGCAATTTTCTTGATCGCCAACCTCGCGCGGGATACAGCACACCTGTGTAGCGCGGCGCGAGGTCCACAAAAGAGTAAACTACAGTTAACGACACTTAGCATTCTAAAAGAGACATCTGAAAGCCCATGCCGCGCGCATGATAATAGCGTGCTCAGCAAGAATCGTGCGTGACTACGGCGCGAGGCATTTCCAGATAGTACACAACGTACAAGTGGCAGAATAAAAGAGCCAATCAGGGTCCTGTTCCTGCGCAATCGTGCTCCACGATCGACTGACATGCAGGAGACAAAAAGTACTTAAGGACGCCTATGTGGCACCAATCATAGGGCAGAGACAACTGCCCCACGATCTCCACTTACCTGCTGATGGCAGGACGGCGGCCAGGCCGACAACCATGACACGTGGCTCCAATCACTGTGCGCCAGCACCAAAGAACTCTCAGAAACCACTAATGGTCGAGACAAGTGAGACAAAGAGCATATCGCCCAAGTTGTCGACTTCCGGCCCAAGGCCCATCAGCCCATAATCCTCTTACACCTCTCCGGCTATAAATAGAGACCTCACTCCACAGGTTAAACATTCCATTCCCTCCACTCTCTCACTTAATACTTAATTATCTCCAAAGCACAGTCGCTTATTCTCACGCCGGAGCCCGGTTAAGAGGGAAACCCCCACATTCCCCTCTTAACGAGTAACGGTGTTTTGTTTTGCAGTTAACCACGGTCATTAAGGAGCTCAAGATTCCATGAGAAGATCAACCACTATGCAAGGAACATAAACCAAACTGATTTATCTCCTAATTAGTTCTGTGTTTCTTCAGGTATCAGATAAACCGCTCTTTTGCAATTAGTATCAAAATTATGTAGAACTGATTGCTTGCCCTCTAAATATTCAGATAATATATTACGTTTAACTAGTAATTTTACCCTGTGCATTGCGGCGGAAGTTTGATTATCAGTACAGTACCGACACTCAGTATATGAACAACGTAAAACCACGAGGAAAAGAACATTGAAACGTCAACACACATATAAAAAAATACTACAAGGCGAAATAGTAAAATGAAAAAAAAATACTGGTTTTGATGATATTGATACTGGTAACAATATTGTTTGATTGGAGTCGGTTTGGTTTGGTTTGTCACGCTAGCAAGAGAAAAAAAAACACTAAAGGCAAAATACTAAAAAGGAATAAAAGTAGAGGACTAAACATGTATTCTAGCAAATTTAAAGTAGAGGGATTAAGCATGTATATAAGCAAAGTTAATCAATGAGGAAAAAACTTTATTAAAGTAGAGGGACTAAACATGTAAAAGTTAAAGTAAAAAGACTAAACACAAAAATTACCAAAGTTAAGTGTAAAATGAGTAAAATTCTAGTGAACAACCACAAGGTGGAGGCATGCGGCTATGTCAAATTGGCGAACCGACATAGCCTTTTAAGTATATGTATAATGTTGGAATAAAACTTGTCAACTTTTAAACATTTTAGCAGTTCAGTTCCTAAACTTTTTGTTTGACTTGTTGAGAATGTCATTTTGGCCTATAAGTTGACTTCTCTCTCTCATTTTTTTGTACGTTTTCAGGCGAAACTCGGAGAGAAGAACAAGTTTTATTATGATGAGAAACTTAAACGATGGGTAGAGGAAGGTGTTGATCCGCCAGCAGAGGAAGCGGCGATTGCTCCACCTCCAACAATGTCAACTTTTCAGAACGGAACACTGGAATATTCCTCAAAAAGTGCTGTAAAAGGCGACGGATCTCTTACCAATGGAAGCTCCGAGTTTTCAAGCTCAAAAAGTTCCGGAATCCCACCAATTCCCGCCACCTCAAGCCAATTCGCAGCCCGTGGAAGGACAGGTGTTCGACAAAGGTGATTGGTTCTGTTTTTCTTTTCTTACAACTATAAAAAAATCGTTGAGGTGGTAATTTTGATCCATTTACTTGTAATAGGGGTGCAAATGAGCCGAGCTCGAGCTCGAGCTTGATTAACTTATGAGAGCTCGAGCTCGGCACATTTATTATCTATCAATTAATATTTAAATAAAAATAATATAAATAACAGATTCATTTAGGCTCGCAAGCTCAATAAGTGAGGTTCGGGCTCATTTACTAAACAAGCTTATTTTCAGATTCGGGCTCCGCTCGTAAACAAGTTTAAATAAGCTCGACTCGGCTTGTTTCGAGCTTTTCTTGAGCCGATCTAGAGCATCTCGTTTGCACCTCTACTTGTAAACGGATCACTTTGGGTTGCGTTTTTACGACTTTATCTCAAACGGGTAAAATCATAAATTTTAGCAAAAAGGGAAAGTGGTCAAACACATTGACATATACCTCATGTCTAATTTTTATGCATTAGTTACGATTACCAGTTTTTTTAAATAAATTACTGTAGCAATAATTATGATTACCAAAGATTAGTATTATAGCATGTCAAATCACCATCCCAAATGTTGGTACTTAAACAAGACCATTTCGACCCTAATGCTTTTTATTTGGGCTGGCAATAGGTCACCTGTATAAGACACGATTAGACCTATTAACTAAAAGTACGCTACGTGATTTTTTACTTTTTTATAAATAAATAAAATTAGGAGACTATGATCCATCATTTCTTCTTCTTAGTAGATAAAACATACAACGGTGTTATAGACATGAGATATAAAGTAGTTAAACGAGTTGCACTCGTGTTTAATACTTGTGTTATTCGCGTTGTCAGAGAACTGTAAAAACAAGATGAGCACGATTTGGCAACCCTATTTTTTAGGTTGGTACTAAAACACGACCATTTCAAGTTTTCAACCCTAATGTTTTTATGCGGTTTTTTTGCAGGTACGTTGACACGTTTAACCAAGGTGGTGGGAACCCAACCAAGTTGTTCCAGTCCCCTTCTGCCTCCTCGATCAAACCCGTCACAAAATCAAATCCACAATTCTTTGTTCCGAAGGTGGCACCCTCGGTTGACCAACCAAATGACCCGTTTCAAGATAACACACAACAACAAACCGTTGAGGAAAATCATTCACCGACTTCAATACACAACCAGTTTCAACCTCCTACATATCAATCTTCCATGCAAAGATTTGCAAGCATGGATGATATCGCAAGAGGGAGAATCATTCCTTCATACCCGAGCACATCCGGTTCACCTCACTCACGAAGAACGGTTTCATGGGGTGGAGGTATCGATGAACGGTTTTCGGGTTCTAGTAGGGATATGAGATCAAGTGGTGAGGTTTTAGGTACGGCTTCAAGGTCGTTTGTCCCACGTGAAGGTGGTTTAGCAAAAACGAGTAATGGTGATGGGTTTAACGATGACCTTCATGAGGTTGAACTATAGAAACCGCGTGTACGGAGGTGGTTTTTGGGTTCTATAGTATAAGTACTTGTATAGAGATAGGTTTTGGTTTATAATGTGTGGTGATTTTGCTGAAATGGTGAACTTGTACAGTTTACTGTTTTGTTTATTGATGAGAATATACCACCCTTGAAGTTGTTCATAATAAGTTGGCTTATGTATATGTTTTCTGTATGTATTACAAGAAATTTTCAACATCTAAACAACCAGTAAACAAAATACAATCTGCAATCTTACCCATTGCCAACAGAATACAATATGAGTCATCTGGTTCGTTTATGCTAGCTAGAAGGCTGAAATCGCAACGTACAACGACCATCAATGATGCGCAATTCATTAATAAGGTATCCACAAATAAGAAACCAACATCATAATCTGCAATTATCTTTCTATTTACATGGCGTTTTATCCACCGCATAATACACCAAAACATCTTCTTTAGTCATTGCCGACATACACCATTAAAAATCGCTAGTAAAATGCATCCTGTCGCAATTGAGCCTGCACCATCAAATCAGCCAAGGATATAATCATGGTCATGTTCCTCATAGATCAAGTTGTCATATTAAAAAGTAAGGCTAAAATATCTTTTAGAAATTAAAGTATCTATGCAAATGAAAGTAAAGAGAAGCCATATGCATTGACGGATTCAGGATTTTTGGGTAAACAGTTTTCACTAAATCGTAGCAATAAAACCATAATCTAACTAACTACTATGGTTATAAATTACCTTTTTTGTTCTAAAATAATTTCTTTTAAAATTCATTAGGCAACAGAAAATGTTGTTGATAAGTTGGCCAGATCTATTTTAAAAGGAGTATACAAATGATCATAGAGTTTACTAGAATATACCATGGCCCATATGAATTTGAATAGTAAGACATATTTTAAAATCAAACATATACGTTTCTAAAATATTTTTGTTATGGAAAACCCATCTGGAATTACGTTTCTAAACAGGATGTAATGGGTTTACACACATAATAATATTATTTGGCATTATCATGTTAGCGCAAAATGCAAACATAAATTTCCACATTAAGTTGAACAGTTCAATAGATAAATTTAAATAAATAACAATAAATCATATAATTGAGATATATGTGAAACTGTTTGTTTAAAGAAAGGCAAAATAAATCAGTTTATTGGTTTTAAATCATTAAAGGTAGGGAGGGAGAGACACCTTTATGTTAATGCCATGGGTAACGGTGTATTTCCAAACAGGGGATATGGGAGACGAGGGGCCAGTAACAACCTCTTTTACTGCATCTTTCTTTCAGATGTGGGCATTCCCTAATTTCTAACCTCAAAAGTGAAGGCAGCAGCACTTCTGGTAGATCCATCATGTTTGGGCAATTATTAAAATAGAGATGTTGAAGGTTAGTGAGGTTTTGGGGATGGGGATGAGACAATTTGTTCAGATTTGGGCATTTGGTAAATATGAGACGTTGGAGGTGTTGGAGTCCCACTGAAAATGATTCCAGTTTCTCAAATTCATATATACAGAGAGAAGTAAGAGATGAAGGAAGAAGATGGGAAAACTGACTGCAACTACTCACTCCATCGTCACCGAACAACAATAGTTCCACAAGTGAGGTTGGAAAATTCTGCGGGGCCCAATCTGAGATGGACTTCTTCAACATCCCTATGCCTAAGGATTGCAGTTTGGGAGGCCAAATTCCACGAGGAAAAGAAGCATCCATACTTGGACAATGTATTATCGTTAGATGCTTTAACAATGTCAAATCGGACAACTCATTATCAGGAAATGATTCCAGATTTTCACAATTCCCTATCCACAACGTGGTGAGGTGAACCAAGTAATTCAGGTTGTTGATTGATTTCAGATTCGTCCAATCTCTTATCAGTACATTTTCAAGCATCGGCATGCTGCTTCTATTGTTGTTCATATTTTGTCCTCCCCACTCCCTTTCCAATAATTTATTACAACTCAAAATCTCAACTGACTTGAGTTTTTGCCCTTCTTTTGGCAAGGAGAAAATTGTAATTGAATTACAATCCCACAAACTCAACACCTGAATGCTATCTGGACATATAAAATGCTCCAAGTTATCACACTTATACATATCCAATCTCCTTAGCTTCACAAGAACCTTACTCGCAACTGCTTCTGATTCCCACAAATATCTTATTTCATTACACATCCATATCTTTAATTCTTCAACTGCACCAAGATACTTCATAACACCTCTCCAAACCACATCCTTAAGCCCAAAAATAGACTCTATTCTCAACTTGGTGACTGCTGAAGCTATTTCCATAAGCCTTCTTAACAGACCACTGTCACATTCAGTTAGTTCTAGAACATTCAATGAAGGTAGTGCATCAAGTGTGACCTCAACCAAATTGGGGCAAAATTTTATAACAAGTTGTCTTAGGCATGGAAACACAACCCCTCTACTGGTTGACCATTTCTTCCACTCATGCATATGCTGGAAATTTAGAATTTCAAGTGAAGGAAATGCACGACTTGTTCCAAGAAACTCCAAACCCACATCTTCCACCTCAGGTAAGCCTTTAATAAACAACTCCTTAAGTAACGGTAGCTGCCCAAGTGGGGGTAGAGATGTACATCTTTTACAATCACGTAGTGACACATGCTTCAAATGAAGAAACGAAGGATTCCCAACCCAATCTGGAAACTCTAAGCCACCATATGATCTAATAATGAGTTGTAGTAACTTATCATTACCAGGCTCTAGCTCATTTAGGACTTCCTTTTCAAGCATTTCATTTCGTGAATCATATGGCTCATCACTCCATACAACCTCCAGTTCACTAAGCCTCTTTTGTGAAAAGTTTGCCTCACGAACATGAATTGCGTTTTGCACTTTGTCCAAACCTACAATGCAAATTTTCCCACACAGATTCTTGAATTCTTTAAGTCTGGCTATTTCAATTCCTCTTTCACCACCGATAACAATTTTCGAGAGAGTTTGAAGGCTTTCCAACTCATAAATCCCAAAAGGCATCTGATTCAACAACGGAGTGTCCCTAATGTCAAGATGCCGCAAGTTTTTAAGCTTTAAGAAGTTGTTCGGCAACTTAGCTAAGTAACGACAACCACATACAATCAATGTCTCTAAGTTGTAGAGATTGCAAACATTTTCAAGTAAATGGGTTACTTTCGTTCGAGATAGATTAAGATACCTCAAGTGCCTCAAGCTACCAATGGTCTGTGGTACCTCACTTATACAAAAACCACTTAGAGATAAAACTCTTAACATTGGTAACTCAGGAAGTAAGTCAATCAAAATCTTACTCGATAAGTAGAAATCCTTCCAACTTTTTTCCGCACCAACAAATGTTGCCAAGAATGTTCTCAAACTTTTAGCTATTTTAAACGTCTCGAACTTCTTGTAAGTTACATATTCCTCACGTGCAAATGACATATGGCGGTACTTTTCCAGCATCTCCTTCCTAATATTCCTTTTCATATCATTTTCTAACCTTACAAAAAATTCGCTAGCAACAGATGCCGCTAAGTCATTCATCAGGTCATGCATAAAAAAAAATGATTCATTATTAGGTGCAGGTTGAAAAAATGACCTTGACAACAATTCGTCAAAACAAACATGACCCAAACGTTCTTTTGTTGAGTCGATTGGAGTTGACCGGTGTAAAAACCCTTCTGCTGCCCATAATAAAACCAATTCCTCCTTGTCAAACATGAAATCCTTAGGGAACAAGGAGCAGTATGCAAATAATTGCTTCAAACGTGCAGAAAGATCACGATAGCTTAGTTTAAGGGCAGGGACAATTACATCGTCTTTTGACATCCATATCTCACTTTCTAACACTTCCCTCCAAGAATCCTCATCTTGTTTTGTCCTTAGTGATCTACCAACTTGTTGGTTTAGATGATTGTAACCCAACTTGTTGAGTAATTGCTCCTTCCTAGTTGTTATGACGACTTTACTTCCAGGAGCGCATGCATGAAACGGGCCGACTAAGGTTTTCCAATCCTCATAACTCTCACTCCACACATCATCTAACACCAATAAAAATCTTTTCCCCCTTAGTTGATCTCTAAGAGCTACTTGAAGCAGATTAAAATCTTCAAATTTCTTGTTTTCTTGGGCCACAGATTCAAAGATAACTTTGCTTATACCAAAGCTATCAAACTCATCCGAGACACACACCCATGCCTTGAGTTCGAAGTGATCCGTGACTTGTTGGTTGTTATACAAAAGTGTAGCCAAAGTAGTTTTTCCAACCCCACCCATACCAACTATGGGAACAATGCTAAAGTTTTGATCACATGGTTCATCCGCTAGTAATTGGCGGACCAATGCCTCTTCCTCAACTTGTCGTCCAACAATACTAGACGCATCGACAACAGAGGTTTGTAATTCTCGATTTTTATTTTTTGATCTAGTTTCCCCTTCCACACTCAAACCAAGATCAGCTTTCTCCTCTAACAGTTCTTGTAATTTGGTGGAAATACTATCTAGCTTTCCATGCATGCTACTACTCTTTGTGAAATTTGTGCAACAACTTGGGATCAGCTTTCTTACCTTGCTGTTGATGGCTTCTGAGTTATGGGTGAACTCACGATGCATAGCTTCGGTTGCCAGATCATCGAGTACATCGTCTATGTCGTAAGCCAAATGTTGGAGATCATTCAACCATTGTTTCACAGACTCATTGGTAATCTCCTTGCGAGAAGCATCAACAAGCACACCTTGGATTTGTTTCAACGATCGCTTCCACTTCTTGATCTCAGCATCGATACCCTTGTATTGAACAATGTTTTTCAAAGCTGCAGAGGCCAGCTTCTCAAAGAGCACACCGAGAAAGGCAGAAAGAAGGAGTTCAGCCATTGATTATGAGAGATTGTTGATGAATCGGGTTTTAATTTAGTTGTGGTGAAGAAGATAAAAAGACTGAAGATTGAAGAAATAATGAAGAGTGTTTGATTCAGGTTCAAGGTCAACGTTCAGCTATTGCTTTGCATAATCACCAATCACCATTCAGGGGCGGTACCTACCCTGCCGGCTGTCCCCTAAATATTTTTATATATTCATTTTGTACTTTTGTAATTTATTTTTTAATCTGACATAAAAAAATGGATTGGACAAAGAGTTATAAAAGGGTGTATCTATCTACACACCATTTTGCCTATTTACACACTAAAAAAAGGTGTTTTTTGTCCTTATATGCACACCCTGCAGTGTTGAACTGTGGCCAAAACGCGACGTTTTGGTCCGGTTAACCAGACAAAGACTGACAGGTGTCTGACGGGTCTGTTGACCGGACCAAAACGTTGAGCTTTGGCCGCGTTTTGGTCCTATCAACCAGACAAAAGACTAACACCCGGTCTGGTTGACAGGACCAAAACGCGGCCAAAGCTCGGCGTTTTGGTCCGGTCAGACACCCGTCAGACACCCGTCAGTCTTTGTCTGGTTAACCGGACCAAAACGCCGCGTTTTGGCCACAGTTCGACACTGCAAGGTGTGCATATAAGGACAAAAAACACCTTTTAAGGGTAGTGTGTAGATAGTTTGGCCCTTATAAAAATAAGACCAATGATTCCATAATTAAGAAAGTTTTTTTTTTTTTTTTTTGAACGGCGTACGGTTAGGATATCGCTAACCGGGTTAGTAGTTAGTATGTTAGTATCACCAAGTTAGTATAAAACCCTCTTGCCTGGACTTGAACCTAGGACCTCCAAGAGAAACAAAGCTTCCCACCTCCCAATTAACCGCTAGGCCAAGAGAAAAGTTTTTCACCTTAGCTTTTTTTTTTCTTTCAAAAAATTGGATTGGAGAAGAGATTATAAAACAAATCATTTATAAAAATAAGACTAACGGTTCCATAAGTAATAATATTTTTTTACCTAGCTTTTTTTTTTTTTTTTTTTTTTCTAAAGAGTAAACTGCCATTTTGGTCCCTGTGGTTTGGCCAGTTTTGCCACTTTAGTCCAAATCTCAAACTTATTACATCCAGGGCCCTGTGGTTTGCATTTTGTTGCCATTTTAGTCCAAAACTCAAATCAGGTCAGATTTCTCAAAAAAAACCCTGCTATTTTGTCCTTTTCTGAAGGGCATTTTGGTCATTTTGCCACCCACCCCCACCCCCACCCACACCCCTCTCTCCTTTTCTTCTTTCACTCTCCTCTGCATTCTTCATTATTCACTTTCCTCCTCCAAATCAAACAACAAAATCATGTAACACCCTAACACGTTTAACCTTAAAACGATGCAGCGGAATTTCGAGTTTATATTTTTCTGTTTTATTTATATTTTTTTATAAAATTATATGAATTTGAAGTTTATTATTTATAAACTTTGAGTTTATATATAATATTATTTACATTAAGTTAAAAAGTTTATTTTACTAGCATATTATTATATATAAACTCAAAGTTTATAAATAATAAACTTCAGATCCATTTAATTTAATAAAAAATATAAATAAAATAGAAAAATATAAATATAAATAAAACTTTAAATTATTTTAGTCAAATATAATTAATTAAAAATAGACTCTCTAGATATGAAAAGGCATAGAGTAAACTGCAATTTTACCCCTTGAGGTTAGGGGTCATTGGCATGTCTACCCCCCCCCCCCCCCTAAGGAAATAATTGCAATTTTACCCCCCACTGTTCACTGTTATGTCGCAACCTTACCCCCCGGCGTCAAAGTCAATAACAGATCTGTTAACTCTAAGTTGAAATGACTATATTACCCTTCCATTTTACCCCCAACCTTCGTGTTAAGTCGCACAATTACCCCCCACTGGTAAATTACTAATTTGTCCTTTGTTATTACCCCCTGTACTTTTTGTTAAGACACAACATTACCCCCTGTACTTTTTGTTAAGACACAACATTACCCCCTGCAACTTCCAAAACCCTTCCCGCCAAAATCAAAAACCTGATCTATGATTCTATAATAAAAAATTTGAACCTGTTCTATGATCTGAAACCTAATTCTGAATCAATTCACACGTAATCTGATTTTGATCATATAAACACCTAATTCTGAATCAATTCACTGTGATTTTGTTTTATTTCTTAAATATGAAACCTAACAAGCATACCTGTTCAAAAATCAAGCATACCTGCTGCAATGTGTTCTATACTCAAAAAATAAAGCATACCTGCACTAACAATTTCATTCAATGTACCTGATCAAAAATCAAGCATACCTGCTGCAATCAAGCATACCTGCTGCAATGTGTTCTATACTCAAGCATACCTGCTGCTCTGACCATGACTATTAACCACACTAGAATCTGTGGTGACTATTAACCACAATAGAATCTGTTATGACTACTAACAATGTATCAAACCACTGATTAAGCACACTCACTGCTGCATAAATTGAGTTGAAAGACTTTAAACAGATTGTTGATCAAATGCACAAAATGTATATCCTAATCAAACATCAAACTTTCACAACTGCACATTTTGATCATGTAAGATCATGTAACTGTCATAACTAGGCACATTTTGATCAAAACATCAAACATCCTAACTGCACATGTAACTGTCATCAACTATGATCAGTAACTGCACATGTAACTATCATCAACTATGATCATGTAACTGTCATAACTAGGCACATTTTGATTCTAACCTATATCAAGAACACCAATATACCATCATGAGAGTATAAAAAAGGCCTATCAATAACACATTACCTGTAAACATTGGTCATAACTAGGCACATTATATTAAATCAAAAGATCCTAATATATATACAATTAGATCAGTATTAAACCAAAAGATCCTAATACATTAAACCAAAAGATCCTAATATATTAAACATCAACTACACAACCATTTCCTGCTGCGGGGGAAACTGGAAGTGCAGGAAAGGGCGGCCCCGCATTTTCACAACCACGGAAACCACAATCGATCGGACTGAAAAACGAATCCTCATGTCCACTGCAAACACAAAAAGATCGATGTTTCAATAACCCCCTGTTTTTTACTTGTTCAGAAAGATCGATGTTTATACCTGAAATCAGAGACAACAGGGAGGATCGGTGGTTGTCGCCGGCAGCCAGGTGCATCGGCGGAGGTGGAGGTGGAAGCATGGGGTTCTGCGATTCACTCATTGTGAAGTGGAAGCCGGTGGGTGTTGATGTTGTGGTCGCCGGAGGTGGAGGTGGAAGCCGGTGGGAAACTGGAAGTGCAGTCGCCGACAATGGAGGTGGAGGTGGAGATGGATCGCCGGTGGTGAAGAAGAAGGAGTGGAGTGAGTGAAACTTAGGGGGTAAGGGTGTAGGTGGAAGAGAAGTACAGGGAGATTATAAAGATCCAAAGGGTGAAATTACCTTTATGCCCTTTGACCGTTTAAAGATAACATTGACTTTGACGCCGGGGGGTAAGGTTGCAACATAACAGTGAACAGTGGGGGGTAAAATTGCAATTATTTCCTTAGGGGGTAGACATGCTAATGACCCCTAACCTCAGGGGGTAAAATTGCAGTTTACTCAAAGGCATATTAGTCATTTTAGTAAGAGTTAACAAAAAAAGTTAACAAGGTTTGGCCTTAGTACTCAATATTGTGACAAGATTTGTCTTAGTACTCAACATTGTAACAAATTGGAAAATTAATACCTGATTTTGCAACAAAAAACTATTAGTACCCGACATTAAAATTTGACAGAAACCACAAGGACCAACGGGTAATTTTTTCTATTCAAATAAAAAATGGTTCAACATAACTTCCAGATTATTGGTTTTGTTTGAATCTGGTTCTTTCTGGCCCAAAAGAAAGTAGTAAAATTGATATCTATTTCCTTAATTTTAGTTTATTCATTTTGGCCCAATGATTGATGGTCGCTTCTACACAACATAAGCGGTGACCCTTTGAGATGCGTGTCATATGGAATAACCTAGCTCGATCACTATGGTTCGTTAGACCATTGGGTGTGGTTTGGTTAGTCCCCAAAGAGACTACCCGCCACGTAGGCGCCACCTCAATAAGGGTGGAGGACGATACTCTTGGGGACTACCCAAGGGTGTGAAGAACTACCCAACCTATAATAAAAACCAATATAATATAAATATATAATAAAGGGGAGAGAGAGAGAAGTCAGAGGGGGGCCCACTTGTTTGCCTCGTCTCCAACGTCTTGGAGAGGCCGGGAGTGCCGCGACGACCCCTAGGGGGGCGGTGTGCGACGTGGGGGACGGACCGGGACGGGGAGGGGACGACCCTCATACCCCATGGTCTTAGATAGGACGTATACAATTTCATTTAACGGTGACGAATAGATCTTTAAAACAAGTAGGCTATAAATAAATAAATAAAAGATTAAATGGAAAATGTCATAAAAAATGTAATCAAGTTTGTCAATTAAGTCATTGGGGCGCACTACAGGAAAACGGAGCATTAGCGGCGACTTTTGTCACATCACATTATAACTCCGAACTAAGATACTAAGCAACAAACATCACATTATTATCAATTTGCACGTAAATTCATATCCATGGTGCGCTTCATCATGAAAATTTTTGGGATATTTTTTTTAAGACATCATTGGTTTTAAAATGTGGAAGAGGATACGTAAAAAACAAACCATATTCCTTTGACATCTTACTATTTCCACAAGAACAATTCACCGTGACATTCACATTACCAGTATCAGGTAATCTATCAGAATCATAACTATTAAACCTCTGAATCTAGTCTTCAGTTGTCAAATTATAACAAAATAGTTTTGCAATCATAAGTAACACTACATATTTATAAAAAGCCAATAAAGAATTAGCAATACCTTGAGCATGCATAAGCTGAGCCTGTGCATCATTCTCTAACATTTTATGACACTTTTCTATCTACAAATTCCAATATATAAGCATCCTGCAAGGAACAGCAGCACGGCTACAATTCCTATAGTTATTCCACCTATGGTCCCACCTAATAATCTGGGTTCACCTGAACTGCAAAAGATAACAAGAAGATGCTTTACACTGATAATAACTGTTGTATCAATTACAGAAAATAACATGGCATTCAAGTGAAAGAATATACCTGGTTTTAAAGGGTGGATAATTTACATTTTCATCTGCAAAATGCCAATTAAAACAAAGCATTACAACACATCCACTTTCATGAAAATTAGGGGTGTTTACAAACTGAAAACAGACGAACGATTTGAAATATATACAGTATGGGGATAAAGAGTCGGGGAAGGCGGTTGCAAGTCATTGTCTGCCTCCACCGGCGACAAAGAAACCTTAAAAACCAAACCATTAATGAAAAGTATAAGGTGTGGCAACATAATATGAAACAATAATTCGCCACTTTCAACACATCTGAGAAACAATTACTCAACAAGGACAGAGCCCAACCCGGTTTCACTTTCAACCTGGTTTCACTTTTTGAAACTTTCCGAACCTGAACCCAGTTCGGGTTTAAACCCTAACCCGATTTATGCACCTCTAACTTCAACTACTCTCTAAACCTATTTATCATAAAAATGCAGTAATTAACCTGTAATTTAAGTCAAGAACAACACAATAACCTCCTATACTACATTTAACTCAAGAAATTTGTAAAGATAATACAAATTAGAGACAATCAATCACAACAAGAATACCTGGTGGTCCGGCGGCGCTGACGAGGTGGTTCGGCTAGGTGAAGCGGCGGCGCAGAGGAGGTGGTCCGACGGTGTGAGTCTAGGGTTTGGGGGAGGAAGTGGTGTGATTTGGGGGGAATTATTGAGGGTCTGAGCCCGCCAAAGGTTTTTAATAAACCTTTTAGCAGCGACAAGTGATGATAAAACAGGAGCCATCAGATGATGTTGTGATCGAACGGCTGTGGATGGATTTTAAAACAAAGGCACGGATAATAACCATTAGCGGCGACTTTTCTGAAGTCGTCGCTAAAAAGGTCGCCCCTATTGCTTATATTTCTTGTAGTGGCGATTCTTAATTCTCACGTAGATTCGTGGAGGTTCTAGAAAGAAATTGTTGTTTTTATTTTGTGGATTTGATTTGCTTCGATTAAGTGCTGTCGCTTCTTAAATTTTGTTTCATGTTTTGTTCGTCTCTATCTTCTTTGCAATATTAATGAAATCGCTGTTGAATCACTTGAATTCCATTTTAGAACCATTTTAGAATCACTGTAGTTTCTTTTGTTTGTGATTTTTTGGAACCATACTCGAATCACTGATACATTTGGAACCATAATGAAATTCCATTTATGATTTAAAATATAAGAAAAAAAATATTTTTAAAACTAAAAACTGATTATTTAATAAATATTAGAATAAATATGTTAGTTTTTTTTTTATTAAAAAGTTCATGTCAATATTTATATTTATATTTTTCACATCATGTTAAAGTTCAAATATATTAACGAAACCTGATAAATCATCTTTGGTAACCTATTAACCTGATAATTACATAGTATTAGAACAACAAATGGAACTTTAGTGATTTTAAAGACGCAAAAAAAGGTTAAGTGAGTTAATTGAAACAGATGTCAAACTTAATTACATTTATACAAAGTTACCCCTTAAACTACAATTTTCCACCCTGTCAGATTGCAGTTGCCTGTATCTTCCACTTTTTTGCAATATGGTTCTTTGTGGCTGCATTTTCATCACACTTTTGACACCCTCGATCAATCAAACACTGGCTTACCGTCTGGTCTAGGTCTAAAACGGTAATCTCACATCCCAAACCTTTTTTCTCTTACAAGATGCGTCCATGTGGTATCATAATTTTTACAACCATTCACCACTAACCACCCCATCATCACCGACACCCCTCACCACCCACCACCTCATTTTATATAGTTAAATACTGAAATTATGTAAAAACGTGATTACTTCAAATTATTGTTTAAATTTGTCAATTGGTGAAATAAAAATATGGTAAGTTGAGCATGACCAATTGAACATACACAAATCAAAGACTAGCTCAACGCTAAAACACTTGCACAATTTATAGAACACTTAGAGTGGTAAATAATAATTCAATTTACAAAGAAGATATTTTTGGAACACTTGGTAGGCTATATATATATATATATATGAAAGTATGAAGTTTAGAATTGAAAATTTAAGTTACTTGGCAGACATCATCTCTGCAAATTTCTCCAGCAATTTGATCTATATACGTATATTAATTTTAATAGGTAAAACAGAGGATGAAAGTTTGCTAGTCAAAAGGAAGGAAAAGAAACTGAATGGGAAAAACGCAGAAAAGAAATCAAAGGAAACGAAATCAATTTGGAGAACCGATTGGCAATTATTCGAAACAATTACCTTGAGAACAAATCAGTCAATCTTGATCATGGGATCCGGAGAGTCAAAGTCTTTCAATTGAGATTTCAGATTCTTAGTTTTGTTTGAATCTTGGTCTTTCTGGCCCAACAATTGATCGTCACTACTATCTATCGCGGTGGCTCGTTAGATAGCATATTTCATTTAACGGTGACAGTTAGATAGATCTTTAATACAAATAGGCTATCAATAAATAAAACATATATAAGTAATTAATAAAACTTTTATCAGTGGCAAATTTCTTCTTAACGTTTTCTACTTAGTTGCTGAAACAAACTTTGAGCCTTACTCGCTACTCTGTCTCATTGGTGCAGATCACTGGAAACATTCCTCAACATATGTTTTTTTGTTCTTTCTTTAAAAAAAAGTTTATAAAATACTTTGATTTGGTTTTATAAACAGAGGATAGATAGAGGTGTATGTATGAATAATCTAAGCTGCTGCTGGGAAATTCTCACTTCACCTTGCTACCATTTCAACCGTATAAGCTACTTATATATGCCTATATGTTGGTTGAAGTAGGTTGAGTATCCGACTGAATAAAGTAAGCATACAAAAATCCATTTTTTTTTTTTACAATTTTGTTTTGTTTTATTAATTTTTCCAATCAACCCTCTTTTTCTTTAAATTTGGGTATTGTCAAGTAATTACGAAAGCCGAGCCCCTGAAGTGGAAACATGGAGGCATATGGTTATATTCTTTTAGGAAGATAGAATAACAACTCACTGACAGGTGAATGGTGATTGTTGAAAGTAAGAGGCTGTTTGTTTTTGCTTAAAATGTCTGAAAGGAGCTTATGTCTGCAGGCGGGCAGACATAAGGCCTTGAATACTGTTTGTTTTTTTTTTTAAAAAAAGAAGATCTGAAAAGTGCTTTTATTAGCTTAAAAAAAAAAGCTAATATCTAACGTCTTCTTAACCCATCAGATCTTCAAATCTTCCTCCTCTCTCTCTCCCTCCTTAAAACCCAGCACCACCTCCACCTCCACCTTCAACCCACCTCCACCGTCACCTTCAATCCACCACCACATCCACAATTACACCGCCACCACCACCTCCACCTCTTTCTCTCCGGCTTCTCTCTCTCTCGTCGACTCATCTGATCGATTCCGATTGCTTTATCTTGTTTAGCAGCCATTAAAGAACTGAAAAAGGTTCGAATTCAGATCCAGATTAGTTGAAAGGTTCAAAGGTTGTATCTTTTTTACAGAAAATTTGTGGGTTTTTGTTGTTGTTTTTCGATTTCAGTTGGAAATTTTCAGATGGGTTGTTTGAAATTGGGATCTTGAAATTTATAGTGATGATCAAGATTCGAGAAGATCTTGAAATTTATGGTGACGAATCTGGCCGGAAAAAGGTATTTGGTCTGAAGGTGACGGTGGGTTTTGAAGTTGTTTGATTTCAAAAGTTAAGTAGTCGTTTTTTTTATGATTTTGGTTACGATTTTGAAGTTAAGTGGTCTGAAGGTGACGGTGGGTTTTGAAGTTTGATATTGTTTGATTTCAAAAGTTGGGTTTATTGAGATTGGATCTGTGTTTGAGTTTGATAGGTTAAAGTTTAGAAATTTGTTTGATTTTTTTTGTGGGTTTAGAAGATTAGTGGATATTGAAGTTGTTATTTTTTTTTTAGCCAGATTCGTTTTTTTTTTGGCGGGTTTGAGTGGTGGTTTGGGCAGTGTAGTGGTGGTGGAGGTGGAGGTGGTGGTTGTATTATGGTTTTTTTTTTCCAGCTTATATCCAGCTTATAAAACAAACAGTATTATATTTTCAGCTTGCAGACCACATCTTCAGTTGCAGACATAAAATCAGCTGAAATCAGACTGCAGACAGTTTTTGTCTGAAAAAACAAACAACACCTAATACAACCGGATTCAGTATTTGGGGAAATAAATAAATAAATGTAAAGATGCACGTTAATAAACTGTTCATCCTCTAGATACTTTTTGCTGAATTTAATATTGTTCTAATTAGCGTTATAAAGAAATTGAACAAACACGAAAAGACCTTGTTTATATTCATTTATTGAGGAAATATATTTGTTCACAAACTGTTTATGAACACTTAACGAACGAGATTTTATGTTCGTATTTGTTCATTAAAAAATGAGCGTGTTCGTGTTAGTGTTCGTTTGGTAGTTTTAGGCAACAAACGCAAACGAACGTTTATGAACACAAACATACTAAATCATATAATCCAAGTAGGTTTGGGTTCTGATAAAAATGATTTTCATCCTAAAAACTAGGGGTAAGCTAGAAAACAGAAAATAACGATTTAACCGAATTGAAATTTACGGCTCAGTTACGGTTTTGCATTTTAAGAAAACCGAAAAAACCGAACCGAACAAACTAAATAACCTAAAAGAATTATTTTTTTAATGTTTGTTATATATTGATTTAAGAATTAGTAATTTATTCTCAAATGTTAGGTATTTATAATAAAAAACATTAACATGTTTGTTTATCTTTAAAATTATTTATTTATTGCCTACAAAAAATACTAAAATTTAGTATAAAAATTAAATGATTTTCAAGGTATTATAAAAGAAAATGTCTTAATAAAAACTTTGAAAAAACATAAAAAAATATTAGAAGGTTAGGGTTATGTGAAAAATATTAATTGAAAAGGTTAAATATAATAATTTTTATGTATACATCTAAGAAATATTCTTAAATTTTGGATTATACCTTTTATTTTTGAATCTTACGTAATTTTGCTCTAAAAACCAAGAAATTGAACCGAACCGTTGTTAAAACCAAATCAAAACCGAACGGTTTTCAAAAACCAAAAACTAAACTAAACTGAACCGTGCACACCTCTAATAAAAGTGTAGAAATCCGCCATGTAAATGCCACGTATCCAAGTAAACAAGAAAGCGCAGATGACATCAAGTTGAAAAAAAAAAAAACAAATGACACCATGTTGAACAAAAAAGGCGGATGACACCGTGTATTTTCTGTGACAACATTTTATAATATTCCTTTCTACACATTTTAGGATAAAACCCTTTCAGCGTAATCCACGCCTTGCATGTATTTTTCTGATCTAGCTATTTAGGTTATGAAGGGGTATGGTCCCAAAAAGTCGCGCAGACCAATCAGATCGCGCGCGAAACCATACTTCTAATACATCAATCTAACAAACCTACAGACCCTGCGCCGACTAAATAGGTAAAACCTAAGTCGCGCACGAGGCCCAAGCAAGGTTAAAGGTCAGATACTACATTTAGCGTCCTGGATGAAAACCCTCACTCCCTAGACCCTGCGCCGGCTGTATGGATATGCTCCAGAGGCCGCGCGAGGATAGGGCGTAGGTTCATCCCAGATGGCACGAAAGGTACGAGTGGCAGAGGAATGAGCGAATCGGCGTCCAACAGGCTGTATCCTATCGTGCTCCATGATCAACAATCGTGCAGGAGAAAAAAAGGTACACAAGGACGCCTACGTGGCACCAATCAAGGGGCGGTGACACCTGCGCCATTATCTCTACTCACCTGCTGATGTCAGAGAGATAACAAGGACGACAACCCGGACACGTGGCTCCACTCATGGTGCGCCAACTCCAGTGACCTTCTAGAAACACTAACGGTCATCATAGAAGAGACAAAAAGGATATTCCTTGTTGTCGACTCTAGGCCCAAGGCCCATCACCCCATTTCCTTCTACACTACTCCGGCTATAAATAGAGACCTTCATGTACAGGTTAATTCATTCTGTTCTCTGCTCTCTCACTCTTAAACACACACTTATTTCCTTAAAACAAATACTTATTCTCATGCCGGAGAGTGGTTAAGAGGGAAACCCCCATATTCCCCTCTTAACGAGCTTAACGGGGTGTTGATTGTTTTGTAGGAAGGATCAATGCTTTAGCTCAGGAAGGATTAAGAAGATTAACCTCTATGGTCGAAACATAAACCAAACTAATAAACCTAAAATTAGTTCCGTGTTTCTTCATGGGCGCCCATCGATTTTTGCAATTACCTCATCTTCTTTTTCTAAGCTTATTCTGTTCTCTCGATCATGGTTGGTCAGGGAATATCGGATTTCAATTTCGGTACACACTTTCAAGTGGGAATGGGGGAGGTCAACTCGCACGTTCAACCCCTTCCCA
This sequence comes from Helianthus tuberosus, assembly GCA_030545235.1. NCBI lineage: Eukaryota > Viridiplantae > Streptophyta > Magnoliopsida > Asterales > Asteraceae > Helianthus > Helianthus tuberosus. The sequence continues at coordinate 82,053,890 of CM060428.1, read as the reverse complement.
TTGACGAGTTAGCCGAGGGCGAAGCAACGAACATTGGGGGACCCCGCGCGAGTATCACTCGCATCACTTAAACGGCTACCCCAACAAGTAACAATGCTGGTTCGTCAAACCCAGCACCTTCGAACATATCATCGTTGTTAGGTTTACCAGAGGGTGAAACCTTAGCCTCCTGGTACGCCAAACAGATTGCTACTGTGAACGCTGTTTACCAACCATTAAGTGCACAACAAGCAGTGTTGCAAGCAGAACCATCTCTGGTGGCAACCCTTGCGCCAACACAGGGGGCGTGCCAGGCAACTCCTCAGCAGAACGTGCAAAGACAGTTTGAGAGAACTCCTCCCCAAAGAAGACCAAGCATGCATGAGACGCGCGATACCTATGAGGAGACAGGCAGTTATTACGATCATTCGTCCAATGTACAACACAGGAGTCCGTTGCACAGCCGGCTTGGGCCGCGCAATATCAACAACGAATGGGATAACATGGACGAGGATGATCCCACATGGCAAGAAGACGAAGGTTCTTCAGTTTTCAACCGCTTGCAGAGAAACCATGAGTCCTACAGGCCAAGGCCGCACGCTGTGTATAATGAAGCAGCAGAGCATGATTTCAGTCTCGTTTACAGACAAGCGGAAGTAGCCGGACATTCAAAGTTTATCCAGAGCATCGCTCTAGCTCCGCCGGAGAAAGCTAAGTTGCCACAAACCGTGGGAAAGTTTAATGGCCTTACTGACCTGGACGATCACGTAAGACTCTTCACGAGTGTCGGTATATTGGGACAATGGACCATGCCAATGTGGTGCCATATCTTTGTCCAAACTTTCATGCGAGCTGCTCGTTCGTGGTTCGTCAGCCTCCCTTCCGGAAGAATCAAATCTTGGACTGATTTCAGAGACCAATTCGTAACGCACTTCAGCCAGCAAAGACGTTATCAGCGCGATACATCCGAAGTCACGGACATCTGGCGAAGAGACAATGAAGGGCTAGAAGACTTTATCACTCGTTTTAACAACGAGTGTTTGGAAATTGGAGGCGTAAGTGAAGATTTAATGCACGCCCACTTCAAAAAGGCCATCTGTTGTGACAGTCTGATTAGGACTATCACTGGTAAAGACGGCATGCCTATAGAATGGGAGAAACTCATGGCAGTAGCAAAGATTGTTGCGCAGAAAGAAGAATCGTTGGCAGGTGGCAAGAATACTTATTCGGAGGATCGCTATTCGAGAAACAACACGCGTGACTCTGGCAGGCGCAACAAAAACAGGAACCCTGGCTGGAAAGCAAGCCAGTCCAGCGGTTATGAAGAGAGACCTCGCTTCAAGGAGGATGCGCGAGATACAATTGATCGGATTAGTTATCGCAAAGCTGTCAAGAATGAAAATCGAGAAAAACATTGGACTCCGCTCATCAAAACACCTAAGGAGGTGCTCATGACGGAGAATCATGTGTAGGTGCGTGATTTGGACCGAAACCCGTGATTAGTGAGTGATTATGTTCAAGACGGGAGAGATAGAGACAAACAAACAACTTCTTTGTATTAATCCGGTAGTATAACGTTACAAAGCGGCCCGATTACAAGCTAACCGAACAATACCAAAGGAGTATACATCCGGGAAGTGACCAAGTGGTGATCTCTCCCCCAAACACTAAAACCTTCCTCACACTCTCTGCAAACTCTCGCTCCAAGTTTCAAATGACTAAGGGTTGCTATTTATAGCCACACCCCCTTGTATTGCAAACACACATGGTCAAACAAATAACCCTCTCGTTTGACCACTTCAAACGAGCGGGTCAATACACGTTCGTTTGACCGTTTCACTAACTATTACATAATCAGCATAAAATAAAACTAATCTATTCGAACAGCATCGGACACAAAAACTGCACCAATAAATTCCCCCTTGTCCGTTGCTGTCGAATGCTGAAAATGCAACTGCAATTGATCTTCAGTCAAGCATTTGTTGAAGTTATCTTCTCTGTGTTAATAAATTCCCCCTTGACCGATGATCCAGGTAAGTAGTATCTTGACTTGAGTCTTCATAACAATACCAAACCCTTGAAGCTTCTCGTATAGTATTTCCCCCTCAAAGTACGCGTATCCGGTTGAGTGTTGGGCAATTTCCTCGCAAGGCTAAATTGACCGATCTTCCGCTGATCTTCCAATACTCCAACCGACATTTGATAAGGCTTCCATTCTTTAAAAACTGCATCAAGTCTTGATGTTGTCATAAGAACTCCATTTCATTCAAGCATACTACATTGGTAGAGTTTTCTGGTGAACTGTCTTCTGAAAACCATCTTTGTGGAATCGACCAAGTAATGCACTTTGATCCTCAGCATCAACACTCAGGAAGTCAGCTAGACCGAGTATATCACTTGCAAGCTCAACCAACATGCTTAGTTGAACTACATCCAGATCTCATTGTCTCGCCTTTGTGAAGTTGACCACGTAATGCACTACAGATCTTCAGCATCAGTACTCAGGATGTCAGCTTGACCAAGTACATCGTTTGCGAACTCAATGAATTGAAATACACCCAGATCCATGTAAAATCTCATAAAGATTCCCCAGGTCTTCAGTGAACAGCGCTTTGAAACTACTGTAGACTTTAGATACCTGTATGTTTCCGTGCAAAACCCTTCACGCTGGCTGGAGAATTAATTAAAATCCTCAAATATGTGTATGTGCAAAACATTCCACGCAGAACCTTTGGTATCACCAGAAAAACACAAACTCCACCACCTGTGATTGTGTTTAGAAATTTACCAAAGAAATTCCAAAACATATGAAATTTTTTATCCCCCCATTTCTTTGGTAAAATCTCTAAAACTTGACAAATTCCCTCCACTGAGCAGAACTTTCAGAAGTTCTCGGTTTTGTTAAAAATCACGAAAGCAACTTTCTTCTTTGCATATTCTGGTTGATAATGAAAGTCCCCTAGCCCTGTAGGATCCGACTTGTATCCCCCCAAAGTTCTGCTAACACCTAATTCGGAAGCTTCCATTATAGGCATAACTCTTCGACTTTGTGAACTCGTTAGGACCGGTCTTGGCTCTCTAGGTTCCTCCAATCGTTACCAAATGCGAGAATATGACAATAAACAAAATTCTTTCGAACATTTACGAACATCGATAACAAAACAAATTTTCACGTGTGGAAGAAAAATATACCGTTTTGGCTCATAATAGTCACGTCACCAATTTTGACATTTGCACCGGTAACCATGACTACCCCACGTTTAACAAAAATCAAGTTTTCATCATGCCTCATCATCCTGCGCGCTCCCGAACTCGTACGAATTTGACGTTGAAAAATCTTGATTCAAATAAGCTTCACAAACATCCGACCCCACTTTGCAACTCATGAATAGAGACGGGTCTATGACTCCAAGTCTCATCATTGTCAACACCCAAGAATAGTAGGCCCAGTAAACTGCTACATCATGGCCAAAGAGGAGACATTAATTCAAGAAGCCCAACTTTTGTGCCCAATACCATCTCACACGAAGTGGGCCCAATTAAAAAAAAAACTGTCAAATAAAACAACTTCATCAAGTGGGCCGACGAACACTCATGTGTTTGACGAAGACTCATGTGTTTGACGAAGACTCAAGTGTTTGACGAAGACTCATCTGGGCCGATGTATACTCATTGTGGACAAATCGCAGTTAAGCCCAAAATGAAAATCAACGAACAATAATAGTCTTCGTCGAAGACCAATCCAAACCCCCTACGAACATTCAAGGTTAGACGAACCTTTGATCTGCTTGTCTCCACTGTCGACGAAGACTCCTAGTCGACGAACCTTGAGTTGGAAGATACTCTTCGTCATATATAGTTGAAGAAACCCTATCTTCGTCATATATAGTTGAAGAAACCCCATCTTTAGACGAACCTTGCTTTGGACGAAGACTCCAATGACTGATTCTTCATCATATATAGTCTTCGTCTCTTCTGATTCTTCGTCGCAAGGAGGTTGGACGAACCTTGAGTAGTCTTTGTTGGAACATAATCATGGCCGAACCTTGACTCTTCGTTGTGGGAAGCCTTCGTCCAAAGGGAGTGTTCGTTGGGGAGTCTTCGCCAAGGAGGGGTTCTTCACTGGTCACTTTTGGGTTCAGATCTGAAGAAACCCTATCTTCTCTCAACAGCCGCCACCAGACATCAAGAACACATCGAACTGTTTACTTGCAGATCGGATGAAAAAGCTTCAAAACAAGATGAAAAACTTGATTTTCTGGTGTGAAACAACAAACCCAACCTTCGGTAAGAACCGATTCATCTCAGACCCATGTATATGGTCTAAATCTGGGTTTTCTTCATGTTTACCCACTTTTACATCTCGAACAAAAAATCACAAAAATCACAGATCTAGAGCACATGTGACTTAGCAAACTGTTAGATTCACTAAATCGGGCACCATGGCTCTGATACCAAACTTCAGTTTCTTCGTGGTCTCTTGAATGTTTGTGGATCTGTGTTTCTTTGTAGGAGTTTAATGGTTCGTTGGTGATATCCACGAAGACTCCAGTCTTCGTGGGTCAGTTCACTGTTCGTGGCCCAGTAACACTCTTCGTAGTGTTACTGGGTATTGTGGCCTATATAAACAAACAGTTGTTGCACATTTCAGTCAAAAGAGTCCCTGTGAAAGTTGTAAACATTGTGTGTATGTGTGTACTGATTCTCTTCACTTAATCAAAGTTGTGAATCTTTGGTTACTTTATGTTTGTTCCTTTTTGCTTTGGTTTGCATACTTGCATGGATTCCGCACTCATTAGTGTGTTATAAAACAAGGAAGTAGGTTTAATCTTGATCCTCTAAGTAGACCTACATCATGATTTTAAGGCGCCAAAACCAATGACAAACAAGAAGGGCCAAGACCCTAATCTTTACTATGACTTTCACAAAGATATAGGCCATCTAACCGATGACTGTATCAGCTTGAGGCAAGAGATTGAGAAAGCTCTAAAAAGCGGGAAGTTGAGCCATCTAGTAAAAAATGTGTGCAAGGAGACGCGCCAAATCCAAAGAAATGATGATGGAGGCCAAAAGAAGGACAGGCGTTTATAAACTCACATGGTCGATGGACCAAGACACAGCGAGAAAAGCAAGGGCAAACGCCCATTTGAACCAGCTTGGCAAGAGCAGCAAGTCATCTTCCCAGTAGTGCGCGGGGGACCACGCGCTACGCGCCTGGTCGTTATTACTGGCATCATAGGCCATTATGAAATAGATTATGTTTTCATCGATCCTGGAAGCACAACCGAAATAATCTATGAACAATGTTTCAATCAGTTCGACCCTGAAGATAAAGCGCGTCTTGAGCCAGTCGACTATCCACTATCTGGGTTATGCAACGAAACAGTCTTCCCGTTAGGTCAGATTAGCTTTCCCATCACGCTATCTGACGGAAAGCACTCAAGAACAATGAACCTCAACTTCATGGTTATGCCAGTAAAATCGAGACATGACGTTCTGATCAGAAGAGAAACCCAAGGAGAGATGAACATGGTAACCTCCACTCCCCATTCAGCCGTTGGTTTCCCAACTGAAACGGGGGTAGCGATTATTTATTCAAGAAAAGAAGTGATGGCGACAGAAGATGATCGCCCAGTAAAAGCCGGCAAGGTCTCACCAACTCAACCAGAGAAATGGGTTTTGAATCGCAAGTACCCGGAACAGACGGTGATGATCGGCAACACAATTTCACCAAACATCAGGACGCACCTAAAAAAACTGCTGTTCAGAAACATGGATATATTCGCCTGGACACCGTCCGACATGATGGGCGTCCCGCGCGACATAACTGAACATTGTTTGAACACTTATCCATCTGTTGAGCCTAAAGTCCAAAGGAAGCCCAGCTTAGGGACTGGCAAGACGAAGGCTATGAATGAACAAGTTTGTGAGCTGCTCAAGGTAGGAATATTGCGGGAGGTGCGCTACCAGAGTTGGGTTGCGAATCCTGTAATGGCCGAGAAGTCTACAGGTGGGTGGCGCATGTGCGTCGACTACACAGATCTCAATAAGGCGTGTCCCTAAGACTGTTACTCATTGCCCTAGATTGACAAGAAAATAGACTCCCTCGCGCCATTCAAGTGGAAATGTTTTTTAGATTGCTACAAAGGTTACCAAGTCCAGATGAAACTAGAAGATGAAGATAAAACTGCTTTCCGCACCGACATTGGTATTTTTTGCTATACCAAGATGCCCTTCGGGCTCAAGAATGCTGGCGCAACATACCAGCGGTTGATGGACAAAACTTTTGGGGATGACATTGGAAAGCACATCGAGGTTTACATTGATGATCTTGTGATCAAGAGTCCTGAAGAGGACCAAATGTTGAAAGACATCGAGAAGACGTTTAACTCCCTGCGAAGCGTGAATATGAAGCTCAATCTGAGCAAATGTTCTTTTGGGATGGAAGAAGGCAAATTTTTGGGTTTCGTGGTTACCAATGGTGGTTTCAAAGTCAACCCAGAAAAAGTCCAAGCAATTGAAAGGATGTCATCGCCTCGCACCATCAAGGAGATGTAAAGATTAGCCAGTCGCCTAGCCGCGCTCAATCATTTCTTATTAAATCATGCGGCAGAACCTTATCCTTTCATTAGTACATTACGCAATTGTGTGAAGAAGCAAGAATTTAAATGGACATTGGAAGCAGAAGCAGCCTTCCAGCAGATGAAGGAGTGCTTGATCAAACTCCCTACTCTAACGGCTCCATTCGAAAAAGAACCCCTCATATTGTACTTGTCTGCTTCGAACAAGGCAATTGGGTCAGTACTACTAGTGGAAGGGAGGGAGTTCAAACTCCAATTTATTATGTCAGCAGGGTGCTCACTGATCCGGAAACACGCTACTCGATCATGGAAAAGTTGGTTCTCGCGCTGCTACATGCTTCTAGAAGGCTGCGCAGGTATTTCACCGGTCATGTCATCACTGTACTCACCAATTTTCACATTGGCACTATCTTACAAAAGCCGGAAACCTCGGGTCATTTGGCAAAATGGGCAATTGAACTGGGGGGCCATAACATCTTGTATAGGCCGCGCCCAGCTATCAAAGAATGTGAAGCAGTCGATACACCCGCCCAGAACACATCAGATGAACTGTGGTTGTTATTTACCGATGGGACTTCAAATGAGGACGGCGCAGGAGCAGGTTTGCGCCTAGTCAGCCCAGAAAAGCATGAGTTTACCTATGCTATAAAGTTGGATTTCAAGAATACCAACAATGAAGCGGAGTACGAAGCGTTCTTGGCAGGCTTGCGCCTGGCCATCAAAATGGGTGCAAAAAACTTACAAGCGCATGTTGATTCCCTGTTAATCGCGAGCCAAATCAATGGGCTATATGACGCAAAGGGCGAGGTAATGGCTCTCTATTTGGAACAGGCAAAGAGTTTCTCCAGAGGTTCAAATCGTACAAGGTTGTTGACATCAACCGATCCGAAAACAAGCCCGCTGACGCGCTCAGTAAGCTAGCCTCAACAGTATTCCAACACCTCGTGAAGGATGTCAGAATTGAAGTTTTGAAAAACCCATCTGTGCTGCTACGCCAGGTGAATGTCATCGAGATAGGACCACCTTCGTAGATGACCCCTATCATTCAATATCTGCAAGAGGGAATTCTTCCTGAAAACAAAGCGGAAGCCAGGAAGTCCAAAACAAAGCGCTGTTCTATCAAATGGACAGGGGCATTCTTTACAGGAGATCTTTTTTGGGGCCACTATTACGCTGCGTGGACCCCCATGATGCAAGCTACTTAATCAGAGAAATTCATGAAGGCATCTGTGGGATACATGCGGGCCCTCTCATGGTTGTGGTGAAGATCATGAATGCAGGCTACTATTGGCCAGGGATGCACGTGGATAATTTAAACGAATTGCGCAAATGTGATGCCTGCCAAAGGCATTCACCGAAGACCCTGCGCCCAAAAAATGATTTGATCCCAGTTTCAACAGCATGGCCCTTCCAGCAGTTGGGGATCGATATGGTGGGACCCTTTCCTGAGGCCCCGGGCGCAGTCAAGTTCATAATCGTTGCTGTCGATTACTTCACTAAGTGGGTGGAGGCAAAGGCCCTAGCATCAACTTCAGTAATGATAGTACGTAAATTCATTTGGGAGCATATCATTTGTAGATTCGGCCTCCCACTCAAAATAGTGACAGATAATGGCACGAATTTCGCCTCCGAGGATCTTCAAAAGTGGATGAAGGAATTGAACATTGAACACACCTTCTCTTCCGTTGCGCACCCTCAAGGCAACGGTTAAGTGGAGAGTGTTAACAAAAGCATAGTTGAAGGGATCAACGCCCCGTCTGGGCATAAAACGACGAGGCTGGGTCGATGAGCTCGCCAACATCTTATGGGCTCATCGTACCATGCCTAAGACAAGCAATGTCTAGACCCCCTTCAGCCTTGTTTATGGCTCAGAGGCGGTTATCCCAGCAGAATTCGGCCTCCCCTCGCCGTGCTTAACAGCGGTAAACACAATTGATAATGAGGCAGAGCGTCGGTTAGACATGGACCTACTTGAAGAAAGGCGTGAAATCACGCGCATTAAAGAGGCCAATTACAAAACTCAACTGGAGCGATACTACAATGCGAGGGTGCGCATATGTACGTACACTCCAGGAGAATATGTGTTTAGGGACAACGAAGCCTCTAAGGCCGAGCGCCCTGGAAAACTAGCACCCAAATGGGAGGGCCCATACTTAGTTCATGAGGTGCTAGAAAAAGGGGCATACAAACTGCGCACTTTAGATGGTCACATCATCCAGCACACATGGAACCCGCAACAATTGCGCAAATGCTATATGTAACGACTTTCTATGTATGTTGGCCCGCGCCTATTTCAGTTATTTAATGCAAGAGTTGTCTACGTTTTATGATTATACATTCTGTTTCTTCTAAGTTACAAATGCATGTTAAACTTTTGATTAGCGCAAAAACATTTCAGTAAATTACGAGCTCTTTAGTTAAGCCTCTACGGTTTCCATGAACATAGCGCGAGGCCGGGCAACAATACTCATAACAAGCCACACTTACATTTATTCGCGCTAACTTAAACAAAGTCTCTAACAACAATGCAATAATTGTAACATTGACAGAATAAAAAGGAAAGATACTTTCATTCATAAAAAGCGCAGCCGCGCACCGTTTACATACTTAAAAGTAACAAAAATTACAAGGCATTACAGCCTAAACATCCTACAATCTATTTCCCGCCACCACCTCCAGCTGTTTCTTCCTCATCAGACAGCTCAACAATCTCCGGAGCAATGAGGATGGACTTCAGTCATGCCAAACAACCAAATCCATAACTGGTAAGGACAGGTTATCATAAACCTCTTCAGCCCTAGCCAACATCTCATCCGCTTGGTCAGTCACTGAACAGTGGCGAGTCCCGAAATGTTGATGCAACGCCTCTTCAACATGCTGAGCACATTCAAGATAACCACCACGATGCCCAACGGCACGTGCAGCAACTGTGAGCGCAACAACTGCTTGCCTGCTTGGTCCAGCTCCGTTGCATTCAGGATGGAGTTAGCAACCTATCCAAGAAAGATTGTAAAACAAATTATGACAATCTAAGGCAAAAAAGGGAAACACTTACAGCTACTCCACGGTTGCGCATCCATTCAGATTCAGAGATGAGAGTATCCACAATAGATTGAGCCTCAGAATAATTAGTCTGCGCCACATTCAAAGCCGAACTGCTGATCTGGCGCGCCTCTTCGGCCGCTTTATGTGCCTCCTGGGTAGTATCGGCTTTCACTTTTTCTGCGGCCAGATCTATCTCTAATGACTCATTCTTCTCGTGAGCTTCAAATAGCCTGCGCTTAAGCTCCACAATCTCTGCATCCTTACCAGCCAGATCCCTGTCTTTTCTCAGGATCTGCGCATTTAAGTCAACCTACAAGTTATCAGAAAAACCTAAGTTAGAATATTTCTAACAATACAGAAGTATAAGAAATAAGAGGGCTAGCCTGTTGGACCTCAGCGCTCTCTCTATCAGGTTTAGTTTCCTCAATCTTCTCCTTCAAGCTTGAAACTTCAGCTTCCAAGTTTGTGATCTTGGTGCGGGCAGCGAACATCTTCTTATTTTCATTTTTGCAGGCCACCCACCATTCCTTCTACTCCTTAGCAAGAAGCTCTTCACAAGCCTGGAGTTTGCTCCTCAAACCCTCACGTCCCCACTCCTCGCACTTTTTCTCTTCACAAGCCTGTAGTATGGGTGGGGGCGTCATGCTGCGCAGCTGGACCTATAGAGGAGACCTCCGGTCCTTTGTTTTTCAAGGGCTGGTCAAGCCCGGTAATGTGCACAACCTCCGGACCCTGCACTTTACCATGAACAGTTGTAGCAGCGAACTGGGTTTCCTTCAAAATTTCCTTTTCAGGCATCGCATTGCCCGCAGGATCCTCAACTCTCTTCTCCACCTCCTTCTCAGGAATGATCTTCGGAGGGATAATAGTAAACTTGGTCTTTTTAGCCTCCGGTTCCTTAGTCTTGACCGCAAGCTTCTTCAGCGCATCTGAAAGAGAAAGAAATGTTAAAAATTTGCCAAGGCAAAACGAATAAAGGATAAAGGTTAAGCACTAACCTGGAGAAAATTTGTACAAGCTCCGCAACCTGCCCTGTTTACCTATGGGCTTGGCGGAAACAGCCTTCTGCGCAGGGGGGTCGTAGCAGCTGCTTCTTCGCGAGATTTTTTTCTCGCCACCAGCCGCACACCTTCATCCTCAACTTCTTCTTCTTCTTCCTTATGAAGGGACGACGGGGTCACGCCCGATTCGGGGACCCTGGACCCCGCGCTCTTCGAAGCGGCAGCCTGTCGCAACCCCCGTCCCCTAATAACCCGGGAACGGGCGGCCGCGGCCAGTTTTGGTGGTATCTGTATTTTATCCATTTTGGCAGCGGAATTTACATCAGGACCGTAGTTAGGAAATTATTTATCAGAGTAAAATACCACACCTTTAATATATTAAATACATGGGAAGAACCCAAGTTTCAAGTACACACATTTTCATAGGGATAAACCCTATTTTAGTTAATAAAATCATTTATTTATTTTAGGTAACTTTATTGCCACTTTTCCAAGCCTTCAGTGCTGTCCAGCTGGCTTCTATTTGGCTTTCACATTTTGTTATCTGAAACGCGTTTAAAAACATTTTGTCAGTGGAAAATACTGGTGAGTGAATCCCAGTTTAATCAAGTTTAAAGAAAAACCATTGTACAGTATTGAGGGCGGTCTCGCAATTACATTTGTTTCCAAGTCATATCAATTACCACCCACGGTACTATCAACCCGACTTGTGGAAATGTTACTCCTCGCAAGGCAGTAACAAATTTTGTATACAAAACCCCAACATACCGACGATAATTATATCCTTACAAATGCTCAATAATTGTTTAATATATAATTAATCGTGTGAGGTTTTGTAAAAATAATTTGCAAAAAAGGAGATTACTTACATTGCTGTCTTAGATTTTCTGTAAGGGTTTCCTGGTGACAATCTATAAATTACACAAACGCACACGTGTTAGTATAATAACCCATTTTAACATTAGTAATACCCTCCCCGAGACGGCATTCCAACGACTACGTCGGGCAGAACCACGACAGCCGTTACGGAACCCTAGATCAACCGGGCAGAGTATCTAATACGTATCCAGGGGTTATGATACTTACAACGGAGCAGAACTTAGTTATTTAGGGGGATATTATACCCGAGTATAATGCTTACTATAAGAAATTTGAGATTTAAGAAAAGGAAATAAGCGATCGGAACTGAAAGCCGATGCCCTCAATTTATAGGGCTATAATCTGACTTCCTCGCGGCCCGCGACAGCCATAGCTGTCTCTTTCGCGGCCCGCGACATAGGTGGCTAGGGCTTAGGGTTGATTCGTCACCCGGTATAGCTTCAACACGCAGGTGACACATGGCGGCACCGGGCTGCGCCACTTGCCCAGGCGTTCGCGGCCCGCATAGACTCAAGTGGAGTCTGTCGCGGCCCGCCAGGGCCCCTATTTTCTTGTTTTTAATTAAATTTAATAAAAATTAAGGTATTCGGGGTCCGTTTTTACGTATGGGGGGTATTTTAGGACATATTGGGATATCTTAAAATATATTAGGGTGTCGAAAAAATTTCAGGAGGGTTGTTATATCCTCCCCACCTTATTTTAGAGCTCGTCCTCGAGATCTACTAGAACAGGTGTGGATATTTCCTTTGCATTTCTGATTCAAGCTCCCATGTGTATTCTGGTCCTCTTTTGGAGTCCCATTTTACTTTGACCAGAACTAATCTCTTGTGCTTGAGATTCTTGACTTTCCTATCTTCAATCTGTAGAGGCCTCTCTATAAACTTAAGTTGTTCATTTACTTCTATATCCTCAAGAGGTACTACCAGTGATTCATTAGCTAAGCATTTCTTGAGATTAGATACATGAAACACATCATGTATTCCTGCCATTTCCTCTGGCAGTTGTAGCTGATAGGCTACTGGTCCTATTCTTTTAATAATCTCAAAAGGTCCAACATACCTGGGACTTAGCTTTCCTCTTTTGATGAATCGTACAATTCCTTTCCAAGGAGAGACTTTTAATAATACTTTGTCTCCTACCTGAAATTCTAACGGCTTACGTCTGTTATCTGCATAACTCTTTTGTCTATCACGTGCTGCTTTCAGTCGTTCCTTGACTTGAATGATCTTGTCGGTTGTTTCTTGCACTATTTTAGGTCCAGATAGTTGCTTTTCCCAAATTTCTGCCCAACAGACTGGGGTTCGGCACTTTCGTCCATAAAGTGCTTCGAAGGGTGCAACATTGATACTGGTGTGATAACTGTTATTATAAGAAAATTCTATTAAGGGTAAGTGATCGTCCCAATTACCTCCGAAATCAATTACACAAGATCTAAGCATATCTTCCATTGTCTGAATCATTCTTTCGCTTTGTCCGTCCGTTTGAGGATGATAAGATGTGCTTAAATTTAACTTGGTTCCCATTGCTTTCTGGAAACTTGCCAAAACATGAGAGGTAAAATGGTTATCCCTATCAGAAACAATTGATAAAGGAATTCCATGTAATGAAACTCTTTCATTTACATATAACTTAGCTAATTGTTCCATACAGAAAGTTTCCTTCATTGGTAGGAAATGTGCTGACTTAGTTAGCCAGTCTATAATCACCCAGATTGTATCATTACCTTTCCTTGTTTTGGGTAATTTGGTAACAAAATCCATTGTTATCAACTCCCATTTCCATACTGGCATTTCTAACTGTCGCAGCAATCCTGAGGGTTTCTGATGTTTAGCTTTAACTTGTGAACAAGTTAAACATTTAGAAACATAAGCTGCTATATCTTTTTTCATTCCTATCCACCAAAAATTCCTTAATAAGTCCTGATACATCTTATCACTTCCAGGATGCATCGTATACTTAGACTTATGAGCTTCTTCTAATATATGGTGGCGTAGATTTCCTAATTTAGGTATCCGCATTCTTTTCTTATTGAATCTCCAAATTCCATCTGTTCCTTGTTCTAACTCCTTAATCATTCCTTTTAATTTTTGAGTATCATTCTTGATTACTGATTCTTGTGCTTTTCTAATTTGTTCATTTAAATCTACTTGTAAATTTAACTTAAGAGAACGTACCCTCTTTGGTTTTTCATGATACTTTCGGCTTAAAGCATCAGCCACTACATTTGCCTTTCCTGCATGATACTGGATATTACAATCATAATCACTAAGTATCTCCATCCAACGTCTTTGTCTCATATTTAGTTCCTTTTGCCCGAAAACATACCTTAAACTCTTATGATCAGTGAAAATGGTAAACTTACTACCATAAAGGTAATGTCTCCAAATCTTAAGAGCAAAAATTATAGCTCCTAATTCCAAATCATGGGTTGAATAGTTCTCTTCATGATTCTTAAGTTGTCTAGATGCGTAAGCTATAACCTTTTGGCGTTGCATTAATACACATCCATAACCTAACTTAGAAGCGTCACAATAGACTACAAAGTCTTCAGTTCCTTCTGGTAACGCTAGTATGGGTGCATGGGTTAATCTTTGATTAAGAATTCTAAATGCTTTTTTCTTGTTTTGATCCCCATTCAAACTTAATGGATTTACAGGTTAGCTTAGTTAAGGGAATGGCTATTCTAGAAAAATCTCGAATAAATCTTCTATAATAACCGGCCAATCCTAAGAAACTTCTAACCTCGGTTGGTAACTCAGGGGTTTTCCATTTGATAATCGCCTCGATCTTGGTGGGGTCTACATGAATTCCTTCATGATTGACTAAGTGCCCAAGAAACTGTACCTGTTCTAACCAGAATTCACACTTTGAAAACTTAGCATAAAGTTTTTCCTTTCTTAATAAACTAAAAAGTGCGTGCAAATGTTTTGCATGATCCTCTTTACTTTTAGAATAAATGAGAATATCATCAATAAAAACAATTATGAATTTATCCAAATATGGCTTACATATTCGGTTCATCATGTCCATAAATGCGGCGGGGGACATTGGTTAAACCAAATGGCATGACAGTAAATTCATAATGGCCGTACCTTGTTCTGAATGTGGTTTTAGGAATGACCTCTTCCTGTACCTTTAACTGATGATATCCTGACCTTAAATCAATTTTTGAGAAAAATCGAGCTCCTTGCAACTGATCGAACATATCATCGATTCTCGGTAATGGGTGCCGATTCTTAATCGTGACCTTGTTCAATTCACAGTTGTCAATACCCATACGCATTGATCCATCTTTCTTTTTAACGAATAAAATCGGTGCTCCCCATGGCGATGAGCTTGGCTGTATGAATCCTTTCTCCAATAATTCGTCTAATTGTTTCTTCAGTTCCTGCATTTCTGCGGGTGCCAAACGGTAAGGTGCTTTGGCAATTGGTGCTGTTCCGGGTAGCAGATGTATTCTGAATTCAACTTCCCTGTCTGGCAGTTGTCCGGGTAGCTCTTCTGGAAATACATCTGAAAACTGAGATACTACTGGAATATCCTTTAGTTCTTTTCCTTTAGTGTTAATGACTATGTAAATCAAATACACTATAGATCCTTTTCTTATACAACTTACTGTTTTCATCACAGAGATGAATTTTGTGGATCTAGATGGTTTATCTCCTTTAATTGTAATTTTTTTCACCTTTTGGTGAGTTTACTTGAATTGACTTTTGATCACATAAAATACTGGCTTTATTGGCTATTAACCAATCCATTCCTAATACAATATCAAATCCTGCCAGATTCATTGGGTAACGGTTTGCCATAAATTTTTGATTTAAAAATTCTATTCTTGCTCCCTACAAGATTTCAGAAATTCTAATGGTTTCTCCATTTGCTGTTTCTACTAGACATTCTTGTGAGAGTTTAGTTAATGGTTGATTGAGAAGTTTGCAAAATGAAGTATTAATAAAACTTTGGTTTGCACCAGAGTCAAATAATACTTTAGCAGAAACATCATTAACTAAAAACGTACCGGCTATCACATCTGGAATCATTTTAGCTTCATCTGCCGTCAGAATAAATGCTCTAGCATTTTTAGTATTTTTGTTGCCCATGGCTGGAACTAGTTTCGGACAATTTGGCTTGATGTGACCTTTTTCTCCGCAGTTGAAACACAGTCCATTACTAGATTTCCTCCTGCAGTCTTCTTCCTTATGTCCTGGCATCTTGCAGAAATTGCAGTGAGTGGAGCATTTTCCCGAATGCTTCTTCTTGCAAGCCTTGCAGTATGGTGCAGAGGTAGAACCTACGTTCCTACGATTGGAATTACCGTAGCGGAATTCCTGGGTAAGCTTTTGAGCTAAATCCCTTTTCTGGTCTTCTTCTCGTGTACGCACTAACTCATATGTCAAGGTATTTGCTAGTTCTACAGCTTCTTCTATGGTTTGAGGTCTAGCTGCCTTGACTACATGCCTAATCTCCCTGATTAATCCCCAGATGTATCGGGAGATTAATACTGGTTCAGGTGATGCAAGTGTTGGTACTATTCTAGCATATTCAAAGAATGTAGTAGTATAACCCGTACTATCTACCCCAGTCATCCTAAGGTTTAAGAATTTATTTGCTATCTGTTCCTTTTCATTGGGAGGGCAGCATTTCCTTTCTACCACATTCTTAAATTCCTCCTGTTATGGGTGAAATTCTGAGCCCATATCCTGGATAATATCTTAAATTATATCTTGATTATATGATAAATGTTCATGCCCGGGATGCTGACTCAGGATATTGGTAACATCCTGATATGGTATCCTGAGGATCACTAACGGATTATGTGCAGGAGTACGAGTCCAAGCTTGCAACGTTCATGAAGACCATTTCCCCTGAAGACTCGGTCCAAGTGGTTCGAAGAAAGACGTTGAGGCCGCTTTAATTGGTCTCCAACGTTAACTAAAGAATATTCGATGGCATCCCCCATTTATAGGAGATTTTGTTTTCATTTCTTAGCTATAAATAGATGGATAGATCAGATCGAACAGGACACAACACTCACTGATCTCAATCACTTCTACTCTCTCACAACTCTCACTTTCTGAAAAAGCATTGTAACACTTAGTAGCGATCTGATCAATATCCTGCACTGTATCCTGGCATTTGAAGCAATAAGAAGAACAAGGCAGCTGCGATTGTCAGCTCCCGAGGTTTTATGCCGGCGATCTAGATTGATCAAGGGCTTTCCTCGTACATCTCGTGTCACCCTTTACTTTTTGCTCATTGTTTGATTGTAGACATTGCTCAATATCCTGAGCTATATCCTGAATACTATTTTTGCAAACAACCAATTCAGCATATTTTTGATACACATTCTTAGCACACTACCTCACTTAACTAATTTGATCACTAAATTGCTTAGGTAATTTTTGACCAAAACAATTTGGTGCCCACCGTGGGGCAAGTGGTGCTATTTCTACTAAAAGCTTTTGCAAAATCATTACGTGGTTTTCTACTTTCAAAATCTTTTGCCACATTATTTTCAATGGCCCCAAGATCAAACATGAGCTCGTCCACCGTGTCTGCTACAACCTCTACAACAATTGGTTCGGTGCTTCCACCACCTCCTCCAAGGACGCAAGCCCCCTCACAGCCTCAGGATATTATACCTACTCGGAGTGTTCAGGGATCTGCTCCTGTTTTAGCCTCTAATGATGAAATTCTAACTTTATTTGGTAGTATACATGAACAGATGAAGCAACAGCAGGAGACCAACCAAATGCTAATGAGAGAGATACAACTCTTGAAATCCAGCTCAAGCAGGCCCGCTAAGGATATTGTCACTCCCTTGCAACCCAGGGCTTTGAACTTCAGTTCTGCAGTATATACTGAGGATAATAGGGGGAATATTGTGCCTAGCCATTCCCAAAGTCATATTCCTGAGATACCCTTTTCGGTTAGGGTGTCAACTGTGAGAAGCTCAGGATACGCTTCAAGATATGGCCAGAATTCTCAGACTGGTACCATATCTAATAATAATAATACTCTTGCTACTAATGGTATTGGGTCTTTGTAGGATGCAGGTATGACATCAGCACTTTCCATGGAGCTTCAAAAGTTGAAGGACATGATATCCAGTGTACCTGGACTAGTCCAGCCGATCCCAGAAGTATCCCAGGATAGCCACAAGATATCTCGGTTTTCATATCCTATCTATGATGCTGAAATCCTAAAAAGATTTCAAACCCCCAACATGAATCTCTATGAAGGAACTACGGATCCTGAGGGGCATATTGCCCAGTATAGGGAAAGGATGGAGATCAACCCTATCCCTCCAGTTCTCAAGGAAGCATGCCTATGCAAGGGTTTTGGTTCTACCTTAACAGGATCAGCCTTAAAATGGCTCATAAACGTTCCTCCTCATTCAATTACATCATTTTCTCACTTAGTCAATTTATTTAATAGTCAATTTTCTTGCAGTCGAAGTTTTGAAAAACTAACAAGTGATCTCTACAGGATAACTCAAGGACCTCAGGAATCCTTAAGAGATTATGTGAACAAGTTTAGCCGGGAATCCTTAGATATTCCACATCTTGATGTTGGAACAGCTGTGCAGGCTTTCAAGATGGGGTTGCAAAAAGATTCTCAATTTTACCAGGATCTTGTAATGAACCCATGCAGGAACCTGGATGAAGCTCGGAACAGGGCTTTAAGATATATTCGACTGGAGGATGACAAAAAGATGCAAGAGAGGATGAATTCATCCACAACCTATGAATCAACCAATAGGAAATCAAAATCCTCGTACAAACCATATCGCTCCAAGCCATATGGCAGAAATGACAGCAAGAAAGTGAATGCTGTTGAAGAAGAGGATCCTGAGGAGTATCCTGAATTATCTGAGTATTGTTTTCTGTTAACATACCTGAACTAATGTATGCTATGCAGGGTTTAGGAGACAAAGCAAGGCGGCCCCGGAAGAATCAACAAAAAGCTGATTGGAAGGATAAGTCCAAATGGTGTGCCTTCCATGAGGATTTCGAACACGTTACTGAGGATTGCATTGCTCTGAGGAAAGATATAAGCTATCTCCTGAGCAAGGGATATCTGAAGGATCTCCTAGGAAGAAAGAAGAATAAGGGTCAGGATACTGAGAAGGATCCTGAACGAGCAGCATCACCTCCTGCGGATGCCAAGATAATTAACTTTATTTCAGGAGGATCCGGCATTTGTGGGACTTCATATTCTGCGGCCAAGAGACATGCAAAGGAGGCTAAGGCCGAAAGAGGAGATAAGCCAACCAGGATGACGACCCTCACAACTGATAAAGTGATCACCTTCGACAGTGATGACAGGGATATTGTTCAGGATCCTCACCATGATGCTCTGGTAATAACGTTATATGTGGCTAACCATTTTATACATAGGATACTGGTGGATAATGGCAGCTCCGTCAACATAATCCAACTAGAGACGTTGAAGAGGATGAATGTATCCCCAATGGATATCACTTCGAAGTCCACTGTACTTGTTAGGTTCAGTGGAGAGGCTAGAAATACAGTGGGAGAGATAAAGTTATCAGTATATGTTGAAGGGGTCAACTCAATGCAGCGCTTTTGTGTGATGGACTCCTTATCCTGCTATAATATTATATTGGTTAGGCCGTGGATCCATGATATAAAAGCTGTGCCGTCAACCTATCATCAATGCATCAAGATCCCTACTCCTTGGGGGGTTGTCAAGGTGGATAGTTATCAGCAGGAAGCAAAAGGGTGTTACTCATCCTCGATGAAATCCTCAACCAAGCCTAGTGTAGCATAGCAATTAAAGATGCGAGCCCAGGATATCGTGGAGGCTTCAGAGCAGGATGTAAAGAAAATTATTCTGGATCAGGATAATCTAGATATCTCGGTGCTCGTAGGAACCAATATCCCTCAGGATATTGAGGATCAGTTGACTAACTTTTTGAAATGCAGGATGTCAACATTCGCGTGGAAGCATGAGGATATGACAGGTATTTCCAAGGATATTATAACTCATAAGCTCGGTATTGACAGGTCATTCAAGCCTGTCCAACAAAAGAGAAGGTAGTTTGCTCCGGAACGAAATATGATTATTCAGGAAGAAGTAGAGAGGTTATTGAAATCCAAAATGATCAGGGAGGTCAAATTTCCAAGATGGCTAGTAAATGTAGTTGTGGTACAGAAGAAAAATGGGAAATGGAGAGTTTGTGTAGATTACACAGACTTGAACAAAGCTTGTCCCAAAGACCCATTTCCTCTTCCTCATATTGACTCAATGATGGATGCTACTGCCGGCCATGAGATGTTAACCTTTATGGATGCATCCTCAGGATTTCAGAAGATACAAATAGAACCTTCGGACCAGGAGGATACTGCTTTCATGACACCAACAGGTATTTATTGTTATACAGCTATGCCCTTTGGTTTGAAAAATGTAGGTGCGACATACCAAAGATTGGTAAACATGATGTTTAAAGACAAGCTGGGGGACACCATGGAGGTGTACATCGATGACATGGTAGTGAAATCTAAGAAGGCTGAGGATCACCTCCAGGATATTAAGGGAGCATTTGATATCCTGGATCAATATAACATGAAGCTAAATCCTGCCAAGTGCCATTTTGGAGTGGGGGCAGGAAAGTTTTTAGGATATATGGTGACCAAAAGAGGAATAGAAGCGAGCCCAGAACAGATCAAAGCCATCTTGGATATCAAGTCACCTTCCAACATGAAAGATGTACAAAGATTGACGGGACGGGTAGCAGCATTAAACAGATTTATCTCAAGATCCTCAAAAAAATGCAAGGAATTTAATGATATCCTGAAGAAGAATAAGAAGTTCGAATGGGGGGAGAAGCATGAAGCAGCCTTGCAGGATTTGAAGCAGTATCTTTCAACCGCACCTCTATTGATGAAGCCTGAGGATGGTGAACCATTATACCTGTATTTTGCAGTATCAGGGAATGCAGTAAGTGATGTCCTTGTAAAGGATCATGAAGGTCAGCAGTATCCTGTCTATTATGTTAGTAAAAGTTTATTAGATGCTGAAACTAGATATTCTCATTTAGAAAAATTAATATTAGCCCTAGTTATGGCATCAACAAAGCTTAGACATTACTTTGAAACACATAGGATCCATGTTAAAACCAATTATCCTGTTAAAAATGTGCTTAGGAAACCTGAGATGTCAGGTAGAATGGCTAAGTGGTCAGTAAAACTAAGTGCCTATGACCTAGTATATGAACCTAGAAATGCCATAAAGTCTCAGGCTTTAGCTGACTTTGTGGCTGTTTTCAGTAGTGATATTCAAAATGAAGTAGACCTAGAAGTTCATAAACTAGGAGAAACCTCAGAATCCTGGACATTATATACTGATGGTGCATCTAAAGTTAGAGGTGTAGGATTGGGTATACTACTAAAATCGCCACAGGGGGACATATTACCCCAGGCTATTAGATGTGAATTTCCTGCCGCTAATAATGAAGCAGAATATGAAGCTTTGATCGCAGGATTAGAGTTGGCTAAAAACATGAATATTAAGAGTTTGCAAGTATATGTTGATTCTTTGTTAATTACTAATCATTTTAATGGATCCTATGCAGTCAAAGGTGAGAAGTTAATCGAATATCTCGAAATTCTCAAAAAATTAGCAGGATATTTCGATGTTTTTAAGCTTGAACAGTTACCGAGAGAGGATAATGCTGAAGCAGATGCCTTGGCGAACCTAGGATCATCAGTCAGGATACCTGAAGGAACCCAGATACCAATACTTCACATCCTACATCCTGCTGTTGATCTCGTCAAGACTCAGGATAAGGAGGTAACAAGCATTCAGGATCCTGGTCATGATCCTGATGAGGATCCTAAGTCCTGGATGGCTCCAATCATGAAATTGTTGAGTTTTTCACATGTTTATCAAAGTATTTTATCCATATAAAATAAAAACGCAGCGGAAAATTATTATTTAAAACATGTTACTTACAAAATATAAAACCCATTTTATATGTAAAACCCAATCCCGGATCCATATACGAACATGCATGCTATCAAATATTTAAACCACAACCATAGGGTGTTTAGAATACTACCTTCCATGGAGTAATGGATATGAAGAAGATGATGATGCTTCTTGAACGGTTGCCTTCAAGTGTAGAAGACCTCAAGCTTGTATACCCCAAGCCTTCCAACAAACACCTTATGTTTATCTAGGATTTCTACACTTATGAACTCACTAAAACCTCTCTTGAAACCAACTCTTGGAAACCTTCTTATGGCCGATTTTTAGAGAGAGAACAAAGGTGATTTTACACTTGAAATAACTTGTAAAATCAAAACCCTTGAAGCCCTACCCTTGGCCGAAATTATGAGAGTGTTTCTTGGAGTTTAGCACTTGGTTTGTTTCAACATAAGAGCCTCCTAAATCAGCCATAAGATGACCGAAAATTGAGAGCTTCTCTTGTGTTCTCTTCTCATTTTTTTGCCATAGAAAAACTTTATAAATGTTGAGAGAAATTGCCACCACTTTAGCCAAATCAAGTCCCTTCTTCCACATGCATTTGCATGCTTTCTCATTGGACCAAAAGTCTTCCCTAATCAAGATCCATGCATTTGCATGTTTTCTCATTGGCTTAAAATGTCTAGGGAAGAATACCCAATCAAATGCCATCTAACATGTAAGATGTGCATGTAAGTTGATTGGCCATTTTGTCTTGGGAAGGGGGGGGGGGGGGGCGGCCTAGCTTATATTTTTATTAAAAAAAACAATTATTTTATAAAATTTAAGTCTTGTTTATTTTATACCTTTTATAAAATATAACATCATATGTTCACAAGACTTTATACAACTTTTTATCATGTTATTTAACCCATTAAATAACAAGATAAAATATTCTCTCAAAATAAATTATCCATATAATTTATTGGTTTGTCAAGTGCAATTATTTAGAAAACCAATTTCTAAATATTATAAGTGTTAATATTTATTTGTTTGATCACATCATAAATAAATATTATTGTAAGTGTTTGTCTAGCTTGTATTTGGGTATGACTCAACTTGGATCATAACGTACTAGCCACATCAATTTAATATGTGTCTTGGGCATACAGAGTCCAACAATCTACCACTTGCACAAGATACATAGAAGATTGATGCAAGTAGTAAGTAACGCCTAACTACGGTTTACTACCCCTAATACGTATGACTATATGTCCCATTCAATAACATCATCCCCTTCAAGTCCCTTACTTGAACATGATTTAGGTGAATCTATCATTTATCCTTTCGTTACAGATGTCATGTCAAATCCAGAGACACAGAGTGATCACTCTCTGTTGATTTAACTTTAGCAGGCCTTAGACATCTTACTCTCAACGAATAAGAGGAACAAATCCCATCTTGACTACATACGTCTCTCACAATCACCTTGTACCATACCTGAGCTTAGCCTTATGTACTGTCATATTACTAACAGCGAAGAAAAAGTCAAGGTATAATATTCGGTGAATATCAAGACCCAATATGCATCTCAGGTCAGAGGATACTATGATATTCTCCTTTACTCAAAATTTACTTATGATCAATCACAAATGATTCCATGTAGTAATATTTGAGAGCGAGTCGGTCCAATATTTGTCTCCCACAAATATCTATGAACTTTGGCATCAACACTTTGCTCTATATTCATATCTAATGAATATCCACCAATCCAAATTCATAATAGTCTTACATTCATATTTGTTCCCACAATTATGATCGACTACGGACATTTAGAATAATTAACTTATTCACGGATTTAAACACGCTAAAATGGAACATAACTCAAAATACCATAAAGAGTTATAATAACAGTTGTTCCAATATCCAAATACAAAATAGATCAAATCCAATCTCTAGAATATCGAAGTCCTTAGGCATAAGTATGACCCTTCATGCTTTGCCCGTTCAAGGAGCTTCGTGAGTGGATCCGCAATATTTTGATCAGTGTGAACTTTGCGAATACATATCTTTTCCTTTTTCAACTTCATCCCTTATGTAGTTGAAATTCCGCTCAATGTGTCTAGTCTTTCGATGTACACGAGGTTCCTTGATTTAAGCAATCGCACCTTCGTTATCACAAAGATCTCTAGGGGTCCTGAATGGTATGGACTACCCCTAGATCAATAATTCAAGTGGCAACTTCATATGAATTATCTCAATCAATGAAGCGGCGATGTATTCTGATTATGTAGTGGACAATGCTATCCTGATTGTGATCGAGAACCATCTCGATTAGTTTGGAAACTCGTATCCATGTAACCATTTACAACGAATTCCGAAACTCGCATCCCTATAACCCTTTACAACGAGTTCTTCTTCACCAGATCCATATATTAGAAATATATCCTTAGTCCTTCTAAGGTATTTCAATATACTTTCTAACAGTCATCCAATGACCGTTATTTGGATTTTACTGGTATCTTCTCGTCATGCTTAAAGCGCATAACTTGTCCAGTCTAGTGCATATCATTACGTACATAATGAATCCTATAGCTGACGCATATGGGATTCCTTTCATTCTTTCCTGCTCATCCTTTGAGCTTGGACATTGAAACACTTTCAATATTGTCCCCTTTTGAACAGGTACCAAACCTTTCATAAAGTTCTATATCTTGAATCTTTTCAAGACTTTGTCAATGTATGCACTTTTGTTTAAACCTATCAACGCCTTGACCTATCCTTATAGATCTTTATTCCTAAATATATGTAACACCTCGAAAATTTCGGGTTTAATAATAAAATGACACGTGTCATGTAAGACAAAACGCGTTGAAAAACCCGGATTTAATAAAGATGTTTCGGTAGGATTAAAGTGGCGTCATGTTAAATTGTTACCTCTGAACGACCTCAATTATAAATCCCAAGACCCGGTTAAATTTTATACGCATCTTTATACCTTCAATTCAGAACTTTGGGTTACAATAATAGAAATCAAAAAGCATGATGTGATCCCACAAAGTGAATTGAATGATAAACCGAGATGTACGGGTCTTGCTATTGCATCTAAATCAAACATATCATTATGGTGGGGTTTGATACTGTGCAAGACCATTTTGGGAGGTCCAGGAGTGTTGGTATAGGACCCAAGATCGAAATAATTGATTACCTTTACGTAACTTCAACAAACAACAAGGAATCAGCCTCTGAGAAGAGGTAGCGCACCGCTACATGTGTAGCGTAACGGTGCGCTACCCCATTAAGTCAAACCGGCCCTTCATTGCAGGCTAGCGCACCGCTACATATGTAGCGTAACGGTGCGCTAGCGGTGCCCAGCGACCAGAAAACCTGCTGTTGGCTGTTATACGCGATTGTGACCGATTAAACTGGTTTTTATCAGTTATAAAAGACCCCTAAACGACCCTAGAGCACTAGGACACTTGTTGGATGATTGTGGTCAGCTCTAGAGTTAGTTGTCAACCAATTGTGGTGAGCCATTGCACTATAAAAGGAACCCCAAGGTCACAACATTCTTCACACTTGCATTTGATCTTTGGAGCATCCTGGAGCATAGGAACTCTCCCTTCTGATCATAAGTCGTGCATTGGACTATTGTAAGTCTGCTAGTTCTTATTTGGTTGTGTTTAGCTTAGTTAATTAGCTAAAAGTCAAACCGTCGTAATTACGGTTTGACTTCGAGATTAGTCACTAATGACTCAGTCTTATCTCGAATTAAAAGTAGTTTTAGAATGGTATTTATGTGGGTAATAAAACCCCAAAAGGGTTTCCCCTGATCACCATCCTAAACAGGTCAAATGTCGGGTCAAAGCTTTACTTAAAAAGTCAACATTTTGCTTAAATTGTCATTTATGCATAATTAGCTATCTAGATCATATATAACCTGTTTGAATATTGTTATAACTTAGAAATAAGTGTAAGAACATGTCCCAACATGTTCAACCCGACTATTTCCTGTTTAGACCCGGTTCGGAACCGAAAGTCACATAGTTTGACTTTTCGGTTGACTTTCAGTTCTGACCCGTTTGGGCATATTTTAGAAATGCCTCAGAGCTTAAATTGGATTAGGATACATGTTAGAACAACCCTCTGTGATCGTACACCTTGGTTCACTAGTTATCCAATTAATATGCAAGTTTCCGTTAAATGCTCATACGTGGACCGTTATGCCCTTATTGCCTTAAATCATAATTTATGAAAATGTAAAAGTGTAGAATCTTTAATTACTGATATATAGACTTGTATGCAAAAATTTGACATTAGTTTGACTTATAGATTAAGAGTTATGCCCATGTCGCTAAATTAAGGCTTTATGTTAACAATATGGTGCAATTAGCGTAAAGCCTAATTAAACATACTTTTTGACATCAAATCTTTTACCCACTGATCTTAAATATTATTTTGGGATTTCTAAAGATTTTTAATTAATTTTAGGCTGAGCATAACTCATAGTCGTAGGCTTAATCCGGTAATTGACGGTTTTGCCCTTACGGGCCATAAAATGAGTTTTACACATCTAAACGATTCCAAACCTTTTTCTACTGATTAGTTATGATAAATAGATTATGTTAAGCCTTCTGGAAATATAAAAATATCAGAATTAAGTATCGAACCCGGTAATGGCCTTTAATCGCTATAATTAGCGTTATTAGCGCGTAGTATGTCTTAGAATCATATTGGACATACCCGGGTCGATACCTACTGATATAAGAGGCAAATTATGATAATTCAACAGTAAGCAAAGGTTGATAAACTCAGACTTCGTTTTTGAGCTTTTCGGCTTATGTGAAATTACCAAAATACCCCTACGGGGCATAGTTTGGTTAAATATGATAAATTTCACATACATGACTTAGCCTACTGTTATAACACATTAAAATAAGTATGTTTACTGTTTACATCAGACCTGTAACTCAGTGGAACATATAAACGCTTTTACAAACTTTAAAATGACCAAACTACCCCTACGGGGCATAGTTTGTGTTTAAATTAGTTCGGGGCATAACGAAAGACATCCTACTGATGTTATAACATATTTGAAGCATATTAACTTAGGAAACCTGTATATGGCTCTTACATATACCCGTTACGCATATTACGCGTTCGGCTCGGTTTATGTAACAAGTTTACATAAATTAGCCGAAACGGGTCAAACCTTATCGGTTTTATCTAAAAATCCAGAATGTAAATAATAGACCCATATTAAACAAGTCTTCAAACTTGTCGGGTCTGAATCACATTCTATCCGGTCTTCGCTTAATCGTGCGTACGAACCGTATCCTCGAAACTAACCGGTCTAAGCTTAAGCATAATTAAAGACCCGCTAGGATTCTAATAGGTTATATTTAACCTTCGTTCCAGATTAGGAGAAACAGTAAAAGCTACTTGCTATTTGACTATTGTGACTATACATTGCATCAGGTAAATACTTTTAACTTATTTTCCCTATACGGGCTTGGGTTACGGTACATAGCGTACCGCTTGATCGGGCATCAAATCTTCCACGCTTAGTGGTTAATTGAATAATTTGATCGGCTCGTTTTAAACAGATGTGTTTACTTTACAGCCTTTGGGGGGTTAATGACCATGTCCCGGATATCCTTGGCATTATCTTACGAGATAGCCACGACCTGAGCACGGGGTGTAGGCGTACTCCCGTGTATAACTCACATAAGTGGTGTGTCTATTGATCTTTAACCCGGAATACGTTCCGGGCTACTGAACGCATAAGTAACATGTAAATCGTTCACAAGATTATAATATTAAATAATTCTCCCAAGTTAAACAAAATGTTTATGCCATGTGCATCCAAACCAATTTTCAATCATTTTATAAAATGAGTCAGTTGAATGTATTTACCAGTGTAAACTGACGTATTTTCCCAAAAAGATTAAATGCAGGTACTAGGCGAAATAGGCTGGGATTCTCCTAAGCATCATTAGAAGTCTCGCAAACTTAGAGATGCCGAAGTCTGTTGAACCATAAACAATGTTTTGTTAATTCGATCCTACTGTGGATAAACACCGGATAAAATTGTGACTTTGTTACAATAAATAAATTCGGTTGTATCTTATTTTAAATTGCTTCCGCTGTGCATTATTATATTGTGTTGTTTGACTATTACGTTGCCAACCACGTCACGATACTCCCCCACCGGGCCCACCGGTGACACGTGGAAATCGGGGTGTGACAGGTTGGTATCAGAGCCAACACTGAGTGAATTAAACACTAGTCTTTTGTGTTTAATCTCAGTTACACAATATGCACAAATCTAAACCTTCGAGTCTAGACTTATAACATAGGACAAATTCCACTATTGATTGTGTTGCCTTTATTTAAAATTGCATATATCTTTGTATTGTTATCTCATGCTTCATTGACAGGAATATCGATAATGCCGCCAAGATTCTTCCGAACGAGGGGACGCGGAAAGGGGCCGAGAGCCGCCCCCAACGACCATGAGGCAGGACCATCAAATACACGGGCTCCGACTGCTGCGGAAAGCGAAGACCCTCGCCGAAACCGGCGAAACCAGGTTGAACCGGCCAGACGGTCGGTTTCGCATAGCTCGACACCGCCCGCACTTAACCCATATGAACCTCACAACACGCAACCTTCATATGTACCACTACAAAGGTCTCTGTCCCATCATTCCTATGGGGACCCCACACCGATCTTTAGAGGCCAGTTTAATCCGGCCGACTACTTGCAAGAACCCGTGGGTTTTAACCCACTAGGACCTGAAGATCACTTCACGGAGGATAATGCTGACGATATGGATGAGGATACTGACCCCATCATGCCAGCTAGCGGTACGCCGAATCATCCGATCGAAATATCAGACGGATCATCCTTTCACGGGTCACCCTACGGTGGTCCAGATAGCTTCCAAGCTTTGTTTGACCAACACCAATGGTACTATACGCCTTCTTACCACTCGTCATCACATGGGCAACATCAGCAGCAGCATTCCCAGCAGCACCAGGAGCCACAACCACAGCCGCATCATCAAGATTCTTCAGAGGATCATCGCTTTGTGGCAGTTACGCCACCACCTCCACCGCCACCAGTTCAACCGGCACCTCCTCAACCGCCAAGGCGTAGAAGAACCGGTGCCCGCATATCTGTGCGACCGGGGGGCTTCACTTTCGATTCCCCACGACAGTCTAGTGCTAGTCACTACCCACCGCACTATGAGGACCCGCAAATGGGTGGACCCTCTAACCCTGCCGTACTGCAGCCGCCTCCAATGGGTTTTGAAAACCCGATACCAGCATACCCGGGTGGTATGGGCTACAACCCGTTTGAACCCCCAACGCATCATAATTATGGTTACGGAGAGGCTGATCCGTACTCGGTAGCAGCAAACTATGGCACGCAAGGACCTTATGGGGATCCTTGGGGGGTGAGTTACCCAACACAGGGATACTCGATGCCACCTAGGCCCATCATAAGGACGCAGTCGCAGCCACCACGATTTTCTCCAAATAGGGAGGAAATTTTGCAGAGGTTGGAACAGGTGGAACGGGAAGCACACGAGGATCGTAGAGAAAGACAGACATTCCTTCAAGGGTTGATTGGTTTGATCAAGGGGAAGAAAAAGAAGGATCGTTGAATTCTTCCATCGCTGATGTATAAGCCCCTACGTGGGTATGTTTGTTTGTTGTGTGTATTGACCCCTACGTGGGTCTATCTTTCCATAAACCCTACGAGGGTATGTTGTATGTTTAGTCCCTACGAGGACTTGTGTCTTTCTGTAAGACCCCTACGTGGGCATGTTAGTATGTTTTAGCTCCGGAGTGGGCAAATTTCATGTGTAAAAGACCCGTTTAGGACAATATGTAAAATAATGATAAATTAATGGAGTGTTATTTTTATAAATTTCATGTCTGCCAATTGTTCATAAATAAATTATGAATGAAATAAATAAATTAAAATCATTCCTTTTTAAATAAATCTGCCTATGTAATTAAGGAGCTAATAGTGTGAAACCTAGCCACGTGTCAAATATAAGACCGGGCCAAAATGGTAAGACCTGTTTAAGAGATTCAGATCCCTGTTAACATCTTAAAACATGTTAACACTCCTGGCAGAAGTGATTCGTTAAAAATCACATGTCATTCTTAAATGAATAAGGATTCTTTAGAAGATTCCTAATCCAGTTTAATGATCTCTGAATCCTGGATTACATCATCAATTAAGATGATTATACTTAACCATACGTGGTAATATAGTGCTTACGGGCCTTACTCATTTCTACATGAGCCAAAAGACAGTGGTAGCTATAACTCCCTGTCTAATAAAGGTAATGAACTAGGTTCAAACCTTAAAAGTCTTGATTCTCTGAAATCATAGTTTATTAAATTGTCCATGTGACCAAGCCTTATGTGCTAATATATATTGTTATTGTTTATGTTTAGGATAAATTTTAATTGAAATCCTAAATTAATACGATTAATAAGTTAACCAAATATGGTCTCTGTTACCATGGTTAACGAGTTACCCTAAGGGGTAATTCCATAATAAAATCCCAAATGAAATATTGACCTTGTTTTCTGCAACAGTTCAATACAATGGCTGACTCCAATGAAGTAAATAGTCATCCTGTGGAGCCGAATGAGAACGCCCAGATTTCATTAACGGGTGCTGAACTAAAGGCAATCATAGACGGCGCTATCACACAAGCTCTGGATAGACAATATGAGGAGTACAGTGTTACTCGGAGTAGGACCCACTCTGTGTCACAACCAAAGCCAAGAACTCATTCTGAGGCTCATAACAAGCCTCCACCCAAAAAGGATGAGCTAAAGAAAAACGGTGATGATCGCCAGTCCACCAACCACCAAAGTAATCCATCTCAGCAGTTGGTACTGCATCAGGGACACCGTAACAAGGGTTGCACATATAAGTACTTTGTGTCTTGCAAACCCAGGGATTTTACGGGGGAGAAAGGAGCCGTAGACTGCATGACGTGGCTGGATGAAATGGACACGGTCGTGGACATCAGCGGGTGCGCTGAAGGTGATGTGGTTAAATTTGTCTCACAGTCCTTCAAAGGTGAGGCATTAGCTTGGTGGAGATCTGTGATGGAGGCCTCAGGAAAGATCCCGTTGTATAGCATGACTTGGGATCAATTTATCGCCCTGATCAAAGAAAATTTCTGCCCGCAACATGAGGTGGAAAAGATAGAATATGACTTCCTATCACTGGTGATGAAGAATCTCGATTGTCAAGCTTATCTGACAAGCTTCAATACACTGTCTCGGTTGGTACCTTATCTGGTAACCCCGGAGCCTAAAAGGATCGCTCGTTTTATTGGTGGATTAGAGCCCGAGATCAAGGCCAGTGTTAAAGCTTCTCGGCCAGTTACCTTCAGGTCTGTAACTGACCTTTCCTTATCCCTTACACTGGATGCGGTCCGGCAGAGATCGCAGAGGAATAAGGCGGCCGAGAAGAGGAAGCATGATGATGACGGTTCGCGCAGGTCGAACAAGAAGCACCGTGGGAGCGGTGATCACAAGAAGGGATCGGATTCGAAGAAGGATGGGCATCGTTCTGGGGAGAAGCCCACATGCAAAACTTGCAAGAAACAGCACTTTGGAAAGTGCAGATTCGAATCAACCTCGAATAACGAGTCCAGGTCTTTCGCTTGTGGGTTGTGCAAGTCCAAGGAACACAAAACCTTGGATTGCAAGAAGATGAAAGATGCAACGTGTTACCGTTGCAACGAAAAGGGCCACATAAAGACTAACTGCCCTAAATACAACAAAAAGCCAGAGGAGGCTAAGAAGACCAATGCCAGAGTCTTCAGGATGGATGCGAAGGAGGCTGTGCAGGATGATAACGTTATAACAGGTACTATCCTTGTAAACGATGTTTTTGCAAGAGTACTTTTTGATTCAGGCGCAGATAAGTCCTTCGTAGATCATAAATTTTGTAAATTGTTAAATTTACCTGTCAAAACCCTAAAAATGAACTATGAGGTAGAGTTAGCAGATGGTACCATAGAAACCGTCTCTACTGTGTTAGATGGATGTGTTATATCCATTAAGAACCATTCTTTTCCTCTGTCTCTACTTCCGTTTAAATTAGCTGGTTTTGACATAGTTCTGGGTATGGACTGGTTATCTCATAACCAGGCCCAAATCGTCTGTAACCAGAAACAGGTGGTAATAAAGACTCCGTCTGGTGAATCACTTACCATTCGGGGAGATACCCAGTACGGACTGCCTGAGCACGTGACTATGCTCAAGGCTTCAAAGTGCTTGAAGAAGGGGTGTGTCATTTACATGGCACAAGTAATTATTGATGAGCCTAAACCGAAGTTAGAAGACATCCCTGTCATCTCAGAATACCCAGAAGTGTTTCCTGAAGATCTACCTGGCCTACCACCAGATAGACAAGTCGAATTCAGGATCGATATCATTCCAGGAGCTGCACCAGTGGCTAGAGCACCATACAGATTGGCACCCACCGAAATGAAGGAGTTGCGGACGCAGCTAGATGAATTGCTGGCTAAGGGTTTCATTCGACCCAGTTCATCTCCTTGGGGAGCACCAATCCTGTTTGTCAAAAAGAAGGATGGGTCGATGCGTCTGTGCATCGACTATCGCGAGCTTAATAAAGTCACGATCAAGAACAGATATCCATTGCCCAGGATCGACGATTTGTTCGATCAGCTTCAAGGGGCAAGTTACTTCTCAAAGATTGATCTGAGGTTGGGATACCATCAGTTGAAGGTTAAAGATGAAGACGTTCACAAGACTGCATTTAGGACTCGTTACGGTCACTACGAGTTCCTAGTGATGCCTTTTGGGCTCACTAATGCACCAGCCGCATTCATGGATCTCATGAATCGCGTCTGCAAACCTTACTTAGATAAATTTGTTATCGTCTTCATCGATGACATCCTTATTTATTCTAAAAACAAAGCTGACCACGAGAAACATCTTCGATGTATTCTCAAACTTCTGCATAAGGAGAAGCTCTATGCCAAATTCTCCAAGTGTGAATTTTGGCTTAGGGAAGTCCAATTTCTTGGACATGTGGTCAGTGAGCGTGGTATCCAGGTGGATCCCGCTAAGGTTGAAGCAGTGATGAACTGGCAAGAGCCGAAAACGCCTACAGAGATTCGTAGCTTCCTGGGTTTGGCAGGATATTATCGGCGTTTCATTGAAAATTTTTCAAGGATTGCTGCACCTCTAACCTCCTTAACTAAGAAAAAGGTTAAGTTTGTTTGGGGCCCTAAGCAGCAAGAGTCCTTCGATGTTTTAAGACAAAAGTTGAGCAACGCTCCTGTGCTTACATTACCTGAAGGCGCTGAAGAATTTGTAGTTTATTGTGATGCATCACACACTGGCATGGGGTGTGTGCTTATGCAGAAAGGCAAGGTTATTGCCTATGCATCACGACAGTTGAAGGTGCACGAAAAGAATTACACCACCCATGACTTGGAATTGGGTGCCGTTGTGTTCGCACTAAAACTGTGGAGGCATTATCTTTATGGAATCAAGTTTGTGATCTTTTCTGATCACAAGAGCCTCCAACATCTGTTTAACCAGAAAGAATTAAACATGAGGCAACGCCGTTGGATGGAAACTTTGAATGATTATGATTGTGAAATCAAATACCATCCCGGCAAAGCGAATGTAGTCGCTGATGCCTTGAGCAGAAAGGAAAGGGTTAAACCCATTCGCATTAACGCCAAGCGTATGGAGATAAAGAACAGTTTGATAGAAAGGGTGTTAGCTGCACAGAAGGAAGCTGTGTTGGAAGCTAACTATCCTAATGAAAAGTTAGGAGTGACTGAGGAGCAGTTGACTCTTAGCAAGGACGGAATCTTACGGTTAAACGGACGAATATGGGTTCCAATTTTTGGAGGACTTCGTGATGTCATCCTCCAAGAAGCCCATAGTTCCAAATACTCCGTTCATCCTGGAGCTGACAAGATGTACCAGGATTTAAAGGCAAATTATTGGTGGATAGGCTTGAAAAAGTCTGTAGCCGCCCATGTAGCAAAATGCTTGACATGTGCGCAAGTCAAAGCCGAGCATCAGAAACCGTCAGGTTTGCTACAACAGCCTGAACTTCCTACGTGGAAGTGGGAAATGGTAACTATGGACTTTATTACCAAGTTACCCAAGACAAGGAAAGGCAATGATACAATATGGGTTATAGTTGACAGACTGACTAAGTCAGCTCATTTCTTACCCATCAAGGAGACTTATAGCTCCGACATGTTAGCCCAGTTATACGTTGACAAGATTGTAGCCCTACACGGCATACCTGTAGCTATTATCTCTGACCGGGATACTAGGTACACGTCACACTTTTGGAAGAGTTTCCAACAATCTTTGGGCACACGTTTGAACTTTAGTACGGCTTACCATCCTCAGACAGACGGTCAGAGTGAGCGTACTATTCAAACGTTAGAAGACATGCTGCGTGCATGTGCGATCGAATTGGAAGGTAGCTGGGATAAGAACCTACCATTGATCGAATTCTCCTACAACAATAGCTACCATACCAGCATAAAGGCTGCGCCTTTCGAGGCATTATACGGTAGAAAGTGTAGATCGCCAGTTTGTTGGGCGGAAGTTGGGGAAGTCCAGTTATCAGGACCGGAGATCGTGTTCGAAACGACGGACAAGATTGTCCAGATTCGTAAAAATCTCCAAGCTACCAGGGATAGGCAGAAGAGTTACGCGGATCCAAGTCGTAAGGATTTTCACTTCGAAGTGGGTGAAAAAGTCCTACTTAAAGTGTCACCCTGGAAAGGAGTGATGCGGTTTGGTAAGAAAGGCAAACTAAGCCCGAGATACATAGGACCTTTCGAGGTTATCGAACGTGTCGGGTCAGTTGCCTATAAGTTGAATTTACCTGAAGAGCTCAGTGGAATTCACAACGTGTTCCACATCTGCAATCTAAAGAAGTGTTCCGCTGACGAAACACATGTCATGCCACATAAAGATGTGCATATTGACGAGAGCTTGAAATTTGTGGAAAAACCTGTGTCGATTGAAGATCGCCAGGTAAGAAAGCTTCGGAGAAAGCATATACCTTTTGTCAAGGTCAAATGGGATGCCCGTAGAGGTCCCGATTTCACGTGGGAAGTAGAATCCACGATGAAAGAAAAGTACCCTTACTTGTTTCAGTAAATCTCGGGTCGAGATTTATTTTAAGGGGGTGAGGATGTAACACCTCGAAAATTTCGGGTTTAATAATAAAATGACACGTGTCATGTAAGACAAAACGCGTTGAAAAACCCGGATTTAATAAAGATGTTTCGGTAGGATTAAAGTGGCGTCATGTTAAATTGTTACCTCTGAACGACCTCAATTATAAATCCCAAGACCCGATTAAATTTTATACGCATCTTTATACCTTCAATTCAGAACTTTGGGTTACAATAATAGAAATCAAAAAGCATGATGTGATCCCACAAAGTGAATTGAATGATAAACCGAGATGTACGGGTCTTGCTATTGCATCTAAATCAAACATATCATTATGGTGGGGTTTGATACTGTGCAAGACCATTTTGGGAGGTCCAGGAGTGTTGGTATAGGACCCAAGATCGAAATAATTGATTACCTTTACGTAACTTCAACAAACAACAAGGAATCAGCCTCTGAGAAGAGGTAGCGCACCGCTACATGTGTAGCGTAACGGTGCGCTACCCCATTAAGTCAAACCGGCCCTTCATTGCGGGCTAGCGCACCGCTACATATGTAGCGTAACGGTGCGCTAGCGGTGCCCAGCGACCAGAAAACCTGCTGTTGGCTGTTATACGCGATTGTGACCGATTAAACTGGTTTTCATCAGTTATAAAAGACCCCTAAACGACCCTAGAGCACTAGGACACTTGTTGGATGATTGTGGTCAGCTCTAGAGTTAGTTGTCAACCAATTGTGGTGAGCCATTGCACTATAAAAGGAACCCCAAGGTCACAACATTCTTCACACTTGCATTTGATCTTTGGAGCATCCTGGAGCATAGGAACTCTCCCTTCTGATCATAAGTCGTGCATTGGACTATTGTAAGTCTGCTAGTTCTTATTTGGTTGTGTTTAGCTTAGTTAATTAGCTAAAAGTCAAACCGTCGTAATTACGGTTTGACTTAGAGATTAGTCACTAATGACTCAGTCTTATCTCGAATTAAAAGTAGTTTTAGAATGGTATTTATGTGGGTAATAAAACCCCAAAAGGGTTTCCCCTGATCACCATCCTAAACAGGTCAAATGTCGGGTCAAAGCTTTACTTAAAAAGTCAACATTTTGCTTAAATTGTCATTTATGCATAATTAGCTATCTAGATCATATATAACCTGTTTGAATATTGTTATAACTTAGAAATAAGTGTAAGAACATGTCCCAACATGTTCAACCCGACTATTTCCTGTTTAGACCCGGTTCGGAACCGAAAGTCACATAGTTTGACTTTTCGGTTGACTTTCAGTTCTGACCCGTTTGGGCATATTTTAGAAATGCCTCAGAGCTTAAATTGGATTAGGATACATGTTAGAACAACCCTCTGTGATCGTACACCTTGGTTCACTAGTTATCCAATTAATATGCAAGTTTCCGTTAAATGCTCATACGTGGACCGTTATGCCCTTATTGCCTTAAATCATAATTTATGAAAATGTAAAAGTGTAGAATCTTTAATTACTGATATATAGACTTGTATGCAAAAATTTGACATTAGTTTGACTTATAGATTAAGAGTTATGCCCATGTCGCTAAATTAAGGCTTTATGTTAACAATATGGCGCAATTAGCGTAAAGCCTAATTAAACATACTTTTTGACATCAAATCTTTTACCCACTGATCTTAAATATTATTTTGGGATTTCTAAAGATTTTTAATTAATTTTAGGCTGAGCATAACTCATAGTCGTAGGCTTAATCCGGTAATTGACGGTTTTGCCCTTACGGGCCATAAAATGAGTTTTACACATCTAAACGATTCCAAACCTTTTTCTACTGATTAGTTATGATAAATAGATTATGTTAAGCCTTCTGGAAATATAAAAATATCAGAATTAAGTATCGAACCCGGTAATGGCCTTTAATCGCTATAATTAGCGTTATTAGCGCGTAGTATGTCTTAGAATCATATTGGACATACCCGGGTCGATACCTACTGATATAAGAGGCAAATTATGATAATTCAACAGTAAGCAAAGGTTGATAAACTCAGACTTCGTTTTTGAGCTTTTCGGCTTATGTGAAATTACCAAAATACCCCTACGGGGCATAGTTTGGTTAAATATGATAAATTTCACATACATGACTTAGCCTACTGTTATAACACATTAAAATAAGTATGTTTACTGTTTACATCAGACCTGTAACTCAGTGGAACATATAAACGCTTTTACAAACTTTAAAATGACCAAACTACCCCTACGGGGCATAGTTTGTGTTTAAATTAGTTCGGGGCATAACGAAAGACATCCTACTGATGTTATAACATATTTGAAGCATATTAACTTAGGAAACCTGTATATGGCTCTTACGTATACCCGTTACGCATATTACGCGTTCGGCTCGGTTTATGTAACAAGTTTACATAAATTAGCCGAAACGGGTCAAACCTTATCGGTTTTATCTAAAAATCCAGAATGTAAATAATAGACCCATATTAAACAAGTCTTCAAACTTGTCGGGTCTGAATCACATTCTATCCGGTCTTCGCTTAATCGTGCGTACGAACCGTATCCTCGAAACTAACCGGTCTAAGCTTAAGCATAATTAAAGACCCGCTAGGATTCTAATAGGTTATATTTAACCTTCGTTCCAGATTAGGAGAAACAGTAAAAGCTACTTGCTATTTGACTATTGTGACTATACATTGCATCAGGTAAATACTTTTAACTTATTTTCCCTATACGGGCTTGGGTTACGGTACATAGCGTACCGCTTGATCGGGCATCAAATCTTCCACGCTTAGTGGTTAATTGAATAATTTGATCGGCTCGTTTTAAACAGATGTGTTTACTTTACAGCCTTTGGGGGGTTAATGACCATGTCCCGGATATCCTTGGCATTATCTTACGAGATAGCCACGACCTGAACACGGGGTGTAGGCGTACTCCCGTGTATAACTCACATAAGTGGTGTGTCTATTGATCTTTAACCCGGAATACGTTCCAGGCTACTGAACGCATAAGTAACATGTAAATCGTTCACAAGATTATAATATTAAATAATTCTCCCAAGTTAAACAAAATGTTTATGCCATGTGCATCCAAACCAATTTTCAATCATTTTATAAAATGAGTCAGTTGAATGTATTTACCAGTGTAAACTGACGTATTTTCCCAAAAAGATTAAATGCAGGTACTAGGCGAAATAGGCTGGGATTCTCCTAAGCATCATTAGAAGTCTCGCAAACTTAGAGATGCCGAAGTCTGTTGAACCATAAACAATGTTTTGTTAATTCGATCCTACTGTGGATAAACACCGGATAAAATTGTGACTTTGTTACAATAAATAAATTCGGTTGTATCTTATTTTAAATTGCTTCCGCTGTGCATTATTATATTGTGTTGTTTGACTATTACGTTGCCAACCACGTCACGATACTCCCCCACCGGGCCCACCGGTGACACGTGGAAATCGGGGTGTGACAATATAGGCGACTTCACCAAAATCCTTAATAGAAAAACAACTTCCAAGCTAGGTTTTTACACCTTCCTTGTTTGGAATGTCATTTCCAAATAGTAGAATGTCATCGACATACAGTACTTAGAAAGTGATGATACTCCCACTAGCCTTCATATATACACAAGTTTTATCGACGTTCTTGATGAATCCATATTCCTTAATCTCTTCATCAAAACGGTGATTCCAACTTCTAGATGCTTATTTCAATCCATAGATTGATATCTTTAACTTACATACTTTGTTAGGATGTTTTGGATCGACAAAACTTTCAGGCTGAACCATATATAGACATCTTTCTCAAGATATCTATTAAGGAAAGCCGTTTTGACATCCATTTGCCAAATCTCATAATCATATTATGCAGGTATGGCAAATAATATCCTTATTGACTTTAGCATCGCCACAGGCGAAAAAGTCTCATCATAATCAACCCCTTGAGTTTGAGTGAAACTTTTGTCACAAGTCTCGCTTTATAAGTATCCAAGTTACCATGCATATCCGTTTTCTTACTGAAAACCCACTTACCTCCAACTACTTTGGAGTTAAGATGTGGCACAACCAATTCTCAAACTTGGTTGTCATACATGGATTGCATCTCTACGTTCATGGCTTCAAACCATTGTCGCAATCGGATTTTGACATAGCATCATGGTATGTGGTAGGTTCACCCGAATCTACCACGTAGCTTCCATCTATGAAAAATCCATATGTTTCAGGTGGACTACTATTTCTACCAGATCTGCGAACGTTTTTTGTGTGTATTGATCAACCACTTGATTGTTTTCAACAACCTCTTGTTGAGTGCTAGTATCAACCAAACGTGTATCGGCTTGTGGTTCTTGATCCATATCAAGTTCCACTGTTAAACTAATTCCTTCCACAAGGAACTTAGCTTCCAAGAACTCAGCCTTTCGAGCAACAAATACCTTTTGCTCTGTTGGATCGTATAATCAATATCCTATACTATCTATAGGATATCCTACAAGGATACACTTAGTGGATCGTACTTTTATTTAAGGTGTGTAGCTTAACATAAACTTCATAACCCCTTTACTTTTAAATATGATAATGATGGACCCCTTCCATGTCATATTTCAAAAGATGTCGTATCCACTTTCTTGGTTGGGGCCATACGGGTCGTGGAGAGCAAAGCGTAACCCCAAAGTGATAGAGATAATGCGCTCCTAGCCATCATAGATCGAACCATATCTAATAGAGTTCGACTCCTCCTCTATCGAAACGAAGAACTTTAAAAGAGTTGATTTTGTACTTCACTTTTTGAAGATTCTGAACGTTTCAAAACTTCTTCTTTGTGTCAAGTACTCATAACCATAACTACTATAGTTGTCGGTAAAAGTAATGAAGTATCTTTCACCATTCCTAGTCATTGGCTTAAAAGGATCACATACATTCTAATGTATGATACCTAATAAATCTTTTGCCCTTTCCCACTAAGGGATTACTTGGTCATTTTACCTTGTAAATAAGATTCGCATGTATCAAATGAACCAACTTCATTTGTTTCCAAAAGATTAATCTTTCAAAGTGTTTACATGCGACTTCTGTTTATATGACCAAGGCGATAATGCCAAAGATAGGTCTCACTCAAATCCATTTTGAGTTTCTTGGTGATTTCTAGGTACATTAAACTATCAAATGATGTATTATTATGAACCGATTCATAAATACCATTTGAAGGCATAGGTTTAAAGTAAAACATGTCATTCATCGATATAAATGTCAATGTTTGCAAACTTTAAGTTAAAACCATATTGTCCTATAAGGGAAACTTGAATAATGTTCCTAGTCAAACTAGGAGCATTCAAGACATTTTAAAACAATTTCCAAACCATTTGGAAGTTTCAAAACATAGTCTCCTTTCTTGTAATGTTTATTTCTTTTGAACCTTTTGCAATGAATTGCAAATATGAGTTCCACATCCGGTATCTAATACCCATGTGTTAGAAGAAATAACATTAAGGTCAATATGTATCATTAAGATTGTACCTGAGGTTTGCCTAGCATCCCTCTTGTTTTTCAACTCTTTGAGATAGGTTGGACAATTCCTATTTAAATGCCCTATCTCTCCACACTCAAAGCATGGATCGTTCATGGCAACCTTTGCCTTCTTATATTTTGGTTTCGGTGGTTTCGCTTTAGTCTTTCTAATCATTTCCCTTTGAATTACCCGTTTCCATTTTCAACATTTGCTTTGGTGTCGGGGTGATGCCCTTTCTAGTTGCCACCCTCATTGATCGTTAGAATGGATAAAACCCTTTTATCCATATTGAGCCTTTCGAGGTGATCAATGTGGCTTTTCATCTTAAAGACATAAGATGAGTCCGATTGGGTTTTCTCCATTCGACATGCATGAAGCGCTCGAACCGTTTCGAAGCGTTTTACCCTTAGGAACATTTCCTTCAATTGGGTAATCATGTCGTATGCCCATGATGTTAAAAACCTTTTGATTCTCGGGAATCATAATTCCTAACATGAGGCAAGAGGTTTGCGTAGTATCCTCGATATACTTAATCCAATCGTTATAGGCATCCTTATCTTCCATAAGATGTTCATCGGGATTAGGATCGTTCAACACATAGGATATCTTTTCTTACTTGAGAACGATTCTTAAGTTTCGATATTAATCCATAAAGTGTTTTGATTGATACGATCCTTTTCAAGGATTGTTTTTAGTGATAGGTTACGGACGGTTTGGGTAATATTGTTAGCGGCCATCTACAAAATTTAACAAGGTTCAATTTTAGTATTTTCGATATTATTATATTTTAATCATTAATACCCTTTTGTGTCTCATAGACAATTAATAATTAAAATCTAGAATCCAACGTTACATTTAAATATCGGTTAGGTGACCTTTATCCCTCTATTTAAATTAACAAGGTAGTCAACGTTTGACAATTGCAACTCTTTGCAACTTCTAGCCATATGGGATCGGTTAAACATCTTTATGTTTAGTTGGCATGTTTAATCCCATCAACACCTTTTGTTCGCCATGCTTCGGTGACCCTAAGTTCATGGTTTCCAAATCAAGTCGTCCAACTTACACACACGTGTGAGTTTATTCACATAAGTGTTTAGGTGACCTTTATCCCACAAACATGGTAAACTCACCTCGAATATACAAGTTCCCTCAAATATGGTTAGGTGACCTTTATCCCACAAAAGAGTTCCCAAGTGATTCGAGTGTTGTATAAAAGGATGGTGTTTGACTTGTTTTATAAAAAGGGATTTTGAGTTTTCAAAATTCTAGTTTAGAAAACTTTATGTACCATACATTTGCATGCATTCAAATCCTTGGTACTTTTGTGAAAATAAATTTTCAAGGT
Organism: Helianthus tuberosus; assembly: GCA_030545235.1. NCBI lineage: Eukaryota > Viridiplantae > Streptophyta > Magnoliopsida > Asterales > Asteraceae > Helianthus > Helianthus tuberosus. Next base: position 82,012,402 of record CM060428.1, on the reverse strand, counting down.
TCTTTTTAATAAAACCCATTTTATTATAAAATCATCAATTTTTAATAAAACCCTTTATTAACCATTTTAATGATTTTGTAAAGAACCAATTTTACGCTTATTGTTGATTATTAGTTTGTTAAGCATGCATATCCAAATATCATCAAAACAATATAAATAAGCAACCACACAAGCACAACTCACATATCATTAGGTGCATAACCATAGCCAACTATTTTGACCACACTTGTTAGCCGAAACAAGTGTGCCAAAAGGTCCTTCCTAAAGGGTTGAAAAATGACACAAGCGATGTGTCGTTGAACTCCCACTTGATCCCGCATCCAAATGCATCAAGTCTCCCTTTTGTGTTGTGATTTCTCCACTTTCTTTGAGCTTCCAAAATGTACTTTAATTCACCTCCAAACTCCTTTGGACTTCAAAAATGTGATTTGGTTATCGGGCTAAAATCCCGTTAAGAACTACGAAGTCCTTTATGCCCGAAATTGGCAAAAACCAAAACCGCATTTTTGTGTGCATCTTCTTTTACAAAAGGTATCCTAATACATTTTTCTAGTAAAATAAAATGCACCTAATCTATTTATTTACATACCAAATGAAATATAAATAAATTACATATCTTCTAATGGAAGAACAAAATAATAATTATTACAACCCATTGAAATAATAATAAAATGAATCACAACACAATCATTCAACACAAGGTCATGGCTAGGTCATATGCACCAAAATATATATCCACATATATATATATATATAAATTTCAAGAAGCAAAAAAAATGGTTTCCTTTTTACAACCTACAATTTTTCGGTCAAGAATGAAAAACCGAAAAATGTGGGTTTTTGTCCAAACAAAATAATCACCCAAATGAAATAATTTTTCAAGATTCATTTATGCATGTAGGAAATTAATCTTGAAAAAGAAAAAGGATAACCATATATAAAATTTCGGCCATGGGGTTTAACCAAACCCTAAACCCGAAAATTTCATATCCTATGAAGCATGCACTCATATAAGCGGCTCTGATACCACTGTTGAGTTTCTCACATGTTTATCAAAGTATTTTATCCATATAAAATAAAAACGCAGCGGAAAATTATTATTTAAAACATGTTACTTACAAAATATAAAACCCATTTTATATGTAAAACCCAATCCCGGATCCATATACGAACATGCATGCTATCAAATATTTAAACCACAACCATAGGGTGTTTAGAATACTACCTTCCATGGAGTAATGGATATGAAGAAGATGATGATGCTTCTTGAACGGTTGCCTTCAAGTGTAGAAGACCTCAAGCTTGTATACCCCAAGCCTTCCAACAAACACCTTATGTTTATCTAGGATTTCTACACTTATGAACTCACTAAAACCTCTCTTGAAACCAACTCTTGGAAACCTTCTTATGGCCGATTTTTAGAGAGAGAACAAAGGTGATTTTACACTTGAAATAACTTGTAAAATCAAAACCCTTGAAGCCCTACCCTTGGCCGAAATTATGAGAGTGTTTCTTGGAGTTTAGCACTTGGTTTGTTTCAACATAAGAGCCTCCTAAATCAGCCATAAGATGACCGAAAATTGAGAGCTTCTCTTGTGTTCTCTTCTCATTTTTTTGCCATAGAAAAACTTTATAAATGTTGAGAGAAATTGCCACCACTTTAGCCAAATCAAGTCCCTTCTTCCACATGCATTTGCATGCTTTCTCATTGGACCAAAAGTCTTCCCTAATCAAGATCCATGCATTTGCATGTTTTCTCATTGGCTTAAAATGTCTAGGGAAGAATACCCAATCAAATGCCATCTAACATGTAAGATGTGCATGTAAGTTGATTGGCCATTTTGTCTTGGGAAGGGGGGGGGGGGGGGGCGGCCTAGCTTATATTTTTATTAAAAAAAACAATTATTTTATAAAATTTAAGTCTTGTTTATTTTATACCTTTTATAAAATATAACATCATATGTTCACAAGACTTTATACAACTTTTTATCATGTTATTTAACCCATTAAATAACAAGATAAAATATTCTCTCAAAATAAATTATCCATATAATTTATTGGTTTGTCAAGTGCAATTATTTAGAAAACCAATTTCTAAATATTATAAGTGTTAATATTTATTTGTTTGATCACATCATAAATAAATATTATTGTAAGTGTTTGTCTAGCTTGTATTTGGGTATGACTCAACTTGGATCATAACGTACTAGCCACATCAATTTAATATGTGTCTTGGGCATACAGAGTCCAACAGAAATATCTTAAGGAAGGACACATCCCAAAGGATGAAAATCCTAAGGCCTTTAGAATGAAGGTATCACGATTCAATATTATAAATGATATTTTATAAAAGAAATCTCTTGCAGGACCATACCTGAGGTGCTTGGAGGATCCTGAAACTAAAGAAGTGCTTCAGGATATACATGAAGGGGATTGTGGTAACCACACTGGGGGCAGGTCATTATTCTCAAAAGTATTAAGAACAGGATACTATTGGCCGACGATGAAGAAAGATGCTCCAGAATATGCTCGAAGATGTGATGCATGTCAAAGGCACAGTAACATATTACATCAACCAGCTGAACCATTATATCCTATAGCTTCCCCTTGGCCATTCATGAAGTGGGGGATGGACATAGTAGGAAAATTGTAAAAAGCTCCAGGTAGGAAACGTCTTTATGCTGGCAATGACTGACTATTTTTCTAAATGGGTTGAAGCTGAAGCATTTGTTCAAGTTAGAGACCAAGAAGTAGTATCCTTCAACAAAAGGAATATCCTGACCAGGTTTGGAGTACCGGCCTAGATTATTTGTGACAATGGATCTTAGTTTATAAGTAAGAGGACTACTGACTTTTGCAAGAGTTGGGGAATCAAAATGATCACATCTACTCTAGTACATCCTCAAGAAAATGGACAAGCAGAATCCTCAAACAAGATAATTGTCAACAACTTGAAGAAGAGACTAGGAGCTAAGAAAGGAAGATGGGCAGAAGAATTACCCTTTGTTTTATGGGCTGATAGAACAAAAATAAAGAGTGCAACTGGCCAAACTCCATTCTCCTTAGTATTTGGAGCGGAAGCAGTAATCTCAACAGAAATGGTGATACCTACAGCAAGATCTAACCTCCGGGATCCTGAGCAGAATCTTGAAGCTTTGTGCCAAGAATTGGATATTGTGGATGAGACAAGAGATGCAGCAAAGCTAAGGATGGCAGCATATCAACAGAGGATATCCAGAGCATATAACAAGAATATAAGGACTAGAAGGTTTCAAGTTGGGGATTGGGTGTTAAGAAAGGCTTTTCAAAATACTACTAATCCTGCCGATGGAAAGTTAGCTCCAAAGTAGGAAGGACCATATGAGGTTGAATCAGAATCTGGGAAAGGAGCATACCGACTCAAGAATATGGAGGGGGATATGCTACCAAGATCCTGGAATGCTATACACCTAAAGCTCTATTTCAAGTGAGTTTAGAATTTCATTTCTAACTCAGGATGGTATGAATTCTAAATCTTTTGATACATTAGATATTATTTATTCTTTTGAACCCAATACTGACTTAAGCATCGGAGGGGTGTTAGCCAGGCTAACACCCACCTTAGTTTACAATTGTTTTGAAGTATATGATTCGGGATATAGCTCCAGGATACATGCTCAGGATATTTCGAAAGATTAGAGGATTGGCCCCCTCTCTCACGTTTAAGGGATACTGATTCCTTCACAGGTTTAAAGGTATTCACCTTTCTTACGAATTGGGTTTAAACACCCCGCCTGGAGCGCAAGTTATCCAGGGATAATTCAAGGTAGCGGGACCAGTTCATGTAAAAGTGGCTGACAATTTCGTTACTATTGGCTATATCCTGGATCCTCAAGGTATATGAGGATTGATCACCCTCTCTCACGAAAGGGTATTTTCATACTCTCTAAGGTTTAAAGGTTTTCACCTTTCTAAGTCTTAGAGTTTATACACTCCCGCCTGTAGCGCATGAAAATCAGGGTTTATCCCCAGGATATTAAGGGTTTATCCCCAGGATATTGAGGGTTCATCCGAGGATATTCAGAAAAACTAAAGTATGACTTTGTTTGCATTCCTAAGTCTTCAAATATGCTGAACACAGGGGATATACACCATACAATTCAAAGGATGGGTTCGAGTTTCAAAATGTACACTGGGGACATTCCTAAGATGGAAGATTGGAATTGACTCTCTAAGAGTCTTTGGTATGATCTCTCCTTTTTTTTTATTTAGATAACTTAAGTTTTCTAAGTTATGTGGCAGTATCCTGACCAGGATATCTCTCAGGATATGTTCCCAAAATGTTCCCAAGAATGTTCAAAGAAAACTATTTTCAGAATAAAATTTATGCACTAAAAATATAACAACAAATATAAGGTCATAAGAAAGTTATATTATTAACGTGGCAAAAGTTTGTGCTCTTGGTTTCATCTCAAACTGAGATCCATCCACCAAAAGCACAATAAGTTCCTAGTTATATTTACATAACAGTTGAAGGTTTCATCTCAAACCGAGACCCATCCACCTCCAACTATTATATTGTTCAAAAAGCATGTAGGAAATATAAATTGTTCAAGTGCAGGAAAACTAAAATGCAGGAAAAGTAAATTGTTTTAGGGATTACAAACCAACATTCAAATTTAAAAAGTGGGCTCCGGCCTAGGCATCAACATCCATCATCGCCCACTTGAATGCCCTCACACAGCGGCATCTTCACCAGCCTTCTCCGTCTTCTCAGCTTCAGCCTCCTGAGCAGCATCCTCGCCAGCATCCTCTCCAGCATCCTTCTTTTCTCCAGCCTTGTCCACTACCTCTGCTGACTTAGAGGATTCACCAGCCCCAGCAGGATACGACACAGCTTTGCCTCCAAGCTCCTTCAGCTTTGCCACCCAGGAATCAACCAGCCAGGATGGGCACTCAAGACCTGTCTCCTTGGCCTCAAAAGCCATGTTGATGCGAGCTTGTAGCAGAGAGACAACAGCTGAACTTTTGATCCCTTCCCGGAAGGAGACCATGGCCTGCTCATGCTCCACTTGGACGGCTGCCAGCTTTATTTCAGCATCCTGAGTGACCTTTTTCAGCTTATCCTCATAGTGCCGGCTCTTGGCTTCAGCAATGGTGCCCTGATCAGCAACAATGGTCTCAAGCTGCTTGATCCTAGCTTCTTGAAATTTGGCTGTACTGCATGTCACACCCCCAAAATCCACCATGCGGAGTATCACCGCTTGGAGGCGTGACGTGACCAGGATCGAGCCACCAATCATATTGAACAACTCAATTAAGTAAATAAAACCAAACATAATACGATTGGTGACCAAAACTAGTTAACCTTGTTTGGTTTAAACAGCGGAAGCATAAACGTGAGTTCAAAAGCTTAAGTCCATAGTTCATAAGTTAAAGTTTCAAAACGCAAGTTTAGTAAGTTCATAAGGATTTAAACGTTAAGCACGGAACATAACAGTCCGTACACCACAACGACTCCTTCCCCGTGCAAGCTCCAAGCATTTAGCGACCTGTAAGGCATGTAACAACGAGTCAGCAACAAAGTTGAGTGAGTTCACGTTTGGTTGTTTAGTTAATGAGTTCGTATCAGGAATCGGAAGTTCGTTTCATAACCAAGTATTACCCATTATTCTTGATTCCCAAACCTTTACGATATTTAGTGGGGGCTTCCCATTATGTATGTTACTAGACTAGGCGTATCCATAAGTGTCCTTCCCAATCCGAGGACGGTGTTAAGTATGAGTGTACGTAGGTTTTACGTACGTGCCCTTCTCATCCGAGGACAGTAGTGAGTGTGAGTGTACGTAGGTTTTACGTACGTGCCCTTCTCATCCGAGGACAGTAGTAAGTGTGAGTGTACGTAGGTTTTACGTACGTGCCCTTCCCAATCCGAGGACAGTAGTAAGTAGTCTAGTAGTGTTGGTAATATAAATAGAATGATAGTACGAGTAGTTATTCAATCCCATTCCCAACCACCGGGAATCCCATGCCTTAGTAAGGGTGTGAACTCACCTGAATATTCCTGTGCAAAGCTAGCTATATACGACTTTGTGGTGTCGTTTCCAAGACGAGACTCTCTAGCATGCATTCTACAATATTCCTAACACGGAATATCTAATAAGTTTTTAAATAATCGTAGTAACTAAACTACGTGTCACCGAGCTCTACCGAATCGCTAACTGTACGATTTGACGGTTTGTTATTAACTTAACAGAAGCGAAGAAGTTATACTTGTTAGCTCGTTTTAAGAAGTCGTATGTTGATATAAAGGAATATTCGTATATAATAAACTTGCATATATATATCGTGTCTTGTACGAAAGTTATCAAAATAAGTGTATATACCGTTTAGGCGTTCGAAATAAATATACAGTTATATTTATTTTATAAGAACTTCATCGAGTCGTTGAATAGATAAATTGTATCTATTTTGCAAAAGAATTTGCGTTGTACGATATTCGAAATAAATATGTAAACTATATTTATTTTGTAAAACGAATACGAGTTGTTTGACGCTTGAAATAAATATATAAAATATATTTATTTTTTAAAGAATTGTCGTTTCCGTATGCTTGTAAAGTGTCGTCGAAAATATTATACACTTGTATATAAAGTGTCTTTATATTAAAAACGTGTTTCGTTTTACGGATTTTCTCGAAAAACGGGCAGAGTTTCCTTTGTATTTGGATGCCCCGACAACACAAGTTGTCGCTTTATTTTCAAAAATTCAACACAAATTTAATCAAGATTCAACTATGTGCAAACTTGTCAAATATATATATAACGAATGTAATTTATAATTAGTCGGTTTCGAGAGCTCGTTATCACGTGATACGTTAAAAGTATAAAACACGAAATAGTAATGCCGTTAAAATCTTTACCACTTCTTCGAGTCGAAAGTCGAGCTGACCGAGTCAACTCGCTGAGTTGACTGAGTTTGACCGAGTTTGACTGAGTTGACTTGGTTTGACCGAGTCAACTGAAACCGAAACTGAGCCGTCTGAACGAACCGCTTGACCCGAACCGAACCATCTGAGCTGACTCACTGCTGTTGACCGAGTTGACTCGGTTGAGTTGACCGAGTCAACTTGCTGAGTTAACCGGGTCAACTGAGTTGACTCGCTGAGTTGACTGAATCGTATACAAAACTGACCCGAACCTTCCTGTTGACTGAGCCGGATGAGCTGAACCAAAACTCGAACCCGCTGACCCGGAACCCGAACCGAAGCAGCTTGACTGCTTTGACTGTGTTGACCTGCTGTTGACCCGAGTTGACTCGGGTGTTGACCGAGTCAACCGGGTTTGACCCGAATATTACCACCGCTGTCGTGGCTCCGCCGTCGTTGGCGAATGTGATGTCGGTCAGAGGTAAGGACCGCCGCCGGAGCCACCGTCGTTGCCGCCATCGCTGTGAAACCCGACGGACCAAGGCAAGGACCACCGGTCCGACACAGGGACCGCTGGTCCGAGACGCCACCGCCGCTCACCATCACCACCACCGGTTCCCTCTCTCTCCTCTCGGTCTCTCTCTCCGCCTTTCCGTGCCGTCGACGCCATCGCACCACCACCGGACTGTGGTGGTGGTGGTCGGTTCTGTTAATCGAAAAGGGGGGGGGGGTCTCGGCTTGTGTAACAGGAGGAAAGGGAGTGGAGGAGACTAGTGGGTGAGTGTGTGTTGGTTTGTCTGTGTATACCAGAGAGAGAGAGCTGGATGGATGGGTTTTTATAATCATTCAAATGGTTATTAACCAATGTAATTTACTTTTATTCCGTGATTTAAGATCTAAAGATATCTCAATAAGATTTTGTACAGATTTCCTAATATTTTTAGAGATCTGAAAAGATTTGTTAAGATTCGTCAAGATCTTATATTATGGGTAGGTTTAGGCTTGTGTGTTTTGGGCTTGGGCCCAAGGCCCACAAGCCCATCTCAAGTGTAAGTGGCCCGTAATTCCTACGAGACCCGATATCGCAATCCAAACTTCATATGTATAAAAATATTCGTGTAACATCCATATTTGTTGGTGTCGTCAGTATTTCGTACGGTTTCAGTTCGTTATCGTTTATCGTTTAGCAGGTTCTCTGTGGACCGTTATGCGCGTACTGTAAAGTCGATCAGGCGTTCCTAGGCACTCCAAAGACCTAATTAAGTTTATTCGTGTTGTAAACACTATTTATTGTCGCGTTAATCGCCTGTTAATCACGTAATTAAGGGCGTAAATTACCGGTTGTCACATTCTCCCCCTGTTAATAAAATTTCGTCCCGAAATTTAGCGCGTGGTTACTGAGGAAGCTAGTTAAGTTGCGTTGTTTTCCTGATTTTCCTAGGGTGTCACATCATTCCCCCGTTGATTTGGAATTTCGTCCCGAAATTCTGCAGTAGCTTCAGCCTCAGTAGTGGTTGCGTTTTTCTTAAACAGTTGGGGATACTTGAGTTTCATTTGGTCTTCTCGTTCCCAGGTATACTCTGGGCCACGACGAGCATTCCAACGAACTCGGACCAGAGGTATCCTGGTATGCTTGAGGATCTTAACGTCTCGATCCGTAATCTCTACTGGTTCCTCGACGAATCGCAGCTGGTCGTCGATTGTGAGTTCCTTAAGAGGAACTATGAGGGTCTCATCTGACAGACACTTCTTCAGATTTGACACATGGAAGACATTGTGAACTCCGCTGAGTTCTTCAGGTAGATTCAACCTGTAGGCGACCTTGCCAATTTTCTCGGTGACTTCGAATGGTCCGACATAACGCGGATTGAGTTTGCCTCGTTTGCCAAAGCGGACTACACCTTTCCAAGGTGAGACTTTGAGTAGCACTCGATCCCCAACCTGGAGCTCGAGTGGTTTTCTTCCCTTATCAGCATAGCTTTTCTGACGGTCACGAGCTGCCGCCATTCGCTGTCGTATCTGAGCAATTTTCTCGGTGGTGTCTACCACAAGTTCTGGGCCAGTGATTTGGCTGTCACCAACTTCTGCCCAACAGAGAGGTGATCGGCATTTGCGTCCGTATAATGCCTCAAACGGAGCGGCTTGGATGCTGGTGTGGTAGTTGTTGTTATACGAAAACTCCACTAGCGGGAGGTGCCTTTCCCAGCCCTTACCAAAATCGATTACACATGCCCTAAGCATGTCTTCAAGGGTTTGGATGGTGCGTTCAGATTGTCCATCCGTCTGCGGGTGATAAGCGGTGCTCATATCTAAACGTGAGCCAAAGGACTTGTGCATTACTTGCCACAGTTCAGAAGTAAAACGTGCGTCACGATCAGATATAATAGAGGTTGGCACTCCGTGCTTCGATACCACTTCCTTTAGGTAAATGTCTGCAAGAGTAGAAAACTTATCCGTTTCTTTGATAGCCAGAAAATGTGCAGACTTGGTTAGCCGATCTACGATCACCCAAATGGTATCGTTTCCGCGTTGAGATCTGGGCAGGCCGGTAACGAAATCCATGGAAATTTGCTCCCATTTCCATTTCGGGATCTCCGGTTGTTGAAGTAGGCCTGATGGTTTCTGATATTCAGACTTGACTCTCGCACAAGTCAAGCACTTGCTGACGTAGGTTGCTATGTGGGCTTTCATGCCAGGCCACCAATACGTAGTCTTGAGGTCGTGGTACATTTTATCCGAACCAGGATGTACCGAATAACGAGACTTGTGCGCTTCGTCCATCACAAGCTCGCGTAAGTTTCCATAAAATGGAACCCAGATGCGTCCGTTAACATAGTAGGCACCGTCTTCCTTTTGTTCTAGCCGCTGCCTCGATCCTCGTAGGGACTCAGCCCTGATGTTCTCTGCTTTCAATGCTTCGACCTGGGCATCTCGAATCTGAGCAGGAAGGTTAGACTGGATGGTAAGCTGTAAAGCACGTACACGCTTAGGTAAAGTATCCTTTCGACTGAGGGCGTCAGCCACAACATTGGCTTTGCCCGGATGATACTTGATAGCGCATTCGTAATCGTTCAAGAGTTCGACCCATCGACGTTGTCGCATGTTTAACTCCTTTTGCTTGAAGATATGCTCGAGACTCCTGTGGTCGGTGTAAATGGTGCACTTTGTACCGTACAGGTAATGTCTCCATATCTTTAGCGCAAAAATAACTGCTCCCAGCTCCAGATCGTGAGTAGTGTAATTCCTTTCGTGAACCTTAAGTTGGCGTGATGCGTAGGCAATAACCTTGTCACGTTGCATCAACACACAACCAAGTCCTTGGATGGAAGCGTCGCAATAAACCACAAAATCATCTGTGCCTTCAGGCAATGAGAGGATAGGCGCGCTACAAAGTCTGTCTTTCAAGTGCTGAAAAGCGGACTCCTGTGCATCACCCCAACGATAGGCGACACCCTTCTGAGTCAGTGAAGTGAGAGGTTGCGCAATCTTGGAGAAGTCTTTGATAAACCTTCTGTAATATCCTGCCAAACCCAAGAATTGGCGGATTTCTGTTGGTGTGCGGGGTGCAGGCCAGTTCTTGATTGAGTCAACCTTGGATGGATCAACATGAATCCCATCCTTGTTTACCACATGGCCTAGAAAGTGGACTTCGCGAAGCCAGAAGTCACATTTCAAAAACTTGGCATACAACTGCTCCTTTCGAAGAAGTTCAAGCATAAGTCGCAGATGCTGCTCGTGTTCCTCCTGACTCTTAGAATAGATCAGGATATCGTCGATGAACACAATAACGAACTTATCCAGGTAAGGTTTGCATACTTGGTTCATGAGATCCATGAAGACTGCTGGTGCATTCGCTAATCCGAAAGGCATAACCAGAAACTCGTAATGGCCGTAGCGAGTTCTGAATGCTGTTTTGGAGACGTCTTCCTCTCGGACTCTCAGCTGATGGTATCCCGATCTCAAATCAATCTTAGAGTAATAGCTCGACCCTTGCAGCTGGTCGAATAAGTCATCAATGCGTGGAAGAGGATAACGATTCTTCACAGTCACCTTGTTAAGTTCGCGATAGTCAATACACATCCTGAAGGTACCGTCTTTCTTCTTCACGAACAAGACTGGAGCTCCCCAGGGCGAAGAGCTAGGACGTATAAAACCCTTTTCCAAGAGTTCTTGTAGTTGCATAGACAGTTCTTCGAGTTCTGATGGAGTTAGACGATAAGGTGCTCGAGCTACTGGCGCTGCTCCAGGAGCTAGCTCGATTTGAAACTCGACTTGTCGATGAGGCGGAAGACCATGTAATTCCTCAGGAAATACCTCGGAAAAATGGCGCACTATAGGTAGGTCTTCTATCTTCCTTTCTTCCGAGGATGTATCAGAAACGAGAGCTAGGATAGCGGTATGGCCCTTTCGCAAACACTTCTGGGCCTTGAGGAAAGAGATGATGCCTACGACTGCACCACTCTTGTCGCCATGAATCACGAGGGGTTCTTCACCAGAACGAGGGATGCGGACAATCTTCTCGTTGCAAGGAATTTCCGCTTGCTGATGAGATAACCAATCCATCCAATCACAACGTCGTTCACCGATAGGAGTGTTACATTGATATGGATGGAACAATAAGAACTAGCGGAAGAAGGATGATTGTAGTACAGGTTCCAAAGAAAAGACATCGAAAACGTGTTCAAGAGATTATGATCGTATCAACAATACATCACCATTCTCAAGGTTTCGATGAGGGGTCACCAATGATCGGGAGTCGAGCCTTCCAACTTTTCAGAGGGTGTTCATTTCGGTGCCTCAGCATGGAGAAGTGAGAACGTAATGTCACTGTGGTAAGAGAGTGATGGTTTGGTCTAAGCCAATGGTAGAAATTGGACATATCATTAATCAACAATCATGTGTCGGTGCAAAAGCTAGCGCAAGGATTCTGCCTATTAAAGAAGACTATCATGGAATTTAAAATACGACTCTCGTAGTGTAGGAGGGGTAAGGTAGACGTATAGATCATCGTGTTCGCCTGTAGGTTGTGTGATCCATAACTCCGTCCTCGAATGTCCTGAAGACAATCCCATCAGTAAAGGCATCCATTCGCTAGGTTGGGTTTACGAAGGGGTAAATCAAATAGAGTAAGCATTAACCATCCAATAAGGTAATGGGGGAAATCAGGCGATCGGTGGGAATAGTGGTGTGGTTGTTGGCGTTTCGTTAAATCAATTGCCAATCGAAGAAACAGGGAATCAATGAGGTTCATGCGAAGAATCGAGCGAAAACAGGGGTCCACCAATAACGGAAGAATTCGACCAAGTAATCTGTTGCTTAGAAGCAATTCTAGTAGTGAGGTGTGGCGGCATGACACAAAAAAAGGAAGTTCGTTGCGTCACGATTCATGGAAGTATATCACTTGTCCAAAATAGAGTTTGGTTGGTAGGGTTGCGAGTTGCAAAACGACAAACGCGTGTAACTGTGGCTGCTTCGTTCCTGGTAACGACGACCAGTGGAGATGATGAGGTCCGTCAAAAGGGGATGCGTGGGTATAGTTCTCCAAAACCCGAGTTCGTTTGAGCCAGGTCTGGTCTTCGTGAATGTTGAAGTACAAACCGAATGTACGGAGGGTCAGATGGTGACGCCATGTCGAGTTAAGCGTGTAAATAGATAGAATGCATAAACATTTGTTGTAGCGGGGTGACGAGAAATTAGAATAGAATTTGACCACCATTTGTCAACTTTCAAGTAAACAATTGCATATCATAAAGAATGCAGTAGGGCTAATAGACAACATGCTACTACCCTAAATAAACACACCATAAACACCATACCGGACAAAAGTAATCTAGCAAGTAAGAAATATAAACTTAAATCATACCACTTATGGTGTCGAGTCTTGCACGTGGAGCGAAGCGTCGTTGTGGATCGTTGAGCACTGTACAGGTTATAGTCTGGTTTTAATGAAAACTTTTCCCTTATTAAAACCAAGTTCTCTATAACCAATGGCTCTGATACCAATCTGTCACACCCCCAAAATCCACCATGCGGAGTATCACCGCTTGGAGGCGTGACGTGACCAGGATCGAGCCACCAATCATATTGAACAACTCAATTAAGTAAATAAAACCAAACATAATACGATTGGTGACCAAAACTAGTTAACCTTGTTTGGTTTAAACAGCGGAAGCATAAACGTGAGTTCAAAAGCTTAAGTCCATAGTTCATAAGTTAAAGTTTCAAAACGCAAGTTTAGTAAGTTCATAAGGATTTAAACGTTAAGCACGGAACATAACAGTCCGTACACCACAACGACTCCTTCCCCGTGCAAGCTCCAAGCATTTAGCGACCTGTAAGGCATGTAACAACGAGTCAACAACAAAGTTGAGTGAGTTCACGTTTGGTTGTTTAGTTAATGAGTTCGTATCAGGAATCGGAAGTTCGTTTCATAACCAAGTATTACCCATTATTCTTGATTCCCAAACCTTTACGATATTTAGTGGGGGCTTCCCATTATGTATGTTACTAGACTAGGCGTATCCATAAGTGTCCTTCCCAATCCGAGGACGGTGTTAAGTATGAGTGTACGTAGGTTTTACGTACGTGCCCTTCTCATCCGAGGACAGTAGTGAGTGTGAGTGTACGTAGGTTTTACGTACGTGCCCTTCTCATCCGAGGACAGTAGTAAGTGTGAGTGTACGTAGGTTTTACGTACGTGCCCTTCCCAATCCGAGGACAGTAGTAAGTAGTCTAGTAGTGTTGGTAATATAAATAGAATGATAGTACGAGTAGTTATTCAATCCCATTCCCAACCACCGGGAATCCCATGCCTTAGTAAGGGTGTGAACTCACCTGAATATTCCTGTGCAAAGCTAGCTATATACGACTTTGTGGTGTCGTTTCCAAGACGAGACTCTCTAGCATGCATTCTACAATATTCCTAACACGGAATATCTAATAAGTTTTTAAATAATCGTAGTAACTAAACTACGTGTCACCGAGCTCTACCGAATCGCTAACTGTACGATTTGACGGTTTGTTATTAACTTAACAGAAGCGAAGAAGTTATACTTGTTAGCTCGTTTTAAGAAGTCGTATGTTGATATAAAGGAATATTCGTATATAATAAACTTGCATATATATATCGTGTCTTGTACGAAAGTTATCAAAATAAGTGTATATACCGTTTAGGCGTTCGAAATAAATATACAGTTATATTTATTTTATAAGAACTTCATCGAGTCGTTGAATAGATAAATTGTATCTATTTTGCAAAAGAATTTGCGTTGTACGATATTCGAAATAAATATGTAAACTATATTTATTTTGTAAAACGAATACGAGTTGTTTGACGCTTGAAATAAATATATAAAATATATTTATTTTTTAAAGAATTGTCGTTTCCGTATGCTTGTAAAGTGTCGTCGAAAATATTATACACTTGTATATAAAGTGTCTTTATATTAAAAACGTGTTTCGTTTTACGGATTTTCTCGAAAAACGGGCAGAGTTTCCTTTGTATTTGGATGCCCCGACAACACAAGTTGTCGCTTTATTTTCAAAAATTCAACACAAATTTAATCAAGATTCAACTATGTGCAAACTTGTCAAATATATATATAACGAATGTAATTTATAATTAGTCGGTTTCGAGAGCTCGTTATCACGTGATACGTTAAAAGTATAAAACACGAAATAGTAATGCCGTTAAAATCTTTACCACTTCTTCGAGTCGAAAGTCGAGCTGACCGAGTCAACTCGCTGAGTTGACTGAGTTTGACCGAGTTTGACTGAGTTGACTTGGTTTGACCGAGTCAACTGAAACCGAAACTGAGCCGTCTGAACGAACCGCTTGACCCGAACCGAACCATCTGAGCTGACTCACTGCTGTTGACCGAGTTGACTCGGTTGAGTTGACCGAGTCAACTTGCTGAGTTAACCGGGTCAACTGAGTTGACTCGCTGAGTTGACTGAATCGTATACAAAACTGACCCGAACCTTCCTGTTGACTGAGCCGGATGAGCTGAACCAAAACTCGAACCCGCTGACCCGGAACCCGAACCGAAGCAGCTTGACTGCTTTGACTGTGTTGACCTGCTGTTGACCCGAGTTGACTCGGGTGTTGACCGAGTCAACCGGGTTTGACCCGAATATTACCACCGCTGTCGTGGCTCCGCCGTCGTTGGCGAATGTGATGTCGGTCAGAGGTAAGGACCGCCGCCGGAGCCACCGTCGTTGCCGCCATCGCTGTGAAACCCGACGGACCAAGGCAAGGACCACCGGTCCGACACAGGGACCGCTGGTCCGAGACGCCACCGCCGCTCACCATCACCACCACCGGTTCCCTCTCTCTCCTCTCGGTCTCTCTCTCCGCCTTTCCGTGCCGTCGACGCCATCGCACCACCACCGGACTGTGGTGGTGGTGGTCGGTTCTGTTAATCGAAAAGGGGGGGGGGGGTCTCGGCTTGTGTAACAGGAGGAAAGGGAGTGGAGGAGACTAGTGGGTGAGTGTGTGTTGGTTTGTCTGTGTATACCAGAGAGAGAGAGCTGGATGGATGGGTTTTTATAATCATTCAAATGGTTATTAACCAATGTAATTTACTTTTATTCCGTGATTTAAGATCTAAAGATATCTCAATAAGATTTTGTACAGATTTCCTAATATTTTTAGAGATCTGAAAAGATTTGTTAAGATTCGTCAAGATCTTATATTATGGGTAGGTTTAGGCTTGTGTGTTTTGGGCTTGGGCCCAAGGCCCACAAGCCCATCTCAAGTGTAAGTGGCCCGTAATTCCTACGAGACCCGATATCGCAATCCAAACTTCATATGTATAAAAATATTCGTGTAACATCCATATTTGTTGGTGTCGTCAGTATTTCGTACGGTTTCAGTTCGTTATCGTTTATCGTTTAGCAGGTTCTCTGTGGACCGTTATGCGCGTACTGTAAAGTCGATCAGGCGTTCCTAGGCACTCCAAAGACCTAATTAAGTTTATTCATGTTGTAAACACTATTTATTGTCGCGTTAATCGCCTGTTAATCACGTAATTAAGGGCGTAAATTACCGGTTGTCACACTGCAGGCATTGGTGTAGAGGTGGAGTAGATGCTGGAGACCCTGCAAATCAAAATTCAGGTATGAATTAAAATTTACTAACCAGGATATTCTGTCAGGATATTCTGTCAGGATATTCTACCAGGATATGTACGCAGGATATAGTAACAGGATACTACCTTGTTAAGGAAGGACGTCATCGGCTCCAAGGAGTCAGTAAAGATGAGTTCTTCATAAGAGAACCCTTCGGAACCTGGAGTGCTGACCTCGGAACCCTTCCACTTCTTGGAAGTAGAAGCCCTGGTTCTTTGGGTGGGCTTAGAAGCTAGAACTGGTTTGGAGCTGGTGGTGGCAGGAGTTTCCTTCTTGACATTAACCGGAGTAGGGTAGCTATCAAGCTCATCAAGGTCTAGGAGGATTGGAACTTTGCTGGAATCTGCATACAGGGAGTAAACTTAAAACTCTTTCCTAAACATATCAGATAAAGACATATATGCAGAATATTGTGCAGGATCCTTACCAGACATGTTTGAACTAGAGGGTTGACTTGAAGATGCTGGAAGTGGATTAAAACTCCTTTCAACTTCTGGAAGAAGTCTGATGGTATCGATTCTCTTCTTTGAGTCAGCTAAAGGAGGTGCAAGCTTTCTGAAATCAACTGTATACAAGAAAGAAAAAGAAAATCAGTACAGGATATAAGACAGGATCATCCTTAAACCCTAAATCCTACCCTTTCTCAACCACTTCACCGGATAATTCGCTCCACTAGGGATTGAATCTCTTTTTACAAAGAAAAACTTGGATTTCCATTCCTCTTCGTTCCTGGTGGCTCGGAGTATCAGTGGATCGCTGGAAGTGGAATAAAACAAGAATCGGCAAGAGCCGTGGCATCTAAGACGGTATGCTAGGGGAAGGTCGTGAACAGAAAGATTAGGAATGTGCTTGTTCTTGATTTGATCAAGAACAAACAGAACTCGCCAAAGCATTGGCATTGTTTGACTGAAACAGATTTTCGTGATGTTTAAGAACTCGGTGATGAAGTCAGGAAATGGAAATTGCAACCCTAAGGTAAAGGGAAAAGCGTTAAAACACAACCACTCATCGGAAACCATGTCCGACCGGATTTCCCGATCGAACGGCCGGAACACCGTCCCTTTCGGAAAGATGCCGGAGGTTTTGAGAGCCGACAAGTGAGCACTGTCAAAGGAGCATATTTCTTTCTCCGGATCTTGGAGAATATTCTGGTGGATAAATGAAGGAGCGGAGTCACCGGAGCTAGATCTGGTTTGCCTCGTCATATGGTTACCGGAATGTTGTGCAGAATAAAGGATAAAGAAGATGGAAATTAGAGAGAAGATTTTGCCTTTTACTCTTTGGTGAGGGTTAAATGAAGATAAGGATGAGAAGTTATACGGAAGTAATGAGTAAATATAGGCTGCACGGTTACAAGTAGTCACATCAAGGTCTTATCTCTTAATTGCCTCGTTTATCATGAAACAATGTAACCGTTAGGACTCAGGATCCTTAACGGTAACATTCTTGGGGACAATTGTTATGGGTGAAATTCTGAGCCCATATCTTGGATAATATCTTAAATTATATCTTGATTATATGATAAATGTTCATGCCCGGGATGCTGACTCAGGATATTGGTAACATCCTGATATGGTATCCTGAGGATCACTAACGGATTATGTGCAGGAGTACGAGTCCAAGCTTGCAACGTTCATGAAGACCATTTCCCCTGAAGACTCGGTCCAAGTGGTTCGAAGAAAGACGTTTAGGCCGATTTACTTGGTATCCAACGTTAACTAAAGAATATTCGATGGCATCCCCCATTTATAGGAGATTTTGTTTTCATTTCTTAGCTATAAATAGATGTGTTTTGGTCAAAAATTACCGAAACAATTAAGTGATCAAATTAGTTAAGTGAGGTAGTGTGCTAAAAATGTGTGTTGAAAATATGCTAATTAAGTTGTTTGCAAAAACAGTTTTCAGGATACGGCTCAGGATATTGAGCTGTATCTACGATCAAACAATGAGTGAAAATGTAAAGGGTGACACAGGATGTACGAGGAAAGCCCTTGATCAATCTAGATCGCCGGCACAAAACCTCGGGAGCTGACAATCGCAGCTGCCTTGTTCTTCTTATTGCTTCAAATGTCAGGATACAGTGCGGGATATGATGCGGATCGACTAAGTGTTACAATGTAATTTGAATACAAGTGTAAGTGTGTAGTGATTGTTTGCAGTTAGAGAGAAAGAGTGTGCGAAAGATTGTGTCCCTAATCTGATCTGATCAATCCTTTTTATAGTAAAAGGAAACCAACTAACTATCCTACTATTCCGGGATTCGGAGAATATTCCATATGTGGACGTTTTAGTCCACGTCTTCCGGCTTCAACGTCCATAATCCAACTAATTTGCCCGGGTCTTGAGGAGAAGAAGTCCTCTTGAACGTTAGAGACTTGTTCCAATAATCTGCATGTGAGTTAATTAGTTATTACCAGGATATCATATCAAGATGTTACCAATATCCTGATACAGCATCCTGGTCACAATAAAACAAACAAAGTCAGCATATCGGCCAGGATATATATAGCAGAAAATCACCCATAACAATTGTCCCCAAAATATATATGTTGGTATACCAATTCCAACGGATATATTTTAAATCTTATCCCTCAAATCAAGGTTATTAAATTGAAACGACGGTTGATGTGACTTTGTCCAACTTCCAACGCGATATTTACTCTTTGCCCCTATGTTCAGCCTCTATTTAGCCGACTTATTCCGCATCATTATCATCATATTTCAAGCCATTTCTCAGGTACTTTCCTTCTCTCTTCTTTTCCTCTGTTTTTCTTCATCGAAATCTTTCATGGCCAGTAGAACGAGATCACATACAGGCGACTCAATCCCATCCTTCGAAGCCCAAAACCTTCTTAAGGAACCCGAAAAAGAAGTTTGTTCGTTCGACAATGCTGACATTGCTGCCCTGCAAGCTTCCGGTGCCTTCCCTGTTGGTACAATCATTCGCCCTTTCGACAGAGAATTCCGATCGGATTTTTCTTCCAACGAATGGGTCTGCTTCTTGGCTTACCCTTTCTCTATTGGACTCCGATACCCCTTTCCGGCTTTTATATCCCGTTTCTTTGAGCTTACCGGTCTTAGTTATGCCCAAACCATGCCTATGGTTTGGCGGGTGCTAGTGACCTTGGACCGAATCAGATCCTGTTTTACTCCCGATCTCTGTATTGAAGATCTCCCGATGGCCTATCGCCTTCGTTCTCACGGCAACAGTCGTTTTCTCCTTTTCTCAACCTCCAAAAATCCTCTTATCACTAAAGCCACGAAAAATGAGGAGAAATGGCAACAAAAGTTCTTTTTTGTAAAAAGGGATTCTATTACTGGAGGTTTTGACCTTCCGGTGAAGTGGTTAACTTCTGGTAGGATTTAGGTTATTAGGAGTATCCCCAATCGTATCCTGAAGTTACATCTTGAACTGACATCGTTATCTTTTGTGCAGCAAATTTCAAAGAACTAGCTCCTCCAAGCGCTGAATCAGAACAGAGGATCAAAAGCATTTACCAACTCCCAAAAAGTGAGAGAACTTTTTCCCTGTCATTTGCAAGCTCAAGCCAGAGATCTAGCTCCGACATGTCTGGTAAGTATATCAGTACAAAACGAATGTATAAGTTTAAAAATACTCAAGAGTTAAATGTTTCTTCCCTTCATGCAGCACCAGTTAAAGCTCCAGAGGTCTTTGATCTCGATGAATTGGAAAACTATCCCGCTCCCCTTTCGGTGAATAAGGAACCAAGCCCCAAAGCCATCATGTCTTCCAAGCCTAGTGGTTCGAAAGCTATTGCTACTCCCAAGCCTCCCCCAGCCACCAGGACTCGCGCGGCTAGTGCCCGAAAGAGGAAGGAAACGGATTCCCCAGCTACCTTCGAGACTTTTCCTTACGAGAACCATGGATTTAATGAAGCCAGTGGGTTCATGACTTCATTCCTTAATCAGGTAAAAACTCCCATCCGATATCCTGTACATATATGTTAACCATTATCCTGAACATCCTACATATGTTAATACCCATACTTTTGATTTCAGGGCCTGGAACGTCTCATGCACTTGTATGAAGAGGCCTGTGGTCTCAACAAAATGTTGGAGGCCAAACTCAAGAAAGCCGAAGTTACCATCGCTGACCAAGGGATGATCGCCGCTGCCCAGTCTCAGCACTACGAAGACAAACTCAAGGCGATGACCCAAGAGCACCAAGCTTTCATCCACAAAGTCAATGAGGACGCCCAAGCTAAGCTGGATGCTGCTCTTCTCCAATACCAGCAGGATATGAGTTCCTATCGGGATGGCCTCAAAGGATCTGTTGTAATTTCCCTTCTCCAAGCCAGGTTAAGGACGACCTATGAGGCCAAAGCCTTGGGCTTTGAATGCCCCTCCTGGAACATCAAGGCTTGGGAAGCGAAATTAAAGGATCTTGGAGGCAATCCTATGGAACAACCTGCAAAGCATGCTGGTGAGGAGCCTTCTAAGGCGGCAGAGGAGGTGGCCGATGCTGGTGGTGATGCTGAGAAGAATCCCGAGGGTGATGCTGGTGCAGACGCTGGGGAAGACGTTGCTGGTCAAGAAGGTGCTGCTCCTTAAGCAGCGAAGTGGGCGATGATGGATATACATGCCAAGGCCAGAGCCCACTTTTTTAGATTTGATGGTTGTGGTTGTCTGAACAATTTACTTTTCTTGTCTCTAAACAATTTACTTTCCTGCACTAAGACAATATGATGACCAAAGGTGGATGGGTCCTGGGTTTCAGGATGAAGCCCTTGGTCATCAATTAATATAACCTGTTTTGAACAATATAACAGTTGGAGGTGGATGGGTCTCGGTTTGAGATGAAGCCTTCAACTGTTAATTAAATATGGTAAGAAACTAATCGTGATTTTGGTGGATGGGCCTCGGTTTGAGGTGAAACCAAAAGCACAACTTTTGACATGTTAATAATATAACTCCCTTTTGACTTATTCGCTGTTGTCTTTTAATTTTTGTTATGCATTGCTTAGTTTAGATTTCAACTTTCCAAAATTAGTGCAATTATTTTTTGAAAATATCCTAATCAGTATACTCGGCGATATCCTACAAAGACTTTCGTCTAATAGGGTTTTTCAAAATTCAAACAATTCAGATAAAGTTTTTAAAGAAAAAGTACAGTTTATTTTACAAAGTTCGTTTTGATAATACTTGTTTGACTAGAATATAGTTTTAATTTCTAATCCAAGTATCATATCCCAAATATTCCAAACATATTCCGAAAACACATTTTGAGAATATATCCTGAAAATATATCCTAGTCAGGATATTTAAGCCTTTTTCAAACATAGTTTCAAGAGTTCAAATGATTTATATAAGGTTTACAAAGGAAAGATCATACCGGGAATAGAGTGTAACCCTATTTTTGAGCTTCAATCCTTTTGCAACTTTTTTCCACTAAGATGTCCCCAGTCCAAGATTCTTAGTGCACTAGGTCCAAATTTGATCCTTTGAGCTTTACACAATCGCCTCAGAAGGAATGTCCCCTGTGCATAACGTCTTTGAACACTTAGAAATTTTCTGAACATCAGTTCCAACTGTTTGAACAGTTCTTGTGTTACAGGGGGTAAACCCTAAAATATACTAGAGATAAATCCTTAGTATCCTGGGGATAAACCCATAAGTATTCTGGGGAGAATCCCAAATTTACGTGCACTGCAGGCGGGAGTGTATAAACTCCAAGACTTAGAAATGTGATAACCTTTAAACCTTAGAGAGTATGAAAATACCCTTCCGTGAGAGAGGGTGATCAATCCTCATATACCTTTAGGATCAAGGATATAGCCAACAATAACGAAATTGCCAGCCACTTTTACATGGACCGGTCCCGCTATCTTGAACTATCCCTGGATAACTTGCGTTCCAGGCGGGGTGTTTAAACCCAATTCAAGAGAAAGGTGAATACATTTAAACCTGTGAAGGGATCAGGAACCCTTAAACGTAAGAGAGGGGGCCAATCCTCTAATCTTTCGAAGTATCCTGAGTGTGTATCCTGGAGCTATATCCCGAAGCATATACTGCAAAACAATCGCAAACTAAGGTGGGTGTTAGCCTGGTTAACACCCCTCCGATGCTTAAGTCAGTGTTGGGTTCAAAAGAACAAACCGTATCAAATATATTAAAAGAGATAGAATTCATACCATCCTGAGTTAGAAATTAAATTCCAAACTCACTTGAAATAGAGCTTTAGATGTATAGCATTCCAGGATCTTGGTAGCATATCCCCCTCCATATTCTTAAGTCGGTATGCTCCTTTTCCTGATTCTGATTCAATCTCATAAGGTCCTTCCCACTTTGGAGCTAGCTTACCATCAGCAGGATTAGTTGTATTCTGAAAAGCCTTTCTCAATACCCAATCTCCAACCTGGAACCTTCTAGTCCTTATATTCTTGTTGTATGCTCTAGATATCCTCTGTTGATATGCTGCCATTCTTTGCTTTGCCGCATTTCTTGTCTCATCAATAGTATCCAATTCCTGGCAAAGGGCTTCAGGATTCTGCTCAGGATCCCGGAGATTAGATCTTGCCGTAGGTATCACCATTTCTGTCGGGATCACCGCTTCTACTCCAAATACCAAAGAAAATGGGGTTTGGCCAGTTGCACTTTTCACCGTCGTTCTATCAGCCCATAAAACAAAGGGTAATTCTTCTGCCCATTTTCCCTTCTTAGCTCCAAGCCTTTTCTTCAAATTGTTGACAATTATCTTGTTTGAGGATTCTGCTTGCCCATTCGCTTGAGGATGTACCGGTGTGGATGTGATCATTTTAATTCCCCAACTTTTGCAAAAGTCAGTATTCCTCTTACTTATAAACTGAGAACCATTGTCACAAATTATCTCAGCTGGTACTCTAAACCTAGTCAGGATATTCCTTTTTATGAAGGATACTACTTCTTGATCTCTAACTTGAACAAATGCTTCAGCTTCAACCCACTTGGAGAAATAATCAGTCATTGCCAGCATGAAGACTTTTCCTCCTGGAGCCTTTGGCAATTTTCCTACTATATCCATTCCCCACTTCATGAATGGCTAAGGGGAAGCGATAGGATAAAGTGGCTCAGCAGGTTGATGTAATATATTACTGTGTCTTTGAAACGTATCACATCTTCGAGCATATTCTGCAGCATCTTTTCTCATCGTCAGCCAATAGTATCCTGTTCTTAATACCTTTGAGAATAACGACCTGCCCCGAGTATGGTTACCACAATCCCCTTCGTGTATATCCTGAAGCACTCCTTTGGTTTCGGGATCCTCCAAGCCCCTCAGATATGGTCCTGCAAGAGATTTCTTATACAAAACATTATTTATAATAGTGAATCGTGATACCTTCATTCTAAAGGCCTTAGGATTTTCATCCTTTGGGATGTGTCCTTCCTTGAGATATCTCATGATTGGAGCCGTCCAGGACTTAGGATCCTCCTCAGGATACTCATCATCAGGATCCTGAACGCTTCCTACTTCCTTATCCTGAGGATCCATCGCAGGATACAGGATATATAGTATTGGTATTTGGGTCCCCTCTGGTATCCTGACTGATGACCCTAGATTTGCCAAGGCATCAGCTTCAGCATTATCCTCTCTTGGTACCTATTCAAGTGTAAAAATATCGAAATATCCTGCTAATTTTTTGAGAATTTCGAGATACTCGATCAACTTCTCACCTTTAACTGCATAGGTCCCATTAAAATGATTAGTAATTAACAAGGAATCAACAAATACTTGTAAACCCTTGATATTCATGCTTTTGGCCAATTCTAATCCCGCAATTAAAGCTTCGTATTCTGCTTCATTATTAGTAGCAAGAAACTCACATCTAATAGCCTGGGGTAATATATCCCCCTGTGGCGATTTTAGTAGTATACCCAAACCTACACCTCTTACATTAGACGCACCATCAGTATATAGTGTCCAAGATTCTATATTTTCTCCTAGTTGTCGCACTTCTAGGTCTACTTCATTTTGAATATCACTACTGAAATCAGCCACAAAGTCAGCTAGGGCCTGAGACTTTATGGCATTTCTAGGTTCATATATTAAATCATATGCACTTAATTTTACTGACCACTTAGCCATCCTACCTGACATCTCGGGTTTCCTAAGCACATTTTTAACAGGATAGTTGGTTTTAACATGAATCCTATGTGTTTCAAAATAATGTCTAAGTTTTGTTGATGCCATAACTAGGGCTAATATTAATTTCTCTAAATGAGAATATCTAGTTTCAGCATCTAATAAACTTTTACTAACATAATAGACAGGATACTGCTGACATTCATGATCTTTTACAAGGACAGCACTTACTGCATTCCCTGATACTGCAAGATACTGGGATAATGGTTCACCATACTCAGGCTTCATCAATAGAGGTGCGGTTGAAAGATACTGGTTCAAATCCTGCAAGGCCGCTTCATGCTTCTTTCCCCATTCGAATTTCTTATTCTTCTTCAGGATATCATAAAATTCCTTGCATTTTTCCGAGGATCTTGAGATAAATCTATTTAATGCTGCTACTCGCCCTGTTAATCGTTGAACATCTTTCATATTTGAAGGTGACATGATATCCAGGATAGCTTTAATCTGCTCCGGGCTTGCCTCTATCCCCCTTTTCGTCACCATGTATCCTAGAAACTTTCCTGCTCCCACTCCAAAATGGCATTTAGCAGGATTTAATTTCATGTTGTACTTGTTATGGGCCATTTTCCGAACGTATATCCTGACTAATATTCTGCTTTTGATTGTTTACTTGTGATCAGGATACCAGATCAGGATATTGGTAACATCCTGGCACGATATCCTGGTATTGACTGAATTAATCACGTGCAGATTAAGAGTTACAAGTCTCCAACGTTCAAGAAGACTTCTTCCCCCCAAGACTCGGGCAAATCAGTTGGAATAGAAACGTTGATTCCGAAAGACCAGGGCTGCAACGTTTACTTGGGAATATTCGGGGCATCTCGGTTTAATAGGAAAGTTAGTTGTTTTCGTTTAGCTATAAATAGTATGATCGGATCAAGTTAAGGCACTCACTTTCTTTCGCACACTTTCACTCGTACTCTTTCTCTCTAGCTACTAGCAATCACTACACACAAACACTTGTACTCGAATTACATTGTAACACCTAGTTGATCCGCATCACATCCTGCACTGTATCCTGATATTTGAAGTAATATAAGAACAAGGCAGCTGCGATTGTCAGCTCCTGAGGTTTTGTGCCGGCGATCTAGATTGATCAAGGGCTTTCCTCGTATATCTCGTGTCACCCTTTACTTTTTTGCTCATTGTTTGATCATAGATACAGCTCTATATCCTGAGCCGTATCCTGCAACTGTTTTTACAAATAACTTAACTAGCATATTTTCAACACACATTTCAAGCACACTACCTCACTTAACTAATTTGATCACTAAATTGCTTCGGTAATATTTGACCAAAACAATTTGGCGCCCACCGTGGGGCAAGTGGTGCTATCTTTACTAAAAACTTTTGTGAAATCATTACTTGGTTTTCTATTCTCGAAACTTTTTGCCACACTATTTACAATGGCCTCGAGATCAAACATGAGCTCTTCCAGAGTGTCTGCTACAACCTCTGCAACAGTTGGTTCCGTGCTTCCACCACCTCCTTCGAGAATGCAAGCCTCTTCACAAGAAACTGAAAGTCATGTGGCTCGGGACGTTATCCCTGCTCGCAGTGTCCAGGGCTCCGCTCCTGTTTTAGCTTCTAATGAAGAAATTTTAAATTTGTTTGG
The DNA here is from genome assembly GCA_030545235.1 of Helianthus tuberosus. Taxonomy (NCBI): domain Eukaryota; kingdom Viridiplantae; phylum Streptophyta; class Magnoliopsida; order Asterales; family Asteraceae; genus Helianthus; species Helianthus tuberosus. Next base: position 81,986,608 of record CM060428.1, on the reverse strand, counting down.
TAGTGTACAGGAACAGATGAGGCAGCAGCAGTAGACCAACCAGATGCTGATGAGGGAAATACAACTCTTGAAGTCTGGCCCGAGTCGGCCTGCCGAAGATACTGTCACTCCCTTACAACCCAGGGCTTTGAACTTCAGTTCTACAGTCTATACGGAGGACAACCGGGGGAATATTGTGCCTAGCTATTCCCAGAATCATACTCCTGAAATACCCACCTCGCTCAGGATGTCAACTGTGAGGAGCTCAGGATATGCTTCGGGATATGGCCAAAATCCTCAGACTGGTAACGTGTCAAATAATAATAATATTCTTACTGCTAACAATAGTGGATCTTTGCAGGATGCAGGTATGACATCAGCATTTACCAGGGAGCTCCAGAAATTGAAGGACATAATATCCAGTGTACCTAGGGTGGTCCAACCAATTCCGGAAGTGTCCTAAGACAGCCACAGGATATCTCGGTTTGCACATCCTATTTGTGATGCTGAAATCCCAAAAATATTTCAAACTCCCAATATGAAACTCTATGACGGAACTACGGATCCTGAAGAGCATATTGCCCAGTATAGGGAAAGGATGGAGATCAACCCTATCCCTCCAGATCTAAAGGAAGCATGCCTCTGCAAGGGATTTGGTTCTACCTTAACAGGATCAGCCTTAAAATGGCTGTTAAGCGTTCCTCCTCACTCAATTACTTCGTTTGCTCATTTGGTTAATTTATTTAATAGTCAGTTTTCTTGCAGCCGGAGTTTTGAGAAACTAACCAGTGATCTTTACAGGATAACTCAAGGGCCTCAGGAATCCTTGAGGGATTATGTGAACAAGTTTAGTCGGGAATCCTTGGATATCCCACACCTTGATGTTACAACAGCTGTGCAGGCTTTTAAGATGGGATTACAAAAAGATTCTCAGTTTTATCAGGATCTTGTAATGAATCCCTGCAGGAATCTCGACGAAGCTCGTAACAGGGCCTTGAGATATATTTGCTTGGAGGATGATAAAAAGATGCAAGAAAGAATGAATTCTACCTCAACATATGAATCAACCAATAGGAAATCAGAATCCTCGTATAAACCATACCGTTCTAAACCGTATGGCAGAAATGATAGCAAAAAAGTGAATGCTGTTGAAGACGAGGATCCTGAGGAGTATCCTGAGTTGTCTGAATATTGTTTTTCTGTTAACATACCAGAACTAATGTATGCTACGCAGGGTTTAGGGGACAAAGCTAGATGGCCCCGGAAAAATCAACAGAAAGCTGATTGGAAGGATAAGTCCAAATGGTGTGCTTTCCATGGGGATTTCGGGCATGTTACTGACGATTGCATCGCTTTGAGAAAGGAAATAAGCTATCTCTAGAGTAAGGGATATCTGAAAGACCTCTTGGGGAGCGAGCGGCACCACCTCCTACGGATGCAAAAATAATCAACTTTATTTCAGGAGGATCCGACATTTGTGGGACTTCGTATTCTGCAGCTAAGAGACATGCAAGAGAGGCTAAGGCAGAAAGAGGGGATAAGCCAGCTAGGATGTCAACCCTCACAACTGATAAAGTGATCACATTCGACAACGATGAGAGGGATACTGTCCAGGATCCTCACCATGATGCTCTGGTAATAACGTTATACGTTGCTAACCATTTTGTACGCAGGATATTAGTGGATAATGGCAGCTCCGTCAACATAATTCAGCTAGAAACGTTGAAGAGAATGAACGTATCCCCAATGGATATTACTTCGAAGTCCACTGTGCTCGTTGGTTTCAGTGGGGAAGCTAGAAACACAGTGGGGGAAATAAAGTTACCGGTATATGTCGAAGGGGTTAACTCAATACAACGCTTCTGTGTGATGGACTCCCTGTCCTGTTATAATATCATATTGGGTAGGCCGTGGATCCATGATATGAAAGCTGTGCCGTCAACCTATCATCAATGCATCAAGATCCCTACACCTTGGGGGGTTGTCAAGGTAGATAGTGATCAGCAGGAAGAGAAGGAATGTTACTCATCCTCAATGAAATCCTCAACCAAACCTAGTACAGCATAGCAATTAAAGACGCGGGCCCAGGATATCGTGGAGGCTTCGGAGCAGGATGTGAAGAGAGTTATCCTGGATCAGGATAATCCAGATATCTCGGTGCTCGTAGGAACCAATATCCCTCAGGATATTAAAAACAATTAACTAATTTTCTAAAATGCAGGATGTCGACGTTCGCGTGGAAACACGAGGATATGACAGGTATTTCCAAGAATATTATAACACATAAGCTGGGTATCGACAGGTCATTCAAACCTGTCCAACAAAAGAGAAGGAAATTTGCTCCGGAACGAAACGTGATCATCCAAGAGGAAGTTGAAAGACTACTAAGGAGCAAGCTAATTAGGGAAGTGAAGTTTCCTAAATGGCTGGCAAATGTAGTTGTGGTGCAAAAGAAAAATGGGAAATGGAGAGTTTGTGTAGATTACACAGACCTGAATAAAGCTTGTCCCAAAGACCCATTTCCTCTTCCTCATATTGACTCAATGGTGGATGCTACTGCCGGCCATGAGATGTTAACCTTTATAGGATCGGTTTGTGACCCGAACGAGTCGTTCAGAAGAGATTTACTCCGTTTCAGAGGCGGAAACTAAGAAACGGATGTCGAAACAGCTTGCGTATCACTTTAAACACTGATTGTATTAATCTGACATAGTTTACAATCAATTCTCACACCGGCAGCACCTCGGTGTAGAATACCAGAACTGTTACAAATGAAATGTATGACAACCTATTTATAGATCCTAGATTTCGCTTCAAGAGACACATAAAAGCTCAAGCGAAATCCATTAAAAGACTTTCAAGCGAATCCTCACATGTGATTTGTCTTCAAGCGAAAACCATGTATCTGTCTTGTCTTGAAGCGAAATCCAACTAAATCACATTCTGTTTCATGCATGCCTTGACTAATTTGTTTTGTCTTCAAGTGAGGATGATGTAATTGATTAGATCATCATTATGATGTCATCATGACATCTTACTTGAACATCTTCGCAACGAACCGAGACTCGACATAAGACGAAGACGACAGATGAATGCACCAACAGACTCCCCCTCAGATGTTGACGAGTCTTAAGTGTCGAGTCTTCGCATCTTCAGTCTTTATCGGTCTGTTCACTTTCTTCGCATATACCAGGATCTTCTCTTTGGCTCTAACCTCGTCAGACTCCCCCTCTCATCATGATGGGATCGCCGTCTGGAATTAGCTATCACCTTGAGATCACATCCTGGCTTTAATTCTGTTCATCTCAACTCCTGTACAAATTTTCTCACCACCACATAAGTTTTTACTTAAAACAATAAGAAAAACTTACTAGAAATAGTTATATCAAGTTCAATTTAATGACCCTGATTAACTAAACTCAACTTCTTTCTTAATCCAAAATTTTCAATTTTAGCACACACACTCCCAAACCAGTTCATCTTGTTTAGCACTTGAAATTTTGAAAATCAGCTCTTCAACATCAGTTGTCGAAAATCTTTTTGAATTTTTCAAAATTTATGCTAAAACACTCCGAAAATCTTTTTGAATTTTTGACTGAAACAGAAATGCAATAAAGAAATATTTACAAACAATATTTTTGTGAGTTTGTGTAAGAGGATCATATCAGTTTTTAAGACCAATCACCAACACCGTTAAGCTTCATTGCATTTTCAGCTCTAAACGATTCACATTGATTGACGATATTGTTGTCCACTTAAACTCAATCTAAAAACTTTCAATCTGCTTACCGATACTTTAAGGTATATTAAGATAGCACTAAGTTCTTATGGACCCCACGATCTCAGCATATCCCCTCATCATGCAATACACTATCTCAAGTAATGCCTTTAAACTTTTATCAACTGTGATTTGTGCGAAAAACAAAGCAGAATGTTTAAACATTAACAATCAGGTCGATACTTCCGTATACGCAGAGAAAGTCCAATGTTTAAACAAAATAAGAAAATAAAACAAATTGAAGTTGTTTAGGCTTTAACCACCAGGTCGATACTCCCGTATACGCAGAGGTGATCCAAAGCTTAAACAAAACACCAAAGAAAATAAAGCAGAACGTTTAGGCAACAACATCCAGGTCGATACTCACGTATACGCAGAGGATGTCCGATGCTTAAACAAAATAAAGAAATAAAACAAGTTTAAATCTTTGCAAAATGAAATGCACAATCACAGCGATTTTTTTTTTTTTAGCAAAGTTGTGAAAGTTCACAAACTTAACCAGTTTTATGTCATTCGACAATCAGCGATTACTGAGTAGGCACACAATCAAGAAGGACAAAACTAAGTACTATGCTTTCGACCATGTTTCCCACTAGAACTAGGCTTTTTCATTTAGGTTTGTATCGTTATTGCAAATCTACTAGTCTAGCTGAGCCTACCGTCACATCTTTAGTGAGATCGTTTATCACATTTTATCTTTCCATTTCTTTAGCATGTTGTGATAGTCCACTGATGTACTATCATTTCCTCTTGTTTCAACAAAACTCATTTTTAATTTTTCAATTTTTTAAACATTTTCAAATTTTCTAATTTTTTTTTAAATTTTTACTCCCCCTAAAATCTAAAATATGTTTCAATTTTGATTTTCTGGGAAAATTTGAAACAAACTGTACAAGAAACGTGACAACATGATGAGAATTGCTTCAAATCTCCATTCACTTGGCTTGAACAATCAGAACTCCCCCTCACAACAAAACATTTTCCCATAGTGATTTCAAAACACTTAAGTTTGTTTTAATCAAAATGGTTTTTTTTCGGAAAATTAGTTTTGTTGATTTTCAAACCACTTGTAGGTTAGGGGTTTCATCACATTGTTTTTCATATTAAAAACCACTTGTAGAAAATCAAGTACAACTTAATGTCCCTGATTTACCACTTGTAAGTCGAAATCACTTTCGTGAATTTCTCAAGAAATGTGCCGATTCCTGTTCCACGCTTACCAACCTGGGAACTCCGGCAAGTCAGGTTTTTCATTTAAACAGATTCACCCAAGCCTGACTGATCTTGGGTGATTTTGAATTCTTGTTTAACAATGGTGGAAAATTTGCATCATCCATTGTTAGACTAGAACTCTCAGTTTTTACCTCAACAACTGGCTCCTCTGGCTTTACCACACCAGATTCATCGCCTGAATGTGGCTTGTCTGACTTTGATGAGCCAGATTCATCGCCGACATGTGGCTCCTTTGTTTCTGAAGAAACAAATTCATTGCCAACAACTTTCTTCTTCTTCTTTTCCTCTTTCGTCCTCAGATTTGTATCTGATGAATGCGTTTTGCTTGATTTGTTGTTCTTTGGTGAGCAAGACGATTTATCAGAACTTTTATCTGTTTTACCAGTTGTATCCGAGGACAAAATCCTTTCCAGATACTCTCTGGCCTTCTTCCTCTTCTTCCTCAGTCTGTCTTTTTGCCCCTGAGAAAGCTTTACTTTCGGTTCTTGAACTTTCGGTTCTTGAACTTTACGTTCTTGAACTTTCTGTTCTTTGGGCTTGACAGAGACTGGGATCTTTACCTGCTTCTGAGATTCAACCCTCGATCTTCTCATTGATCTCATTGAGCAATCTCTAGCAATGTGGTCTCTGATTTGGCAGTTATAGCATCTCCTCGTCTCATAACTCCAACTCTGGCAGTTAACAGCAATGTGTCCTTGATAGCCGCATCTGTAACACACTCTGTTATCGTACCAGTCACCATTTTCAGTCCAAACATTCAAATCATAGCACTGTTTGGCTTGGTGATATCCATCTCTCCTCTTGTATGCTGGATTTGGCTTTTGAGCACTACGGTCCAACCTGCACCACTTTTCACCAACATTTTTTGAGTTTTCATTTTTAATTTTTTGTGGATTTTTGTTGCGATTGGATGATTGAACTGATGGCTTTTTATCTTTTTGTTTTTGTTCCACATTCTTCTTTACAGGTTTTTGCGTTGAGCATTCACCTTTTTCAGTAGAATGTAGAACAGTTTCTTGAAACATTTCTTTTAATTTCAAAAATGTTTTCTTTTTCTCATTTTCAGCATCAGACTCTGAATCAGACTCGTCTGCTGAATAAAACTCCTCATTTTCATCATCAGCTTTCTCATCACAATCACTTATAGGAACGGAATTGATCGGTTTTGGACAGTGATAATTCAAAGACTCAGATGAAGTCACAAAACCTTTCAATTTCTTTTCAAGCTCATCAATTTTGTTCCTCGAATTCTCAGCTTCATTTTCAAGCTGAGATATTCGTTCAAGATGAGACTTGATTGTTTTTTCATTCTCAATTTTAATGTTTTCAAGAACAGATTTTTCATTTTCCAAAACTTTTAACTGTTCTTGAAATTTTGTTTCATTGACTTTCAAATTTTTGTTCTCCAGCTTTATCCAGAAATCTTCATCTTCTGAAGATTTATTTTTGCTTTCAAAATCCTTTTCTTTCTCTTTCAAAAATTTGTTTTCCAATGTCAAACTGTTCAAATTACTTAACAGTTTGTCATTTTCTGATTTCAACCTCTCACAAATTTCCTTCAAAACAAGAATCTGTTCATCAACAGATTTCTTTTCATCCTTCATAACTGAAATCTCTTCAGTCTGTTTTTTTCCCACTTGGACACCTTTACTCTTGCTCTTCTTTAATATTGATTTTCCACTTTGACTTTTCTTCTTCTCAGCATTTCTCTCCATCTGTTCTTCAAGTTTCTTAATGAATTGACAAATTTCCAATCCATTGTATTCTCCAGTTCTTTTTAAATCCAAAAGATATGTACCCCATTCTTGTTGAGGTATGGCATTGGCTAATTTATCAACCCATTCATCTGATTCCTTGTTAATACCCGTCTCAGACATTGAGCGAACAAGATGGCTATACCTCTCAATGATAGTCTTTGTACTTTCTCCTGGATAACCTGAAAACGAGTCAAACTCTTTCTTTAATACTTTTATTCTATCAAGTGTTTCTCTTGTCATATTAAAGAAATTTATATCCATGATTTGGAAAACACGAAAATCAAGATAGTCTCGTTAAGCGGAATATCAAGTCCAAGTAAGATCACCTTTCAAACAAAAACACTTTTCAATTGTTCCAAGTAATAAGTGGGCTGCACTAAACAAATGATTGGGCCGATGATATGAACCAATCACATGGACCACTTTAACAACAATCTTCGAGATATGAACAGACAACTCGTTATCAAATCATTTGCTGACAATTTTGATTAAAGTTTCACACAAACAAATGCTCTTTCCACGTGCACACTATTGGATATTAGCAAAAACTATATGCCGACAACTTTAATACAAAATCACATTAATCGATATATTTCACGTGTTCACAAATACCAATCTTCAATATCTAGAATTTCTCAAATCACATGCAATCGACCTGCAAACTGAAACTTGATTATATTTTTTTAACTTCACTTGACTTTAGCAATCTCAAACAACCTTTTTATAACTAGCCGACAATTTTTAAAACAAAACAATCAGTTTCACATGAATTGATATGATCAAAAAATTGTAACTTGTGCCAACAACATCACATGCTAACTGACATCTTTTAATGTTTCACACAAATCAAAGATAAAAGATAATATCACTTTGGGAATGATTATCACATGAAACTGCAGTGATTCACACGTGTTTGTTTATGCGTGACAAACAAACTCTTGTTTCAATGCATACTTGTTATCGAACAACTGAATTAATCACGTGAACACAGTTCTGATGTAATCAGAAAAACAATCACTTCAAGCTAGATTACATGTATTGATTCAAGCGAAATCATCAATCATATCATACTTTCAAGCGAAACTATCTGATCAAAATGTCAACACTTAAGCGAAATCAACCCATAAACTCAAGCGAAATCATGTGCAAATTGAATACTCAAGCGAAATCAACAAGATTTCTCAAGCGAAATCATGATGATGTCATCATTTCGGTTCGATTTCGGTCTGATTGAACAAGTTTTAATCCGTTTTACGTTCTGAAACTTTCAAGGATTTGTTAAAACATGTTTTCGCACGTTATGTGAAAGTTTTAGCCAATTTTAACCGTAAAAATTTGTTCGATTTTGAAAGAAGGTGTAGAAAATCAGAAAAAGTGACAAAAACGAGCTGTTTTGGCGAGATCTCTTCCTCCCGAGCTCTGATACCACTTGTAGGATCGGTTTGCGACCCGAACGAGTCGTTCAGAAGAGATTTACTCCGTTTCAGAGGCGGAAACTAAGAAACGGATGTCGAAACAGCTTGCGTATCACTTTAAACACTGATTGTATTAATCTGACGTAGTTTACAATCAATTCTCACACCGGCAGCACCTCGGTGTAGAATACCAGAACTGTTACAAATGAAATGTATGACAACCTATTTATAGATCCTAGATTTCGCTTCAAGAGACACATAAAAGCTCAAGCGAAATCCATTAAAAGACTTTCAAGCGAATCCTCACATGTGATTTGTCTTCAAGCGAAAACCATGTATCTGTCTTGTCTTGAAGCGAAATCCAACTAAATCACATTCTGTTTCATGCATGCCTTGACTAATTTGTTTTGTTTTCAAGTGAGGATGATGTCATTGATTAGATCATCATTATGATGTCATCATGACATCTTACTTGAACATCTTCGCAACGAACCGAGACTCGACATAAGACGAAGACGACAGATGAATGCACCAACAACCTTCATGGATGCATCCTCAGGATTTCAGCAGATCCAAATGGAACCTTCAGACCAGGAGGATACTGCCTTCATGACACCGACAGGTATTTATTGTTACACTGCTATGCCCTTTGGTTTGAAAAATGCAGGTGCAACATACCAAAGATTGGTAAACATGATGTTCAAAGACAAGCTGGGGGACACTATGGAGGTGTACATCGATGACATGGTAGTAAAATCTAAAAAGGCTGAGGATCACCTCCAGGATATTAAGGGAGCATTTGATATCCTGGATCAGTATAACATGAAGCTAAACCCTGCTAAGTGCCATTTCGGAGTGGGGGCAGGAAAGTTTCTGGGATAAATGGTGACTAAAAGAGGAATAGAAGCAAGCCTGGAGTAGATTAAAGCTATCCTGGATATCAAGTCACCTTCAAATATGAAGGATGTTCAATGATTAATAGGGCGAGTAGCAGCTTTGAACAGATTTATTTCGAGATCCTCGGAAAAGTGCAAATAATTTTATGATATCCTAAAAAAGAATAAGAAGTTCGAATGGGGAGCAAAGCATGAAGAAGCCTTGCAGGATCTGAAGCATTATCTTTCAACTGCACCCCTATTGATGAAGCCTGAGGATGGTGAACCATTATCCCTGTATCTTGCAGAATCAAGAAATGCAGTAAGTGCTGTCCTTGTAAAGGATCATGAAGGTCAGCAGTATCCTGTTTATTATGTTAGTAAAAGCTTATTAGATGCTGAAACTAGGTATTCTCATTTAGAGAAATTAATATTAGCCCTAGTTATGGCATCAACAAAACTTAGACATTATTTTGAGACACATAGGATTCATGTTAAGACTAATTACCCTGTTAAGAATGTGCTTAGGAAACCTGAGATGTCGGGCAGGATGGCTAAGTGGTCAGTAAAATTAAGTGCCTACGATTTAGTTTATGAGCCTAGAAATGCCATAAAGTCTCAGGCTTTAGCTGACTTTGTGGCTGATTTTAGTAGTGATATTCAAAATGAAGTAGACCTAGAAGTACAGCAACTAGGAGAAAACTTAGAATCGTGGACATTATATACTGATGGTGCATCTAATATAAGAGGTGTAGGTTTAGGTATACTACTAAAATCGCCAAAGGGGGACATATTACCCCAGGCTATTAGATGTGAGTTTCCTGCTACTAATAATGAAGCAGAATATGAAGCTTTAATTGCAGGATTAGAATTGGCTAAAAGTATGAATATTAAAAGTTTGCAGGTATATGTCGATTCCTTGTTAATTACTAATCATTTTAAGGGATCATATGCAGCAAAAGGTGAGAAATTAATTGAGTATCTCGAAATTCTCAAAAAATTAGCAGGATATTTCGATATTTTCACACTTGAATAGGTCCCAAGAGAGGATAATGCTGAAGCTGATGCCTTAGCGAATCTAGGATCATCAGTCAGGATACCGGAAGAAACCCGAATACCAATATTACACATCCTATATCCTGCGACGAATCCTTAGGATAAGGAAGTACTAAGTGTTCAGGATCCTGATAAGTATCCTGATGAGGATCCCAAATCCTGGATGGCTCCAATTATAAGATATTTCTAGGAAGGACACATCAAAAAGGATGAGAATCCTAAGGCCTTTAGAATGAAGGTATCACGATTCACTATTATAAATAATGTCTTGTATAAGAAATCTCTTGCAGGACCATATCTGAGGTGCTTGGAGGATCCCGAAACTAAGGAAGTGCTTCAGGATATACACGAAGGGGATTGTGGTAACCATATTGGGGGCAGGTCATTGTTCTCAAAGGCGTTAAGAACAGGATATTATTGGCCGACGATGAGAAAAGATGTTGCAAAATATGCTCGAAGATGTGATGCATGTCAAAGACACAGTAACATATTACATCAGCCGGCAGAACCACTTTATCCTATAGCTTCCCCATGGCCATTCATGAAGTGGGGAATGGATATAGTAGGAAAATTGCCAAAGGCTCCAGGAGAAAAGGTCTTCATGCTGGCAATGACTGATTATTTCTCTAAGTGGGTCGAAGCTGAAGCTTTTGTTCAGGTTAGAGATCAAGAAGTGGTATCCTTCATAAAAAGGAATATCCTTACTAGATTTGGAGTACCAGCTAAGATAATTTGTGACAATGGTTCTCAATTTATAAGTAAGAGGACTACTGACTTTTGCAAGAGTTGGGGAATCAAAATGATTACGTCCACACCAGTACATCCTCAAGCAAATGGACAAGCAGAATCCTTGAACAAAATAATTGTCAACAACTTGAAAAAGAGACTAGGGGCTAAAAAAGGAAGATGGTTAGAAGAATTACCCTTTGTTTTATGGGCTGATAGGACGACGGTGAAAAGTGCAACTGGCCAAACCCCGTTTTCCTTGGTATTTGGAGCAGAAGCGGTGATCCCAACAGAAATGGTAATACCTATAGCAAGATCCAGCCTCCGGGATCCTGAGCAGAACCCTGAAGTCCTATGCCAAGAATTGGATACTATTGATGAGACAAGAGATGCAGCAAAGCTAAGGATGGCGGCATATCAACAGAGGATATCCAGAGCATATAACAAGAATATAAGGACTAGGAGGTTCCAAGTTGGAGATTTGGTGTTAAGAAAAGCTTTTCAGAATACTACTAATCCTGCTGATGGAAAGTTGGCTCCGAAATGGGAAGGACCCTATGAGGTTAAATCAGAATCAGGAAAAGGAGCATACCGACTCAAGAATATGGAAGGGGATATGCTACCAAGATCCTGGAATGCTATACATCTAAAACTCTATTTCAAGTGAGTATGGAATTTAAATTCTAACTCAGAATGATATGGATTCTGTCTCTTTTATTAGATTTTAATATTATTTACTGTTTTGAACCCATTACTGACTTAAGCATCGGAGGGGTGTTAGCCAAGCTAACACCCACCTTAGCTTACAGTTGTTTTGCAGTATATGCTTCGAAATATGGCTCCAGGATATACATTCAGGATACTTCGGAAGATTAGAGGATTGGCCCCCTCTCTCACGTCTAAGGGATCCTGATCCCTTCACAGGTTTAAAGGTATTCACCTTTCTCTAGAATTGGGTTTAAACACCCCGCCTGGAGCGCAAGTTATCTAGGAATAGTTCAAGGTGGCGGGACCAGTTCATGTAAAAGTGGCTGACAATTTCGTCACTGTTGGCTATATCCTGGATTCTCAAGGTATATGAGGATTGATCACCCTCTCTCACGGAAGAGTATTTTCATACTCTCTAAGGTTTAAAGGTTATCACCTTTCTAAGTCTTGGAGTTTATACACTCCCGCCTGTAGCGCATGAAAATTTGGGATTTTCCCCAGGATACCTATGGGATTTTCCCCAAGATACTAAGGATTTATCTAAAAATGCTTTCGGGTTTTACCCCGGTAACACAAGAGTTGTCCATTGGTCAAAACTTGAATTCAAAAATTTTCTAAGTGTTGGAAGATTTCATTTACAGGGGACATTCCTCCTAAGGCAATTGCGTGGAGCTCAGAAAATCGGATTGGAACTTAAGATACTAAGTATCTCGAACTGGGGACATCTTTGTGGCAAAAAGTTGTAAAAGGAGTAAAGTCCAATATCAGAGTTGTACTCTGTTCCTGGTATGATCTTTCCTTTATGAATCTTACACAACTTGTTTGAACTTTTAATTTTAAGTATCCTGATTAGGATATATCTTTAGGATATATTCTCGAAATATATTCTCGAAATATGATTAAGGATGTTCGGTTGGAATATTTGGATACAATACTTGGGTTTAAAATCAGAGTTGAATTTGTTAATAAATGCTAAGTGAACCATCTTTTTCCTTTGAAAACTATATTATTTGAGATTTTGAAGAATAAACTATTTTTAGAAACTTTGTCTAAATTGTGTGGATTTTGAGAATTCCCATTTGACAAAAGTCTTCGTAGGATACCAATGAATATATTGGTTAGGATATTTTCAAAAAATAATTGTAGAAATTTTGCAAAGCTAAAATCTAAACTAAGCGATGCATGACAAAAATTTAAAGGCAACAGCAAATAAGTCAAATGGTGGTTATATTATTAACAGGTCAAAATTTGTGCTTTTGGTTTCACCTTAAACCGAGGCCCATCCACCAAAAGCACTATTAGTTTTTACCATATTGATGCGACGGTTGAAGGTTTCATCTCAAAACGAGACCCATCCGCCTCTGACCGTTGCATCATTCAAAACAAATTATACTAAGTGATGACCAAGGGCTTCATCCTGAAACCCAGGACCCATCCACCTTTGGTCATCACATTGTTCTAATGCAGGAAATATAAATTGTTCAAAGACAGGAAATGTAAATTGTTTAAACAGACCACAACCATCAGAATTAAAAAGTGGGCTCCGGCCTAGGCACGTACATCCATCATTGCCCACTTCGCTGCTTTTAAGGGGCAGCACCCTCTTCCGTCATGACTTCATCAGCAAAGTCTTCTCCAGCATCCCTTCCAGCATCCTTCCCAGCATTCGTCTCAGCATCACCACCAGCATCCTTTGAAGCACCAGCGTCATCTACCTTCCCGGTCACCTTAGCGGGTTCCTCTGCAGCAGGCTTTGAAGGGGGCTCCACAGGGTTGCCACCAAGATCCTTCAATTTCATCTCCCAGGCTTTGATATTCCATGAAGGGCATTCAACGCCCAAAGCCTTGGCCTCGTAAGCCATTTTCAGTCTGGCCTGGAGGAGGGAGATGATAATTGAATTCTTAAGGCTCTCCCGGTACGAAGCCATATCTTGCTCATGTTGAACCTGAGCCGCGTCGGACTTAGCTTGAGTCATGGCCTTGTACTTAGCTTCATAGTGTTCCGATTTGGCGGTGGCGATTGCTGCTTGATCTGCGATGGTGCCCTCGGCCTTCTTCAGTTTGCTCTCTAACATGGTATTCAGGTCGCAGGCATCCTCATAAAGGAATACCAGGCGTTCGAGACCCTGCAAAATAAGGAAACAAGTATGGATTTCAATTAGTTTTAATAACCAGCATATGCTGCAGGATATGGGTCAGGATACTAACCTGGTTAAGGAAGCCGGTCATGAATTTGCTGGACTCAGTAAACCCGTAGTTCTCAAATAGGAATACATGGGGGGCAACGGGAGGCTCCGCTTCCTTTCTCTTCCGGGAGCTAGAGGCCCGGGTCCTGGATGCTGGAGGAGCTTTGGGAGCAGTAGTAGTCTTCGAGCTGGTAGGTTTTGGTGTGACAGATGACTTCGGATTAGATTCTTGCTTGACAGTTTCGAGGCTGGATTAACTATCCAACTCATCAAGTTGGAAGTCTTCGAGGTTGATAACTGGCACTGCACGAGGAAAAGATATTTTCAGACTTATTATACCCTTGAAAAATAATCGGTTTAATAAATAACGATAATTTCTGAGAATATGCTTACCAGACATGTTGAAACTTGATCTTTGACTTTGACTTGTGAGTAGCAGGGTAAAGGACCTTTCACTTTCTGGAAGCTTGTAGATTTCTTTTATCCTTCTTTCCGATTCGGCACTTGGGGGAGCTAATTCCTTGAAGTTTGCTGCAAAAAAGGAATAAACATATCAGGATATCGGTTCAGGATGTAGTCTCGGGATATGATTGGGGATATTCCTAAAACCCTAAATGCTACCAGAAGTTAACCATCTCGTAGGAAGGTCAGAACCTCTATCAATGGAGTCCCTTTTTACAAAGAAGAATTTTCTTGTCCATTTATCCTCGTTCTTGGTGGCCTTAAGAATGAGAGGATCTCTGGAAATAGAAAATAGAAGAAACCGGCTGGAACCATGAGATCTTAAACGGTAGGCCATCGGAAGATCTTCGATGCACAAATCGGGAATGTGACGAGCCTTAATCCGCTCCAAGGTGACTAACACGCGCCAAACCATGGGCATGATTTGGGCGAAGCTAAGACCAATAAGCTCGAAGAAACGATAAATAAAGGGAGAAAACGGATACTGAAGCCCTATGGAGAAAGGATAAGCAAAAAAGCAAACCCACTCGTCAGAACAAAAATACGATCGGACCTCTCGGTCGAATGGACGGAAAATTGTCCCGGCGGGAAAGGCACTTAAGGCTCGTAAAGTCGCAATATCGGCATTATCAAAAGAGCACACCTCTTTTGAAGGTTCCTTGAGTAGGTTTTGTCTGTAAAAGGGGGAAAAAGAGTCCGCCGTTTGGGATCTAGTGCGAGTAGCCATGGAGGATCACAACCGGAAAATAGAGGATTTAAATAGAGAAAGTAGGGAAGAGAGAGAGAAAAAATACCTGATAATCACTTGAAGATAGAGATGACCATAATGAGAAGTCCCTTAGTTAATATAGGCTGGATATAGGGAGGCGAAGAGTAAAAGTAGCATGGGAAGTTGCATAATGTCATCTCAAACGTCACCTCGTTTTAATTGCCTCGGTTTACGAGATAAAGTTTTAAAATATATCCGTTGGACTGGTATACCAACAGATATATTTTGGGGACAATTGTTATGGGCCATTTTCTGAACGTATATCCTGACTAATATTCTGCTTTTGATTGTTTACTTGTGATCATGATACCGGATCAGGATATTGGTAACATCCTGGCACGATATCCTGGTATTGACTGAATTAATCACGTGCAGATTAAGAGTTACAAGTCTCCAACGTTCAAGAAGACTTCTTCGCCCCAAGACTCGGGCAAATCAGTTGGAATAGAAACGTTGATTCCGAAAGACCAGGGCTGCAACGTTTACTTGGGAATATTCGGGGCATCTCGGTTTAATAGGAAAGTTAGTTGTTTTCGTTTAGCTATAAATAGTATGATCGGATCAAGTTAAGGCACTCACTTTCTTTCGCACACTTTCACTCGTACTCTTTCTCTCTAGCTACTAGCAATCACTACACACAAACACTTGTACTCGAATTACATTGTAACACCTAGTTGATCCGCATCACATCCTGCACTGTATCCTGATATTTGAAGTAATAGAAGAACAAGGCAGCTGCGATTGTCAGCTCCCGAGGTTTTGTGCCGGCGATCTAGATTGATCAAGGGCTTTCCTCGTATATCTCGTGTCACCCTTTACTTTTTTGCTCATTGTTTGATCATAGATACAGCTCTATATCCTGAGCCGTATCCTGAAACTGTTTTTACAAATAACTTAACTAGCATATTTTCAACACACATTTCAAGCACACTACCTCACTTAACTAATTTGATCACTAAATTGCTTCGGTAATTTTTGACCAAAACAGTACTGATCCAGGATATCAAATGCTCCCTTAATATCCTGGAGGTGATCCTCAGCCTTCTTGGATTTTACTACCATATCATCGATGTACACCTCCATGGTGTCCCCCAGTTTGTCTTTAAACATCATGTTTACCAATATCTGGTATGTTGCACCTGCATTTTTCAAACCAAAAGGCATAGCAGTATAACAATAAATACCTGTTGGTGTCATGAAGGCAGTATCCTCCTGATCCGAGGGTTCCATTTGGATCTGTTGGAATCCTGAGGAGGCATCCATGAAGGTTAGCATCTCGTGACCAACAGTAGCATCCACCATTGAATCGATATGAGGTAGAGGAAACGGGTCTTTGGGGCAAGCTTTGTTCAAGTCTGTGTAATCTACACAGATTCTCCATTTCTCGTTTTTCTTTTGCACCACAACTACATTTGCCAGCCATTTAGGAAACTTCACTTCCCTAATCATCTTGCTCTTTAATAATCTTTCAACTTCCTCCTGAATGATAGTGTTCCGTTCTGGAGCAAATTTTCTTCGTTTCTGCTGGACGGGCTTGAAAGACCTATCAATTCCGAGCTTGTGAGTTATAATATCCTTGGAAATTCCTGTCATATCCTCGTGTTTCCACGCGAATGTTGACATCCTACATATCTAAAAGTTAGTCAATTGGTTTTCAATATCCTGAGGGATATTGGTTCCTACGAGCACCGAGATATCCGGATTATCCTGATCCAGGATAACTTTCTTTACATCCTGTTCTGAAGCCTCCATGATATCCTGGCCTCGCATCTTTAATTGCTATGCTACGCTAGGATTTGTTGAGGATTTCATCAAAGAAGAATAACACCCCTTTGCTTCCTGTTGATCACTTTCCACCTTGACAACTCCCCAAGGGGTAGGGATCTTGATGCATTGATGGTAGGTTGATGGAACAGCTTTCATATCATGGATCCAAGGCCTACCTAATATAATATTATAGCAGGATAAAGAGTCCATGACACAAAAGCGCTGCATTGAGTTGACCCCTTCAACATATACGGGCAACTTTATCTCTCCTACGGTATTCCTGGCTTCTCCACTGAAACCAACGAGCACAGTGGACTTCGAAGTAATATCCATCGGGGATACGTTCATCCTCTTCAACGTTTCCAGCTGAATTATGTTGACGGAGCTGCCATTATCCACTAATATCCTGCGCACAAAATGGTTAGCAACATATAACGTTATTACTAAAGCATCATGATGAGGATCCTGGACAGTATCCCTGTCATCGTTATCGAACGTGATCACTTTGTCAGTCGTGAGGGTTGACATCCTAGTTGGCTTATCCCCCCTCTCTGCTTTGGCTTCCTTCGCGTGCCGTTTCGCCGCAGAATATGATGTGCCGCAGATGTCGGATCCTCCTGAAATTAAGTTAATTATTTTGGCATCCCCAGGAGGTGATGCCGCTCGTTCAGGATCCTGACTTTTATTCTTCTTTCTTCCCAAGAGATCCTTCAGATATCCCTTGCTCAAAAGATAGCTTATTTCTTTCCTTAGAGCAATGCAATCCTTAGTAACATGTCTGAAATCCTCGTGGAAGGCACACCATTTGGACTTATCCTTCCAATCAGCTTTTTGTTGATTCTTTCGGGGCCATCTTGGTTTGTCTCCTAAACCCTGCATAGCATACATCAATTCAGGTATGTTAACAGAAAAACAATATTCAGACAACTCAGGATACTCCTCAGGATCGTCGTCTTCAATAGCATTCACTTTTTTGCTATCATTTCTGCCATATGGCTTGGAGCGATATGGTTTATACGAGGATTCTGATTTCCTGTTGGTTGACTCATAGGTTGTGGATGAATTCATCCTCTCTTGCATCTTTTTGTCATCCTCCAGCCGAATATATCTTAAAGCCCTGTTCCGAGCTTCATCCAGATTCCTGCAGGGATTCATTACAAGATCCTGGTAAAATTGAGAGTGTTTTTGCAACCCCATCTTGAAAGCCTGCACAGCTGTTGCAACATCAAGATGTGGGATATCTAAGGATTCCCGGCTAAACTTGTTCACATAATCTCTCAAGGATTCCTGAGGTCCTTGAGTTATCCTGTAGAGATCACTGGTTAGTTTTTCAAAACTCCGACTGCAAGAAAACTGACTATCAAATAAATTAACTAAATAAGAAAATGAAGTAATTGAGTGAGGAGGAACGTTTAAGAGCCATTTTAAGGCTGATCCTGTTAAGGTAGAACCAAAGCCCTTGCATAGGCATGCTTCTTTGAGATCCAGAGGAATAGGGTTGATTTCCATCCTTTCCCTATACTGGGCAATATGCTCCTCAAGATCAGTAGTTCCGTTATAGAGTTTCATGTTGGGGGTCTGAAATCTTTTTGGGATTTCAGCATCACAGATGGGATACGTGAACCGTGATATCCTATGGCTGTCCTGGGACACTTCTGGAATTGGCTGGACCACCCCAGGTACACTGGATATCATGTCTTTCAGTTTTGAAGCTCCCTGAAAAATGCTGATGTTATACCTGCATCCTGTAAAGATCCAACACCATTAGTAGCAAGAGCATTATTATTATTAGATACATTACCAGTCTGAGGATTCTGGCCATATCCTAAAGCATATCCTGAGCTTCTCACAGTTGACACCCTAACCGAAGTGGGTATCTCAGGAGTATGATTCTGGGAATGGCTAGGCACAATATTCCCCCGGTTATCCTCAGTATAAACTGCAGAACTGAAGTTCAAAGCCCTGGGTTGCAAGGGAATGACAGTATCTTCAGCAGGCCTGCTTGAGCTAGATTTCAAGAGTTGTATCTCTCTCATCAGCATCTGGTTAGTTTCCTGCTGCTGCCTCATCTGTTCCTGTACACTACCAAACAAATTTAGAATTTCTTCATTAGAAGCCAAAACAGGACCAGATCCCTGGATATTGCTAGCGGGGATAACACCCCGAGCCACATGAATTTCAGTTCCCTGTGAAGAGGCTTGCATTCTCGGAGGAGGTGGTGGAAGCACCGAACCAATTGTTGCAGAGGTTGTAGCAGACATGGTGGAAGAGCTCATGTTTGATCACGAGGCCATTGAAAATAGTGTGGCAAAAAGTTTTGAAAATAAAAAACCAAGTAACGATTTTGCAAAAACTTTTAGTAGAAGTAGCACAGCACCACTTGCCCCACGGTGGGCGCCAAATTGTTTTGGTCAAAAATTACCGAAGCAATTAAGTGATCAAATTAGTTAAGTGAGGTAGTGTGCTAAAAATGTGTGTTGAAAATATGCTAATTAAGTTGTTTGCAAAAACAGTTTTCAGGATACGGCTCAGGATATTGAGCTGTATCTACGATCAAACAATGAGCGAAAATGTAAAGGGTGACACAGGATGTACGAGGAAAGCCCTTGATCAATCTAGATCGCCAGCACAAAACCTCGGGAGCTGACAATCGCAGCTGCCTTGTTCTTCTTATTGCTTCAAATGTCAGGATACAGTGCGGGATATGATGCGGATCGACTAAGTGTTACAATGTAATTTGAACACAAGTGTAAGTGTGTAGTAATTGTTTGCAGTTAGAGAGAAAGAGTGTGCGAAAGATTGTGTCCCTAATCTGATCCGATCAATCCTTTTTATAGTAAAAGGAAACCAACTAACTATCCTACTATTCCGGGATTCGGCGAATATTCCATATGTGGACGTTGTAGTCCACGTCTTCCGGCTTCAACGTCCATAATCCAACTAATTTGCCCAGGTCTTGAGGAGAAGAAGTCCTCTTGAACGTTAGAGACTTGTTCCAATAATCTGCACATGAGTTAATTAGTTATTACCAGGATATCATATCAAGATGTTACCAATATCCTGATCCAGCATACTGGTCACAATAAAATAAACAAAGTCAGCATATCGGCCAGGATATATATAGCAGAAAATCACCCATAACAAGATGGATAGATCAGATCGAACAAGACACAACACTCACTACTCTCAATCACTTCTACTCACTCGCAACTCTCACTTTCTGAAAAAACATTGTAACACTTAGTAGCGATCTGATCAATATCCAGCACTGTATCCTGACATTTGAAGCAATAAGAAGAATAAGGCATCTGCGATTGTCAGCTCCCGAGGTTTTATGCCATCGATCTAGATTGATTAAGGGCTTTCCTCGTACATCTTGTGTCACCCTTTACTTTTTGCTCATTGTTTGATTGTCGACAAAGCTCAATATCCTGAGCTATATCCTGAATACTGTTTTTGCAAACAACCAATTCAGCATATTTTTGATACACATTCTTAGCACACTACCTCACTTAACTAATTTGATCACTAAATTGCTTAGGTAATTTTTGACCAAAACACCTCCCATTCCATGTTGTATATCCTATCACTTCCCCTTGACTGGAGGATAGTGTTCCACCATTCTAAGGTTGAGTTCTTAAACAGATTAGAAACAAACATTATCTTATCCTCTTCCGCACACTTGCTTATTTTTTACACAGCCTCGGTCTCTTCTATCCAGCGTAAAGCTGCAATGGGTCCCTCATTGCCCGAGAATTCTATTGGTTTACAAGACTAGAATTCTTTGTAAGAACAACCATAAGGCATGGTTCTTCTTCTTTTGGGAATGGGCGCTTGAAATACAAGTCCATTGTTCACGCTGTGTTCAGGTTCAGTTGGTCGCTTACTGCTATGCTTACTTTTGTTATCGGCTTCCTTAACAGTTTGAATAATAAATGGCATCGCATCTATTATTCCTTGTGCCACTATGTGTTGGATGGCACTATTATCCACTTGGTTTCCATTGTTATTATTGTTTGGATTCTCATTGGT
The DNA here is from genome assembly GCA_030545235.1 of Helianthus tuberosus. Lineage (NCBI taxonomy): Eukaryota > Viridiplantae > Streptophyta > Magnoliopsida > Asterales > Asteraceae > Helianthus > Helianthus tuberosus. The sequence continues at coordinate 81,965,865 of CM060428.1, read as the reverse complement.
CAGATTATCGTTATTCGGGTGGTTATCATTCTGGTTTTCCTAGTTCACTTCGTTGTCCATCTGAATTTTAAACATTTACCACATATTAATATCACAAAATAATAGTTGATACAACCATTCACACAACACGCATGTTGATCAAAAACGTCGAGCATTGCGACTTACTTTTTCTTATAATATAATATGCATCTAATACAAACCAACACTTGGAAATTAAAATTACAATACTAACTGAAATAAAAATTACACTAATAGTAGTAGGCATCCGTAGTTTTTTTTAAACACACATATTATATATTATTATTATTACTACCATCTTCACCATCATTTCTACGGATATGGATTCATCCAGAAATCCATATTGCGCTCGTCGTACTTCCAGACGAGTCGCTCTCCCACCTGTCTCATCCTCTCACTATTCTCTAAAATTTCCTCACCAAATGTCCTGAGTTCTTGTACATTTTCAGCACTCATTGGGGGTGCAGGTTCTAGGACTGGGTTTGGAATTTGGGGTGCGGGTTCCTGGTATGGGGGTGTGGGTGCCTGGTATGGGTAAGGATTCTCCAAAATCTCCCTAATGAATACAACGTTATCGTAATAGGGATCTAGAGGGTCCAAACCTGGGTAAGCTCCTATATTCGGCATGGGTTCGTCGTTTAGGTGGTAGCGTGGCACATAATCCCTATGATCATCGAACCATGGATCATAATCCGGGTCTAAGGGATTAGGTGCTGGTACCCTAGGTATCTCCTCCGGGTTAAAGTCATGCATTTCTACTTGATTTTAGGGTTATTTTCTATTTCCATGGGCTGTAATGGTTGGGTCGCTATCAGTTGTTCCAGGTTAGGGTCGGCTGCTGTGGTTGCTAAAATGTGGAAGTTGGCTAAACTCCTATTAAGCATGTCTTGGGTGTGGGCATCGGTTTCTCTTTTAGCTGCTGGTAGCACTCGTTGTTCTTGCAACTTTTTCATACGTTTCCTACGCTCATGTGGTCCCCTACTGAACCATCCTCTCTTTTTCTGAGGGAATGGCTCTTCAGGCTGAGCCTTAAACACGAATATTCCTTCTTCATTATCAGCAGAGTACCCTGGGAGGGCAGGCTGTGAAGAGGCGCCTTCACTTCTAGGCGAACCAGACAACTGACGATACGCGTCGGATGGTCCTTGGTCGCTCACACTATAAACTAACAAATAGTCAAATAACACATAACAATAATATACAATTATGCACGTAGTTTCATAATTTATTTCCTAACACTTTGAATAATATTTTGGTGTCAGCAGAACATTTCTGTGGCTGAATCAGTGGCTTAGCTCTGATACCACTTTCTGTCGCAACCCTCGTCCCCTAATAACCCGGGAACGGGCAGCCGCGGCCAGTTTTGGTGGTATCTGTATTTTATCCATTTTGGCAGCGGAATTTACATCAGGACCGTAGTTAGGAAATTATTTATCAGAGTAAAATACCACGCCTTTAATATATTAAATACATGGGAAGAACCCAAGTTTCAAGTACACACATTTTCTTAGGGATAAACCCTATTTTATTTAATAAAAGTATCTATTTATTTTAGGTAACTTTATTGCCACTTTTCCAAGCCTTTAGTGCTGTCCAGCTGGCTTCTATTTGGCTTTCACATTTTGTTACCTGAAACGCGTTTAAAAACATTTTGTCAGTGGAAATACTGGTGATTGAATCCCAATTTAATCAAGTTTAAATAAAAACCATTGTACAGTATTGAGGGCGGTCTCACAATTACATTTGTTTCCAAGTCATATCAATTACCACCCACAGTACTGTCAACCCGACTTGTGGAAATGTTACTCCTCGCAAGGCAGTAACAAATTTTGTATACAAAACCGACGATAATTGTATCCTAACAAATACTCAATAACTGTTTAATATATAATTAATCGTGTGAGGTTTTGTAAAAACAATTTGCAAAAAGGAGATTACTCACATTGCTGTCTTAGATTTTCTGTAAGGGTTTCCTGGTGACAATCTATAAATTACACAAGCGCACATGTGTTAGTATAATAACCCATTTTAACATTAGTAATACCCTCCCCGAGACGGCATTCCAATGACTACGTCGGGCAGAACCACGACAGCCGTTACGGAACCCTGGATCAATCGGGCAGAGTATGTAATACGTATCCAGGGGTTATGATACTTACAACGGAGCAGAACTTCGTTATTTAGGGGGATATTATACACGAGTATAATGCCTACTATAAGAAATTTGAGATTTAAGAAAAGGAAATGAGCGATCGGAACTGAAAGCCGATGCCCTCAATTTATAGGGCTGTAATCTGACTTCCTCGCGGCCCGCGACAGCCACAGCTGTCTCTTTCGCGGCCCGCGACATAGGTGGCTAGGGCTTAGGGTTGATTCATCACCCGATATAGCTTCAACACGCAGGTGACACGTGGCGCCACCGGGCTTCGCCACTTGCCCAGGCGCTCGTGGCCCGCGTAGACTCAAGTGGAGTCTGTTGCGGCCCGCCAGGGCCCCTATTTTCTTGTTTTTAATTAAATTTAATAAAAATTAAGGTATTCGGGGTCCGTTTTTACGTGTGGGGGGTATTTTAGGACATATTGGGATATCTTAAAATATATTAGGGTGTCGGAAAAATTTCAGGAGGGTTGTTATACAGCCGCGCTGCTCTTCGGCTTTTCGCCTATATGAGACAAACCCTCTAGTGAATCACTGGCCACAACATAATCTTCAAGGTTACTCTGACGAAAGCGAAGAGTACCTTTCTGAGAGATCTCAGCAGTCGCGCGGGCACCCCCCGCCTTCTTGCTGGTAGCTCCAGCTTCAACAGTCACCTTCTTCTTTGGTGTAGACTTCTTTGTCACGACCTTCTTGGTTTTCTTCTCCTCAGGGTCAATACCCAAGTCGCGCACCACACCTGCAAATATTTTAGACCATGAACTTAGCTCTTCATTTGACGAGCCTACGGACTCCTCGCTGGAAAGATAAAGAATCTCTTTCCCAGCAGAAGTCACGCCTCGTAAGGGCCTTGGTTTGGGAAGTCACGCACCTTCGGTTGCAGTGGGAGGACTAGCAAAGATCCCCGCTGGTGGATACATGAAATTGTCTTTAATCTGATCATACCAGAAGACCTCACCATCTCCTAAAGGTCGCACTCCCATAGCTCCACCGAAAGTGGAAAATGCACTTTGAAAAACCTGAGCAACTACATTAAGAAATAGCAATTAGGTGCAAGCCTTTCAAAAGGAAAAAATAAACGAAGTATGGAAACATACCCTCTCCGTTGAACATTAGAACAGGAACTTCCTTACTGCGCGTGAGCCACTTATCACTCATTCCCGTCGCAACCAAAACCTGCTCTCCAAAAACCCGGTTGGGAGTAGCCATCAACCTCATATACCAATCTTCTGTTTTTGGAATCGGAAATTCCTCTTTCTCGATCATATCAGACCCCCAAAAGATCATGGCAACAGGCATAACCTCTTCACGTATAAAGAAGAACTTCATCTTCCGATCGTGAAAACTCTTGGGCGGATTTATCAATATCTTCTTTGCTCCGCGTTGAGCAAACGAATAAAACCCCGTGTTCCGGATAAGTTGGTAGAACACCCGGAAATTTTTGACAAACGGTTCTAATCCCTGTGATTGACATATGAACTCAAAATGGCGGATCCTCACCATTCCCATCGGACTGAGTTGGGAGATGTGGAAGCCATAAAAATGCAGGATCGCCGCCATGAAGCGGGTGGCCGGCAGTCGGAAGTTACCGTCAATAAAGAAGTCAGCAAATAAGGTGATGTAGCCGGGTGGTGCATCGGTGGCCGTCTGACCCTGTTGGGGATAACGAGCATCCCACTTGGCCGGGAATTGGGATTCCCTAATGGTCTGTTCAAACAAACCCTGGTCCCATTTGAGAACCGGAACCGGACCAGCACCTTCTTCAATGGGAATAACTTCTTCTTCAGCCATCATATAAGGAACGGAGAAAATAGATGAAGATCTTCTGAAAGTTCTGGAAAAAGCTTGAAGATCACCAAGAAATATTTGAAGATTTGAAGATACAAAGAAGATCAGAGAGAGAAGGAAAGAGAATTCGAAGAAGTGATGAGAATTGTCTCTCTATCTTCGAATATATATACCCATCGCATTTAATGCGATGGGTAACCGTGCCGAACGCACCGTGCGCGTACCCAATCAGGGACCGCCATGTAAGGCGGGATTTCCGGGGCGACAGTTACCATGAGCGCGTGGGCCTTACTCGCTTAACAGCAGACAAACCGCCACAGTGACAGCATGATGATCGCCGTGTCAGCAGTCAACTCAAGGGTCGCTATCAACGACATTAGCACCAACCTGTCAGGATTCAAAATTCGAGGAGTTTCCCGCCTAATTTTAAAAGAAACTTCATGATGAAGGCACCAAGAGCTGCGCTGCATGCATCATCAGTCAATGATCATGCGCGCATCTCTCATGAGCAAGAAAATAAATAACAAGTTAAACACCAAGCACATAGAAACAAGACCTTTCAAGAAGCAAGTCTGATAGCCGCGCCATTGTAATTGCCAAACACTTACACGCGCGCCGGCTACCAAGACTTAGAAAATGCTCAAAAGACCAACCCACTTAATTCTTTTTTCTAAGTCCAGAGCTCCAACCATTTACTTCGCGCATGGAAGCAGCACTGGACTGGGGGGACTTGAAGGGGTATGGTCCCAAATAGCCACGCAGACCAATCAGGTCACGCGCGAGACCATACTCCTAATACATCAATCTGACAAACCTACAGACCCCACGCCGACTAAATAGGTAAAACCTAAGTCGCGCGCGAGGCCCAAGCAAGGTTAAAGGTCAGATCCTACACTTAGCGTCTTGGATGAAAACCCTCACTCCCTAGACCCTGTGCCGGTTGTATGGATATGCTCCAGAGGCCGCAAGAGGGTAGGGCGCCGGTTCATCCCATATAGCATGAAAGGTACGAGTGGTAGAGGAATAAGCCAATCAGTGTCCAACAGGCTGTATCCTATCGTGCTCCATGATCAACAATCATGCAGGAGACAAGAACGTACATAAGGACGCCTACGTGGCACCAATCAGGGGGCAGTGACACTTGCCCCATGATCTCCACTCACCTGCTGATGTCAGAGAGACAAGGACGACAACCCGGACACGTGGCTCCACTCAAGGTGCGCCGACTCCGATTATCTTCTAGAAACACTAACGATCGTCATAGAAGAGACAAAAAGGATATTCCTTGTTGTCGACTCCAGGCCCAAGGCCCATCAGCCCATTTCCTTCTACACTACTCCAGCTATAAATAGGGACCTTCATGTATAGGTTAATTCATTCTGTTCTCTGCTCTCTCACTCTTAAACACACACTTATTTCCTCAAAACAAATACTTATTCTCATGTCGGAGAGTGGTTAAGAGGGAAACCCCCATATTCCCCTCTTAACGAGCTTAACGGGATGTTGATTGTTTTGCAGGAAGGATCAAGCCTATAGCTCAGGAAGGATTAAGAAGATTAACCTCTATGGTCGAAACATAAACCAAACTAATAAACCTAAAATTAGTTCCGTGTTTGTACAGGTTATTATGTGATGTGGGAAATTTTGATGTTGAATCAGGTTGATTCACTAAAAGAAACCTCCACACATTCACAAGGTAAAACATCTGGTACTTCACGATTTGGTCTGTTTAGGTCCCGCCTGCTCCAAAAGACTGTGGATTTAGTCCTAAGACTATGGGGTGTGAAGGGGCTTGAGTTGGGGGCATTGCACGACACGTGATAGGTGTGGGCTCCACCAGTCCACGCCAAAAAAAGTAGGGTGTGGAAGGGGCGTGGTCAGACGGCGTTGGGGTGCCATGTGTCACCTAATTTTCTATTTTTTTTGTTTTTTATATTAATCATAGAATTTAGTAAAGTAATTTTAAAAACATGTTTTATTTATATTAAAGAACTACAATAAAAAATACAATACATCACAAAAAAAACAATCATCTACATCTTCATCTTCATTGGAGTCGAATCTAGGAAGTGTGGAAACATGTTCTACCAAATCAGCTCAAAGGTTTGAATTTATTTGTCTTGACTCGATTAGTTATTGGTTTTGCATTCTCTCTTCGTCACTAATGTCTTCGTTATTTGATTCGGGCTCCTCTCCATAATATTCAACGATTGCACACCCTTCATCCTCTAAAATCATATTCTGTAGAATGATGCACACGTACATCACGTTTCTTATTTCATACAATCGACAAGGCATGCTCAAAATGCGCCACCTTTTCTGCAAAACACCAAATGCTCGCTCGATATCTTTGCGTGCCGCCATCTGAACTTTGTTAAACTTTAATCTTTTAGGATCTAGGGTTCCATCTCTTGAAAATGATTTTACAAAAACAACATACTCAGGGTAAACTTCATCAACAAGATAGTACCCATACTTGTATTCAACCCCATTTACAAAAAAAATGTTCCTTTCGGTCCCATACCATTTATTCGATGATTGAAAATGGGCGAGTGGTGTATAATGTTTATATCGTTATGTGAACCGGGCATACCAAAGAATGCATGCCAGATCCAAGATCTTGTAATGCACCGCTTCAAGCATCATAGCTGGCATTCCATGACATCCACTTGCGTGAGAGCTTTGCCATGCAGTTGGACAAAGTTCCCATTCCCATTTCATATAATCTAAACTACCGATCATCCTAAGGAGACCATGATATTCAGCGTGATGTTCCAAAATTTGTTGCATATCACTAAACGTCGGTTTTCTCAAGTATCTTTTCATATATAATTCAATGCATAAAAATTGTGAAGACTTTCCTTAGCTACTCATGCCGACATTTTTAAATAGACGTCCGTAACCTTTTGCCACGTGGTTGGGATTCTTCCTCCGTTTGGGTTGGGGTTGGGAAGTCCCTTCATCTGCATCTTCAACACTAGCTTTCACCACCATCGATACTGCTGATAATAATAATTCCGCCCCATCGTCAGATGAGGATGACAAAACAAATTTATCATACGAATCGCTTGAACTTGAAGAATCCATTTTATATATTTTTTTGGAGTTTGATAATGCTTTTTCAATTTTTGGATGGTAAAAATGAGTAAGAAATGAAAGGTTTATATACGAAATAATTAAAAGAATTTTATTTTTAAATAGTCGTTGGCCAATGGCTATGCTTAACGGCTAGCCAAACGGTCATCAAAGACTACCCAACCATGGCCAGCCACGTCACCCAAGGCCAGCGCCCCATGCCAGGCAACATTGTCATGCCAAGCGGGCAACGCTGGCCAAAACACCAACCCCCCAACCCGTGGTGGAGCAGCCGACGTTAAACCCAATCTGCCGCCCCAACCCACGCCCCACACCCCATAGTCTAAAACCTTGGCCAGGCAAATAGGTATCAGATAATCAGCTTTTTTGTAGTTAGTATATGTAGAATTGATTGCTTGCCCTCTAAATATTCAGATAATATAATAAGTTTATCTAGTGGGTTATGGTCACAATCAAATTTAATCCCAAAAACAACTATATATCGATAGTGGCAAGTGAGTATCGAACATAGGGAGTTTGTGGAATATGTGTTATTTGAAAGTTTGTCTAATTTAACTAAATTAATCTAATTGCAAAAGAAATAAGATTCGAGAGTTTATGTGAGTGAATTGGTTTTAGACTAGATTAAACTAAGTAAATTGCAAGAGAAAAGTTTGGATGTAAGCAAATTAGAGACAAATGACCATCCTAGATTTCCGGTTTGTTTCGACATTCATATTATCATTCCACTAGAAAGAACTACATAGACATAGCTCATGCGTGATTACTTGCAGTGATGAAAGGGAACTAAGTACTCAGATTCCTAGAACGTGAGGTTGTTACCCGATGATCAATCAACCCTTACCCAATCCTAATTCTACCCATGATATCTCGATTGCCAACGGCACCAAGAACGTATGGTTTCAAACTAGATTAACATAAGAATTAACAAGTTACTAACAAATAATCACACACCATAACAAACCAACCATAAAGATAAGGATTGCTATTCTAGAAATTAGGAAATCAAATACAAAATGTCTCAAGCAAACCTTCAATCTAGGATGATCATAAAGTGTTTAGCCACTCATAGCTTCAAACAACATCTTAACAAGAGTTTCAATGTTCATACGGATAAAAGCACACCAAACTAATGATTAACTCTTGTTCTTTTCCCAAAAGTTCTCCAAGTTGCTCCAAAATTCGTGCACAAGCAAGTGGTAACCGAAAACCAATCATAAGTCCCCTTAAAACCTCTTGAAATCGACAATAAATGATGAAGTTACATTTTTAGATCAGTCGGAGGCATAACCTACGGCTCCCAGTCGGAGGCATAACCTACGGCTCCCAGCCGTAGGTTACGGCTGTCAGCAGGTCTAAGTCAACATAATGAGCCGTAACCTACGGCTGGGAGCCGTAGGTTACGGTTCTGACTGATTCTTTACGGCTCCCCTCTCCTGTTTTACGGCTGGAACATTTGGCAAATGATGGGAGCCGTAACCTACGGCTGGGAGCCGTAGGTTACGGTTCTGAGTGACTTTCTTCTCCTTATTTCTTCATCAATTTGCCATTTCCTCACTTCTCGATTTCGCCAACTTCCACCATCCTTCTAATCTTTCTAAATCCCTCATCTTGAGTACTTTAACACCTGCACATCATTTCATCTAGTGGTTACCAAGTTCAAACAATTAACCGAATAAAGCATAAGATGTGCACATATTTAGATCGTTTAAGGGTTATCCTACGGACCACCCGTTAGGTTACCGTCCACGCTGCGCAGCGGGTTCAAAACATAGATAAAAATAAGCAAATTGTAAGAGTTAAAGTTGTTTGATGTTTTAATTAAGTGGCTAAACATGTCATATTAAAGTTGTGGGGCTAAACATGTCATTATTCAAGTTGAGAGGCTAAACATGTCATTATATAGTTGAGGGAGTAAAGTTGTTTATTATTAAGTTGAGGGGCTAAAGTTGTTTTAGGTGAGGGGCTAAACGTGTCATTATTAAAGTTGAGCGCCAAACATGTCATTATTAAAGTTAAGGGGCTAAAGTTGTTTATTATTAAAGTTTAGGAGCTAAACATGTCATTACCAAAGTGGAGGGGCTAAACATGTCATTATTAAACTTGAGGGGCTAAAGTTGGTTAATGTCAAAGTTGAGAGGCCAAAGTTAGTTGATGTGACAAAGTAGCATATTTGTAGTATATATAATGTTGGATAAAACCTACCAACTTTCAAACATTTTAGCAGGTAATAGTTTCTTAACTCTTTGTATTTTAGCAGGTGATAGTTCCTTAACTTTTTGTTTGGCTTGTTGAAAATGGCATTTTGGCCTCTAGGTTGACTTCTCTCTTTTTTTGTACGTTTTTAGATGAAATTGGGAGAGAAAAACAAGTTTTGTTATGATGATAAACTTAAAAGATGGGTAGAGGATGGTGTTAATCCACAAGCAGAGGAAGCGGCGATTGCTCCACTTTCAACAATGTAAACTTTTCCATTCGGAACACCAAAATATTCCTAAAAACTGCTGCAAAAGGTTAGGGATCTCTTACCAGTGGAAGCTCCAAGTTTTCAAGCTCAAAAAGTTCCGGAATTCCACCAGTTCCCGCCGCCTCAAGCCAATTCTCAGCCCGTGGAAGGACAGGTGTTCGACAGAGGTGATTGGTTCTATTTTATCTTTGAGGTGGTAATTTTGATTCATTGACTTATTAACGGATCAGTTGGTTGTGTTTTTCTAATGAAGTTAACCTTTCAAAAAAAAAAAAAAAAAACCGTTTCAAGAAAAACAAACCGTTGATGAAAATCATTAATTCACCTACTTCAATACACAACCAGTTTCAACCTCCTACATATCAATCTTCTATGCAAGCATGGATGATATCGTAAAGGGTACAATTGTAAAATATTAAATAAATAACCGGAGGATGTTCACTTGAGAAGAAAATTAAGTTGAGAAAAAAAAAAAGAACAAAGGGTACAATTGTAAAATATTAAATAATTTTTCTCTCATCTCATTTATTATTATCTTTGACTAATTAGTCATAAAGACTTTCATCTCCCGCACTCAATTTTTGCCTAGACACATCAAAATTTGTCCTACACGTTTTTGAAATTTATCCTACACATATTGAAATTTATCCTGCACAACTCGTAATTCATTTTACACACCTCATAATTTATCATACACTTTAAATCGATTTTTTTTCTTCTTTGAAAAGAGATATTTTTTTTGAAAATAAGTTACAAATTGAATTTAGTTAGCTATTAAAAAGGAAGACTAACAATTAATGATCAATCTAAGTTTACCAATATACCATTACACTATTATTAAATACAAAAATCAAACGAAGTAAAATGAAGCATTCTTATTGGTTGAAGTTTGTTCTTTTTTATTCTTACAAAAAATTTCTTCTCATTTGAACCCTCCACGAATCATTCCTTCATACCCGAGCACATCCGGTTCACCTCACTCACGAAGAACGGTTTCGTGGGGCGGAGGTATCGATGAACGGTTTTCGGGTTCTAGTAGGGATATGAGATCAAGTGGTGAGGTTTTAGGTACGGCTTCAAGGTCGTTTGTCCCACGTGAAGGTGGTTTAGCACAAACGAGTAATGGTGATGGGTTTAACGATGACCTTCATGAGGTTGAACTTTAGAAACCGTGTGTACGGAGGTGGTTTTTGGGTTCTATAGTATAAGTACTTGTATCGAGAGAGGATTTGGTTTATAGTGTGTGGTGATTTTGCTGAAATGGTGAACTTGTACAGTTTACTGTTTTTATTGATGAGAATATACCACCCTTGAAGTTGTTCATAATAAGTTGGCTGATGTATGTGTTTTCTATATGTATTACAAGAAATTTTCAACATCTAAACAACCAGCAAGCAAAATACAATCTGCAATCTTACCCATTGCCAACAAAATACAATATGAGTCATCTGGTTCGTTTATGCTAGAAGTCTGAAATCGCAACGTACAACGACCATCAATGATGCGCAATTCATTAATAGGTATCCACAAATAAGAAACCAACATCATAATCTGCAATTATCTTTCTATTTACATGGCGTTTTATCCACCGCATAATACACCAAAACATCATCTTTCATCATTGCCGACATACACCGTTAAAACTCGCTAGTAAAATGCATCCTGTCGCAATTGAGCCTGCACCATCAAATCAGCCAAGGATATAATCATGGTCATATTCCTCATAGATCAAGTTGTCATATTAAAAGTAAGGCTAAAATATCTTTTAGAAATTAAAATATTAGTCTACAGATAAACAAATTAGTATTCTATGCAACTGAAAGCAAAGAGAAGCCACGGATTCAGTTATTTGATTTTAAATCATTAAAGGTAGGGAAGGAGAGACACCTTTATCTTAACTCGAAACACAGGGGATATAGGAGACGAGGGGCCAGTAACAACCTCTTTTTCTGCATTTTTCTTTCAAATGTGGGCATCCACTAATTATTAAACACAAAAGTGAAGGCAGCAGCACTTCTGGTAGATCCATCATGTTTGGGCAATCAAAAAACTTGAGTTTTTGAAGGTTACCGAGGTTTTGGGGATGAGGATGAGACAATTTATTCAGATTTGGACAACTGTAAAAAGAGAGACGTTGGAGGTGTTGGAGTCCCATTGAAAATGATTCCAATTTCTCAAATCTAACTATACTGAGAGAAGTAAGAGATAAAGGAAGAAGATGGGAAAACTGACTACTGTAGGTCCGGCTAGGGGAGGATCTAGTCGCCTAATCCTTGTGTACAAACCAACCCGGTTGTGCGGAATCCAACCGAGATAGCAAACCGAGATAGAACACGTAAAAACACGACACGCAAAGTTCACCGATTAACACCTCTTGTATTAATACGTATGAAAGGTCCAGTTACAAAGCAATGTTTACAAATCAGTTTTGCAAACTCTCTCAGTGTGTGTGTTCTCTCTGTGTTCCTTATCTGTCTAACTATAGAAGTGAACACAACACACGGGTATTTATACCCAACACAGCATGTCTGGTCGAAGGATCAGACAGACTGATCGAAAGATCATCTGTCGACCAGAAGCAGCTCGAAGGATCCAGATGTACCTCGAAAGATGTGATCTTTCGTGGTCCATCCATCGAAGGCTATCTTTCGAGCTCATCATCATCGAAGGATATAAGCAAACCTTCGATGACACATCCTTCGACCCAACATCTTTCAAACATTTTCTAACTGTTTGGTCAAGTCAAACCAGGAGGATGGTTGACTTGGTCAAACTTACGAGACTAACAAAGACATCGTTTGGTATACAGATAAAGTACAGACACAAGTGCACCAACAAACTCCCCCTTGGCTGTAGCTTTGTCTTGATCTTCATTCTTGTAAGTCTCTCGTGTCTTCAAGTCTTTGACTTCATTTCAAGTCTTCAATGTCGGAGGATCTTTAAAGTCTTCACGTCTTGAAAGCAGAAAATGTACCAACAAACTCCCCGTTTCATGTAGGAAGTGTGTTGACAAACTCCCCCTTAACATAAGCTCCCCCTTGAGTTATGCTCGTGAAAGTCTTGATCTTTATGAAGTGAGATCCTTGTGGTGTTGATGATGGTCAGCGGCAACTCGATCATCTTTGTCATTTGAGTGCCTTCACGTCGTGTCTTCATTCCGAAGCTTGTCATCGACCATGTTCTCCTAGCCTTTAGAATCTGCACATGCAAGAAATCTAAACGCGTAATGAGAACAACTGCTTGGAATATAGTAAACATAAACAAACGACACACGTGTGACCATTGTTTAAACAAACACCGTCCGACAGTTTTAAAGTTTAAAGTATTTTATCAATTTCAATTTTAACTTTCAAAACTTTGCAAATTTCGACCGTTTATGAAGATTTAGTCATTTTCGGTTTTCGTTCAGGTTTCAGGTAACGAAGACTCGAGATCCAACATCGTACGATCGAAAATAAAATAGAAATAAAATCTTTTTGGCTTTTATAAAGTTTATATTAAAACACACCTAAAATCTTTTTGGTATTTTTAATATTTCAAATGTAAAGACTGAAAGCAGTAAATAAATATATACAAAGATGCAGGAACTGAAAGCATTAAACAAATATTTACAGACATTCTTTTTGCGAGTTTCGAGGGTAAGAGAATCATATCAGTGTACGGTCATGCCAAAACACTCTCTTTGTTCAATTAGTTAACATTAAGATAAGCATCCTATAACAATTATCGGTATTGTTGTCCACATAAGCTCAACTTATCAGATGTAATCATGGCGAGGGGATACGTTAAGGTATGATTTATACTTACCGACCGGTGTTCATCCACATCACGACACATTCCCGTATCAAGGTATGCACGAGGGTTCATCTTACCGGTGAGTATACCGATTATCATCTGTTTGACCGTATATGATGTGAGATTCTCACTTATTTGATTTGAAAACAAGCCCTATGTGATAGAATCACTTATTGATGAGGAACTTGATTTTCGATGCATGAGGGCACAGGAGCAAGTCCGTGAACAGGTCAGTACTTTCGTACAGCAGAGAGACGAACTTGACACCCGGAAAGAATTTTTGTGATATATTATCACTTATTTGTTTGGACATGTGATTGTTTATCACTTATTGAGGTCGTATGCAGTATGTACACGTATGTATAGTATCATGGAAGATCTAGACTTGCGTCCCCGTTATTTTTCGGTAAAAGATACAACCATGATACCCAGATGATAAGCAGCATAAAGACCGAATATTTCAGAACCTCGGCAATCTCTCAAACGAAATTTCGGTACTAAGACCATATGCCAATGAATGGTTCCCACCTGGTCTTCAGTCGATTTAAGTTTATATCACCCTGCACACTTTAAAATGATTGTGAGCCTACCGATACATCTTATATAGAGCTGCTTATCGTTTTTCAGTTTAGGTTTTAAAGAGTTTTGGACAGACCACTGATGTACTATCATTTTCTCTTTTGCTCGCCAGGAAACTCATTTTTGCTTTTCTATTGTTTTTGTGTTTTTGAAATTTTTCGATGTTTTTGGATTTTTTTTTTTTTTTAATTTTGGATTTACTCCCCCTAAAATCAATAAACTAAGACAAATTTAAAGCACAAAGGTATTTACAAAAATGATTTTTCGATGTTGGTTTTACTCTAGCTTGACCTTAATGCCGTTTACCAATAATAAATAGTCAAATCTTGATTTGTCAAAAGCTTTGGTAAAAAGGTCGGCACGTTGGTCATCAGTGTGGACGTAAGCAACATCGATTAGCCTTTTCTCAAAGCAATCACGTATGAAGTGATACTTAATTTCAATGTGCTTAGTCTTTGAGTGCTGCACAGGATTTTTAGTGATCTGTAAGGCAGCAGAATTATCAACGTAAATAGGAGTAGTTAGGAATTCAAAACCGTAATCACGCATTTGTTGTTGGATCCATAGGACTTGGGAGCAACAACTTGAGGCAGCAATGTATTCAGCTTCGCATGTTGATGTAGCGACGCACGTCTGCTTCTTGTACTGCCATGTGACTAGGTGATTTCCTAAAAACTGACATCCAGCCGTTGTGGATTTGCCGTCAATTTTGCATCCGCCAAAATCAGAATCACTGAATGCGATCAAGTCAAAGTTATTATCCCTAGGGTACCATAGACCGGTGTCAGGGTAACCCTTCAAATAACAAAAAATCCTTTTTACAGCTGCAAGATGTGAGGCCTCCGGGTTAACTTGATATCTGGCAAGCAGGCACGTTGGGTACATTATATCTGGTCTTGATGCTGTGAGGTACATAAGAGATCCGATCATCGCGCGGTAGTATGAGGGGCTAGTATCTTGACCCTTCAAGTCTGGAGTAATTCCGTGATTTTGCGGCAATGGGGTACCGATGGGCGTTGCATCAGACATCTGGAACCGGCTCAAGATGTCACCAACATATTTAGTCTGATGGATGAATATCCCAGACTCAGTTTGTTGTACTTGTAGGCCCAAAAAGAAAGTCATTTCCCCCATAGCACTCATCTCGAATTTATCCTGCATTACACGCTCGAAATCCCTACACAAAACATCATTAGTAGAACCAAAAATAATATCATCAACGTATACCTGTACCAGTAGAAGATCTCCATCTTGTTCTTTGATGAAAAGAGTACAATCGATAAGACCTCTGCGAAATCCATTCTCCAGCAAATAATTGGATAAGGTTGCGTACCAAGCTCGCGGTGCTTGATGTAGACCATAGAGAGCTTTGTTGAGCAACCAAACCCGATCGGGATGGATAGGATCTTCAAAACCTGGAGGCTGTTCGACGTACACCTCTTCTTCAACCACACCATGTAAGAATGCACTTTTCACGTCCATCTGGTATACCTTGAAACCTTTGAATGAGGCATAAGCCAGAAAACTCCGAATTGCTTCTAGACGTGCAACAGGTGCATACACTTCGTTGTAGTCGATCCCTTCTATCTGACGAAAACCTTGAACGACTAGCCTTGCTTTGTTTCGAATAACGATTCCACGGTCATCCTTTTTGCATTTAAACACCCAACGGGTACCAATCTTCTTGTAGCCAGCAGGTTTCTCTACGAGTTTCCAGACACCTAGCTTCTGGAATTGTTGCAGTTCTTCCTGCATTGCTTCAACCCAAGAGCTATCTTTCAAAGCATCTTTCCAGGTTCTTGGCTCTTCTTGTGATACATAACACGCGAAAGACCAATCATTTTGTTGACCAGATTCTCGGATAGTTGCATACAAGCCTGCATTGTTGTTGTTTCGCAACATGTTTCTTGTTTGAACGCCACTTTGTACATTTCCGATGATGTTTTGTTGAGGATGGGTATTGTGAATCCTTGTTTCTGGATTATCTTGAACTGGAATATTTGTACCCAGATTGTTGAGATTGAGATCAACAATCAATTCAAGGCCCGGAATTGACGAAGAGGATGATGCAGTAGCTTCAGCTGTTTGAGGGACATCCACTGGAGGTGTACCTTCTGAAGTACCATGAACTGCTGTTAGTGGAACTTCTTGATCTGCATCGAGAAATTCATCATCCTCTTAAGATTCGTTCAATTCGGTAGCATCGTGAAAATCCTCATTGTCGAGAGCATTATTGTTCACTGAAGATGGTTCTTGATTGACAAGAATTGGACGAACCAATGGTGAATCTGTTGCATTATCACTCTCGAAAAACATCCTTGCCGCAGCATTTTCTTCAACGGCTTCAACATTGATCGAATTGAAAAAGTCATCGTACTCAAACATCCAAGGCTGACCAGGACATTTGACTGGTAAAGTGTGCCTTTGTACTCTGACTTCAGACCATTCCTCGACCCTTTTAGTCTCTAGATTCCAGACTCTTAAGTTAGGGGTGGAATACCCAAGAAAGTATCCTTCAATAGCTCTTGCCCCAAACTTTCCATTAGGATCGATTATTGTGCACGGAGCTCCAAACGGTTCAAGATAGGACAAATCTGGTTTCCGTTTGTTAATAAGCTCAAAGCAGGTCTTGTTGTGCCTTTTGACTGTAAGGACTCGGTTCAACGTATAACATGCAGAGGACACAGCTTCAGTCCAGAATGGAATCGGCAATTGTGACTCTACCAACATAGTCCTAGCAGTCTCGATCAATGTGCGGTTCTTACGTTCAGCGACGCCATTCTGTTGAGGAGTATAAGCTGCACTAAATTCGTGAAGAATACCTTTTGAGGTGCAAAACTCCGCCATGGCATGATTTTTGAATTCAGTACCATTGTCGCTACGTATCCGCCTAACCTTCAAATTATAGAGATTCTCAATCTGAATGATCAAGTTTTTGATAATACCGAAGGTTTCACTCTTATGTGCCATGAACGCCACCCAAGAAAATCTTGAATAATCATCAGTTATCACGAGGCAATATTGATCATTCCTTATGCTTTTGTGCTTGACAGGACCGAACAAATCCATGTGCAAACGTTCAAGAGGAACAGCCACCGTGTTGACTTTCTTTGTAGGGTGTCGCTTCTTCGTTTGTTTTCCTTTTTGGCACGAGAAGATGGAAGTTTTTAAGAGGAACACCATTCACCAATTCATTTGACACCAAATGATTCATTTTGCGTAAGTGAATGTGACCCATTCGTCTGTGCCAAGAGATTGTGTCTTTTTCTGTGGCTTTGGAAACGAAACAAGTTGCTTGTGCAGACGTTGTGATAGCTTGGCTCATATCAAGGACATACAAATCATTTATCCTTGGAGCCGACAAGAGAATCCATTCTTTTGGAATTTTGAAGCCGGGTTTCAGCACATAACATCCATTTGCATCAAAGTGTACTGAGAACTTCTTATCACAAATTTGAGAAACACTAAGAAGATTGTGATCAAGTTGTTGCACAAAGTTGATCTTATCAAAGCTAACAACCCCGTTGGAAATCATTCCTTCACCCGTAATATATCCGCCCTTATCTCCAGCAAAAGCAACATAACCTCCTCTAATAGATTTGACGTCGTAGAGAAGCTTCATGTCGCCTGTCATGTGCCTGGATGCCCCACTATCAACAATCCAATGACTACTGACAGTTCCTCCTGGAACACCCTGCACATGAACTCACATAATTAGTTGGAGATGGGGACCCAAGCCATTGTGGTCTTGGGTCTTCCATTTTCATCAACAACAATAACTTCTATTCTTTGATGATTTGAAAATTGTGATGGTCCCCCTGATTCTTTAACCGTTTTTGGTTTCCAGGTCTGTTTTGTTATACCAGTGTTATTCTTTAAAATTTTAACTTCATGGTTGTCAGAAGTTTTTGAATTTTCTGGTTTGACAGAAATAGATGGTTTGTTAACCACATCAGTTTTAATTGCTTTTTCAATTTTCTTGACCTGTTGGCGTTTCTGTTTCTTTTCCCTTTCTTTTACAAGGCGGGGATCTTGTTTTGATGAAACAGATCGCTTGCGGTCAATGTGGTCACGGGGAACATCAACTATGCCTTTTTGTTTATGAAGATACGGGCAATTTCGAACAATATGCCCGATTGTTCCACATTCAAAACATGATCTTCGTTCAACAAACCCCGAAGTATCATGTGGTCGTCTTGCCGATGATGAACTTTGTGATCCCGAGGTACTAGGTTTTGAACAACTTGGTTCATTCCTTTTCATCACAGTTGCTTTCTTGACAAAATCTAAATTAGATTGATTTTCAAACTTTGCAATTTTGTCCGTTCCCTTAGATTTCACAAAGTTCACATTCTTTTTCTTCTTCTGATTCGGCTTCCTTTGACCTTGAGCCGGTGCTTTACCTTTTGGTTTGGCATGATTTTGCTGTTTTTGCACTGTTGGTAATTTCTGATTGCCAAATTGTTTTCTAATTTCGGCCTTTGGGATAGGAGGGCACTGTGTTACTGTAACACGTGATCCTGTCTTTCCTAAAAACTTACTTGTTGAATTTTCAAAGACTTTACTGATTAACGATTGATTAACATTCTTAATAGGAAAATCTTTGTCTGAATAAATTTTATCATCACCAACAAGAGTGTACAGCAAATCCACACTCTCCGACTCTTTTGCTGATGTGGACTCGGTTGGAACAGTCTTAGCAGGTTTTGTGGGAGGATCACATAGGATATGATTCTCAAGAGGTATGTCCTCTTCTTTGATTACTGCATCAGACTTTTCCGAATCAGTATCATCAGACTCATCATCAGAAGAATCAGTATCCTCAATCACAACTGGAGGATCCTGATTCTGTTCAGCAGTTACAAATGTATCTGCTGACACATCTGAATCTGACGATACTTCTTTCTTGTACCCGAGTCCTGTTGCAAATTCCTCAACGTCCAAAGGAACAGATGGCTCAAAGTGAGTCCTATACTCCTCATCAGGCAGTGCATCAAAATTGTTTCTCACGGGTGGTGGACATTTCTTGTAACCTATGCATGTGACATCCCGTTTCTCTTTCTGAACATCAATGATGTGATCCAACACATAGCTAGAGCTCAAATAACTGTCTAACTTGAGTCGGATCGCCTCACTTTCTGTTTTAACACAAGCCATTTCCTTTTGCATTACCTCAAGACGAGTTATATACAGGTTAATGTCAGTTTGTTTTCTGGAAACCATTTTTGTCAGCTCTGTTTTATCTTTCTTTAACGTTTCAATCATTGACTTAAATTCCTTTTCATGGTTTTCATAAAACATATTGGCTTCAGTGCACTTTGAAAGATCAACGGTCAATTTCTGATTGTGGATGAATGTCACATCATATTTCTCTTGCAAAGCCTCGTGTTTGCTTTGCAATTCACACCACCTATCATTCACAGAAACATGTTTGTCTTGCAAGTCAAACAAACTAGCTTGTAAAGCATCATGTTTGCCTTGCAACTCAGACATGTTTGCCTCTAAATCAGCACATTTAACACGCAAACTATCACAGTTATTACAGCTAACAGAAGTGGGTTCATCGACACATACCTGACTTGATGAACTGTCGACATTCGCCATAAAGGCTGAATGGAGAGAAGACAAAGAATAAGCAGCTTGATCCACCAAAATAGATCTTCTTTGAATTCCTGCTGTAGCTTCTTCCAATAGCTCATCAATATTCGCATCGACTGACGCACTTGATGTGTCATCCACATGATTATCACTTGAGCTCGAGGATTCTTCATCCGAACTTCTGCTGTAACCAGAAGAGTCTTCATCCTCAGAAGAGTCACCACCATTGGCGGAAGATTCTCCACCACTGGCGTGATTAAGATCTTTGACAATCTCAGCAAAACACGCTGTTCCATCTGGAGCATCATTTCCCAACTGAATAGACCAATCACAACCTTCATCTACTTGAACCACAAGTGCCTGGTTGGCATTTGATGGTCCTGCTTGAGTCTGGTTGTTGACAGGCACCAATGTGCGAACATTGTTCCTATTCTGGTTCTGCTGGTTGCCTTGACCTCTGAAAGGATTCTGATTTCCATGTTGAGATGGCCTCGTACATTCACGCTTGAAATGACCACGTTCCCCACAATTGAAGCACTTTACAGCTTGCTTGTCGAACCCATACTTGGTGTCTTTCTTGCTTTCTAAGCTGGTTCGGCCCGTTCTTTCCATGAAATCCTTTGCTCGCCTAACAGCACTGGCAAAGGCCCACTTGATATCCATCATCTCCATCTCCTCTTTATCGATCTACTGATAGTCTTCTTGTGTCAGATTAATGTTACCAATCTGACCTTCCACTAATCCACAGTATGCGCTCACCAAAGTGTTTAGCAGCTCCATGTGTTCCTTTGCTACTTCCACACTGACTTTAGAAAAGCTTGAGGTGTCGAGCCGTACTGTACTTGGCTTTGATTGTTGACCAGCAGATGATGTGCTTCCATAACACGCTTGCTGTTGAGGAGGAAGTGGATTTCCGAACATATCAGTTGCTCTGATTTACTGTTGCTGTTGTGGTGCTGGTTGAGGAGCTGGATTAAGCGGATTTCCAAACATGTCTGTTGTTGGAGGAGGAGTGCCATACAAGCTCGTGCTAGACACAAATGCTGTTTGAATTGGAGCGTGTGAAGATGGTTTTGTAGAAGTGCTAGAAGTTCCATAATAAATCTCAGGATTTTGTGTTACTGGAACTCTTTTTGCCTTGAGAGTTTCTTCCTGATTCTTGTTTTCCAGGAGTTGAGCAAAATCACTGAAGCTTGTTGTATCCAAAGTGCCATTGTACCTCATGATTTCTAAGAAATTATTCCATTGAGGTGGCAGTGCATCTGCAAACTTCTTCACTATCTCTGCTGAAGTCGTTACCACCCCAGTATTTGCCAATTCAGTTAGCAAATGAGTAAATCGACTTGTTAAATCTCCTAGAGATTCATTTTGCATACAAATAAAACCATCAAACTCTTTCTTCAGCAGTTCTTTTCTCAATTGACGTGTCGCTTCATTTCCTACGCCCCTTGTCTTCAATGCGTCCCACAACCTCTTTGTCGTCTTGTAACTGACAAATTGATGATATATATCTTTACTTAAAGCCTGAGTAAGAATGGCGTATGCCTTCTTTTCCAGATCATAGACCTTCTTCTGATCTTCCGTAAGATCTGCAAACGTGGCAGCAGATGATGCGGCAACCTCTATTGTTTGATCGAAATCTGTAATGAACCGCAACCACAATTCTGTATTTTGACCAAGAACGTATGTATGAAATCTACCAAACCATCCCGGATATTCACTTAAGTGCATCAACTTTGGAGGCCTATTCAAACTTCTTGTTTCACTTTCGCTTAGCAAAATGCTTTGAACACTTGGAGCTTGATTTGATACAAATGCCCATTGACCGGTAGATGTAGCATTAGCTTGCGAACCCGAATCCGGAGCTGGAGTACCAAAATACATCTCTGCATTTACCGGAACACCCCACATCGAATTCATTTTGATCAAGAATAATAAAAAAACCTGAAAATCACAACTTGTTAAACATAAACAAACTAAGGATCGAAAGATCAACACTTGTTCGAAAGATCAACAGGGTTCGAAAGATCACTGTTGAGTTTCGAACAATGTTTTCGAAAGATTCTCCAACGAAGGATCCTTATCCTTCGAAAACGTACTGTAGACCGAAAGATGAACACTGTTGAGTGTCGAACAATGACTTCGAAAGACTCCCCAGTCGAAGGATCCTTGTCTTTCGAAAATGAGCAGTAGACCGAAAGATGTATGTTTCGAAAATATTCCTTGGAACGAAAGATAAGTCTCACACTTCGAAGGATGCTCGAAGGATGACTATCTGTCGAACCTCCTTTGGTCGAAAGATGATTTTTCGACTTCGAAGGATATCCTTCGATCTTACTGACACGGTTGACAAATGTGACAGGTTGGTGAAAAGTTGACGGGTTGGTGAAAGCTTTCGGCAGAAAGTATGTTCAGACCATATCTTCTGAACATGCAGGTTTCACCAAACAGGTAATGTCCAATATTTTAATCAGTTTACTCCTTTCAATGCACAAACAAGTTTAATATTCAAATGTTTAAGATCAAAGAGTGAATTTTAACAAGAACCAACTTGAATATGTCAAGAACACAGCCCAAATATATGAGTTTTCCGGTAAACCCACAAACTTTCGGAACGCAATATTTGCTAAAATGTTTAACAAAAACCCATGACTAACATGAAAACATGAAAAATAACAAGGTTTTTAATAAAACACCAAGCAAAAACAGCAAGATTTTCCAGAAAAATAAAAACTCCAAACACCCGGAAAAACACTCGGTTTTAACAAGGAGAAGAGCCAAGGCTCTGATACCACTTGTAGGTCCGGCTAGGGGAGGATCTAGTCGCCTAATCCTTGTGTACAAACCAACCCGGTTGTGCGGAATCCAACCGAGATAGCAAACCGAGATAGAACACGTAAAAACACGACACTCAAAGTTCACCGATTAACACCTCTTGTATTAATACGTATGAAAGGTCCAGTTACAAAGCAATGTTTACAAATCAGTTTTGCAAACTCTCTCAGTGTGTGTGTTCTCTCTGTGTTCCTTATCTGTCTAACTATAGAAGTGAACACAACACACGGGTATTTATACCCAACACAGCATGTCTGGTCGAAGGATCAGACAGACTGATCGAAAGATCATCTGTCGACCAGAAGCAGCTCGAAGGATCCAGATGTACCTCGAAAGATGTGATCTTTCGTGGTCCATCCATCGAAGGCTATCTTTCGAGCTCATCATCATCGAAGGATATAAGCAAACCTTCGATGACACATCCTTCGACCCAACATCTTTCAAACATTTTCTAACTGTTTGGTCAAGTCAAACCAGGAGGATGGTTGACTTGGTCAAACTTACGAGACTAACAAAGACATCGTTTGGTATACAGACAAAGTACAGACACAAGTGCACCAACAACTACAGCTACTCAGTCCATCGTCACCGACTAAGAATAGTTTCACAAGTGAGGTTGGAAAATTCTGTGGGGCCCAATTTGAGATGGGCTTCTTCAACATCCCTATTTCTAAGGATTGCAGTTTGGGAGGCCAAATTCCACGAGGAAAAGAAGCATCCATACTTGGACAATCTATTATCCTTACTTCCTTTAACAATGTCAAATCGGACAACTCATTATCAGGAAATGATTCCAGATTTTCACAATTCACTATCCACAATGTGGTGAGGTGAACCAAGTAATTCTGATTCTTGATTGATTTCAGATTCGTCCAATCTTGTATCCATACATTTTCAACCATCGGCATGCTGCTTCTATTGTTGTTGTTCGTATTTTGTCCTCCCCACTCCCTTTCCAATAATTTATTACAACCCCAAATGTCAACTGACTTGAGGTTTTGCCCTTCTTTTGGCAAGGAGAAAATTGTAATTGATTTACAACCCCACAAACTCAACACCTGAATGCTATCTGGACATATAAAACGCTCCATATTCCTACAACCAGATACTTTTAAATTCCTAAGAGATGTCCAAAGGTTGCTCTCACAATTATCCTCCTCCTCGGTCTCTCCTAAACTCACCAAGTTATCACACATAAACACATCCAATCTCCTTAGCTTCACAAGAACCTTACTCGCAACAACATCTGATTCCCACAAGCATCTTATTTCATTACACATCCATATCTTTAATTCTTCAACTGCACCAAGATACCTTATAACACCTCTCCAAACCACATCATTAAGCCCAGTAATAGACTCTATTTTCAACATGGTGACTGCTGAAGCTATTTCCATAAGCCTTCTTAACAGACCATTATCACATTTAGTTATTTCTAGAACATTCACTGAAGGTAGTGTTTCAAGTGTGACTTCAACCAAACTGGGGCAATCACATATTTTCAGAACATTCAATGATGGTAGTGCTTCAAGTGAGATTTCAACCAAATTAGGGCAAAATTCTATAAGAAGTTGTCTTAGGCATGGAAACACAACCCCTCTACTGGTTGACCATTTCTTCCACTCATGCATATGCTTGAAACTTAGAATTTCAAGTGAAGAAAATGCACGACTTGTTCCAAGAAACTCCATACCCACAGCTTCCACCTCATATAAGCCTTCAATAAACAATTCCTTAAGTAAAGGTAGCTGCCCAAGTGGGGGTAGAGATGTACATCTGTCACAATTACTTAGTGACACATGTTTCAAATGAAGAAATGAGGGATTCCCAACCCATTCTGGAAACTCTAAGCCACCATATGATCTAATAATGAGTTGTATTAACTTATCATTACGAGGCTCTAGCTCATTTAGGACTTCCTTTTCAAGCATTTCATCATATGGCTCATCACTCCATACAACCTCTAGTACACTAAGCCTCTTTTGTGAAAAGTTTGCCTCACGAACATGAATTGCATTTTGCACTTTGTCCAAACCTTCAATGCAAATTTTCCCACATAGATTCTTGAATTCTTTAAGTCTGGCTATTTCAAATCCTCTTTCACCACCGATAACAATTTTCGAGAGAGTTTGAAGGCTTTTCAACTCACAAATTCCAAAAGGCATCTGATTCAAAGATGGAGTGTCCCTAATGTCAAGATGCCGCAAGTTTTTAAGCTTTAAGAAGTTGTTCGGCAACTTAGCTAAGCAGCGACAACCACATACAATCAATGTCTCTAAGTTGTAGAGATTGCAAACATTTTCAGGCAAATGGGTTACTTGCGTTCGAGATAGATTAAGATACCTCAAGTGCCTCAAGCTACCAATGGTCTGTGGTACCTCACTTATACAAAAACCACTTAGAGATAAAACTCTTAACATTGGTAACTCAGGAAGTAAGTCGATCAAAATCTTACTCGATAAGTAGAAATCCTGCCAACTTTTTTCGGCACCAACAAATGTTGCCAAGAATGTTCTCAAACTTTTAGCTATTTTAAACGTTTCGAACTTCTTGTAAGTTACATATTCCTCACGTGCAAATGACATATGACGGCACATTCCCAGCATCTCTTTCCTAATATTCCTTTTCATATCATTTTCTAACCTTACAAAAAAATCGCTAGCAACAGATGTCGCTAAGTCATTCATTAGACCATGCATCACAAAAAATGATTCATTAGTAGGTGAAGGTTGAAAAAATGACCTTGACAACAATTCGTCAAAACAATCATGACCCAAACGTTCTTTTGTTGAGTCGGTTGGAGTTGAGTGGTGCAAAAACCCTTCTGCTGCCCATAATAAAACCAATTCCTCCTTGTCAAACATGAAATCCTTAGGGAACAAGGAGCAGTATGCAAACAATTGCTTCAAACGTGCAGAAAGATCACGATAGCTTAGTCTAAGGGCAGGGACAATTGCGTCGTCTTTTGACATCCATATCTCACTTTCTAACACTTCCCTCCAAGATTCCTCATCTTGTTTTGTCCTTAGTGATCTACCAAGTGATATCAAAGCCAAAGGCAAGCCATCACATTTTTTCACAATACCCTCACCATGTGGTTTAAGTGACAAATGTGAATTAAATTTATTCACACCTAACGCATTTAAAGCAAACAAAGACATAGCATCATCACGTGATAGGCACCGTAGTTTGTTTAGATGACTGTAACCCAACTTGTTGAGTAATTGCTCCTTTCTAGTTGTTATGACGACTTTACTTCCAGGAGCGCATGCATGAAACGGGCCGACTAGCACTAGTAGAAAAAATACCTTTAATGACATAAGAACAATGACACACACTAAATTTATGACACACAAACGCTTGTGTCATAGGAAAAATGTCATCATTGGTAAAATCAGAATATTTTATGACACTTATTCTTGTGTGTCATCGTTTAAATGTCATTTTCAAAAAAATAAAACACATTAAAATATGTGTGTCATGGTTTTATGTCATCTTTTAACTTTTAATAGTTAAACAAAACGTGTGTGTCATCGTTGTGTGTCATTGTTGTGTGTCATCGTTTAATTTTTAATTAATTTAATCATCAATATATCTAAATTTTCGCTCCTTCTAAAAACTTCTCAAAAAGTTAAACAATCCCCAAAATTCCCTCTCAAAAACCCAAACCCTCAGACGATTCATCATCCAAAATCCCTCTCAAAATTCTACACACCAAATTCCCAATTCCCTCTCAAAAACCCAAACCCTGAGCCGTTTCATCATCCCAAATCCAAACAAGTTTCCTGCTGATCATCTCCTTCCAGGTAACAAACCTCATCCAATAATCTATTAACAAATCATCTTAAATTCTAGGATTTATGTATCCGATAATATGCTGAACATCTGCATTCAGGTTTGAAATTTAGTTATACTTCATGAAATATCAATGTTATTTTATGTTTACCGTATGTATTAATGTATCAACATAGTGAATTACACATATGTATCAAAGTTATTTTGTTCTTATTATTATTAATATTATTATTATTATGTGTTTAGATATAATATATAAGCATGTAGTATGTGATATGAAGCTAAGTCTTTGTGATTTGTCGGGTCATTAGAGACACATTCTAGGTGTTTGATGAAATGTCTCGGTAGAATTTGTTAATTGGATATGAAAAAAACTTTGAAACTGTCAATGTATCAGATTTCGGGTGGAATTCCTTTGTCGTTTAATGAATCTCTTGTTAGAGTATTGTTGTCTATGAATCGATTTCGGGTGACATTTATGTCATTTTACTGTTTTAGGAACCTTGTATAGAGAACTTACTTGGTTAGGGTTACAAAAATTCATTTTTTTAATATATATGATACTTATACCTTGCAAAACGATCCGGTCGGGGTGGCGGGTCAAAATGGGTTCGGCTTGGAACGGGTCGATTCAGAAAAAAAAAAGTTGTTTTGGTTTGGGTCAAAACGCGTCTGGGCCGGAGAGAGTTCGGGTCAGGACGGGTTTGGATTGAAACGGGTCCGTGTCGGAATGGTTTTCAGATTGGGTCGGGTTGGCTTTAAAAAAGTTTTTTTCTGATTCTAGGTTGAAATTTGGTGTAGTTAAAATCAATATTCTACATTCAGTGGACATTTCATGTCATTTATATATAGTCAATGAAGTCGGACATTTCAAGTAAGTCAATATTCAATATTCCTTGCCGACGCCCAGATTCTATCTGAGCGTGGTTGAGGGCTTCTTCAATAGTTATGCCACGGTTAGAATTGGGATCTTTAACCAGACGCATGTTGTCTACTAACAGACTTGAATTTCTAGTGCACCCCCCTAAGCCAAACATGATGTTGCAGGGCTGGAATTGGAAACTCAGGATCTGTTGCACAAGAACCAACAGACTTTTTGGTTTGACTTTTAACTTTCATTAGAGGTGGCAAAATGGATGGGTTGGATTGGATTGGTTGTTGGGTCAGGATGGGTTTGGGTTAGAATAGGTTTGAGTGAATATGGGTAAAAGATAGAAGAAGGTCAGGATGTCTTTTTTTCATTTGATATGCTGAGTACCTATGTAATTGCATTCCTATTACATTAAACCTTGATATCCTAGTATGCTGGAGTAAGCTGATTCAGTACAGCACTTGAAGATGGCATGACAATCTGCTGGTGAATGCTCTACATTAAACCTTGTTTTTACGACAAACATAACTTCATGACTGCTCTTTATATCAATTATTTAAAATAATGATGACGCATATAATTTAATAGCGGATAAACTGTATATGCCACTGTAACATAACATGTATCTGACTTGTAAACAAGACGCTGTTACGTTTATTATCTCAGTAGCTTGGCTGTGGAGCTGCATGATCTCATTTAGGGGTGCTCATGGTCTAGTTCGGCTAGTTTTGGGAAAATAGAAACCGAACCGGCTCGGTTTCAAGGTTTGACGGTTCGGTTTTGCCAGTTTTGCGGTTTTAGACAAGAAAATTATTCAAAAACAAAGCATAAATTATTAAATATACATAATTTTATATTCCTAAAAAAAATTAAAGAACAAATGTCTAACGGCTGGTTCCAAGTTTCAACCGTAAACTTAACCTTGAACTGGACTGTACTTATTTCAAACCATCCAAACCAGCCTTTTTTTTCATATTTTGATGTTCGGTCAGTTTAGGCGGTTTATGAACACCCCTAGTCTCATTTGACCCACCTAACAGATCTTGACCAATAAGCACAACTGGTACACTTGACTTACATCTAGCTCATAAACCGTAAGGTTTACCCCAAAGCTACAAATTCAGCCTTAATGGTGTGGGACATACAGCAAAAACTTTTGCTAAAAATCACCACTGGCTTTTCAGCAACCACTCTTTTATTTGTAGCAGAACAACACTGTAACAAGATGTTTAATGAGTTGAGGGCAAGGGCAAAAGGGTAAAATAACGAACAGAAGATTTAAGGAGAAAAAAAGGGTTCAAGAGAAGAACCCTAACTAAGGTAACTGCACATTCGCACATTTCCATTTATAAATATCCTAGCTAACTCATCTTCATTAAATATTACGTAAGTACATATACGATAATAGTTGTTCAGACTAGACTTGCATTATAAAATGAGCAATTCAGCTTATTATTATCTCTGGCCAACTCAAAACATGATGATTGCACGTTACCGTTTTATAATATCTCGCGCTACCGTTTTATAATATCTCGCTCAAAACATGACGAATAAGACCTGTTTTTATACCGGTCAACCCAAAATCAACCGAAAAAAACTGACCTGACCCGAAACCCGTTCTGACCCGGACCTGTTCTGACCCAGACCTGTTCCAACCCGGACCCGTTCTGCACCAGACCCGTTTCGACCCGAACCAAAACAACCCTTTTTTATAATTGACCTGTTTTGACCCGAACCCATTTTGACCTATGACCCGACCCGTTTGCCAGGTCTAGTTTTCATGTCACTGAATTCGAGTTAGAGTTCCTAGAACCGAGTTAAGTTGGATCATGTATACATATCAGACGATTTTATCTACAATTTCTCATCTTATACTTAAATATCTAGTAGTGTAAACTGAGATACTGATCTTCTTGATGCCAACTGGTTTTTTTGTTAAGTTGTTAGAATATTATAGTAAACAAATTGTGAGTTCTTTTTCTTGACTGTGAAATGGTGGGACTTGTTATAACTTGATACCTTATAAACTATTAGACGGATATCAGTATTAAGCTAGATCTTATTATAAGTTTATATTCGATATAATATAGGTTATATTATGTTTTCTATTATTATTAATTTTATCCTAAGTTAGGGCAGTTATTCTTAAACCCTCTGATGTATATATCAAACAGCGTATGTATCATTTACGATTACCAATTCAATCTAGAACAAGAATATACATTCTGATCTATATTAGCGAATTCATTCCAACATAGTGGTATCAGAGCCACCGATCCGCAATCAAGTTTCAATTTCAAACAATTCACAAATTACACGATTACATCAGATCTCAGATTCACAAATCCTTATTTCAACGATTCAACAAATATGGCCTCTAATGGTGGAATTCAAACTCAAATCCCAAAATTACTGGGACAAAATTACTATCACTGGCACATATAGATGAAAGTATTACTGGAATCGCAAGACTTATGGACAATCGTGGAGGAAGGCTATGCAGAAATTGCAACAGGTGCACCAGAGAATGAACAGAATGTTTACAAAGAAAAAGTAAAAAAGGACAAGAAGGCACTGCATATTATGTTTCAGGCAGTGAACGAAATGGTGTTTGAACGCATTGCAACATGCAAAACATCCAAGGATGCGTGGGAAGTCCTACATAAAGCCTACAGGGGCGAGAACAGGGTTAAAACGGTAAGGCTTCAAACCCTAAGATGTGAATTCGATAGTTTAAGAATGAAAGAAACTGAAACCATAGAAGATTATGTTAACCGAATTACCATAATAGTCAACCAATTACGCATGAATGAAGAACGAATAGAAGAACAACGCGTAATTGAAAAAATTCTCAGAAGTTTGACTAGGAAGTATGAATCGGTTGTAGTGGCGATTGAAGAGTCAAAAGATTTAAATGCAATTTCCACGGAGGAATTGCTAGGAATTCTTCAATCGCATGAATTAAGGATAAAGCAATATGATGATGATGCATCAGTAGAACAGGCTTTCCAAGTCCAAGGGAATGGTTATGATAAATCTAGATCATCTAGATTTGATAACACAGAAAAGGGACGAGGGAAAGGAAAGGGTAAATTCAACAGGATGATCCGATGTTATAATTGCCAAAGATTAGGGCATACGGCAAGGTTTTGCAATAAACGTGAAGAAGGTGATCGGTCTAACAATGCACTGTTACATAAAGAAGATGCAGAAGATGAAACCGAAGATACCATGTTTATGATTTTTAACATGGAAGAAGTAGTTAAGAATGATTGCTGGTATCTTGATAGTGGATGCAGTAATCATATGACAGGTAACAGAAATTTATTTATAAACCTGAATGATTCAGAGAGACGGGAGGTTCGAACCGGCGACGACAAAAGACTAGAAGTTCTCGGCTGTGGTGATGTCAATGTTAGAATCAAAGGCCACGAGAAGCGAATACCAAACGTATTTTATGTGGCTGGATTGAAACACAACCTCTTAAGTGTTGGACAACTAGTGCAAAAGGGCTATGATGTGAGGTTCAATGACAAAGGATGTATTATCAATGACTCGTCTGGATGTTGTATAGGAACCGTAAAGATGACAGGGAACAAAATGTTCCCGTTGAACCTAAAGCATGACGTAGTTCCCAGAGTATGTAATATGACTACACAAGACAATTCGACCTTGTGGCATCGGAGATATGGGCACTTAAATTTTGAAACCTTGCAAGATATGGGGGTGAATAAAATAGTGGAAGGACTGCCAAAGATTGCCAAATCGCAACATATATGTGAGGGATGCATTTTCGGA
Organism: Helianthus tuberosus; assembly: GCA_030545235.1. Lineage (NCBI taxonomy): Eukaryota > Viridiplantae > Streptophyta > Magnoliopsida > Asterales > Asteraceae > Helianthus > Helianthus tuberosus. The sequence goes on along the minus strand of CM060428.1, from coordinate 81,935,068 downwards.
AAACATGCCAGAAAACCATTTTCAAAGAAGGCTACATGGCGAGCAAGTAAACCGTTGCAACTTATTCACTCTGATATATGTGGACCCATGAGAACACAATCTATTGGAGGCTGCAAATATTTTATTACGTTTATAGATGATTTCTCTAGAAAGACATGGGTATATTTCTTGAAGTTCAAATCTGAAGCACTATGTTATTTTAAGAACTTCAAACAACTAGTTGAAAACCAGACGGAACACAAAATAAAAGGCATAAGAACAGATAGAGGAGGAGAGTACTGTGGACATGAATTTCAGAACTTTCTCAAGGATAATGGAATACATCATCAACTCACGACAAGCTACACTCCTCAGCAAAACGGAGTGGCCGAAAGAAAAAATAGAACTTTAATGGAATTAAGTAGAAGTATGTTAAAGATGAAAGAATTACCAAATGCTTATTGGGCTGAAGCAGTGGCCTGTGCTACCTACCTGTTAAACCGTGCAATTACTAAAAGTGTGCCAAAGTTAACTCCATAAGAAGTATGGAGTGGAAGAAAGCCAAATGTAGAGCATCTCCGTGTGTTTGGCTGTATTGCCTATGTACATGTTCCCAAGCAAAATCGTTACAAGCTAGATGATAAAACTGAGTGGGTTATCTTTGTTGGATATAGCGAAAACAGCAAAGCATACAAATTATTCAACCCGATAACAAACAAAATGATTATAAGTAGAGATGTGATTTTCAGTGAGAATCAACATTGGGCAACCACTAAAGAAAGTAATGGTGAATTCTGGATAGAGATAAGTAATACAAGTGAAGATGACAGAAATGTTGCAGTGGAAGATCAGATCAATGAACCAGTGATATATGATGAAGACAATGTGCAGTCCGGTAACATAGAAGACGAAATCCCTGATACTCCGAATGAAAGTACAGGAAATAGTGAAGAAACAGTAAATAATGAAGGTACTGGTTCTTCATCAGACTCGGAGAATGAAGTTATTAGAACTAAGCCGATAACTCAGGTATATCAAGACACAACAGAATTAACCGAGGCACAAGTAAAGGAACTCTATAAGAAAGGTCAAAGTAATTCGAGTGGGGTGGTAAATTTTGTTTTGTATGCGGATACGGATCCAACAACCTATGTTGAAGCGAGCAAAGAGGCAATATGGCAAGAAGCCATGGATAAAGAAATGGAATCAATTATTAAGAATGACACATGGGAATTAGTGGATCCACCTCCGAATCAAACACCAATAGGTGTTAAATGGATATATAAGACTAAGTATGATGAACATGGGGAAATAAGCAAACATAAAGCAAGGTTGGTTGTGAAAGGTTACAATCAGAAGTATGGGATAGATTATCAAGACGTTTTTGCACCAGTTATCAGGTTTGATACAGTTCGACTTGTACTTGCACTAGCAGCACAATATGGATGGCACTTGCATCAAATGGATGTAAAAACAGCCTTCTTAAATGGATACTTAAAAGAACATGTTTTTATCGAACAACCGGAAGGATATGTTATAAAGGGAAAAGAAAGAAAGGTGTGCAAGTTAAAAAAGGCATTGTATGGTTTAAAACAAGCTCCGAGAGCATGGTATAGTAGGATAGAAGGATGTTTTACCATTCATGGTTTCAAGAAGTGTGTTTATGAACATACTTTATTCACTAAAATATCCAAGGAAGAGAAAATAATCATTTGTTTGTATGTAGACGACCTCATTATCGCAAGTGATTCATTGTCCAGTCTTGAATCTTTCAAAGAATTAATGAAAACTGAATTTGAAATGACTGATATGGGGATCCTACACTATTTTTTGGGCATGGAAGTTTTATTCGACAATGGGAACATCATCCTGTCTCAACAGCAATATGCAAAGGGTTTGTTAAGCAAGTTTAATATGATAAATTGCTCTGGGATCTCAACTCCAATGGAGTATGGGTTACGGCTGTCTAAACATGATCCAGACGATGAAGTAGATCCCAACTTATATAGGAGATTGGTTGGAAGTCTTATGTACTTAACCAATACAAGACCGGATATAATGTTTGCAGTGAACAAAATAAGTCAATTCATGGAACAACCCAAGCGAAGTCACTGGGAAGCCGGGAAGAGAATACTTAGATATGTAAAGGGAACTCTAAATCAAGGACTTGTATATTCAAAAGGAGGCAAAGGAACACTAATCGGTTACAGTGATAGCGATTATGCAGGGAATGTTGATGATAGCAAGAGCACATCTGGGTATGTATTTCAATTGGGAAATGGAACGATAGCATGGCAATCAAAGAAACAAAAGGTAGTGGCTTTATCATCGACGGAAGCCGAGTACATTGCTCTCTCCGTGGCTGGTTGCCAAGCACTTTGGCTCAAAGGGATTCTAGACGAGCTTCAAGAAGGAATAAAGGGCCCAGTAACTATTTATTGTGATAACAAATCTACAATTTGCCTAGCCAAGGATCCTGTGTTTCATGGCAAAAGCAAACATATAAGGATCAAGTATCACTTTATTCGAGATTTGATCAAGAATAACAATGTTGAGGTCTGTTTCTGCTCCACAGGAAGTTAAATTGCAGATGTACTTACTAAGGCACTGCAATTCAAAGGTTTTTCACGTCTAAAGAATCAACTGCAAGTCGGTGATGGACATACCTGAAGAATCAGCAACAACACTGATCTAGCTTACGGGAGGGTATTAGACGGATATCAGTATTAAGCTAGATCTTATTATAAGTTTATATTCGATATAATATAGGTTATATTATGTTTTCTATTATTATTAATTTTATCCTAAGTTAGGGCAGTTATTCTTAAACCCTCTGATGTATATATCAAACAGCGTATGTATCATTTACGATTACCAATTCAATCTAGAACAAGAATATACATTCTGATCTATATTAGCGAATTCATTCCAACATAAACTGTATAAGAGCTCTGTTAATTTGGTTCCTTAAATCTCGAATATAAACTTTATATCATAGTAATTGTTATATACCTATGCTGGATTGCTGGTAACTAGTTAACTGATTCCTTAAAAAAATGTATAATAGCTATGCTGGTGACTAATTAACTAATTCAGCAGATAACAAATAGTAATGGCTGGTGATTTTATTTGACTTTTCTTTCTAATATGTGTCCTATGAATTTAGTAATTTGTGTTTTAATTTGTGTATACGGAACCGGACTCAATGGTACACCATACCGGATCGTACCGAAATCGTCCCATCTAGCGAATCGCGGACTCAATGTCTTTATTACTTAATTATGTTATTATTGTGTTTTTATTACTTAATTTTGTAACTAGTTATTGTGTATTTCTTAATTAATTTTGATTCACATCATGCTGTAACTAGTTATTGTGTATTTGTTGAAACAGATTTTTTTTAGACATGGAATCGAATTCTGACTCGGATCATGCTGAAGATAACAAATCACAAAGAGGTCCGACAATAAAGTCAAAAGCTAGTAAAGGGAAAGTTATAATTACGTACAATAAAAAAGGTGTCCCAGTTGGAAAGGAATCGGTAGAACTCTCTACATTCGAGGGATTGGTAGCAAGAACTATGATTCCAATAACTTATACCACTTGGAGGAACGTTGGTAAGGAAACAAAGGAAGAATTATGGCAATATGTCATGGTAAGTCTAACATCTAAAATGCGCCATGTGGTAACTTCTACATATTTCAGCAACCTAATTATGATTATTTAAAGTAACTATTGCCAGTAACTTCTACTTATTTCAGCAACTTGGTTTTAAAATGCGCGCATTATGTGCACATAACGCGTGATGCGCCCGATGCACTGATGGGAGGGTTACCGAATATGTGCAGCCCTATTGTTAACTGGTTGTTTAATATTTTGTTTGTTTTATATTTTCAGGCACATTTTGTGGTTAGCCCAAAGAGCCGGAAGCAAACTATACAATCAATTGGGACAAAGTGGAGAAACTTCAAACATACTCTATACAGGGATTAGAAACATATCAATATTTTTAGGGTTAAAGTCTAGGGTTAAAGCTATGGTGAGCACTTAACTCTTATTGATAGAAACATATCAATATTTTTAGTTGTATCCATGTGTTGAAATTGTAGCTTTAACTCCATCGACTGAATCAGAATTTTTAATTTTGTAGTGTCCATATCAGACGGGATGTACTGAATGTGGCTACTAAGTATTGAAGTACATGAAAGAGGTCGTCGAAGAAGGAATTGAAATACTTGCCAATGACAATGTAAGTACTATTTTTTAAATGATTACTTTTGGAGTATTATTAGTTTGTTAGCTAACTTGCTACAAAACTTTTATTAGATCACTGAATGTGGCTACTACGTATTGAAGTAGATGTGTGTTTGATTTGCATATAAAAGAAACGAGGTAAAAAAGATAACTAAATAACATGATGGAATGAGAATATAATAGTGTGGATATCATCTTTGTTTATCATATCAAAGTGCATGTATTTAGGTTTTCTAATTTTGTTTATGTCATAAATTGTTTTTTATATAAAAGTGCATGTATTTAGGTTCTTTAATTTTGTTCACAGGTTGGGAGAGGCAAAGCGGTATACACGGATGAGGATATTGATGGGATACGTGAAGGATGTTTGAGTTATGGGGCAGCGTTTGTTTTTAAGTAACTATTTTAGATGTCGAAGTATGTACGCCAAACAATATATTTTGTTAACTTAAGATATTTGTATTATCTTTGACGTATGACTATGAAATGAATCCTTTTGGTATATGTGTATTTTGTTATGATATGGATTTATATATTGTTTTTGTTCTATTAGTAAAATTAGAAAATCTACCAATAAAATAAAAAAATAAAAATTTAAAACCATCAACCATGACACGCAATGCATGTTATAAAGGCGTGTCATTAAAGTGTATCATAAATGCGTATCATGAGTGTGTGTCATTAAGGCGTGTCATAAAGGCGTGTCATTAAAGTGCGTCGTAAATGTGTGTCATTAAGGTGTGTCATAAAAGGATGACACACAAAAGCATGTCATCTTCAATTAATGACAGGGGCTTCCTTGACACTCTTTTGTGTGTCATGTCTACCCTTTAATGACACACATTGCGCGTCATTGAAGGTCTTTTTTCGAGTAGTGTAGGGTTTTCCAATCCTCATAACTCTCACTCCACACATCATCTAACACCAGTAAAAATCTTTTCCCCTTTAGTTGATATCTAAGAGCTACTTGAAGCAAATTAAAATCTTCAAATTTCTTGTTTTCTTGGGCCACAGATTCAAAGATAACTTTGCTTATACCAAAGCTATCAAAATCATCTGAGACGCACACCCATGCCTTGAGTTCGAAGTGACCCTTGACTTGTTGGTTGTTATACAAAAGTGTAGCCAAAGTAGTTTTTCCAACCCCACCCATACCAACTATGGGAACAATGCTAAAGTTTTGATCACATGGTTCGTCTGCTAGTAATTGGCGGACCAATGCCTCTTCCTCAGCTTGTCGTCCAACAATACTAGACGCATCGACAACAGAGGTTTGTAATTCTCTATTTTTATTTTTTTTCTTGGTTTCCCCTTCCACACTCAAACCAAGAGTAGCTTTCTCCTCAACTAGATCTTGTAATTTTGTGGTAATCTTATCTAACTTGTCATGCATCCTATTACTCCGTGAGATGTTTGTGCAACAAGTTGGGATTAGCTTTCTTACCTTGCTAGTGATGGCTTCTGAGTCATGGGTGAACTCACGATGCATAGCTTCGGTTGCCAAATCATCGAGTACGTCATCTATGTCGTAAGCCAAATGCTGGAGATCAATGAGCCATTGTTTCACAGACTCATTGGTTATCTCCTTGCGAGAAGCATCAGCAAGCACACCTTGGATTTGTTTCAACGATCTCTGCCATTTCTTGATCTCAGCATCGATACCCTTATATTGAACAATGTTTTTCAAAGCTGCAGAGGCCAGCTTCTCAAAGAGCACACCGAGAAAGGCAGAAAGAACGAGTTCAGCCATTGGTTATGGTCAGATTGTAGATGAAATTGGTGATGTTGGTTATAGTTGTTTCATTGTTTTTGGTCTGTGGTTTCTTTTAATAAATACTCAGCGCCTTAGCATCATGAGCATCAGCCAATAAGAAAGAAAAGGAGGATTGGATGGATAAGGCTATGCGGTATGGTGATGGCCTATACTTGGAGGATGATCCGCCACGTAAGCGCCACGTAGATCGGGCGTGAGAATGGGGCAAAGAGGATGGAGGTAAGGATATGGGGGATGGGCCTAATATATATATGAGTTGTATGTATATGTGTGTGTGAGTATGCTTTTGTCTTGTATTGTAGCAGTTTCAACGTCGGGCTGGGGACGGGTGGGACGACGCCAGTGGGGGGGGGGGAATGGGCGGAGGTGCGGCGCCGGTCCTCGACGAACCCAGGCCGAAGCCCACACCCTGCAGCCTAAGATAAGATATGAAAGGAGGACAATAACTGAATAGCTGTAGAAAATAATTGTATTGTGACAATAATAATAGAATAGCTTTAATTTGTCTCTGACACTTTGTCATCCCTACAAGTATTATTAGAATAGTTATTAAAGTGACAAGATTTCAATTTTAAACTGTTATTTTTGTATTAATGTTCAATAATTATCTTTTTATGGCGTCTTTAAATTTCAACATTTCGGGTATGTTTGGCATGGAGCTTTTAGGAGCTTTTAGCTTTAAGCTTTTAAGAAAAAGCTCCTACTCAATAAAAAGTCTTGTTTGGTTGAAGGAGCTTTAAGCTTTTAGGTTAGGAGCTTGAAGCTTTTGGTTGAACGCTACAACTAGTAGCGTTTAGAAGGAGCTACAAGCTTTTAGGGAAAAAATGACTATTTTAACCTCTAAAAATAGAAAACTTTTTAATGCATCAACTTTCTAAATTTTTAGTTATGTCCATTTTGGTCATTTTATACATTTTATTAAAAGCTCCAGCTACTCTACCAAACACCAAATATATCTAAAAAGCTACAGCTACTAACTACCAGCTACAGCTACCAGCTTCAGCCACCAGCTACCAGCTTACAGCTTCCAGCTAGCAGCCACCAGCTACTTTTGCCAAACATACCCTTCATAACCATTTTATAAATTTACGTAAGCAATTTTCTAAAAAATTTGAAGGCAGGCTTTTTCCACTTACTAGCTGTCAGAATTCTAAGATATTTATAAAAAAAATAACTGAGTTTATATAAATCTTAAAGAACAAATACAAAGGAATATCAACAGGAACAGATGATCATCTAACAAGTATATAACCCTAGATTCTCACAAATGTACTTGTGAGAAAGGTAAAACAAAGAAAGAAGGTTCTGGATGTGTAAGAGAGAGAGAGAATAGTAAGAGGCTGAATGAATGATACCAAGAACTCCTCAAAGGCGTAAATAAACACAAGCTGGAACCTTAGCATAAGCCTATGCGTATCAATTAAGCAGCCAACAAAAGCCCATTCAAAGCCACAACTTTCTTGCTTTGGTTAAAGGTGTAAAAACCGGAAATGGCAAACCAAGCCGAACCGGAACCGGTATTGAAAGTGGTTTGATAAGAATCGTTTAGGTTTGAACCCAAACCGCAGCTTATTAATCGGTTTGTAACTTGACTCGTTTAAACTGGTTTAACCGAAACCGGTCAGAACCAGCAAACCGATAACTTCCCTCCCCAAAAACTAGTTCCTAACCATGTTCGACCAAGAACTGGTTTGGGAAAAAACCGAAATATGCACCTTTAGTTTTGCGTAAAAAAAACAAACGTATAATAAGTATCAGTTTTTGGTAAATAAAAACAAACGAGCTAAAGTTAATATAATAAGTATCAATTACCAGCTTCTGTTCTTGATATCCGAATGTGTTAGTGTTAAAATAACAAGTTATTCTTCAGTTTAAATGTCTTTTATATTTATAAGTTTTTTATACTTACATTTGTTTTTATATTTTTTGTGAGGTGTTATGGACTTAAAGCTATATATCAAGAAGGGTCACCTTATTGCCTATTTGGACACACTTCAAGATGCCTCGTATGGACCTATACGAGGCGTATAACCTTTTTCAATTTCCAATAAAATCTCTGATTATGTCATTTTTCAATTTCCAATAGAATCTCTGATTATGTCATATTTTGTCTTATTTGCCTCGTATACGCCTCGTATAGGCCTATACTGGGCGTCTAGACGAAAAAAGACCATTTAGCCCCTGATTTAGGCCTATAGTGGGGGTAAATTGGTATTTTTTGCCTCTCTTATATGCCTAGTATAGGCCTATACTAGGCGTATATAAAGGGTTTTTTTTTTTTTTTTTAACAAACATTTTATACAATATTAATCGTTTTAGCAAACTTTTATACAAAAACAAGTTTTTTATTTTAAATAATTAATATTAGGACCCCTCGTTGGTGTTTTATTGAGTTGAAAAATGGATGTTTTGGTAGGGTAATTTGATTGTTTTTTGAGGGTGATGTTTTTTTGAGTAAAAAAATGGGTGTTTTGGTGGGGGTAATTTGAGTTGTTTTTTAAGAAAATAAAACTTTTCTTAAAAAACAACTCAAATTACCCCACCAAAACACCCATTTTTTTACTCAAAAAACATCACCCTCCAAAAACAATCAAATTACCCTACCAAAACATCCATTTTTCAACTAAAAAAAACCCAACGAGGGGTCCTAATATTAATTATTTAAAATAAAAAAACTTGTTTTTGTATAAAAGTTTGCTAAAACGATTAATATTGTATAAAATGTTTGTTTAAAAAAAAAAAAAAAAAAAAAAAAAACCCTTCAAGACGCCTAGTATAGGCCTATACGAGGCATATAAGAGAGGCAAAAAAGACCATTATAGCCCTGTTTTGCCCCCAGTATAAGCCTAATTCAGGGCTATAATGGTCTTTTGGACACCAGTACACACCCAGTATAGGGCTATACTGGGCGTCTACGAGGGGTCCAAAAGACCATTATAGCCCTGTTTTGCCCCCAGTATAGGCCTAATTCAGGGCTATAATGGTCTTTTGGACACCAGTATACGCCCAGTATAGCCCGATACTGGGCGTCTATTTTTAATTTTTTTTTGTTTTCTTTTTTTAATATTTAAAAAGAGAAAAAAAAAAATAGACGCCCAGTATAGGGCTATACTGGGCGTATACTAGGGGTCCAAAAGACCATTATAGCCCTGTTTTGCCCCTAGTATAGGCCTAATTCAAGGGTATAATGGTCTTTTGGTCCACATAGACGCCTAGTATAGCCCTATACTGTGCGTCTATTTTTATTTTTTTTGTTTTCTCTTTTTAAATATCAATAACACTAATATTAACTATAAAAAACTCATATTAATTATAATAACACTAATATTAATTATAAAAAACTCATATTAATTATAATAACACTAATATTAATTATAATAACTCATATTAATTATAATAACACTAATATTAATTATAAAAAACTCATATTAATATCAATAACACTAATATTAATTATAAAAAACTCATATTAATTATATTAACACTCATATTAATTATAATAACTCATATTAATTATAATAACACTAATATTAATTATAAAAAACTCATATTAATATCAATAACACTAATATTAATTATAAAAAACTCATATTAATATCAATAACACTAATATTAATTATAAAAAACTCATATTAATTATAATAACACTAATATTAATTATACGATGCCTATACGAGACTTATACTATACTATACGATACGATACAACACGATAGGCTTATACAAGACCTATACGAGACTTATACTACACTATACTATACGATACGATACGATGCGATACAACACGATACTATAGGATACGATACTACATCCATAGGCCCATATAATGCCTATACGAGACCTATACGAGATTTATACTACACTTATACTATACTATATGATACGATACTATAGGTGTGATTTAGGTCCCGTTTAGGCCTATTGGCTTATACAAGACCTATAGGGGACCTATACTAGACTTATAATATACACTATACGATACGATACGAAACTATAGGATATGATACAACACCCGTATACGTCGATAGGCCTATACAAGACCTATAAGGGACCTATACGAGACTTATACTACAATATACGATACAATACAATACGATACGATACTATAGGATATGATACAACGCCCGTATACGTCGATAGGCCTATATAAGACCTATAAGGGACCTATACGAGACCTATACTACACTATATGTTAAAAACAATGTAATATTTCTACGATCGAATATTTTTAAAGGCCGATCTTGAAAACGGTAAAATATTTTTATAAAAAAATAAAACTTTTCTTAAAAAACAACTCAAATTACCCCACCAAAACACCCATTTTTTTACTCAAAAAACATCACCCTCCAAAAACAATCAAATTACCCTACCAAAGTTTGCTAAAACGATTAATATTGTATAACATGTTTGTTAAAAAAAATAAAAAAAATAAAATAAAAAAAAAACCCTTCAAGACGCCCACTATAGGCCTATACGAGGCATATAAGGGGCAAAGGGTCATATATGAGACCTATACGAGGGGTCCTATACGCCCAGTATAGGCCTATACGAGGCGTCTTGAAGCAGTTAAACCAGAAGTGACATGAGTCAGACACTGATTTTGATGTAACCCTATACGCCTCGTATAGGCCTATACGAGGCGTCTAGGGCTTAAAGGTGTCCAAATAGGCAAGCAGGGTGTCCAAATAGATTGACCCTTGTTTATATTGTGGGTAGGGTTGGAACCGGTTTCTCTCTCTGAAGAACCGGTTCCACCTGGTAAGTCCTTAAAATCGCTGAAATGTTACTGTGGAATTGGTTCTTAAAAAAAAATCCTTATATTAAAACGTAATCGTACGCTTCATCATTTGCCACGTATCGAGATCAACCCAATGGGCACTGACACAAATGTACGATTCGGGTAAACCGTGTGGAGCCGACCACACATCACTAGTTAAGATAACACTAGTTTTTAAATTTAAAAAAAAAATCAATTAAGTCTTTTCTTGCATTTTCCCATAAATTTAAACAATGGCGTTTTAAAGTGCGACGACTTACATGTTTGTAGCGTGGTTGAAGAGTCTCTCTAATAACCTTAGTTAAAAGAGGGTTGTCGAAGTGTCCAAACAGCAATGACTGTTGAATCACCAACTTAGCCATCCTATCCTGAGCTATCATGTGATCGTAACGAAATATTGAACCATCCTTTGAGAGTTGCACTTGACCGGGTTTAACATCTTTCAAAGCCTTGCAATATTTGTTCTTTATATGTTTCGTCAACGTTGAATTGGAGTCCTTGCTTAACAAAGCTCCACAATGTTTGCATTGAGCCTTTTGTGAGCCGTCACTCATTTCCACCAAATCCCAATTGCACCATACCTCCATATTGCGATTATGTGTGAGTGTCCCAAAGACATATGGAGCGGATTGAGGACCCTTGTTGACGGATGGAGAGTCGGTGGTTTTGGAATTCTTGGTTGCCATAGTATCAAATGAATAAAGAAATTGAGTAGAAGAATAATCAAGAAGAAGATGAAGATGGTGTGAAAAACAAATGAAATTTGGTCACAATTTATACTTACTGGAATCAATTCCAACGGCTAGGAATCGATTCCAACGATAATAATGCATTAAATGGACAGTTTGCAATGGCTATGAATCGATTCCAACGGCTAGGAATCGATTCCAACGGTAATAAAATCAATGAAGGCAAGAATATAATGCACCGGGTTCTTTTTTTTACGAAGGAACCGGTTCCGGGTAGGAACCGGGTACGACCCTATTATTTTATAAAATGTGGAACCAGGTAAGAACTTACGGGTTTTTTGAACCCGGAACCGGTTCTTCTACACAGCGGGTAGGAACTGGAACCGGTTCCTGGTCGGGTCTACCAGGTCGGATTTGGAACCGGTTATTATGCCCATCTCTAACAGGATATGAGGATTGAGGAATAGAGTTATAGAGATGCACAAAAAACCCATACCGGGAATAAGGCCTGGTAAAACAATCTTGAACCGGGTTTTTTAATACCCGGGGTATTATATACTCGATACCGAAATTGAGTAGGCTATAAAGAGGGTATGTATTTTAATCTCAACACCTGGAACCGTACCTGATTAATATCCGAAAGCGGTTATTAAATATACCCAGAACCCGTTTTTTTATTACCCGAACCAGGTTTCTAGACGACCCTCCAAGTACTGGGTATAGCTGTTGGAACCCTCATTTTCGAATCGAACCCTTGCTCAAGTCTCGTTTAATCAGAAAGAATTTTAATACCTACCCTATCAAACCCAGCCATAAGAGAAATGCAAGACATCTACATTGATAGTGATAGCTAGTAAGTTATTTCCAGTTTATTTCCTTTTATTGTCTTGATTAGTATCTTGGAAATAACCTAACTAGCTACTCATGTAGCATGTCTTGCACTTCCTTTATGGCCGAGTTCGATACGGTAGGATATGAAAATTCTTTCCGATTAAATGAGTAAATGAGACTTAAGCAAGGGTTAGATTCGAAAATGAGGGTTCCAACCCATACGTTAAGAGTAGTGGGTCACTAGTTAGTAGTCGGTAATTTTCTTCTGAGCCTGGTGCCTAAAAATAGGTTAAGTATTTGAATGCAGAAACAATAATTTCTAAATCTCTCAATTAACCCAAGTTTTCTATAATTTCCCGGTCTTGATTTGGTACACATCAAGTAGTATCAAAACAAGTTCAATAGATGCTCATAACCAAGTTAAAGTGGAATTCGGTCAACAAAGCGTATACAAGGTGTTGACTTAACATGAGTCAAGTCTCAATAGTGTAATATTTGTATTTTGCTAAGAGTAAACTATTAGATATTATATTATTACTGTTATTTATTATTGTTTGACTGTTGAGTCTTTGGTCAAGGAGAGGTTCCACTTTAGCATGAGAGCATTGTAGATTAACCTCTTATTTATCGATTGTAATCTGGGCATCAAGGATTCAAGGAAATCAATTCAATTCGTAAAACTATCATGGTAATCAGAGCCACCGAACCCTAATTTTTATTTTTTCTTGTTTCTGTTCCCTCGGCTCATCATGTCAACTGATGACACCTTTTCTACCAGCGACCAACGCCACCAAAACCAGCTGGAGAAATCTTCATTGCATCTGGCTTACACAATAACCAATATCAACAACAAAATCCGAACTTTAGACGGCAAAAAGGTAACATATTCGTCATGGGTCAAGTTGTTCAATCTTCATGCTCAGGCTTACAAAGTTTTGCACCACATCGACGGCACTGCTTCGCCGCAGGAGTCCGACCCATCGTTTGTAGCCTGGTCCGAGATTGATACACTCATTCTCCAATGGATTTACAGTACCCTTTCTGACGACATCTTGGCTCGTGTCCTCTCTACCGATCTCACTGCTCGAGATGCTTGGCTTAAAATACAGGAGATATTTGTCAACAACAAACAAGCACGCGTTGTTACCCTTGAAACCAGATTTACCAACACCAACCTCAATTCGTGTGCTTCCTTTGATGACTATTGCCAGACCTTAAAGGATATTGCCGAGCAATTATGTGATGTCGATCAACCGGTTACCGACAGTCGTCTTGTCATCCAAATGGTACGTGGTCTTCCTATTGAATATGACACCATTGCTGCGATTATTAATCAAAATACACCTACTTGGGAGGTTGCTCGAAGCATGATCGAAGACTTCTAATATTTATGAGAGAGTAAGGTTGTACTAGTATTGTAATGTAGCATACCATATGCATGATTATTTTCCGATATTCTTGAAATGGTTGTAATTAATTGACTTTTTTGTTTTGCTGTCGGTGATTTCATTCATCTTGACTTCTTGGGATTAATTCGCTTAATGCTAGATTCTTTTTAATAGGGTGTGCCTATTGGCACACTAATGTGCCTATTGGCACACTAATGTGCCTATTGGCACACCAAACCCTACTAAAATTAGGGTTTATCTACGCAGCGTATTGGTCAATACGCTGCGTAGATAAACCATGGATCTTAGTGCCTAATAACCAATCATTGCACAGAAATCAAGGATCATATACGCTGCGTATAGGTCTATACGCAGCGTATATAAACCATTAGATTTTTTTGGGTCATTTTGGTAGGTTTGAGGGATCATTTTTTCACAAAGTTTAAATACGCTGCTTATAGACCTATACGCAGCGTATATAAAGGTCTGAAAATGTCTTTTGTATCCTTGTGTAGAGGCTATACGAAGCCAAATACAAGGGTAGTTTTGTCATTTTTGTCTAATACGCTGCGTAGGGATCTATACGCAGCATATATAAAGCTCCATTTTTGTATTTTTTTTTTTTGTATTCCTTTTTTTATTTATAAAAAAAGTACATTAATTGTGTGTATTTTGGGGTATTTCCATGTTTATTTATAAAAAAACAATATTATTAAAAATAATACAAATATTATTAATTATAAAAATTAAAAATAATACAAATATTATTAATTATAAAAATTAAAAATAATACAAATATTAGGTCCCGTATTGACCTCGTATAAGCCTATAAGTGTGATATCGTATCGTATAGGTGTGGTTTAGGTCCCGTATTGACCTCGTATAAGCCTATAAGTGAGATATCGTATCGTATAGGTGTAGTATAGGTCACGTATTGACGTCGTATAAGCCTATAAGTGTGATATCGTATCGTATAACGTAGTATAGGTCACGTATTGACCTCGTATAAGCCTATAAGTGTGATATCGTATCCTATAGCGTAGTATATGTCCCGTATAGGCCTATATGTGTGATATCGTATCGTATAGATGTAGTATAGGTCACATATTGACCCCGTATAAGCCTATAAGTCTCGTATAAACCTCGTATAAGTCTCATATATGTCTTGTATCTGCCTATAGGCCTATAAGGGACCTATACTATAGTGTCGTATCGTATTGTATCGTATCATGTAATGTATATTATCGTATCCTATCGTATAGTGTATATTATCGTATTGTATCGTATCGTATCGTATCGTATAGTGTATAGTATAAGTCTCGTATAGGTTCCATGTAGGTCTTGTATATGCCTATAAGCCTACACGGGAACTAAACCACACCTATAGGCCTATACGGAACATATATACACCTATAGACCTATACGGGTGTTATATCGTATCGTATAGTAGCGTATCGTATTGCATCGTATCGTATAGTGTATAGTATAAGTCTCGTATAGGTTCCATGTAGGTCTTGTATACGCCTATAGGCCTACACGGGACCTAAACCACACCTATAGGCCAATACGGGACATATATACACCTATAGACCTCAACGGGTGTTATATCGTATCGTATAGTAGCGTATCGTGTTGCATCGTATCGTATAGTGTATAGTATAAGTCTCGTATAGGTGATGTATATGCCTATAGGCCTATACAGGACATATACTATGCTATACGATACGATATCACACTTATAGGCTTATAGGAGGTCAATACGTGACATATACTACGCTATACGATACGATATCACACTTATAGGCTTATACGAGGCCGATTCGTGACCTATACTACACCTATACGATTCGATATAACCTTTATAAAAAAAAACTTCATATACGCTGCGTATAGGTCTATACGCAGCGTATA
This sequence comes from Helianthus tuberosus, assembly GCA_030545235.1. Taxonomy (NCBI): domain Eukaryota; kingdom Viridiplantae; phylum Streptophyta; class Magnoliopsida; order Asterales; family Asteraceae; genus Helianthus; species Helianthus tuberosus. Next base: position 81,919,466 of record CM060428.1, on the reverse strand, counting down.
TAAAGGGTCAAAAAGACCATTTAGCCCTTCATTTGGGGCTATACGAAGCCAAATGCAAGGGTAAAAATGTCTTTTGACCCTTTATCTACGCTGCATATGGGTCTATACGCAGCGTATAGTGGGAAAGACCATTTTACCCCTGCATTTGGGGCTATACGCAGCCATATGCAAGGGTAAAATTGTCTTTTTGACACTTTATATACGCTGCGTATAGGTCTATACGCAGCGTATATAAAGGGTAATTTTTATTTTTAACCACAAACTTGTGGTAAAAATATACTTTTTGACCCTTTATATACGCTGCGTATAGGCCTATACGCAGCGTATATAAAGGGTGAATTTAAAAAAAACATTTTTAAGTATCGTATCGTATAGTATAAGTCTCGTATAAACCTCGTATAAGTCTCATATATGTCTTGTATCTGCCTATAGGCCTATACGGGACCTATACTATAGTGTCGTATCGTATTGTATCGTATCGTATCGTATAGTGTATATTATCGTATCGTATAGTGTATACGGGACATATATACACCTATAGACCTATACGGGTGTTATATCGTATCGTATATTATCGTATCGTGTTGCATCGTATCGTATGGTGTATAGTATAAGTCTCGTATAGGTTCCATGTAGGTCTTGTATACGCCTATAGGCCTACACGGGACCTAAACCACACCTATAGGCCTATACTGGACATATATACACCTATAGACCTATACGGGTGTTATATCGTATCGTATAGTGGCGTATCGTGTTGCATCGTATGGTATAGTGTATAGTATAAGTCTCGTATAGGTGATGTATATACACCTATAGACCTATACGGGTGTCATATCGTATCGTATATTATCGTATCGTATAGTGTATTGTATAAGTCTCGTATAGGCCTACACGAGACCTAAACCACACCTATAGGCCTATACGGGACATATATACACCTATAGACCTATACGGGACATATTTGTATTATTTACCAATAATATTGTTTTTTTCTAAATAATTTTCTTTTTTAATTTTTATAATTCATAATAGTTGTATTATTTTTAATTTTTATAATTCATAATTGTATTATTTACCAATAATATTGTTTTTTATAAATAATTTTCTTTTTTTATAAATAAACAAAGGAATACATAAAAAAAAATACAAAAAAATGAGCTTTATATACGCTGCGTATGTAAACCCTTGTTTTCTGTGCAATGATTGCTGATAAGGATCTGAAATCCATGGTTTATATACGCAGAGTATAGCTCTATACGCAGCGTATAGACCTATACGCAGCGTAGGTAAACCCTAAGTGTGCAGATAGGCAAACTGGGTGTGCAGATAGTTAGAGCCTTTTAATATTCGTATAATAGTTTACATTGTATGCAGGACACCGTAACCGGATTTTTACTTGCTGGAGTTGGCAACGTTGACTTGAGGAGGAAGACAAATTACCTGATTGTTGATTCAAATATTATCTCTTCATTGAACACTCTATTCAATTTTCCCACAGGTTGCTTGATGCCAACTCTTTTTTTCACAGTTTATACTTTAGACATTGCATCATCATCATCATCATCATCATCATCATCATACTCAGTAAATCCCACCAATAGTAAAGCAAAGGTAGGGTATGAGAAGGGTAAGATATAGACGGCCTTACCTCTACCACGTAGGAATAGAGAGGCTGCTTCCAGTGAGACCCCCGGCTCAATAGTAGTTTTGCATCAAGCCTAGCTTGAACATAAGGCACATAACACTCAACAATCGTGACAAAAACCGATTAGTGCATGTACCCTTTTGTCTTTCAGCTATCAACGCCAGCACATGATGCATGATTAACCGTCCTCAGCTTTTAAAGTTATTTTCACGAAATTAGTAAAATAACGTTAAATTAGTGCACTTTCACTTTTGCCCCCCGATGGCCGACACATATATATACATTATATGCCCATACCGCAAGTGGGGCATACTAGGTTCAAGTATTTAGGATTGTATGTACAAAGAGATGGGGGGATTGATAGTGATGTTGCCCATCGCATCCAGGCTGGCTAGTGTAGGTGGAGGGCAGTCTCTTGAGTATTGTGTGACCGGAGGTTCCCAACTAAATTAAAAGGAAAATTTTATAGGGTTGCAGTTAGACCTGCTATGTTATACGGAACAGATTGTTGGGCCATAAAGAAGACACATGTGCATAAGTTAGAAGCAGCGGAGATGAGGATGTTGAGGTGGATGTATGGCCATACTAGGATAGACAAGATAAGAAATCAGGTTTTTATGGAAAGACTTGGGGTAGCTAGTATATTAGATAATAGTAGAGAGGAGAGGTTAAGATGGTTTGGGCAAGTCAAGGCAGACCTAAACTGCTACCGTCAGAACAGTGGAAACTCTCAACATGGAGGGGAGAAGGAGGAGAGGCAGACCTAAACTTACTTGGGGCGAACGAATTAGGCATGATTTACTAGAATTGCACCTCTTTGAGAACATGGACGAGGATTAAGATCAAGGATTTTTAGGTGGCTGGTTAGGTGTGGTACTCTGGGCTTTGTAGCTTAGCTTTTCAATTTATATAGACGAACTTTGCATGTTATCGTTACTCTATAGTTCTGGGCTTCTTAAATAGCACCAACAATGCAATTAACATTTATATGTTGAAAGCATGGATCTTTGGTAAACTGATTATTTTGTAATATTAAGGATCGGCAAGAATCCCTTCTTAATTTCTTGTTTGCGTGTGAAGTTTCTTTTGCTTTTTTGCAGACATTCTTTTGTTTTGTTACAGAGACAACCGTCAAACAAATTGAGGACTCTTTCAAGGAATTCACAACCAGAGATGACGTGGCGATAGTTTTGATCAGTCAATCTGTAAGTAATCACTATTTCATTACTTATTTGTCAAATCTTTTTTGTTCGTTAAGATTGGGTTGACGTGTATTTTCCATGACAACATACGGTTGAAAAAAAAAAAAGACAAACGTATGACATTACAAGGTTTTATGTGTTTATTCCAATGTTTTTGTTTATCACATGTTACAAACGAGACAAAAAAGGTAATTTAAATTTTTTTAGAGTATGTTTATTTAAATTTAATTATGAATTTTATGTTGAATTTAATTTATTTTTAGTTTTAAATATATAGCCGTCCACGATAAACTAGTGGCCGATTATTTTGCCGACAAACTTGTGTACACGGACGAGATGTTTCGACGTCGGTTCCGAATGAGTCGTCGACTATTTTTACGTATCGGAAACGACTTGGCCCAGTCTGATCCGTTTTTCACACTGCGATACGACGCTAGGGGGCAAAGGGGATTCACTACTTTACAAAAATGTACGTCGGTCATTCGTCAACTGGCATATGGGTACGCACCCGATGCGTTGGACGAGTATTTAAGGATGTCCGAAAGAACCGCACGTGAATGTTTGCACAAGTTTTGCGAATGGGTCGTCAAATTATATAGCAAGAGATATCTGCGGAAACCAAACACAAACGACATTCAAAAATTATATCAAGCACACGAACAAAGACATGGTTTTCCAGGAATGCTCAGGAGCATTGATTGCATGCACTGGCCGTGGCAGAACTGCCCTACTGCTTGGCAAGGTCAGTATACTCGGGGAGATCATGGTCATCCCACTATTATTCTAGAGGCTGTTGTGTCACAGCTGGTTCGCTTAATGACCTTAACATCATATACCAGTCACAAATATTTGACGATGTAATGGCGGGAACAGATCCAGACACAAGTTTTACGGTTTTGGGGGTGGAATACAGGCGGAGTTACTACCTTACAGATGGAATATACCCAACGTACTCAACGATCGTTAAAACTATTTCGCACCCGACAGACGATAAAAGAAAGAAATTTGCAAACTAACAAGAGGGTGCGAGAAAATATATTGAACGGTGTTTTGGGGTTCTACAAAAAAATGGCATATCATTGAACATGCAGCACGTTCTGCTACACCAAAGAGGTTACGACACATTATGTACGCTTGTATCATCCTTCATAACATGATCATTGAAGACGAAGGTAGAGCGATATGTGAATAAGACGAAAACGCGTCTAACGGGAATTCTGTTCCAGTTAGTTTGGAACAACAAGATTTAAACATGTTCTCTCTACGTAACGAGTACACACATTATAACCGGCGGAGTACATTTGGAGCAACGCACAAAACGAACCTGACGACCACATGCCGGACGAAGACTAGTAGTTTTTTTAATATTTTTTAAGTTCTTAGGATTTTTTTTAAGTTTATGTTTTTTTAAGTGTATGTAATGTTTTTAATATTAATGAAATTATTTTCCTATTTTATTTGTTAAATGTTAAAAAAAGTGGATGATTAAAAAAAAAAAAAAAAACCTAAACTAGTGGGATAGGATCATCCTCTCATTTCTATTGTTTTTGTGTAATGGACCATCCTCAAAAGAACAATGACGTGGCGCCTAGGTGACGGATCATCCTCCAAGGGAGGATGGGCACCATACCATGTAGCCTTAGTGGATAGCTACAACAAACCAGTTCCTGCAATTTTGGAGATTCCTTCCAAGGACCACCCGCACATGATTCTGTTCTATCGCGGGTCAAATACCTCTTCTCTAGTGAATCTGTTGCTTCTTATAGGCGTTGAATTAACATCAAGTTTATTTTGAATTCAAATGATTACAACAATAAAGTGCCATATTTTATGCGTATGATGTATACTTCTTCAAGCTAGATGTATTCACGAGTTTGTTTGTTTGTTCTTTTTTTTTTTTTTTTTTTTTTTTTTTTTTTGTGTGTTACTACAAAGTGATCTTTTGTTTGTCAGTAGACAGAATCCCTTTAAGAATAATGATCAAGAGTGCTGTTTTAAAAAAAAACGAACAGGACCCGATAGCCCTGCTGTGTAAACTGGGAATTGTTTGTGTCGTTGGTTTGATTATGAGCTAAAGGAGCGGGTGGGCACAAATGAACCGACTGACATTGAGTGCCCCATAAAAAAATCTGAACAAAATTGGCAGAAACCGTGGATGCTCGCTTCCACCCTTTGTCAGCCAAGTTTTTGAGACCGTGCCAATCGGTTGGACTGGTGAACCATCGAAGAAGATTTAAAATGCTGATCTGACTTTCAAACCGCTGATACCGTTTAAACAAGCCAACTTATTTCGAGCAGTTGACCTAAAGCCTATCTTCCAAAGCCAAACTTTTAAGTATGTTTTAGATACACTATACTTGCTTATTATTTAGTAGTATTTTTGCTACATTACTCTTGCTTATTATTTAGTACTATTGCTACATTAAACTTGTTTATTATTTAGTGAGTTTTTTTTTTTCACAGTCATCTCTCACTTCGTTTTAAACCTAAAGAGAAGAGCCTATACTAAAAAGAATAATCCTAAAATTTTAATCAAGTTTTCATATAAGCTTTAATATCTAACTACTATAATAAAAGAAACAAACTTTTGGACTTGTATCATTCATTGGAGGTATCCTAAAATCTATATTTATCTAAATAAATAAATAATAAATTAATATTAATTCTTATCATACTTTAATAAATATTATCCTCAAATATAAATTGTTAATTTAATATATTTTTAAAACAAATATCTCTCTTATCTACTTATCTTATATTAAATATATAAATAATAAATTAATATTAAATGTTATCCTAATTTATTAAAAATATAACTTTTTTATTATTTGGTGTACAAAATTATGTTTATTCAACTCGTGTAAAACACAGGGTTTTTCAGGATATGATTTTTTTTTATTATTTGGTAGATTTTTCAACCCGACTATACACGGGTTTTTAAAGATACGACGTTTTTAGTATTTAATATACAAAATTACATTTATTTAGGATATAATTTTTTTATTATTTGATAGATTTTTCAACCCGACTATACACGGGTTTTTTAAAGAAACGACGTTTTTAATATTTAATATACAAAATTACATTTATTTAATCTGTGTAATACACATGGTTTTTAAAGATATAACTCTTTTTTAGATCTATTCAACATGTGTAATATACGAGGTTTTTAAGGATGTAATTTTTTATTATTTGGTAGATTTATTCAACCCGATTATACACGGGTTTTTTTAAGATACGACGTTTTTAGTATTTAGTATACAAAATTACTTTTATTTAATCTGTGTAATACGCATGGTTTTTAAATATATAACTTTTTTTATTATTTGATATATAAAATTACATTTATTTAACCCTTACAATATACAGAGTTCATAAATATATAACTTTTTTATTATTTAATATATAAAATTACATTTATTCAACCCGTGTAATACATGGGGTTCTAACCTAGTTTGTTTTATTAAGATAATTTAAATAGTACATTTACAAAATAACAAATGATTTCCGGCTAAGAATCTTGAAGTGTCTTGGTAATAAGATGAATAAATCATCAATGCACTTTGACATTGGGGTTCTAACCTAGTTTGTTTTATTAAGATAATTTAAATAGTACATTTACAAAATAACAAATGATTTCCGGCTAAGAATCTTGAAGTGTCTTGGTAATAAGATGAATAAATCATCAATGCACTTTGACATCACTAATTAACATGGTCCATCTTTTTTTTAGCTTGGATCTCATGTCTCATTATGTATTATACAGGGTTTTTTTTTTAATGGCTAAATTTGCATGCCATGGGGATTGAACCCATGACCTCCACCTATTCTACACCTTATCTAACTCACCAACACCATTGGGCTATTCCCAATGGATATGTATTATACAGGTATATACAATATTATGTCATATAGCATTAGAGTAAAATGCGAAAAATGGTCCCTGAATTTATGTCACTTTTGCCACTTCAGTCTAAAAATGAATTTTTTTGTATTTTTGTCCCTAAGGTTTCCTTTTTGTTGTCATTTCCATCCAAATCACTAACTCAATTAAAATGTATGGTTAACTCATTGATGGTTTTGTCAATTCCCAAACCACAGGGATGATTTTGGTAATTTACCTATTTATTCTTTTCTTTTTTATTTTTAAATTTAAAAAAAACTGTATACACGCACTTATTTTTTTTTATTTTTTTTTACCTTTAAAATAAAAATAATAAATTAACCATAACACATATACATATACGCACAAGGGAATGTTATATGCAGAACACAAAAAATTGCGAGAACACGCAGAACAAGATAAATCACCCATTTATTGAATCCTAAAAACCTAAAAAGTAAATGAAAATGTTACAAATGTAAGATTTATGGTTTCTCACAATATAATTTAAAACAAAATATGAAAAAAAAATTAGTTTTTATATAACCTACACACATGGTAGGTTATGTGTAGGTTAAATTGCCTACATGCATGTAAGCTATGTGTAGGTAAAAAATGTGTTTTTTATGTATGTGTGTGTGTATATATATACATATATAACACGTATGGATGTAAGAAACGTAAAATTTAAAAACATAAACCTTAAATCCCCAAATTTAGTGATTTAGAGTTGTTCTTTTTGTTCTCGTAATAATCAGTGTCCTGTAATGATACTCATCCTACACACAGATTTATAATTATATATACACACACATTGGCGAAACTTAATGTCACACCCCGACCCACGGCAGAATGGTATGGGGCATGATTGATTGCTCAAAGCTTATAACAACTATTTAAAGGTTGTAGTATTTAAAACATCATTATTAAAATGTCACACACAACATAGACTTCTAATAGGTCTGAACGATCCGATTTCAGTCTCGGTTTGGTAAAAATAAGGAGACGGGTTGATTTGTGAACCATAAACAAACAATAAGATAAGTGAACATAAGATTGAACAAAGATATTTTTATTGATTCGGATAAAAACATACAAGATAATGATCCACCCCAGGTGAGCTCTTCCGGGGTGGTGGCTCACAAATGCACCCCAAACAAATGAGGTCTAATTCCCTATTTATAGATCACGAGCCTTGTTTTCTAAGCAAGTCGTGTCTTGCTTGGAAAACTACTAAACGTGCTAAAAGCACATAACAATAATACTTAAACATGCCACCCTATACAATAAACAAAGTCGATATTCTAAAGCCATCATCATAATTGATAACATCATTCTCTAATTTGACCCAACAATATTACCCCGAGAATGATGCTATCAATTCTTCAAATGATCTTCAAAATTATGTCTGGCATCATCTTCGAATCTTCACAAATTGGCTGAATACTTAAAATCTTTCATTGTCATTTTCCCCCGCAAAGTAGACCCTCCTATAACTTGTCATTCAAAGCTCGTTATCTTATTTTTGAAGATACAATTGTAATAGACATTTCAATGATAAAATTAAATAATAAGCTTCATTGTGAGGATCTTCAATTTTGTCAGATTGCATTAAGCTCCTGATCCACCGTAAAGTCGCCAAATACCATAAAAAATCAACAACCCTAAACTGATCAATAGTCTATGCCCCTCAAATAAACTTTTAAGACCTGACCAAAAAATATATCATAAAGTCTCCGACGCAAAGAACTGTTCCAAACCTGCATATATATTTATAGTTGGAAACAGTAGGCTCACACGGCCCCGTACCTGGTGGGCACGACCCCGTGTCCTTCTCCTTCTCTGTCTTTATTTAATGCACTTGTCAGTCCAACTGCACACACGGCCCCGTGTGTCAACGGCACGGCCACGTGGCCCTTGTACTTGCTGTACGAACCCATATTTTCAAATCTGAGAGTTGACCACGACTCGTGTGTAGGAAACACGGCCCCGTGTCCCTTGTCTGCTTCTATTTGTCTTTTTCTTCAGGGAATCTTGAGTGGGGCACGACCCCATGCCCGACAGGCACGGCCCCGTGCTTGGGTTCTGGTTTATTGTTTTTATTCTTAGGGTGAAGCTTTGTGGGTCGGTATAGTGTATCAACTTCCCTTCTTCTGTATTTAAGCTGGTTTTTGCTGTTAATTTTTTTCGTTTGTTCATTTAAGCTCTTTTAATCCTGAAAATCAAAAGTAAACAAAAAAACACACTTTTTCGAACATTAGTACTAAAAAAAGTTGTTTTTATACCTTATTTGATACAATTTATATGTTGCATTTGGTGTATATCAACCGTTTCAAAAATTCTGCCGTTAGAATACGAACGAACAATAACACATATTTCCAATAGTTTTTCTCCGTATACAACCAATTGAAAAACAACAAAATGCTATAATCTATATAACATAATTAAAATAACGAAACATATGATGATGTAATCCAATCATATCATTCTGAACTTTCTCAACGGAAGCCTCCGTCTTCTCCCACTTCACCAAAAACACTAGGGGCGGACCTACCCACTTGAGTGGGTGGGCGGCGGCACCCCTTGAAAAAAAAGGTTTTATGGTTAAATTTCGCGCAAAATTTCGACCACACCCCATAAAAATTTTCAACCGCACCCCTTGAAAATTTTCAACTGCCCCCTTTAAAAAAATCTTATGAATTTAAAAAAAAAGTGTAAACATTGATTTTTATTAAAATATAACCTATTGTATATAATTATTCTTTAACCACTTTACATAACAATTTAACCCAATAACTTTCACTTAACAATTTAGCCATTAGCCCACTAAACATTCCATTGTAACCCAATTAACCCAACCCAATTAAATTTTAAGTTAAATAAAATAACCCAACCCAACCACCCCTTCTAATTCTTTTTCCCACTCTCCATCTTCTGATCGCGCAGCGACCGACACACGAAAGCAGTCAACAGGCACGATAGTAGCGGCTGCATTCTCCTTGGAAAAGCTTGATTCCGGCCATCTCACCACCTGGAATACAAAATTTAAGGAGGTACCTTTGTTTTTTTATTTTTTTTGTTGTTTTATGTGGTTTTTAGGAGAGATAGAATTATAGAGATGTTAAAAGGGTTTAAAATTTTATGTGTTTTAATGATTTTTTTTTTTTTTTGCTGTTCTAGACTTTAGTAGCATGATTTTGTTGTTTCAATGTTTTTTTTATTGTTCTAGACTTTACTAGAGCTTGAAAATTAAAATTGAAAATTATCGATCGATTTATATTTGATAGAAACCATGAGTAGGGAAGTTTTGCCAAGATTTCTCATGAGGAACCATTAGAAAAGTAACTCTAGATGATGTTTTGCATAGATTTCAAAGAATGAAAACCTGTAGGGCGTAATTTTAAACTTGTTTGTAATGATGTTTGACATGTTTTGATTGAGATCGTGTTCAAGGACGAGGGGTGCAGGGAGGGGAAAAGAAAGGGGGTATAGTTTGCGTGTGGCTTCGTGGAATGTAGGAACCTTTAGTAGTAAGTTGTTGGAGATCATATATACACTTAAAAGACGTAGGCTAGAGATAACGTGCCTTTAGGAGTCTAGGTGGAAGGGACATTAGGGGGATGAGCGCAATGGGTACAAGTTGTTACATTCAGGGTCTGATGGGATAAAGAATGGGGTAGGATTTCTAGTGGCTATAAACTTGTACAAAAATGTGGTAGAGGTGATACGACACAACAATAGGATCAAGGTGTTGAGATTAGTACTAGGAGAGGAAGTATTGAGAGTTGTTTGTGCATATGCTCCACAAGTGGGATTAGGGGATCAAGAGAAGAGAGATTTTTGGGACTGCATAGACGGAGTTGTGAGGGCCATACTGTAGGTCCAACTAGCGGAGGATCTAGTCGCCTAATCCTTGTATACGAACTGACCCGGTTGTGCGGAATCCAACCGGGAAAGCAAACCGAGATCAATAAACACGAGAACAAGACACACAGATTCAAAGATTAACACACACTTGTATATATTCAGCAGAGTTTAGTTACAAGATTAAACAATACACGGTTCACACACACTAAACTCTCTCACAGTTCTCTCAGTTCTGTGTTCTACTCTCACTTCTGTGTCATCTTATTCTGTCTCCAGTCTCTGCTGTTTATATAGAGGAACATGACGACGAAACAGCAAGCAGCCGACGTAACTTCATTGTGCCGACGAAACTTCATGGCGAAACCTAACAGTGACGAAACTAGGAGAGTTTCGTCACACTCCCAAGAACGACGAAACCTTGTTTCTCCAACAGGTTTCGTCAACAGCAAGAAGAGCAGGAGTTTCGTCAACATCATGATAGCCTAGAGTTTCGTCGACAGCATGATATGTTGGAGTTTCGTCGCTGGCTTGCAGAATATGCAATAAAAACAGCAGCAAACCGCAAACATGCAGAACCTGCAGACTTGATCTGAAACTATGATGGAGGATATCGAGTTTCAGGCTTCGGACTTCATTTCATAGACGAGCCGAACCGATACGAGCTGCGTCCACATATATGCATCAACAAACTCTCCCTTGGATGCTGCTCATGAGGTTCGTCTTCCATGTCTTCCATGTTGGAGGATCTTCAAAGTCTTCACGTGTCGTAAGTAGAAAGTGTATCAACAAACTCCCCATTTCATATAGGAAGTGTGTTAACAAACTCCCCCTTAACATCAGCTCTCCCTTGAGTTATGCTCGTGAATCTTTTGATATTCAATTCTTTAGATCCTTGTGGTGTTGATGATAGGTCAGCGGCAACTCGATCATCTTTATCTTTTGAGTGCCTCCATGTCGTGTCTTCATTCCGAAGCTTGTCTTCTAACACGTTCTCTTCGCCTTTAGCTGGTTTTATTGTAGCATCTACACATACAAGAAAGCTAAACGCGTAATGAGAACAACCGCTTGGAATATAGTTAACATAAACAAACGACACATATGTGACCAGTTTTCAATCAACTCTCGTCCGAAAGTTTGAAAGTTTAACAAATTGTTCAATTTTAGTTTTTAACTTTCAAAACTTGCAAATTTCGACCGTTTATGAAGAATCAGGTGTTTTGGTTTTCGATCAGGTTTCAGGTAACGAAGACTCGAGTTCCAACATCGGGTAATCAAAAGAAATTAGAAATAAATCTTTTTGGCTTTTTATAAAGTTTATATTAAAACACACCTAAAATCTTTTTGGTATTTTTGCATTTTTCAAATGTAAAGACTGAAAGCAGTAAATAAATATAAACAGATATGCAGAAACTGAAAGCATTAAATAAATATTTACAGGCATTCTTTTTGCGAGTTTCGAGGGTAAGAGAATCATATCAGTGTACGGTCACGCCAAAACGCTCTTGTTGTTCAGTTGGTTAACATTTAGATAAGCATCCTATAACAATTATCGGTATTGTTGTCCACATAAGCTCAACTTATCAGATGTAATCATGGCGAGGGGATACGATTAGGTATGATTTATACTTACCGATCGGTGTTCATCCACACACGACACATTCCCGTATCAAGGTATGCACGAGAGTTCATCTTACTGGTGAGTATACCATTTATCATCTGTTTTGACTTATATGAAAAATGTGAGATACTCACGTATTTTGATTGAAAACAAGCCCTATGTGATAGAATCACTTAGTGATGAGGAACTTGATTTTCAGATGCATGAGGGCACAGGAGCAAGTCCGTGAACAGGTCAGTACAAACGTACAGCAAAGAGATGAACTTGACTCCCGGATAAATGTGATATATTATCACATATTTTTGTTTGGACATGTGATTGTTGATCACTTATTGAGGTCGTATGCAGTATGTACACGTATGTATGGTATCATGGAAGATCTAGACTTCGTCTCATATTCGGTAAAAGAAACAACCATGATACCCAGATGATAAACAACATAAAGACCACGTATCTCAGAACCTCGGCAATCTATCAAACGAAATTTCGGTACTAAGACCATATGCCAATGAGTGGTTCCCACACAGTCTTTAGTCGATTTAGGTTTATATCACCCTGCACACTTTAAAATGATTGTGAGCCTACCGATACATCTTATATAGAGCTGCTTATCGTTTTTCATTTTTCTTTTTAAGCTCAAAGAGGTTTGGACAGATCACTGATGTACTATCATTTTCTCTTTTGCTCGCCAAGAAACTCATTTTTGGTTTTCTATTGTTTTTGTGTTTTGGAAATTTTTCGATGTTTTTGGATTTTTAAAATTTGGATTTACTCCCCTTAAAATGTAAAAACTATGATAAATTAAAAACACAAAGATATTTACAAAAACGATTTTCCGATGTTGGTTTTACTCTTGCTTGACCTTAATGCCGTTTACCATTAATAAAAAGTCAAATCGTGATTTGTCAAATGCTTTGGTAAAAAGGTCGGCACGTTGGTCATCGGTATGGACTTTAACAACATCGAGTAGCCTTTTATCAAAGCAATTACGTATGAAGTGATACTTAATTTCGATGTGATTGGTCTTTGATGCTGCACAGGATTTCTAGTGATAGATAAAGCAGCAGAATTATCGACTAAAACAGTAGTAGTTAGGAATTCAAAACCGTAATCACGCATTTGCTGTTGTATCCACAGGACTTGGGAGCAACAAATTGAGGTAGCAATGTATTCAGCTTCGCATGTTGATGTAACGACACAAGTCTGCTTCTTGCACTGCCATGTGACTAGGCGATTTCCTAAAAACTGACATCCAGCCATTCAGGATTTGCCGTCGATTTTGCATCCACCAAAATCAGAATCACTGAAAGCGATCAAGTCAAAGCTATCATCCCTAGGGTACCATAGACCGGTGTCCGGGCATCCCTTCAAATAGCGAAAAATCCTTTTCACAGCTGCAAGATGTGAGGCCTTCGGGTTGACTTGATATCTGGTAAGCAGGCACGTTGGATACATTATATATGGTCTTGATGCTGTGAGGTACATAAGGGATCCGATCATAGCGCGGTAATATGAAGAGCTAACGACTTCACCCTTCAAGTCCGGATTAATTCCATGATTTTGCTGCAGTGGGGTACCAATGGACGTTGCGTCGGACATCTGGAATCGGCTCAAGATGTCATTGACATACTTAGTCTGATGGATGAATATCCCAGACTTCGTTTGTTGCACTTGTAAGCCCAAAAAGAAAGTCATCTCCCCCATAGCGCTCATTTCAAATTTCTCCTGCATAACACGCTCGAAGTTCCTACACAAAACATCGTTAGTAGAACCAAAAATAATATCATCTACATATACCTGTACCAATAGAAGATCTCCATCCTGTTCTTTGATGAAAAGAGTGCAATCGATAAAACCTCTACGAAATCCATTCTCCAGCAGATAATTAGATAAGGTTGCGTACCAAGCTCGAGGTGCTTGATGTAGACCATAGAGAGCTTTGTTGAGCAACCAAACCCGATCAGGGTGAATAGGATCTTCAAAACCTGGAGGTTGTTCGACGTACACCTCTTCTTCAACTATACCATGTAAGAATGCACTTTTCACGTCCATTTGGTAGACCTTGAATCCTTTGAAGGACGCATAGGCTAGAAAGATTCGAATTGCTTCAAGACGTGCAACTAGTGCATAAACTTCGTTGTAGTCGATACCTTCAATCTGACGAAAACCTTGAACGACTAATCTTGCTTTGTTTCGAATGACTACTCCACGGTCATCTTTCTTGCACTTATAAACCCAACGGGTACCAATCTTCTTGTAATCTTCAGGTTTATCAACGAGTTTCCAGACACCTAGCTTTTGGAATTGTTGCAGTTCTTCCTGCATAGCTTCAACCCAAGAATTATCTTTCAAAGCTTCTTTAATAGATTTTGGTCCTTCTTGTGAGACATAACACGCGAAGGGCCAATCATTTTGTTGACCAGATTCTCGAATCGCCGCATATAAGCCTGCATTGTTGTCGTTTCGCAGCATGTTTCTCGTTTGAACGCCACTTTGTACGTTACCGATGATGTTTTGTTGAGGATGGGTATTGTGAATTCTTGTTTCAGGGTTTTCCAGAACTGGAATGTTTGTACCCAGATTGTTGAGATTGAGATCAACAACCAATTCAATACCCTGAACTGGCGAAGAAGATGATGCAGTAGCTTCAGCTATTTTAGGGGAGTCCACTGTAGGTGTAGCCTCTGAAGTACCATGAACAGCTTCTTGATCTGCATCGAGAAATTCATCATCCTCTGAAGATTCGTTCAGTTTTGTAGCATCGTGAAAGTCCTCGTTAGTTGATTATTGACAATAATTGGACGAACCAACGGTGAATCTGTTGCGTTGTCACTCTCGAAAAACATCTTTGCCGCATCACTTTCTTCGACTTCTTGAATATTGATCGAATTGAAAAAGTCATCGTACTCAAACATCCATGGTTGACCTGGACATTTGACTGGCAATGTGTGCCGTTGTACCCTGACTTCTGACCATTCCTCAACCCTTTTAGCCTCTAGATTCCAGACTCTTAAGTTCGGGGTGGCATACTGATGTGCGCAAAATGCAACATATAAATTACATCAATTGTGGCATAAAACTAACCCTTTTTTAGTACTAATGTTGGAAAAAGTGTGCTTTTGTCTTCTTTTTGTATTTTCAGGATTAAATGAGCTCAAATTAACAAAAGAAGCAAAAAGGCAGTTAAATCTAACATAAATACAAGAAAAGGAACAAACGTGGCATGCCTGACCTCCCCGAAAGCATCTTCCCAAGCAAAACAAGAGAACAGAAGGCTGAACACGCCCCGTGCTCAGTGAGCACGGGGGCGTGCCCAAGTGTCAGCAGAAAAGACAAAGTGGTAGAAGCTTCCATCGCCCACCATGGGGCCGTGCTCAGCGGACACGGGGCCGTGGTCAACTATAAGATTCGCAGAATCCAGGCAAATCTTGATAGTACAGATACGCTTCTGCACACGGGGTCGTGCTCAGCGGACACGGGGGCGTGGTCAACTAATACAGACAAGAGCAATTAATGAAGAAAGAGAAGGATGTGGACATGGGGCCGTGCCCACTGGACACGGGGCCGTGCCCGAGCTTCTGTTCAGCCTATAAATAGGAGTGCTTGGCTCAAGCTCAAACCATCCCTTGGCACACCACCTCTCTCACACTTCACCCACCACCCACCACCACCATAACACCATCATCCACCACCATCATCCATTGTCCATTGTCCATCATAGAGTGTGTGAGTCGTCTCGGGATCCAAGATTGATCGTAAGAGTTCTTGACAATCAAGGCCATGTTTGCCTAAGTCTCTTACATCACTTGGTGAAGACAAAGTGTCTAGTGTAATACTTTTTATTTTTAATCTTTTCGCACTTTTTAATTGGTTATGTATTAATGACTTTAATAACTAGTTTCTTATGTTGAAGGTGATTCTTCCTTATCGTTTGTCCGTGGTGTCTTGGCATTATTTTACTGTCTATATAAAATAAAAGATTTTCACCATTCATATCTCCACGGTCTATATGGAGGTATGTTGGCTACCTGGTCGGGGGTTAAGGGAATGGTTTGGTAAGAGTATTGCCATTGTTCAGTGTATAGATCCTGCAAAGGACCTGGGTCAAATTTAGTAGGACCTCCTTCAATACTTAACGGTATTGGATGGCGGGGGTCCAAACTCTTTGATCCCCTCATAAGTTAAACTACTATTAAAACTTTAACCCGGCTACTTAGTACTGTATCCCTGCTGACTCAGACTACTTAGCCGAGGGTAACGTCGCCTTCAAAAGAGGGGCCTACCACAATATGCATTAATAACTTAATTAATTATCTTTCAATAATCCGACCCTTTAGGATTGTATCCTTGCTGACTCAAACTACTGGGTTGAGGGTAACGTCACCTTCAAAAGAGGGGCCTACTACAATAACTAAGATAATCTCTTAAATAGTGCAAAAGTGCGGAAATAATCAAAGGTTACACTAAACACGAGTCGGAGCCAAGTGATTCATCTTGTCTATCTGTTTTTTCTTTTATTTTTATTTTTCAGCATTTTAATTAGTTTTTATTTTTCTAGTTTAAAAACCTTTTTCTAAACTTTCGATTTGATTAGACGTTGAGGATAAACCGATACTAAAAGCTCTTGTGTCCTTGGACGACCTCGGTATCTTACCAACACTATACTACGCTCACGATGGGTGCACTTGCCCATATGTGTGTTTAGTGTTAGTAAATATCGTGTTTTATAAATTTAAAACTTGGCTAAAGAGTGTAAAAGGGCTTAAAATAAACATTAAAACCATAACACATGTCACGGCCCCTGACCCGGTTTGACCCGTTTCAAGAGCCGCGGGACAGAAATACTGCGGTATTGATTTAATTGAGTTTAACAGCGGAAACAGGATCGCTTAAAGCTAAAATTTTTCCCCGATTATTTTATTTCATAATTCGGGATAAAACCCCGATAATTTACAATATTATGTTTTTACTATAAAAGCGTGATATTACAAAATTTATTTCTTTATTTTATATTGAGCCACTATCTTAAGCTTGAAATGCTCCCAGCACTTTTCCTGAATTACAACAGATCACCTGAAACATGTTTGAAAAAGGTTTTGTCAGCGGGAAATACTGAGTGAATCATTCTATTTACTAAAATGACACATTTGTTATAATTTACAGTATTAAGAGCGATTACAATGTTTCTGATATCAAGCCAACTACCCACGGTAATTGTCACTCGACCCATTGGCCCATTCGTCCAATGGTGTCTGTGGCTATGGTCATATCCCCCATTGGCTGCCCCAATGGTGACGATTATCAAGTAATGTATACAAAACCCCACATACCGGCTGTAACTTGGTGATTACAAAGACTTAATCCCCGTAATTATAACTTTGAATAAAACATGATTTTGTAAATAGATTTGATAAAAAGAGAGAATGACTCACATTGCTGATTTAATATGGTCAGAGTCTAATCTATGATTTAGCCTTGTTAACCTAATATAAATACAATGCACACAAAACTGGGTTAGTAATCAATCCAGCAATTACGATAATTTATGAGATCAAATTCTCACAATGAATGTCAAAATGCAATACTTTGTCCATCGAATTAACGATGATCCGTTGAATTAACAACGAATGACAAGGTATAATACTTTACCCATCGAATTAACGATGATCCGTTGAATTAACAACGAACGATAAAGTATAATACTTTATCTATCGAATTAACGACAATCCGTCAAATTAATGACGAACGATAAAGTATAACCCTAATGTGGGCGGCATTTAAACATGCATTGGATATCTTGATCGTCGGATAAATGAATCGTAGCAGCGATTGTGCTAATACCCTGTTTTGTAGCAGAATTTCGATACCCGGGGGTGTAATTTCGGAATAACAGTTCGTAATACAGTGTGTGAATGGAATTCTTTCGACGTAAAATGTTCAGAATTCGAATGCCACAGCCTGCTATTTATAGGTGAAATTTTACTAGCTTACGGACCGTAAGCTTATCAATGTTGCGGTCCGTATGTCTGCTTACGGACCGTAAGGTTGATAGTGTTGCGGTCCGTATGGAATCAAAATAGGTTATAGGGTAGCCACGACTGGGACTAGCTTAGCTGAGTTGACATACTTGAATTTCAGTTACTTGACAACGAAGTAAGTGGATAATCGTCCACTAGGGTTTATCCCCCCTTGAGTTTTAGGGGCCCTAATCCTGATTCTGAAAATTATGAAAATTTCAGGGTTTGTTCAGAATCACTTGGGTTTCTCAAGATTTACTTGAATTTCAGTTACTTAAATAGTACTTTTGATGAGAGTTGTTACATTCTCCACACCTTTAAGAAAAATCTCGTCCTCGAGATTTACTGAAATAATTGTGGAAACTTTCTCTTCATTTCAGATTCCAGTTCCCACGTGTATTCAGCTCCTCTCTTTGAATCCCACTTTACTTTAACTAGCACTAGGCGTTTGTGCTTGAGAAATTTGATCTTTCGATCCTCAATTTGAAGAGGTTTCTCAACAAATTTCAACTTTTCGTTTACCTCTATATCTCGAAGAGATACTATCAGAGATTCATCTGATAAACATTTCTTGAGATTGGATACAT
The DNA here is from genome assembly GCA_030545235.1 of Helianthus tuberosus. Lineage (NCBI taxonomy): Eukaryota > Viridiplantae > Streptophyta > Magnoliopsida > Asterales > Asteraceae > Helianthus > Helianthus tuberosus. The sequence goes on along the minus strand of CM060428.1, from coordinate 81,900,644 downwards.
GAAATACATTATGTACTCCAGATAATTCTTCTGGTAATTGTAAACGATAAGCTACTGGTCCTATACGTTGGATCACTGAAAATGGTCCTACGTACCTTGGACTTAGTTTTCCTTTCTTTCCAAATCTGACTACTCCTTTCCAAGGAGAAACTTTCAACAGTACTCTGTCTCCAACTTGGAATTCAAGTGGCTTGCATCTATTGTCTGCATAACTCTTCTGGCGATCTCGAGCCGTCTTCAATCTTTCCTTGATTTGAGTAATCTTATCAGTTGTTTCTTGCACTATTTCAGGTCCTGATAACTGACTTTCTCCTATTTCTGCCCAGCAAACTGGGGTTCTGCACTTTCTTCCATACAGTGCCTCGAATGGAGCAGTTTCAATGCTTGAGTGATAACTATTGTTATAGGAGAATTCAATTAATGGTAAGTGATCATCCTAACTTCCACCAAAGTCTATTACACATGCTCGGAGCATGTCTTCTAGAGTTTGGATCGTCCTTTCACTTTGTCCGTCTGTTTGTGGATGATATGCAGTGCTTAGGTTTAGTCGAGTTCCCATAGCTTGCTGGAAACTTTTCCAAAAATGGGAAGTAAAACGACTATCTCTATCCGAAACAATGGAGAGTGGAACTCCATGTAAGGATACAACTTCATCTACATACAATTTAGCCAGTCTTTCCATACTAAAGGTTTCTTTCATAGGTAGAAAGTGAGCTGATTTGGTTAATCGATCCACAATTACCCAAATCGCATCATTACCTTTTCTGGTTTTGGGTAACTTAGTAACAAAATCCATTGTTATAAGTTCCCATTTCCACACTGGCATCTCTAACTGTTGTAGTAATCCTGAAGGTTTCTGATGTTCTGCCTTAACTTGTGAACAAGTAAGACATTTAGAAACATAGCTGGCTATGTCTCTTTTCATTCCTATCCACCAGAAATTCTTCCTTAAATCTTGGTACATCTTATTGTTTCCTGGGTGAATAGTGTACCTAGATTTATGAGCTTCTTCTAAAATCTTAGATCTTAAGTCACCCTGCTTAGGTACCCAAATTCTACTTTTATGGAATCTCCAAATTCCATCTGCTCCTTGTTCTAATTCCTTGATTCGTCCTTTCATTCCTTCAGCATCATCCTTGATTGCTGTAGTTTGAACATTCTTTAATTGTTCTATTAAATCTATTTGTAGATTTAATCTGAGAGCACGAACCCTTCGTTGTTTCTCATAATACTTACGACTTAAGGCATCTGCAACTACATTCGCCTTTCCTTCGTGATACTGGATATCACAGTCGTAGTCACTTAAAATTTCCATCCATCTCCTTTGCCTCATGTTTAACTCTTTTTGCCCAAATATATATTTTAAACTTTTGTGGTCGGTGTAGATAGTAAATTTACTTCCGTAAAGATAATGTCTCCAAATCTTAAGGGCAAAAATTACGGCTCCTAACTCTAAATCATGAGTCGTATAATTCTCTTCGTGCTTTTTCAACTGCCTTGATGCGTACGCAATTACCTTCTTGCGTTGCATAAGCACACATCCATATCCTAATTTTGAAGCATCACAATATACTTCAAAATCTTCAGTTCCTTCTGGTAAGGCTAAGATTGGTGCATGAGTTAATTTCTGCTTCAGGATTCTAAAAGCTTCTTCCTGTTTAGGTCCCCATTCAAACTTAGTAGCTTTACAGGTTAACTTAGTTAATGGTACGGCTATCTTGGAAAAATCCTTAATAAACCGTCTATAATACCCAGCTAATCCTATAAAACTTCTAATTTCCATTGCTGTTTGTGGAACCTTCCACTTGGTAATTGCCTCTATCTTAGCAGGATCTACATGAATACCTTCATGATTCACCATGTGTCCTAAAATTTTCACTTCCTTTAGCCAAAATTCGCATTTCGAGAATTTGGCGTACAACTTTTCTTTTCTTAACAAAGTTAAGAGTGTATGAAGATGTTCACAATGCTCTGTCTGACTTTTGGAATAAATAAGTATATCGTCTATGAAAACAATTACAAATTTATCCAAGTACGGTTTACAGATCCTATTCATCATGTCCATGAATGCTGCAGGTGCATTCGTTAACCCGAAGGGCATGACTGTAAACTCGTAATGACCATACCTAGTTCTGAAAGCAGTCTTAGGTATGTCTTCTTCTTGTACCTTCAATTGATGATATCCAGATCGTAAATCTATCTTAGAAAAATATCTAGCCCCCTGAAGTTGATCAAAAAGATCATCAATCCTAGGTAATGGATATCGATTCTTAATTGTAACCTTATTCAATTCCCTATAATCGATACACATTCTCATTGAACCATCCTTTTTCTTCACAAACAACACTGGCGCTCCCCAAGGGGATGAGCTAGGTTGTATGAATCCTTTATTTAGTAATTCATCTAATTGCTTTTTCAATTCTAACATTTCTGTGGGTGCTAACCGATAAGGTGCCTTGGCTATCGGTGTAGTTCCTGGAATTAAATGAATCCTAAATTCTACTTCCCTATCTGGAGGTAATCCTGGTAAATCTTCTGGAAATATATCAGAATATTCTGATACTACTGGTATTTCCTTAAGATCTTTTCCTTTAGTGCTAATGATTACTGAAATCATATACACTATTCCTTGTTTTCGTTCATAATTAGCAACTTTCATTACTGATATGAACTTCATGGGTTTTCGTGGTTTATCTCCTGTAATCCTAATCACTTCTCCGGTAGCTGATTGAATTTCTATGGAATTCTGATCACAAAGGATTCTAGCATGGTTGGCTACTAACCAATCCATTCCTAATACAACATCAAATTCAGCTAAATTCATCGGCAATAGTCTTGCAGAGAATTTATGTCCTAAAAGTTCTATGTTTCCTTCTTGCAACACTTTATCTATTTTAACTGAATTTCCGTCTGCTGTTTCAACTGTAAAAATCTGCCTAATATTGGTTAAAGGTAAACTAAGAGCTTGACAGAATGAAGTATTTATAAAACTTTGGTTTGCACCAGAGTCAAATAATACTTTTGCATACACGTTGTGAACTAGGAACGTACCTGCTATCACATCCGGAATAAGTTCTGCTTCTTGAGTGGTCAGCTGAAATGCCCTAGCATTCTTCTTAGTAGTTCCTTCGGTCGTCTTGGGTTTGTTATCTACTGGTTTGACCAATTTAGGACATTCTGTTTTATAATGCCCTGCTTCACCACAGTTAAAACAGATTACTGTTTTCTTTTTGCAGTTTTCTTCACGATGTCCTACAGCTTTGCAAAAATTGCAAGTAATATCGCATCTTCCATAATGCTTCTTTTTGCATTTCCTGCAAAATGACGGAGTTGGAGATTGCCCTGTTCCTTTTCTCTTGAAGCTGTTATTATTACCCACACGAAATCCTTGGGTAATTTTCTGAGCTAGTGCCTTCTTCCTATCTTCATCTCTTGTGCGTACCAATTCATCGGTTAGAGTGTTGGCTAATTCTACCGCATCATCAATAGTGCGTGGTCTCGCAGCTTTAACAATATTGCGGATTTCGCTAATTAGCCCCCAAATATAGCGAGAAATAAGTACCGGTTCTGGCGAAGCCAGTGTTGGTACCACTCTTGCATATTCGAAGAATGTCGAGGTATAACCGCGACAGTCCACACTCATCATCCGATGATTTAGAAACTTATTCGCCATCTGTTCCTTCTCATACTCAGGACAGAATTTTCTTTCCACCAAACCTTTAAATTCTTCCCAAGTCATAGCATAAGCTATTACTTTTCCTTTTGATTGTAACACAGTATTCCACCACTCAAGTGCTCCTTCTTTGAACAGATTGGATGAATACATGACCTGGTCATCTTTACCACATTTACTTATTGCAATAACTGCTTCGGTTTTCTCTAACCAACGCAGTGATGCAGTTGCTCCTTCATTGCCTGCAAATTCAGTAGGTTTACAAGCAAGGAATTCTTTGAAAGTGCAACCAGGCATTGCAGTTTTCATTATCTTGGGTAATGGAGCTTGATGTGGTTCCTTATTATGGTTATTGCCTCCATTTACACTATTACTGAAGTTATCTTCAGTAATCTGTTTACTAGGAACAATCTGTTGCGGTTCGATCGGATTCTTTATAGCAGCAACGAATGCTGGAATAGCATTGGCTATCCCTTGAGCAACAATGTTTTCGATATCTTGCCGAGTCATATATTGATCTCTTGAATGTTGTTCAGAATGATTAACTTCATTAATAGGTTCATTACCACTGTTTGCCATCTGATAATGTATATATATAAATTTTATTAGTAACTGATAAATAATAATTATATACAAATAATCAGAAAATTTTATAATACAGATATAATCAAAACAATCGATTTCTCGATTTCATTTATATATCTATTATAATATGCATCATTACTCACAGATATCATACAGAGTTTTATTGGTTATTTACAGACTAACTTTATTAGTACTATTTTTACAACTACCATTTTATCATCGTTCTAACTTTCGTTACTTGCTGTTAAAAACGCATTTCCCTTTCGTCGTACTTCCAAGCAATCTGTCCACCTATCTCCCTCATTCTATTTCCCATATCAAACAACTCTTCACCAAAATGGCGAAGTTCAGCCATGTTTTCATTGCTCATGGGTGGATTAGGTAATGGTTCTGGATCGAATTGTGGAAGAAAAGAGTAAGGATCGTTGACAATATTTTGAAATTGCCAATCGTTCGTCCACCATTCGTCCATTCCTATGGGTTGGGAGTGAACTATTGGATCTGGAATTGCTGGTTCCCAATTCATAGGGAGTTGGTTTTCAATAGGATAGGTAAAAAGATTTGTCTGGACAGGCTGAATCGTCTCACAGTTTTCCAACAGAAAATCTATCTCATCTTGAAAAGTTCTTTCCTGGTTTGGATTGGAACTCTCCCCGATTTCTCTCTGAGCTGGTATAGACCCTTGCCCAACTTCCATTACTACTTCTTTAGTAATTTCCTCCATCTGTATTTCTATCTCCTTATCCTTCTTTTTGTCTCCAGTTTCCATTTCTTGTGGTTTATAACTCTCTTCAGTTATAATTTCTTTTCCCTTTTTCAAAGGATTATTTATTTTGGGCAGTTTTTTAACTGGCTTCTTCTTACGGATTTTCCTCCATCCTACATAAGTTCTTTTCTTTTGTTTTGGCTTGCTCAAAGGTGGAACCTTGAATTCTACTGGTTGTTCAACATCGGGATAGTAGCTAGTATATTCTTTGGAAGCTTCGATAGTTACGGGATAAAGATTAAGATTCTGAAAATCTTCGGATAGCCCACTCATGCTGATGTAGCATATATGCAAAATGCATAAAATACTGAGTTAAAATTTACAATTAACTTTGTAATTTATTACATACTGTGTACTAGTTGATTACAAAGATAACTAACAAACACACTCAGGTTTCAAATTTTATTTATCACACAAGGTTTCTAGATTTGTGAGAGTAGGGTGCTAAACTTTAAAGATTTATATTTTCTGCTACAGTGGCTAGCATATATAAATTTGCCCATTTCTCATCTAGTTTATCTTCCCAAGGTGATTTATCAATTATTTCCTGAGTTTCCCGTTTAATCCTCTTTTCTCGGATTTTTTCTTTACTTTTCTTAATAATCATTTCCCTCTTTTGAGGAGAAAGTGATTCCTCGTATTGTGCCTTTCGCACGAATATTCCTTCTTCAGGAATTTCAGTCTGATTCGAGGATTTGGTTCGGGATGAACTTCCCTTCTCATTAGATGATATATCTAATTTAAGATAGATGCTTGACAGCTTTTTCTTACCCATACTGTAACTAACAAATAATCAAATAATCAGTTAATAATACAAATAATCACATAATAGTAATCAGGAAAAATTAAGTATTTCTAAATACTTAATTAGCTTAACCCAGTGGCTCTGATACCACCTTTTTCTGTCACGGCCCCTGACCCGGTTTGACCCGTTTCAAGAGCCGCGGGACAGAAATACTGCGGTATTGATTTAATTGAGTTTAACAGCGGAAACATGATCGCTTAAAGCTAAAATTTTTCCCCGATTATTTTATTTCACAATTCGGGATAAAACCCCGATAATTTACAATATTATGTTTTTACTATAAAAGCGTGATATTACAAAATTTATTTCTTTATTTTATATTGAGCCACTATCTTAAGCTTGAAATGCTCCCCAGCACTTTTCCTGAATTACAACAGATCACCTGAAACATGTTTGAAAAAGGTTTTGTCAGCGGGAAATACTGAGTGAATCATTCTATTTACTAAAATGACACATTTGTTATAATTTACAGTATTAAGAGCGATTACAATGTTTCTGATATCAAGCCAACTACCCACGGTAATTGTCACTCGACCCATTGGCCCATTCGTCCAATGGTGTCTGTGGCTATGGTCATATCCCCCATTGGCTGCCCCAATGGTGACGATTATCAAGTAATGTATACAAAACCCCACATACCGGCTGTAACTTGGTGATTACAAAGACTTAATCCTCGTAATTATAACTTTGAATAAAACATGATTTTGTAAATAGATTTGATAAAAAGAGAGAATGACTCACATTGCTGATTTAATATGGTCAGAGTCTAATCTATGATTTAGCCTTGTTAACCTAATATAAATACAATGCACACAAAAATGGGTTAGTAATCAATCCAGCAATTACGATAATTTATGAGATCAAATTCTCACAATGAATGTCAAAATGCAATACTTTGTCCATCGAATTAACGATGATCCGTTGAATTAACAACGAATGACAAGGTATAATACTTTACCCATCGAATTAACGATGATCCGTTGAATTAACAACGAACGATAAAGTATAATACTTTATCTATCGAATTAACGACAATCCGTCAAATTAATGACGAACGATAAAGTATAACCCTAATGTGGGCGGCATTTAAACATGCATTGGATATCTTGATCGTCGGATAAATGAATCGTAGCAGCGATTGTGCTAATACCCTGTTTTGTAGCAGAATTTCGATACCCGGGGGTGTAATTTCGGAATAACAGTTCGTAATACAGTGTGTGAATGGAATTCTTTCGACGTAAAATGTTCAGAATTCGAATGCCACAGCCTGCTATTTATAGGTGAAATTTTACTAGCTTACGGACCGTAAGCTTATCAATGTTGCGGTCCGTATGTCTGCTTACGGACCGTAAGGTTGATAGTGTTGCGGTCCGTATGGAATCAAAATAGGTTATAGGGTAGCCACGACTGGGACTAGCTTAGCTGAGTTGACATACTTGAATTTCAGTTACTTGACAACGAAGTAAGTGGATAATCGTCCACTAGGGTTTATCCCCCCTTGAGTTTTAGGGGCCCTAATCCTGATTCTGAAAATTATGAAAATTTCAGGGTTTGTTCAGAATCACTTGGGTTTCTCAATTAGGGTTTCCTTTTGGATTAATTAATATATTAAATAGTACTTTTGATGAGAGTTGTTACAACACACTTCACGCACATCAAGTTTTTGGCGCCGTTGCCGGGGACACAAGGATTTTAAGAAAGTTAAGAATCAGCGGCCTAATCGTTTTTCTTATTTTTCTATTTTTTTTTTAGGATTTTTCTTAGTTTTTCAGCTTCTGCAGAACTCAGCACGTGTCGTGCCCGCTGAACACGCCCCGTGCCCAATCATTGGAACTGGCAATCCTGTTTTAAGTCAGACAGTAAGCTGAACACGGGGCCGTGCCCACTCAACACGCCCCGTGCCCAAGATTCAGTTACTGGAAACAGAACCGTAAGATCCCGACGGTTGGTAATTTCTGACACAAACATGAGTGATACTGATATTTTTTACTTTCGGCACTCTTATGGTACGTGGTGTCAAATATGTGGTGGTTCCCACAAGGACTTAGAATGTTATTTTCTAAATTATAAACCCCACTATATAGACCCATCGTTTCCGTGTATCCTTAAGAGGGGCGAAAGTAAAAATAATCCCTATCTCTCCCTCGAATGCTCTCAACCGGATTTTCTAGGAGAAATGCTTCTTGATGAACTATTTCAATTAGAAGATCTAATTCTTAATTGGCTAAAAGAACTTAGGATAGATTTCAATAATTTATCTCAAGACGATAACCAAGAAGAAGTGTTCGCATTCAAACAACTTCGCTGTTCCCAACGATACCTCTAAATCTAGCGAGGACTTGAGCGATAGTCGTTCCTTTGTCGATTGTACCGTGAAGGACTCCCCATCGACTTCGTTCGATGCATACATAGACCTGAGCGATTCGGCATACACCTTCTTTAACGAGAGCCCGGGAAAGGGTTGGACTTGTCCACCTACATATAAAATAGGAATCACCCTCACCGACAACCTCTTGCGTTCTCGTCTTAATCTAGAGCAATTAAGGTATCTTAGGCACTTTGGGGTTGTTCCATCCAGTAAGGAACCGCCCGATCCAGAAAAGTTCCTTAAAAATAGACAAACTCCATAAGACAGCTTCTAGACACGGGGCCGTGTCCAGGTCAACACGCCCCCGTGTCCACTCAAAGATTCCCGTCTGATTTCGTGTCAGAATACGGACAAAATGTGTCAGGATTCCACCTGAACACGGGGCCGTGTCCAGTCGACACGGGGCCGTGTGCAGCGTACTGTCGTTTTCTATAAATGCAGCCAAGAATCCTGCACATTTGAACCATTCAAGGGACAGAGATTTGGGGAATATTCTCACATACCATCCTAGGTATTTTCTAAAAGAAGTTTCTCAACACCCTTCTTGTCCTTTCCTCTTTTATCCTCTTCCATCTTCTTCATGCTTCCATTAGAACTTGAAATCTCCATAATTTCAAGCTTTAATGAGATGTTTGTTAGATTTTTATTCATGAGATCTTGTTAAAAATAAGTTCTACAATAATGTTTTAAGTTGTTTCTGCTTAAAAACGTTTTAAACATCACAAAAACAAATTAAAACTCCAAGATCCCTTGTCCTAAAAATCTGCAAACATTTGAATACGGGCCGTGTTCGTTGAACACAGGGCCGTGTCCGAAGTACTGATTTCATAAAATTGACTCTTCTCGGTTTGTTTTCTCAGAATGGCGAGCAGAACTAGCGGAACATCTTCATCACACTCCAGAAACAACCGACAAGGGAGAAGGTCATCAACGGTTGAAGATTCTCTTGTAAACTATGTTTACGCCTTAAGAGAGGCCCTTGATGAAATGACAAGGGTGGAAGAGGCATTGGTTGACCGTATTAATCATTTGACGGTGGGACTAGAAGGATGTCTTCGAGAGGTCAACCTTTTGCACCAAAGGTTGAACATTCTCGCTTCTCCTCCTTTGGTACCAATCATTACCCAAAGGGCATGGAATGTGGTTCCTGAAGTCATCATACCGGCTGAGTGGTACGCCATGCATTCGGAGCCCCCTCGGGAAGTGCTACAAGGGGTTCCGGTTGGTATCGCTCCTCCTCCACAAGATGTTGAAGAGAATGACGATGCCTTCTTCCTCCCAAGAGAGATAGAAGAATGGCTTTAACGCCCCTCGGCTCAGAGTTCTACAAGACTTTTAGATACCGGAAGGCTATTTCCGGAATTTTGGTTCTTATTGTAGAAGTAGGACTCCTTAGGATGATTTTACGTATCACTTGACCTATCTAATTTAGGACCATTAACTTTTATTTTCTGCTTTGTTTTCCATTTTTTTAGGACTGCTATGTAATTCTCTCTATGACTTAATGAATGATGGTTTTAGTTAAACTGGTGTTTGGATGGTGTTGAAACGAGTAAAACACACTCGGGATGGCAAAGGATACAAGGGAAACTTGAACCAGCACCCCATGCAGGAACACAGGGCCATCCGACAATTTTCTTCATTACAGCAAGTTCAACACGGGCCGTGTCCGCCCAACACGGCCCCGTGCTGCACAGTCTGCAGAAATAACCCAGTTCAGGTAAACTGGACACGGGCCGTGTTCACCCAACACGCCCCCGTGTCCAGGCTTCTGTTTCTCTTTTTCAATTTTGTTACTGACACTTGAACACGGGGCCGTGCCCGGACAACACGTGGTCGTGTCTAGGCGCCCAGTAACACAAATCTTTGCTTTTTCACACCTTTTTACACATTCAATCAACCTAAAAACTTATTTTTGGGACACATTGAGGACAATGTGTAATTTAAGTGTGGGGGGGGGGGGGGATGCTAAAACCTTGAATCTTGCGAGTCCTAATAACAAGCCTTACACAAAACTCTATTGGAACCGCTAATCACCCCAAATTTTTTCAAAAATTTTCAATTTTTTTACTTGTCTAGGTTTAATTCGGGAATTTCAAAATTCTAAAAAGGTTATATTTTTACAAATTTACAATCGATAGCGTCGTGATAAAAAGAACCAACATAAGAAAATTATGAAAAGGCATGACAAGCTTACTTAAAATTTGATTATATATACTTGATCACATAAAAACCCATTCCCACAAAAGTGAGTTTTGAGCCTTTATTGAGCATACAAATACATATCTTTAAATTAAATGCTCATTTTTCGTTTCTTGTGTGAATAGCCGCTTGGTTCTTACAACTCTAGAACTTGCCACGACGATACATTCCCGGTCCTTACCAACTTAAACCCGAGTAAGTAAATGATGGAGGAATTAGGACTAACCCTTTTTATTTCTACACAATTATTTTTCTTTTTTTTACCACCTACCCAAAATCCCCCTAGTTAACCCCTTTGAGCCAAAACCTTTTCATTTATTAACCCAAACCAAACACCCTCTCACCCACCAAAACCTTTTAATTTTTTTTAACCTTTTATCGTAACAATCCTCACATAACCCAACACTCTTGATAATTTTTACGATACTCTAGTATATTGTAAAATATCCCAATATGTCTTTAAATATACCTAGTATGTGAAAACCGAGCCCAAAATATGTTATAGTATTTAAAATAAATTAAAAACAATAAATAGTAAGTTGAGGCGGGCCGCGTAGACTCACCCCAACATTCACATGGGCGGTATGAAGGTTAGAACCTGACTCTGTCTGATTTCTTAAGTTCAGGCGGGCCGCGTGACCTCATCTCAATCTTACGCGGGCCGCTTAAGATCGAATTAATTAGTGGCGCAGCCCGGTGATGACACGTGTCATTATCGTGGCGGGTCTAGAGGATGAGCCGGATAAGCTACGCGTTGACTGGAGTTTGACGCGGGCCGCGTAGACTCCTGTCTACTCTTACCGGGGCCGCGTGGAGATCAAATTTCAGCACTATATAAGAAAGGCCTCGTGATTTCATTTCAGTCGTTCATTTTCATTTCTCAATCTAAATTTCTGATAGTAGGCTTATAATACGCGGGTCTTATATCCCCTAATTAGCGAGGTTCTGCTCCGTTGTAAGTATTATAACCCCTGGATACGTATTAGGTACTCTGCCCGATTGATCTAGGGTTCCGTAATGGCTGTCGTGGTTCTGCCCGACGTAGCCATTGGAATGCCGTCTCGGGGAGGGTATTGCTAATGTTAAAATGGGTTATTATACTAACACGTGTGCATTTGTTTAAATTATAGATTGTCACCAAGAAACCCTACCGGATAATCTAAGAAAGCAATGTGAGTAATCCTTCTTTTTGTGAGTTGATCCACTTTTTGTTAACTGTTTTTACAAAACCTCATACAATTAAATTGTTACCACCTGAGGAGAGGAGTAACATTAAACAGTTATTGAGTATTTGTAAGGATACAATTATGATGGTATATTTGGGGTTTTGTATACAAAATTTGTTACCACCTGGGGAGAGGAGTAACATGACCATAAGTTGGATGACAGTACCATGGATGTTAATTGGTATTGCTTGGAAACAAATATAATTGCGAGATCGCCGTCAATACTGTACACTGTGAAATGAGTTTTTAATTAAACTTGATTAAATTTGGGATTCACTCACCAGTATTTCCCACTGACAAATGTTTTTAAAACGCGTTTCAGGTAACAAAGTGTGAAAGCCAAATAGAAGCCAGCTGGACAGCACTGAAGGCTAGAAAAAGTGGCAATAAAGTTACCTGAAATAAAATAGATGTTTTATTGAATAAAATAGGGTTTATCCCTATAAGATTGTGTAAACCAAAAACTTGGGTTTTATCCCATTTGTTGAATATTATGAAAAGGTGGTATTTTACTCTGATAAACTATTTCCTAACTACGGTCCTGATGTAAATTCCGCTGCTAATATTGAATAAACACGCGATACCACCGAAACTGGCTCATGGCCGCCCGTTCCCGGGGATATAGGGACCGTGGGTTGTGACAGAAGGTGGTATCAGAGCTATGCCACTGATTCAGCCACAGAAGTGTTCTGCTGACATCAAAATTCAATTTGTTCGGAAATAAATTGTGGGAATACATGCATAACTGTATTTATTGTTATGTGTTATTTGACTATTTGTTAGTTTACAGTATGAGCGACCAAGGACCATCTGACGCGTATCGTCAATTGTCTGGTTCTCCTAGAAGCGAAGGCACCTCCTCTTCTCAGCCTGCCCTCTCAGGGTACTCTGCTGATACGGAAGAAGGAATCTTTGTGTTTAAGGCTCAGTCCGAGGAGCCATTTCCTCAGAAAAAGAGGGGTTGGTTCAGTCGAGGGGCACACGAGCGTAGAAAACGTATGAAAAAAGTTACAAGACCAGAGAGCACTAGCAGCAGCCAAGAGAGACAGATGCTTATGCCTAGGATATGATCAATAGGGGAATAGCCAACATCCATATCCTAGCAACCACTTCAGCTGACCCAAATCTGGAACAGATAATAGCACCCCAACCACAGCCACCAATTCCTAATCAACCCATGGAAATAGAAAACCCTGAAAATCAAGTAGAGATGCATGACTTCAATCCGGAAGAAATAGCTAGGGTACCAGCCCCAAATCCCTTAGACCCAACTTACGATCCCTGGTGGGATGATGTTAGGGATTATGTGCAACGCTACCCGATACATGAGGACATACCCATGCAGAACATAGGAGCCTATCCAGGTATGGACCCTTTAGATCCCTATTACCATGATGAATACATTAGGGTGATCTTAGAAAATTCTTACCAATTTCAGGCACCTACACCCCCATATCAGGAACCCGCACCCCAGATTCCGAACCAATTCCTAGAACCTGCACCCCCAATGAGTGCAGAAAACGTCCAAGAACTTAGGAATTTTGGTGAGGAAATTTTAGAGAATAGTGAAAGAATGAGACAGGTGGGAGAGCGTCTCGTATGGAAATACGACGAGTGCAATATGGATTTCTGGATGAATCCATATCCATAGATGTGATGGTGGAGAAGGTAATAGTAATAATAATAATAATAAAATAAAATATGTGTGTACGGATGCATGCTACTAATTTTATTTCAGTTGGTATTGTAATTTTAATTTCATTATTGGTGTGTAGTGATGCATATTATATGAATAGAGTAAAGTCGCAATGATCGACGCTTTTGCCCAAAATGTGTATCATGTGATTGGCTATATTAATATTATATTGTGATATTAATACATGGTAAATGTTTAAAATTCAGATGGCCGACCAAGGAAATCAAGAAAATCTGAATAATGATAACCAGAGTAACATTAACTTGGTTAATGAAAATCCGAGCGTCAATAACAATGGAAACCAAGTGGATAATAGTGCCATCCAACACATAGTGGCACAGGGAATAATAGATGCAATGCCGTTTATTATCCAAACGGTTAAGGAAGCGGATAATAAAAGTAAGCATAGCAGTAAGCGACCAACTGAACCAGAAAATAACGTGAACAATGGACCCGTACTTCAAATGCCCATTCCCAAAAGAAGAAGAACCATGCCTTATGGTTGTTCTTATAAAGAATTCTGGTCCTGCAAACCGATAGAATTCTCGGGCAATGAAGAACCCATTGCAGCACTACGCTGGATAGAAAAGACTGAGGCAGTTTTAAAAATAAGTAAATGTGCGGAAGAAGAAAAGATAATGTTTGCTTCCAATCTATTTAAGAACTCAGCCTTAGAGTGGTGGAACACTATCCTTCAGTCCAGAGGAAGTGATAGGATTTATAATATGGAGTGGGAAGAATTTAAGAATATGATAGAAAGGAAATTATGTCCTCCCAATGAAAAGGAACAAATAGCAAACAAATTCCTAAACCTTAGAATGAATGGAGTGGATAGTAAGGAGTATACTAAGTTATTCTTTGAATATGCTAGAATAGTACCTACCCTTGCATCGCCAGAACCGGTATTAATCTCCCGTTATATCTGGGGATTAATTGGAGAGATTAGGTATGTAGTCAAGGCAGCTAGACCTCAAACCATAGAAGAAGCGGTAGAATTAACAAATACCTTGACTGATGAGCTAATCCGTACTAGAGAAGAAGATCAGAGGAAAAACCTAACCCAAAGGCTTACTCAAGAATTCAGTTCGGGGAATTACAACCGTAGGAATATAGGTTCTACCTCTGCATCTTACTGTAAGGCTTGCAAGAAGAAGCATTCGGGAAAATGCTCCACTTACTGCAATTTCTGTAAGTTCCCAGGACACAAGGAAGAAAATTGCAAGAGAAAATCTAGCAATGGAATGTGCTATAACTGTGGAGAAAAAGGCCATATCAAGCTGAATTGTCCGAAATTAGCTCCAACTACGAACAACAAGAACACTAGAAATGTTAGAGCATTCGTCCTGACTGCAGATGAAGCCAAGATGATTCCAGATGTGATAGCTGGTACGTTTTTAGTTAATGATATTTTTGCTAAAGTATTATTTGACTCTGGTGCAAACCAAAGTTTTATTAATACTTCATTTTGCAAACTCCTTAACCAATCATTAACTAAACTACCACAAGAATGTCTAGTAGAAACCGCTAATGGAGAAACTGTTAGGATTTCTGAAATCTTGCAGGAAGCAAGAATAGAAATTTTAAATCATAAGTTTAGTGCAAATCTTTACCCAATGAATCTGGCAGGATTCGATGTTGTTTTAGGAATGGATTGGTTAATAGCCAATAAAGCCAATATTTTATGTAATCAAAAGTCCATTCAAGTAAATTCACCAAAGGGTGAAAAGATCACAATAAAAGGAGATAAACCATCTAAACCCACAAAATTCATCTCTGTGATGAAAACTGCAAGTTATATAAAAAAAGGATCTATAGTGTATTTGATTTCCATAATCACTAACACTAAAGGAAAGGAATTAAAAGACATTCCAGTAGTGTCTCAGTTTTCAGATGTATTTCCGGAGGAATTACCAGGACTACCGCCGGACAGAGAAGTTGAATTCAGAATTCACCTGCTACCAGGAACGGCACCGATTGCCAAAGCACCTTACCGTTTGGCACCCGCCGAAATGCAAGAACTGAAGAAACAATTAGATGAATTGTTGGAAAAAGGATTTATACAGCCAAGTTCGTCGCCATGGGGAGCGCCGATACTGTTCGTTAAAAAGAAAGACGGATCAATGTGTATGTGCATTGATTACCGTGAATTGAACAAAGTCACGATTAAGAACCGGTATCCATTACCGAGAATCGATGATCTATTCGATCAACTGCAAGGAGCTTGATTTTTCTCCAAAATCGATTTAAGGTCAGGATATCATCAATTAAAGGTACAGGAAGAGGACATTCCTAAAACCGCATTTAGAACAAGGTATGGTCATTATGAATTTACTATCATGCCATTTGGTTTAACCAATGCCCCAGCTGCATTTATGGACATGATGAACCGAATATGTAAGCCATATTTGGATAAATTCATAATTGTTTTTATAGATGATATTCTAATTTATTCTAAGAATAAAGAGAATCATGCAAAGCATTTGCACGCACTTTTGAGTTTATTAAGAAAGGAAAAACTTTATGCTAAATTTTCCAAATGCGAGTTTTGGCTAGAACAGGTACAGTTTCTTGGCCACTTAGTGAATCATGAAGGAATTCATGTAGATCCAACAAAGATCGAGGCGATTACAAAATGGAAAACCCCTGAGTCACCAACCGAGGTTAGAAGTTTCTTAGGATTGGCCGGCTATTATAGAAGATTTATTCGAGATTTTTCTAGAATAGTCATTCCCTTAACTAAGTTAACCTGTAAATCCATTAAGTTTGAATGGGGACCAAAACAAGAAGAAGCATTTAGAATTCTTAAGCAAAGGTTAACCCATGCACCCATATTAGTGTTACCAGAAGGAACTGAAGATTTAGTAATTTATTGTGATGCTTCTAAATTAGGTTATGGATGTGTATTAATGCAACGTCAAAAGGTTATAATTTACGCATCTAGACAACTTAAGAATCATGAAGAAAATTATTCAACCCATGATTTAGAATTAGGAGCAATAATTTTTGCTTTGAAAATTTGGAGACATTACCTTTATGGGAATAAGTTTACTATAATCACAGATCATAAAAGTTTAAGGTATGTTTTTGGACAAAAAGAGTTGAATATGAGACAAAGACGCTTGATGGAATTACTTAGTGATTATGATTGTGTTATCCAGTATCATGCAGGAAAAGCAAATGTTGTGGCAGATGCTTTAAGCCGTAAATATCATGAAAAGCCAAAAAGGGTACATTCTCTTAAATTAAATCTACAAGTAGATTTAAATGAACAAATTAAAAAGGCACAAGATTTAGTAATCAAGGAAGATACTGAAAAATTGAAAGGAATGATTAAGGAATTAAAACAAGGATCAGATGGAATTTGGAGATTCCATGAAAAGAGAATGTGGATACCTAAATTAGGAAACTTACGTAATCGTATCTTAGAAGAAGCCCATAAGTCTAAATATACAATGCATCCAGGAAATGATAAAATGTACCAGGATTTAAGGAAAAATTTCTGGTGGATAGGAATGAAAAAGGACATAGCAGCCTATGTTTCTAAATGTTTAACTTGTTCACAAGTTAAAGCTGAACATCAGAAACCCTCAGGTTTGTTACAACAATTAGAAATGCCAGTTTGGAAATGGGAATTAATAACAATGGATTTTGTTACTAAATTACCCAAAACAAGAAAAAGTAATGATACAATCTGGGTGATTGTAGATAGGCTAACTAAGTCAGCTCATTTCCTACCAATGAAGGAAACTTTCAGTATGGAACAGTTAGCTAAATTATATGTAAATGAAATTGTTTCTTTACATGGAATACCTTTATCAATTGTTTCTGATAGAGATAGCCGATTTACCTCTCATTTTTGGTCAAGTTTCCAAAAGGCAATGGGAACTAAGTTAAATCTAAGCACAGCTTATCATCCTCAAACGGACGGACAAAGCGAAAGAACAATTCAGACGATGGAAGACATGCTTAGAGCTTGTGTAATTGATTTCGGAGGTAATTGGGACAATCATTTACCTTTAATAGAATTTTCTTATAATAATAGTTATCACACAAGTATCAATGCTGCACCCTTCGAAGCACTTTATGGACGAAAGTGCAGAACCCCAGTCTGTTGGCCAGAAATTGGGGAAAAGCAACTATCTGGACCTGAGATAGTACATGAGATAACTGACAAAATTATTCAAGTCAAGGAACGACTAAAAGCAGCACGTGATAGACAGACGAGTTATGCAAATAACAGACGTAAGCCGTTAGAATTTCAAGTAGGAGATAAAGTATTGTTAAAGGTTTCTCCTTGGAAAGGAGTGGTAAGATTCATCAAAAGAGGAAAGCTAAGTCCCAGGTATATTGGACCTTTTAAGATTATTAGAAGAATAGGACCTGTAGCCTATCAGCTACAACTGCCAGAGGAAATGGCAGGAATACATGATGTATTTCATGTATCTAATCTCAAGAAATGTTTAGCCGATGAATCACTTGTAGTACCTCTTAAGGATATAGAGGTAAATGAACAACTTAAGTTTATAGAAAGGCCTCTACAGATTGAAGATAGAAAAGTCAATAATCTCAAGCATAAGAGATTAGTTCTGGTCAAAGTGAAATGGGACTTCAAAAGAGGACCTGAGTACACATGGGAGCTTGAATCTGAAATGCAATGAAAATATCCACACTTGTTCCAGTAGATCTCGAGGACGAGCTCTAAAACAAGGTAGGGAGGATGTAACAATCCTCACATAACCCAACACTCTTGATAATTTTTACGATACTCTACTATATTGTAAAATATCCCAATATGCCTTTAAATACACCTAGTATGTGAAAACCGAGCCCAAAATATGTTATAGTATTTAAAATAAATTAAAAACAATAAATAGTAAGTTGAGGCGGGCCGCGTAGACCCACCCCAACATTCACGCGGGCGGTATGAAGGTTAGAACCTGACTCCGTCTGATTTCTTAAGTTCAGGCGGGCCGCGTGACCTCATCTCAATCTTACGCGGGCCGCTTAAGATCGAATTAGTGGTGCAGCCCGGTGATGACACGTGTCATCATCGTGGCGAGTCTAGAGGATGAGCCGGATAAGCTACGCGTTGACTAGAGTTTGACGCGGGCCGAGTAGACTCCTGTCTACTCTTACGCGGGCCGCGTGGAGATCAAATTTCAGCACTATATAAGAAAGGCCTCGGGATTTCATTTCAGTCGTTCATTTTCATTTCTCAATCTAAATTTCTGATAGTAGGCTTATAATATGCGGGTCTTATATCCCCTAATTAGCGAGGTTCTGCTCCGTTGTAAGTATTATAACCCCTGGATACGTATTAGGTACTCTGCCCGATTGATCTAGGGTTCCGTAATGGCTGTCGTGGTTCTGCCCGACGTAGTCATTGGAATGCCGTCTCGGGGAGGGTATTGCTAATGTTAAAATGGGTTATTATACTAACACGTGTGCATTTGTTTAAATTATAGATTGTCACCAAGAAACCCTACCGGATAATGTAAGACAGCAATGTGAGTAATCCTTCTTTTTGTGTAAACCTTTTTGTGAGTTGATCCACTTTGTGTTAACTGTTTTTACAAAACCTCATACAATTAAATTGTTACCACCTGAGGAGAGGAGTAACATTAAACAGTTATTGAGTATTTGTAAGGATACAATTATGATGGTATATTTGGGGTTTTGTATAGAAAATTTGTTACCACCTGGGGAGAGGAGTAACATGACCATAAGTTGGATGACAGTACCATGGATGTTAATTGGTATTGCTTGGAAACAAATATAATTGCGAGATCGCCGTCAATACTGTACACTGTGAAATGAGTTTTTAATTAAACTTGATTAAATTTGGGATTCACTCACCAGTATTTCCCACTGACAAATGTTTTTAAAACGCGTTTCAGGTAACAAAGTGTGAAAGCCAAATAGAAGCCAGTTGGACAGCACTGAAGGCTAGAAAAAGTGGCAATAAAGTTACCTGAAATAAAATAGATGTTTTATTGAATAAAATAGGGTATATCCCTATAAGATTGTGTAAACCAAAAAACTTGGGTTTTATCCCATTTGTTGAATATTATGAAAATGTGGTATTTTACTCTGATAAACTATTTCCTAACTACGGTCCTGATGTAAATTCCACTGCTAATATTGAATAAACACGCGATACCACCGAAACTGGCTCACGGCCGCCCGTTCCCGGGGATATAGGGACTGGGGGTTGTGACATTTATTTTAGTAACAAGCCCGGTTTTTCGTATGATTTTTCCTTAAAAAAAATATGATGATTGATGATGAAGCAAAAGTGAAATAAACAAACAAGTTTATCAAAAATAACATTGTTTGAATAAAAGCTTCATCGAAATAAAAATTGAAAAATAGAGAAAGTCTTACGAGAACCAACGCTTGTTACGCTTTTCGCCCTTTCACTAACCACTAACCCAACCACCTACCTTTAACCCAAGCCTAACCCTTCACCCAAAAGTCCTCTTGATATTTACAAAGGTATAGAGTTAAAAAGGAGGAGGATTGATTGCTTGGCAGGCCTATGGTAGGAGTAAGTTCCATGCTGCTCTCGAGTGATTCACTAAAATACATCTTCTGCCGAGTGTTGACTGATCCCCCGTGAGGTATGTGAACTTGTATATAAATAGAATTTTGAAGAGACTTGTTATGCCCTAATAAGTTATTTATCTTATGAAAAGTTTTAAATAAATCATGACAAAAAGGATTGTAAAGCTACCCATTCCATTTGGGAATCCCGACACTCTATGACAAGCCCAAAAACCTTCTCTTCTACCCATTCCATTTGGGAGTGTAAAGCTACATTATAAGGAGTTTTGCTTGAGGACAAGCAAAGATTCAAGTGTGGGGGTATTTGATGTGCGTAAAATGCAACATATAAATTACATCAATTGTGGCATAAAACTAACCCTTTTTTAGTACTAATGTTGGAAAAGTGTGCTTTTGTCTTCCTTTTGTATTTTCAGGATTAAATGAGCTCAAATTAACAAAAGAAGCAAAAAGGCAGTTAAATCTAACATAAATACAAGAAAAGGAACAAACGTGGCATGCCCGACCTCCCCGAAAGCATCTTCCCAAGCAAAACAAGAGAACAGAAGGCTGAACACGACCCGTGCTCAGTGAGCACGGGGGCGTGGCCAAGTGTCAGCAGAAAAGACAAAGTGGTAGAAGCTTCCATCGCCCACCACGGGGCCGTGCTCAGCGGACACGGGGTCACGGTCAACTATAAGATTCGCAGAATCCAGGAAAATCTTGATAGTACAGATACGCTTCTGCACACGGGGTCGTGCTCAGCGGACACGGGGGCGTGGTCAACTAATACAGACAAGAGCAATTAATGAAGAAAGAGAAGGATGTGGACACGGGGCCATGCCCGAGCTTCTGTTCAGCCTATAAATAGGAGTGCTTGGCTCAAGCTCAAACCATCCCTTAGCACACCACCTCTCTCACACTTCACCCACCACCTACCACCACCATAACACCATCATCCACCACCATCATCCATTGTCCATCATAGAGTGTGTGAGTCGTCTCGGGATCCAAGATTGATCGTAAGAGTTCTTGACAATCAAGGCCATGTTTGCCTAAGTCTCTTACATCACTTGGTGAAGACAAATTGTCTAGTGTAATACTTTTTATTTTTAATCTTTTCGCACTTTTTAATTGGTTATGTATTAATGACTTTAATAACTAGTTTCTTATGTTGAAGGTGATTCTTCCTTATCGTTTGTTCGTGGTGTCTTGGCATTATTTTACTGTCTATATAAAATAAAAGATTTTCACCATTCATATCTCCACAGTCGATATGGAGGTATGTTGGCTACCTGGTCGGGGGTTAAGGGAACGGTTTGGTAAGAGTCTTGCCATTGTTCAGTGTATAGATCCTGCAAAGGACCTGGGTCAAATTTAGTAGGACCTCCTTCAACACTTAACGGTATTGGATGGCGGGGGTCCAAACTCTTTGATCCCCTCATAAGTTAAACTACTATTAAAACTTTAACCCGGCTACTTAGGACTGTATCCCTGCTGACTCAGACTACTTAGCTGAGGGTAACGTCGCCTTCAAAAGAGGGGCCTACCACAATATGCATTAATAACTTAATTAATTATCTTTCAATAATCCGACCCTTTAGGATTGTATCCTTGCTGACTCAAACTACTGGGTTGAGGGTAACGTCACCTTCAAAAGAGGGGCCTACTACAATAACTAAGATAATCTCTTAAATAGTGCAAAAGTGCGGAAATAATCAAAGGTTACACTAAACACGAGTCGGAGCCCAACCCAGATAAAGAATTTCTTCTACCCATTCCATTTGGGAATGTAAAGCTACATTATAAGGAGTTTTGCTTGAGGACAAGCAAATATTCAAGTGTGGGGGTATTTGATGTGCGCAAAATGCAACATATAAATTACATCAATTGTGGCATAAAACTAACCCTTTTTTAGTACTAATGTTGGAAAAAGTGTGCTTTTGTCTTCCTTTTGTATTTTCAGGATTAAATGAGCTCAAATTAATAAAAGAAGAAAAAAGGCAGTTAAAGCTAACATAAATACAAGAAAAGGAACAAACGTGGCATGCCCGACCTCCCCGAAAGCATCTTCCCAAGCAAAACAAGAGCACAGAAGGCTGAACACGACCCGTGCTTAGTGAGCACGGGGGCGTGCCCAAGTGTCAATAGAAAAGACAAAGTGGTAGAAGCTTCCATCGCCCACCACGGGGCCGTGCTCAGCGGACACGGGGCCGTGGCCAACTATAAGATTCGCAGAATCCAGGCAAATATTGATAGTACAGATACGCTTCTGCACACGGGGTCGTGCTCAGCGAACACGTGGGCGTGGTCAAATAATACAGACAAGAGCAATTAATGAAGAAAGAGAAGGATGTGGACACAGGGCCGTGCCCACTGGACACGGGGCCGTGCCCGAGCTTCTGTTCAGCCTATAAATAAGAGTGCTTGGCTCAAGCTCAAACCATCCCTTGGCACACCACCTCTCTCACACTTCACCCACTACCTACCACCACCATAACACCATCATCCACCACCATCATCCATTGTCCATCATAGAGTGTGTGAGTTGTCTCGGGATCCAAGATTGATCGTAAGAGTTCTTGACAATCAAGGCCATGTTTGCCTAAGTCTCTTACATCACTTGGTGAAGACAAAGTGTCTAGTGTAATACTTTTTATTTTTAATCTTTTCGCACTTTTTAATTGGTTATGTATTAATGACTTTAATAACTAGTTTCTTATGTTGAAGGTGATTCTTCCTTATCGTTTGTCCGTGGTGTCTTGGCATTATTTTACTGTCTATATAAAATAAAAGATTTTCACCATTCATATCTCCACGGTCTATATGGAGGTATGTTGGCTACCTGGTCGGGGGTTAAGGGAACGGTTTGGTAAGAGTCTTGCCATTGTTCAGTGTATAGATCCTGCAAAGGACCTGGGTCAAATTTAGTAGGACATCCTTCAATACTTAACGGTATTGGATGGCGGGGGTCCAAACTCTTTGATCCACTCATAAGTTAAACTACTATTAAAACTTTAACCCAGCTACTTAGGACTGTATCCCTGCTGACTCAGACTACTTAGCCGAGGGTAACGTCGCCTTCAAAAGAGGGGCCTACCACAATATGCATTAATAACTTAATTAATTATCTTTCAATAATCCGACCCTTTAGGATTGTATCCTTGCTGACTCAAACTACTGGGTTGAGGGTAACGTCACCTTCAAAAGAGGGGCCTACTACAATAACTAAGATAATCTCTTAAATAGTGCAAAAGTGCGGAAATAATCAAAGGTTACACTAAACACGAGTCGGAGCCAAGTGATTCATCTTGTCTATCTGTTTTTTCTTTTATTTTTATTTTTCAGCATTTTAATTAGTTTTTATTTTTCTAGTTTAAAAACCTTTTTCTAAAGTTTCGATTTGATTAGACGTTGAGGATAAACCGGTACTAAAAGCTCTTGTGTCCTTGGACGACCTCGGTATCTTACCAACACTATACTATGCTCACGATGGGTGCACTTGCCCATATGTGTGTTTAGTATTAGTAAATATCGTGTTTTATAAATTTAAAACTTGGCTAAAAAGTGTAAAAGGGCTTAAAATAAACATTAAAACCGTAACACACTTCACGCACATCACATACCCAAGAAAGTAACCTTCAATATCTTTTGCCCCAAACTTTCCATTAGGATCGATCATTGTGCAAGGAGCTCCAAACGGTTCAAGATATGACAAATCTGGTTTTCGTTTGGGAAGAAGCTCGAAGCAGGTCTTGTTGTGCCATTTGACTGTAAGGACTCGGTTCAATGTATAACAAGCAGAGGACACAGCTTCTGTCCAGAAGGGAATCGGCAATTGTGACTCTACCAACATCATCCTAGCAGTCTCGATCAATGTACGGTTTTTACGTTCAGCGACGTCGTTCAGTTGAGGAGTGTACGCCGCACTAAATTCGTGAAGAATACCTTTTGAAGTACAGAACTCCTTCATGGCTTGATTTTTAAATTCTGTTCCATTGTCGCTGCGTATCCATCTAACCTTCAAAGTATACAAATTCTCAATCTGAATGATCAAGTTTTTGATAATACCGAAAGTATCACTCTTGTGAGCCATGAACGCCACCCAAGAAAATCTTGAATAATCATCTGTTATCACAAGGCAGTATTGATCATTCCGAATGCTTTTATGCTTGACAGGACCGAATAAATCCATGTGCAAACATTCAAGCGGAACGGCCACCGTGTTGATCTTCTTAGTCGGGTGTCGTTTCTTGCTTTGCTTTCCTTTTTGGCATGAAACACAGACGTCTTGAAGATGGAAGTTTTTAAGAGGAACACCATTCACTAATTCATTCGACACCAAATGATTCATTTTGCGTAAGTGAATGTGACCCATCCGTCTATGCCAAGAGATTGAGTCTTTTTCTGTGGCTTTGGAAACGAAACAAGTTGCTTGTGCAGACGTAGTAATCGCTTGGCTCATATCAAGGATATACAAATCATTAATCCTTGGAGCAGATAAGAGAATCCATTCTTTAGGAATCTTGAAGCCGGGTTTCAGCACATAACATCCATTTGCATCAGAGTGTACTGAAAACTGCTTATCACAAATTTGTGAAACGCTGAGAAGATTGTGATCAAGTTGTTGCACAAAGTTGATCTTATCAAAGCTTACAACCCCGTTGGATACCATTCCTTCACCAGTAATATATTCGCCTTTATCTCCAGCAAAAGCAACATAACCTCCTCTAATAGATTTAACGTCGTAGAGAAGCTTCATGTCGCCTATCATGTGCCTGGATGCCCCACTATCAACAACCAATTGTCACACCCCAACCGATGGCGGAAACATCGGGGCATGGCACTGAGCGAAACAGATTGTCCAAAAGTTTCCATAACAATTATTATTACCAATCAATTTAAAGTAACATGTCCCATACCATGTCTCAAAAGGTAAACAAATTATTATAGACGAAATCTAGGCACATAGTTCTATTCCGACAACTCAGATTTAAATAGAGCAATTGTTTATCTGCTTCTAGATACTCTTGATTTCATTTGTACAGACAACTATTTGTTGGCCTCTAGAGCCTTATTCTAACCTCGATTTCCTAGCAGGTGCCCATCCTAAGCACCTGTCACGTACGTTAAAATAAAGTCAATACATATAATGTAAAGGTGAGCATACAAGTTTGATAATGGTATATGGAGTTCAAAATTCATATACGCATAACCAGCACATACACATAGAGAAATGAGGCAGTTAGTTATCGACATAGATCCATCGATACCAATGACTGCGGGTTGACTGCATGAGGCAGTTCGCAATACATGATTACCACCGTAATCCATGCAAGTAATTGTCCTTAACAACCCCTGCGAACAGGTGCTGAGTCCAAACTATAATACTATCGTTGCTAAGGCAGGTAGACAGCATTACATGTGTAAACATAACAAACACGCATTCATAAGCCACGTATAACATGCATTAACGGTTAGCGTTCAAATAGTATTGAGTAGTGTGTTTATTGTGATTTGAATATTCGTAACGTATGTAACACCCAAAAGTGCGTAAAGCAAAAAGGGATCAAGTATACTCACAGCGATGATGGATTGAAGGGAGCTCTTAGAGAGTAAGATTAGCCTGAATAATTTGATTGCACAGCGATAAGTGACGCGTAAAACGATGCAAGGTGTAAGTAGCTCGGACAGCAGTTCGGTCGGATTGGTAATCCGATCGGACGGTCCGGTCGGATGACTATTTAAGTGGATTGTTTCTTCCTTTGATGTGTTTGTGTATGATGGCTTGTCCTTTGAAGTTTTCATTATAGCATTGTGAAAACATTGAAGTATCTCTTCCTTTCAAGTCGGTCGATCGGACGGTCTGTCCGATCGGACGACAATCCGATAGGTTGATACCTCAGCGAGAGCAAGTTCACAGCAGGGCGGTCACTCGGTCGGACAGGTTGTCCGGTCGGGTGGCATCCTTAGTGCATTGAACATGTTGAAAATTGTTCGAGTGTTAAAGTCCAAGTATCTCATGATCCGAAGAGTAATCCGGTCGGGTTGGTGGTCCGGTCGGATAGCAATTCGTTCAATACCCCAACTTCAGATAAAGTTGATTAAGTGTGGGACCCAAAGTGTAAGCCGTTCGGATGACCTAGTCGTTCGGATGGCTTATCCGTTCGGACAGTAGTCCGGCTGGATAGCACTCCATGCTGGTCATTCCGTTCGTCTTTCACTTGGCCGTTTTGATTGTTTGTTGCTTTTATCGAGACGTTTTGACAACGTGCTAACCAATAGAACCCCATCTTGACCCAAGTGACCAGATCAAACAGGAATCACCCAAGTTCGACCAGTTACCCGACTCAAGACGGTTGTTCTTGGTTAACCCGAAATTGATGATTTCGTGAGTAGAATCCAGATCTTGAACTAGTAAAACACCGCGAATGAGTAGAAGACTAGAACAAGGTCCGATTATATCGGTTTTGAGTGCATTGAGTGTAAAAGAGTTGAAAGAAAGTTAGAACCCATCTTTCAATCCTTTTTCACCATGAATGCGTTTAGGTCTATGCAAGATTCTTGTTTATTTGTGTGGAAATCGATTAGATCTAAGTTGTTCTTGGTGGATTGAGGCCAAAACATGAAGTTCTTCAAGAACACATGATGACGTCATCCTAGAACACCTCAAATCTAGTGATTTCACGGTTAAAAGTTAAGATTCAAAAGATAGAAAGGTGTAGGAGTGCGTGTAGATTAAGAAAGTACAAGATTTTGGACGTGATCTTACCGGAATTGAGAGAAATCGAAGAAAAGGTGAGGAGAGCGTGCTGTTCGGTCAGAGAGTTGCCAAAAAGTAGAAAGTTTGAGAGCGACATGGGTATTTATAGAGTTACCCAAAGAGGAAAGTGTGGGTCGGTCGGATGGCATCTCGCCCGGATGACTTGTCCGGTCGGATGTCATCTCGGTCGGATGGCACACTGGCACCATGACCATGTGGCAGCCCGGTCGGATGGCTTATCCGGACGGATGGCACTTGGTTCGGGTGTTCGGTGCGACGATTTTTGAGGTTTCAATTGTAATTGTGAGTGATACGATGCGATAGATTTTCTTAGTCAAATTACTTTTAGTCCCAACTATTCATATCTAGCTCTGTCCCTTCTCCACTAATTATCATAGTTCGATTTCGATTGAGTTCGATTGCGATTCGAGTTTCGATTGCGTTTTGATTGATTACTACCACACAACATAAATAAACATGCACAAGTAACACGTAAGGCACACACACACACGTATAACCATAACCAAAATGCGTAATTCGAGTTGCGATTCGATTCGATGTCGATTTGATTAGCATAGTTTGATTATCGTTTAGTTAACTTTATCGCATTGTTACTTCCTATAGTTCACAGTCGTCAGTCGATTAAATAGTGATTAACACACGTCGATTATTGTAATTATAGACACTCCACATAATACAACCAAAATAAACATATAAAAGAAATTCACTACAAGTCAAGTCGCACGAAATCGGTCGTTGACTTTGACCTTGACTTTGACTTTGACTTTCGAAAACATGGGGTGTTACAGCCTCCCCTTGTTTAGGGAATTTCGTCCTGAAATTAGGCCGAAGCCGCAACGAACAACTGCGGGTACTTCGCCTTCATGTCGCTTTCGAGTTCCCAAGTGAACTCTGCGCCTCGTTTGCCTTCCCATCGGACTTTTACAATAGGAATGCGTGAGTGTCTGAGCTGCTTGGTTTGGCGATCCATGATTTCGACAGGCTTTTCCATGAAGTGTAGTGTTACGTTTACTTGATGGTCATCGAGAGGTACAATTAAATCATGCTCAGCCAGGCACTTTCGAAGGTTTGACACGTGGAAAGTCGGGTGGACGTTACTAAGTTCCTCCGGTAGTTCGAGTTTGTTGGCGACTTTTCCGATCCTTTCTAGAATCTTAAAAGGCCCAACATATCGAGGCGCTAGTTTCCCTTTCTTGCCGAATCTGACCACACCCTTCCAAGGTGATACATTTAGGAGTACGTAGTCGCCAACGTCAAATTCAAGGGGCTTGCGTCGTCTATCGGTATAACTCTTCTGTCTATCCCGAGCTTTCGTTAGATTGTCTCGAATTTGGAAAATTTTGTCTGTCGTTTCTTGTAATAGCTCGGGACCGGTTAATTGCGAGTGACCGATCTCGTGCCATACAATGGGTGATCGACATTTTCTTCCGTATAAAGCCTCGAATGATGCCATTTGAATGCTAGAATGATAACTGTTGTTATACGAGAATTCGACTAGCGGCAGGTATTTATCCCAATTACCACCGAAGTCTATGACACACGAACGGAGCATGTCTACAAGAGTACGAATCGTTCTTTCAGTCTGACCGTCGGTCTGAGGGTGGAATGCGGTACTTAGATTAAGCGATGTACCGAGAGTCGTTTGAAACGTTTCCCACAGTCGCGAGGTAAATCGAGCATCACGATTAGAGATGATGTCGCGAGGCGTTCCATGATTACAAATGATCTCGTCGGTGTAGATTCGGGGTAATCGTTCTACCTTGTAGTCTTCCCGTATTGGCAAAAATTGAGCTGATTTGGTCAAACGGTCAACAACAACCCAAATGCTGTCGTGACCTGATGACGTGTGCGAAAGTTTTGTTATGAAGTCCATAGCTATACTCTCCCACTTCCACATAGGGATCGGTGGTTGTTCGAGTAAGCCAGAGGGCCTTTGGTGTTCAGCCTTAACTCTTGCACAAGTCAGGCACTTCCCAACGTAGAGAGCAATATCCCTTTTCATGCCTGGCCACCAGTACTTGTAGCGAAGATCCTGGTACATTTTGTCGGCACCGGGATGAATAGAATACCGGGATTTGTGGGCTTCGTTCATCAGAATCTGTCGCAAATTGGTCCGTTTAGGGATCCAAATTCGGTCCAGAAAGTGGAATATCCCATTCGACTTACTCACAAGCTGGGCTCCATCATGGTAGATTCTTTCCTTCTTCAGTGTGCGTTTATTAAAACACGTATGCTGAGCTTCGCGGATGAGGGTTTCGAGGTCGTATAGGGCTTGGATGTTACGAGTGCTGAGCAAATAACTCTGTCTGCTGAGAGCGTCGGCCACGACGTTTGCCTTGCCAGGGTGATAACGAATCTCACAGCCGGAATCGTTGAGTAGTTCTACCCATCGGCGTTGACGCATATTGAGTTCCTTCTGATTAAAGATGTGTTGTAGGCTCTTATGATCGGTGAAGATCGTACACTTGGTACCATACAGGTAGTGTCGCCAAATCTATAACACAAAAACAACTGCGCCTAGCTCGAGATCATGGGTTGTGTAGTTCTTCTCGTGGATTTTGAGCTATCGAGATGCGTAAGCTATAACCTTGTCCCGCTGCATAAGGACACAACCGAGACCGAGGTTAGAAGCATCATAATAGATAATGAAATCGTCGTTTCCGTCGGGCAATGTGAGAACAGGAGCATTGCAAAGCATATGCTTGAGGGTTTGGAAAGCAGACTCTTGTTCAGTTCCCCAAACAAAAGGCTTGTCTTTATGCGTGA
The DNA here is from genome assembly GCA_030545235.1 of Helianthus tuberosus. Classification (NCBI taxonomy): domain Eukaryota; kingdom Viridiplantae; phylum Streptophyta; class Magnoliopsida; order Asterales; family Asteraceae; genus Helianthus; species Helianthus tuberosus. Next base: position 81,871,230 of record CM060428.1, on the reverse strand, counting down.
GAGCGGTAAGCGGCATAGCGATCTTTGAGAATCCTTCGATAAATCGTCGATAATAGCCCGCTAGTCCAAGAAAAGAACGGACTTCAGACGGGTTCTTAGGTGTAATCCAACTCTTAACGGCTTCAATCTTCGTAGGATCGACGTGAATACCTTGACTATTTACGATGTGACCCAGAAACTAAACCTCCTCCAACCAGAATTCACACTTGGAGAACTTGGCATAGAGTTCATTCCCCTGGAGTAGCTCGAGAACCAAACGTAGATGTTGCGCGTGTTCGGCTTTCGACTTGGAATTGATCAAGACATCGTCGATGAATACGATGACGAAACGGTCGAGATATGGTTTACACACGCGATTCATCAGATCCATGAAAACCGCGGGTGCGTTGGTTAAACCAAAGGGCATAACAACGAATTCGTAATGGCCATAACGAGTGCGAAAAGCGGTTTTGGGTATATCCTCCTCTTGAATGCGTAGTTGGTGATAGCCTGAGCGTAGATCGATCTTCGAGAAACACGTAGCACCTTGTAGCTGATCAAACAAATCCTCGATGCGGGGTAGGGGATAGCGGTTCTTGATAGTTAACTTATTCAATTCCAGATAGTCGATGCACATACTGAACGACCCATCCTTCTTTTTGACGAAAAGGACTGGCGCGCCCCAAGGAGAGGTGCTCGGGCGAATGAAGCCTTTCTCAAGTAATTCCTGGAGTTGGTTCGAGAGTTCACGCATTTCGGATGGTGCGAGTCGGTAAGGAGCTTTGGCTTGGCTCCAGGAATGAGGTTGATACGAAAGTCGATATCTCGACTTGGTGGTAAACCTAGGAGATCGTTAGGGAATACATTAGGAAATTCATGAACCACAGGGACGTCTTTCACCTCTGTCTTTCCTTTCTTTTCCTTCTCCGCTACTACAATGTTAGCCAAGAAAGCTCTGTATTCCTTGCGGAGATACTTGCTAGCTTGAATACATGACATGAGCTTGAGACCTTTCGAAGCAGTTTCACCATAGACACATAGTAAATCACCATTCGCGAGCGAGAATCGAATCATCTTATCGAAGCAGACAACTTCAGCATGGTTTTCGCGAGGAAAGTCCATGCCTACTATGACATCAAAACTTCCGAGTTGCATCGAAATAAGGTCGATTGGGAAGATGTGATTGTTGAGCTCAAGAGTACAATCACGAAGAACAGAATTAACGGTGACGGTTCTTCCAGTGGCGTCTTCAACATCGAACGTTGAGGAGAGTCGGGAGCGCTTACGACTAAGGAGCTTCTCGAATTCGAACGACACAAAACAATTATCGGCTCCAGTATCAAATAAACACGAAGCATAAATACCATTCACAAGGAACATACCATTAACCACGTTGTTGTCGGCTTGGGCTTGGCGCACGTTGATGTTGAAAGTTCGTGTGCGTGCTACTTGTTGCTGTTGCTGAGGCTGCTACTGTTGGGGCTCTTGTTTCACAACCCTGTTTGGGCACCTGTTGGCAAAATGGTTAGGATCGCCACATGCGAAGCAGGCTCTGGCGTTGATCGCGGGTGCCGGAGGAGCTTGTTGACCCTGAGGGGCGGTAAAAAGACCTTGATGAGCAGGAGCTTGCCGAGCACGGCAGTTGGTAGTGAAGTGGCCGTACATATTGCAATGAGCACAGAAACGGCAAGCGATGGTACTCGGGTGGTCGTAGGTACAAGTAGGGCAGAGCGGGTGTAGCCCAGTGCATGCACGCTTAGCAGGCGGTGCATTTGCCACAGGCGCCGCTACTTGACGCTGTTGGGCTGGTACAGCTTATATCGGTGCAGCAGTGATCGCACAGTTCTTGTTGCTGGAGCTGTTCTTCCTCTTGTTCTTTCTCTTGTTGTTCGATGCGGTGGCGGTTTCAGCAGTTGGTGCGGCGGTGGTAGCTTGATGCAGGTGCTTTGAAACTTTATCCCAGACCCCAGCCTTAACCCGCTTGTCGTTGATTTCAGCGGCCAGTAGGTAGGTCTCTTCGATCGTCTTAGTCTTAGCCGCTTGCACGAAATCTGCAACACAATCAGGCAGGGCTCGGATATACTTCTTGATTGCCATGTGAGACGTCTTCACTTGATCAGGGCAGATGATACTAAGCTGCTTGAAGCGAGCAGTAAGAGCAGCGTTTTCACCATCCTTCTGCTTTATGTGCCAGAATTCATCTTCTAACTTTTGGCGTTCATGAGGAGGGCAGAATTCTTCCAGCATGACCTCCTTGAGTTCGTCCCATGACAGACTGTAGGCTACATCGTTCCCTCGTTTGTTTCTCTCGGCCGTCCACCAGTCTAGTGCGTGGGACTGGAAGACGCCGGTAGCATTTAGAGTACGGAGATCGTCTGGGCAACCGCTCTATCGTAGAGTGACCTCAATGGAATCAAACCATTGGAACAACGATGTAGGGCCTTCCTCGCCAGTGAATTCCTTTTGCCCACAAGACTTGAACTGCTTGAAATTGAAGGCAGCTTTGGGGGTAGCTTTAGGAGTTTCGGTTCTCGACTCCTCAGATGATTTGCTGACATTCTCGTAGACATCACTCATGGCTTTTGCTACTTGTTTAGCGATGATAGCAGCAAGACGTTCGTCTCTCTTCTCTTGACGAGAAAGTGGTGTGTGACGGGATCCAGATGACATTGTCTGCAACAGACATCGTCACAGGACTCAATATAATGTACTCGAATCTCACCTCACACGTCTACTACTTACTAAAGCTTAGGAATACGCAATGTAACACATATAACTTATTCACATAGACACATAATCACAGATTCACATAAACACAGAAGCACATAATCACGTAGGGCACAGAATCACAGAAACACATAAACCACAGAACCATTTAAGCACAAGAGGCAGTCAGATTACAGAAACCTATCATTCACAGTTCGCGGGTGTTCGAATATGGCGATCGCGTTTAGTATATCGAGTCGTGTAGTATAAGCGTATATCATAGCATAAGGTCGTTCATAGTCTAGCGATTTGTCAGCGATGTGCAGTGTGTTGTGTGATTAGCGGAAGCAAAGAGGCGTTAGATCGAAACCAGTGGTGTCTCAAAACGCTAACAAATAAACATAACCACATAAAACACATAAAATCAACAAGTCATCAGAGTCAACAGTTGCGGGCTCAAAATCAAAACACATAAAAATCGAGAAATAGATCGTCTGCGGCTATTAGACATTGACTAACCAAAGTGGTTCGACTATTCTCAAGAACTTGTCGTGCACATTTGACCTTTAGGGTAGTGCCTTTGCCTCGATTCTTGGGCATTTGGCACGCTTCCCGTTAGTCATATCATTACTTCAGGTCGTTGGAGTCCATCGAGACTTTGGTGAGAGTTTTGTAAAATGGGCGAAACAAGTCGTCAAGGTTAGGGTTTCACCCCTGGCTTAACAACTTCGCTCCTGTTTTGATAAAATAGAGAAGATTATTTATCAAAATACGGATTTCACTCCTGATTTGGCATAATTCTCCCCGTTTGTAGATAAAATGCGGGTTGTTTAGTAACTTTAGTCGAGAGTTTGCGGTTTTCACACCTAATCTTGACTTAGTTGCTCCTTCATAGTTGAAAATTCGAGTGCAGTGATAGTGCAGCATAAACGAGAATAGCGAGAAATAGCAAGCTCATACATAATCCCTAACGGACATGTACAAGTCGGTCCGTTGGTTCCTAACTATAGACTAGGTCTCTAAGACATCGACCCGGACTAGGTCGTGTCTTGCCTAATTCCCTATAGTTATGGCTCTGATACCAATCTGTCACACCCTAACTGATGGCGGAAACATCGGGGCATGGCACTGAGCGAAACAGATTGTCCAGACGTTTCCATAACAATTATTATTACCAATCAATTTAAAGTAACATGTCCCATACCATGTCTCAAAAGGTAAACAAATTATTACAGACGAAATCTAGGCAAATAGTTCTATTCCGACAACTCAGATTTAAATAGAGCAATTGTTTATCTGCTTCTAGAGACTCTTGATTTCATTGGTACAGACAACTATTTGTTGGCCTCTAGAGCCTTATTCTAGCCTCGATTTCCTAGCAGGTGTGCATCCTAAGCACCTGTCACATACGCTAAAATAAAGTCAATACATATAATGTAAAGGTGAGCATACAAGTTTGATAATGGCATATAGAGTTCGAAATTCGTTTACGCATAACCAGCGCGTACACATAGAGAAATGAGGCATGTTAGTTATCGACATAGATCCATCGATACCAATGACTGCGGGTTGACTGCCTGAGGCAGTTCGCAATACATGATTACCACCGTAATCCATGCAAGTAATTGTCCTTAACAACCCCTGCGAACAGGTGCTGAGTCCAAACTATAGTACTATCGTTGCTAAGGTAGGTAGACAGCATTCCATGTGTAAACATAACAAACACGCATTCATAAGCCACTATAACATGCATTAACGGTTAGCGTTCAAATAGTATTGAGTAGTGTGTTTATTGTGATTTGAATATTCGTAACGTATGTAACACCCAAAAGTGCGTAAAGCAAAATGGGATCGAGTATACTCACAGCGATGATGGATTGAAGGGAGCGCTTAGAGAGTAAGATTAGCCTGGATAATTTGATAGCACAGCGATAAGTGATGCGTAAAACGATGCAAGGTGTAAGTAGCTCGGACAGCAGTTCGGTCGGATTGGTAATCCGATCGGACGGTCCGGTTGTGCGGATAACAATCCGCTCGGATGGTCATCCGGTCGGACAGGTTGTCCGGTCGGATGACTATTCGAGTGGATTGTTTCTTCCTTTGATGTGTTTGTGTATGATGGCTTGTCCTTTGAAGTTTTCGTTGTAGCATTTTGAAAACATTGAAGTATCTCTTCCATTCAAGTCGGTCGATCGGACGGTCTGTCCGATCGGACGACAATCCGATAGGTTGATACCTCAGCGAGACCAAGTTCACAGCAGGGCGGTCACTCGGTCAGACAGGTTGTCCGGTCGGGTGGCATCCTTAGTGCATTGAACATGTTGAAAATTGTTCGAGTGTTAAAGTCCAAGTATCTCATGATCCGAAGAGTAATCCGGTCGGGTTGGTAGTCCGGTCGGATAGCAATTCGTTCAATACCCCAACTTCAGATAAAGTTGATTAAGTGTGGGACCCAAAGTGTAAGCCGTTCGGATGACCTAGTCGTTCGGATGGCTTATCCGTTCGGACAGTAGTCCGGCTGGATAGCACTCCATGCTGGTCGTTCCGTTTGTCTTTCACTTGGCCGTTTTGATTGTTTGTTGCTTTTATCGAGACGTTTTGACAACGTGCTAACCAACAGAACCCCATCTTGACCCAAGTGACCCGATCAAATAGGAATCACCCTAGTTCGACCAGTTACCTGACTCAAGACGGTTGTTCTTGGTTAACCCGAAATCGGTGATCTCGTGAGTAGAATCCAGATCTTGAACTAGTACAACACCGCGAATGAGTAGAAGATTAGAACAAGGTCCGATTATATCGGTTTTGGGTGCATCGAGTGTAAAAGAGTTGAAAGAAAGTTAGAACCCATCTTTTAATCCTTTTTCACCATGAATGCGTTTAGATCTATGCAAGATTCTTGTTTATTTGTGTGGAAATCGATTAGATCTAAGTTGTTCTTGGTGGATTGAGGCCAAAACATGAAGTTCTTCAAGAACACATGATGACGTCATCCTAGAACACCTCAAATCTAGTGATTTCACGGTTAAAAGTTAAGATTCAAAAGATAGAAAGGTGTAGGAGTGCGTGTAGATTAAGAAAGTACAAGATTTAGGATGAGATCTTACCGGAATTGAGAGAAATCGAAGAAAAGGTGAGGTGGGCGTGCTGTTCGGTCAGAGAGTTGCCAAAAGTAGAAAGTTTGAGAGTGACATGGGTATTTATAGAGTTACCCAAAGAGGAAAGTGTGGGTGGGTCGGATGGCATCTTGCCCGGATGACTTGTTCGGTCGGATGTCATCTCGGTCGGATGGCACACTGGCACCATGACCAAGTGGCAGCCCGGTCGGATGGCTTATACAGCCGGATGGCACTTGGTTCGGGTGTTCGGCGCGACGATTTTTGAGGTTTCGATTGTAATTGCGAGCGATACGATGCGATAGATTTTCTTAGTCAAATTACTTTTAGTCCCAACTATTCATATCTAGCTCTGTCCCTTCTCCACTAATTATCATAGTTCGATTTCGATTGAGTTCGATTGCGATTCGAGTTTCGATTGCGTTTCGATTGATTACCACCACACAACATAAATAAACATGCACAAGTAACACGTAAGGCACACACACACATATAACCATAACCAAAATGCGTAATTCGAGTTGCGATTCGATTCGATTTCGATTTGATTAGCATAGTTTGATTATCGTTTAGTTAACTTTATCGCATTGTTACTTCCTATAGTTCACAGTCGTAAGTCGATTAAATAGTGATTAACACACGTCGATTATTGTAATTATAGACACTTACTCCACATAATACAACTAAAATAAACATATAAAAGAAATTCACTACAAGTCAAGTCTCGCGAAACGGTCGTTGACTTTGACTTTGACCTTGACTTTGACTTTCGAAAACACGGGGTGTTACACCAATGACTGCTGAAAGTTCCTCCTAGAACACCCTGCACATGAACTCACATGATTAGTTGGAGATGGGGACCCACGCCATTGTGGTCTTGGGTTTTCCATTTTCATCGACAACAATTACTTCCACTTTTCGATGGTTAGGAAATTTTGATGCTCCCCCTGAATTTGTGGTCATTTTAGGTTTCCATATCTGTTGAGTTTTACCAGTTTGATTGTTTGAAACTTTAACTTCGTGATTGTTTGAAGTTTTTGAAATCTTTGAAGTTTTTGAAATCTTTGAAGTTTCCGGTTTAACTGAAACATATTGTTTTTGAACTACATCGGTTTTAATTGCCTTCTGAATTACCTTGACTTGTTAGCGTCTCTGTTTCTTTTCCCTTTCTTTTACAAGGCGAGGATCTTGTTTTGTAGAAACAGGTCGCTTTCGGTAATTTTGTTCACGGGGATCATCAACTTTGGCTTTTAACTTATGAAGATATGGACAATTTCGAATGATATGTCCAATTTTACCACATTCAAAACATGATCTTCGTTCAACAAACCCCGAAGTAACATGTGATTGTCTTGTCGATGAACTTTGTGATTCCGAGGTACTTGGTTTTGAGCTGTTTTGTTCATTTCTATTCAAAGATTTAACTTGATTGACATGATCTAAGTTAGATTTATTTGCAAAAGTTTCCAATTTATCCGTTCCCGTTGATTTCACAAAGTTCACTTTCTTGTTCTCCTTTTGGTTCGGTTCCTTTCGACCTTGAGTCGTTGATTTACCTTTTGGTTTGGTATGATTTTGCTGCTTTTTCACTGTTGGTAATTTCTGATTGCGATATTGTTTTCGAACTTCAGCTTTTGGAATCGGAGGGCACTGTGTTACCACAACGTGTGAACCCGACTTTCCCAAAACCCTACTTGTCGAATCTTCAAAAACTTTACTGATCAAAGATTGATTTACATTCTTAATCGGAAAATCTTTGTCTGAATAGATTTTATCATCACCAACAAGAGTGTACAGCAAATTCACACTCTCTGACTCTTTTGCAAGCGTGGACTCGACCAGAATAGTCTTAGCAGGTTTTGCGGGAGGATCACATAGAATATGATTCTCAAGAGGTATGTGTATGTCCTCTTCTTTGATTACCACATCAGACTGTGCTGAGTCAGTATCATCAGATTCATCATCTGAAGAATCAGCATCCTCAACAATGACTAGAGGATCCTGATTTTGTTCAGCAGTTGACACACTTGAAACTGTTGAAACATCCGAATCTGATGATACTTCATTTTTGTATCCAAGTTCGGTTCCAAATTCCTCAATGTCTAAAGGAACAAATTCCTCATAATAAGTTCTATTCTCCTCATCAGGCATTGCATCATAATTATGTCTAACAGGTGGTGGACATTTCATATATCCAATGCACGTGACATCCTTTTTCTCTTTATGTATGTCAATGATGTGATCCCGCACATACCTAGAGTTTGAATAACTGTCTAGCTTAAGCCAGATCGCCTCACTTTCACACTTAACACAGGCTAACTCTTTTTGCATGATTTCCAGACGATTGATATAACAGTTTATGTCAGTTTGTTTTCTTGAAACCATTTTTGTTAGCTCGGTTTTATCTTTTCTTAAATTTTCAACCACCTTTTTAAACTCTTTTTCATGGTTTTCATAAAACATGTTAGCCTCTTTGCATTTCGAAAGATCCACTATCAACTTTTGATTGTGGATATATGTCACGTCATACTTGCTTTGCAAATCATCATATTTGCTTTGCAAGTCCGACAATTTATCACCTAAACTAACACAATTATCGCATTTATCAGGAGTTGGTTTATCGACACATACCTGACTTGATGAACTGCCGACATTAGCCATAAAGGCTGAATGAATAGAAGAAGAAGAAGAAGAAGCAGCTTTATCCACCAGAATTGATTTTCTGTTATTCCTTGTTGCAGCTTCTCCCAACAATTCATCAACATCTGCGTCGACTGACACACTTGACGTTTTATCCAAATGATCATCACCTGAAGTTGAGGATTCTTCATCTGAGCTTCTACTGTAACCAGAACTGGCTTCATCTTCAGAAGATTCACCACCACTGGCGGAAGATTCTCCACCACTGGTGTGTTTTAGATCCTTCACCACTTCAGCAAAACAAGCTGATCCACCCTGATCACCAATGTCTAATTGCATTGACCAGTCGCAACCCTCATCCACTTGCACGACAAGAGCTTGATTGTTTGATGGTCCTTGTTGGACCGTTTTATGACCTCGAAACGTCAGTTAAGGATGTTCATCTTCAGATACGAAGGCGGAATCAACGTAAAAGAAGTCACAACAGCTAGTTTCCTTTTAATCTTTCTTTTCTGATTGATTTTCGTGCTTTTACAATGTAATCTGATACAAATCCGGCAGCACCTCTCTTTACACACACATGTAGATCTACTTCAAATGATACACACTTCAACTATATATAGATCACAAGATTTCGCTTGAAGATACTTGATGAGATTTCAAGCGAAATCATATCAATTGATTTCGCTTGAGTTTGGTTCAAGCGAAACTGTGATGATGTTAAAGAATAGATTTCGCTTGAATCTTCCAAGACACTCTTTCAAGCGAAAACCTTATCTCAAACATAATCTAAACCTAATTAAGACCCTGTTGTGTGTACATTCAACCTATCTAGACAAAAGACTTGTAAAAGACATAGTTAACAGACACTCAGTGCATCAACAGACTCCCCCTTGGATGTTGACGAAGTCTTTGGCTTCAAGTCTTTGTCTTTGTCAATCTCCAACTCTCTGTCTTTTCATCAAAAGCACTCTATCTTCACAGGTTCACAATCTTGTCCTGGCTCCATCTTCAGACTTCCCTTTGACCGTTGATCCAGACTCCCCCTTTCACAGACTCCCCCTCTCGATATGCTAGAATCTGAGGTCTTTATCTGGTTCAAGCTTTGACATTTAGCTTCCATGGGAATAATGAAGTCCAAAACCTGTGTCTCAAACATCAATCATTACAAATTTATCTATTCACAAAAACACATTCTATCAGCTTTAAAAATCCACTCAAGTATTCAAGTCCAAGTTAATGACCCTGATTACTCAATTAATCTACCAAGTCCAATTTAATGACCTTGGTTGATCTTTTGACGAATCAAACTAATTTAAAAACAACAATTTTCATAATTTCTGAAAATAACAAGTATCAAGTTAATGAACTTGTTTTTGACTTTACAAAAAATCAAACTCCATCAAGATAAGCTCTCCTCATTTTTCAGTCCAGAATCTCCTGCATCTGCTTCAAACATCTGAGAATCCAACAATCAACTTTCCACTTTGGTTTGTCAGAAAATAAAGCAGAAATAAAATCTTTTTGGATTTTATAAAGTGTTCTAAACTAAGAAATGAAATACAGAAACTTAAATTGCAGAAAGTAAACAAATTAAACTATTTACAAACATATTTTTGCGAGCGTGTCAGGGAATCATATCAGCTTTTCAGACAAATCACAAGTACCATTAAGCTTCATTTCATACTCAGATTTAAACAATTCACCTTGATTGTCGATATACTGATCCATCTTAAATTTCCACACAAATTTCAATCTATTCAGGGTGTGACACCTGGGTCACTGCGACCATCAAACAAATACCAAACCAATGAAATATTGTATTTCATACTTGGTATTTGTGTAAATATGTGTATCCTTTGCACATAACAATTTTTGTTCAATTCCAAACTCTAAATCGCTTTCTGGAAGGTTATACGCGCACTGATGCGTAAATATAACCCGCTTAATGCAACGAACACTCCATAATAGTGACATAGGCTTAACATACCTTAAATAACCTTTACATAACTTAGAAATAAGTTTTGAAGGCTTTGGTATGGCAAAATTAAGTTAATTCGCTTACAGGGACTAAACTTGACAAACTGCGAAAGTATGCCAATTTGAACTGTAACAGACATTCCGGAACATGACCATAAGTTAAACACACCTTAAATATCCTTTACATAGCTTAGAAATAGGCTTTGAGGTGTTCGGTATGCCAAAATAAACTCTTGGGTCATTTAGGGACTAAAAGTGTCAAAAAAAATGCACAAGTTTGCATTTTCGCGCATAACTTACGTTCTGAATACATCCGGACATCCAAAAATTTATGTAAGCACTAAAATATTTTATTTTTGTGTTTGGCATAAGAAAAATCCATTCGTCACGCCATTTGGATCATTTTTCGCGCTTATGCGCATTCCGTCGTAATTAACCGAACAACGTAACCGTACGGCTAAACGAACCGACACCCGAGATATTTTTGAACACATTTTAAGTTCCCTATACTTTAACTTCATTTTAGAGCTTTGAAATGGGGTTAACGGGGCTTAAACGTGTCAAAACAACGCATCGTAAACCAAGTTTTGAGGTTACAGGGACTGAAACTGTAAATCTGCCAAACTAGGTCCGTAAGTAGGGGCCAGATGCAGCAAAATGGTTTTTTACAGCTGTTAACAGCTGTTAACCACTCCCTAACCCTTTGCCACATGTTGATCTCTTATGGTGAGTGGCCATTTTGGGTACCATAAGGTTCCGACACATGTACGAATGTGATTAAGGCACGATATTCGACAAACGATCCTAACGGTGGACCATTTACTATAAATACCCACCCCCACCCTTCACTTTTCCTCACAAGAATCTGATCCAAAAGACTCTAAGTTGGAACCATTGTTTCATACCTGAGTTATTTGGATCTAGATTAGCATTCGGGGACCCTTCGTAAGTGTTCCTTCGTTCTTTTATTGCTTTTCGAGTCTGAAAGTCAAACCTTGTTTGACTTTCTGCATTGACCAGTTTATGGTCAATGCGAAGTTCGTTAGAACTTCGCAACGTGATTGTAATCACGATGGTTATAGTCCTTGTGACTATGCCTACTGATTACCACGTTGTCTAGGGTCGTAAGGGTAAGCGACTTGATCAGTCGCTTATGCTTTCGAACCCGACCCATTTGGTCGATCATTAGGATCCGACCAAACATATTAGGTGACCATAGTATATAGGGAATAACCTTCCGAGGTTATACCTTATGGTCGCTTCGTTTGAGTAGTTGTATGATAGGTAGTTTATATGCCTTAGGTAAATTACCAAAATGCCCTTTTTACGCCAAAATTCATTTTAATCATATGTAACATAACTTTTGGTATCTAAACTGATTTAGCAACAATATTAGACATGTTAAGGCATATTTTACTTATCATAGGGCTAGTTAGGCGTTCCGAACGCGTTTTACGCGAACGACGCGTTAAAGTAGCATAAGCTACCTAAACGGGTCGTAATGGGTCGTAAGCACTTAGGTTAGGTTTCATTTAGTATGTAGGCCTTATTAAACCATACTACATGAGTTCTCATACTCATTTGGTTTACGATCCCTCATTCTATCCGATTCTCCGATATAGGTCCGGTTTATTAACATAGTTACCTATATTAGGTGCCGTTTGATTCCGTGATCTCTAGCTTTGCTTGGTGGTTATCTTAGGACTTCTGAGCAATCTCAAGTGAGTACATAGACCCCTCTTTTACTATTTTTCCAAACTGTTTTGGGGTGAAACACATGTGCCTACTTGTTACTTTCGTGCTTTCCTGCTTCCACATCATATACATGCTATGTTCATTAGTACACTATTAGTACATGATTTCTTTACATTTTATGCTATGTATGCCCATTGTGTGCCTACTTAGTACATTGTTTTACATTTACATTTAAATGCTATGTATGTTCATTGTTGCATACTTAGTACATTTTTCATCACATGCTTACATTTTGTTATGACATTTGGGTTGTTTACAATGGAACAATACATTCATTAACATTAGCCACGCCGTTCGTTAGTAGGTAGTGGTACCATAGGAATTGACAACTCCCGTTCCTGAAATCCTGGGTTGGTGTGGATTGGAAGGAATGACCGAATTCGATATACATAATTTAGATAAACCTTTAAGTTGTTTAAGGGTTTATCGCCGCAGTCTCAAGGCTTGGATGTATGCATTTTCACAACACCGCATAGATGTTCGTATCAGTATAGCATGCACTTCCACAAAACATAGCTTTGATTTAAACCAAGTTTTACTTCAATACTATGTTCTTGTGCATATGGTTTAGTTGATACATTTCACTAGCCATACATATCATTTTGGTTACATATTACATGATTTACATTGATCATGCATTTCCACAAAACATAGCTTTGATTTAAACCAAGTTTTACTTCAATACTATGTTCTTGTGCATTTCATCTATGGTTTAGTTGATGCATTTTCACTAGCCATACATATCATTTTGGTTACACATTACATGGTTTACATTTGACACATAAACATTATTGACATTGGTTACACATTACATGATTTACATCTTGACATAAACATTTTAACATATTATTTCAATACATTTGGAAGTTGGTTTAAACATAGACATCTTACATTATTGGTTTCGTTTTAGTAAGCGATTTAAGTAACGAGGAGTGTGAAATATGATACAAGCATGGTGGATACGCCGCTGGTACTTCCTATATAGAAGTGTTTGTATGGTATTACATATCGCAGCGTTATTTGAATCATTTCAGTTTATGACATATAGCATTTTATACAAATAACATACTTTTCACAATACATTGTTTTACAAACAACTTAACTAATACAAACTCATTTTTACATGGTTATTCATTTAACCATGCATTATTCTCTTATTTATACGTATCATCTGATCTTATTGTTTTTCAAATGATTTACAAAACAAAGCAAACTACAAGGTTCATGACTAAACATTTTCTTAAACATAAGTCATGAATCTCATTTTCACAAAACCTATGTATCTCACAGGCATTTTTATGCTGACGTACCTATTTTCACATGTGTTTTCAGGAGATGATGCATAGGACTTATCAAGATACACTTAGGCGGACATGGGCCTTAGTGACAATAAAAGATGCAAGACTAGTTATTTATGTTATGTTTCTTTGATTGTCAAGGCATTGTAACTCTTTTATTCAATAAAACAATATTTAAATTTCCATGTGTTATGAAACAATGATTCTGTTACAACACTCCCCGACGTTTTCCGCCATGTTTCGTTGTCTCACGTGGTCGGGGTGTGACAGAAAAGGTGGTATCAGAGCCCATGGTTATAGGGAATTAGGTTATTAGTAATACTTTGACCTAGTCTATAACCTTCTTAGGACCCTAACGCGAGTTTACTTGCGTTTAGTCATAAAACAATACTGTCACCTATCCTTAGGCGACAACCACAACAAGAACATAAATTTCAAACCCGCTTTGAAAACTAATCATCTGTTCTAGGATGATTGATTACTAGGTTTTGAACCCTTTGTTATATGGTTTTGAACCCCTTTGAATTTTCAAATCTCGTCAAAGTTTGGGTCTTATAATGTGAACACGTGCAAACTGGAAGAGTGAATGCCTGTACCCGGAGTTTTCTGTCGAAGGCTAGAGTGTTCGTACAAATCCGCAGTATCGGACCAGTCACTCTTACCTGGGAACTCTTGGGGTGAGTGTTCACTTATAGGCGAGCATGTCTTCAGTGATACATTAATATGATCCGCTTACTTTGATTTGTCACCGTCTCATTTGTTTGCCTTAGGTAACAAACAAATGGTCGCAAATTCTTATGCATTACCATTCTGTTTTGATTATCCAATAACCTTTCACTTGTTTCTTCCTATATCTTTCATTTTCTTCTAGAATGTCTCTTCATCGCGATGACGCCCAGATATCCGAGCAAACAGCCAAATTTGCCCAGCGATTAGGCGAAGTGATTCTGAAGACTGTGGATTTAGGCATTGCCATGTACCGTCTCCAGGATGAAGCCACTCAAGAGTCACCAAAGGAGACAGAGGCCAAGCCTTCACCTAAACCAAAGAAACGTAAAGCTTCAAAGAATCCCGCAGCGGTTACACCAAAACAGGAAAGACCTAGCCAAGTGACAACACCACCAGCCAAGAAACCAATCGAGGAATCAAAGACCATGGATGAACGATCGCCTAAGAAGTCAAAGAAGCGAAAGGCTTCTCAAAAATTCGCCGTGGTCGCTCACAATGGTCAAGCCGTCCCCAACCAACCAGCTCAACCCCCTACTAGGAAGCTGTACTTAGGAACTGCTCCTAGGTGCAAGCGATGTAACCGTCATCATTCAAACCTCATACCCTGCTTCAAATGTACCTACTGTGGACGACGGGGACATTTGATTAACACATGCCGCTTTGCTGTCCAAAACAAAGCTACTATAAACCTTGCTGCTACCCAACTCCAAGTCAACCCTACTCAAGCTCGTTTTCCGTCTGGTACTTGCTACAACTGTGGCGAGATGAGCCATTTCAGGAACAACTATCCGAAGATTGTCAGTGCAAATCCAACCCTTGGATGAGCATTTGGCTGAACAAAGGATATTGCTGTCTTATGCTTTTGTTCTTTTGTTATCCTTGTAATGTGAAACAATCTGTTTGTTTATAAATAAAAGTTGTTGTTCACAATTCTGATATACAAGTATAGTTACATGTGTGTATGGCATTCCCCTATATTACCTACATCAAGAAACTATGTTCTTTACAAACTACTCTTGTGATTCTCTCTTTCAAATGATCGCTCATGATTCCCACGAAAATTTTAAGTACTCGTTTCACTCTAAGAAACAAAGTACATAAAATAAAGTGACATTATGAGTAATCATGCTTCTGCACATCTGTGCCTTTGAATCCTTGGTTAGATAACTAAGGGTATTTTCAAATCTCATACCCATTACGTTTTGATTTTTCAACATACACAGTACAAGTATTTCAAAAACAACTTCATGATCTCAAAACATTTCATATAGTTTGAAAACAATTTTTTTTTATGCATTGTCTATGTTATTTCAAAAACATTGGCTATGCTTTCAAAAAACAACCTTCATAATTTCAAAATGTTTCATATAGTCTGAAAACAATATTAACACCGTACATTTTCTTATCAAGTGCATGATTTCGAAAAGCATCATTCATGTTTTCAAAAACCTTATACGTAAATTCAAAATTTATCTCGCATGATTTTAAAACATTTTTATAAATATACTTACATAGTACACCTACTTTATGGTTTCAAAAGTATTATATATAAGGTTTCAAAAACATTGAACACATTTTTTTAGAACCCCATGCATAGTTTTCAAAAATATTTTTCCTCATACATTGACTTAACTTTCAGATTCTGCTTCATATGTCGCCTTGACATATCTAGCATCTCAACTTCATAAGCATTTTTACTTCATATTTTGACTTAGGCACATCTAGTGCAAGGTTTCAAAACAGGTTTCAAAACATCTTCAACCTCTAAAATCCATATGGGATCTTTTTATCTTCATATTTAGACCCTTGTGGATGATTATCATTCAAAACAGAGTCCTTAATTGGATTCCTTGTGTACCTTAATTTGAACACTTCGGTTTCTTATAATCGAAATCGAATTTTCTTTTTGAATCTTTCTATCTTTATAGATTAGATTCTTAAGAAACGTTTAAAGTACCAAATGAAATCCACGGAATGGATTCCTAGTGTGCTTTAAATACATGTACGCAATTAACAAGACAAATTAACAAACAATTTTGTGGTTATGTGATTATGTGTTTACATATTTTGTGTCTTCATTTATGCATTTTCTGTGTTTTTGTAAACTCTGGATATTCGTTATCCAAATCCTCGTAGAACCTTTCGTAGCTTCATATGAGGGATTCGTAGAAGGATATTCAAAAAGGTACTACCTTAAATCCTTAATGGGCTTCTATGTAATAGTTAAGACCCTTGGATTATATAGTACCACTCCATGTTTCATAAGAGACCCTTTTAGTGGTCTAGTCAAAAAGATTGATTTACAATCTGGTTAAAGAACGACATCTAGTGATGTAGCTGGACAGACTCCTTGATAGTCTATTTAGATCATTTACTGATTTAATTAAAAAGACTCTATGGCGGTCTAGTCACACTCATCACAGGATTGTTCATTTGGTTTTACCCTACACATTATAAAATAGACTATGTGATCTATGCAAGGAATTGCATAATTATGGACGCGTACATAATTATGAAATTTAGTGCACAGAAACCCAGTAAGATTTATTATGTGTAAGAACCAATAGTGACAACAATAACAAAATGAGAACGACGTAATGGAGGTACGGTGGACGCACCAATGACGCTTCATATACTTGTATATAAGTATCCCTCTTACATTGCAAGCATGATGTTATTAAAGTTACTAGAAGTTCAGAACCCTAACCAATGTTGTTCGATCTTTTCAAACTTCATGTTTTAAGCTCTCACAAGTTTCCTCTAAATAAAATTTCGGGACGAAATTTCCTAGAGTAGGGGAGACTATGACACCTGGGTCACTGCGACCATCAAACAAATACCAAACCAATGAAATATTGTATTTCATACTTGGGATTTGTGTAAATATGTGTATCCTTTGCACATAACAATTTTTGTTCAATTCCAAACTCTAAATCGCTTTCTGGAAGGTTATACGCGCACTGATGCGTAAATATAACCCGCTTAATGCAACGAACACTCCATAATAGTGACATAGGCTTAACATACCTTAAATAACCTTTACATAACTTAGAAATAAGTTTTGAAGGCTTTGGTATGGAAAAATTAAGTTAATTCGCTTACAGGGACTAAACTTGACAAACTGCGAAAGTATGCCAATTTGAACTGTAACAGACATTCCGGAACATGACCATAAGTTAAACACACCTTAAATATCCTTTACATAGCTTAGAAATAGGCTTTGAGGTGTTCGGTATGCTAAAATAAACTCTTGGGTCATTTAGGGACTAAAAGTGTCAAAAAATGCACAAGTTTGCATTTTCGCGCATAACTTACGTTCTGAATACATCCGGACATCCAAAAATTTATGTAAGCACTAAGATATTTTATTTTTGTGTTTGGCATAAGAAAAATCCATTCGTCACGCCATTTGGATCATTTTTCGCGCTTATGCGCATTCCGTCGTAATTAACCGAACAACGTAACCGTACGGCTAAACGAACCGACACCCGAGATATTTTTGAACACATTTTAAGTTCCCTATACTTTAACTTCATTTTAGAGCTTTGAAATGGGGTTAACGGGGCTTAAACGTGTCAAAACAACGCATCGTAAACCAAGTTTTGAGGTTACAGGGACTGAAACTGTAAATCTGCCAAACTAGGTCCGTAAGTAGGGGCCAGATGCAGCAAAATGGTTTTTTTACAGCTGTTAACAGCTGTTAACCACTCCCTAACCCCTTGCCACATGTTGATCTCTTATGGTGAGTGGCCATTTTGGGTACCATAAGGTTCCGACACATGTACGAATGTGATTAAGGCACGATATTCGACAAACGATCCTAACGGTGGACCATTTACTATAAATACCCACCCCCACCCTTCACTTTTCGTATCAGTATAGCATGCACTTCCACAAAACATAGCTTTGATTTAAACCAAGTTTTACTTCAATACTATGTTCTTGTGCATATGGTTTAGTTGATACATTTCACTAGCCATACATATCATTTTGGTTACATATTACATGATTTACATTGATCATGCATTTCCACAAAACATAGCTTTGATTTAAACCAAGTTTTACTTCAATACTATGTTCTTGTGCATTTCATCTATGGTTTAGTTGATGCATTTTCACTAGCCATACATATCATTTTGGTTACACATTACATGGTTTACATTTGACACATAAACATTATTGACATTGGTTACACATTACATGATTTACATCTTGACATAAACATTTTAACATATTATTTCAATACATTTGGAAGTTGGTTTAAACATAGACATCTTACATTATTGGTTTGGTTTTAGTAAGTGATTTAAGTAACGAGGCGTGTGAAATATGATACAAGCATGGTGGATACGCCGCTGGTACTTCCTATATATAAGTGTTTGTATGGTATTACATATCGCAGCGTTATTTGAATCATTTCAGTTTATGACATATAGCATTTTATACAAATAACATACTTTTCACAATACATTGTTTTACAAACAACTTAACTAATACAAACTCATTTTTACATGGTTATTCATTTAACCATGCATTATTCTCTTATTTATACGTATCATCTGATCTTATCGTTTTTCAAATGATTTACAAAACAAAGCAAACTACAAGGTTCATGACTAAACATTTTCTTAAACATAAGTCATGAATCTCATTTTCACAAAACCTATGTATCTCACAGGCATTTTTATGCTGACGTACCTATTTTCACATATGTTTTCAGGAGATGATGCATAGGACTTATCAAGATACACTTAGGCGGACATGGGCCTTAGTGACAATAAAAGATGCAAGACTAGTTATTTATGTTATGTTTCTTTGATTGTCAAGGCATTGTAACTCTTTTATTCAATAAAACAATATTTAAATTTCCATGTGTTATGAAACAATGATTCTGTTACAACACTCCCCGACGTTTTCCGCCACATTTCGTTGTCTCACGTGGTCGGGGTGTGATACAGGGTATGATTTAGATGTCTTATGAACAAGCTCATTCATGTGTCCCACCTCTTGAATATACTCCCGTATCCAGAATCCCAATATTCAGACTTACAGGTGAATATACTACAATGATATCTGTACATAAATTAGGTATGCGAGGGCCGAGGGATCTCAGGTCGATACTTCCGTATACGCAGAGAGATATCAGCTTCGACTTTACGGTATGTCCCCTTTAGAGGATCTTTTTACAACAGCAGCGACTATCAAATATATTGTTTCATCAGCATGCTGAGGGTTTATGCTAAGTTTCAAGCATATGAGAAAAGTATTAGCCAAGGACTAGGTCAGAACTACCGTTCAGCAGAAGTCCCGGAATAATACCCCAGATATCACTGAGTATAAAGACCTAGTATATCAGAAAAAGAGACCTTTCAAACGAGATTTCAGAGGTTACCTATATATCCAAGTAGTGTTCCCCACGAATTTCACAAGTTTGAAATTTTAGGTTTATATCCTGAATAAATTTACTAAATGTGCGAAAACCTATCGACACGTCATTAGTGAGACTGTTTAACTCATTTAAACTTTCCAAATCTTTAGCATACTATAATTGTCAAGCCAATGTACTATCATTTTCCCTTTATACACAAGCTCTTTTTCAAATTTTATCATGTTTTTGTATTTTTGCATTTTTTACTATTTTTGTATTTTCTGAAAATATAACTATGTACAAACATCTACTCCCCCTAAATACCAAAACAAGTAAAAAATCGACAAACCATTGCAGATTGTTTCTCGTCTTCATCCACAACAGTACTCTCATCAACGCCCACAATTCCATCCAACACCGAAAGAAGCTTCATACCATTCAGTTTTAACAAATATTTAAACAGATTTTTATCAAAAGCTTTGGTATGTAAATCAGCTTTCTGTTCGTCAGTATGGATTTTCTCAATTCGTATCAACTTTTTCTCAAAACAATCACGAATAAAGTGATGACGAATTTCAATGTGTTTAGTTTTAGCGTGATGTACTGGATTCTTTGTTATATTTATAGCGGCCTCATTATCAACAAAAAGAGGTGTGTTAAGAAATTGTAAACCGTAGTCGCGCATCTGTTGCTGTATCCACAAGATCTGAGAGCAGCAACTGCTAGCAGAAACATACTCCGCTTCACATGTAGATAATGCCACAGACGTTTGTTTCTTACACTGCCAGGTAACCAATCTAGGACCAAAGAACTGGCATCCTGCAGTTGTTGATTTTGAATTGACTTTGCAGCATCCGAAATCCGAATCGGAATACCCTTCGAGCGTAAAATCGCCTTTCCTAGGATACCACAACCCCAATGAAGGAGTTCCTTTCAGGTAGCGCAATATCCTCTTCACAATGATCATATGCGAAGCTCTCGGGTTAGATTGAAATCTTGCTGCGAGGCACGTTGGGTACATTATATCAGGACGTGAAGCTGTTAGGTACATCAAAGAACCTATCATGGAATGGTAAAAAGTTTCATCAGCCCTGTCTCCGGTGAGATCTGGGTGAATCCCATGATTTGTTGCAAGTGGGGTAGCAGCTGGAGTAGAACCTGACATCCCGAATTTCTCCAAGATATCATGAACGTACTTCGATTAATGAATAAAAATTCCCTCAGGAAGTTGTTCAACTTGTAATCCCAGAAAGAATTTCATCTCCCCCATTGATGACATTTCAAACTTTTGCTTCATCACTGATTCAAAATCTTTGCATAGATTTTCATTTGTCGACCCAAAAATTATATCGTCCACATAAATCTGAACTATCAAAAGATGACCGTCGACCTCTTTGGTGAAGAGAGTGGCATCCACTTTTCCTCGAATGAACTTGTTGGCTAGTAGGTGTTGAGACAAAGTCTCGTACCAAGCTCTCGGGGCCTGGTGTAAACCATACAGCGCTTTGTCTAACAAGTAGACCTTATTTTTGTGGATTGGATCGGTGAAGCCCGGCGGCTGTCCGACATATACCTCCTCTTTTACCCCGTAGAGAAAAGTCGATTTTACATCTAACTGATATACTTTGAAGTTCTTCCAAGATGCAAATGCAAGAAAAATTCTGATTGCTTCTAATCGTGCCACAGGAGCATAGACTTCTGTAAAATCAATCCCCTCCTGTTGACTAAAGCCCTGAACAACAAGTCGAGCTTTGTTGTGAACCACAACTCCTCTATCGTCTCTCTTGCACTTGAACACCCACTTGGTGTTAATCTTCCTTTGACCATCCGGCAAATCCACTAACTTCCACACTCCCAACTTTTCGAATTGACTAAGTTCCTCCTGCATTGCATTGACCCAAGAATCTTCTGTAAACGCCTCTTTGTAAGTTCTTGGTTCAACCTGCGAGATGAAACAACTCAATGAGAATTCAGTTTGCAAAGGAGCAACTTTTGTATAAAAACATGTAAGCCCTTTATCAATCTGATTTCGAGTGCGAACTCCTGTCTGCAATTCTCCTATGATCAACTCCTCTGGATGATATGAAAAAGTTCGCGGCATCACTTCGCTTGGAACATCTACATTTCCCTCCAGATTAGTAACATTCTGCTCTGCATCTTGTTCACCAACTTGGTTTGTTTGACTTGAAATCTGAATTTGCTCCCCCTCAGAATCTGAATCACCACGATCAAATACTGGCATGTTTTCAGTTTCTTGATTATCATTCTGAGCCGACTGATTATCTTGAGCAACTTCATTCTGTTGGACATTATCATGTTCACCAGCATTACTTGGACCTACTTCATCGTCATTTGAAGTTTCCCGTGGTCTTCTAGAATACTCAGCTGGGAACCTTAGCTGTGACTCGTATTCACGCAAAATATCCAACTCATCAAAGAAATCTTCATCATGCTCTGATACCACTTGTTGGACCGTTTTATGACCTCGAAACGTCAGTTAAGGATGTTCATCTTCAGATACGAAGGCGGAATCTACGTAAAAGAAGTCACAACAGCTAGTTTCCTTTTAATCTTTCTTTTCTGATTGATTTTCGTGCTTTTACAATGTAATCTGATACAAATCCGGCAGCACTTCTCTTTACACACACATGCAGATCTACTTCAAATGATACACACTTCAACTATATATAGATCACAAGATTTCGCTTGAAGATACTTGATGAGATTTTAAGCGAAATCATATCAATTGATTTCGCTTGAGTTTGGTTCAAGCGAAACTGTGATGATGTTAAAGAATAGATTTCGCTTAAATCTTCCAAGACACTCTTTCAAGCGAAAACCTTATCTCAAACATAATCTAAACCTAATTAAGACCCTGTTGTATGTACATTCAACCTATCTAGACAAAAGACTTGTAAAAGACATAGTTAACAGACACTCAGTGCACCAACAGTCCTGCTTGATTGTTTATAGGTACCAAGGTGCGATCATCATTCCTGGTTTGATTCTGATTCTGTTGGTTGCCTTGACCTCTGAAAGGGTTTTGGTTCCCATGCTGTGCTGGCTTTGTGCATTCCCTCTTGAAGTGACCCCGTTCGCCACAGTTAAAGCACTTAACAGACTGCTTGTCGAACCCATACTTGGTATCTTTCTTGCTTTCCAAGCTGGTTCGACCAGTCCGTTCCATGAAGTCCTTTGCTCGCCTTATAGCACTGGCGAAAGCCCATTTGATGTCCATCATATCCATCTCTTCTTTATCGATCTGCTGATAATCTTCTTGAGTTAGATTGATGTTTCCGATCTGCCCTGCAATTAACCCACAATACGCGCTTACCAATGTGTTCAGTATCTCCATATGATCTTTAGCTACTTCAACGCTAACTTTGGAGAAGCTTGACGTGTCAAGCCGTACTGTATTTGAATTTGATGGCTGACCAGCAGATGATGTGCTTCCATAACAAGCTTGTTGTTGAACAGGAAGTGGATTCCCATACAAATCAGTTGCTACGGCAGATGGCCGATAGCTTTGCTGTTGGGGAACTGGATGTAGTGGATTTCCATACAAGTCTGTGGTTGAAGCTGGCTTAACGGGAACTTGTATCGGATTTCCATACAAATCTGTGCTTGTGACAAACGCCGTTTGAATTGGAGCATGTGGAGCAGGTCTTGCAGAAGTGCTAGGAGCTCCATAATACATATCAGGATTTTGTTGCACTGTAACCCTTTTCGCCTTTAGGGTTTCTTCCTTTTCTTTGTTCTCCAAGAGCTGAACGAAGTCATTGATGTTTGTCGTAGCAAATATGCCATTGTATTTTAGGATTTCCAATAAACCATTCCATTGAGGTGGCAGTGCATCGGCAAACTTTGTGACAACCTCTGCTGGAGTTGTTACTACCCCATAATTACTCAATTCAGTCAGCAAGTGATAAAATCGACTTGTCATATCTCCCAAAGATTCTTTTTCCATACATGTAAAGCCATCAAACTCCTTCTCGAGTAAATCATGTCGCAATTGGCGTGACATTTCATTTCGTAGACCTCTTTTCTTCAATGCATCCCACAATCACTTTGACGTCTTGAAGCTGACAAACTGATGATATATATCCTTGCTCAACGCCTGAGTCAGAATAGCATATGCTTTCTTTTCTAAATCATATGCCTTTTTCTCGTCTTCCGTAAGATCTGCAAATGTCGCGGCAGTTGAAGCGGCAACCTCAAGAGCTTGATCGAAATCTGTAGTAAAACATAACCACAATTCTGTGTTTTGCCCAAGGACATACGTTTGGAATCTATCTACCCATCCAGGATATTAATTTATGTACATCAGTTTCGGTGGGCGATTTAGACTTCTGGTCTCGCTTTCGCTTAGAAGTATACTTTGAATACTTTGAGTTTGATTTAAAACAAACGCCCATTTACCTATCGAAATTGGATTCGCTTGCGAAGATGCGGGTGCGGGAGATTCGGCCCATGATGGCGACAAACCCGTGCTTCTATACTTGTTCTCCGTATTAGATGCGGGTGCGGGAGATTCGGCCCATGATGGCGATAAACCCGTGCTTCTATATTTGCTCTCCGTATTTGACAAAATACCCCACCAGTCTGGATTCATTTTTGAATGAATAAAAATGGATACCTGATTAAATCACTTGAAAACACACTGTTAAATTAGTTTTGCAAAGCCTCTGTTTAAAAAAAAGTTAACAACTTTCGACGAAACACCGTTAAGAACAACTTATCGACGAAACCTTTATACGAAGAAACACTCTATGAATAAATAATTCTCGACGAAACCTTTGTTCGACGAAACACACAAAGTTGTGAGTAAAAATTAGAGTTTCGTCAAAGTTCAATTGTGAAAGAGAAATGGGAGTTTCGTTAACTTAAAAGGACAAATGGATAAGATATTTTTTAAGTATAAATAATCATCTCTTGTACTGACACACACAAAGTTGGTAAAGCAACTTTCAAACACCCATGCCTTTTGAACTCATTTTTCAACGTTTCATCGTTCTTTCTATGTCACAATAGTCAAACAAATGTATTTTAATCAACAAACACTTCATACAAATCAACAAAGCAGATTTAACTTCAACAACACAGAATTTTTAAGAACTTGAAGAATAAATGAAGACCACGATGAGTTTTTGATGATTCCGGCTAAACGATAATATTTCCGAACAACAATTTTGCACAATGTTTCAATAATAACCTTATCCTAACATGTATAGATGAGATATAACAAGGTTTTTATAAAAACAAGAAGCAAAACATCAAGATTTTCATAAGTTTAAACTGTTTTTCCAGAAAGTTATGAACTTTAAACACTCGAAAAACACTCGGTTTTAACAAGGAACGGAGGATCTAGTCGCCTAATCCTTGTAGACGAACTGACCCGTTTGTGCGGAATCTAACCGGGAAAGCAAACCGAGATCGATAAACACGAGAACAAGACACACAGATTCAAAGATTAACACACACTTGTATATATTCAGCAGAGTTTAGTTACAAGATTAAACAATACACGGTTCACACACACTAAACTCTCTCACAGTTCTCTCGGTTCTGTGTTCTGCTCTCACTTCTGTGTCATCTTATTCTGTCTTCAGTCTCTGTTGTTTATATAGAGGAACATGATGACGAAACAGCAAGCAGCCGACGTAACTTCATTGTGCCGACGAAACTTCATGGTGAATCCTAACAGTGACGAAAGTTTCGTCACACTCCCAAGAACGACGAAACCTTGTTTCTCCAACAGGTTTCGTCAACAGCAAGAAGAGCAGGAGTTTCGTCAACATCATGATAGCCTGGAGTTTCGTCGACAGCATGATATGTTGGAGTTTCGTCGCTGGCTTGCAGATTATGCAATAAAAACAGCAGCAAACCGTAAACATGCAGAACCTGCAGACTTGATCTGAAACTATGATGGAGGATATCGAGTGAAGGCTTCGGACTTCATTTCATAGACGAGCCGAACCGATACGAGCTGCGTCCACATATATGCATCAACACATACCTAGGGAAGAAAGAATTTTCATAGGAGGAGATTTTAATGGCCATATTGGTAGGCATAGTGATGGTTTTAGTGAGGTTCATGGGGGTTTTGATTTTGATGATAGGAACAACCCTGGTAGGGATTTGTTAGAGTTTGCGGTGGCTCACAACCTAGGTATTTTGAATTCTTTTTTTAAGAAGAAAGAATCACAGTTGATTACTTTTAGTAGTTGTGGACGTAACACTCAGATTGGCTATATTTTGATGAGGCTAGGAGATTAAAGGTAGTGGAGGGACTGCAAGGTTATACCAGGGGAGACAGCAGTGGCTCAACACCGTTTATTGGTGGCGGATATAGTCATGAGAGGAAAGCTAACCAAGGGAGAGAGGGTAATGCGACCTAGGGTTAGATGGGGTATGTTAAAGGGCGACAAAATCAAAGTGTTTAGAGATAAGGTCCTCTTAATGACATCGCCTAGAGTAGATGGGGACGCAAACCAAATGTGGAAGGACATGGTGTCGCAACCCCTGACCCCACCCCGGGAGCGGGAGCCGCGAGCACGAGACGGTGGTATCAGTGTTTATTAATTTGGCAGCAGAAATGAGACATCAGGTCCGTAGTTAGGAAATAAATTTCAGAGTGTCAAAACACCAACTTTTATTTTAAACAAATGGGCTAAAACCCATATTCCATTTATAATGTAATTATAGTGATAAACCCTAGTTGTTGAAAACATAATTTATTCGTTTATTTAGGTAACTTTATAGCCACTTTCTTTAAGCCTTTAGTGCTCCGTAGCTGGCTTCTTATAGCTTCAGATTAAGTTACCTGCAACGTGTTTTAAAAATATTTTATCAGCAAGAAATACTGGCGAGTACATTCAATTTATAAAAAGACACATTGTTATATTTTACAGCATCAAGAGCTTTTACATTTGTTCATATCTACCAATTTCTCAAACAGTATTGCTACTGGGGCACCATTTTCCCCCGTGCTTGTGGTCATGCTAATATTGGCTAACTCTTTGTCTAATATTAACGAGTGTCAAGTAATGTATACAAAACCCCACATACCTATAGTAATTGTAGAATACAAAAATTTAATCACAACTGATAAACATTTAGGGTTTCGTAAAGCATTTTAGATGTATCACAAAATGTGATAAAAGGAGAATGACTCACATTGTAAACTTAGGTTTTTCTACAGGCTTCCTTGAAATATTTTCTGATTATTTCCTTGAGTTCCTATTAAAAATATACAATGCATGCACGTTAGTATAATAACCCAAATTCAACTTATCAATACGTCACGAGACAGAACCCCAACTTAGTTTACAAAGCATAGCCCTAAACAGGAAGCGCTTTGGCATCAAATTCTGGGTTCCAAATCAATCAGACAGGGTATCGAATTAGTGATTGGGGGTTAAAATACTTACAACGAGGCAGAGCTTCAGGATTTAGGGGGTATTTTAACTGATAATTTTTAATTATATAGAGAGAAAGTAAGAAAGAATTGAATGAGGTTGAATGGCAGCTGAACTGCTTAATTTATACAAATTCCGGGGGTCACTCCCGCCCTGCGACCCGCAAAAGGGTCCTCTCGTGCCCCGCGAAGGCACTCTAGCTACGGCTAGGGTTGTCGGGTGGCTCCTAGGTTCGACACATGTCCCGCCACATGGCACCAGGGGTGTTCAGCAAGAAACACTACGTCGCGCCCCGCGACCGTCACTCATCAAACCTGTCGCGGCCTGCGACAGGCAATAAAATTTTGATTTTTCATTTTTTATTAAAATTATTGTTATATGGGTCTGGTTTCGTGCTAATGAAGCATTTTAGGGTTTTTTCGAAGGTTGTTATATACTCCTCACCTTGTTTTTAAATCTCGTCCTCGAGATTCACGGGAATAGGTATGGATACTTCCTTTGCATTTCTGACTCTAGCTCCCATGTGTATTCGGGTCCTCTCTTGGAATCCCACTTTATTTTGACCAGAACTAATCTCTTGTGCTTGAGATTCTTGATCTTCTATCTTCAATCTGAATGGGCTTTTCTAGAAACTTAAGCTTTTCATTTACCTCTATGTCTTGAAGAGATATTACCAACGATTCATTAGCTAAGCACTTCTTGAGGTTACATACATGAAATACATCATGCACTCCGGTCATTTCTTCTGGTAACTGTAGCAGATAAGCTACTGGCCCTATTCGTTTGATAATTTCAAAAGGTCCAACATACCTTGGGCTTAGCTTTCCTTTCTTACCGAATCTTACGACTCCTTTCCAAGGCGATACTTTTAACAGTACCTTATCTCCAACTTGAAATTCCAATGGTTTACGCCTGTTATCTGCATAACTCTTTTGACGGTCTCGTGCTGCTTTCAGTCTTTCCTTGACTTGAATTATTTTGTCAGTTGTTTCTTGCACAATTTCAGGACCTGACAGTTGCTTTTCTCCAATTTCTACCCAACATACTGGTGTTCGGCATTTTCGTCCATAGAGGGTTTCAAATGGTGCAGCATTGATGTTGGTATGATAGCTTTTGTTGTAGGAATATTCTATTAAAGGTAAGTGGTCATCGCAACTTCCTCCAAAATCAATTACACTAGCTCTAAGCATATCTTCCATTGTTTGGATTGTCCTTTCACTTTGACCATCTGTTTGAGGATGATAGGCTGTACTTAGATTTAATCTAGTTCCCATTGCGTTTTGGAAACTTGTCCAAAAATGAGAAGTAAAAAGACTGTCTCTGTCAGACATAATAGATAAAGGAATCCCATGTAATGAAACTATTTCATTTACATACAGCTTGGCTAACTGTTCCATACTGAAAGTTTCTTTCATTGGTAAGAAATGGGCAGATTTGGTTAATCTGTCCACAATCACCCAGATTGTATCATTACATTTTCATGTCTTTGGTAGTTTGGTAACAAAGTCCATTGTTATCAATTCTCATTTCCAAATTGGCATTTCCAATTGCTGTAGTAATCCTGATGGTTTCTGATGTTCAGCTTTAACTTGTGAGAAGGTTAAACATTTAGCAACATAATTTGCTATATCCTTTTTCATTCCTATCCACCAAAAATTCTTTCTTAAGTCTTGATACATCTTGTCACTTCCAGGATGCATCGTATACTTGGACTTATGAGCTTCTTCTAAAATTTGATTACGTAGGTTTCCTTGAATAGGTATCCAGATCCTTTTCTTATGGAATCTCCAAATTCCATCTACTCCTTGTTCTAATTCTTTAATTATTCCTTTCAAACCTTCAACATCGTCCTTGATTGCTGTTTCCTGTATCTTTTTCACTTATTCATTTAAATCTACCCGCACGTTTAATCTGAGAGCACGTATCCTTTTTGGCTTCTCATGGTATTTTCTACTTAAAGCGTCAGCTACTACGCTAGCTTTTCCTGCATGATAATGGACATCACAATCATAATCACTAAGGATTTCCATCCAACGTCTTTGCCTCATGTTTAATTCCTTTTGCCCGAAAACATACCTTAAACTCTTATGATCTGTGAAGACAACGAACTTACTACCGTAAAGATAGTGTCTCCAAATCTTAAGGGCAAAAATTATGACTCCTAACTCTAGATCATGGGTTGTATAATTCTCTTCATGCTTCTTAAGTTGTCTAGAGGCATAAGCAATTACCTTTTGACGTTGCATCAATACACATCCAAATCCTAACTTGGAGGTGTCACAATAGACTACAAAGTCTTTAGTTCCTTCTAACAATGCGGGTATTGGTGCGTTGGTTAACCTTTGCTTCAAAATCCAAAATGGTTCCTCCTGTTTTGGTCCTCATTCAAACTTAACTGACTTGCAAGTTAGTTTGGTTAATGGAATGGCTATTCTAGAGAAATCTTGAATAAAACATCTATAATATCCTGCCAGTCCAAGGAAACTTCTTACTTCCGTTGGTGATTCAGGGACTTTCCATTTGGTAATCGCTTCGATCTTTGTGAGATCCACATGAATTCCTTCATGATTAACCAGATGTCCGAGAAATTGCACTTCTTGCAACCAGAATTCACATTTTGAGAATTTAGCATAAAGCTTCTCTTTTCTTAACAATGTTAGGAGTGTATACAAATGCTCCGCATAATCTTCCTTACTCTTAAAGTAAATTAGAATATCATCTATAAAGACAATTATGAATTTCTCCAGGCATGGTTCACTTATCCTGTTCATCATGTCCATAAATGCGGCTGGGGCATTGGTTAAACCAAATGGCATACTTGTAAATTCAAAATGACCGTACCTTGTGCTGAAAGCAGTTTTAGGAATATCATCTTCCTGTACTTTTAATTGATGATATCATGAGCGTAAGTCGATCTTAGAAAAGAATCGGTCTCCTTGAAGTTGATCGAATAGATCATCGATTCTCGGTAGTGGGTACCGATTTTTAATCATGACTTTATTCAATTCTCGGTAATCAATACACATACGCATCGATCCATCTTTCTTCATGACAAATAACACCGGTGCTCCCCATGGTGATGAACTAGGTTGTATGAACCCTTTATCTAGCAATTCGTCTAGTTGTTTCTTCAATTCCTGCATCTCCGTTGGTGCTAGTCGATAGGGTGCTTTGGAAATCGGTGTGGTCCCTGGTATCCGGTGAATTCTAAATTCGACTTCACGATCTGGCGGTAATCTAGGTAATTCTTCTGGAAAAACATCTGAGAATTTAGATACTACGAGAATATCTTTTAATTCTTTTCCTTTATTGTTAATGATTACGGAAATCATATACACTATTCCTCCTTTCTGTGCGTAGCTTGCAGCTTTCATCACAGAGATGAATTTTGTTGACCTTATCGGCTTGTCTCCCTTAATTATGATCCTTTAACCAATTGGTGTATCTACTTCTACAGACTTTTGATCACATAAAATACGTGCATGATTGGCTACCAACCAATCCATTCCTAACACAACATCGAATCTGGCTAGATCCATTGGTAAGTGATTAGTAGTAAAGTTATGACTTAAAATTTATATCTTTCCTTCCTGTAGGATTTCGCTTATTTTGATAGAATTTCCATTTGTCGTCTCCACCAAACAGTCTTGGTGAAGTTTAGTTAATGGTTGATTGAGAAGTTCGCAGAAAGAAGTATTTATAAAACTTTGGTTTGCACCAGAGTCAAATAATAATTTAGCATAAACATCATTAACTAAAAACGTACCGACAATCACATCTGGGATCATCTTGGCTTCTTCAGCTGTCAGAACAAATGCTCTGGCATTCTTCTTGGGTCCTTCTGTTGCCTTTGCTTTGTTGTTTGCCGCTAGAGCTAGTTTCGGACAGTTCGGTTTGATATGGCCAGCTTCTCCACAGTTGTAGCATACTAGGACGTTAGTTTTTGTTCTACATTCTTCTTCCTTATGCCCGGGTTTCTTTTAGAAATTGCAATATGTTACGCATTTTCCTAAATGCTTCTTCTTACACAACTTACAAAAAGGTGAAGAAGATGAACATGTTCCTTTCCCACGATAGGAATTACCATAACGTAGTTCCTGGGTAATCTTTTGAGCTAGATTATTTTTCTGGTTTTTGTCTTGCGTACGTACTAATTCATCTGTCAGAGTGTTAGCAAGTTCCACTACTTCTTCTATTGTTTGCGGTCGAGCTGCCTTGACTATATTTCTGATCTCAGATGTAACGGGAGATTAAGACTGGTTCTGGGGAGGCTAGAGTTGGGACTATCCTAGCATATTCAAAGAATGCGGTAGTATATTCTCTGCAATCTACCCCAATCATTCTATGATTTAGGAATTTATTGGCAATCTGTTCCTTTTCATGAGGAGGATAAAATCTCCTTTCAACTATTTCCTTAAAGTTGTTCAATTCCATGTTGTAAACCCTGTCACTTCCTCGTGACTGGAGAATGGTATTCCACCACTCTAATGCTGCATTCTTAAAAAGATTAGAAGCATACATGATCTTCTCCTCATCTTCACACTTACTAATTTTTAAGACTGCTTCTGTCTTTTCTATCTAACGCAAAGCTGAAATGGCTCCCTCATTGCCTGAGAATTATATCGGTTTACAGGATAAGAATTCTTTATAAGAACAACCATATGGGATGGTCCTTCTTCTTTTTGGAATCAGAGCTTGGATAAATAGTCCATGATCTCCATTCACGTTGTGACTTGGCTCGATGGGCATACGTTTACTGCCTATTATGGAATTATTATTTTCTGTCTTTTTATTAATAGTGTCGATAATAAATGGCGTAGCATCTATGATTCCTTGATCTACTATGTGTTCTATAGCACTTTTATCCACTTGGTTTCCATTATCATTATTATTCTGGACTTCCTGATTTACTTCGGTTGTGATCTAAATTGTAAACTTTTATCAGGTATTAATATCACATAATAAATTAACAAAAAAACACTTAAGCATATTGAACCAAAATTGTCGAGCATTACGACATTTACTCTTTTTCATATATATATATGCATCTATTACAACTATCACTGAAATTTAAACGTTAGTAGTTATGCATCAATACATATATATAGGTGATATATATAGTATATATATATATATATTCTCTTTTTTTCTCAAATTAAAAGAAAATACGTATATATATAATATATTAGGCAATGGTTCTCTAAAAATGCATCTCTCTCTCGTCGTACTTCCAGACGAGATTTTCCCCGATACGGCGGATCCTATTTCCTTCCTGAATCAAATCTTCGCCATAGTGGCAAAGTTCTGCTACATTCTCATGGCTCATTGGTGGCATCTAGGCTAGTATGGGTTCAGGGTAAGCTGGTTCTGGTTCTCCGTATGGCATGTATGGGTAGGGAACATTCATTAAATCCTGAAAAGTCCAATCGTTGGTCTCCCAATATTCTAAGGGATTTGGTGCTGATAACCTTGGTATTTCGTTTGGATAAAAGGTTGGGATTAGAGGTGGGTTTTCCTAGTTTTGTTCTAGGTTCATGGGTTGATCAGGGTATAATGGTAGTAGTTGTGGTTCTGGAGTTGCTACAAGGTTAAGATCAGGTGCGTTTTCTGCAGTTCTAAACATATCCAGATTGGCTAGTCTTCCATCTAATTCTTCCCATAACGGTCTAGTCACTGGAATCTAGGCATTTCCTCAGTTATTCTTGTGGCTTGTTTTTGTTTTTGGATGTTTCTTATTCTTTTTCTCCTTTCCCTCTTTTCTTTGCTAAACCATCCCCTCTTTTTAGGTAGGAATGCTTCCTCAGATTTGGCTCTAATAACAAAGGTATCTTCAGAATCTTCTACATGTCCTGAGGCTAACTCGGATGGTCCTTCATCCATTGGAGAGTGGGACAGGTCACGATAAGCGTCGGAGGTATTCTGATCACTCATACTGTAAACTTAAAAAACTCATCAAAATACAAAAACTCATAATATACGTATTTACAGAGAATAACACATAAATTATGGGTATTTCCTAACTCAATTGTTTAAAAATTTAGGTATTTAAAAGAACACCTATGTAACGCCCTACGTTTCGAAACTTTTACCTTTTGGCAAGTCTCATCCCTGTAGTACTTAATGATACTTATTTGAGTCTTAATCATGTTAAACTATGTGAAACTTTTACTCTACGATGCTTTCGTGATACTTTATGCATGAACAAGTATGAATCTTGACTCTTGTGATACTTTGAAACTCGAATCTTGAAACTTGACACTTGTTATGCTTGATACTTATTAAACAAGAAACTTTGATACTTTATGGATACTTGTTAAACTTGATACTTATTGAACGAGAAACTTGATACTTATTGAAGGAGAAACTTGATACTTATTGAACGAGAAACTTGATACTTATTTGAACGAGAAACTTGATACTTATTGAACGAGAAACTTTGATTCTTTATGGAACGAGAGACTTTGATACTTGATACTTATTGGATTAAACACAGAATTGAAACACGGAAACTTTTGTGTTAATTATGTAATTATACCATGTAATGGTTACTCACAATAATACGCAATGCAACGCTTAATCTAGCTCGCAAAACGAACCAAAGTCGAAAAACTAGCAAATGGGTCTCGGCTGTCCGAATGGACATCCGATCGGATGACCATTCAATCGGATGACCATTCGACCGGAGAGCCATCCGATCCATTGCGCACACACACCTACCTAGCTATCCACATCAACTATAAATAGACCTCTTGAACTCTCATTCTCACCTTTCACTCTCTGCCATCTGACCACACGCACTCTCAGCCATTTTAAGCAAGATTCAAGGTAAATCGTAAGTATTCTTCCCCGATTCTTGTACAACTTTCATCAATTATCACTTCTACACAAGATTCTTCATCAAAATCACACGAGCACTTCAACTTTTTCATGAAAATGAACTGATTTGGGTCTCTTGAAGGTGTTTTCCACTCAGTTGTCTGTTCAAACTGTTGTGAAGCGTCATTTAATCAAGATCGACCTCAGATCTAAAGGATTTTCACAGTTTTATACAAAATCTAAAGGAAACCCACACTTTTACATCAGATCTGATGGAATGTCACTTGTTTCCGGCTCAGATCTGAAGAACATCACATTTTTACAACTGATTCTCGGACTATTCTTCAATTATTTTACAAAACAGTAGTGGAGCCAGACTCAAACAGGCTATTGACTCGTTCCTTAGTCAAAAGCCGGCTTGAAAGCTGATTGCCACCGGAGAACAGACCGATTGACGGGTCCAAACATGAAACCTCACCATAAACAGTTTGTCGGTTCGAGAAGGGGTCATTCCCAGCCGATCGAACGAGCTGTGTTTGGTATGTCTCCGTTGTTTGGCACGTCGTCATACCGTCTCCATTGACTCGAAACTTAGAAAATTCCACGAAAACTACACTCACTGACCATCTGTCCAAATGGTCATCCGATCGGATGACCATTTGACCAGATGATCTGATTATCAAGACACTTGTTAGTTTTACAGGACACTATGATCACAACGTTTGAAACTTTAACAGTTAGCAAACTTTACCCACTGTTCAAATGGCCATCCGCTCGAATGGTCATCTGTCCGGATGACTATCCGATCGGATGGAGTCTATCTGTTCGAATGCTCGTCCGGTCCGTCTGGATGACCATCCGCTCAGGTATTCTATCAGACACTTTACTCAATTTTCGCACTGTTCGACACTCTTTTCCCAACCGGGTCAGCTCTTAGAGGACTTATGCTCTGTTCCCCGCACGCAGGCTGATCCAGCGCTCCCTTCGATCCAACCTTAGCAGTGTTTGGTTTAAGCACCCACTGTGAGTATAGTCGATCCCTTTTTGTTTTAAACACTTTTGGAATGCAACATGTATTCTATATCAAGACATTTGACACTTGAAACTTGAAACTTATTTGAAACATACTCTATCCATTTAAACATGAAACATGAAACTTGATACTTGAAACTTGAGACTCATATGCTATGTGAACGTTTAATCCTTGTGTGTAGTTCCGCCTTAACAATGGTAGCGCTATAGGGGTAATGCACCTCCCCGTTTATCTTTGGGGTATTGTTAGGATGAGACATTTAACCTCCCGTTAGTCTTTGGGAAAGGCATTTAACGCATTGGAAACTTGGGCTATCACTTGGACTCCGTAAACTAGCATGGTGAAGCTTATTATATGCTTTCCTGAGGATATGAGTTTGGAAACTATTATGCTAAGTATTAAAACTTGTATGCTCGCCAACATTTTTGTTCATAGTATTTTAATATGTGTTGCAGGTTGATAAGTTTAGATGCTGAAGAAACAAGCTAGGATGATGCTTAGAAACTCATCTTAGAAAATTTTGAACAATGTTTAATTCGTATGTTGTTTTGATACATTATATGGTGGCGAGACATGTTTGATGTTTTAGACTTATTTATGAAAATTGATTAATCATTATCGAAACAATTAGTGTTGTGGATTCTCTTGAGCAATCTGATTCGCTTGGTGTCATGCCCCGATGTTTCCGCCATCAGTTTGGGTGTGACAGATTGGTATCAGAGCCATAACTATAGGGAATTAGGAAAACTAGGAATGCTTTGCCTAGGCTATAGTTCTAGGAAACTTTGACTCTTATTTGTTGTTTAAGACTTATGCATTCTACCGTACATGCTTCCTATCAATACATTCTTGTTAAACTTACATGTCTTTCCTAAGGCTAATATAATACACACTTGGACGCTTGAAAACACTCTCGAAACGACTCATCAAAACAGGGGTAATTCCCGCCTTTGATGATGACTTTCGCTCAGCAGTGTTTGTATTTTTGCACGAGATTTACCCTCAAGCCAGGAGTGACACCCAAACCTTCAAGGAAATATCCATATCATAATCTAGTAGGTCTTATCTTTTGATAAGTACTGACACTATTAGGGTACGATGTTGTCAAGTTAGATGTGAAACTCACATCTTGACAACTAGTTCCACTCTTTGATTTTCAGTCTCGCCAAATTCTCGAAGTTCCCAATCAATTAGGGACGTGTAGTGACCGAAAGGACAAATATCGTAGGCCTAACATCAATGACGTATTTGTCTAAGTAAGCCAAGGTGTGACATCTGTGCTTGTAATCATTGTAAACAGTTCAATTATCAATAAAACAATGTTATTTGATCCCAATGTTTGTTTGGTTGTGTTTTACATTTTTCATGTTTTGACTTTTATTCAATTTCAAACTCTATATCGCTTTCTGGAGAGTTATACGCAAACTGGTGCGTAAACGTAATCAGTTTAATGCGAAAAATAATCCGGAACATCAACATATACTTAACATACCTTAAATAACCTTTACATAACTTAGAAATAAGTTTTGAAGGCTTTGGTATGGCAAAAAAAAGTCTATTCGCTTACAGGGACTAAACTTGACAAACTGCGAAAGTATGCCAATTTGAACTGTAACAGACATTCCGGAACATGACCATAAGTTAAACACACCTTAAGTATCCTTTACATAGCTTAGAAATAGGCTTTAAGGGGTTCGGTGTGCTAAAATAAACTTTTGGGGTCATTCAGGGACTAAAAGCGTCAAAAAGAAGATAAGTTTGCATTTTCGCGCATAACTTACGTTCTGAGTACATCCGGACATCCAAAAATTTATGTAAGCACTAAAACATTTTATTTTAGTGTTTGGCATGAGAAAAATCCATTCGTCGCGTCATTTGGATCGTTTTTCGCGCTTATGCGCATTCCGTCGTAATTAAGCGAACATCGCGATCGTACGACCAAACGAACCAACGTCCGGCATATTTTTGAGCATGTTTCATGTCCACAATGTTTAGGCAACATTTTAGGGCCTTAAAGTTGGCTTTACGGGCCTTAGAAGTGTCGAAAATGGCTTAAAACACCAACAGGGACCAAAACTGCCATTTTTCAAAGTTGTTGCTGATCAGACATGGCCAGGCGGCCCGCCTGAGCTTTGGGTAATCCTGAAGCGGGCCGCCTCAGGCTCCCAGACCTGCAAAATTGTTGCAAACAGCTGTTTATGGCTGTTTAGCACCTCCAAACCACTTGCAAACGGTTTTTACAATACCATGGGCCATTTCTATGGGTTTTAATGGTTTAGTAAAACTAGGGGCACACTTGGACGGTTGAGATCGAGGCACGTTTTTCGACGAACGATCCTAACGGCTCTACTTTTCCTATAAATACCCCCACCCCTTTAGTTGCAACTCACACCTAAATCTGATTCAAAACTCTCTAAGTGGAAGTTTATACACTTCCTACCTGAGAGTGAATCGGGTTTAATACTTGCGGGGACCTTCTGTAAGTATTCCTTCGTTCTTTTCTTTCGTTTTTATGCTTTAAAGTCAAACTGCGTTTGACTTTCTGCATTGACCAGTTTATGGTCAATGCGAAGTTCGTTTGAACTTCATAACGTGAGCGTAATCACGATGGTTATAGTCCCTAGTGACTATACCTACTGATTACCACGTTATCTAGGCTCAGTGACGAGTCGTAGTTTCGGGCAAAATGCGTGTTCTCACGTATTTTGTATCCAAACTACTCTAGGGTATCAAAACCGTTTGTTTTGATACCAAACCTGTTTTCTAACTTAACTAAACATGTCCTAGCATGTTTAGCTCGTCACTTTTAGATTTGTGCTTGTTTAGGGTCGTAAGGGTAAGCGATCTAATCAATCGCTTATGCTTTCGAACCCGACCCATTTGGTCGATCATTAGGATCCGACCAAATACATTAGGTGACCATAGTAGTATAGGGAATAACCTTCCGAGGTTACACCTTATGGTCACGTCGTTTAAGTAGTTGTATGATAAGTAGTTCTTATGCCTTAGGTAAATTACCAAAATGCCCTTTTTGCGCCAAAATTCATTTTAAGCCTATGTAACATAACTTTTGCCATCTAAACTGATTTAACAACAATATTAAACATGTTAAGGCATATCTTACTTGTCATAGGGCTAGTTAGGCGGTCCGGACGCGTTTTACGCGAACGACGCGTTAAAGTAGCATAAGCTACCTAAACGGGTCGTAACGGGTCAAAAGCACTTAGGATAAGTTTCGTTTTAGTATGTAGGATTTGTTAAACCCTATTACATGAGTTCCTACACTCATTTGGTTTACAAACCCTCATGCTACCCGATCCTCCGATTTAGGTCCGGTTTATTAATGTAGTTACCTATATTAGGTGCCGTTTGATTCCGTGATCTCTAGCATTGCTTGGTGGTTATCTTACGACTTCTGAGCAATCTCAAGTGAGTACATAGACCCCTCTTTTACTGTTTTCCAAACATTTTGGGGTGAAACACATGTGCCTACTTGTTACTTTCGTGCTTTCCATGTTTTCATATCATATACTTGTTACGTTCATTAGTACACTATTAGTACATGATTTTCATTTTGTCTTGCTATGTATGTTTACTTAGCATATTTAGCACATTGATTTACATTACATCTTCTTTTGCTATGTATGTTTACTTGACATGATAGCACATTGTTTTACTTTACTTTTTCTGCTATGTATGTTGACTGAGCATGCTAGCACATTGATTTACATTACATCTTCTTTTGCTATGTATGTTTACTTGACATGATAGCACATTGATTTACATGACTTTTCTGCTTTGTATGTTAACTTAGCATACTTAGTACATTGTTTTCATATAACATGTTTACATTTGGTATATCATTTGGTTTGTACAAACGGGACTTATATACATTCATTAATATTAGCTACGCCGCTCGGTAGTAAGTAATGGTACCATAGGACTTGACAAATCCCATCCCTGACATCCTAGGTTTGTTTGGATGTAAGGAATGACTGAATCCGAAAACATTTTACTTTGGTAATCTTTACTCTAAGGTTATCCGTCTGTCTCAAGGCTTGGATGTATGCGTTAACCTACCACATAAATGTTTGTATCAGTAAAACATGTAATTATTTTACAAAACATAACTTTTGGTTTATTCAAAATACTTTGTTTTGTACATTTTTACTTGTGGTTTAAGTAGTCTCATTTTACTTACCATACATGACTTTTGTTTACACGTTACATGACTTATATTCGACTTGATTTATACAATGACACTCGTCTATTAGACAAAAACATGGATATTTTACAATGTTGGTCGGTTTGGGTAAGTGATTTAAATGACGTGACGTGTGAAGTATGATACAAACATGGTGGATACGCCGCGGGTACTTCCTATATATAAGTGTTTGTATGATATTACATATCGTAGCATCATTTAAACCACTTGAGTTTAGACATATTACATTTACAACACATTTCACTTAAACATTGTTTTACAAATAACTTGGTTTACACAAACTCTTTTTACTTGGTTATCCTCTTAACCATACACTATTCTTTTCTATATACATACCAACTGATTTTACTATTGTTTTTCAAATGATTTATAAAACAAAACAAATAACAAGGTTCATGACTAAATTTTTATTAAACATTTCTTTAAGCTCAAAGTCATGAATCCTATTTTCATAAAACCTATGTATCTCACAGGCATTTTTATGCTGACGTACCTATTTTCACATGTGTTTTCAGGAGCTTTTCCGTAGAATGAAGATCGTGACACTAGGGCGGACCTGTGCCTTAGAAACTTAAAATGATGAAAGACTTAGTTTAATTATGTTATAAACTCTTTAATTTTTGTTTTAGACGATGAAACTCTTATGTTAATAAATAAAATACAACTTTGAATACCATGGTTATGAAACAATTATTTCTGTTACAACACTCCCCGACGTT
The DNA here is from genome assembly GCA_030545235.1 of Helianthus tuberosus. Taxonomy (NCBI): domain Eukaryota; kingdom Viridiplantae; phylum Streptophyta; class Magnoliopsida; order Asterales; family Asteraceae; genus Helianthus; species Helianthus tuberosus. The sequence continues at coordinate 81,831,448 of CM060428.1, read as the reverse complement.
TTCCGCCACGTCTTGTATGCTATACGTGGTCGGGGTGTGACAGAAGAGTTGGTATCAGAGCCAATGGTTATAGGGAATTAGGTTATTAGTAATTCTTTGACCTAGACTATAACCTTTCTAGGAACATAACACAATTATCTTGTGTTTAGATCTTAAAACATGCGCATCACCTATCCTTAGGTGATTATTAAAACAAGAACCCAATTTTCCGAAACGTTTTTTTTTTTTTTTTTTTTTTTGAAAAACAATCATCTGATTTTGAATGAATTATTACAAGGTTTTGAACCCTCTGTTATATGGTTTTGAACCCCTTTGAGTTTTCAAAATCTCGTCAAGGTTTTGGGTTTTAAATAATGTGAACACGTGCAAACTGGAAGAGTGAATGCCTGTACCCTGGGTTTTCTGTCTAAGGCTAGAGTGTTCGTACAAATCCACATAATCGGACCAGTTACTCTTACCTGGGAACTCTTGGGGTGAGTGTTCACTTATAGGCGAGCATGTCTTCGCGATACATCATTTTTGACCCATTTACCTTGATTAGTCACTGTGTGTCGTTTGTTTGCCTTATGGTAACAAACAAATGACCACCATCCTTGTTGTTGTCAATTCGTGTTTTTATCATCTCATTCTTTTCATCCAATCATCTCACTCGTTTCCTTTCATGTTTTTTCTCTTTTAGAATGCCTCCTCGACGCGAAAATCCGATGCTTAATGCCGCCGAACTGGCAGAAATCATGGCGCAGCAAATGGCTGCTCAATTCCCAAACCTCTTTGCTCTATGGAACCAAGCCAACAACAACAACAATGCTCCATGCAATTTCAAGAGCTTTAATTCGGCTAAACCACTCAAGTTCAGTGGTACTGAGGGAGCAACTGGGCTTCTTCAATGGTTCGAGAGCATTGAGAATACTTTCCGTCACGTTCTGTGTCCTGAGAATCGGAAGGTTGAGTTTGCTTCAAGCGTATTTCAGAAGAGGGCTTTGACATGGTGGAACGGGGTTATGAGAGACCGTGGTGCTGAGGTTGCTCTAGCACAAACATGGGCTGAATTGAGGACACTTATGATGAGGGAGTTTTGTCCTCGTCATGAACTACGAGCTTTGGAGAGGGAATTTGAAGATCTGAAACAGGATAGTGGTGAGCACCGGGCATACACTGATAGATTTGAGGAGTTGAGCTTGTTATGCCCAGCAATGGTTACCCCACTCGACAAGGCTATCGAAAGGTATATCGATGGTCTGTCTGACTCCATACTAGACACCGTTACTGGTAGTAACCCTACCACACTCCGTCAGGCGATCGAGTTATCAGCGACACTGATCGAGTCGCAAATTCGAAGGGGTAAGCTGCATAGAAAAGGTGACAAGGGTAAGAAGCAGGCATCCGATCAGAATGAGAGCAAGAAGGGTAAGAACGGAAAGGGTAAGGATTCTGGACCCTCAAGGAATTCAAGGAAGCGTAAGGCTTCCCAAAACTACGCCGTTACTGCACAGGCAAATCAAGCTGCACCAGTTCAGCCAGCGCAGCCTCCTGCCAAGAAACCTTATCTTGGCAATGCACCTTTGTGCAACAGATGTAACGGTCATCATCAACCGCACCTCCAGTGCCGTCAGTGCACCAACTGTGGAAGATCTGGTCATCTTGCTGATACCTGCCGCATTCCTGCCAATCAAAATCGGGCAGTTCAGAACCCGGCTCAACAAGTTGCTCAGCCTCTTGCTCAGCAACAAGGTCAAGCTGCACGACCTCATTTTCCTCCGGGTTCATGCTACAATTGTGGGGATCTGACCCACTACCGCAATCAATGTCCAAGATTGGTCAACGCAAATCAGAATCAGAATCAAGTTCAGGCTCGAGGTCGAGTCTTCAATATGAATGCACAGGAAGCTCAAGCAGACAACGATGTGGTGAACGGTACGTTCTTAATTAACAATCAACCAGCATCTATCCTTTTTGATTAAGGGGCCGATAAAAGTTTTGTGTCGTTATCTTTTGAACCTTTGCTTCGCGTGTCTAGAACAAAACTAGGTAAGTCTTTGACAGTAGAGGTAGCTAATGGTGAACCCATTATTCTCGATTCTGTTCTTCACAACTGCCAGTTAAACCTTAACGACCATCTTTTTCCCATTGACCTCACGCCTATGCAACTTGGAAGTTTCGACATTATTGTGGGTATGGATTGGTTAGCCAAGCATTGCGCAGAGGTAATTTGTTTTGAGAAGATCGTTCGTGTGCCGCTTCCGACAGGTGAGATCCTACAGGTTCATGGTGAGAAACCTACTGGTGGTCTCAAACTCATGTCTTGTTTTAAAGCTCGGAAGTATCTGCGAAAGAATTATGTGGCCTTCTTGGCACATGTCACAGCAGATAAAGGCAAAGGTAAGTCTATCCAAGACATTCCTGTTGTTCGGGATTACTCTGAAGTATTCCCTGAAGATTTACCTGGTCTACCCCCAGCACGCTAAGTTGAGTTCCGTGTTGATCTCGTACCTGGTGCAAATCCCATTGCCAGAGCTCCATATCGTCTTGCACCGTCTGAGATGCAAGAGTTGTCTAAGCAGCTTCAGGAGCTCTCTGACAAAGGTTTTATCCGTCCTAGCTTTTCACCTTGGGGTGCTCCCGTTCTTTTTGTCAAGAAGAAGGATGGATCCTTCAGGATGTGCATCGATTACCCTGAGCTTAACAAGCTCACCATCAAGAATCGATATCCCCTACCTCGCATCGATGACCTCTTTGATCAGTTACAGGGCGCTTCTTATTTCTCGAAGATTGATCTTCGTTCTGGGTATCATCAACTACGTGTGCACGAAGAAGATATTTCCAAGACAGCGTTCTGCACTCGCTATGGGCATTATGAGTTCACAGTTATGCCTTTCGGTTTGACTAATGCCCCTGCTGTTTTTATGGACTTGATGAATAGGGTCTGCAAGCCTTATTTAGACAAGTTCATCATCGTATTTATTGATGATATTTTGATATACTCTAAGACGAAAGCTGATCACGAGCAACATCTTCGTCTTACTCTGGAACTCCTAAAGAAAGAGCAACTTTTCGCCAAATTCTCCAAGTGTGAATTTTGGCTTAAAGAAGTTCAATTCTTGGGACATATTGTCAACGAACAAGGTATTCATGTAGATCCCTCCAAGATCAGTGCGATTAAGGATTGGGATACGCCTACTACTCCTACTGAGGTTCGTTCTTTTCTTGGTCTTGCGGGTTATTACCGCCGCTTCATAGAGAACTTCTCGAAGATTGCAGTTCCTCTAACTGCTCTAACTCAGAAGAACAAGCCCTTTGAATGGGGTTCTAAACAAGAAGTAGCATTTCAGACCTTGAAGCAAAAGCTTTGTGATGCACCTATCCTATCTTTGCCCGAAGGCAATGATGATTTCGTCGTTTATTGTGATGCATCGAAATTGGGTCTTGGTTGTGTTCTGATGCAAAGGAATAAAGTCATAGCATATGCATCGAGGCAGTTGAAGGTGCATGAGAAAAACTACACCACTCACGACCTTGAGTTAGGTGCAGTTGTATTCGCTCTTAAGATCTGGAGACACTATTTGTATGGTACAAAATGTGTGGTTTTCACTGACCACAAAAGTCTTCAGCACATCTTCAATCAGAAAGAACTCAACATGAGGCAAAGACGTTGGGTTGAGCTTCTGAACGACTATGACTGCGAAATTCGCTACCATCCTGGTAAGGCGAATGTCGTAGCTGATGCTTTGAGTCGTAAGGAACATGTCAAGCTTCATTGTGTTCGTGTTCAATCTGATATTCAGGCTCGAGCTGATATTCAAGCCCGCATTTCTCAGGCTCAGCATACTTGTGTTTCACAAGGTTTGATGGATAAAGAATTTCCCCATCCCATAACACCTGATCTGGAACTGAAGGACAATGGATCGTATTATTTCATGGACCGTCTGTGGGTCCCAAGCCAGGATGGTCTTCGCACTCTGCTTATGGATGAAGCTCATAAGTCTCGTTATTCTGTCCATCCTGGCTCAGACAAAATGTATAAGGATCTTCATACCCATTATTGGTGGCCTGGTATGAAGAAGGATATTGCCTTGTACGTTTCAAAATGCCTTACTTGTCTTAAAGTCAAGGCTGAACACCAACATCCTTCTGGTCTTTTGGAGCAACAAGAGATCCCAGTTTGGAAATGGGAAAACATTACTATGGATCTCATTACCAAACTTCCGCGCACAAAGAAAGGTCATAATGCCATCTGGGTAGTCATTGATCGTCTTACAAAGTCAGCGCATTTCTTGCCAATCCGTGAGGATTTTTCTGCCGAAGTACTAGCTAAAATCTACGTGGATGAAATTGTAGCTCGACATGGTGTTCCTTTGAACATCATTTCTGACAGAGATGCTCGTTTCACTTCTCATTTTTGGAGAACCATGCAATCTGCTATGGGGACCCAACTTAATCTGAGCACAGCTTATCATCCGCAAACGGATGGTCAATCTGAGAGAACAATCCAGACTCTGGAGGATATGCTTAGAGCTTGTGTGATCGATTTTGGTGGTAGCTGGGATTCACATCTTAAGTTGATTGAATTCTCCTACAACAACAGTTATCACACCAGCATCAAAATGGCTCCTTTCGAGGCTCTCTATGGTCGAAAATGTCGTTCACCAGTCTGCTGGAATGAGATCGGCGAGGCTCAACTTACTGGACCTGCTCTCATTTTAGAGACAACTGACAAGATCAAGAAAGTTCGTGATAACCTTCAAACAGCTAGAAGCCGTCAAAAGAGTTACGCGGACCCAAAACGCAAGGCCTTGGAATTTCAAGTCGGTGATCGAGTATTACTTAAGGTCTCACCTTGGAAAGGTGTGATCAGATTTGGAAAGAAAGGAAAACTTGCACCTAGATACGTTGGACCATTCAAGATCGTCGAAAGAATCGGAAAGGTAGCCTACAGACTTGAGTTACCTCCTGAACTTGGAAATGTTCACCCAACTTTTCACGTGTCCAATCTCAAGAGGTGCTTAGCTGATGAGAACCTCCACATACCACTTGATGAAATTCGTGTTGGTAAGACACTGAAATTTGTTGAGAAGCCAGTGGAAATCATGGAACGTGAAGTCAAGTGGCTTAAACGCAAGCGCATTCCTTTGGTCAAAGTTCGCTGGGAAGCTAAACGTGGACCCAAGTTTACTTGGGAACGCAAAGATCAAATGAAGGCGAAATATCCACATCTTTTCCCACGAGTTTCCTCTAAACAAATTTCGGGACGAAATTTCCACAAGTAGGGGAGACTGTGACATCTGTGCTTGTAATCATTGTAAACAGTTCAATTATCAATAAAACAATGTTATTTGATCCCAATGTTTGTTTGGTTGTGTTTTACATTTTTCATGTTTTGACTTTTATTCAATTTCAAACTCTATATCGCTTTCTGGAGAGTTATACGCAAACTGGTGCGTAAACGTAATCAGTTTAATGCGAAAAATACTCCGAAACATCAACATATACTTAACATACCTTAAATAACCTTTACATAACTTAGAAATAAGTTTTGAAGGCTTTGGTATGGCAAAAACAAGTCTATTCGCTTACAGGGACTAAACTTGACAAACAGTGAAAGTATGCCAATTTGAACTGTAACAGACATTCCGGAAAATGACCATAAGTTAAACACACCTTAAGTATCCTTTACATAGCTTAGAAATAGGCTTTAAGGGGTTCGGTGTGCTAAAATAAACTTTTGGGGTCATTCAGGGACTAAAAGCGTCAAAAAGTGCATAAGTTTGCATTTTCGCGCATAACTTACGTTCTGAGTACATCCGGACATCCAAAAATTTATGTAAGCACTAAAACATTTTATTTTAGTGTTTGGCATGAGAAAAATCCATTCGTCGCGTCATTTGGATCGTTTTTCGCGCTTATGCGCATTCCGTCGTAATTAAGCGAACATCGCGATCGTACGACCAAACGAACCAACGTCCGGCATATTTTTGAGCATGTTTCATGTCCACAATGTTTAGGCAACATTTTAGGGCCTTAAAGTTGGCTTTACGGGCCTTAGAAGTGTCGAAAATGGCTTAAAACACCAACAGGGACCAAAACTGCCATTTTTCAAAGTTGCTGCTGATCAGACATGGCCAGGCGGCCCGCCTGAGCTTTGGGTAATCCTGAAGCGGGCCGCCTCAGGCTCCCAGACCTGCAAAATTGTTGCAAACAGCTGTTTATGGCTGTTTAGCACCTCTAAACCACTTGCAAACGGTTTTTACAATACCATGGGCCATTTCTATGGGTTTTAATGGTTTAGTAAAACTAGGGGCACACTTGGACGGTTGAGATCGAGGCACGTTTTTCGATGAACGATCCTAACTGCTCTACTTTTCCTATAAATACCCCCACCCCTTTAGTTGCAACTCACACCTAAATCTGATTCAAAACTCTCTAAGTGGAAGTTTATACACTTCTTACCTGAGAGTGAATCGGGTTTAATACTTGCGGGGACCTTCTGTAAGTATTCCTTCGTTCTTTTCTTTCGTTTTTATGCTTTAAAGTCAAACTACGTTTGACTTTCTGCATTGACCAGTTTATGGTCAATGCGAAGTTCGTTTGAACTTCATAACGTGAGCGTAATCACGATGGTTATAGTCCCTAGTGACTATACCTACTGATTACCACGTTATCTAGGCTCAGTGACGAGTCGTAGTTTCGGGCAAAATGCGTGTTCTCACGTATTTTGTATCCAAACTACTCTAGGGTATCAAAACCGTTTGTTTTGATACCAAACCTGTTTTCTAACTTAACTAAACATGTCCTAGCATGTTTAGCTCGTCACTTTTAGATTTGTGCTTGTTTAGGGTCGTAAGGGTAAGCGATCTAATCAATCGCTTATGCTTTCGAACCCGACCCATTTGGTCGATCATTAGGATCCGACCAAATACATTAGGTGACCATAGTAGTATAGGGAATAACCTTCCGAGGTTACACCTTATGGTCACGTCGTTTAAGTAGTTGTATAATAAGTAGTTCTTATGCCTTAGGTAAATTACCAAAATGCCCTTTTTGCGCCAAAATTCATTTTAAGCCTATGTAACATAACTTTTGCCATCTAAACTGATTTAACAACAATATTAAACATGTTAAGGCATATCTTACTTGTCATAGGGCTAGTTAGGCGGTCCGGACGCGTTTTACGCGAACGACGCGTTAAAGTAGCATAAGCTACCTAAACGGGTCGTAACGGGTCAAAAGCACTTAGGATAAGTTTCGTTTTAGTATGTAGGATTTGTTAAACCCTATTACATAAGTTCCTACACTCATTTGGTTTACAAACCCTCATGCTACCCGATCCTCCGATTTAGGTTCGGTTTATTAATGTAGTTACCTATATTAGGTGCCGTTTGATTCCGTGATCTCTAGCATTGCTTGGTGGTTATCTTAGGACTTCTGAGCAATCTCAAGTGAGTACATAGACCCCTCTTTTACTGTTTTCCAAACATTTTGGGGTGAAACACATGTGCCTACTTGTTACTTTCGTGCTTTCCATGTTTTCATATCATATACTTGTTACGTTCATTAGTACACTATTAGTACATGATTTTCATTTTGTCTTGCTATGTATGTTTACTTAGCATATTTAGCACATTGATTTACATTACATCTTCTTTTGCTATGTATGTTTACTTGACATGATAGCACATTGTTTTACTTTACTTTTTCTGCTATGTATGTTGACTGAGCATGCTAGCACATTGATTTACATTACATCTTCTTTTGCTATGTATGTTTACTTGACATGATAGCACATTGATTTACATGACTTTTCTGCTTTGTATGTTAACTTAGCATACTTAGTACATTGTTTTCATATAACATGTTTACATTTGGTATATCATTTGGTTTGTACAAACGGGACTTATATACATTCATTAATATTAGCTACGCCGCTCGGTAGTAAGTAATGGTACCATAGGACTTGACAAATCCCATCCCTGACATCCTAGGTTTGTTTGGATGTAAGGAATGACTGAATCCGAAAACATTTTACTTTGGTAATCTTTACTCTAAGGTTATCCGTCTGTCTCAAGGCTTGGATGTATGCGTTAACCTACCACATAAATGTTTGTATCAGTAAAACATGTAATTATTTTACAAAACATAACTTTTGGTTTATTCAAAATACTTTGTTTTGTACATTTTTACTTGTGGTTTAAGTAGTCTCATTTTACTTACCATACATGACTTTTGTTTACACGTTACATGACTTATATTCGACTTGATTTATACAATGACACTCGTCTATTAGACAAAAACATGGATATTTTACAATGTTGGTCGGTTTGGGTAAGTGATTTAAATGACGTGACGTGTGAAGTATGATACAAACATGGTGGATACGCCGCCGGTACTTCCTATATATAAGTGTTTGTATGATATTACATATCGTAGCATCATTTAAACCACTTGAGTTTAGACATATTACATTTACAACACATTTCACTTAAACATTGTTTTACAAATAACTTGGTTTACACAAACTCTTTTTACTTGGTTATCCTCTTAACCATACACTATTCTTTTCTATATACATACCAACTGATTTTACTATTGTTTTTCAAATGATTTATAAAACAAAACAAATAACAAGGTTCATGACTAAATTTTTATTAAACATTTCTTTAAGCTCAAAGTCATGAATCCTATTTTCATAAAACCTATGTATCTCACAGGCATTTTTATGCTGACGTACCTATTTTCACATGTGTTTTCAGGAGCTTTTCCGTAGAATGAAGATCGTGACACTAGGGCGGACCTGTGCCTTAGAAACTTAAAATGATGAAAGACTTAGTTTAATTATGTTATAAACTCTTTAATTTCTGTTTTAGACGATGAAACTCTTATGTTAATAAATAAAATACAACTTTGAATACCATGGTTATGAAACAATTAATTCTGTTACAACACTCCCCGACGTTTTCCGCCACGTCTTGTATGCTATACGTGGTCGGGGTGTGACACAAGGCATGCTACCTTAATTGGAAAGGGGTTCGATTTACTTTGGTTAGTCAACGTTTCTCTTCCCGAAACAATCCTATGTTTTATGAGCCTATCTTTTATGTTACCTCTATTTTACATGTGGTTTTATACTTGACGCTTTGTTTGTTTCAAAACTTTTACACAAACCACACGTATCTCCGCAATCTAAAACAATAACATTAATCTCTCAGGATCGAACTAAATTTATGATGCTTTATTCATTTTATTATACTACATGGGAGTCTTGATTAAACTATGGGGGAAACATAATTGAACGATTATGCTATGTGAAACAACTTGATCAAACTACGTGAAACATGTTGAACGTATTATGATATTTAGACAATATGAAACTAGCTGAACGTTTTGTGATGTGTGAAACAACTTGAGTCTTTTATGCGATCATGTGAAACTTTATGCTATACTACGTATTTGTGAAACTATGATGGTTAAACTACGATCGAGTCTCACCTGATCCTTATTCTGACTCTCTAGATGTCGTCAAGTCGTCTCTCCAACCCACACAGGAGGTCAAAGGCCAACACTCAGAAAAAGATGATGTCTTTTATGGCCGACCAGATTGCATGCATTGTTCCCAAGATTGTCACGGAAATCCAGGGATTAAACACTCCTCCCTCCTCTATCAACTCTAAAGCAGACAAACCAAAACCTGTGAGCTTCAATTACAAACACTTTGTCTCTTGCAACCCTAAGCCTTTCACGGGGCAGCGATGGGGTGACTGCAATGCTGGAGTGGTTCGACAGCATTGAGGTTACCTTCATCAATAGTGAATGCCCTGAGCATCTAAAGACTAGGAGTGCAACTGGCGTGTTTCAAGGAAGAGCTCTAGAATGGTGGAAAACGAGAGAAACATCCGCTCAAATGATGAAGCTTATGCTTTACCTTGGGCCGAGGTTAGGGAACTGATGATGCTTGAATTCTGCCCTCCGCATGAGCAGCAGAAACTTGAGGATGAATTCTGGCATCTGAAATAACTTGGAGATGACAATCTGGCTTATACTACCCGTTTTAAGCAACTCAGCATCATTTTTCCTCACTTGGTGTCTACTCCTAAGCACATGATCATCAAGTATATCCATGGGTTACCTCCTGCTATGCGTGACGCTATTGAGGCAGCTCAACTCAGCTCTATTGAAGAAGTTTACCGTCTTGCAGCAAGTTTGAACAACAACCGTGTTCGTGATAAACAGCCAGTAAACTCTGCTCCCTCGAAACCTGCTAACCAGATTACCCAGCAGCCAAGCGGCAGCAAGAACAAGAAACGAAAGTCTCAAGGTTCTGGTTGCAATGCAATTGTCCCTGCTGCAAGTGCAAACCCTACGGGCAATGCTATTGTGCCTGCTGCTACTAACCCTCCTGCTCCTGAAAACACCAAGAAGTCATACACTAGGATTCATCCCAAGTGTGCCACTTGTAACTATCATCACTCGGCCAACTCTGCTTGCCGTCTGTGTACCAACTGCAATCGCTATGGTCACACAACCCTGTACTGCCGTCAAACCAATCAGGTCCAGCAAGCTCAGCCGGCTCAACCAGCTCAGCAGAATCCCAGACCAGCAAACAATGTAAGAGCATGCTACAAGTGTGGAGACACTACTCATCTCCGTCCCTAGTGTCCCCAGCTGAATCAGAAGCAACAGCAAGCCGCTCGAGGGCGAGCGTTCAACATCAATGCCAATCAGGCTCGTAAAGACAATGATGTCTTTAATGGTACGTTTCTCGTTAACAATCTTTATGGTTCGATACTATTTGATACGGGTGTCGACAGAAGCTTCATGTCTGAAGAATTTGAATCTTTGTTAAACTGTGCACGCTCTAAAATACCTAAGTCGTTCTCTGTTGAGATTGCCGATGGTAAGTCTATTCTGGTTGATTCAATCCTCCGTGGTTGTTCCCTGACTCTTAACGATCACCTTTTTGCTACTGATCTCATACCCATGCAATTGGGTAGTTTCGATATCATAGTCGGCATGGATTGGTTGCGCAAGAACCATGCTGAAATCGCTTGCCACGAGAAGTACGTTCGTTTACGTCTTACGTCTGGTGATACTTTGCACGTCTATGGAGATCGACCTTCTAGAGGACTGAAACTGATGTCATGCACTCAATCGAATAAATGCTTACGTAAACAGTACTTTGCCTTCTTGGCCCACATAGTGGAACAAAAGGGCAAGGGAAAGAGCGTAAACGATGTTCCAGTAGTGTGTGACTTCCCCGACGTCTTTCCTGAAGAACTTCCTGGTCTTCCTCCTCCTCGATCTGTTGATTTTCGTATCGATCTCATACCTGGTTCGACTCCTGTTGCCAAGGCTCCGTACCGACTTGCACCCTCTGAGATGCAAGAACTTTCTACTCAACTGCAAGAACTACTCGACAAAGGTTTTATACGTCCAAGTACCTCCCCATGGGGTGCTCCTGTGTTGTTCGTCAAGAAGAAAGATGGTTCATTTCGTATGTGTATTGACTACCGTGAACTTAACAAACTCACCGTTAAGAATCGTTATCCTCTCCCTCGTATCGATGATCTGTTTGATCAACTACAAGGCGCAAGCTGTTTCTCTAAAATCGACCTTCGATCTGGCTATCATCAGCTCCGTGTTCTCGAACAAGATATTCCCAAAACCGCTTTTCGCACTCGTTATGGGCACTACGAGTTCGTGGTTATACCTTTTGGTTTAACCAACGTACCCGCCGTGTTCATGGATCATATGAATCGTGTTTGTAAACCTTATTTGGATCTTTTATGATAGTCTTTATTGATGATATTCTTATTTATTCGAAAACCTGAGCCGATCATGAACGACATTTGCGACTCATGTTAGAACTTTTACGCGGTGAACGCTTATATGCAAAGTTTTCTAAGTGTGAAATTTGGATTAATGAAGTACAATTTCTCGGGCACGTTGTTAGTAAACAAGGAATTCATGTTGACCCTTCCAAAATCGAAGCTGTGAAGAATTGGAGTACTCCTAAATCTGCATCTGAGATTCGTTCCTTCTTAGGATTGGCGGGTTATTACCGCCGATTCATCTCGGACTTTTAAAAGATCGCCGTCCCTCTCACTTCGTTGACTCAGAAAGAGAAACCTTTTGCTTGGGGTCCCGAGCAAGAGGAATCCTTTCAAACTCTTATGAACCTTCTTTGTTACGCTCATGTACTTGCTCTCCCTGATGGGAATGACGATTTCGTGGTATATTGTAATGCCTCGAATGGTGGCCTTTGCTGTGTGCTCATGCAGCGGGACAAGGTCATCGCTTATGCCTCCCGACAGCTCAAAATACATGAGAAAAAGTATACTACCCACGATTTAGAGCTTGGCGTAGTTGTTTTTGCATTAAAGATCTGGCGACATGTCACAACCCCCGCCCCCTTATCTGTCCCGGGAACGGGCGGCCGCGAACATTCGTTTGTGGTGGTATCAGTTATTAATTTGGCAGCGGAAATTTCATCAGGACCGTAGTTAGGAAATATTTTATCAGAGTAAAACCACCTTATTTGATATTAATAATCACATAGGTAAAACCTAAGTTTCTTATTACAACATAGGGTTAAACCCTCTTTCATTGAGTTTAAAACATCGTATTTTAGATAACTTTTATAGCCACAGTTTTACAAGTCGTCCGTGCTCTCGAGCTGGCTTTTTACTACTTGGCTTTCACATTGTGTTACCTGAAACACGTGTTTAAAAACATTTGTCAGTGGGAAATACTGGTGGGTGAATCCCAGTTTAATCAAGAAACATTTTATCAATTAAAACAGTATTGAGAGCGATCACATTGTTTATTTCTACAAAATTACTCATTCAGTACTGTCAATCCTGACTTGTGGGTCATATTACACATTGGCCCACTCGTTGTCCAATTGTAACGTTTTAATGTCGTCCCGACTTACTACACACGGTGTAGTATCAAATTTTGTATACAAAATCCCAACATACCGGCAGTAATTGAAGAACTACAAAGACTCAATCACCGCTTAATCACATTGTAAAACAATTAAGGTTTTGTAAAACATTCCAAAAAGGTTAACAAAAAGAGGATAAACTCACATTGCTATCTTAGACTTCGCGTAAGGGTTTCCTGGGAATAATCTTTAATTTACACAAATGTACATAGGTTAGTATCATAACCCTTTGAAAATATTAATGATACCCTCCCCGAGTCGGTATTCCAATAACTACGTCGGGCAGAACCACGACAGTTATTACGGAACCCTAAATTAATCGGGCAGCGTATCTATTACGAAACTGGGGTTATAATACTTACAACGGAGCAGAACCTCGCTAATTAGGGGTATAATACCCGCGTATTATCTCTACTATCAGAAATTGTGATTTGAGAATGAATTGTGAACGAGTTTCAACTGAGACCCGAGGCCATCTATTTATAGTTGCTGATTCTAGGTTTGTCGCGGCCCGCGTAACATATGGGCAGGGCTTACGTGGCCCGCGTTGACTCCAGGTCAACTTATAGCTTGTCCTGATCATCGCCTAGACCCACCACGATGATAACACGTGTCATCACCGGGCTGCGCCACCATTCTGCACCTCTCGCGGCCCGCGTTAACTAACTGGGTTGGTTTACGCGGCCCGCCTATGCTTAAAACTCAACGAATTCAGTGGTTAACCTTTATACCGCTCGCGTAAGATTGGGGTGGGTCCTACGCGGCCCGCCTCAACTTAATATTTCTTGTTTTTCATTTATTTTTAATGCTATATTGTAATTCAGGCTCGGTTTTCACATACGGGGTGTATTTAAAAACATATAGGGGTATTCTAAATATATTAGGGATGTCAGAAATATTTTGGAGGGTTGATATATCTTGGTACAACTCCTGGATTATTTAATAGAATATATAGTGTACTTATATTAAGTATAGTGACCATATTCTACTTTATCCCTACATCACGAGACAGAACCCCAACGAATTTAGGCAGAGCCTTGACATACGTTACGGGGCCCTACGTCAATTGGACAGGGCATCAGTGACCAGGGGCTACAATACTTAAAACGGGGTAAGGCTTTTGTGTAATACTAAAAGAAAAAGATATGCATATGAGCATATAATTAGCGAGAGGTATGAGGGAAAATTGTGAGCCTTTACTGAGTTCCATGCTTCTATATATATCATTTGGTAAACTTAAAGTTCACGCAATTTGTTGATATGTTGTCTTCCAATTTAGCCACGTATACAAGTTCATAAATGCAAAGTTGCTTTTTGATTTCCTTTGAAAGGAAGACACGTAAACAGCCATTCAATAGTAAAATGCATACACATACATGCATTTGAAATGTTAATATTGTTTTTTTATTATTATTATTATTATTATTATTATTATAAATGAATTTCTTTCACATGCACCTAACGTGAACTATGTTTTTATTTTCAAACCTTTTGATTTTTATTATCAACTATTTTATTAATTATATATTATAATAAATTTAACTGCTTCACTTATTTGACGCTTATAACTTCTAATATATAACGTTTTATAAAAATAATGAATATGCCATTAGAACGATAATATTTTTATCTACATTTTGAAACAAGTTTCATTAAAAACGGAGTAGGGTTAATTTTAACTTATTCTCATTATTATTATAGTTATTAAACGGTTCCTATGTTTACCAAAATACTTTATATTTTCATCGGTCAACTTACCCATGATGCATCCTTTTAATAACATAAGTTTTGATATATTTTATATAAATAAAATTTTGGGAATGTTACATCCTTCCCACCTTATTTTAAATCTCGTCCTCGAGATTTCCTGAAATTTGGATGAACATTTTTAGTTAGTTTAGTTTCTAGGTATATTCTAGTCCTTGTTTTGAATTTCACAGAACTATTCTCTATGAGATTCTTATCCTTAACTGAAATATGTTATTTTAATACAGCTTTTAGTTACAGGTTTCCTAATGCGTTTAACAATTGCAAAGGAAATTCTTATACTTTCGATGGCGTTTCAACTTATAGAGTTCCTGTCGTTCATCTTGTCGCACGAACTATGAGACGGATGATCAAACGAACGAGTGTTTGATATCGGAATTATAGACGTATATGGGAGATTCCTGATAAATGAGTCTAAGATTATTATTAATACCCTGTTCGTGAGTTATTCCTAATTGCCAATCATTATAGTATTTGGATTTCCTTATAGATATACATATCTATACAATATTTCATATACTGTAATATGCACACCATCCATAATATCAATGTATTTAACAGATTCACAAGTCAGATATCAGGCTATGGTATTATTTAGGGAATTCCATTATCATAGCATATACTCCATCTCACCCGGTCTTGCCGGAGAGGTAACCCCATCTCACCCGGACAAGCTGGAGAGTCTACATCACCATACCCAGTTTTGCCGGAGAGGTAATTATCATGATATTTCCCATAAATAGACTTTTCTCAAATCAGTATTTTTGAAAGTACCTCGTTTATTATGGTTTGCATCAAGAAATAAGGAAATTAGTATTCTCATGATGGATCATATTCTAGAACCGAGTAGTACTAGTAAACAAGAAATAACAGTGGCCAGGTGTTATTGCTTATTTATCATACTTGCACTTTTCTAGTCATCATTCTCACGGGATACCAATAACCATCACACTTTATCTATGCAAGTAATTGGCTTATCTCAAAGCTTTATACTAAGGCATTCTTCTTAGGTTCAAGTCTAAATATTCTCCTAGGGGGTTTACCAGTAATTATCAAAATTCTAACTCTTTTATTTATGCATATATATATATAACCTTGGATTCTGTTGCAATGAATATTTTATTGAGACATATGGTATTAAAACATAGTAGGTTTCATGGTTTATACTTATAATAACTTCATATTTTCATATGAATTACCAATGACATTTTCTCTTATGTTTATCTTACAGAAGATATTATATTGGGTATACCATCAAGAAATTCTATTATGTATATATATATATATGTATATTTATTATTTAGAAACAAAAGAAATTTTCAAATCTCTAGTTTAATATTTAAACTTATGTAATACACACACACATATATATATAATATTAAATTATTTTGTAATATCTTTAATTTATAAAAATACAACTATATAATCGATGGTACCAATCATCGAGCTTATTCCCATTACTTTATTTATCTTTTTATAATAAAAATAATAATAGTATATTGAAATAAACTTCTATTAAATTTATTGAATATATTATTTTGGGAATCAAAGGATGGATAAATAAAAGTTTAAAGAAATAAATTAATATAAACTTTCTGAACTTATGGGAATAAATTTATCTTTCACTAGTGGGTTGAACCATATGGGTTAAAATATCAAAACTTGACTCTCAATTTATTGTATATTATATTATTTATTCAAAGAAGTACTTATGGTAATTAATACAGAGTTTGACGTTTCTAAAATTGATTCTAAATATGTTTGAGTAATATACATGTATTAGAATATGTATGTATATCCCATACAATAGTAATAGTAATTTTATTTAAAAATTTACAATATTAAAATTGTAATCTGATTTTTAAATAAAGTTATATAAAAGATAACTATATTAAATACACAATTGGGTCAATCATATTTATGTGGGGTATCTATTTTAAATTTTTGTTTTGAAAATGAAACAAAACTAGAATTTTCAGGGAAATTTTAATGTGCCAGGTAAAATAAATAAATAAGTAAATAAATAGAATACTTAAATTATTAATTTAAGCGGAGTAGGAAAAGGGATTTTCATTTTGTAACATCTTTTACTTTTAAAATTATTTATTCTCTTTAATATATACCGATTGTATAAACCATTAGATCCATCTTTTCTTTTATTTTATAATATACCATAAAGATATATAAAAATTTCATTACATAGCTATCCTATAGATATATAACTTTTGGGTATTTATAGGTCCCAATCAAACTTATGAGTTATTTAAAATCTTATATGGTGTTTTTAAATAAATATATACTTTAGTAATCATGTAGAACATATTTTCTTGATTTAATCATATTCCATTATCCATGAATATTTATTGCGTATCTTAAAATACGGGCTTTATCCGTGAATATTATAATATATTAATCATTACATAAATATATATACATAAAGTTACATATTTATCCAAGTTATTAGTAAATGACTCATAAAACATATTTGCATGATGCTTTGGTGTATGTAGTTATTTGAAAAATACATGATTGTAAGAACTTGTTATGATCTTCTTTTCTTCACAACTTATAATTAAAATATATCTCCTTGTACCAAAATAATCTATCTACATCTTATCCCTTTATATAACAAAAATTTATGAACATCAAATTTTCATAACTAATCATTTTTATGACATCGTTAAACATAGTATATCCAACATATATATATATATATATATATATATATATATAACAAGAAATTTAGATGTATTATTATTATTATCTTACCTCCGTAACTAAAAAACAAAATTAGCATGGTTGAACTTACTCAAGATAACAACCTTTGTTATTATTTTAATAATATCTTTTCTTTTATTCATAGTATAGATGTCTTAAATTTTGAATAACTTATAATTAATATAAGAATATGTGTCACTATATCAGTAGTGGTTTAATAATTACCCGACTATTGAGAATACTTTGACTCTTAATTTTTTTTTTAGGATATATAATCCATTACTAATCTTAGTTTCTACCCATGATAGTTCAACTATCCAAAAACTATTAAATGTTTTTTTAATAATAATGACGCTTATTAGTAGTAGTATTATTATTATTATAACTATATTTTCTCTTTCTTCGATTTACACAACCCAGATCTCTAAAAATTTTAAATGATTTTATTTAATCACGAATACTCATCATATCCATTTAACCATCTATTTTATTACTAAGTATTTTAATAGAAATCTTTAAAAGTAATCTCAACATCAGTTATTTCATAAAACTATGAAAGCATGAAGTCTTATGGTCAACTAGTTATAAACCAAAAGGAATAAAATGGTAAATTGGTACACCTGGGTTTCAAAACTTGCTTTGGCTCGATCTACTAAAGCAATCTTTTTAAAAAAAAAAAAAAATTTTACATCTTAAAATCCTTTCGGTTAATTTAATAGCTTCGGTTTTATTTATTTAAATATAAATTATTTTTAAACAATATTACTAAAACCACAAAGTTTTAAAGCTTTATACCATATATTTCAATATGTATTTTAAACCAAAGTAAATGATTGGTTCCAAAAGAGAGTCATAAATATGACTGCTTTGTTAATAACCAACTTAGTTTGATGTATATTATGATATTATTTGAGTGGGTGGTATTAATTATCACAGACAAATTTCTAGTACAAATATTTGGGTACAATCATAAAAATAGATTGATTAAAAACGACGAACATTGCGACTTATATATATATATATATATATATATATATATATATAGGGGAGGGTTATATAGAAAACCCACTTGAGTTGAGAAAACCCAAATAAACCCTATGTAACATTTTTATTTTTTTCTAAAAAAAATAGGGAATGTAATATAAAGGTACACGGACCTATTTATGAAAAAAAATGTAAAAAACGCTTACTAGTTTTTTTTTTTTAAAATGTTGAAAATTTGTATGTTACATTTTTTTTGGACAAAAATATTATGTAACCTGAAATTTTCAACATTTTTTTAAAAAAAAAACTACTCAGTGTTTTTTTGTGTTTCTTTTTTAAAAATGTTCAAATATATGTATATTACATTTCCTATTTTTTTTAGAAATGTATCTTGAGTTTACATTGGTTTTTTACAAAGGTTTTCAGGGTTTAGTCAACTCGAGTGGGTTTTCGATTTATCTTTCCCCTATATATATATATATATATATATATATATATATATATATAGGGTAAGGTTCATGCGAGAACCACCTTTATTGCGAGAACCGCGAGAACCAATGTGAACACAACCTAAAATAGCTAAAAAAACCTAACCCCCACCCCCCCCCCCCCCAAAAACCTAAACCCCCCACCCCCCCCCCCCCCCAAGCTAACCCCCCCCCCCCCCTACCCAAGCTAAATGCTAAAAACTAAACCCCCCAAAAAACCTAAAAAAAACCTAACCCCCCCCCCACCCCAAAAACCTAAACCCCCCTCCCCCACCCCCCCCAAAAACCTAAACCCCCCCCCCCCCACCCCCAGCTAAAAGGCTAAAAACTAAACCCCCAAAAAACCTAAGAAAATCTTAAAAAAATCTAAAAAAAATCTAAAATTTTTTTTTTTATTTTTTTAATATTTTTTATGTTAAAATCGCTACTTTTAGAAGCCAAAAAAAAAAAAAATTTAAAAAAAAAAAAAAATTTAAAATTTTTTTTTTTTTTTTTTTTGCTACGAAAAGTAGCGATTTTGTTATAAAAAATATTAAAAAAAAACAAAATTTTTGTGTGATTTTTAGCTATTTTTAGGCATTTTTGGTTGCGTTCACATTGGTTCTCGCGGTTCTCGCAATAAGAGGTGGTTCCTAACGGATCTTTGTCCTATATATATATATGTATTTATTACAAGCTACAACTGGAATTCAAAATATACTAGTGATTATGCATCCGTAACTTATTTTAATCTATCTAGGTTATAGGAGTATTAGGCTCAACATGCTTTTATGTAAGGTTTATTCTATCTCCTGTCTCTACTAAGTTGTTTATCTAATAGGCAAAGTTCCTTTTAAAGTTTCTAGCTCATAGGTGGCATGGGTACTGGTACTGGTTTGGCGGTTCGACTATTTAATATAAGTTAGCATTTACTGCTGTAGTGGCTAACATATGAAGATTTACCCATTGTTCATCTAATTCATCTTCCCCTAGTAAGTTATTGCCTGTTTCCTGAGTTTGTGCATTTATTTCCTTATTAATTTTCGCTCCCTTTGGTTGTGACTTCTTTATTTTCTCTCAACTTTTGCTAATAATCCTACTTCTCTTCTTAGTGGTAAATGGTTTCTCAGACTGTGCTTTACGAATAAATATTCCTTCATCAGTATCTGCTGAGTATCCTGAGGGATTTGGTTGAAATGAGGTTCCCTTATCTTTTGGTGAACTATATAGTTGACGATAGATGTCCGAAATTCTTTGCTTACCCATACTATAGACTAACAAATAGTCAAATAATATAAAACACATAATCACATAAGTTATTTCCTAACATAGAATTTAAAATTTAAGTGTCAGCAGAACACTTCTTTGGCTTGAACCAGTGGCTAGGCTCTGATACCACCTTCGGTCACAACCCCCGCCCCCTTATCTGTCCCGGGAACGGGCGGCCGCGAACATTCGTTTGTGGTGGTATCAGTTATTAATTTGGCAGCGGAAATTTCATCAGGACCGTAGTTAGGAAATATTTTATCAGAGTAAAACCACCTTATTTGATATTAATAATCACATGGGTAAAACCCAAGTTTCTTATTACAACATAGGGTTAAACCCTCTTTCATTAAGTTTAAAACATCGTATTTTAGATAACTTTTATAGCCACAGTTTTACAAGCCGTCCGTGCTCTCGAGCTGGCTTTTTACTACTTGGCTTTCACATTGTGTTACCTGAAACACGTGTTTAAAAAAATTTGTCAGTGGGAAATACTGGTGAGTGAATCCCAGTTTAATCAAGAAACATTTTATCAATTAAAACAGTATTGAGAGCGATCACATTGTTTATTTCTACACAATTACTCATTCAGTACTGTCAATCCTGACTTATGGGTCATATTACACATTGGCCCACTCGTTGTCCAATTTTAACGTTTTAATGTCGTCCCGGCTTACTACACACAGTGTAGTATCAAATTTTGTACACAAAACCCCAACATACCGGCAGTAATTGAAGAACTACAAAGACTCAATCACCGCTTAATCACATTGTAAAACAATTAAGGTTTTGTAAAACCTTCCAAAAAGGTTAACAAAAAGAGGATAAACTCACATTGCTATCTTAGACTTCGCGTAAGGGTTTCCTGGGAATAATCTATAATTTACACAAATGTACATAGGTTAGTATCATAACCCTTTGAAAATATTAATGATACCCTCCCCGAGACGGTATTCCAATAACTACGTCGGGCAGAACCACGACAGTTATTACGGAACCCTAAATCAATCGGGCAGCGTATCTATTACGAAACTGGGGTTATAATACTTACAACGGAGCAGAACCTCGCTAATTAGGGGTATAATACCCGCTATTATCTCTACTATCAGAAATTGTGATTTGAGAATGAATTGTGAACGAGTTTCGACTGAGACCCGAGGCCATCTATTTATAGTTGCTGATTCTAGGTTTGTCGCGGCCCGCGTAACATATGGGCAGGGCTTACGCGGCCCGCGTTGACTCCAGGTCAATGTATAGCTTGTCCTGATCATCGCCTAGACCCGCCACGATGATGACACGTGTCATCACCGGGCTGCGCCACCATTCTGCACCTCTCGCGGCCCGCGTTAACTAACTAGGTTGGTTTACGCGGCCCGCCTAAGCTTAAAACTCAACGAATTCAGTGGTTAACCTTCATACCGCCTGCGTAAGATTGGGGTGGGTCCTACGCGGCCCGCCTCAACTTAATATTTCTTGTTTTTCATTTATTTTTAATGCTATATTGTAATTCGGGCTCGGTTTTCACATACGGGGTGTATTTAAAAACATATAGGGGTATTCTAAATATATTAGGGATGTCAGAAATATTTTGGAGGGTTGATATATCTTGGTACAATTCCTGGATTATTTAATAGAATATATAGTGTACTCATATTAAGTATAGTAACCATATTCTACTTTATCCCTACGTCACGAGACAGAACCCCAACGAATTTAGGCAGAGCCTTGACATACGTTACAGGGCCCTACGTCAATTGGACAGGGCATCAATGACCAGGGGCTACAATACTTAAAACGGGATAAGGCTTTTGTGTAATACTAAAAGAAAAAGATATGCATATGAGCATATAATTAGCGAGAGGTATAAGGGAAAATTGTGAGCCTTTACTGAGTTCCTTGCTTCTATATATATCATTTGGTAAACTTAAAGTTCACGCAATTTGTTGATATGTTGTCTTCCAATTTAGCCACGTATACAAGTTCATAAATGCAAACTTGCTTTTTGATTTCCTTTGAAAGGAAGACACGTAAACAGGCATTCAATAGTAAAATGCATACACATACATGCATGCATTTGAAATGTTAATATTGTTTTATTATTATTATTATTATTATTATTATTATTATTATAAATGAATTTCTTTCACATGCACCTAACGTGCATTATGTTTTTATTTTCAAACCTTTTGATTTTTATTATCAACTATTTTATTAATTATATATTATAATAAATTTAACTGCTTCACTTATTTGACGCTTATAACTTCTAATATATAACGTTTTATAAAATAATGAATATGCCATTAGAACGATAATATTTTTATCTACATTTTGAACCAAGTTTCATTAAAAACGGAGTAGGGTTAATTTTAACTTATTCTCATTATTATTAGAGTTATTAAACGGTTCCTATGTTTGCCAAAATACTTTATATTTTCATCGGTCAACTTACCCATGATGCATCCTTTTAATAACATAAGTTTTGATATATTTTATATAAATAAAATTTTGGGAATGTTACACGACACTACCTATATGGTACTAAGTGTGTGGTTTTCACTGACCATAAGAGCCTGCAACACATCTTTAACCAGAAGGAACTGAATATGCGTCAGCGACGATTGGTGGAGTTACTTAACGACTATGACTGCGAGATTCGCTACCATCCTGGTAAGGCGAATGTCGTGGCCGACGCTCTTAGTCGTAAGTCTCATGTTAGTAGCATTCTCTGTTCTCAGATCACTAGTGACCTTCATGCTTGTATCCGCGAAAAGATCAGTACTAATCAGCCAACGAAGGTAGACTAATCAATGAAATACGAGGTGCCTCTATTGATCAACTCGAAACGAAGTCTGATGGACTTCAATACTATCTCAATCGCATCTGGGTGCCAGATCGCGACAATCTTCGTGAGCTCATTATGAATGAGGCTCTTAAATCCCGATACTCTATTCATCCTGGTGCTGATAAGATGTGTTGGGTCAAATTAGAGAATGATGTTATCAATTATGGCGACCTTATTAGCGATATTATTGTTCGTATGATGTAGCGAGTTTATTTTATATGGTTTGTATTTGTTTTTAGCATCTTCAGGTGGTTTTCCAAGCAAGGGGCGGCTTGCTTGGAGGACAAGGCTCATGGTTTTTAAATAGTGGACTTCACATCATTTGTAGGTGTGCATTTATGAGCCACTACCCCGGGGGAGCTCACCCGGGGTAGATGATTATCTTGTAATCTTTTATCACTATCAAAGAAAAATATCTTTCTTTCAATCTTATCTTTGTCTATCTTTCCATTGTTTATCTTGGTTCTTGGCTCAAAATCACCCGTCTTATTATTTTTACCGAATCGAAACTGAAATCGGATCGTTTTGGGACTATCATTTGGTATCAGAGCCTCGGTGGCTCGTTTCAGCTTTTGGTTTGGTCGGTCTTTACCGAAAAACCGCTCGAGACGTTAAAAGTGTACAGATTTGGTGAGTTATGATGTTTTAGAGATGTTACAGATTTGGCAGACTTTGTTGTTACATTTTGGGTGTTCCAGCGACTTTATTGGTGTCAATGTTCATCTAGCATTTTGTTCATCTTGTGTTTTGTTCATCATTGCATAGAGAGAAAACGTAGAGAGAGAAGAATGACGAAAATGTATGAGGGTTTCAACCGGTGACAGTCGATGGTCATCGCTTCTGCATCATGCGCTATTATATCTCGCCGGCTTCTGGTTCATGCACTCTAGTGATTCCTGGTTGAATGGGTGTCTTAAAATGTCGAATATTGGTGGACGGTGGGAGACGGTTAAGTTTCCGATTACTAGATGTGACACAAAGTAGATGGTGATGGTGAACACGTTATCGTTGTTGATGGGTGATTCCGGTGGAATACAAGGTGGCGGCAGAATGAGGGTGATAGCTGGACGTTCTTCGCGGTGGTGAACAGACTACCGCTGCCGGTGTTAGTGATGGTTGTTTCATTCAAAGTGTAAATGGGAATGATGCGTGGTTGGAGTAATAGTGGGGCTTCATCGGACTGCCTTAGCTTGTTGGATTTATAAGGTGGTTTGTGTGTTAGGTTCTTACCACCGACTAGAAACTGGCCTCACTTCATATTCGTTCTATAAAAATCAAGCTTTTGCTTGATTTACTGTTCAAAGATGGTGTTTGGAAAGTGACTGACGGAGATAGAGGATTACGGTGTTCGGTACTTCTGGCACGACAAGGTTGACGGAATCTGTAGAATTCCGGTGTAGTCGGCTGGTGTAGTTTAGTTTCGGCTAGGGTTTCTCAAAAAAAAGTTTGGATGGGCTAGGGTATGATGGCCCAATGATTGGATGCATAAACTTCATGATCTGAATATTCTCTGGGCCCACATGAAATTGTTGATGCTTTGTTCATAACATTATGATGGCTGGAATTCTTCTTTGTACGCATTGAATTTTTTTTTTGTGATGGGCCTCAAACAATTTTCCAGGTATTATTTTATTGGGCCACACATAATTTCTCAGAAATCGTAATTCCATGATGTCACACATAATAAACCTGTATTGAAATTCTAGTACAATATTCTTGAGGTGGTCAATTTTTCTTAAATTGAGAACAAGGTTTCATGATGTCAGCGAAGTGTCATAGGTTGGGTAAAATTTTTGGACTGATCAAGCCATGAATCCACCAATTATGTTGTATTGTGAGCCCAAATTAGTTTAAGGGAATGCTCGGCTATTTGGGAGTGTCACATGGATTACAAATCTTGATATGTTGGTTGGGCTATTATTTAATTAGATGGGCCGGGTGTTAAAGCATTTTATTTGGGCCAAGCACTTTTAAATATGAGTGGACTATATCAAGTTGAGTGGGCGGGGTCATGACTTACTAGACAACTTGTGGGCCGGTAGTACAAGATTATTCTATGGGCCAGCGACTTAGGTGGTTTTTTGCGTTTTTGTCACCAAAGAAACTATTGGCGACTTTAGCATTGGATCGGGAGCTAAATGCAATCTGACAAAATTGAGGATTCTCACAATGAAGCTAATTATTTAATTTTTATCATTTAAGTTCGAACCCTATCATATGCATATTACAATTGTATCTTCAAAAGTAAGATAAGGTGCATTGATCGACAAGATATAGGAGGGTCTACATTTGCGGGGGAAAACGACAATGAAGATTTTGGATACTTAGCCGATTTGTGAAGATTCAAAGACGAGGTCAGATTTATTTTTGAAGATCAAATGAAGAATTGATAGCAACATTCTCGGGGGAATATTGTTGGGTTAAATTAGAGAATGATGTTATCAATTATGGCGACCTTATTAGCGATATTATTGTTCGTATGATGTAGCGAGTTTATTTTATATGGTTTGTATTTGTTTTTAGCGTCTTCAGGTGGTTTTCCAAGCAAGGGGCAGCTTGCTTGGAGGACAAGGCTCAGGGTCTTTAAATAGTGGACTTCATTTCATTTATAGGTGTGCATTTGTGAGCCACCACCCCGGGGGAGCTCACCCGGGGTGGATGATTATCTTGTAATCTTTTATCACTATCAATGAAAAATATCTTTCTTTCAATCTTATCTTTGTCTATCTTTCCATTGTTTATCTTGGTTCTTGGCTCAAAATCACCCGTCTCATTATTTTTACCGAATCGAAACTGAAATCGGATCGTTTTGGGACTATCAAGATGTACCATGACTTGCGTATGACTTATTGGTGGCATGGTATGAAAAAGGACATCGCCACGTACGTCTCTAAGTGTCTTACTTGCTCCAAGGTTAAAGCCGAACATCAGCGTCCTTCAGGTCTTCTTGAACAACCCGAAATTCCTGTTTGGAATTGGGATAGTATCGCTATGGACTTTATAACTAAACTCCCTCGTACACCCGCTGGTCATGATAGTATATGGGTTATCATTGACCGTTTGACCAAATCACCCCCACTTTCTTCCTATTCGTGAAGATTTCAAAGTGGAGAAACTCGCTTGAATCTACACCGATGAAATCATATGTCGTCATGGTATACCCATAGACATTATCTCAGACCGTGATTGTAAGGACCTTCAAAAATGTCCCAAAATGACCCGTAAGTTAAAACCCGGACCCCTGAAACCCTAATCCATATCAAAAAATCAAGAAAAACAGATTTTATGGTTTCAGGCGGACCGCGTAAACCTTAAGGTAAGGTTACGCGGGCCGCGTCAAAGTGAAGTTTGACCGGATAAGCGTCCAGATCCACGTGTCACACACGTGGCAACACTACTGATGACACGCTAGCCCTAGTCTACAACTAGACCTCCTCGCGGGCCGCGTAAAGATGAAGAAGGGGCTTACGCGGGCCACGTGAGACCCAAATTTCACCTATAAATAGATTTGATCAGGAGCAGTTCAATGGTTTCGAGACCAATTCTCAAAAACGAATTCTCACTGCTCAAATTTGAAATTTAAGATATCAGGGTGCTGCTACGATACCGGGTATTAACTCGATCGCTGCTACGATTCAATATCCGATCAATTGAAACTATCCGACAGGATGTTTAAGTGCTGCCCAACTTCGGGCTTTCCTTTGTCATTAGTCGTGAATCCGACAGGATGTTTGAGTGCCACCCGAACTCGGGGTATACTTTGTCATTCGTCGTGAAAACGGTGGATGTTTAAATATTGCACTCTGTCATTCGTTGCGAATCTGATGGATGTTTAAGTGTTGCACTTTGTCATTGATCTGAATGTCGCGCTCCGGTCAAAGATAATATTTATATGCCCTAATTACCCTTAACAATAGCTAGTGGTAGTGAGGGGTCGAACCACGAAGAGTATGTGGTTTGTGTGTGGATTCGAATGAATTATCAAGAATGTCACGTATTTATGAAGCTTGCAAGAATATCTTTATGTTTTTGTTTAATTGAGAGATGTGAATTTAGACTAAGTGAATTGATTAAATTGATTAAATTGATTAACAACTAATAATTAACGACTACGAGAAAATTGGTTACTAGAACAATAATAAGTAAAAGGAATCACACCCGGTTTCGATAATTGCTAACTTAGGATTTCTACAAGTTTTAGATTCAACTCAAATGCATTCGATTAACGGATTTAGTGTACCG
The DNA here is from genome assembly GCA_030545235.1 of Helianthus tuberosus. Lineage (NCBI taxonomy): Eukaryota > Viridiplantae > Streptophyta > Magnoliopsida > Asterales > Asteraceae > Helianthus > Helianthus tuberosus. The sequence goes on along the minus strand of CM060428.1, from coordinate 81,804,225 downwards.
TGACTTAGGTGCTAATAGCTATCAACGTCCCGAAGAACGGACAAGAATACACTTTGTAATCAACACAAGTAAATCCTAACAACGACAATGCACAATTACATATCACCATTTCGCAAAGTCATAACTTTTAACATCGTTCGACAGTTTATGAATTCGAAACAAATGTAATACTATTGTCAAAAGTTTCAAAAATCAAACACAAATTGTCACTAAGTTGAAACAAGAATGATTCGAAACCCTAGAATTAACAACTACCTACACCGGGGTGAAACCGAGATGATTAGCCGCTCATGGTTGAAGAAGCTTGATCATCGGATGAGTGGAATGCGAATGAAATCATCTTGAAGCTTGATGGATGAAGGAATGATGGATGATTAGGGTTCTTGGATGATGATGATGAATGTTAATGATGAATGGAGAATTAGGGTTTTGGATGGTGAGTGTGAATGATGGATTGTTGATGGTGATTATCTCGATTCGGATGATGTAGTGATGAAGAAGATGGAATGGTTGGTTATGATAATTAGTCTTGGCTCCAAGATCAAGTTTCAAACTCTAAGTGAAGTGTAACTCCCGAATTGCATGCCCTCCACCAATAGAAATCGAGTTCTTGCTAACAAGACCCAAAATTCACGTATCAGAATTCTGCTACCCGTCGCCGACGCGTCCCACCCAGTCGCCGACGGGCTCCCAAAAACCGAGATGTGGCCGACGGCTTGTATGCCTGGATACGACAATTTCTGGCATACGGGATTATCTGGAGCCCGTCCGGGACGGGCTATACCCCGTCGCCGACGGCCTCTTGAACACCATTTCTTCATTTCTCACTCCTCGCACTCCCGATTGATCCGTAACACGTTCTGGTGCTCCGGTTTTCGACCCGGTGACTCGTAAAGCTCCCGAAAAGCTCCTTAAACTTCGTCAAACCTGCATAAACACAAATCTAATTAAAAGTAGGCCGTTCAAGATTAAAACTCATATAAAAACATAAAGTTATACGATTACAAGCACCGGTTTTCAACAACGTATCACATCCCCACACTTGTCTTTTGCTTGTCCTCAAGCAAATCTGTTTTTCACTTTCACGTGGGTCGAACAACAGATACACTTCCCATTCCCGAGACAAAGGTTAAGGTCTATTGTCATGCAAAAGTTCAAACCTTTTGCAATTTTCACATATTTACCGGTAAAGTGACTAATCACATATAATAATGGTTATCCAAGATTAACCTGCCCGTAAAACTAACAAGTCATGCATATCCCTCACAATGTTCTCTCCACTCGGCTTATAATTCGGCTAATGTATATAATGTATTAGCACTTCAATCAATTCATCGCTCAAAACCGGTTAGAACACGTACCCGCATAGGCTTGCAACTCAATCATTCTCCACCACCGATCACGAATACTAAGCACAAGTCATAAGGTCTTTATGAGGGTTGTAACGGGGCTAGGCTAAGGGTAGGAATTAGGATATTTTAAAGTGGCTAAGGCGATGAAAATTCGATTTTTATTACAAACTACTAAATTAACAAAACTAAATATAAACATCAACTATGGCAATAATCTTTCACCCTTTTATTCGACAACTACTAACACTTCTTTTTGTGTTTTTCTTCAACGATTTTCCATTCTTTTTCGCAACATTTTCTTTTCTCTTTTTTTTTTTTCAATGAATCACAACAACTATACAAACTTAAGCTCCTATAATCGAATTTTCATCACACGGGTTTAAAAAGAAGAGGTTTAAGGCTATGGGCTATAGGGTGGTCAAACGAAAGGATTAGGCTCAAAATTGGCTACTAAGGGATAATTTTTGGGTAAGGATATAAAAATGGTATAAAAGGAAAAGGTCTACCTAATGCCTTAATCATTCTCGTGCTTGTATTCGGTCTATGGTCTCGAACGTATCAAAAGATGCAAGTTCTACAATACATGACTAATGGTCCACCCAAACAAAGAAACATAAATATGTAATTCTATGATGTAAAAGTGGCTCAAAACCTCACATATATGAAGGGTATGGTATGTGACATGCATGATATGCTAGTTTCTTAGGCGGATTATTCCCAAATAACCACCCATTAAATACCCTTCATGTTATTAATTTGAACTTGACCATGACAAAAGACCAAATGGGTTGTGACATCCCTCGTTGACTTAGTTACTTGTGCTTTAAGATCACTTTTGAAACAAGATATTTTTGAAATTTTTTTGGAATTTTCCCCCATCCCCACACTTAAGGTAAACATTGTCCTCAATGTGTAGTATTTAAATGAACGGGTAAAAATTGAAAATTCTTACTACTCCCGCATCCCCACACTTGAAGTACATATTGTCCTCAATGTGTAAGAACTAGAGTATTAAACACACAAGGGATGTGACACGGCTAATTCCCCCAAAAATTTCACCCCGGAGAAATAATATACAAAATACATTCCACTTATTTGCTAACTAAAAATCAAAGTAAAAGGAAACACATGCACCTGATTTTTGTCGCTTGATACTCATATCTTCTTCGCCTCTTCATAAAACGGTTGTCCCGCGAACATGTTGTACCTACAAATTCTAATCCTTGTGTAGAAGCATGCTTCTCACAACCATCAAAATTTGTTAGTTACCTAGTTCTACCCTTTTTATGAAACATATTACCAAGCCAAGTGTTATTTCACTTTGATTTATGTGGACAATAATTTACAACAACAACAAACCTAACTCACTTTCGTAGGAATCACGGTTGCATTTAGCTTATGCAACAAGCCCTTTTAAACCCCCCAATAGCTTGGGAGGACGAGAGGTCTCGTGAGGGTTATATAGGGAACACACCCACAACGTTCATTTAACTAGGCGAGAAATAAATAACATGAAATAAAAATAACGCAAACAAAATAATATACAACAACAACAACAACAAAAACATACCTCGCCTCTACCGCTGATATCGCTCGTTGGGATCAACTGGCGGGTTTGGCTGGTATTGATAACCAGTGAGGGCCTCAAACATCTCCCTATAGTCATCGAGTGGGTTGGACTCTCCTTGTGGCGGTGGTTGGTAAGGGGTCGGAATGAAACTAGAACCGACTGCCTTGGGCCAATGAGGGGTGGGATCGGATGGGCCTAGTGGATGAGGAAGATTGGGGTAATCGGTCCACCCCGAGTGTTCGACGTACGGGAGACCGGCTTGAAGGTCTCTTTGATGGCGCTCCTGATCGTGGAGTATCTTGGTGTTGTTAATCGCCATTTGGTGAGAGACAGCCATAGCTCTCCATCGGCGTTGTTCTAGCTCCCTTTGTGCGTTTTGGCGCCTAGCCTCCTCTTCTTCCCATGCCCGTCTTCGGGCTGCCTCATCCTCTTGCATTTTCGCCAACTGTTCCATGTGTGACCTCTGCATTGCTTGGAACAGTTGTTGCTCTTCCACAAACTTATTCATTCTCTCCCGATGGGCTGCTTGAACTGCCCAAAACTCCTGCATTTGAGGTCCCTGTGCCTCCTCATAGGCTTCCCTCATTCGGTTATACTCTCGGCCTTCACCTATGCATGCAGAGACATTGTCATATATCTCTTGCTGTCCCCAATCAAAATTTTTGTAGGAGGGCACCCGTCTAATGTTCACAAAGCCCGTAACATCTGCATTCATTTCTCTATGCGGCCTCATGTATCTTTGTCTTGGTCTTTGTGGACCGGAGGGTTCAACATCCTCCTCTTCATCACCCATCTCTTCATCTTCTCCCGATTCCGGTGGTGCCCCTGAAGTAAGGAACTCATACTTATGACCCAACCTGTCGGTCACAACATACTTGTTCCCCGAGAGTTTAACTTCTATATTCCAGTTCTTCTTCATGGAGGCCTTGTTAATTTCCTCCAACGGTTTAGTTACCCATAGTGATTCCGGAGGTAAGCAATTTTGTTGAACAATCATGGCACTAATGAGGCGTGCGTATGGAATAAAACGCCTCTGGGACGACTCCCGAGTAGCCCACGTATTCATCATTACTATGTGTCTCCATGACAATCTCGGGGTCCCGTATAGCAAAGAATGCACCACCCTACAGTCACCCGCTCTAACACCTCCACGAGCACCAAACCTCACCAAAATGTTCTCAACATTAATCCCTTGGAGAATCTTTCCCTCAATCGTCATTTGTTTTCTCTTTGCCTCTCCCCCATCACTGTATGGTAAAATAGCTGCGGTCATCTGCTCCGGATCACCATCATTCATATGATTATCCAAAAATTGTTGCATAGTTGGATAGTCATATGCTTGCACCCCCAGAGAATCAAAGCGTGCAATGCAGTTGATTGTTTTGAAAGACATCGTCATTAACCCCCGGCTTGTTTTACCAACCAATTTCCACTCAGCAGGAGGACTATCTTTATTCATAAACCTCAACGTCGACAACCACTCGCACACATCCATCAAATACACCCGCGAGGTGTTATCTTCGCACCAATCAAGCACCCTTTCCCAACCTTGGCGTTCAAACATTTGTGTTATTCCGATTTGTTTGAACTCTTCAACATTCACCACTCTTTCACATAAACTCCTTTCCGGAACTGAGGTACTCACTTTGTTGACCATTTTCCATTTCCAGAGCTTGGCCTCTAACTTCCTATCTTGATAACCCGATAAGGGTTTGTTCTTCTCCTCATTCCAAACTTCGGCGCTTTTGCTATCCCTGAACTTTGCCCACTCCCAATCTTGCCTATACAATCTTGCATCACCCTCTTCGATGGAGCTTAATTGCTCCCACTTCCTCGGTATTAAACTGGAAGAAGAACCGACTCCCGATGATGAAGCTTGCCCTGTAGTCTTTTGTCTTTTACCACCGGCCATAACTACAATCACAAACAAGCAAAACATCAATATGAGCCCAATCCATTACTAAACTCTCAAACTTTGAACACGATGTGTGATGTTGAAATTTTAATTAACAAGTGAATGTAAAATCGCCTCTTTAAACTTCCAAAGTCGCTCACTTTATCATATACTTATCAATTTCTTGTTAATCTTACAATTTCTTATATTTTCAACAATATATTCAACATCACCTTCATGTTCAATCATGTTCATAACAAGTGTAATCACTTCACTATGGTTATAACATGCGCAAATTCCAACCAAAACAACCAATCTTACTCAAAATCATGCTAGAACAACATACATTGTCTAAACAACCTACTCTTAAACTAAGAAGTTTAAAATTTCGGAAGAAAAACACTAACATATGATAATCATGCATAAAATTAAGGAAAATCCATACCTTTGATGTTGTTAGACAAGAAGAACTAAGAAAAGATGGAAAGCAAGCAACTTGATGAAAACCCTTTCAAAAACCCTAGGTAACACGCCCAGAAATTTTGCAAAATAGCAAGAATTGATGAAGACCGTGTTGGGGGTTTTGTTCCTCTCGAAAAATCACGCAAGATGGACTCAAAAATCAAGTGATTTGGTGGAGAATTGAGAAAGTTATGAGAGCTTGAAGGTTTAGGGTTCTAGAGGGTTTTTGGAGAAGATGAAGATGGTAGGTGAGTTAGGAAAGAGAGTGGCAGGGATTTTTATGTGAGTTGAATGATATTGGGTGAATGTGGGTCGAATTGGTGGTGTTTATGGAGTTTGGGATATGTTTTAATAGGCTTAGGAGGGTTTTGGTTCGGTTCCTTGCGTCAAAAACGAGCCAACATCGGAGTCATTTAGACAACCCGTCGCCGACGGGTCCAACCCCGTCGCCGACGGGCTCGGGATTTGTTCTTTTGTGCTGACGGGTTATCTACCTGTCTACGGGAACATTGTGCCGACGGCCGTTTTAAGAAGCCGTCCGGGACGGGCTCACTCCCGTCGCCGACGGGCACCCCATATTCAAGTTTTAAAAATTAATATTTTTTTTCATAAAATAGAGAGAAAATTATAAATATTTTATAAAAGCACTATATACAATAAAAAATCCTAAAAATTATTAAAAATCTTTTTGTGAATTTTTATAAGCTAAAATTTTTAAAACACGAAACCGTTAACGGCCCTACCACCCCCAATAAAACCGTGTATTGTCCTCAATGCACATAACAAAGCCTAAAAACATACCTTGTGTCTTCATGACCCGTTCGGAATGTCCGGACTTCACACAATCAAGAGAGATTAGTATGAAACGAAAACAATTATATCCAACACACAAACAATTAAATAATTATACATAACTTTACACGAAATGTTACCGGTCCTTTTTATTCGACTTCATAAATCGGAATGCTTACCATGAAGCTCACCGATTCCTTGTTTTCATCCACTTTTCCATTACCGTCGAGGAATGGTTTTAGTCGGTGACCATTAACCGTTTGCCGTATCCCATCCTTCGGGTCCTCGATTGTAACATCACCCAATTGTCCGACCCGGGTGATCACATAGGGTCCCATCCATTTGCTCCGGAGCTTTCCGGGAAAGAACTTGAGCTTCGAATTGTAAAGCCACACCTTTTGGCCAACCTCGAACTCTTTCTTTCTCAACTTGGCATCATGCGTTTTCTTCATTCCATCCTTGTACTTGGACGCACATTCATATGCCATTTCCCGTAGCTCCTCCAACTCGCATAGCTTAAGTTTCCTTTCCTTACCTGCATCGTCATATTGAACATTAACCTCTTTAATAGCCCATAACGATTTGTGCACAAGTTCCACCGATAAATGACAGTTTTTACCTTAAACCAATCGGTAAGGTGTAGTGCCTATGGGTGTCTTATGTGCCGTACGGTAGGCCCATAAAGCATCGTTCAACTTAATTGACCAATCCTTACGGTCCGCCCGCACGGTCTTTTGCAAAATCTCTTTGATTTGCCTATTTGATACCTCAACTTGCCCACTTGTTTGGGGGTGATAGGGGGTAGCAATTCTATGGTCAACACCAAACCGTTTTAAAAGTTTTCCAAATCTAAAATTTTTAAAATGAGATCCTCCATCACTTATGATGACACGAGGAATCCCAAACCTTGAGAAAATATTGGTTTGAACAAAATTGCAAACTACGGAATGGTCGTTTGTCTTGGTGGCTATTGCTTCGACCTATTTTGACACATAGTCAACGGCCACCAAGATGTACAAGTTACCGTAAGAATTGGGGAATGGGCCCATGAAATCAATACCCCACACATCAAAAACATCGACTACAAGGATTGGTTGCATGGGTATCTCATCCCTTTTTGAAATACCCCCTATTTTCTGACACTCTATGCAATTCTTTGAAAACTCGTTAGCATCTTTAAAAATAGTGGGCCAATAAAGACCACTGTTTAACACTTTATGACCCGTTTTGTGGCCACTAAAATGACCACCACATGCAAACGAGTGTAGATGCTGCAACATGCTTGGAATTTCCTCATCATCTATGCATCTTCTTATCACTTGGTCCGCACACTCCTTCCACAAGTGCGGTTCTTCCAACCGGTAATACTTGATTTGAGACATGAAGTGTTGCCTCTTCCGTCTATCCCAATGTGCCGGTAAGTCACCTGTAACAACATAATTCACAATGTTAGCATACCACGGTAACTTATCCAATTTCATAATATGCCCATCGGGAAACGACTCATTGATCTCTAACGATTTAGGATCCTCATCAACCATCAACCGAGACAAATGGTCCGCTACCACATTCTCGGTACCCTTTTTGTCCCGTATCTCCAAATCAAACTCTTGGAGCAACAACACCCATCGGATTAACCTCGGTTTTGCATCTTTCTTCTCCATGAGGTACCTAACTGCAGTGTGATCAGAATAAATAATCACTTTACTACCCCATATATATGCCCGAAATTTATCCAATGCATATACCACCGCAAGTAGCTCTTTTTCGTTAGTGGTGTAATTCAATTGTGCATCCGAAAGAGTCTTACTCGCGTAGTATATGGCAACGGGTTTCTTATCGACCCGTTGTCCCAACATGGCCCCCACCGCATAATCACTTGCATCGCACATGATTTCAAAAGGTAAAGACCAATTTGGCGATTGCAAGATTGGGGCCTCAACTAACTTCTCTTTCAATTTGTTAAAAGCATCTTGGCAATTTTCATTAAAATCAAACGGTTGGTCTTTTAACAACAAATTACATGAAGGCTTGGTTATATCACTAAAACCCTTAATAAATCGCCGATAAAACCCCGCGTGACCTAGAAAAGACCTAACACCTTTAACAGTCGAGGGATACGGTAAAGTAGATATAACTTGACACCACGTGTCCCAACACGATTCCCTCTTGAACCATAAAATGGCTCTTTTCCCAACTTAGGACCAAACTAGTTTCGACACACCTTCTTAACACTTTATCTAGTTGGTCCAAACAAGCCTCAAAAGATGACCCAAAAATTGAGAAATCATCCATGAAGATTTCCAAAGACTTCCCCACCATATCTGAAAAGATACTCATCATACACCTTTGGAAGGTGGTGGGGGCGTTACATAATCCAAACGGCATTCGCCTGAATGCGAAAGTGCCGTGGGGACAAGTAAACGTGGTCTTTGCTTGGTCTTCCGGATGGATAGCGATTTGGTTATAACCAGAATAGCCATCTAAGAAACAATAAAATTTTTGCCCCGACAATTTCTCAACTATTTGATCAATGAACGGTAAAGGAAAATGATCTTTGGAAGTTGCGGTATTCAACTTCCTATAATCAATACAAATTCGCCACCCGGTTACCAGCCGAGTAGCTACCTCTTCACCTGCATCATTTTTGACGACTTGTATACCCGCTTTCTTGGGAACTGTCTGTGTTGGGCTCACCCATTGACTATCCGAGATCGGGTAAATGATACCCGCATCGAGCCATTTCATCACTTCCTTCTTCACCACCTCCCGCATGTTCGTATTTAATCTCCGTTGTGCATCTCGAACGGGAGTCACATTCTCTTCTGTGATGATTTTGTGCATCACCACCGAGGGACTAATACCCTTCAAATCAGCAATGGTCCATCCAATCGCCGCCTGATTAGTGACCAAAACACCCATCAATTTATCCTCTTGCTCCACGGTTAAGTTTGATGCAATGATAACCGGGAGCGTGTTGCCTTCACCAACATAAGCATATTTGAGATGCTTAGGCAACGCCTTCAATTCAACCTCCGGAGGCTCTACTAACGACGGCTTCAACTTGGTATCAATGCTCTCCAGTAAACTCTCAACTTGGTGCGTCCATGTCGGTTTTCCCTCTCTAACCGCAAGCACCTCCAAACTTCTCACTTCCTCATCTATGCTCTTATCCATCTCCACCTGTGACCTGTTAAACATATAACAATCCTCCATTGTGTTTTCCCCATCTACGACTGTGTCGCAAAGAGGTATACATATGTCAACGATGTCCGCCATATAGCATTCATCATCAACTGGAGGGTTCATAAGTCCGGAAAAAACATGCAACCTCAACCTTCGGTTTCCAAATGTCATGTCAACCGTTCCCGTTTTGCAATCAATTTGAGTATTTGCGGTTGCTAAGAACGGTCGACCCAAAATCACCGTAGGTTGCTTGGTTGGGTCCTTGGCCACGTAATCAAGTACTAGAAAGTCCACCGGATAGTAAAAATCCTCAATTTTCACTATCACATCCGAAACAACTCCACGGGGTAGTTTGGGTGTCAAATCGGCTAACACCACGGTGGTGTTTGACGATTGAAGTGGACCAAACTCGTATTGGTCATACAAACTACCCGGTAGAATGCTCACACTAGCACCAAGATCTAGAAGTGCCCGGTTGATTTTAAAATCGCCTACTTGAATTGAAATGATAGGCGCACCCGGATCTTGGAGCTTAGGTGGAAGTGCACCCGAAAGAATCGAACTCACGTTTTCGGTTAAATCTAATTTTTTTGGAAATTTGTTAGTGCGTTTTTGGGTACACAAATCTTTCAAGTACTTAGCATACGACGGTACTTGTTTGATTGCATCCAAAAGAGGTAAATTTATTTTTACTTGTTTAAAAATTTCCAACAACTCTTCTTGTTGTGGACCTCTTTTGTTTACAATTTTCTTTATGGGTCCCTTCAATGCTTCGGGATAAGGGGCGGTATTAGCCTCCACACCCTTTTCCTTAGCCTTGGGGACGGGGATGGTCACAACGGGAGTATCATTGTTCTTTTTCAAGTCATTTTTACTTTGACCCGTTTGACCATTCTCGTTCTCATCCTCACTAGCATCTTCCACCACCCCTTCAACAAACTGGGGTGATGGTGTTTTGACACCATTATCAACGACTCGGCCACTACGTAAAGTAATTTTATTAATTGTTACCTCACATGTGTTCCTTGAGTTTGACCCTTGATGCTTAGGGTTCACCGCGGTGTCACTTGGGAGCCTTCCCGTGCTTCCTCTCATTTGAGCCATTTCCTCCGCGAGTTGGCCCACTTGCTTTGCCAATGCCTCATGTGCTTTATCCCGAATTTCGTTTGTCTTCTTTATCTCCTTGATATCATGGTGAGATTCTTTTATATTGTTTTGAGATTCTTTTTGCATATTCAACAAAGCATCCATTTTGGCACTCAAATCATCGCCACCGGTTTGATTGTTCGACCCGCTTCCATTACCGCCTTGATTGTTGTAATTCCTTTGGTACCCACCTTGGTAATTATTGTCCCTACCTTGGTACCCTTGATTGAAATTACGTTGATAACCCCCTTGGTTACCACTTTGACGGTTGTTGTACGATGATTACCTTGATTACCCGATTGAAAGTTCGGGTTCATTTGATTCGAAACGTTACCGTACCAGAAATTAGGGTGATTTCCCAACCCCGGATGGTAAGTGTTGGAGTTCATGTCGTATTGTTTCCTATCTCCATACACTTGGTTGACTTCTTCGGTGTAGCCACTCGTTGGACATTGCTCGGTTGTATGCCCAATATCTCCACATTCTTCACAAACCGCAAACTGAACCGCATTTACCTCTTTCTTCTTCAGACGAGCCATTTCCCGCTCTAAAGAAGAGATTCGATCCTTGGAATCAAGATCGGGAAGTGACCGTGAAATTGGATGTTTCTTTGCTCTATCGGCCGATTCTTTTTCTTTAGACCGCTTGCTCATTCTTTCCAAGAATTCCCAATCGCCGTCTTCGTGATTGCTCAAGAGTGTTCCATTGCTTGTTGACTCAAGACGATTCCAAGTTGTGTCATCCAAACCCCGTACAAAACATTTCACCAACTCCCACTTTTCTATTTGGTGATGTGGACATCTCCGCATCATTTCTTTGAATCGAGTGAATGCTTCATGCAATGGTTCGCCCGATAATTGGCGAAAAGACCTAATTTCATCACGAGCATCGTCGGTCTTTGCCATTGAATAATACTCATCTAGAAAAGCTTGTTGCATTTCTTCCTATGTGCGAATGCTATTGGCTGGAAGTGTAAGGAACCATTGCTTCGCTTTGTCTTTCAATGAAAATTGGAACAAACGCAGTTTGACCTCCTCTAGTGCGAAGTTATGCCCCCCGATAGTGCTGCAAATGGAAGAAAACTCTGTCAAATGTGTGTACGGTTCGTCGTTAGACCTTCCATTAAAATGAGGAAGTATGTTGATGTAATGTGGTTTACAATCAAACATCCTCCTCTCACAAACGATTGGTGAGTCGTTCTCGGTGACAACCGGCCTAAAACGATCATTCACTCCCCGTGGAGGTCGTTGACGACGTTGTGGACCGTTAACTTCTTGATCGACCGGTCTTCTATTATCCCGTCTTTCACCTCTTCGATCATCTCTTCGATCCTCTCTTCTATTATCCCTTGGGTTACCACCTCCCATGAAACAAGGAATTCGGTTAGGGTTTGCATTGTTGTTGTTGTTATAAAACCCATCATTCCGGTTACGTTGGTTATTGTTTTGTGGTTGATGGTTGTTCCCATAACCATCATTTCTTCCACCTCCGTAACCGTATTCGTCGTCCCCAACGTAATTGGCATTTTGGTAGCCAAATTCCTCATCATCATACCTTCTAGCATTGTAGACGTTTCCCCTATTCACGTAGCCCCAATCTTCATCATCGTTAACCCGATCATCATAGTACCCCCCGTCATCCGAATTTTCCGTATGAACACTCACATGTTCCGGCGATTGATAACCGGGAACACTATACGGCTCATCATCGGGGATTGCATTCCTCAAGTCATCGATGTTGAAAAATGGATCTTCATTTGCGGGATTGCCACGATCTCGGTTACCTCGGCGGTCGGAATTGACATTTCGATCATCAAGGTTTAAGGGTAAGGAATTGTGTCGATGAAGGTTTTGTTGTTGGGGTGTTCTTTGGGGGTTATTGGGATTTTGGTTTTGAAACGGTGGTGTGGGTGGTCCATTGTTGTTGTTACCCCCCGGTCTCTCTTGAGGTAAAGGTTGAACATTTGGGGCGGGATTGAACTTGCTTCGGTATTGGAATTGGTTTGGGTTTTGGTTTTGGTTGAAGTTTTGGTTAGAGTTTTGGTTCGCCATTGAATCGGTTTCAATGGATGGTGTATGTTGTGGTGTGTTGGTGGTTTGATTAGAAGCAAGTGTTGCTTCTAACCGGCTTGCTAGATTTCTTCTTGCTACCCTTTCGATTTTCGGTTCGTAGACTAAAGGTGAAGTCCTCCCGGAGTTCCGCGTATGCATGCACTACCTGTATCCTGCACAAGTAACACACCCGCGTAACAAGGAAAAAGACAAAGTGCAAAAAGAAACTAAACAATTTAAACAGATAATCACGAAATTCAAACAATAATCCAAACACAAAGCGCACGCACTCCCCGGCAACGGCGCCAAAATTTGATCGGAATGTCGCGCTCCGGACAAAGATAATATTTATATGCCCTAATTACCCTTAACAATAGCTAGTGGTAGTGAGGGGTCGAACCACGAAGAGTATGTGGTTTGTGTGTGGATTCGAATGAATTATCAAGAATGTCACGTATTTATGAAACTTGCAAGAATATCTTTATGTTTTTGTTTAATTGAGAGATGTGAATTTAGACTAAGTGAATTGATTAAATTGATTAACAACTAATAATTAACGACTACGAGAAAATTGGTTACTAGAACAATAATAAGTAAAAGGAATCACACCCGGTTTCGATAATTGCTAACTTAGGATTTCTACAAGTTTTAGATTCAACTCAAATGCATTCGATTAACGGATTTAGTGTACCATGACTTAGGTACTAATAGCTATCAACGTCCCGAAGAACGGACAAGAATACACTTTGTAATCAACACAAGTAAATCCTAACAACGACAATGCACAATTACATATCACCATTTCGCAAAGTCATAACTTTTAACATCGTTCGACAGTTTACGAATTCGAAACAAATGTAATACTATTGTCAAAAGTTTCAAAAATCAAACACAAATTGTCACTAAGTTGAAACAAGAACGATTCGAAACCCTAGAATTAACAACTACCTACACCGGGGTGAAACCGAGATGATTAGCCGCTCATGGTTGAAGAAGCTTGATCACCGGATGAGTGGAATGCGAATGAAATCATCTTGAAGCTTGATGGATGAAGGAATGATGGATGATTAGGGTTCTTGGATGATGATGATGAATGTTAATGATGAATGGAGAATTAGGGTTTTGGATGGTGAGTGTGAATGATGGATTGTTGATGGTGATTATCTCGATTCGGATGATGTAGTGATGAAGAAGATGGAATGGTTGGTTATGATAATTAGTCTTGGCTCCAAGATCAAGTTTCAAACTCTAAGTGAAGTGTAACTCCCGAATTGCATGCCCTCCACCAATAGAAATCGAGTTCTTGCTAACAAGACCCAAAATTCGCGTATCAGAATTCTGCTACCCGTCGCCGACGGGCTCCCAAAAACCGAGATGTGGACGACGGCTTGTATTCCTGGATATGGCAATTTCTGGCATACGGGATTATCTGGAGCCCGTCCGGGACGGGCTATACCCCGTCGCCGACGGCCTCTTGAACACCAATTCTTCATTTCTCACTCCTCGCACTCCCGATTGATCCGTAACACGTTCCGGTGCTCCAGTTTTCGACATGGTGACTCGTAAAGCTCCCGAAAAGCTCCTTAAACTTCGTCAAACCTGCATAAACACAAATCTAGTTAAAAGTAGGCCGTTCAAGATTAAAACTCATATAAAAACATAAAGTTATATGATTACAAGCACCGGTTTTCAACCACGTATCAGTCATTCGTCATGAGGGTTTTAATCTCGTGAGTTATCGTAAATGCTGTATTAGTTACTAACCTGGTTCGTGTGCATTGTTATTTAAATTAGGTTACAAGGCTAATCAGTAGGCTAAACTTTTCCCGTGTAAACTTGCAATGTGAGTCATTCTCTTTTTATCAGAAGTGGTTTACAATACCTCAAACTATTTTCCAGTTATAATTACAGGGATTAAGTCTTGGTTATGTTGAATCACTGGCAAGTGGGGTGTTGTGCACATTACTAATTTCTCACGGTTAGGCTAATAAATCCTAACAGTGATAATCATCACTACTTGGGTGAAATGACCCAATAGTGGTATGACCATCGTCACCAGGTGACACGGTGCCAGATAAAAATAAGATAGAAGCCATTGTAATCGCTCTTATGCTGTAATTTATAACTATGTGTCGTTGTATCAAATTTGAGTGACTCGCCAGCATTTCCCCGCTGATAAAATATTTTTAAAACATATTTCAGGCGACCTGCTGTGAATCAAGAAAAACGTGCTACGGAGCACTAACCAGCTTGAAGAGGTGGCTCAGTTAAAATGAATAAACATGTTTTGTAAACCAGGGAATTTCCTAGTTAAATTCCTCTATTGTAAATCACGGGGTTTATCCCGAATTATGAAATAAAATAATCGGGCATTTTCAAGTTTTCAAAGATCTTGGTAAAATCTTCTGCTGTCGCATCAAATTAATTAATACCACGGGTTCCTGTCCCGCGGCTCCTGACCGGGTAAAACCGTGGCGGGGGCCGTGATAGGAAAAGGTGGTATCAGAGCCACTGATTTAAGCCAATTAAGTATTTAAGAAATACTTAATTTTCCTGATTGCCTTCCTGTGATTATGTGTTTCTATCTTGACTATCTGTTAATTTACAGTATGGGTAAGCAAAGAATTTCGGACATCTATCATAAATTAGATAGTTCACCGAAAGACAAGGGAAATTCATCCCAATCAAATTCCTCAAGATACTCAGCAGATACTGAGGAAGGAATATTTGTTCGTAAGGCACAGTTTGAAAAACCACTTACCCCTAATAAAAGAAGTTGGATTATTAGAAAAAGTCAAGAGAAAATACAGAAGTCACAACCAAAAGGAATGATAAGTGATAAAGAAACCCAGAAAATAGGTAGTAACCCACCATGGGAAGATGAATTAGACCAACAATGGGAAAATCTCTACATGTTAGCCTCTACCGCAGTAAATGCTAACTTCTAGTTCAAACCAGTACCAGCACCTACGACACCTAAGAGCCAGAAACTTTAAACTATTAAATAACCACTAGTATATTTCAGTTGTAATAAATATCTAGCAATAGTTCGTTTTAATCAAATAAATTGTATTTAAGTTTTCTAAATTGCCATTTTGTGATTATGTGAATTACAAAATTTTAACCTAGAATTTTGTGTATGTTTCTTCATAACTGCTAAACAACATGAATGCATTATCCGAAGCTCTTGAGAATCTCAATCTCTATTCTGTTACTGTGGAAGTTTCTAGAGACTTTACCGGTTATTGTGCCGACGTGGAGGAACCTATGGACTTTCAAGCCCAACCTCCGGAGAAACCTAAGCCAAAGAAAAGAAGACGAATTGTGGGCTGGAGACGGGTACGCAGGAAGAAACCAGCGACACGAAAAGTTACCAAGATTGAAGATCCCAAAGGTAAAGGCAAGGAAATCGAGATTGGAGAAAGTTCCAGGCAAAACCAGGAAATGCCACCCCGGGAAGAACTAGATTATAAACTGGCACTTAGTAACCTCATCGGACCTGCCGATGAACACCTCGAACCTGCCGAGGAAAACCTTTTTAACTACCTAGCAGAAGCACAACTTCCAGTTGACTTAGAGCCTGAAATCCCAGATCCTTTTATCCACTCCCAACCTCTACCAGCAGAATTAGAAGAATGGTGGACCACCGACAGGCAGTTCCAGAATCTCCTAAATAACCCTGATACATTTTTCCCCCAATTTGATCCGGAACCTCCACTACACCCACCAATGAGCTCTGAAAATTTGGCTGAACTCCGCCACTATAGCGAGGAGCTGATTGATGCGGGAAACCGAATTAGGGATGTGGGAGAACGAATCACCTGGAAATACGACGAGAGGGAGCGTCATTTCTAAAAAGCCAGCTGATGGGATAGTATGTGGTTGAAGGAATGTATGTTTAATAATAATAATAATAATAATAATAATAATAATAATACAATTATAAAAATATAATTATGTGTAATAACTTAAAAAAAATAAAACTTTTGTAAGATAACCAGTGTGTACGGATGCCTAATATATATAAAATATCGAACGTCGAAAGATCGACAATTTTGGCTATACGTGTTTATATTATTATGTGCCATTGTTTTGTTATGTTTAGTTATTAATTATTTTATGCTAATCACTTATAAATTAATTACCAGATGGCAAACGCTGGTAATGAACCCGTTCACGAAGTGAATCAATCTGAACAAAATAATGAAGATCAATTTCTGAATATGCAAGATATCGAGAATATCGTTGCTCAGGAAATAGCCAATGCTATTCCAGCAATACTTGTTGCTGCTCGAAATCCAGTTGAACCTCAAATTATTCCGAGTAAACGTACTCATGAGGACAACTTCAGTAATAGTGTAAACGGAGGCGGCAACAACAATAATAACAATAACGATGATGTACTACAAGCCCCAATTCTCAAAAGAATGAAAGCTGCAACGCCTGGTTGCACTTACAAGGAATTTCTTCCCTGTAAACCAGCCGAATTTGCAGGCAATGAAGGGGCGACTGCTGCACTGCGTTGGTTAGAGAAAACCGAGGCGGTGATTACAATAAGTAAATTTGCTGAAGAAGACAAGGTCATGTACTCTTCGCATCTTTTTAAAGAAGGAGCGTTAGAATGGTGGAATACCATTCTACAAGCTAAAGGAAGGAATGTGGCGTATGCTATGAACTGGGAAGAATTTAAGAGTCTCGTAGAAAGAAAATTTTGTCCCGAATATGAAAAGGAACAAATGATGAATAAATTCCTGAATCACCGGATGGTAGGTGTTGATTGTAGAGGGTATACTTTGACTTTCTTCGAGTATGCTAGAGTTGTACCAACCTTGGCTTCGCCAGGACCGGTACTTATTTCTCGCTATATTTGGGGCTTAATTAGCGAAATCCATAATATTGTCAAAGCGGCGAGACCCCGCACGATCGATGATTCGGTGGAGTTAGCCAATACTCTGACTAACGAATTGGTGTGGACAAGAGAAGAAACCCGGAAAAAGGAAGTAGCCCAAAAGATTACCCAGGGATTCCGTATGGGTAATCGTAGCAATTTCAAGAGAAAGGGAACTGGGAAATCTTCCACTGTTCCATTTTGCAATACCTGTAAAAGAAAGCATTTTGGTAGATGCAAAGGGTATTGCAATTTCTGCAAAATTCCGGGGCATCAAGAAGAAGATTGCAGGAAGAAGAAAGCAACAGTCTGCTACAATTGTGGAGAAGCTGGACATTTTAGGCCAGACTGCCCGAAATTGGTCAAACCAGCTAACAACAAAGCTAAACCTACAGAAGGAACTACCAAGAAAAACATAAGAGCCTTCCAACTGACTACTCAGGAAGCAGAGCTAATCCCTGATGTGATAGCTGGTACGTTCCTAGTTCATGACGTTTATGCAAAAGTATTATTTGACTCTGGTGCAAACCAAAGTTTTATAAATACTTCATTCTGCCAAGCACTTAACTTACCTTTAACCAACCTTAGGCAGATTTTTACAGTCGAAACGGCAGATGGAAATTCTGTTAACATAGATAAGGTGTTGCGAGAAGGAAAGATAGAACTCTTAGGCCATAAATTCTCTGCAAACCTGTTACCTATGAAATTAGCCGAATTCGATGTGGTGTTAGGAATGGATTGGTTAGTAGCCAACCATGCTCGAATTTTTTGTGATAAGAATTCCATAGAAATTCATACACCTACAGGAGAATTAGTGATGATTACAGGAGATAAGTCACGTAAGCCACTAAAATTCATTTCAGTAATGAAGTTGGCCAGTTATTCAAGAAAACAAGAAGTAGTGTATATGGTTTCGGTAATCATTAACACGAAAGGTAAGGAACTTAATGATATTCCAGTAGTATCAGAATACCCGGATGTATTCCCAGAAGAACTACCTGGATTACCACCCAATAGGGAAGTCGAATTTAGAATTCATCTAATTCCTGAAACTACACCGATAGCCAAGGCACCTTATCGGTTAGCACCCACCGAAATGCTAGAACTGAAAAAGCAGTTAGATGAATTATTAAGTAAAGGGTTCATACAACCTAGTTCATCCCCGTGGGGAGCGCCGGTGTTGTTTGTGAAAAAGAAAGATGGTTCGATGCGAATGTGTATCGATTACAGGGAATTGAATAAGGTTACAATTAAGAACCGATACCCATTACCTAGGATTGATGATCTTTTTGATCAACTACAAGCAGCTAGATACTTTTCTAAGATAGATTAGAGCTCCGGATACCATCAGTTGAAGGTACAAGAAGAAGACATACCTAAAACTGCTTTCAGAACTAGGTATGGTCACTACGAGTTTACAGTCATGCCCTTTGGACTGACAAATGCTCCAGCAGCATTTATGGACATGATGAATAGAATCTGTAAACCGTACTTGGATAAATTTGTAATTGTCTTCATCGACGATATACTTATTTATTCCAAAAGTCAGGAGGAACATTGTGAGCACCTGCATGTACTCTTAACTTTGTTAAGAAAGGAGAAGCTTTACGCTAAATTCTCGAAGTGTGAATTTTGGCTACAAGAGGTACAATTCTTAGGACACATGGTAAATCACGAAGGTATTCATGTAGATCCCTCTAAGATAGAAGCGATCACCAAATGGAAGGTCCCGCAGTCAGCTATGGAAATTAGAAGTTTTATAGGGTTAGCCGGATATTATAGATGGTTTATTAGGGATTTTTCCAAGATAGCTGTACCATTAACTAAGCTTACCTGTAAAGCAGTCAAGTTTGAGTGGGGACCCAAACAAGAAGAAGCTTTTAATATTTTAAAGCAAAGGTTAACCAAAGCTCCAATTCTAGCTTTACCAGACGGAACAGAAGATTTTGAACTTTATTGTGATGCTTCTAAGCTAGGATTAGGATGAGTGCTAATGCAACGCAAAAAGGTAATTGCATATGCATCAAGGCAATTGAAAAAGCACGAGGAAAATTATACGACTCATGACTTAAAATTAGGATCAATAATTTTTGCCCTTAAGATTTGGAGACACTATCTGTACGGAAGTAAGTTTACTGTCTATACAGATCATAAAAGTTTAAGATATATATTTGGGCAAAAAGAATTAAACATGAGGCAAAGGAGGTGGATGGAAATCCTAAGTGACTACGATTGTGATATTCAATATCACGAAGGAAAAACAAATGTAGTTGCTGACGCCTTAAGTCGTAAGTATCATGAAAAGCAAAAGCGAGTTCGTGCTCTTAGATTAAGTTTACAATTAGACTTAATGGAACAACTGAAGAATATTCAGGAAACAGTAATCAAGGATGATGCTGAAGGAATGAAAGGACGAATAAAAGAATTAGAACAAGGAAGTGATGGAATTTGGAGATTCCACAAGAAACGAATTTGGGTACCTAAATAGGGAGAAGTAAGAAATAAAATTTTAGAGGAAGCCCATAAATCTAGGTATACCATGCATCCTGGTAATAATAAGATGTACCAAGATTTAAGAAACAATTTCTGGTGGATCGGTATGAAAAAGGATATAGCTAGATATGTTTCTAAGTGCCTAACTTGTTCGCAAGTTAAAGCAGAACACCAGAAACCCTCAGGTCTACTACAACAATTAGAAATGCGTGTATGGAAATGGGAGCTCATAACAATGGACTTTGTTACCAAGTTGCCCAAAACCAGAAAAGGTAATGACGCGATTTGGGTAATTGTGGATCGATTAACCAAATCAGCTCATTTTCTACCCATGAAAGAAACCTTTAGTATGGAAAGGTTAGCCAAATTATATGTAGACGAGATAGTATCCTTACATGGAGTCCCACTCTCCATTGTATCGGATAGGGATAGTCGTTTCACTTCCCATTTCTGGACAAGTTTCCAAGAAGCAATGGGAACTCGACTAAAGTTAAGCACTGCCTATCATCCTCAAACAGACGGACAAGGTGAAAGGATGATCCAAACTCTGGAAGACATGCTTAGAGCATGTGTAATAGATTTTGGTGGAAACTGGGATGACCACTTATTTTTAATTGAATTCTCCTATAACAATAGTTATCACACAAGCATTGAAGCTGCCCCATTCGAAGCACTATATGGACGAAAATGCAGAACTCCAGTTTGTTGGGCAGAAATAGGAGAAAGTCAATTATCAGGACCAGAAATCGTGCAAGAAACTACCGACAAGATCACTCAAATCAAGGAAAGACTGAAAACGGCTCGAGATCGCCAGAAGAGTTATGCAGACAATCAACGCAAGCCGTTAGAATTCCAAGAGGGAGACAAAGTACTCTTGAAAGTATCTCCTTGGAAAGAAGTAGTTCGATTTGGTAAAAAAGGAAAGCTAAGTCCAAGATACGTAGGACCATTCCTAGTAATACAACGAATAGGGCCAGTTGCCTATCGCTTGCAACTACCAGAAGAACTAGCTGGGGTACATGACGTATTTCATGTATCCAACCTCAAGAAATGTTTATCTGACGAATCTTTGGTAGTACCTCTTCAAGATATAGAGGTAAACGAAAAGTTAAAATTTGTTGAAAAACCTCTTCAGATAGAAGACCGAAAAGTCAAGTTTCTCAAACACAAATGACTAGTACTAGTCAAAGTCAAGTGGGATTCAAAGAGAGGACCCGAATACACTTGGGAGCTGGAATCGGAGATGAAGCGAAAGTATCCTCACTTATTCTAATAAATCTCGAGGACGAGATTTTAAATAAGGTGGGGAGGATGTAAGGACCTTCAAAAATGTCCCAAAATGACCCGTAAGTGAAAACCCGGACCCCTGAAACCCTAATCAATATAAAAAATCAAGAAAAATAGATTTTATGGTTTCAGGCGGGCCGCGTAAACCTTAAGGTAAGGTTACGCGGGCCGCGTCAAAGTGAAGTTTGACCGGATAAGCGTCCAGATCCACGTGTCACACACGTGGCAACACTACTGATGACACGCTAGCCCTAGTCTACAACAAGACCTCCTCGCGGGCCGCGTAAAGATGAAGAAGGGGCTTACGAGGGCCGCGTGAGACCCAAATTTCACCTATAAATAGATTTGATCAGGAGCAGTTCAATGGTGTCGAAACCAATTCTCAAAAACGAATTCTCACTTCTCAAATTTGAAATTTAAGATATCGGGGTGCTGCTACGATACCGTGTATTAACTCGATCGCTGCTACGATTCAATATACGATCAATTGAAACTATCCGATAGGATGTTTAAATGCTGCCCAACTTCTGGCTTTCCTTTGTCATTAGTCGTGAATCCGACAGGATGTTTGAGTGCCACCCGAACTCGGGGTATACTTTGTCATTCGTCATGAAAACGGTGGATGTTTAAATATTGCACTCTGTCATTCGTTGCGAATCCGATGGATGTTTAAGTGTTGCACTTTGTCGTTCGTCGTGAGGGTTTTAATCTCGTGAATTATCGTAAATGCTGTATTAGTTACTAACCTGGTTCTTGTGCATTGTTATTTAAATTAGGTTACAAGGCTAATCAGTAGGCTAAACTCTGCCCGTATAAACTTGCAATGTGAGTCATTCTCTTTTTATCAAAAGTGGTTTACAATACCTCAAACTATTTTCCAATTATAATTACAGGGATTAAGTCTTGGTTATCTTGAATCACTGGCAAGTGGGGTATTGTGCACATTACTAATTTCTCACGGTTAGGCTAATAAATCCTAACAGTGATAATCATCAGTACTTGGGTGAAAGGACCCAATAGTGGTATGACCATCGTCACCAGGTGACACGGCGCCAGATAAAAATAAGATAGAAGCCATTGTAATCGCTCTTATGCTGTAATTTATAACTATATGTCGTTGTATCAAATTTGAGTGACTCACCAGCATTTCCCCGCTGATAAAATATTTTCAAAACATGTTTCAAGCGACCTGCTGTGAATCAAGAAAAACGTGCTACGGAGCACTAACCAGCTTGAAGAGGTGGCTCAGTTAAAATGAATAAACATGTTTTGTAAACCAGGGAATTTCCTAGTTAAATTCCTCTATTGTAAATCACGGGGTTTATCCCGAATTATGAAATAAAATAATCGGGCATTTTCAAGTTTTCAAAGATCTTGGAAAAATCTTCCACTTTCGCATCAAATTAATACCATGGGTTCCTGTCCCACGGCTCCTGATCGGGTAAAACCAGGGCGGGGGCCGTGACAGTGATGGTCGTTTTTGATAGGTCCGAAACGATCCGATTTCAGTCTCGGTTCGGTGAAAAATAGTGAGACGGGTGATTCGAGCCAAGAACAATTGATAATCAACAAAAAAGATAGAAATTTTAATGATTGAAGCAAAGATATTTTCATTGAATGTGAAAACAGAATACAAAAGATAATCATCCACCCCGGGTGAGCTCCCCCGGGGTGGTGGGCTTACAAATGCACACCTCACAAATGAGGTCTAGTACTCTATTTATAACCCCTTGAGGCTTGTTCTCCAAGCAAGCCGCCTCTTGCTTGGAAAAACCTACTAAACCCACTAAAACATCTGACTATCACAAATAAAAGCCATCCTATACAAAACAATAAATAAGCTAAATGGTGTCGACGTAATTGATAACATCATTCTCCATTTTGACCCAATAGTTTTACTTCGCGTCTTTGGCAAACATTTCAGTCCGCTATGGGTTCTCACTTGAATCTTAGTACAGCCTTTCATCCTCAAATGGATGGACATTCAGACCCTAGAGGATATGCTCTATTCTTGTGTCATCGACTTTGGTGGTAATTGGGATGTACATTTACCATTGATCGAGTTCTCGTACAACAACAGCTATCATTCCAGTATTCAGATGGCTCCTTTCAAAGCTCCATACGGTCGCAAGTGCCGATCTCCTCTCAGTTGGCATGAGATTGGTGACAAGCAACTTACTGGCCCTGAGATCATTTAAGAGACGACGAATAAGATTCTTGAGATCCGCGGTAACTTGATCAAGGCTAGGAGCAGACAAAAGAGCTATGCTGACAAAAGGCGTAAGCCTCTGGAATTCAATGTTGGGGATCACGTTCTGCTCAAAGTATCTCCTTGGAAAGGAGTTATACGCTTTGGAAAAAAGGGAAAGCTTGCCCCTCGCTATATGTGTCCCTTCAAGATACTCGAAAGGATTGGCAAGGTGGTTTACCGACTCGATTTGCCTCAAGAGCTTAACAATGTACATCCAACGTTCCACGTATCTAATCTTCGGAAGTGCTTAGCCAAGGAGGAACTTCAGGTTCCCATCGAAGACTTGCAAATAAACGAGACTCTTCATTTTGTGGAGAAACCGGTCGAAATCATGGACCGAGGTACCAAGCGGCTGAGACGCAGCAAAATTTCCATAGTTAAGGTGCGATGGGAAGGAAAGTGTGGTGCCGAATTCACTTGGGAACTCGAGAATGAAATGAAGACCAAGTATCCACAACTCTTCGAGCAGTCTTCCTCTTAGATTTCGGGGACGAGATCTCCTAAAGGAAGGGAGACTGTAACGCCCTGCGTTTTGAAACATTTACCTTTTGGCAAGTCTCGTCCCTGTAGTACTTAATGATACTTATTTGAGTCTTCATCATGTTAAACTATGTGAAGCTTTTACTCTACGATACTTTCGTGATACTTTATGCATGAACAAGTATGAATCTTGACTCTTGTGATACTAGACTCTTGTGATACTTTGAAACTCGAATCTTGAAACTTGACACTTGTTATGCTTGATACTTATTAAACAAGAAACTTTGATACTTTATGGAGACTTGTTAAACTTGATAATTATTGAACGAGAAACTTGATACTTATTGAACGAGAAACTTGATACTTATTTGAATGAGAAACTTGATACTTATTGAACGAGAAACTTTGATTCTTTATGGAACGAGAGACTTTGATACTTGATACTTATTGGATTAAACACAGACTTGAAACACGGAAAATTTTGTGTTAATTATGTAATTATACCATGTAATGGTTACTCACAATAATACGCAACGCTTAATCTAGCTTGCAAAACGAACCAAAGTCGGAAAACTAGCAAATGGGTCTCGGATGTCCGAATGGACATCCGATCGATGACCGTTAGACCGAAGAGCCATCCGATCCATTGCGCACACACAGCGACCTAGCTGTCCACATCAACTATAAATAGACCCCTTGAACTCTCATTCTCGCCTTTCACTCTCTGCCATCCGACCACACGCACTCTCAGCCATTTTAAGCAAGATTCAAGGCAAATCGTAAGTATTCTTCCGCGATTCTTGTACAACTTTCATCAATTATCACTTCTACACAAGATTCCTCATCAAAATCACACGAACACATCAACTTTTTCATGAAAACCAACTGATTTGGGTCTCTTGAAAGGTGTTTTCCACTCAGTTGTCTGTTCAAACTGTTGTGGAACATCATTTAAACAAGATCGACCTCAGATCTAAAGGATTTTCCTAGTTGTATACAAAATCTAAAGGAAACCCACACTTTTACATCAGATCTGATGGAATGTCACTTGTTTCTGGCTCAGATCTGGAGAACATCACGTTTTTACAAATGATTCTCGGACTATTCCTCAATTTTTATACAAAACAGTAGTGGAGTCAGACTCAAATAGGCTATTGACTCGTTCCTTAGTCAAAAGCCGTCTTGAAAGCTGATTGCCACCGGAGAACGGACCGATTGACCGGTCCAAACATGAAACCTCACCATAAACAGTTCATCGGTTCAAGAAGGGGTGATTCCCAGCCAATCGAACAAGCTGGGTTTGGTATGTTTCCGTTGTTTGGCACGTCGTCATACCGTCTCCATTGACTCAAAACTTAGAAAATTCCACGAAAACTACACTCACTGACCATCTGTCCAAATGGTCATCTGATTATCATGACACTTGTTTGTTTTACAGGACACTATGATCACAACGTTTGAAACTTTAACATTTCGCAAACTTTACCCACTGTTCGAATGGCCATCCGTTCGAATGATCATCTGTCCGGATGACCATCCGATTGGATGGAGTCCATCTGTTCGAATGGTCATCCGACCGGATGACCATCCGTCCAGATGACCATCCGCTCAAGTATTCTATCAGACACTTTACTCGATTTTTCGCACCGTTCGACACTCTGTTCCCAACCGATTCAGCTCTTAGAGGACTAATGCTCTGTTCCCTGCACGCAGGCTGATCCAGCGCTCCCTTCGATCCAACCTTAGCAGTGTTTGGTTTAAGCACCCACTATGAGTATACTCGATCCCTTTTTGTTTTAAACACTTTTGGGATGCAACATGTATTCTATATCAAGACATTTGACACTTGAAACTTATTTGAAACATACTTGAAGGGGTATGGTCCCTAATCTCGCGGCTACATAACCGCGGATGACCATTACCCTTATCAAAAACCCCCACCAGCAATAACTCACCTGCGTCCGCACGCGCGAACACAGCGGTCCAATCTATCCAGTGATGAGAAGACTTACCTTAAGGACGGAAACTAATGTTACGCAAAGCGATGCGGCCCCGCACCGCATCCTATGAACATTTTCGTCACGACAAGGGATCTGGACAAACAGTAACAGTCTCTCAGCAGGCAATGCGGCATAACACCGCATCCCTCGTAAATCATGGATGGAACAACCAACGCGGGAACAACATCAAGGACCGCAAGCAGCGATGCGGCTTGGCACCGCATCCTGCGTACAAGGCAAGTGGGTCTGACACCACAGTGCAAGTGGCACTGGGAATAGTCACCTACCGGCCCACGTATATACAACAGTCTGACACCACAGTAGGACGTGGCATCACCACAGTAACCGACAGGTATGGCACACCTGCAAATAGCTGTGCGATGTCAGGCTAGCTACTCAACTACCCTCCTCCACTCCTCGGCTATAAGTACTGACCCCAAACCAGGTTTGAGGTATCTCTTATCAACTCTCTCACTACTACTACTATCACACTTTGCTTCCCAAGCAAATTACTGATTCTCACGCCGGAGAGTGGTAACAAGGAGCACCCCCCACCACATCCTCCTTGTTGCGAGTCACGGCTTGTTTCCTTGTGCAGGAAACCAACCACCACCAGACGATCCAGCCAGCGATCCTCGGAAAGAAGGGATTAACCCTCTTGACGAGACCAGTGAGTTAACCCACCCGGTTAACCATTGTTTCATCATTGGCGCCCACCGCTACT
This sequence comes from Helianthus tuberosus, assembly GCA_030545235.1. Lineage (NCBI taxonomy): Eukaryota > Viridiplantae > Streptophyta > Magnoliopsida > Asterales > Asteraceae > Helianthus > Helianthus tuberosus. The sequence goes on along the minus strand of CM060428.1, from coordinate 81,777,649 downwards.
CTTAGCACTTTTTTCAACCATCCTTTTCTTTCAAAAAATCATGTCTGAACGTCTAAACAACACTACCGGGGATAACATACACCCCACCAACCGAGGGCCAACAGAGAACACCCCCCTACCCCCACACGCTGAACATATTGGTACATCGGGACAAGGGGGTGCATCCCTCACGTTTGGTCACGACCTGTCACAATACGCTGCTACCATACCTCCAGGCATGAACCATCATACCTGGTACGACCAACAAACAGCCCTTCTGGCCGCAACATACAACAGAGCGTGCGCAGAAGAACAAGTAGGTGTCGGGCCCACCCCGATACCACGTACACCTGCCGGTCGTATTTTACGATACGACGACTGGGCCCCCACACATCCAGTCTCCAGAAGCAGGCAAGAGGACCGTGGCTCCTCTTATTGTGATGTCCAAACACTCGATGAGGACGACTCCTCATATGGGTCCCGCAGCAGGGGCCCAGTACATAGCCGTTTGGGCCCCCATAACGAAAGAAGGCGGCAGTCTACAACTCGTCGCGACACCAACATTCACAGCCGTTTGGGACCCCAGTCCAACCGAGAAGGGTACGGCCATACCGACCCAGACGATGGTACATACCGCGGGGAATCCCATTCCACTAACAGTAGACCGGGAGGACGCAACTGTTGGTGCACTACATCTGTTGATTACGTCTAGGTGTCTAGGATCAGGTCTTACATCGTATTGTATAGCATAGGGCACGTTTTACGAGAAAACGGGAGTCTGTATAGGTTTTATAGGTCTGGTCCGCTTATACGGACAGGTCTGGTCCGCTTATACGGACATAGTCTGGTCCGCTTATACGGACATAGTCTGGTCCGCTTATACGGACATGTCCGTATATCCGAACCAGCCTGCCTATAAATACCGTATAAGAGGTCCTCATTTGTAACTTTCAGAATTCCATACCGAAGCTCTGCCGGTGTGAAGAACGAGCTGTAAATCGTATCAAATCAATAAAACAATAGATTAAAGTGAAGAACAAGCTATATCTACCTACGTTTCTTGTTATTCCGCACCTGAAACATAGGAGAACGCCTCTGAATGACTCGTCTAGGTCAGATTACGATCCTACAGCAACTATGTTCCTCCCACTCAAGCCCGCACCACATACCTCCGTGCTGCAAAGCACACCAAAGGCCAACCCTATAGGCCAAAATCTGCGGCCGAAAACTCGAAGTTTGTCCCAGAGATTGCAAACGCCGATGTCACCACCACAAAATTCCCATTAAACATCGAGAAATACAACGGTTCGACCGACCCAGATGATCACAACAACATCTTCGTCGGCGCCGGGTGCAACGGTAGGTGGGATGAACCCACCTGGTGCCATTTTTTCCCACAGACCCTAACAGGTCTGGCCAGGGCATGGTTCGATTCTCTACCACCAGGGTCACTGAGCCCAAGCGCACATGTCAAAGGCACAACCCCAAGCGGAAGGACAGTCTTCCCGCCAAGAGCCCAAGCGCAGCAATAAGCGCAACAGGGACACATGGAATCGCGGCAGCGATCCCAGGCCATATGTCCCCCGGAACAACCAGCCCGACGCAAGGGCTACAATCAACGCCCAACGCGAAAACCGGGCGTCAAAGAAAGAGTCTCGGGATCGCAGCTGGACCGAGATCAACCAGTCTCCAAGCGACGTTCTCCTCACGGATGCGCAATTCTTGCGACCGGCCCAACCAATGAAGTCCAAAAAGAACCAGGATCCCGCACTCTTCTGCGAGTATCACAAGGACTCGGGCCATACAACAAACAGCTGCATCAGTCTCCGACTGGAGATTGAGCGAGCCCTAAAAGAGGGGAAACTGCAACACCTGTTGACAGGCGCACAAAAAGCTACCAAGCGCATCACTCCCCACAACGAGGGCACCTCCACGGGTAAGAGGACCATGTACGTGGCCTCTACCCACATGATCAATGGAGGAAGAGGAAGGCCGCGCAAGGCGGCAAGAAGACCAGAATGCGACTGGAAAGACGAGCAAGTCGTCTTTCCAAAAGTCCGAGGCGGACCACGCGATAGGCACGCCGTGGTTATCACAGGCCACCTGGCTCATTACTGCACCGAGCGATTGTTCATCGATCCGGGCAGTACATCTGATATCAGATACGAGCAATGTTTCAACCAGTTCGATCAAGAAGACAAAGATCAACTGCAACCAGCGGATTACCCGTTGGCCGGGTTTGCAGGGGAAACCGTGTTCCCCCTGGGTCAGATTACTTTTCCTGTGCGCCTCACTAACGGGAGACACACAAGAACGGAGGAGGTGAACTTCATGGTTTTACCGCACACCTCCAAGTATGACGTACTTCTCGGAAGAGAGTCTCAGGGCGACTTCAACATGATTACGTCCGTCCCTCACTCTGCCATTGGTTTTCCAACCGAGACAGGGGTCGCGATAATATACGCCCGGCGAGAAGTGATGTCTACGGACGACCTGCGTCCAACCAAGGTTGCAAGGCCCACCCCCAACACGCAACCAGAAAAATGGGTGCTTAATGCAAGACACCCAGAGCAAACGATCACGTTGGGCCATGCCTTGTCACCTACCATCAAAGCGCGCCTGAAGCAACTCCTCTTCAGGAACCAAGATATTTTTGCATGGACACCCACAGACATGACAGGGGTGCCATGCGAAATCGCGCAACATTTCTTGAATACCATGCCAGGTATCAAGCCAGTGATCCAAGGCCAACGCCACCTTGGAGCAGCAAAAAACGCGGCGATGGAAGAGCAGGTACAGGAGCTACTCTCCGCAGGTATCCTGCGAGAAGTCAAATACCAGACTTGGTTGTCCAACCCAGTCATGGTAGAAAAACCAAGCGGGGGCTGGCGCATGTGTGTCGATTACAAAGACCTCAACAAGGCCTGCCCCAAGGATTGTTACGCGCTTCCGGAGATCGACGAAAAGGTCGATAACCTCGCACCATTTCGATGGAAGTGCTTTCTCGATTGTTACAAAGGCTACCACCAAGTACAGATGGCAATCGAAGATGAAGATAAAACGGCATTCCGCACTCCTACCGGGAACTACTGCTATACAAAAATGCCATTCGGGTTGCGCAACGCAGGCGCAACCTATCAAAAATTGATGAACGACACTTTCCGCGGCCAAATCAGCAAAAGTGTCGAGATCTACATGGACGACCTGGTCGTCATGAGCATGGACGAAGACACCATGCTCAACGATATTGAAAGAACATTCCAAACTCTGCGAAGCGTCAACATGAAGCTCAACCCAGGGAAATGCTCGTTTGGAATGGAAGAAGGCAAATTCCTTGGGTTCATCGTAACCAAAGATGGATTCAAGGTGAACCCGGAAAAAGTACAGGCGATCGAACGCATGCCATCGCCTTCTACGATGAAAGAAATGCAGCGACTAGCCGGCAGGCTAGCCGCACTAAATAGGTTCTTGGCTAACCATGCAGCTAAGTCTTATCCTTTCATCAAGACTCTGCGGAGCTGCATAAAAAAGGACCAATTCCAATGGACCGCAGAGGCCGAAAAAGCCTTCCGGGAGATGAAAGAGTGTTTGATTCAACTCCCAACCCTAACCGCACCTCGCAAGGATGAACCACTTATCTTGTACCTATCTGCCGCGGACAACGCGGTAGGGGCGGTACTCATAGTGGAACGGGAAGGAGTTCAAACACCCATCTACTACATAAGCAAAATGCTCAACGACCCAGAGACGAGGTACTCCATCATGGAGAAATTGGTACTAGCACTGGTACACGCGTTAAGACGATTACGACGCTATTTCGCCAATCACGTCATCACAGTGCTAACCAACTACAGGATCGGGTCGATCCTATCCAAACCCGACATCTCTGGGAGGTTAGCAAAATGGGCAATCGAGCTGGGCGCACTTTCACTGAACTATAAGCCGCGCCCCGCAATCAAAGGCCAGGTCTTGGCCGATTTCGTTGCTGAAGTACCAGCAAACTGCATTCAAGAATGTGAAGAGGAACAAAACCCTGCGTCACCACCACCCTCCGCAGAAACCTGGGCACTATATACGGATGGTGCATCTAACGAAGATGGTGCCGGCGCAGGCCTGCGACTTGTCAGCCCCGATGGCCAAGAGTTGACCTACGCAATCCGCCTCGATTTCAAAAGCACGAATAACGAAGCGGAGTATGAGGCTCTACTGGCAGGGCTGCGTTTGGCAGTCAAACTTGACGTCAAACATTTGGAAGCACATGTCGACTCACTACTGGTTGCAGGGCAGATACGCGGTGACTATGCCGCAAAAGGGGATATCATGATCCTCTATCTCGAACAAGCCTTGCAACTGAAATCCAGGTTCACCTCCTTCAATATTCGCCATATCAATAGGAGTGATAACAAACCTGCGGATGCACTATCAAAACTTGCATCCACCAGTTTCCAACACCTGGCAAAAGAGGTACGCATCGAGATTCTGCAAAATCCGTCAGTACCCCTGCGCCAAGTCAACGTCATCCAGTATGGTACAGCATCCTGGATGACACCGATAATTGCATACTTACAATCAGGTGTTACTCCCGAAAGCAAGGCAGAAGCACGGAAGCTACAATATAAAGCGTGTCATTACCAAATGGGAGACGGTATCTTATACCGTAAATCATACCTGGGACCACTCCTACGATGCGTCAACCCCCAAGATGCCACATACCTTATCAAAGAAATTCACGAGGGAATATGCGGCATACACGCGGGCCCACGCATGGTCGTGGCCAAAATCATGAATGCCGGGTACTATTGGCCCGGCATGCACCTGGACGCAGTCAAAGTCTTACGCAAGTGTCTCAATTGTCAGCGACATGCTCCCAAGACCTTGCGTCCCAAGAACAACCTGATCCCCGTCACCACCGCATGGCCATTCCAGAAATGGGCAATCGATGTAGTGGGACCATTCCCAGACGCACCAGGTGCAGTGAAATTTATCATAGTGGTTGTTGATTACTTTACAAAATGGGTAGAGGCAAAGCCACTTGCATCAACCACCGCTATGATAACAAGGAAATTCGTGTGGGAACATATCATCTGCCGTTTCGGCCTACCAATGTGCATCGGCACCGATAACGGTACCAACTTCGCCGCCGATGACTTTCAAAAATGGCTAAAGGAGCTAAACATCGAACACATATTCTCCTCAGTGGCGCATCCACAAGGGAACGGCCAAGTCGAGAGTATCAATAAAAGCTTAGTCGAAGGCATCAAAGCACGGTTGGGAACAGCCAGACGCGGCTGGGTTGATGAACTCCCAAGTATTCTATGGGCTCACAGGACAAGCCCAAAAACAAGCAACGGCGAGACACCCTTCAGCCTGGTCTATGGCACAGAAGCGATGATTCCCGCAGAAATCGGCCTCCCCTCACCTAGAATGTTGGCTATCAACAAGATAGACAACAATGAGGAACGCCGGATAGACCTGGACCTCTTGGAAGAAAGGCGCGAAAACGCCGCCATCAACGAGGCCAAATACAAAACCAAACTTGAAAAGTACTACAATGCACGCGTCCGCATTTGTACTTTCAACCCGGGAGACTACGTCCTCCGCGACAACGAAGCATCAAATGCGGAACGCCCAGGGAAACTTGCCCCCAAGTGGGAAGGACCCTACCTCATCCAAGAGGTCCTGGGCAAAGGCGCGTATAAACTTCAAACATTAGAAGGCGAAACTATCGCACGCACATGGAATGCACAATAGCTTCGACGCTGTTATATGTAAGCCATGTTTTTTACACACACCATGTAACCTATCGGGCCGCAGGCCATTTGCAAATAAATAAATAGACGATTCAATGCAATATTGTTTATTTATTTTCTATTACAAATGCGTGTTTCACTCTGCGGTATTCACAAAAACAGATTAGCAAAATCCTCATTCGTAATACCCATACAGAGTGATAATTACACGCAACTATTGTAATAGGCCAGCAATGGCAACACTGTTTGTCCGGCCGGACACAGTTCTTCATACTTGCATATCATCTAGATATGCAAAAGGCAATTACAGGGTTAGTGTTACTCACAGTAACATTAAACTCATACAAATTCAAACATGCAAGTAATAAAAAACTTGTACAAATTGAACGGAAGGTTTGAAACTTTATATTCAAAAAATTTCTACACCCACGCGGTGCACAAGGAATTTACATAAAGTTTTCTGACATTTACATGAGGAAACACAAAAGGCATGCAGGCCAACCTAGTCTTTCGTCCCGCTGGGACCCGCACCAGCTGTGCTCTCAACAGCAGGCTTCTCCTCATCTTCTTCATCAGCGTATAACATTCGCAAGCGGTCCACATAATCCTCCGCTTCTAGACATTTTTCAAGCTCCTCCAAACCGGAAAGGGTTGTGTTGTTATACGCTGCAACCGCAGCATCAAGAAGCGCTTCAGTATCCACACCGTGGAACCCGGATCGCTCATCAGTATATCCGCCCTGCGCTACAACATTCAAATGACCAATAGCACGATTATAGCCAGCCTTAAAACCAGCATCCCGGGCACGCTCCTTAATCTCATTAACACCCGCGACATTCTCAGGTGCGTCAAGGATGGCCGTAACAATCTGCAAAACAAGAATACAAGGTTATTAAAAACAAACCTATAACAAAAATACCAAAGGCAACAGATACTTACATGCCCAATCCCGCGCATACGCATCCATTCCCGGTCAGCCTTGAGCAGCTCAAGTAACGAAGCTAGGCTATCTCTAGACTCCTCAGCCTCTCTTGCCCGCACTTAAACCTCTTGAATACGGGCAGAGACCTCTTTAAGGGTATCCCCCCGAGTCCGCACTTCAGCCTGTTAACAAAACAGAAACAAGTATACAAAAACAATCAACATACTTGTCAGATAGACAAATTCAAAAGCAAGACAATTATACCTGGAAGCCCAAGATAGTTTTCGATAAATTGGTACGATCAACATCTGCTCCTTCAAGAGCCTTTGCAGTGCGGGCCTCCGCCTCCTTCGCCTCTTCAAGAGCCTTTGCGGTGCGGGCCCCAACCTCCTTGGCCTCTTCCAGAGCTTTCGCAAGGCGAGCCTCGGCCTCTTTGGCCTCTTGGGCAGCCGCAAGAGCTGCGGTGTTCTCTTTAACCAGCGCAGCATTTGCTGCCTTAGCATTAACAAGCTCCTGGCGAACACGAAAGAGAGTTTCATTCTGTTTGGCCCAAGAAACTTTCCAAGCCTTGCGCTCATGAGAAAGTGTCTCGCGCTCATTAGAAAGAGACTCTTTCCAACTCTGGCGCTCAGTGGAAAGCAGTTTGGCAAGGGTACGAACATGTTTAAGCTCAGCAGTTGCAGCCTACTCTTCAGTCTGTTTACGCTTTTCAAACGCAGCCCTATCCCTTTCAAGCTGCTCGGCACCCTCACGTGCAGCCTTCACCAACTCCTCAGCCTCTGCACGCAAGCGTACATTCTCCTCCTCCCTGCGACTCAACACCTTATAGTTTTCCATAATGGTGTTGGCCATTATGGAACTCCCAACAAGCAGGGAAGAGAGTTGGTTCATCTGAACCTCAGTTGGCAAGGCACGGGCCCGATTGACTTCGAATGGGGTGCCCAAACCACCCAAAATCTCCTTGCAAGCGGAGGGGTCCGCAGAAATATCATCCCCTTGCATCACAGTCCATGGGGGGCGGTGATAACTCATGGCCCGGCCTTCGGTATAAGAACGGTAATAAAACTCCAATTCAGTCTCTCCAGGCTGAATGGGAGTCCCTGTAAAACCCGTATCACCAGAAGCTGAACCAGAAGCCTTCTCACCCGCAGGAGACTTTGGGCCTTCAGTATAAGCAAATTTCAGGTTCAGGTCATCAGCATCCTCTGGGGTAATGACATTGTCATGAGAATCCACCGTATCATGGATCCGGGCCGCAGGCCTCTTCCCAGTATCCTCCCGCACAGAGGACTCAGGCATAGCAGCCTTATGAACCCCCACATCCGCAACAGTGTCATGTGGAGGAGGAGGAGGAGGAGCATCAAAAATGGAAAACCCTTCATCTTGGGGTTCTGCAATCAAAGCATAACAACGTTAAACTACAAGTATAAATACAAAATATCTGTCCAACTTATGCACCACATACCAGGAACAACCGCAGGCTTCTTTTGTCCCACAAAAGCTCCGCGTCTGGTCTGAATCTTCGGTTTCTTTTTCTCACCAGTATCAACATCTTTCCCCACTTTCCTCTTCTTCTCATCACCAGGCTTGGAACCCGCAGTGGTCCCACCTGTGGCCGCACCAGCACCTGGAACACCCAAGCCCTCGAGGGTGTCAGATACTACCACGTAGTCGGTATATCTGCGGAAATGAGAACGAGAGATACCTGCTGCACGCTGAACCAAAGGCGGAACAACAGGAGCCTCAGGTTTCCCCTTGCCGCGACCCCGCACAGGTTTATCTACATTCTTCTTCTCAACATGCTTTTTGGGAGCACCCTTTGACTCAAACTTACCAAGGGCCCCAAGAGTACCTGCATATAGAATATCAGCAACATGAAGATTATAAGGCAAGAAACGCAGGCCATGAATTATACCTTGGCCCTGCGGCAAGGGTGCTTTCATTGCCTCGCGTGTAGGAACGCGGAAGTTATGGAGAATGGTCAAGTTGAAACCCGCATTTTCAGCAGTCTTGACAATATCAACCTTGACAGTAAAGGTTGGATCAAACATCTTCCACAGCTCAACAACTTCTTCTGATAATACATGTTCAAATTAATGACAAACAAGGGAATAATGAAACCGCACAAGAGTAAGAACACTTACCACCAGTTTCTTCCCGCAAAACGGGCCTTGCACGCCTATCAGCCCTTGTCAATAACATCCACAGCATCCACAATTCATTGTTTTGCAACGGCCTATGCTCAATAGTCCTCAACCTTGGGAACCACTCCGCATTCTCCGCATTAGGAATGGTAATATCCTCCGCAGGGATAGGCTCGTTAACATTCCGGAAAGTCATATTGACAACCACCGCAACAGCTTTAACGTAGAAGAACTTGCTCTTCCACTTTGTAATACCCTTGGGAGGGGTCATCAACTTGGTACTTCCATACCGTTCTCGGAAGGAGAAAAAGCCTGTGTTCACCGTCAGCTGATAAAACCCCCGGAAATTATCAACGGTAACCGGCAAACCAAGGGCACGAAAAGTCGATTCAAAGTGTCTAATACGAATAAACCCAAAAGGACTCATCTGGGAAATATGGACCTTGTAAAACTCCAGCAACTCAGCAACAAAAACGGTCAATGGTAAACGAAGGTTACCATCAACGAAAGAATCAGCCCACATGGTCACATAACCGGCTGGAGCACAAGCACCGGTGTCACCGACTTGGGGATAAACAGCCCCAAACTCGGGGGGCATCTGTATACTGGTCATTAGCTGGTCGAACGACGCTTTCGACCACTTCAAAGATGGCAAGCCACCGTCGTCTTCTTCTTCCCCGGCCACCGGAGAGGAAGTTTCAGGGTTTTCACCCTCCACATTGTGTGGGTTAGATGGTTCAGCCATCAGAAATATGAGGAAGAAAAGAACTGAGTTGCAGAAACTCGTAAAGTCGCCAGAAATACAGGCAGATTGATCGGAGAAGATGAAGAACACGGTCTCTTTTTCACCGGAGAAATTTTTTGAATTTTGAACAAAGTGAGGAGAAACCAAATGGTTTCCCCTTATATACTCATCGCAATTAATGCGACAGAGTAACCGACTTACAAAGTTCAAAAAGGGCCACTTACGTTACGCCACGTGTTCAGTGACTTTTCAGCTGACGGTTATCACGCGCGCGTGTCCACCCACGCGCCTGACAGAAAGGACCTTTACGCTACGTGCTACAGTGCAGTTATGACCTCGGTCAGTACAAACGTCCTTTCAGATCACCACATGTCAGAATCCTACCAACTTTCAACAACTAACACGTGCCATCAGCCACGTAGGCATGCACAAAAGCGACAACATTATCTACATATAAGCGGCATGCGGTTTCTCTGGTTTACCGCACCATAACCCATACCGCATGTCGTTTTTTACATACCCCTCAAAAAAGGAAAAATATATATTTTTAAAAGATGTAAAAGGGGTATAAACAATCTCCGCACATACCCACGAGCACACGTGGAATATGCGGAGACGACACACATAAACCCGCACAGGTGTGTCAGATACTCAGAACCAGCATGGTTCTTTGGACTGCGAAAACCGCTTCTCAGGAGTCGGTAGACCGCACTCCATGTAACCTTTTTCAAGGTTCAAATCCCTTATGTCCGGTTCACAACCACGGAGGGGACGCAAACAAGCTTCTCCTTAGGGAAAAGGACAAGCATGCGGGAAAACCGCACATCAGCAACCCTGACTCCTGATCCTTCAAGAGCCACATCCAGGCTAAAAGACCTCTAGAAGCGAGTTCTTTGCTACAAACCACAACCGCTCATGGGTGGCTGCTATAAACCGCAACCATGCGAACGGTAGCTACGGAAGAGCCACGACTAAAGCACCACGCGGTTGAGCAAAGCTACTTCAAGGAAAACCGCTTTCCAACTAAGCATGAAGGAAAGTGGCTACAGAACGGATGCGGAAGAGTTTCAACCAACTTCCCAAGCATCTAAGGTGATCTCCTCCGGCGACACTACTTAAGGGGAAACTATCTCCCACAAAAGTGTGAAGGAAAGTGGCTCCAGAACGGTGGTAACAAGTCTGCTTATGACTAGTCACCCACCTACGGACCGCATAGAATAAACAATGGTGGGCACAACCCTGCCTATGACCTTGTTTATCTGCCCATAGTTCAGATTCACATTGTTCGACCAAACACGGCCAACAATGGCGCAACTACCCCACATTCCCCAAACAAACATGGCCAACAAGGTACGGCAACGAGGTAACCGCAAAGAACGTGCGGTTACTAGAGAGCTAAGCCTTAGAGGACGTGCGGTTACTTGAGAGATAAACCGCAGAGGACGTGCGGTTACTAGAAAGCTTAACTGGAGAACACGAATACCCCACAAAACAGGGATCATCATTGCATGTCCAGTTGCTGAACATAGAGCTTGAGCAAAGTACTTACAACTTTGCACTAGCTAAAGCAGAGGTTACACCTAGACTGACGAAGACATACATCTTCAGTCACGATCTCAGAGGTTGGTTCAAACCCTGCTAACACCTTTAGTCACCGTCTCAAAGGTTGGTTCGAAACACCAACAGGTGGCTGATGACATCAGAAGATGGTAGACCAAGAGTCAAGTCCTTGGCTGAGAATTCCGCATCAGACGGAACTTGCTCACCGGACATCCGTCTCAAAGGAAGAAACAATCAACTCGAAAGGCCTACCGACTAAACGAACGGTCAAACAGGTTGAAAGAGGAGCCATATTCTACCTTCTAGACACGTAAGTCCAGCATTCCTCCCACATGCAACTTGCATACGGAAGAAACACTAGACTGGGGGGACTTGAAGGGGTATGGTCCCTAATCTCGCGGCTACATAACCGCGGATGACCATTACCCTTATCAAAAACCCCCACCAGCAATAACTCACCTGCGTCCGCACGCGCGAACACAGCGGTCCAATCTATCCCGTGATGAGAAGACTTACCTTAAGGACGGAAACTAATGTTACGCATAGCGATGCGGCCCCGCACCGCATCCTATGAACATTTTCGTCACGACAAGGGATCTGGACAAACAGTAACAGTCTCTCAGCAGGCAATGCGGCATAACACCGCATCCCTCGTAAATCATGGATGGAACAACCAACGCGGGAACAACATCAAGGACCGCAAGCAGCGATGCGGCTTGGCACCGCATCCTGCCTACAAGGCAAGTGGGTCTGACACCACAGTGCAAGTGGCACTGGGAACAGTCACCTACCGGCCCACGTATATACAACAGTCTGACACCACAGCAGGACGTGGCATCACCACAGTAACCGACAGGTCTGGCACACCTGCAAATAGCTGTGCGATGTCAGGCTAGCTACTCAACTACCCTCCTCCACTCCTCGGCTATAAGTACTGACCCCAAACCAGGTTTGAGGTATCTCTTATCAACTCTCTCACTACTACTACTATCACACTTTGCTTCCCAAGCAAATTTCTGATTCTCACGCCGGAGAGTGGTAACAAGGAGCACCCCCCACCCCATCCTCCTTGTTGCGAGTCACGGCTTGTTTCCTTGTGCAGGAAACCAACCACCACCAGACGATCCAGCCAGCGATCCTCGGAAAGAAAGGATTAACCCTCTTGACGAGACCAGTGAGTTAACCCACCCGGTTAACCATTGTTTCATCAATACTCTATCCATTTAAACATGAAACATGAAACTTAATACTTAAAACTTGAGACTTTTATTCTATGTGAACGTTTAATCCTTGTGTGTAGTTCTGCCTTAACAATGGTAGCGCTATAGGGGTAATGCACCTCCCCGTTAGTCTTTGGGGTATTGTTAGGATGAGACATTTAACCTCCCGTTTGTCTTTGGGAATGGCATTTAACGCATTGGAAACTTGGGTTATCACTTGGACTGCGTAAACTAGCATGGTGAAGCTTATTACATGTTTTCATGAGGATATGATTTTTTAAACTATTATGCTAAGTATTCAAACTTGTATGCTCGCCAACATTTTTGTTGATAGTATTTTAATACATGTTGCAGGTTGATAAGTTTGGATGCTGAAGAAACAGGCTAGGATGACGCTTAGAAACTCATCTTAGAAAATTTAGAAAATTTTGAACAATGTTTAATTCGTATGTTGTTTTGATACATTATGTGGTTATGAGACATGTTTGATGTTTTAGACTTATTTATGAAAATTGATTAATCATTATCGAAACAATTAGTGTTGTGGATTCTCTTGAGCAATCTGATTCGCTTAGTGCCGCGCCCCGATGTTTCCGCCATCGGTTGGGGTGTGACAACCTAAATGGCTTAAACCAGTGGCTCTGATACCACCTTCTGTCGCAACCCCCGACCACATCCTGGGAGCGGGAGCCGCGAGCATGAGCCGGTAGTATCGGTGTTTATTAATTTGGCAGCGGAAATGAGACATCAAGACCGTAGTTAGGAAATAAATTTCAGAGTTTCAAAAAGCCAAACTTTTATTTTAAACAAATGGGCTAAAACCCTTATTCCATTTATAATGTAATTATAGTGATAAACCCTAGTTGTTGAAAACATAATTTATGCGTTTATTTAAGTAACTTTATAGCCACTTTCTTTAAGCCTTCAGTGCTCCGTAGCTGGCTTCTTATAGCTTCACATTAAGTTACCTGAAACGCTTTTTAAAAATATTTTATCAGCAATAAATACTGGCGAGTACATTCCATTTATGAAAAGACACATTATTATATTTTACAACATCAAGAGTTTTTACATTTGTTTATATCTACCAATTTCTCAAACAGTATTGCTACTGGGGCACCATTTCCCCCTGTGCTTGTGGTCATGCTAATATTGGCTAACTTTTTGTCTAATATTAACGAGTGTCAAGTAATGTATACAAAACCCCACATACCGATAGTAATTGAAGAATACAAAAACTTAATCACTGTAAGTATAACTAATAAATATTTAGGGTTTTGTAAAGCATTTTAGATGTATCACAAAATGTGATAAAAGGAGAATGACTCACATTGTAAACTTATGTTTTTCTACAGGCTTCCTGGTTCTGATTATTTTCTTGAGTTCCTATTAAAAATATACAATGCACGCGCGTTAGTATAATAACCCAAATTCAACTTATCAATACGTCACGAGACATAACCCCAACTAAGTTTACAAAGCATAGCCCTAAACAGGCAGCGCTTTGGCATCATTTTCTGGGTTCCAGATTAATCGGACAGGGTATCGAATTAGTGATTGGGGGTTAAAATACTTACAATGAGGCAGAGCTTCGGGATTTAGGGGGTATTTTAACTGATAATTTCGGATTATATAGAGAGAAAGAAGAATTGAACGAGGTTGAAAGGCAGCTGAACTGCTCAATTTATACAAATTCTGGGGGTCTCTCCCGCCCCGTGACCCGCCCAAGGGGGTCCTCTCGTACCCCACGAGGGCACCTAGCTATGGCTAGGGTTGTCGGGTGGCTCCTAGGTTCGACACATGTCCCACCACGTGGCACCAGGGGTGTACGGCAAGAAACACTACGTCGAGCCCCGCGACCGTCACCCATCGAACTTGTCGCGACCCACGACAAGTATTAAAATTTTGATTTTTCATTTTTTTATTAAAATTAAAGTTATACGGGTCGGGTTTTGTGCTAACAAAGCGTTTTAGGGTATTTTTGAGGGTTGTTATACCTGGCAAACACCATGACTAATGTGGCGAAGGAAACGCTAAGGGTCATAACAGGAAAGAGGTGTGGCCATAAGGAGTCATGGTGGTGGAATGAGGATGTGCATACTAATTACAATAAGGATTAAACAAGGGTGCTTTAGGGGTCTTTTGAGGTGTACAGTCAGGAGGAGCAAGTGGTTTTAAGGGAGAGATATAAGGAGGCCAAGAGAGAGGCCAAGAACGCAGCTTACAAGTAGATGTATGATCGACTGGAAACAAATGAGGGGGAGCATGACATGTTCAAGATTGCAAAAGCTAGAAAGCACAGAAGGCAGGACTTAGGAGCAGTGAAGTTTTTAAAGGGAGAGGACGGATGCGTTTTGGTCAAAGAACACGACATTAAGATGAGATGGCAAGCGTACTTCTACAATCTTTTCAATGGCGGGATGGATTACCAACAAGAATATGATGATTCACCTACTCAAAGGCGACTACGGAATAACGGCTACTGTCGACTTATCACACGGGATGAGGTGAGAACAACCCTTAGAAAGATGGGAAGGGCTAAGGCAGTTGGGCCAGATAAAATACCGATTGAGGTATGGAAATGCTTGGGAGAAGAAGGAGTACATTGGCTAACTATTTTATTCAATCTTATTTTCAAATCCGGGAAAATGCCAGATCAATGGAGGAATAGTGTAGTAGTACATGTGTATAAGAACAAAGGGGACGCCCAATGTTGTGGGAATTACAGAGGGATTAAGTTGTTAGGACACACTATGAAATTATGGGTGAGAATAATTGAGACGAGAATTAGAAGAGAAACTCAAGTCACGATAAACCAATTTGGTTCGATGGAGAAGTATAGGGAGAAGAAACGTGACCTACACATGGTGTTCATTGATCTTGAAAAAGCCTATGACAGTGTGCCACGTAGACTGATTTGGGATAGTTTGGAGAGTAGAGGGGTTTCTAGGAAGTATATATAGACTTAATTATGGATATGTACGTTAGGACTAAGACTAGTGTCCGAGCGCCTGTAGGGGATACTGATTTTTTTCCCGGTGGAGGTCGGACTTCACCAAGGGTCTGCTTTGAGCCCTTTTCTATTTGCAGTTATCCTAGACGAGTTGACAAAGTTAATTCAGGAGGCTCTTCCGTGGTGCCTGCTTTTTGCATATGATATTATGTTAGTTGCTGATAGTAAACAAAGCCTGAATGCGAGGTTAGTAGAGTGGCGAGCAACTTTAGAGGGCAGAGGTCTAAGGATTTGTCGATCTAAGACTGAGTACTTGTATTGTGACTTTAGTAGAGTAGACAACAATGAGGACATTCAGATCACCATTGACGGTCAAGTGGTTCCGCAGGTGACTAAGTTCAAGTATCTAGGATCGTTTGTTTAGAGGGATGGGGAGATAGATAGTGACGTTGCCCACCGCATCCAGGTTGGATGGTGTAGGTGGAGAGCTGCCACTGAGGTATTGTGCGATAGGAGGTTCCCAACAAAACTGAAAGGGAAATTTTAAAGGGTTGCAATTAGACCTGCTATGTTATACGGAACCGACGGTTGGGCCATTAAGGAAGTACAAGCACGCAAGATGGAGGAGGCAGAGATGAGAATGCTAAGACGGATGTGTGGGCACACAAGGTTAGAACGGATAAGAAATGATGTTTTTAGGGAGAGGTTAGAAGTAACTAGTATAGCAGATAAGATAAAGGAGGAAAGATTGAGATGGTTTGGGCATGTGAAGAGGAGGCAGATGATAGAGCCAGTTAGAGTGGTTGAAACTCTCGAGGTGGAGGGGAGGAGTACAGGCAGACTCAAAATTACTTGGGATAAGCGGATTAGGCAGGATTTGCAAAGATTGCACCTCCCTGAGAACTTGGTCCATGATAGGAGCTCGTGGAGACGTAGGATTAAGGTTAAGGATTTCTAGCAGATGGTACAATTGTGTTTTAGGTGTAGTGTATGGTCGTAGATATGTAACTACGTGTATAGGTTGTTTGTGTTGTTATATTTGTCTTGTTTACCATGCACTCTTTCAACACTCATATTATATTGGTAGCTTTACACACACACACACACACACCTCATGTTCTATTTATTTCTTTCCTGGGTGTTTTGGAGTCGAAGGTCTCACTGGAAGCAGCCTCTCTATCCCTAGGGGTAGAGGTAAGGTGTGTTTACATCCCACCCTCCCCAGACCCTACCAATAGCTTTGCTATTTGTGAGATTTTATTGGGTATGATTGATTGATTGATTGATAAATTTTAGTTTGATCTTCTTTTGTTTTACATGACCCGACCCGATATGAACCGATTTTTTTATATTTACCCAGGGGCCTAAAATCTTTAAAAATATTCCACATGTCACACCCCGACCGCGTAAAACAACAAACTGCTGCGGAAACGCCGGGGAGTGTCGTAACAGAATCATTGTTTCACAACACATGGTGATTAAAGATTTGTTTTATTCCATTAATGAACTCATTATCTTAATACAACCAGATAAATACAAATAATTGTCTTTCAAGTTTTAAGGTCACTAAGGCACGGATCCATCCTATGTGTAGCATGTATCAACAATCATCATATAGTAGCACCTGAAACATATGTGAAAATAAAAACGTCAGCATAAAAATGCCTGTGAGTAACATAGGTTTTGTGAATTAGATTCATGGCTTTGGATAGCACAAGAAAAAGATTTTTATGTTTACAAAAAAAGCCATGAATCCTTGTAAAAAGTTTGGTTTCTAAAATGCATTGTGTTGATAAAAGGTTTGTAGAATATACAAAAATATACTTTGGTTTTGAAATAGTTAAACAGATAGTATATCAAAATATACTTTGGTTACTAAAATAATAGATTTGGTAGTATATCGCAAATATACTTTTGTTTAAAAATGAAATCATCGGTAGTATATCAAATTATACTTTGGTTTTGTAAGTAGCATCTCAAACTATGCTTTGGTTTGAAAATAGCATATCAACTATGCTTCGGAAGTATATCAAAATATACTTTAGTTTATGAAATAACAAAGTCGGTAGTATATCAAACTATACTTTAGTAAAACAGTATCACGTTGGTAGTATATCGAAATATACCTAAATCATGATTTGGTAGTATATTAAACTATACTTTAGTAAACAATAGCATATCAAACTATGCTTTAGCAAAACAGTATCACGTTGGTAGTATATCGAAATATACCATATATCGCGATTTGGTATTACATTCAAACCTTGGTGCATCAAACTACACTTTGGAGACTATAGAAATACCACAAAGGCAATTCTATTTGGTTAAAACTTTGGTTTATGACATTCCATACAACAGGAATGGGATGTCTAGTCCTATAGCGCTATATCGTACTACCAATCGGCTTGATCAATGTTAATGAATGTATAAGTAACAATATGAACGAACAAATAGCCTAACAAACTTTGAAAATCAGTGTTTAAACCATGGATAATAGTTCAATTCATCAAAAGATAAGTACTATGCATGTGTAATCATATAGTTAAAATCATGAAAATAGTGTATCGACACATATGAATCACCCCAAAACATTGAAAACGTAAAAGAGGGGACTATGTACTCACTTGAGATGGCAAGTATCCTTGATTAAGTGTCCTAACAAAGCTCGAGAGATCAAGGAATCAAGTGGTACCTAGTATGGAATCACTATGTTAAATAATCGGATCCTAAACCGGGAGATAGGATAGAATGAAGTTCTATAAATCAAATGAGTATTGGAACTCATATGGCATGATTTAATAGACCTAACATTCTGATTAGAAAGTTATCCTAAGTGCTTTTGACCCGTTTCGACTCGTTAAGGTAGTTTAAGCTACTTTAACTCGTCGTTTGCGTAAAACCAAGGTCGGATGGTTATCTATGTCCTATGTTAAGTCTTATATGACCAATTATGTTTAAATATGTTACTAAATCAGTTTAGATGTCAAAAAAAATTGATCGCATATGCAACATATGAATTTATGCTCAAAAAGGGCATTTTGGTCATTTTCAATGGGCATATAAACGACTTAATGGATAACTAACCAACCTAAGTGATCATAAGGTATAACCTCAGTAGGTTATTCCCTATGCAACTATGATCACTAAATAAGTTTGGTCGGATCCTAATGATCGACCAAACGGGTCGGGTTCGAAAGTCTAAGCGGTTGTCGAGACCGCTTAACTTACGACCCTAAACAAGCACTTAACTAGTAGTGACGAGTTAAACATGTTAAAACATGTTTAACTAAGTTAGAAAACTGATTTGGTATCAAAACAAAGGGTTTTGATACCCGAAAATAGTTCCATCGCAAAATGCGCATAAATACGCATTTTGACCGAAACTTTGACTCGTCACTACGCCTAGTCAATGTGGTAATCAGTAGGTATAATCGCTAAGGATTATAACCATCGTGATTACAATCACGTTGCAAAGTTCAATTGAACTTTGATTTGATCAATTGATGGTCAAAACCGAAAGTCAAACTGTTAGTCAAACTGTTTGACTTTCAGCTCTAAATGGCTGAAGATAAAGACTAAGCCATGAAAGAACACTTACAAGGATCTATGGCTGAAATATTAGACTATAAGAACTCAGGTAGGTGGCTCCCAAAGATGGAAATCCTCCACTTAGAGTTCAAAGATGAAGAAAAGAATGAATGTGCAAGAATGAAGTGAATGATCAAGGCTATTTATAGTTGTGGATGATTTATAGGATCATGATAAGAGGATATGTGTTGCCCAAGCAATGAATCTTGACCCTACAAGTGTTAAGGACAGCTAGCTTTTGCTTGGAGAGGTGTTAACTTGATGCTCACACAAGGAAATTGCAAGAAAGGCCCTCCAAGAACAAGCTGCAGCTCAAAAATCATCATTCTGTCGACACCAGGGGGTCGCGTGGCATGACAGTGACACCCCCTGGGTGTCGCGTGACGTGAGGACAGGCTGCAGAATTTTCAGATTTGCACTTTCAGTCCCTGCACACACTAACTTGCGTATTTGACGTATTAACCTCCGTTAAGCCATTTTCAAGGCTATACAAGGACGTCAAAGTATAGGGTACTCAAAATATGCTCGGAAATATCACGGATATCGGTTCGTTTGGTCGTACGGTCGCGTTATTCGGTTAATTACGACGAAACTCGAACGGACGCGAAAACAATCCAAATTAAGCGACGAATGGTATTTTTGCATTCCTATCACTAAAATAAAATATTTTAGTGACTACAAAAACTTTTGGATGTCCGGATGTGGTCTGAACGTAAGATATGCGTGTAAATGCAAACTTACGCCGTTTTTGACGCTTTTAGTCCCTGTGATCAAATAAGCGCATTTTCGCATACCGAACCACTCAAAGCTTATTTCTAAGCTATGTTAAGGTTATTTATGGTATGTTTAGCTTATGATCATGTTTCGGAATGTATGTTACCATACGAAACGGTAGACTTTTGCAGTTTGATGCAAATATTCCCTATGGTCGAATAAACTTGTTTTTGCCATACCAAACCCTTCAAAACTTATTTCTAAGTTATGTAAAGGTTATTTAAGGTATGTTAAGCTTATGTCACTATTCCGGAGTGTTTTTCGCGTTAAACTGATTACGTTTACGTAACAGTTTGCGTATAACTTTCTAGAAAACGATTTAGAGGTCGAAATCGAACAAGAATTGATATGTATGAATGTCATATGTAATTGTACAAATCCCGAGAATGAAACACAAGATTTCATTGAATTCGTATTTGTATGACGGTCGAAAAGGCACAAATGTCACACCACACCCCATCGAAAAATTCCTGGGTCCGCCACTGAAAACCACACAAAACGAAATAGACGAACATAAACGATTACACAACAAGTTGAGTTGAATTATTATTTAATTGACACGTGTAATACTAGTGACAGTGCTATGATTTAAGTGAACCTTCGAGTCATTCAATTAGAATTCCCCTCCGGTTATGTAAACATTACCTAAGTATTCTATTCTAGCCACATAGCGCAAACATCCTACTAGTAATAATAAATAATATATTATTATTAGGCTTCACCATTTTCTACCCGCCACCTTTTTTTTGAAATGTGTGAATTATTCGCGAATGTCGGGAGGTTTAGCATACGTTGTCTTAACCGGGTCCGCGCAAGAGAGCCCCATCGCACAATAAATCCCCAATTTAAACCCCTCAATGAGAAACCCCTATTACCCATACTTGAACTTAAGACCTGTAGAGAAAAACTCACCCAAACTTATTATAGGTGGAACTTAAATACCCGTAACTATCACAAAAGCACTAGTGAGTAGTGGTTTCTACCCGCCACCTAATAAATAAAAGTTAATAACATTATTATACATATTAAAAGAAAGAAGGGATGAACAGTAGTTAGTTTTTTTAATATTTTTATATTATATAGTTTTATTATATTATACATTTAATCTGGGACATATTTAGATTTTCAATTTTAACTTTAATGATTTTTTAATATTATCAATACCGTCCGAACAACATTAGTGCTGGTACCGTATAACAACGGTTTAGTTTTTCTCTTTTTCTTGTAGAATGATATCGATTACCCTTTTCCGTTTTTTATTAATTAGTTTTTCTTTAATATTTTTATATTATATACTTTTATTATATTATACATTTAACCTTGAACATATTTAGATTTTTAATTTTAACTTTAATGATTTTTTTTAATATTATCAATACCGTCCGAACAACATCAGTACTGGTACCGTATAACAACGGTTTAGTTTTTTTTTTGTAGAATGATGTCGATTACCCTTTTCCGTTTTTTTATTAATACATAACGCTTTATAAAATTTCAAATATGCTATCTCTTCAATACAATTTTTATTTGAACGGGTCAAATATAGTTTATATTTTTTATCGCCACAAGCCAAAAAAATACCGACAAACAACGCCATACATGTACCATATTCGTTTTTATGGTTTTATCGACGTGGCTGTATAAAATTAGTTAAACATAGAGTTGTATTCAAAATCATGTAATTTTTTTGGTATCGTAACATATATCGAGTGCCAGCACTAACCGAACAACACCGGTACAAATATCTGTTTTTATAGTTTTTAATCAATGTAAAACACGTGTTGATTGCTATGCCAAATGCCGATATCGTACTGTAATGAACCGAACCGGTACTGCCTCAAGGCCCGCCGCAAAGCGCAGGGGAGTCCAACTAGTACATATTAATAGAAATTTTTGATGAACAGTATCTCTGATAAATAAATAAATGTTATATATGTTAATAGAAATTCATTAAAAAATACAAAATAATGGTATCTTATTTTTTTGCTATTTTTATTCTTGAAAATATTTTTATTTACACTAAATATTTTTATTTTAGTTCAACTATAAATATAAATAAATAAATTATATATATAATTGATTTTTTCCTTATCACGACGAATTGAACCAACACCATACGAACAACAAAGATATTGGGATTCGATTTTATGCGTTCCTTGAAGTTCCTATGGGGATATATAATTGATTTTTTTTCCTACCATGACAAACTGCACATAGATACTGGGATTCAATTTTATGCTTTCCTTGAAGTTCCTATGGGTTTCTTGACGAACCAATTCGACTCCGACCGAATAACATCGGTACCGCTAAAACCGTTGTCGATTCTTACTATTCATAACCGGTATAAGCGTGGTCGTTGACGGCGTTATGTTCGCCCATATATTCGTTTTTGTTTCTTTCGATTTCTATATCAAGTGTCTGTATCAATGAGTTTCGTAATGAACTAACCCGATACCATCGAAAACTCGCCGCGAAGCGCGGATAAACACACTAGTTAATATATAATAAAAAGTGGCTTATATCAAAAGTCAAGCTAACAACAACCTCGATCACTCCGTTTCACATCTCTCTCTACTCATCCAACAAATAAAAACACCCTTTTCTGTCACAACCCCCATTTCACTCTCTCTCTTTCTAGACTTGCATTCGCTATTTTGTAATCAAACTCTGCATCGATTGAAGAAATGAGTACGGGCGAACTCGTCAGCATCGATCCTCTAGACCTCAAATTCCCTTGTAAGTCCATCCGATCCCATCACCCTATTCCATACCCACCTTCTTTAATTAATTAATTATTCCAATCTAAATCATGACTTTTGTTTGTTTCTCTTCTGTTTTTGTTCGATGAATTAGTTGAATTAAACAAACAGATCAATTCTTCGCTTCAGTTAACGAATAAGACAGATCAACATGTCGGATTCAAGGTACAATTTTGCAGCTTTCTGGTTGTTATTATTATTATTTTAATTTTGTATGATTATGTTACGATCTGATTGTCGGATTGTGGATTTGGATATTGAGTTTTGAATCATTTGTGGGGTGTATGTATGATCTGTTTTTTTTGGGGGAATTTTAATGCAAATTATTATTCAGGTTAAGGTACAATTTTGCAGTTTTTTCTTTAATAAATGTATAATTAGGTTACGAACTGATTGTGGGTTTGGATTTTAGGTTTTGAATCTTTAGTGTGATGCATATATGATCTGTTTTTTTTTTTTTTTTTAATTTTAATGCAAATTATTGTTCAGGTTAAGACTACGAATCCGAAGAAGTATTGTGTTCGTCCCAACACCGGAGTTGTTTCACCTAAATCAACATGTGAAATCATAGGTGACATTTTTTTTTTGTAATTTAGCTTTTCTATTTTATCTGTGGTTGCTGGAAATTGCTAATTTTAATCCATATGCCTCGAAAAGTTGTGTGGAAACACCATTAAGGCTATTAGTTGGGGCCACTAGAGTGCTTACTTGATCATTATGAGAGAATTAAGCTTAAGCACTTTTAAGTAATGGGTTAAAAAGGTTATCATGGTTAATGAGCAATCCCCGTTATCTCTTAATTGAGTTTAAGCTATTGCTCACAAAGATAAATGAAATTGTATGGTGCATTTTAAATATTAATTGAATTAGTTTCAAAAAGTTTTAAGATTAACCGAACTGCTTAACGTGTTTGTTTAAGCATTCACTTAATTAGGAGTGCTAAACTGGCCGTACTCGGCTACTCGCGGGTTTAACCCAACACAAACCCGAATATTGTGTACTTGTGTCGAACACATGAACCCGAAAGCAATGTGTATTCGTGGGCTAACACGAACACGACCAGTTTAGACGTTAATTTTGGTTATAACTCAAAGCTAACTTTCTCATAGACCGTAGACGTTGAAATTGTTGTTATTATTATTATTTTTGTTTTGTTATAATTTTGGCTTTACTATAGTAACAATGCAAGCTCAGAAGGAGGCTCCTCCAGACATGCAATGTAAAGACAAGTTTCTCCTTCAGAGTGTAATTGTAGGCTCAGGAGCAACCACAAAGGATATTACCCCTGAATTGGTAAGAGCATGCTCCCGTTTTATTGTTGCATTTTTCTTGTTTGACTGGTCAACAATTTAGATCCAAGTAATGATCTTGGTTTTAAAAGGTACAAGGTGCACAAAAGCAATAGGGTCTTGAGTCAAGGCGCAAAAGCGCATCGCTGAATGTACGCGAACCGCAATATATTTATATATTTTCATTTACCCAATACTTATATATAAATAAGCTCTGTATATTATTTAAGATATAAATAACCTATATGTACATTCTAAAAAACATATACAACATTCTAGTGCACAAAAATATATATAATTAATAGAAATAAACCACTCATTGTATAAATAAATATATGTAGTAGTTATGGTTATAAATAAATGTACTACATAAGCATTTTAAATTTTATTAATGCAATTAAATGGAACATGTTCCCATACACATATTTACTTATAAATTTAAAATTTTTTGAACAATTACTTATAAACTTTAATGATTATATGAAAATAAATGCATCATTAGTTTTATGTAACACAGCTAATTGATAACTGTTAACTTTAACCATTTCCCAATACACGTTTCATTCTTGGATTAAAAGAGGCGCAACGTGTATTGGGAAATAGTTAAAGGTGACAATTATCAATAAAATGTATATTACATAAAACTAATGTTGCATTTATTTTCATATAAGCAATAAAGTTTATAAGTAGCTGTTAAAAAAATAAAATTTTACAAGTAATCACGTGTATGAGAACATGTTTCATTTATTTGCATTTATAAAACCTAAATTGCTTATGAACTACATTTCGTAAAAATAAACTATATATATTTATATATATTATGTATTTTTTTTATTAATTATATACTTCATATACTTTTTGTGCGCTAGAATGTTGTATGTATATCTTTTTAGAATATACATATAGGTTATTTATATCTTAAATCATATATAGAGCTTATTTATATGTAAGTTTTTAGTAATTGAAAATATAAGAAAAATATAAAAAATTTATATAAATATATTGCGCCTCGCGTACTTGAAATTCTGTGCTTTGCGCCTCGGCTCAAGACCCTATCGCTTTTGTGAGCATTGCGCTTTTTAAAACAAATATTTGTATTGTAAGAATGTGAAAATGAAAAGAAGTTTGTTAGAAATAGAGTTGGTCCAACAACGATTTTTGAAGTCTAGTGATCAAATTAGAAATTAAGTGAAAGTAAGTTGCTGTTTATTGATATTTTCTTGTAATAATATCTTGAGCAGTTCAAGTAAGCTTACTTTATAATTGGCTGTGTAATGTAATAGTTTAGTAAAGATTCCGGGAATACCGTAGAAGAATGCAAATTGAAAGTGGTATATGTTCCCGCAACCCAATCAACTTCAATCGTTGCTCAAGGAGCAGAGCCGGTGTTACCATCTAATGGTCCAAGTGGCGCTGAGGTTGGTTTTGATTCATCAATATCATTATTGTCTTTTTTTATGTTTGACCATATTTTTAAAAAAGTGCTTATTTTTGTTTTTTATGCTTGCAGGCTTCAAGAGCATATGTAGATTCCAATGACAAGTCCTCCTCTGAGGTGAGTTAATATATATACAAAACAATTTTTTAGGTTTTTTAGGTAGCAAATCACTAGTTAAAATTATTGGCATAATGTAACATTTGACAGAGTCATAATCACTATTTTTAAATAGATCACCTGTTTTATTACACAAAATGTAACAAACTTCAATGTTTTTTTTATTTGTTTGTAACGAACTATGTTCGTTTTACCATTTCCTGTAATGATTTTTTGTTCTGTTACCATTGCAATTGACCTGCTATATTCGGGACATAGGTGATATGTCAACATTTTTTTCCCGGTTATAGCAGATTAATCATTTTAAATGGTAATGAGATAATTTTTATGGTAAAAGAAGTTCAATACATCAATGACATATGTGTAAAAGTTTGTTATACTTTGGTGTGACGAAGTTGCTTAAAGCTGTAAGGATAGTTGGGGAATTTTACATTGTACATGGGTTTTTGCTTTTTACAAATTACCGTTCTTGTGAGTTGTGAAAATGCCAAGAAGACCTTGCAATATGTAAGAATTGCGCAGTTAAAGACAAATTTTGGAAATAAGAAAGTAAAAAAAATATATAATTGTAGTTGATACCAAGGGCGTAGGATAGTGGGGGCGGGAGGGGAAGGCCGACCCCCCGAACTTTTCGCTTAGTAGTGGAGAGTATGTAGTTTTCGTATAGAAAATTTTGGGTATATACGTTTCCGACCCCCTGTTTTATAGAAATTTTTGGGTGTGTACGTTTTTGACCACCCGGTCGGAAATCTCAAGCTTCGCCACTGGTTGATACCATTTCTTTGCAATTTCTCATTTTTAGAAAATGTTGTGTTCTTTATCATGTGTAGTCGATGACTAACTTTATTTGCCAATTATCATGTGTTACTTATTATATGACCATTAACAAAAATCATGTGTTGTGTTGCTGCAACTGTTGGTAGTAGTTATCTATTCGTTTTGGTTACTGTTTTTCATTTAAGAGTCCTACATGCATACCGGAACGTGATTATGGGTCCCATTCACGTCAAAGGACTGTAAACGTTTTAGTTGAATTAACCATGCTCATGTATTTTTTTTTCAGGTGAGAGCTCTCATATCAAAGTTGACTGATGAGAAAAATGCTGCTATTGAGCAAAGTAAGAGAATTCAACAAGAATTGGTGAGAGACCTCTTTTCCCTTGTACTTATTACTAGCAGAAATTTTGTCTTTTACTTCATAAACGGGTCAAATCAACAAATTTAGTTGAAAGAGTGAACATGTCAAATGAGTGGAACGGGTTGAAAATCATTCAAACTTTGAGGTCTAATTCTAATGCACACAATCTCCTAAATTGTTTCTTTAAAGTATCAGATTAGAACCGCAATAATATTGTTTTGTAATCATAATCAACTATAAAAGATTATACAAATGACATGTTTGAAACAGAACCTGTCATAGTTGTCAAGAGCTGTCACTATGGTCGCTATAGAGAATAGCGTAGCGTATAGGTCGAAGGTCGCTATAGGGTATGTAGCCATAACTATAGCTATAAAATAACTGGATTTTATTTCTTTTTTATTAAACATACATGATACATGTAAAATAGCGTATATACCAGGGTATTTTGATATGTATACAAATAAAAAATTTTAAATTTTTTTCTAGTGTTTTGCTGTTTGCTAAATAGCGCCTGCTATTTATCGCTATTCATTATGTAGCATAAAGGTATCTTGTCGCTATTCGCCATTAACAACTATGGAACCTGTTTTGACTAGTTACCCAACCCTCCCGAGTCTCTAGTTGACCCGACCATCTTTCTATCTCTACAATACATCTTATATTAGTCTTTGTTTCTGGTGAACTAACTAGCACTTTGGTTGCAACATATAGGAACTTTTGAGGCGCCGAAGCAACAAAAGCCAAGGGGGTGGTGCATCGTTGATCTTCGTCATTGTTGTTGGCTTGATTGGCTTGATTCTTGGGTACATCCTGAAGAAATAATGATATTTGACTAGTTGAAATTTATGTTTCTTTTTTCTTTTGATGGTCATAAGTTCATAATTCATGTAGGAAAGGGAAGAAATTCATTAGTGGTTTGTTTAAATTTTCTTTTTCTTTAAAGGTAGTGTAATGACAATAGAAGAGAAACTTAGGGTGTGTTTGGTTTGTGGAGTTTAATTAAAGTGGAATTTGACTTCTGTTTTTCAATGTGTTTGGTTGATAGAATTTGTTAGGCCATGTGTAGTCATAACGCCCCTTTGTGGGCGTTATGCGACACGTGGCGCGCCACGTCAGCGTGGGGCGTTATGGGGCCTTATGCATTTTAAGGCCGTAGTCATAAAGCCCCCGTCTAATCATTACTCAATTATTAATTTCTAATTTTTTATAATTATTTTCTAACTTTATAAAATTAAAATTCATTTCATTAAATTAAAAAACATTACACTAAAAAAAAAAAACATTACACATAAAAAAAAATACAGTAACATAAAAAAAAAACGGTTCCAAAAAAAAAAAGTTGGACTAAAAAAATAAAAAAAACAACACTTCAAAGATTAATCTTCTTCGTCTTCGTTCTCTCCTTCTTCCTCTTCGTTTTCTCCAGCATCCAAACCTACGTCTTCAAAGTTTCCGTCTTCGAATTCCTCAACCTCTTCTTCCTCGGAATCTTCTTCGTGTTCATTGTTGTATCGAATTGGGCGAATCGCCCAAGCATGCTCAACCAAATCTGCCTTCAACGTGTTATGTATGTCCCTAGATCGCAATAGTTGAGCATTTGCGAGTCTCTCTTCCATTGTTGCTTGGGTTCCTTCGACTAAATCTTCCGGAATGTAGTTTTGGCATATCGCTTTTCCATCATCCTCAATGATCATATTATGCAAAATGATGCAAGCATACATGGTCATTCGTATTTTATCCTTATGCCACATGCGACAAGGATTTCTGATAAAATGCCATCGTTGCTGTAGAATCCCAAAACACCTCTCGATATCCTTTCTTGAAGACTCTTGTAATTTTTTAAAATAATTTCTTTTCTCATCGAACGTTTCAGAAAACGTTTTAACAATAATCGAATACTCCGGGTATATACCATCGCCCAAATAGTAGCCATGCTCGTAGTCGTTCCCGTTCGCGTGAAAACCGGCCTTTGGTATAGTTCCCGAAATGTAGCTCTCTACTAATGGTGAAGCCTCTAACGTATTAATATCGTTAAAACACCCAGCTACACCAAAGAAGGCCGACCAAACCCAAAGGTCGTATGACGCAACAGCTTGTAATACCAAAGTTGGCCCTTTTTGATCACCCCGTGTATGTTGACCTCGCCATGCGGTTGGACAATTATACCAACGCCATTGACGACAATCCAAACTACCAATCATGCCGGGTATTCCATGCTTTTCTAGATGCACCTCATATATTTGTTGAAGGTCGTTCCAAGTGGGATTTCTCAAATAACGTTTTCCATATAACTGGCATATACCTAAAATATAATTTAATATATAAAAGTTTTACTAGTAAGGTACTAAAAAATCAATATATAAAAGTAGGTAAATAAATAAATAAAAGTCAGTAAAAAATACCATAGCAAAAATGTTCCACGCAATCTCGGGTTGTTTTCTCCGCCATCTTCAAGTACTCGTCGTTGATGTCGTACGTGTTTCCGTATGCTAATATACGTAACGCGGATGTGACCTTTTGAATTGAGGTGAAGCCTAAATATCCTCGCGCGTCCATTCTTTGCTTAAAGAAATCATACTTATTTTCCAAATCATTAGAAATGCGCAAAAATAACCTTTGGCTCATACGAAAACGCCGTCTAAAAACATTGGGTCCGTGAACCGGTGTCGCATCAAAATAGTCTCTCATCAAACGCGTGTTCGCGGCTTCACGATCTCGCAAGATAAAGGTGCGCCGCAAGATGGGTCGTGGAGGGGGAGTAGGCCGAACGTGCTCAAGTGCTTGTATCATAAAAGTACACACACTCGTAACCGCTTCTTCCTCCTCCGCATCTTCTTCCGGTGAAAAAAATCTTCGGTAAATATCGGTGAACGAGTCTTCCGACGGGGAACCCATTTTTTTTTAATTGGATGGGAGTAGCTTCAAAACTTTTAAAAAAATATATAGAGAAGAGGAGGGTATTTGAGTATGATTTGTAAAAAAAAATAGAAGAGTGGGAGTTATTTATAGTGTGAGAATTAAAAAATTGAAATTTTTTTTTTAATGGATATGACCGTTTTGTAACGGTCAAATTATTAAATAACCATTTCATCAAAGCGCTATACATATCGCGCCAACTTCCTTTTTCCGCTCGATGGCGCCCTCCGTGGCGGTGTTCCGGCGCTATGCCGGCGCTATGAGGGCATACCGCCCCTCACATGCCGCCCACTACACATGACCTTAGAAGGGGAATTTCATCATCATCATACTCAGTAAATCCAACCAATAGCAAAGCTAAGATAGGGTCTGAGGAGGGTAAGATGTAGACAGCCTTACCTCTACTTCGTAGGAATAGAGAGGCTTTTTCCCATAGAAATTTGTTGGAAGTGGAATTTGAATACTTAAATTCATTGTTATACTTAATAATATTATATTGTATTAAAAATATGAAATTATAATTTGTTATATCTATATATTACTAAATATACAGGGTTTATCAAAATTTATAATTTACTTACTAATGATGGTGTCAATGTATTGTCAAGATCAGTCTTAGAAAATAAAAAAACATTTAAAAAACTAATATGAAATGGCGTAGCATAAATGATGGATTTAAGAGTTTAGCCGGCGTAGCCCCACTCACCAAAGCACTTTGAATAATTCTTTCATGCTTTATGTTAGGTATCAAGAATATGAAGTCTTGATTTAAAAGGGACGTTTCTTTTTTATGAATAAATGGAAAGATTACTTTTTCAATTTTTGTAAATCTTATCTTTGCGTGTGGTCTTAGGATTTATATAAACCAATTACCTAATCATTCCCTTCACTTTGGGGGTTATCATTACTTTTGGGGTTATCATTCAAGTGTGCGTCTAAAGTCTTCAATGATACGTGGTAAAATGCTAGAAAATACATATTTTTATTAATAAATAGTTATTTTCCGCACGCGCGTTGCGGCGGGACCCAATGACTACAAAAGGCGTGTCAGCAACGACAAACAAATACCGAATATCAAAACATAAATAAAATGACATGATAATGATAGTCACTCCGTCATAAAAAAAAACGATTTTAAATAACCTAATATATAATAACAGGACTCACACGTCCTACACGTTGGAAATTCGGTTGTTTTCAGTTCAGTTATTACGGTGCTAACACGTTAAAATATGGATGAGCTCGGTACCGGTAACGGCAGTGAAAGTACCGATCCAGAAAATCATTGAAATTAGGTACCGGCATCGAAAATGCTCGGTACAATACGGTATGGTATGGTATTTGAAGGTAAAAATCAATAAATACAGGTATGGTGCTAGACTGGTGTCGAACCGAAAGTAACGATTCTGAAAACGCCAAAAGGTGGGTACCAAATTGGTATCGAAAATGATTTGGTATAGTAAATTTGGTACCGATACAATACCGGTTCGTTTACAGGATTTGATACGATTTGCTCATCAATATTCTAAATATCCAAGTTAATTTTACATGCTACAATTCATTCATTACAGAAAAAGACAAAAAAGAAAGCAAAATAAGTTGTTGTGTATATAAAACCCCATTCAAACGAAATATAGTTTACTTACTGTGTGTATGAAAAGTAATCTAAACGGTGCAATTACTTGCATTGCTGCGTTGCTACAGGATTTGATGAGCTCGTTATCAACCGGTACCGAAAATACTGGTACCGAAATCCCCAAAAGTGGGTACCGGTACCGAATATACCTAGTATGGCACGGTTCGGTACAGGTCGGTATTGGTACGGCACCGGTATTTGAGGGTAAAAACCGGTGAATACCTGTGCGGAACCAGTACCAAAAATACACCGGTTTGGTAAATTTGAGACCGGTACCTATACCCGATACCATTTGCTCATCTCTTAATCATGTTACTAATTTTAAATAATTCTAATCTAATTCTAATATTAATTTAATAATCTAATTCTAATATTAATTTAATAATAAATCCACTGTTCATTCTGTTTCTTTTTTATCATATATATATAGATGGTATTAAGAAGTTTGATAGTATTGTTCCAATTATGCCTTTGGTTTGATGGTTGTCTAAATCGAAATATTGTAACGCATTGGGGCATCCTATTAGTAAGACAATTTGGGCCGATTTATTAGAACCTAATGCTCCCTAAGTCTTATCCCACTCCTAAGATATCACTAGGCCATAATGTCATGTGCAAGTATTTATTTTAATGATAATCAAAGTTTCTAAAACTCAATTCACTAATAACACGGGAAGTCCTAAGAGTATTCACATTGGAACCTCCATCTATTATATATAATAAATGAAAGTGATTTGGGCCACATGTCACTTAATTAGGGCATCCTCAATCCAATTTTCTCACTCAACAACTCCCCTTTATTCTCTCCTAAAAAAACCCTAAATCATCCTGTCGCCTCATTTTCTCCTTCAGGCTTTCTCTTTTCTCCAAACGCTAAAGTTCCTTTCCTTCATCCAGTTCTTCCATCATCGATTCTTCTTTCTCACACTTATTCTCCATAAACCCTAAACTCACCAGAATTCTTTTTGTTCTTCATCTTGAAAGAAGGAGAGAAGATTTGAGAGATAGATCGAGAGATGGGGCGCCGGCTAAGGGTTCTGCGGTTTTTCTCTTACAAGATTCTTTCATCTTCTTCGTCGGCAAGGTTCTTCCATTTGAGGTTTGATTTGTATGTTTATAGATCTGTGTTGATTTCTTTTTATTTTCATACAAAGTTTCTAATTAAACCCTAATTTCTACTCCTAATCTCATCATATGGTTCCAAGGTTGTTGTCATCGATGGTCATCAAAGTTGAGATCCGCTTACCTACGGCTAGATTTCCGCCATGAACTAGTATGTTTGAATATGTTCAGAAACTAAGGGTTTTTTTTCTTAACGGTGATGATATGAGTACAACATCTGTTGATTATTGATCTGTGAATATGTTCACCGATTATTCTTTTTGAAATTAGGGTTTCATTTGCTTGAGATTTGAATCTTCCGATTGTTGAAGCCTTTGAAGTCGATCCTTTTAAATTTCCAGTTCCCGATGTATGATCTGATTGTAACAGCAGTGGTTCAACATCTACAGTGGATTCAACATCAGGTGTTTGGTTAATTTTTGGTAAGGTTTCCTGTTCAGTTTTGATGTTCACTTATCTAATTTTCATTTTATTTTTAGGCTTCTATATGATTTTGAGGTTGATTGATTGGTCACTTGCTATTGTTGTTTGATGTTGTTTGCTATTGTTGTCAAGTAAGGTAAAAAAGGTCATTCTAATTACCTGAATATTGCGTATGATATCCTTTTAACTTTAATCGCCCAACAAGTTTTTTGGTTTGTTTCTTTGTTCTTTGTTTATTTGTTAGATGTACACATTCTACAGAATGTAGTTAAGAGCCGCACATAAATCAGGTAATTGTTATTCTTTTGCTAATTGTTAATACACTTTGTAGTCAGTTCTTCTTCGTCTTCGTTATTTCATATAATATAATGATTTGTTATACAACTACCTGACTTCATATTTCATTATGATTTGTATGCTTTTAGGGTTTGATTTTATATTGGTCATAACATTAATGGTGAGTACTCAAGAATATTGGATGTTTGAATTAGTTTTATTTTGGGTATTTTTGGATGATTTCACCCATTTCTTTAGATAGTTCATGATTGAAGATGCAGTTGAAGGTATCTTAAATAAGGTAATAATTGCATTACATCCCTGTTGAAAAAGAGAATTGATAAATTTAGGGAAAGTGAGGTTGAAAGATGATAACTCAATAGTGGAGATCTCATTCAACAGGTTCGATAAATTCAACGGTATTCTCATATAATTCTTCCTAGATGCTTCCAATGAAGCAGCACTTTGGACATCTGTTGTCTTCAAACATCTATTATCTATTATCTATTATCTATTATCTATAATAAATGAAAGCTATTTGGGCCACGTGGACCAAATAACTTTCATTTATTATATATAATAGATAGAATAGATAATAGATAATAGATGTTTGAAGAACAACAGATGTCCAAAGTGCTGCTTCTTTGGAAGCATCCAGGAACCATTATTTAAGAATACCCTTGAATTTATCGAAGCTGTAGAATGAGATCCTCCACTGTTGGGTTATCATCTTTCAACTTCACTTTCCCTAAATTTATCAATTCTATTTTTCAACAGGGATGTAATGCAATTATTCCTCTCAATTAAATACACCGACCCTTGCTTCCTCTCAAAGGGTTATGGAGTGGTTATAATAGCTGATCATGCTAAGGACTGTTATAACTAACCACTGCTCCTTATAAAGACTGATGGACTTAAAGACTGATGAGGCCTATCCACTGTTGAAGACAAATCCCTGTTAAAGAAAAGCACTTATATACCTAAGGCCTGATCAACCAAAGGAAAACCACTGCTCAGTAATAGCAGTGGTTCAACATCTACAGCGGATTCAACATCAGTATTTATCTATCAGTGTTTGTTATGTAATAGTGTTTAGTGTATCAATGTTTCTTATCTATCAGTTTTTTTATATGTAACAGTATTTATCACAACAGTGTTTTATACTCTGTTAGATTGTTAGATGTCATATCACTTCAGTTTTTATATGTAACAGTATTTATCACATTACCTTAGTGGTTTTATCTTTATACTAATAAATAAAAATGTAGTACAGTTGGATGATTATTAAGCTCCTCATTTTGATTGTTTGGGTATAGTATTCTTGAAATTGGTCTTTTTTTGCTAACAGATGTTTTGGGCAAACTTCTGTTTTAGGTCAAAAATTTGTTTAAGGCCAAACATCTGTTTGTGGCCAAACATCTGTTTATGGCCAAACATCTGTTTAAGGCCAAACATCTGTTTAATTCCAAATAACTGATATAGAAGGCCAAATATCTGTTTAAGTTCAAACATCTTCAAAATATTAAAAAATGATAGTTTTCATTAATCCTTAAAAGTTAGTTACAACCAATGTTTTCGTTCAAAATCTGATTGTTAAATGTTACCCACTGCTGAAAGAAAACTTCTGTTTCTTCATTCTTCATGTTGACCACTGACTGACCAAACATTAGTTTTTCAATCACTGTTTGCTATCCACTGATTGTTAAAAAATAGCACCTGCTCACATTTTTATTGTTGACATCCACTGATATTGACCATCAGTGGTTTCCCTAAAAAACAGCCAGTCACCTTTTTATTGTTGATGTGGTTAATTAATTATAGAATTAAATTATCAAATGAAAACTAGAATTACAATGAAATTACCATTTTACTTAATCGTTACATTCCAATGAGATTAGAGTTCCTCCAACATTGTTTTGCTGATAAAAATTAAACCTAAAATAAAAAATAACAAATAAAAAAAACTGTTGATGACATTTTGTTGCATATCAAATCAGTAATTAATGCTAATTTCTTGAGCTTTGGACATTGAAATTATGCAAAATGGGAATTTCAAATTGACGGTTATTTCTTCTTAATTAAAGTTAAAATGAAAATTAGAAAAATCATGATGACAATTGCTTTTAAATCAAATCAGTAATTACTGTTAATATCAATAACTTTTGAAATTCAAAATATCCAAAATGCTAATTTAAAATTGACGTTCTCTCTTTTTTTTTCCTATAAACGAAACATAGAGTCATAAGATTAAAATTTATTCATTTATTCATGATATTAAAAGTCCAATAATTACATAACATACTGAACAACTAAACTTTTTAAATCTAACAATAACCGTAAGAATTAAGAAACTTTAGCTTCAACTCCATCGATTGTTGTTGAACCTCTCGATGTATGTCCTTCAGCATTGCCATGAACTCCACGTCTCTATCACCGCACTCTATATTGCTGACAACACAAAGCTCACGAACGGAAGTTGAAGGCATCCTAATAAGATTTCTGGAAACTTGCTCTCTCGTGAACAGGCCAACTTGCAATCCATCAAAACATCTCTTCAGCTCTTGAAGAGTAGCCCTATCTTCATACACCTGTTCCTCTATTTGCTTCACAACACGCTGCTTTAAATCATTTGATTTTACACAAGTGAATGCAGCCATTTCAATAAACTATATTTCTGTACTTTCCTGAAAGTATGATATCTTCGTATGAAATCGTGATGAAAAACAGGTGAAGTGGCTATGAGTTTATATACTTAATCAATCAAAACGTGTAGATTTAATATGAACATATTAATGTATATTTCAAAATAGCAATCTTTTAATGCAAAAACCTTTTCAAACCCCAACTTTTATGGGAAAACTTTAAAATTAAATACCAAGAAACCCAAGGGACAAATTTTTGAAGTTCAAAAAACAAAAGTAGATTATCATAATTACAATTAACCTTTTCATTTACCATGTAGACGCGTTTTTAAACTCTATAAAAGACCAATAATTATTTGTAGGTCCACCCGGAGGATCGAGTAACCTCTATTCCTGTTTTCTGACAAACCCAAAAGTGCGGAATCCAAACGAGTAAGTTAAACCAAGTGACGAACACGTAAAACACAAGATTCACCGATTAACACTCCATTGTATTAATCTAGAAAACGGTTATAAAACAATGTTTACAAGATGCTCTCATAAACTCTCAGTGTGTGTGTGTGTTTACAGTGTTCGCTCCGAAATCTATTCAGACTTCCGTTTTCTGCTCTCAAATCTATTCAGACTTGTCTCTTTGTGCTCTATCTGTTGTTTGTGTATATATACTAGCAACATGATGAAAACCAGTCCCAGACGAAAACCAGTCAACGAAATCTAAGATCTGGACGAAATCCCTTGATTTCGTCACATAGTGTTTTCGTCCCATTTGGTTTTCACCATAAAAGGGATTTCGTCATATTCATGTTTGGCCAAACAAGGATTTCGTCACTTGGCTTGGGCCTTGTTCAATGTCAACTGGGCTTCTCACAGTTGGGCCTTGGCTTGGGCTTAGAACAAACAAACAACAAACAAAAACTATAATCTAAAATGCAAACTGCACACACGCAGTTGCATTTACATCAAACGTTACGAAGTCAATCACATACCGAGTCAAGACAGGAGGTTGTCTTTACTACGGTCTTCACTTCGTAGCCGAGTCGAACCGAACCGAGCCGTATCCACTTAATATGTATCAACAAACTCCCACTTGGATGCTGCTCGCGAGGTTCGTAATCTCGTTCTCCATCTCTTGATGGTTCTTTTTCTCGGAAAGGATCTTCAAAGTCTTCACGTGTTGAAGTAGAAAGTGTATTAACAAACTCCCGCTTTCATTTAGGAAGTGTATCAATAAACTCCCTGTTGGGATTGAACCCTGCCAGAGGAACAGATAATGAAAGCCAAAACCGGATCATGACAGTGGATTCACAATAATCAGCTATTTACTTTAAGCTTTCCCCTTGACAGTGAATCAAACATCTGACATGCTCCAAGTACTGCCCTTATCAAACAACTGCTGATCCTATAAACCACTGTGAAACCAAAGCCCTGATGAAGTTTAAAGGCTGAAGCTCAATCTACTGCTGGAATCCAAGTACTGCTGAAAAGTTATAGCACTACCCATTCAAGGCCTGATCACCCTTTGAAGAAAGCACTGTTGCTCATACAACAGTGGTTGATTACGTTAGTGGAATGAAGAGTCAGTGTTTATATATCAGTGTTTAGAATGTAATCAATGTCTGTATGGTCAGTAGTTGTAGAACAGTAGATAGAGTTTGTTAGTTTGTTAGATGTCACTTTCATGGTGACGTCAGCTGAGATGCCTCAGTGGTTTGGTTTGTCTATAAATGGAGTAGTGCTCTGTACTGTTACATTTGATTCGTTTTGAGAGAGTTCTTCTCCTCAATTCAATCCTTTCATCTTGTGCAATCCAACCTTGGGGCATCTGGCTGAGGGGGAGCTTAGTATGTAAGCATGTCTGTAATCATTTGATTCCTATTGTAAATCTTTTGCCTAAATGAATTGCATATGCTTTCTCAAAACTATTTTCTTCTTTGATTGTGTTTACAAAGTTTGTTATTCATTTCCGCTGCACTTTACATTGTTTCATACTCACTGATGTTCAAATCATACAAACAAACATAATCATGAGAGCCTCCGATCCTAACAATTGGTATCAGAGCCAGGACAGTCAAAATTTGATCTAACAATCAATTTGACATAACTGTTCGGCTCATAATTCATTGATACTGAGGTTGGGTGCATTTTGTTGGAAAACAGAGTACCGAGTAAATCATGTCCAAAGTGGTTATTCAAAAACTCTGTAAATCAACCAAGATGTCATATGACACACAAATCTCAAGTGATTTCATGCACAAGACACTCACGGTTTCTAGATCTGAAAACATATCTATTAAAACTATGGGATTATCTCTTATTTTCAAAATTGATTTCAACTATTGTTGAGAATTTTGTGCTGTTTCATCATGTTTAATACTAAAGTATGAACCTCAGTTGAACAAAACCTATGTTCTTAAAACATTAGTGTTTTTGGTAAACATGAAAGAGGAATTTAAAACTTTAGTCATAAGATCTGGTGTGTTGAAAAACAGGTTGAGGATCCTCAAATGGACAAAATCAACTTTGTCAAAATACATTCAGAAAATCAGAGAACAACATAGTCCATATCATATGTAATGTGAGATTAGTTGAAAAACTTGTGAAAACATGACCAATTCTCTTAAAACATTACGACAAAATGATATTTGATTAAGGTCCTTCTCTCAAAAACCTCCCAGTAAGTAATTCATTACTTATAAATGGGAAGGGTAAAAAGGGAAGAAGAAATTCACAAAAACTCAGAAGTGTGTTCATCTCAAAACTTCTGAAGTCAGAAGAAAAGAGTATAAACATAAAACACTGAAGAGTCAGAGTTTAGGGTAATAAGGGTCATTAAGCAACTGTGTGCATTCATCTGTTCACGAAAAGGTTTTGGTAAAGATGGAAATTTCGGTGACTGAACTTTAAAGAGGACTAGACAAATTTTCAGAATTATCACATAGTAACAAAATCTACATCAGGGTTTTGAAAACTTATGTGATCTTGTGTCCTTTTGTTTGCAATCAACTGACAAGAAAATGGTACCAAACAGTTGTCAAAATATATTCAAATTTCCTACCACTACTATCAAACCACTGACCATTTTCATAAACTTGAGAATGATATGATTACGTGTTTTAGTGTATATTTACCAGATCCTTTTTGATGCTATTCTCAGAAAATCCTTTATCCATTTTTATGCAAAGGATTTTCTCAATTAACCAGGATATATTATTCGTTTTTTAAAGAATAATATATTTTGAACTTTTGCTTGTTTTTTTTGTTGGCAATAGTTTCAATCTCCTGTCAGGATATGTTACCTTATTTTTTATTGGTATTATTGTCCTCATAAATGGGTCAAAAGGAAATGGTGCATATGTCAAGGTCATGTCATACTCAGGGTTGTTTTAAACTCTAATCAAAGGTTGATTGCTAAACAGTGTTTAAACTACTGGGGCACTCATGTTTTAATTTGGATATTAAACGAAAATAAGTTGCCTTAGTAAAAAGTTCTCATCATCCGGGGTACAAAACCACTGTCAGTAATTTGTAAGAATTTCAATAGAAAATTGACATGTGGCAAAACTTTCAAAACCATTGCCCTTATTTTAACCCTAACCACTGCTTTGCTCAAACGTCTATTTCCTAATTACTATCCACTGCTGAAAGTCAACCACTGATCCTCATTTTGCTTGGCAAGCACTGATGCTCAAAATCAGTGTCTTATCCACTGATATGCTATCCACTGATAGTAAAAATCTTCCACTGTCATCACATTATTACCGTAGTAACTACTGATGCTTGATACATCAGTGGTTCTTAAAACAAATGGTTTCCATTCTTCATCCATGTCATCAGAGGTTGACACGTGGTCAGTTTTTAGCCTTCAGATTATAATAACCGCTGCCACATCAGCAATCACTTTTTCCCTAAAGAAAACCCTGATCAAAACCCCCAAACAGGGTTTTACACTATCGAATTGAATTCCAAAATTCTCTTCTCAAAGCAGTTTCCAACTTTTCTTCCCAAATCACTCTCCGATTCTTCTTCATCAAAATGAAAAAGTCAAAATCAAAATCAAAATCTAAACCAAAATCACCATCATCTTCAAAAGAGGTCGCTCAAATGGCCGAAGAAACCATTGAAATCCCATACAAATCACCGCACAACTACTTGGGTCTCCTCACAAAACCCTCAAACAACCGCACCTTCGATTCCGTCATCGACACACTCTCTGAATCAAAGTACAAAACTTTGTTGACAGTAGACGCTCCCATTTACTTGCAAACCCAGAGAGAGTTCTGGAAAAATACTAAGATTGAAAAACAAGATGGAAAAGTAGTAGCCATTAACTCCTCGATACAGGGTAAAGCGATTCAAATCACTCCGCAATCAATCTCAGAAGTCTTCAAACTCGATGATCAAAAAGGTAAAACTTCTTTTGATAAAAACGAGTTAAAAGCTGATTTTCTGAAAAGGGGATATGCAGAACAAACAAAGGTAGATACCTTACAAAAAGGTTATTTCCCGTCTGCACCCAGATTTTTATTCCACACACTTTTGTCGTGTGTTTCAAATAAAACAACAACTTTTAACGAAATACCATTGAAGATTCAATGCCTGGGCTATGCCATTTTAAATAATAAAGATTACAATTATTCCCAGGAAATCTTCAATGACTTGGTAAAGAATGCTGATAGCAAAACATTTTTACTCTTTCCAAGATTTCTAAGTTATTATTTTAAACAAAAATTTGAAAAAGAAAATGAAAATGTGCCAAAACAAGGTGGTTATTTTCAAATAAAAAGTTTAACACCTGTGAAGGGGTAAGGTCCCAAAAACCTCGAAAAAAGGATTTGAGACCATACCACAAACCACCCTTTTAACCTTTTTGCCCTTGCGCGGCTGCGCATTGGTCTTACATAAGAAGAAGGAATCAGCGATCTATAATCGCGCGCCCAAAGGAAAACATAAATCCTTGCGCCTTCCACCCATTAGCAAAGGATTAAAATCCTTTGTTCAATACTTCTGCCTAAATATCCAGACTTGGATACTATTTTACCCAGACTTGGGATTTATTTGTCTGTGTCCACACAGTAAAGGTGTCACACTAGATTACAGCAGTAATCTTCTAGAAAGAAATACAATCGTGCATCACCCAGACGGTTATAACCGTCTGGACACGTGTCATCACCACAAGCAACTCTGGAATCATAACGAAGGCATGCAATTGGAGAGTAATCTCCACTTAATCACTTTCCACGTGGCAATCCCCCAGCCATAGATCAAACCACGATCCGTGTGCATTCACATCGGATCGAGGTAATTTAACAAAAGATCAAAAAACTTAACGGAGGAAAATATAACCGCTACGGCGTTAGCATTTTCCGTGATCTTTTCAATAACAGGTTTTCCCTCTCAAAACTCCCGGTTATAAATAAGAGAACTGTTCAGGTATAAACTCAGATCACTCTCACTTCTCAAATACTTATCTTCTCCGTTACCGATACTTATTCTCACGCCGGAGTCGGGTCAAGGAGAGAACCTTCTTCTCCCCTTGACGAGGCTAACGGTGTTCTTTTTTGCAGAACTACCGGAGAAGAAATTCCATTGCAACTGAATCAACCGAGAGAGAGCTAACCCTTTTATGCGGATTCAAACCCCCTAACTATCTCGGTTCCGACCATTTAGTTAGTGTTTCTTCAACCTGAAACATTCACTAGAATGTTGGCACCAATAAAAATAAAAGCAGAGGTGTCCGAGCAGAATTTAGCAGTTACCACTGCTCGTCAGACATCTGCTGCTGAGCCCACTGCTCCAGGTGATCATAGCAGCACTACCACTGCTTTGAAACCCACACCTGCCACAACCAAAAAGACCAAAAAGAAAACATCCAGAAAACCTCCCAAATCCAAAACAAAGGCAACTCTGGAAGATGAGATCCCAGAGCTAATGCCTGTGATAACACAAATGTCACCACAAACCACTGCTGCTACTTCCTCACAGCAGTTGGTAGAAAGATCTCCACCATTGCCTCAAACTCCTCCTGCAACCTCACAAAAGGATCAGGTTGTAAGCACAGGGACCTCTCAATATGAAGCTCTGAATCCACTCGGATCCATCTTCCTCAGTCCTGATCCCAAGGACATGTCTTTTTCAACTCCCATGCCCTCACCAATAATATTACCACAATCCATGCTACCTTTGTTGCATGCAGTTGTTATAGCTCAGACACAAACCAGTTCCTCTCTATCACCTGTCACTGAGAGTATACTCCCACAAGTGACTGGGTCTGATGCTTATACCTCTGCTATCCCAGCAACAACTGAGGAGGTTACACCCCCTGAGTTACAAGTAACTCTCGGTGGTAGTTCAAGTGGAGCAGCAACTACAACTGATGGATCAACAGAAGTCAATTTCTTCCATAGCAACATCGGTAACCACCAGTGAGTTGATTCTAACCACCGGTACCATCAAAGGTTTATCGAGTGCTGAAGAAAGAAGTCCCCAGTACCAAGAACAAGGGGCATCAATGGGTGATTTTTGGGATTTAGTTCCTAAGTCACACATTGATATAACCACTGCTGGTGGGGATTCAGATGATCCCATTAAAGTGGGTGATGAGTCAAAATATCAGGAATTGACGGGCAGAGTTGAAAAACTTGAAACCTCGGTTGCTGAAATAAAGGATATGGTGCAGGAGATTCTGAAAGCTCAAAAAGCACAATCCACTGCTGTTCCACCTCAAGCACCTGCTCCACCACAAGCATTTGCTGCAAATGAGCTCTGGAATATCTTTCAACCTTTACTTGAACACCAAAAATAGATGGCTGATCAGCAGCATGAAATACATGTAAAAATGCTGACAAATATGGTGGAGTCAAGATTCAAAGATACTCAAGCAGATATCAAGGCTATAAAGGCCAGCATTCAAAAGACTGCCCATGGTGAAAAGGTTCCCTCCACTATCCTTTTTATGGATAACCCCCTTGCAGATAATGCCAAAAAGGGGGAGAATGTCAAGAAGATGAAGAAAAAGGGAATTGAAGATGGTCTGTATGTTGAACCAGAGAAAGAAAAACATCCATCTAAAATCTCAAAAGATTCAACATCTGAAACTTCCATCCAAACAGCTGATACAACAGTAGTTACAAAAACTGCTGTTAGTAACCAAACAGCTGCCATCTCTCCAACACACACCACTCCATCACACACCACCAAAACCACTGCCCTACCACCATTACCTCCTGTCATAAAACAGAAGACAATAGATGTTAAAACATCTGTTGTAATGACAACAGCGGTTGAAACACCAGTTGTTTCAACAGCTGCTAGTCAATCACAAACACAAACCACTGCCATTCAATCTTAAACCATTGAGCCACCCAAGACATCATCAGCCTCTCCTACAATAAAAAGGAGAAGGATTATCATATCTGATGATTCACCACCACCATCACCACCATCAAAAACTGCCTCACCACCTCCATCCCCTGCTCAAAAGCAGAAGACATCTGCTGACAT
The DNA here is from genome assembly GCA_030545235.1 of Helianthus tuberosus. Lineage (NCBI taxonomy): Eukaryota > Viridiplantae > Streptophyta > Magnoliopsida > Asterales > Asteraceae > Helianthus > Helianthus tuberosus. Next base: position 81,734,755 of record CM060428.1, on the reverse strand, counting down.
ATCAGCAGTTGTAATGACAACAGATTTTGAGACACCAGTTGTTTCAACAACTGTTAGTCAGTCATCTTCCACTGTTTCCACCAGTCTCACATCAAAACCAACAAAGCTCTACACCAGAAAAAGAAAACTTACTCAGCCAGATGAGGACCAATATGATCCCACTGCTGCAAGATATCCTTTAGAACTGGAAGCTATAAAAAATGAGATGAGGCAATTCTACACTGATGATGATCCTTCAAACAGAAGATTTTCTTCACTCGCTGGCTTCATGGTTCCAGAAGACATGGATGAATATCTTGAACTCAAAGTAAGACAGACTAAGATAAGAGCCAAGGTTGAATGTAAAGGTCAAGGTGATGAAGCCATTGCTGAAAGATTGGATTTTCTGCTCACAAAAGTCAAACAAATAAAAGATTTTGCACAAGAGCTGAGCAAAGAAAAGGCAGAACAACGAAAAGAGATGAGAGGAAAACTTCTTGCATACATAATGCAAGAAAAATTCTATCCTGCTGAAGAAAACCAATTTGAAGAATGGCCAATAGTGGCTTTAAAGCATGAAGCTGATAGGATTGAAATAATCAAGAATGATCCTAGAAAGAAGAAAAATGCTCCAAATTGGAGTAAATACAAAAAGCTCATCTTTGACCTAACAGCTGAGTATAAAAGAAAGAAACAGTAGCTGGTGAATGCAAAAGTGGACACTGCAAATGCCATATCAAAATGGTCAAAGCAGCAAACTGATGAAGCCTATGAAAGGCTGAAGAAAAGGAAGATAACTGTTTCAGGCATTTCAAAGAAGAGTGAACAAATGATGAAGCTTGAACAGTAGATAGAAAACCTCAAAACACTGTTCCGGTCTACGCTTGTGACAAACCAAGAAGAAGGAGAACAGCTGAACAGTGAAGAGGAAAAGGAAGTTGAGTTCTTCAAAGAAACCATCATGAAAATGGGTCTAAAAGAAGAGAATTCAGAAAAACTTCAAAACCTTTTTAAGAAGGTGTTAACTAAGCCTGCATCACCAAATACTTCAGAAGTTTCAGACATTGAGCCAGATCAACAAAAGAGACAGGAGCAGATAGAAAAAGAGACTGCAGAAGACATAGCTGCAGCAAACAATGTCATTGAAATGGCCTTCAAAAGAATGTCTGAAAGTCTGCAAGTTTTCACAAGGCCAACATCTCCCAACTCATCTGTGAATAAATCTCTCCCAAGAAACCCATTGGGTTTAAAAGTACTAAAGTGGATGTCTGATCAAAAGACCCACGTATTGACCCTGGTCAGATCCAATGGCGAAGTGAAGTACATATCAAGGAAAGAAGCACAAGGCCTTAGTGTTGAAGATTTGCAGGATCTCCTTGAACTTACACTGTGCCGGGATGAAGATGACACAAGTTCCAAAGAATTTGAAGAAGAATTTAAGAGAAAAACAATGGAACTTCTGATGAGCAATAAAGATCCAGAATAATGAAGGGTTTTGGCATTATCTGTTCCAGGGGGAGATTGTTGGGATTGAACCCTACCAGAGGAACAGATAATGAAAGCCAAAACCGGATCATGACAGTGGATTCACAATAATCAGCTGTTTACTTTAAGCTTTCCCCTTGACAGTGAATCAAACATCTGACATGCTCCAAGTACTGCCCTTATCAAACAACTGCTGATCCTATAAACCACTGTGAAACCAAAGCCCTGATGAAGTTTAAAGGCTGAAGCTCAATCTACTGCTGGAATCCAAGTACTGCTGAAGAGTTATAGCACTACCCATTCAAGGCCTGATTACCCTTTGAAGAAAGCACTGTTGCTCATACAACAGTGGTTGATTACGTCAGTGGAATGAAGAGTCAGTGTTTATATATCAGTGTTTAGAATGTAATCAATGTCTGTATGGTCAGTAGTTGTAGAACAGTAGATAGAGTTTGTTAGTTTGTTAGATGTCACTTTCATGGTGACGTCAGCTGAGATGCCTCAGTGGTTTGGTTTGTCTATAAATGGAACAGTACTCTGTACTGTTACATTTGATTCGTTTTGAGAGAGTTCTTCTCCCCAATTCAATCCTTTCATCTTGTGCAATCCAACCTTGGGGCATCTGGCTGAGGGGGAACTTAGTATGTAAGCATGTCTATAATCATTTGATTCCTATTGTAAATATTTTGCCTAAATGAATTGCATATGCTTTCTCAAAACTATTTTCTTCTTTGATTGTGTTTACAAAGTTTGTTATTCATTTCCGCTGCACTTTACAATGTTTCATACTCACTGATGTTCAAATCATACAAACAAACACAATCATGAGAGCCTCTGATCCTAACACTCCCCCTTTGATTATGCTCGTGAATCTTTGATTTTCGATACTTGAGATCCTAGTGGTGTTGATGATTAATCACCGGCAACTCGATCATTGTTATCATTTGAGTGCCTTCACGTCGTGTCTTCATTCCGAAGCTTATCATCGAACATGTTCTCTTCGCCTTTAGCATCTGCACATGCAAGAAATCTAAAAGTGTAATGAGAACAACTGCTTGGAATATAATTAACATAAACAAATGACACATATGAGACCAATTCTCATTCAACTACCGTCCGACAATTTGTTTGAAAAGTTAACAGATTTTTCAATTTTGATTATTAACTTTCAAAACTTGCAAACTCTGACCGTTTATGACGATTCAGTCGTTTTGGTTTTCATCAGATTTCAGGCAACGAAGACTTGAGTTCCAACATCGGTTAATCAAAACTAAAGCAGAAATAAAATCTTTTTGACTTTTATAAAGTTTATATTAAAGCACACCTAAAATCTTTTTGGTATTTTGAATATTTCCAACTTAAAAACTGAAAGCAGTAAATAAATATATACAGAGTTGCAGAAACTAAGAAAAGTAAATATATACAAACATTCTTTTTGCGAGTTTCGAGGGTAAGAGAATCATATCGGTGTACGGTCATGCCAAAACGCTCTTGTTGTTCTTTTTGTTAACAATTTGATAAACATCCTATAACGATTATCGGTATTGTTATCCACATAAGCTCAACTTATCATATGTAATCATGGCGAGGGGATACGTTAAGGTATGATTTATACTTACCGACCGGTGTTCATCCACATCACGACACATTCTCGTATCAAGGTATGCATGAGAGTTCATCTTACTAGTGAGTATACCATTTATCATCTGTTTTTCCATATAAAAAGATGTGAGTAACTCACTTATTTTGATTTGAAAACAAGCCCTATGTGATAGAATCACTTATTGATGAGGAACTTGATTTTCAAATGCATGAAGGGCACAAGAGCAAGTCCGTGAACAGGTCAGTACTTTCGTACAGCAAAGAGACGAACTTGACTCCCGGATAAATGTGATATATTATCACTTATTTTGTGGACATGTGATTGTTGATAACTTATTGAGGTCGTATGCAGTATGTACACGTATGTATGATATCATGGAAGATCTAGACTTCGTCTCCGTTTGTTTCGGTAAAAGAAACAACCATGATACCCAGATGATAAACAGCATAAAGACCACATATCTCAGAACCTCGGCAATCTCTCAAACGAAATTTCGGTACTAAGACCATATACCAATGAGTGGTTCCCACCTGATCTTTAGTCGATTTAAGTTTATATCACCCTGCACACCTTAAGATGATTGTGAGCCTACCGATACATCTTATATAGAGCTGCTTAACATTTTTCATTTTGCATTTTGCATTTCGGTTTAAAAAGGTTTCAACAGACCACTGATATACTATCATTTTCTCTTTTGCTCACCAGGAAACTCATTTTTGTTTTTCTATTGTTTTTGAGTTTTGAAATTTTTCGATGTTTTTGAATTTTCAAATTTTGGAATTACTCCCCCTAAAAACAACAAACTTACAATAATTTTAAAAACACAAAGATATTTACAAAAACGATTTTCCGATGCGGATTACTCTTGCTTGACTTTAATGCCGTTTACCAATAATAAAAAGTCAAATCTTGATTTATCAAATGCTTTGGTAAAAAAAATCGGCATGTTGGTCATCGGTATGGACCTTAACAACATTGACGAGTTTCATTTTGAAACAATCACGTGTGAAGTGATATTCGAGATCAACGTGTCTGGTCAAAGAGAGCTGATACGAGATGTTACTAAATCATAAAGCAGCTTAAATATCGACAAGAATAGGAGAGATTAGAAATTCAAAACCGTATCCTGCATCTGCTTCATGCATTGCAAGGAATCTGAGTGCTCTCCCAAACTGGATATCCACCCCGTGTGGACTTCAAAGTCGATTTTTCAGCTACTTCAATTAACCGAGAAATCTCTTCACAGCAACAAGATCAGAAACTTCTGACAACCAAACTTTGGAATGATCTTCATTTTGTCAAAGTGGTCAAATTCTTTCATCATCATTCTTGCATCAACATATTCTTCTTTTCTTTCTCTCTCTCTCTCTCCATCAATGGCAACAATATTCTCCTAGATGTAACAATATTTCGGAGCCTTATATCGCCGATCTTGTGCATGGACGCTCCACTATCAAGAATCCTAAGACTATCAATAGTTCCTCCTGGAACATCCTGCACACTCATTCAGAGATTAGTTGGAGAGGGGGACCCAAGCCTTCACAGACTTGGGTCGACCGTCATCATCGAGAATTGTAACACCCATTTCCCGATGATTCGGAATTCATGTAGCTCCCCCTGAAACGGTTACTGGTTTTGGTTTCCAAATCTGTTTTTGTTTTTCATTTTTAACTTCTAACTTAACAGACTGTGTTTGGATAACCTCTGGTTTTAAAACCTTTTCAACATTTTTCCGTTGTTTTTTTATCTGTTTCACTTCTTGTTGTTTAACAAGACGAGGGTCCTGTTTTGGTGAAACAGATCTTTTATGGTAATTGTTACCATGGGGGGCATCAACCTTTCCTTTTCCCTTGGTGAGATATGGACAGTTCTTGACAATGTGCCCATACTCACAGCATTCAAAGCATGATCTCCGCTCAACAAACCTCGGAGTAACATAACTGTAAGAGCTTGATGATGAACTTCGTGATCTTGAGGTACTTGGTCCTACATCACAACCGTTTGTGTGTTGTGTGTAATTGTTTTGATTGTTTCTTTTCAAAATTTTACTTTGTTTAACAAAATCCGTGTTGGATTTGTTTTCAAAAGTTTCAATTTTATCCGTCCCTCGGGATTTCACAAAGTTCATCTTCTTGTTCTTCTTTTGATTCAGTTCCCTACGACCTTGGGTCGTTGATTTGCCTTTTGGTTTGGTATGATTTTGCTGCTTTTTCACTGTTGGTAATTTCTGATTGCCATTTTGTTTTCGAATTTCGGCTTTTGAAATCGAAGGACACTATGTTACCACAACGTGTGAAGCCGACTTTCCCAAAAACCTACTTGTCGAATCTTCAAAAACTTTATTGATTAAAGATTGATTAACATTCTTAATCGGAAAATCTTTGTCAGAATAGATTTTATCATCACCAACAAGAGTGTACAGCAAATTCACACTTTCAGACTCTTTTGCAGATGTGGACTTGACCTGAATAGTCTTAGCAGGTTTTGTGGGAGGATCACATAGAATATGATTCTCGAGATGTATGTCCTCTTCTTTGATAACCGCATCAGATTGTGGAGAGTCAGTATCATCGGATTCATCATCTGAAGAATCAGCATCCTCAACAATGACTGGAGGATCCTGATTTTGTTCAGCAGTTACAAATGTATCTGCTGACACATCCGAATCTGATGATACTTACGGTTTATATCCAAGTCCCGTTGCAAATTCCTCAATGTCTAAAGGAACAGATTCTTCATAATGAGTTCTATACTCCTCATCAGGCAGTGCATCATAATTGTGTCTAACAGGTGGTGGACATTTCTTATATCCAATGCACGTGACATCCTTTTTCTCTTTTTGTGTGCCAATGATGTGATCCAGCACGTATCTAGAGTTAGAATAACTGTCTAGCTTAAGCCGGATCGCCTCACTTTCACACTTTGTACAGGCCAACTCTTTTTGCATGATCTCAAGACTATTAATATAACAGTTTATGTTTGTTTGTTTTCTTGAAACCATTTTTGTCAGTTCGGTTTTATCTTTTCTTAAATTTGCAACTAACGTTTTAAATTCCTTTTCATGATTTTCATAAAACATGTTAGCCTCTTTGCATTTCGAAAGATCCACGATCAACTTTTGGTTGTGGATAAATGTCACATCATAGTTGTTTTGCAAAGCCTCATGTTTGCTTTGCAAATCACACCACTTAGCATCTAAAGAAACATGTTTGTTTTGCAAGTCAAACAATTTAGCATTTAAAGCATCATGTTTGCTTTACAACTCAGACATATTAGCATCCAAATCAGCACATTTAACGCAATTATCACAATTATCACAATTAACGACAGTTGGTTCGTCGACACATACCTGACTGGATTCACTCTTAGATATTGACTCACTTGCCTCAGAAACAACAACCTCCCTTGTTGATTCATATTCTGATCCATTCTCGCTTGAACTTGAACTTGTACCATCCTCAACTGAGCTACCGTCATGTTCAGAACTGTCATCATTTCCCGAGGATTCACCATTGCTGGCATCTTTGACAATTTCGGCATAAAACACAATTCATGTCTGACCATTGCAGTTTGCATCTAGAAATGATGGTGTTACAGTAGACCGATAACTTTGCTGTTGGGGAACTGGTGGTAGTGGATTTCCATACAAGTCTGTTGTTCTTTCCGGTTCACTTTGCTTTTGATTAGTAACTGATGCCCATTGTTCTGCCGTAATTCGAGGTGGTGTGGGAGATTCGGCCCATGATGGAGATAAACTCGTACTTCTATATTTGCTCTCTGCAGTTGACGGAGTACCCCAAGCCGGATTCATTTTGAATGTATAATGACGAATACCTGATTAAATCACACAAATTAAACAGTTAAAAATGTTTTACAAGTCTTCTGTTTATAAATAACACAAGTATGTGATGAAAAATGGTGATTTCATCGCTGAAAGGGTGATTTCGTCGCTGAAAGGGTGATTTCGTCGCTGATGTGCCTTTTATGACGAAATCAGGCTGTTTTCGTCGCTAATGTGCCTTTGATGACGAAATCAGGCTGTTTTCGTCGCTAATCTGCCTTTGATGATGAAAAGTGTTTTTGTCGCTGGATTGATGTGACGAAATTAGAGGGTTTTCGTTTGAAACATGTTTGATGAAATCAGAGGGTTTTCGTCCAGCATACATGTGATTTCGTCCAGAAGTAGGTGATTTCGCCCAAGGTTGATTTCGTCCAAGATCAAGTGATGAAAATGGTGTTTTCGTCTAGCATGATTATGTTGACTAATGAGATTTCGTTGAAAATGAGTGATTTCGTTGAACAATGAGACCAGACAAAAGATATTTTTCAAAACAAAATGAAATCTTATCTTCTGACAAGAAGACTTCTTTTTCAAACACACCTTATCCTTACACTTCTTTCAACAACTATCCATCATTTGTGTGTCACAAATTTCAAACAATATTTTTATAATCAATAACAACACAATAATTTATCAAACAAAGATCAAACGTAAATATATTTGAAGAACACTTATGAACACGCTTATGAACTGGATGAAGTTTATGAGTTTACCAGCCACCAGAAAGATTTCCGATCACAACTTTTGCGCAAATGTTCAATAAAATCCTTTCTTAACATGTATAAATGAAACATAACAAGATTTTTGTAAGAACAATCAGCAAAAACACAAGATTTTCAAAGATTTAAGCCTGATTTTTCTGAAAATATAAACTTTTTGTTTCAAAAATCAAGAACAAATCTAGAAACACATGAAAATCTACTTGGTTTTAACAAGGAATCGAGCTAATGCTCTGATACTAATTGTAGGTCCACCCGGAGGATCGAGTAACCTCTATTCCTGTTTTCTGACAAACCCGAAAGTGCGGAATCCAAACGGGTAAGTTAAACCAAGTGACGAACACGTAAAACACAAGATTCACTGATTAACACTCCATTGTATTAATCTAGAAAACGGTTACAAAACAATGTTTACAAGATGCTCTCATAAACTCTCAGTGTGTGTGTGTGTTTACAGTGTTCGCTCCGAAATCTATTCAGACTTCTGTTTTCTGCTCTTAAATCTATTCAGACTTGTCTCTTTGTTCTCTGTCTGTTGTTTGTGTATATATACTAGCAACATGACGAAAACCAGTCCCAGACGAAAACCAGTCAACGAAATCTAAGATCTGGACGAAATCCCTTGATTTCGTCCCATAGTGTTTTTGTCCCATTTGGTTTTCACCATAAGGTGTTTTCACCATAAAAGGGATTTCGTCATATTCATGTTTGGCCAAACAGGGATTTCGTCACTTGGCTTGGTCCTTGTTCAATGTCAACTGGGCTTCTCACAGTTGGGCCTTGGCTTGCGCTTAGAACAAACAAACAACAAACATAAACTATAATCTAAAATGCAAACTGCACACACGCAGTTGCATTTACATCAAACGTTACGAAGTCAATCGCATACCGAGTCAAGACAGGAGGTTGTCTTGACTACGGCCTTCACTTCGTAGCCGAGTCGAACCGAGCCGAGCCGTATCCACTTAAAATGTATCAACATTATTTTGATTCAAAACATCAACAAATTGTCCTACAAATCACTGTCTTTGAAAAATTGTTCCACATTAGAAAATCCAACAAAAATCTACATGGCAAACTTCAGCTTCTACCACTGGTCAGACACCTGCGATGTTAAAACCCAATTCTCGATGTGGTCACTCAAAGAAAAAAGAACAGACAAAGAACTAAACAGTAAAGTCGACATAATCAATGACACTAATTACAAGACAACGTGGAACAACATAGCATTGCTCGATGAAGTTCTCCACTCTCCTCCATCAGATTTCCAAAAGAATGCGGAAGAGTTTCTCACACAACTTCTAAAACAGGATCAGAAAATCTGCAACATGCTAACTGACCTGAAAAACAAAAGAGAGCATGAAATCACATGGAGAAAGGCCAGAGTCTACAAAATCCTCACAAGTGTTAACTCTAGCGTGTAATAGTTTATAAATATTTCATTAAATTTCTATTTTTCTATGTAATAGTTTATTTTAATAATCTCAACATGCATCTTAACATGTTCTAAAATGTAACTATCAATAAAAGCTCTCAACATCATCAACAGTTAATCAAAATTAAAAGCAAACCTAAAATGCAAAGGTTTCCTAATTTTCAAAGCTGTAGAATGAGATCCTCCACTGTTGGGTTATCATCTTTCAACCCCATTTTCCCTAAATTTATCGATTCTGTTTTTCAACAGGGATGTAATGCAATGATTCCTCTCAATTGAATAGACCGACATTTGCTTCCTCTCAAAGGGTTATGGAGTGGTTATAACAGTTGTTCATGCTAAGGACTGTTATAACTAACCACTGCTCCTTATAAAGACTGATGGACTTAAAGATTGATGAGGCCTATCCAATGTTGAAGTCAAAGCCCTGTTAATTCATTCACAGTTTTATGATACTTCAGTGTTTATTCATTCACACTGTTCAATATAACATGGGTTTCCATCCAACTGTTGACCAAAAGTCAAACAGATGTTCAAACCACTGATTGAGTTATTCTAATTTCTGTTGAATACTAAATGAGATGTTAAACAAAATTCAAACAGTTGTTGATCAAAAGTCAAACAGTTGTTCACCAATAGTCAAACAGATGTTGACCTCAAACAGATGTTTGGTTTAAGGCCAAACATTGTTTAAGTCCAACATCAGTGTTTCAATCACTGTTGGCTATCCACTGATAGTTATAAAACAGCCACTGCTCACATTTTTATTGTTGACATCTACTGGTATTGACCATCAGTGGTTTACCTAAAAAACTGTCATCCATTTTATAAAAAACCCTGATGAAAACCCCAAACAGGGTTTTAACTGCCATTTCGAATTCCAAATTTTTTTCAAAATTTTTAGCAAATTATTTGTAATTTATGTTAACAGTGTTTATATGTTAACAGATGTTGACCAAAAGTCAAACAGATATTGACCAATAGTCAAACAGATGTTCACCTTAAACAGATTTTTGGTTTAAGGCCAAATATCTGTTAATGGGCAAACATCTGTTTAAGGTCAAACATTTGTTTAAGGCCAAACATCTGTTTATGGCCAAACATCTGTTTATAGCCAAACATCTGTTTAAGGTCAAACAACTGATATAGAAGGCCAAACATCTGTTTAAGCTCCAACATCTGTTTAAGTCTAAACAGATGTTAAAACATCTGTTCAAAACCCTGTTCAATCTAACTTGGGTTTCCATCCAACTGTTAACCAAAAGTCAAAAAGATGTTCAAACCCCTGATTGAGTTATTCAAATTTTGTTGAATACTAAATGAGAAGTTGACCAAAACTCAAACAGTCATTGACCAAAAGTCAAACAGATGGTGACCAAAAGTAAATGGGATGATCCGACCCGGTTACATCGGATATATTTAAACCTTCTAACTTTTTCAACATCCTCACAAAATCTTGGTTCCTTTCTTTCTCCACGTATCTTTGTACACTTTCTCCAAGAAACTCTCTCATCTTCTTAGATTTCTTCTGATCTTCATCATTATCATCTTGCATAATAACAAAGGTATTGTTAAATAATCTAATTTGTTTTGTACTTTTTCATGTTTATTCTTTTAGTTTGAATTCCATAGCCGATTATGGTTCTTGCTGTTTTAATGAAGAAGTTGTAATCGACGATTGTGTATTCATGTATCTCCCTGTTTTTTTCAATCCATTGTTTGTTATGATTGCGTTTATTGTTGCGGTTTATACTCGACAACTTCTGATAGTCCTGATTTTTTTATATCCGATTACTATGCAGTTATAATGCATGTTATGATAGACATATATAATTCTAAAAAAAGTGATCTGCATTTGGTGTATCTACCATATGTCTTATCCATTGTTGATTTTATTGGATTTCACTTTGCTTACGTATTTATCTTATTCTAATGTATGATATAAAATTTTGATCTTTACTGATGTATTCTCATTTGTATTTGTAAAGTTATTTATAAAGTTGTTCATGTGATTCAATTTTTTTAAAGTTGTTCATGTAACGATATTATTCTGAAGTATAATATAAATTTCCGATTTTAACTGATGTATTCTCATGTGTATTTGTAAAGCTGAACTTATTTTGATTAGTAGTTGCTATACTGTTTTTAAGTTTTTGTTTGATACAGACACAAGTCACTATCCTGTCTTTCTATACAATTTATTCAAATGATGATCTTCCATTTCTATTTGTGATATTTAATCGAAAGAGTAGGTTTTAAGTTTTAATTATATGATTTGTTGTAAAAAAATATATATATTTCGATATGATAAGAAAATACATGTATTCTCACCTTTTCGATGTTGTCTATTGTTATTTTTATATATATATTAGTTGTATCATCTTTTATTTAGATGTATTGCATAGCTTAATGGATTGTATTCATTTATTTCTTAATGTTATTGATTTTGATTATATATAATTGATACTGTTACAGCTTTACGTGACAATGATTTATGGATTTCCGTGTTATCTTGGAGACAGTAAAAGTAAATCATTGGTTAGAAATTTTATCCGATCTTACTTTAACACTTAATTTTATTTTTTTGTATGATATCTAGGAATAAAACTGTTTTATTTATTTATGCTTAGATTTTGCCAAAACAGTATGAAAGTTGGATTCAACAGTTTAATTATCCAATTGGAAATATAAACATCCGGACCACAAGTGGAAATGTTTTTAAAGTCAAGATCTATCCTCTAAGCAATAGCAGATATTATTTCTATAATGGTTGGTATCAGTTGGTAAACAGTTTGAAAATACCTTCAGATTCATGGTTGAAATTTCACTATGAGGAAGCATTGGAAAGTTTCCGAATTTTATATTTTTATCAAGACATTTCTCTTACTCCTTGTGATAATTTTTACTACAAAATGTGTGGTAACGAAGATTATATTGTATGTAACTTCAAACAATATTCATTATGTAATTTTTTTTGGAGATACAGTTGTTTAATTGTTTTTTTATTTATTTACTTAATTTTCTAATATATTTTTACTAACGTACTATATAATGTGTTTTTTTCAGATTGTAGAGTGTTAATCGTTCTTTTGTTTATCACAAGATGTTAAACACTATTCTTTCATATCCGGTTGTTATTAAAGGATCTGGAAAGAAGAGCTGGTTTGTACGGATGGAAGATTTCAACAATGAACTTTACATAACTACTGGATGCAAGCAGATAATGAATGATTTGTCAATAACTGCTGATAATCTGATTGTCTTTGAGATGATAGATCTTCAGACTTTTTAAATCACGGTTTTAAATTGTGCGACCTGCGATTTAGTGCTTCCACCGGAGGTCTGTGCTGGTGTTAAAGAAAAGGTGGTAGAAGAGATTATATTGAGTTCAGATAGTGAAGCTCTACAGGACATCGTTAATGTTAATGAAGGTGGTATGGCTGTTGTGAATGAAGATAATCAGATAGTACCTATTTCTTTCCGTGTGGACTGTCATTTTGTAAGTTTGTCAATGTGAGTTTACTAATATATAATACTTCAGTGATATTTTAAAGATGTGTTAATTCTTTGTTTATTGAATTGTTCGTTGTTTGTTACAGCGACTTTTTAAAAGAAAGGCTGAAGATCTTGGACTGAATCGTAAGATGGGTTTTAAGATTGTGGACGTGGCAGCTGATGTTTGGAATGTTCAAGCTGCTATAGGTTCATCTCGAGGTCAACCAAGATATTATCTGCAAGGAATGAGAAAGTTTGTGAAGGATAAAGGCATGGCTCCAGGTCAAGCATTTACACTTAACTTTGTGAAAGGTAAAAAGCTTTTTATGTTCGGATGAATGTTCATGTGATTGAAGAAGGTAAATGCAGAAGGATACATGGAACCAAGTTTTTGGGTTGTAGTTCTTTGCTTTTAGAAACTGATGGCAGACTTGTTTGTTTAGTTTTGAAGTTGTGGTTGTAAAACTATATATGTAGATGTAAATTATTGGGTCCATGTCTAACGGAAACAATGCGGCGATGTAAGCTAAAGACAATATATTCAGTTACTTGCTTGAAACGATTCCTTGATGAAAAATATAGTACAAACTAATAGCAAAATCATGTTCAAAGTTATAAGCCCTATTCTTTGACAATGATAAGCTGGTTAATTATACCATTAAAGGAATAAAAACATCGAGTTCTATTCTCTGATAAACATTTCAAGCAAATGGAAACACATACAGTTTCAATTATATTAAGAAACATATCGCCTTTTTCTAGGATTGGTGTCCACAATTTCCAAACTAAAACTAAAATTGATCAAAGGAGACATGTTAAATATGTATAAGAAATCATGTATGGGTCACTTCGTTTGACTTTTGGTGAACATCAGCTTGACTTTTGGTCAAATGAGTCATGTTAAATATGTATAAAAGCATTAAAATGTTTTCAGAAAATCAAAATTTCATCCTTAAAAATAGCTAAAAATGAAAAATTTCATTAATCCTTAAAAGTCTGTCATAACCATTGTTTTGGTTCAAACATCTGATCTATTGATATCATCCACTGCTGAAAGTCATCCTTTGTTCCTTCATTTTTCTTGTTAAGCACTGTTGTTAAATCTCAGTGTTTAATCCACTGATGGCTATCCACTGATAGTAAAAGTCAGCCATTGTTTTCATTTTCACCACTGTAAACCACTGATATTGATCCATCAGTGGTTTCGCAAACAACTGTCATCCATTATTCATCAGAGGTTGGCACGTGGACAGTACTTAGCCGTCAGATCTTTGTAACCGCTGCCACGTTAGCATTCACTTTTCCACCTTATAAAAGCCTGATCAAAACCCTAAATAGGGTTTTCACTGTCGAATCGAATTTAAAAATTCCTTTCAAAGTAGTTTTCATCAAATCACTCATCTTCTTCATTCGTTCTAAACCACCTTCGATTCACCATGTCTCTCCCATTCAAAACTCCTCACAATTACTTGTGCATACTTGAAAAACCAAGTCAAAGCACAACCTTCAACTCCGTCATTGATGCTCTCTCGTCCTCAAAGTACAAAACTTTGTTGACCTATAATGCACCCATCTTCTTGGATACCCAACAAGAGTTATGGAAAAATGCAAAACTTGAAACTAGGGACAAAAAGCCCTTAGCTATTACTTCGTCAATAAAGGGAATTGTAGTTACCATCACACCTCAAACCATTTCAGAGGTTTTTGAAATCAATGATCTTGAAGGTAAAAACTCTTTTCCAAAAATAGAGTACCAAACTGATTTCATTGAGAGAGGGTATCAAGAGGAATTGAAAAGGGACAATTTACAAAAAGGCAGTTTTCCACCTTCCATGAGGTTTTTATTTCATACCCTCCTCATGTGTGTGTCAAATAAAACAATTGCTTTCAATGAGATACCATTGAAAATCCAATATCTGGGGTATGCTATAATGAATGAACAAAATTTTAACTACTCCCAGAAGATTTTCAAAGATTTGGTAAAGAATGTTAATAACAAATCATTTTTATTGTTTCCGAGATTTTTAAGTTTTTATTTTCAAAAGATAATGCCAATGTGCTTATCTAAGGAAATTCTTTTCAAATAAACAGCCTAACTTCTGAAACATTCACAAGGCTGTCAAAACCTTCAAAAACACAAACAGAGGTACCTGAGCATAATTTAGCAGCAACAACTGCTCCTCAGGCCTCTGCTGTTGAGCCCACTGCTCAAGGTGATCACAGTTGCAGACCCACTGCTGTGAAACACACACTTAAAATCACCAAAAATCCAACAAAGAAAAAATCCCAAAAGCCCCCCAAACTCACCAAAAAGGTAACTCTAGAAGATGAGGTCCCAGAGGTTATACCTGTGACAACACAAAAGTCACCAATAACCACTGCTGCTACTTCCTCACAGCAGTCGGAAGAAAGACCTCAACCTGAGCCTCAAACTCCTCCTGCATCTTCTCAAAAGGATCAGGTTGTATCCACAGGGACACCACATTATGAAGCTCTGGAATCACTTGGTTCCATCTTCAACAGCCCTCCTACCGGGGCAAATTCTGTTTCTACCCCTATCCTCACTGCACAACTTCCACCATCAATTATACCTCTGTTGGATGCACTTGATGTAGCCCAGACACAAATGAGTTCTTCTCAATTACCTGTCAATGAGAATATACCACAACAAGTGACTGAGTCTGGTGTCTCTATCTCTGCTAACCCACCAACAGTTGAGGAGGCTACACTGCAGGAATTACAAGTAATCCCTGTCAGTAGTTCAAGTGGAGCAGCAACTACAGGTGTTGAATCCACTGATTTGCACCTGGCCAGTTGTTTCATTACTCAGACTCCCTTGAAGGCAATTTCTTCTTTGGGAACCATAGTGTCCACTGGTGTGTTACCATTATACACTGGTGGCCTTAAAAAGTACCGAGAACAAGGGGCATCAGTAGATGATTTTTGGGAAACTCTCCCAAAGTCAACTGCTGATACAACCACTGCCAGTGGGAAATCAGATGATCCTATTAACTTAGGTGATGGTTTAAAATATAGAGAATTGACGGAGAGGGTTGATAAAATTGAAACCTCTGTTGCAGATATCAAAAATATGTTGCAACAGTTGTTACAAGCTTAAAAGGCTACATCCACTGCTGCAACTCCTGCTCCATTCCCCACTGAGCTATGGCATTTATTTCAACCTATGCTTCATCAATAAAGGCAACATGCTGATAAACAACATGAAATTCAACTTCAAATATTCAGAAACATGATGGAAGCTAGGTACAAGGATACACAAGCTGATATTAAGGCACTCAAGGCCCATTTGCTTCAAACCAGTGGCACTTTTCCTCCTACAGTTGTTTTTGTTGAAAATCCTGATGTTGCCAAAAAGGGGGAGAAAGGTAAAATGGGAAAAGAAGGTCTATATCTGCCACCAGATCGAATGTCTAAACTTGTGGTAGAAATTCCAAGGCCAGATGGTTCTAAAAAGGTTGATGTAACTCAAAATGCTTTTGCTGATCTAAAAGCAAACATGAAAGAGTCTATGGGAATAAAAGGGGCTAAAAGAATTGAGCAAGAGAAGAAAGTTACGATGGAAAAGGAAGAGCAGGGTACTTCTGAACCTAAGGAAGAGCATGTCATTTCTAAACCTAAAAGAAGACAGCCTACCAGAAAAGTAAGCCAGCCCAAAACCATACTTTCAAAAACCATCAAACAAACTCCTCAAATCCCCAAAAGTTCCTCTCATCAAACCTCTAAACCAACAGATGTTGAGACACCTGTTGTATCAACAGTTGTTGGTACTTCAGTAGTTTCAACAGATGTTGTCCCAACAACTGCCATCACTACTACATCTACCCACACTCAATCCACTGCCATACCAAAAACAACATCACCACCACAAAAATCACCTGCCAAAAAGCGGAAGACAACAACTGTTAGTCAGCCTCCCATCACTGAATTTACCACCACTCAACCCACAAACAGTCCACCAACTTCTCCAAATCCCAAAAGAAGAAGGGTAACAAATATTGTACTAGAAGATGATACTTCCCCAACTCCAACTCCAACATCTACACAACCACTGACCCATTCGGTGACATGATGCGGGGATGGGGTTCACCGCGCGGGCACAACGCTACCGGCCCCTGTCGGTGTGCGGTGAATGGCATTTATCGGGGAGTAGTCGCCACGTAGGGAAGAGAAGAGGGGGAGGAGGGGTTAATGGTGGACCCCACTCTCTTTCAACTAATCACATATTTATCCTTTTTTTTAAAGAAAAAATGTTTGGGTGAAGCATCTCTTGTGTTTGAGTGCAAAATTGAGAGTGGAGATGGGAGTTAACATGGGATTAGGTGATTGGCTAGGTGAAGAGTTTACCACTCCCCATGTAGAGAGCACCCTTCCACCCTAAGGGTACACTACCGTACTAGGGCCAACCCAATGTAAAAGAACCAGTTAAAGTGTTATACCTCAATTTTCACAAATCTATACATTGGGTAGTAGTCACCAAAATTACAAACCGGATATTGAATCCAAAGGGTTAGCGCCGGTGTTAACAAAAAAACCCAATTTATGATTTTGGCAAAAAATTTAGACGTTTGGATGAAAATGACAGAAAATCCCAAAAGTGAAGGGCGTGGTACTACAATAAAATAATACATTACAACAAAAAAATCAATCAATCAATCATCTTCTTCTACATCTTCATCTTCAATGGAGTTGAATCTAGGAAGTGTCGAATCATGTTGTACCAAATCCTCTCTAAGGTCTGAATTTATTTGTCTTGACTCGATTAGATTTTGGTTTTTCGTTCTCTCTTCGTTACTAATGTCTTCATTATTTGATTCGGTCTCCTCGCCATAATATTCAACAATTGTACACCCTTCATCCTCTAAAATCATGTTGTGTAGAATGATGCACGCGTAAATCACGTTTCTTATTTGAATTTTTTCATACAATCTACAGTGCATGCTCAAAATGAGCCACCTTTTCAGCAAAACACCAAATGCTCGACGTCTTTGCGTGCCGCCATCTGAACTTTGTTAAACTTTATTCTTTTAGGATCTAGGGTTCCCTCTCTTGAAAATGATTTCACAAAAACAACCCACTCAGGGTAAATTCCATCAACAAAATACCCATACTTGTATTCAACGTCATTTACAATAAATGTTCCTTTTGGTCAAACCCCATTAGTTAGATCATTGAAAATGGGGGAGTGATGTATAATGTTTATATCGTTATGTGAAACTGGCATACCAAAGAATGCATGCCAGATCCAAAGATCTTTTGATGCAACAACTTCAAGCATCATAGCCGGCATTCCATGATATCCGCTTGTGTGAGAGCCTTGCCATGCAGTTGGACAAAGTTCCCACTCCCATTTCATACAATCTAAACTACCTATCATCCCGGGGAGACCATGATATTCAGTGTGATGTTCCAAAAGTTGTTGCATATCACTAAACGTTGGTTTTCTAAAGTATCTTTTCATATATAGTTCAATGATATACGCACAAAAATTATGAAGACTTTCCCTAGCCACTCGTGCCGACATTCTTAAATAGTCGTCCATTATATCGGAACTATGACCATAAGATAATTGTCTTAGGGCGACCGTGACCTTTTGTCACGTGGTAAATCCGATCTTACCACATGCATTGGGTCTTTCTTGGAAATAAGGATAATTATCCTCTAAATCCTTTGATATTTCTTAAAAATAAAATTTTACTCATACGAAAACGACGCCTAAACATGTTTTCATCATACGCTGGTTGGGGTGAGAAATAATCTCTTACCAGCAAATCGTTTGCGGTTTTGCGTTCATGAACTATGTACTTCCTCTGTTTAGGTTGGGGTTGGGAAGTCCATTCATATGAATATTCAACAATAGCTTTTACGACCGTCGCCACTATTAATAATATTTCCGCTCCGTCGTCGGATGAAGATGACAAAATAAATCTATCATACGAATCACTTAAACTTGAAGAATCCATTGGAGGTTGGTAATGGTTATTGAATTTTTTGATAGTAAAATTGGTAAGTATTGTTTGATATATATAGATTACTAGTCGTTTACCCGCGCGATACGGCGGGAAACATATCACTTAGGTTGGTGAGTTTAGGGCTATGTACGGGGAGGTTCAGTTTTGAGCCATAACCAAAACCAAATTCGTGATGCAACGACAGTTTACAATGTGATCTTGGATCGACTACCAACCTGGGTCATGTTACCAACCTTGAGTTTTCATTAGTTTAGTTAGTTGTTGGTTTGTTACTTTTATGGTCAGTTATTTTGATTATCAAGACAGGCCAAATTGGTTGAAATAATAATTATTTATAACTATTAAAGTTAATTACACAAATAGTCTATGCAATTATGAAAAGTCCTTTATACCCTTAACCTAAACCCTTAATATCTACACTATAGCATATATGATCACAATTTCATCACACTTATCAACATCATCTCCCAACTCCCAACACCCAACACCGCCGATTATAATCATCATCATCTTCATCGACATCAAACAGATCATCTTCATCTTCATCGAACAAATCATCTTCATCATCTTCATCTTCATCATCTTCATCAGGTTCGTCTTCAAAACAGAGGTTTGGTTTTGTTTGATTCTATAGTTTCAGATCTCATGTGATAATTTGGCTGATTAGAGTACAGATGTAGGTTGTTTATTGAAACTATGATACTTGTTTGTTTTAATTTCTGAATCAAATGCGAAGAAACAAGTGTGTAGTTATTTGAACACATCAATATTGATACTTGAAATGTGAAAATTGATTTTTGGTAAATTTCGAATCGTTTTGGTTGGTTGTTTGAGAACTGTTTAAAAAGAACTGATCAGATCAGTTTCGGATTGATGTGTTCCTCATATTGATTTTTGGTTTGATTCGATGATTTGAATGTGTTATTTGGGTAGTTTTGGTTTGATTCGATGATTTGAATGTGTTCCTCATTTTGATTTTTGGTTTGATTCGATGATAATCAGTTATTTGGGTATTTTGGGTTCTTCATGTTTGTTTTGCTTGTGAAAAAATAGAGGGTTCTTCATGTTTGTTTTGCTTTGAAAAAACAGAATGTGTTTATTGGTCATTTGAATGTGTTTGATTCGATGATAATCAGTTATTTGGGTATTTTGGGTTCTTCATGTTTGTTTTGCTTGTGAAAAAACAGAGGGTTCTTCATGTTTGTTTTGCTTTGAAAAAACAGAGTGTGTTTATTGGTCATTTGAATGTGTTTGATTCGATGATAATCAGTTATTTGGGTATTTTGGGTACTTCATGTTTGTTTTGCTTGTGAAAAAACAGAGGGTTCTTCATGTTTGTTTTGCTTTGAAAAAACAGAGGGTTGATTTGTTTTGCTTTGTTCAGGTTTGTTTGTGATGTTTTTTGTGAAAATATTGTACAGAATGGCTGCGGATGTAAAGATATGCAAAACACCAACTACGAAGGCGAGAACACTTGACAACCTCCTAGAAGATGGTGCGGTGCACATAAGGAAGTGATTGATATGAATGAATATAACCCCAATGTAGCTCTTCGATTTTCCTTGAAATTCCAGAGCTCGCTAATTACATATCTACCACTGGGGTTATATTCATTCATATCTGCTACATTCCGAAGTGCACCCGTCAGTAAAGATCCACAATTGCTTGTCTTTGTATTGTATGTTACGGTCTTTTGTTATCGAGTCTGTAAGTTCTGTCAAGTCTATGAAGTTGGTATGACGTTTTGTCTCTGTATTGTATGTATTAAAAGTTTACATTTAATATACGTTTTGTCTAAAGGCGACACCTGTCAGTTTTCCGTTTAGTTCTGGTAGAACCTTCATTACAGCCTGAAAGTTAAAATATAAATCAAAGGTGGAAATGAATAGGACGGGTTAACAAATCAAACAGGCAATTCTGGTATTAAAGACATTTTTTTTTCAAATAATACATGGTATTTAGATTCAAACAGGGCAGTAACAAAATTAAAATGTAACCCATGAAAAAAAAATATTCATGTAGTCAAAAGAATATAAGATTATGCAGCCTATGTATGGGACGGTTTAGTTTTGAGCCATAAGCAAAACCAATTTCGCGATGCAACGGAAAACACAACACAAACAATTGGCTTTCGTATACAAACACTGAATAAGCAGTTGCATAAGTCTTTCAAAAGCTAAACAATGAACCCGAGACTAAACCACTTTGTATGACTTTTGGGTTGGTCTCAGGTCAGGTCAGTTTTCGTGTATGAATGTTACAAGTATAAGTGAAAGTAAGATTCTTTCCATTGCGCATCAAAGAATGAAATCAAACCACGCCAAAACTCTAAGAAGATGATGATTACACAATACAAAAATAACTTTCTTTTTTTCTTAATATAATTTGTGTTCATAAATACAACAAATTGAAATACACATATCAACATGGTCAAAGCTTCTGAAATCATACATAATGACTATCAAAACAAAACTGGTACACTTTAGCGATCGGAATGTTGTTTCCATTAAATTCTTTCTCGTTTCTACTCGTCCAAAGTCTCCATATCGTAGCGAAAGCCACAACTCCCAACTTCTTCCAAGCCTTAGACCCAACTTGACTTCTAAAGTACTCCAGCGTCTCTTTTATGCTTTCACATTGAGCTGGTCCACAACCGTATAACAAAATATAAGCAGCACAACATTTCGGTTTAATAAATAAGATCTTTAACTACTCCATAATCATAAGTTGTAATATCAAATAAGAAATTAGAAGGGCAGAGTGAGAACTATGCAACCTGGATATTGCCCCGCCAAGATGCTACTCGGATCTTCTAAAGCATAATGTACAATATGCAAAGCTTCAGGATTAAAAAGAAAAACACGGTGTACTATACAATCGATTTTAGGGTTTGCCATTTCATTTTATCAACTTGCGGCGGGTTCAATCGCCTAAGGGGAAGATTGATTTCGATACACCACCTGCTCATTTGCTTATCAAAACATCTGGAAGACTCAGGCATATAATTGAGAGATGAACACAACTATAAACCGGGTAAAGCCATGGCTGCAAACACACGGTTGCAGGTTGAGAACTATGCAACCTTGATATTGCCCCGCCAAGATGCTACTCGGATCTTCTATGTACCCTCAAAATACAATCATCATCACAGTCTATTGTGTTATGTAACCTCCCTTAAAGCATGATGTACAAGAGTAATTTGCCACTAAACTTAAGCACATAATACAACCTTTAAAGCATAAAGGTGTTGAAAAATCCTTCAACACATGCGAAGCAGCTCATATAAGCGTTTGAAGCTTAGCTTATGCTTCACAGCTATTTCAACATTTACAACCTTCTAAAGCATAATGTACAATCTGCAAAGCTTCAGGATTAAAAAGAAAAACACGGTGTACTATACAATCGATTTTAGGGTTTGCCATTTCATTTTATCGACTTGCGGCGGGTTCAATCGCCTAAGGGGAAGATTGATTTCGATACACCACCTGCTCATTTGCTTATCAAAACATCTGGAAGACTCAGGCATATAATTGAGAGATGAACACAGCTACAAACCGGGTAAAGCCATGGCTGCAAACACACGGTTGCAGGTTGAGAACTATGCAACCTTGATATTGCCCCGCCAAGATGCTACTCGGATCTTCTATGTACCCTCAAAATACAATCATCATCACAGTCTATTGTGTTATGTAACCTCGCTTTAAAGCATGATGTACAAGAGTAATTTGCCACTAAACTTAAACAACCTTTAAAGCATGATGTACAAGTGTTTTAAGCACAAGAAACCCATATGTAACCTCACAGGCTCAGCTTATGCATCATAGCCTCAACACTTTAGTTCAGACATATTATGCATCATAACCTCACAGGCCCTGCTTATGCATCATAGCCTCAACATCATAGCCTCAAAACTTTCAGCTCAGCTTATGAATTTAGGGTTTAGATTGAGTGAAAGAAAGTTTATATTGGATCCATTTGAGTAAAACGGGTCAAAGAGATCCGGTTAGGATCCATGAGCTGCTCCGCGTGTTGCAGAAAGTTTCAACACATTCATGCTTAAATGCTTGTACAATGGGCTTCAAATGGTTGTACAATGGCAAATGACCATTCTTGCCCTTCCAAAATACACCACATACTGCGAGACCCATATCATAAAATGTTACAAAAAGTACACATATTTAATCAGTAACATTAGACCTATAACAAACATAATCAGCTACAAACATACCAGATCTGTAACAAACATAATCAGTAACATAAGCATGTAAATCAGCTACAAACATACCAGATCTGTAACAAACATAATCAGCTACAAACATACCAGATCCGGGCACAAAAAGTACACATATTTAATCAGTAACATTAGATCTATAACAAACATAATCAGCTACAAACATACCAGATCTGTAACAAACATAATCAGCTACAAACATAAGCATGTAAATCAGCTACAAACATACCAGATCTGTAACAAACATAATCAGCTACAAACATACCAGATCCGGGCACAAAAAGTACACATATTTAATCAGTAACATTAGATCTATAACAAACATAATCATTTACAAACATACCAGATCTGTAACAAACATAATCAGTAACATAAGCATATAATCAGCTACAAACATACCAGATCTGTAACAAACATAATCAGCTACAAACATAATCAGCTACAAACATACCAGATCCGGGCTGTCAATATTCCTCTAAGAACTCAGATCTGCAAGTCGTGTAACCTCAGATCGGTCAATATTCATCAAAAATCCTCAAAAAATGACGGTAGATCTGAGAAAAATTTCAGCAGAAAAAGTTACCTGGCTCGACGGTGGTAAGGTAGATCTAAGTCGACGGTATCTCCACCGCTCCATCTTCATCTATAACAGAACAAACAAAACAACCTCTAAGTCGACGGTGGTACGATAGATCCAAGAAAACATTTGGCCAAAAAAAAGTACCTGGATCTTTTTTCCACCGGAGAAAGAAACCTTAAAAGAAGTTGAACCCAGTAGATCTGATGTCGGAATCGCCGGAGAAAGAAACCCTAAAATTTCACAGATCTAAGTCAAACCCTAAAATTTCACAAAAAATGCTGATAACGTTAAAAAGACGGTACCTGAGAAGAAGGATGGTGAAATCACCGGTGAAATCCGCCGCATGCAGACACCGCATCTGGTGAGAGAGAGAGAGAGCGAAGAAGAAGGATGGGGATGGATGTGTGTAACACCTTGAAAATTCACGTCCTATAATGTGTTGACACGTGTCATATGATTGAACGAGTGAAAGAATGTTCTGAAAGGACTAAAGTTGACAATCATGAAAAGTATATGAAAATACGAGTTCTAAATGTCAACAGTGAATAAATATATTGTACATTAACCCTACATGATGTTTATATTACCAAATGAATAAATCATGAATCATACGAAGCTAAAAGTGAGGGATTTCAAACCACAGGGGTTAAATATGTCAACATGTTTAAGTTATACCTCTGAGTGACCTTTTGACAAACCCGAAGTTTTGTAACGGTTAATTATGCTCACTAGAATGCACGATATAAATTTCATAAAGTTTCGTTATCGTATGAGAAAGTTATGATCAAATTCGTATGCGAGGGGTTAAAGCGTTAACGTTGAAAGTTATGACTTTTCGGGTTAACCAGAAGTGTCCAGGGACTTGGCAAAGTGGGTATAAGTCCTAAAGCCCTTGTAGGTAAATATGGAGGGCTCAAAATGCAAGTAATAATGTTGGTTGACCTTTCGGAAGGGCCAAGAGACAAGTATGCAACAAATGGAAAATGTGAAATCTGATCAGAAGGCCCAAGCGGGCCGCGTAAGGTTCATCAACACCCTTACGTGGGCCGCGTCAGACCATCAGATGCAGAAAGTGTAGACAGGCTCCTGCATTCACGTTTAACCGACCTTTAACAGATATTTTCACATTGTGGGCGACCCCTAAACAGTCCTAGACACTTAGGGACACTTGTTGATGAATTGTGGTCAGTGGTAGACTTGTGTGTCAACATT
Source organism: Helianthus tuberosus (assembly GCA_030545235.1). Taxonomy (NCBI): domain Eukaryota; kingdom Viridiplantae; phylum Streptophyta; class Magnoliopsida; order Asterales; family Asteraceae; genus Helianthus; species Helianthus tuberosus. Next base: position 81,710,185 of record CM060428.1, on the reverse strand, counting down.
CTATGGTGAAAAATTCACTATAAAAGGGCCATAAGTTGCAACCAAGTTCTTCACACCTTCTCTTGCATTCCTGATCATTTCTGGAGCTCAAGACTTCTCTCAAGTGATCTCTGGTCGTTCATAGGACTCTTGTAAGTTTGCTTGTCCTTCCTTAGTTAAGTTTTTGCTTATTTTAGCTTAAAAGTCAAACCGTCGTAATTAACGGTTGACTTTAAGATTAATCACTAATGGTCCAGTGATTAGTCAAATCAAAAGTAGTTATAAGTTGGTAATTATGTGGGTAATAAACCCTCAAAAGGGTTCCCCCTGATTCCTACTCTAACTGGGTCAAATGTCGGGTCAAACTTATTAATAAAAAGTCAACAGGATACTTAAATTCTAATTTATGCATGATTAGCAATGTAGAACACATACAACCTGTTTGATCATTAATATAACTTGGTAATTAGTGTAAGAACATGTCTAAACATGTTCAAACCGACAATTTACTGTTTAGACCCGGTTCAGAACCGAAAGTCGCAAGGCTTTGACTTTTGCTTTGACTTCAGTTCTGACCCGTTTTGGTATGATTTAGAAATACCTAAGAGCTTCATTTGGACCAGGTTACATGCTTGTATAACCCTCTGTGATTATACACCATGGTTCATTAGTTAACCTATTAATACGCATGATTCCGTTAATTGCTCATATGTTGACCATTATGCCCTTTTCACCTTAAAACGTGATTTGTGAAAATGTAAAAGTGTAGAAACCTTAGTTACTGATATAGAAACTTGTATGCAAAGTTTGACATCAGTTTGAGGTGTAGATTGAGAGTTATGCTCATTAGCGTAATTAAGAAGCTTTATGTTAATTAAACGGCGTAATTAGCGTATAGCCTAGTTAAGCCTACTTTTTGATATCAAAATCTCTACCCACTGATGTAATATATTATTTTGGGATTTTTGAAGATTTTTAATTAATTTTAGGCTGAGCATAACTCATAGTCGTAGGCTTAATCCGGTAATTGTCGGTTTTGCCCTTACGGACCATAAAATGAGTTTTACATATCTAATCGACTCCAAACCTTTTGCTACTGATCCTAAATGATAAATAAATTATTTTAGGCCTTCTGGAATGATAAAAATATCAGCTTTATATATAGAACCCGGAAACGGCTTCTAATCGCCTAACTAAGCGTTTTTAGCGCATAGTATGTACTAAGACTATTTTTAAACATACAAGGGTGATACCTACTGATATTTTAGGTAAATTATAATATTTTAACAGTAAGCAAAAGTTGTTAAACTCAGACTTCAGTTTTGAGCTTTTCGGCTTATGTGAAATTACCAAAATGCCCCTACGGGGCATAGTTTGGTTATAATTGATAAATTTCACATATATAATTTACCATACTGTTATAACTTAGTAAAATAAGTATTTTTGCTGATTATATCAGACCTGTAACTCAGGTAAATACTTAAACTCTTTTATAACCTTTTAAATGACCAAACTACCCCTACGGGGCATAGTTTGTGTTTAAATTCGTTTCGGGCATAATGAAAGACATATTACTGATGTCACAACATAATTGAAGCATATTAACTTAGGAAACCTGTATATGGCTCTTACGGATACCCGTTACGCTTATTACGCGTTCGGTTCGGTTTATGTAACAAGTTTACATAAATTAACCGAAACGGGTCAAACCTTATCGGGTTTATCTCAAAATCCAGAGTGTGTATGAAATACCCATATTAAGAAAGTCTCTGAACTTGTCGGGTCTAAATCACATTCTATCCGGTCTTCGCTTAATAGTGCGTACGAACCGTATCATTGAAACTAACCGGTCTAAGCTTAAGCTTAATTAAAGACCCGTTAGGATTCTAATAGGTTATTATAAACCTTCGTTCCAGATTAGGAGTACCAGTAAAAGCTACTTGCATTTTGCTTATTGTGATTATTACATTGCTCAGGTAAATACTTTTAACTTATTTTCCCTATACGGGCTTGGGTTACGGTATATAAAATACCGCTTGGTCGGGCATCAAATCTTCCATCGTTTGGTGGTTAATTGAATAATTTGACCGGCCCGTTTAAACAGTTTTGTTTACTTAAAAGACTTTGGGGGGTTAATGACCATGTCCCGGATATCCTTGGCATCATTTTACGAAATGGCCACGACCTAAGCGCGGAGTGTAGGCGTACACTCGTCAGTGCATAATAGTTGATGTGGTGTGTCTATTGATCTTTAACCCGGTACGTCCGGGCTACTAAACGCATAAGGAACATGTAATTCGTTCACAAGATTATATATTTAAATAATTCTCCCAAGTTATAAAAATGTTTATGCCACGTGCATCCAAATCAATTTTCAATCATTTTCCAAAATGAGTCAGTTGATTGTATTTACCAGTGTAAACTGATGTATTTTCCCAAAAAGATTAAATGCAGGTACTAAGCGTAATTGGCTGGGATTTCTCCTTAGCATCAATAGAAGTCTCGCAAGCTTAAGATGCCTAAAGTCTGTTGAACTATTGTTTCCATTTTACTTTCGATCCGTTTGTGGATAAAACAATCGACAGTTGTGATATTTAATATTATAATATTATATTCGGTTGAATTATATCTTACAATTTGCTTCCGCTGTGCATATTAAATATTGTGTTGTTTGACTATTATGTTGCCAACCACGTCACGATACTCCCCACCGGGCCCACCGGTGACACGTGGAAATCGGGGTGTGACAGGTTGGTATCAGAGCCAACACTGAGTGAATTAAACACTAGTCTTTTGTGTTTAATCTCAGTTACACAATTGCACATATCTAAACTTTCAAGTCTAGACAAATAACATAGGACAAATTCCAACTTGTTTGATTTTGTTGTCCTTTATTTTATTTTATATATGTTTGTTGTTATCTCATGCTATATTGACAGGATTAATAAAATGCCGCCAAGATTCTTCCTAAGAAGAGGACGAGGAAAGGGGCCAATCACCGCCCCCAATGACAACGAGGCAGGACCTTCGCATAAGCGAGCTCCTTCTACTACCGAGAGTGACGATCCTCTACAGAACCGGAGAAACCTTTTCGAGCCGGCTAGACGGTCGGTTTCGCATAGTTCGACACCTCCCGTGCATAACTCATATGGGCCACATTCGGAAAATGAGCCCAACAACCCTCAACCCTCCTACATACCTCTACAGCGATCCTTATCGCACAACTCCTTTGGTGACCCCACGCCTATCTTCAGGGGCCGGTTTAACCCGACCAACTACATACAAGAGCCAGTGGGTTTCAACCCATTGGGGCCAGAGGATCATTTCTCTGGCGATCACGCGGAGGATATGGACGAGGACACGGATCCCGTCGAGCCTGCCAGTGGAACACCGAACCATCCCATTGAGATTTCGGATGGCTCTTCTTTTCACGGATCACCCTACGGTGGTCCAGACAGCTTTCAGGCGAGGTTTACTCAGCACGAGTGGTACTTCACACCCTCGCATCATTCGCCGCCTCATCAGCAGTAGCAGCAGCAGCAGGATCCCTCTGTGGATTCACGGTTTATGGCAGTCACGCCACCACCTCCTCCGCCACCAGTTCAGCCGGCACCTCCACTACCGCCAAGGCGTAGGAGAACCGGAGCGCGTATGTCCGCGCGAGGAGGAGATTTTCATTTCAGCTCTCCTCGACAATCAAGTGGCAGCCATTATCCGCCACATCAAGAAGATCCACAAATGGGTGGACCTTCGAACCCCGTTGCACAGCAACCACCTCCAATGGGTTTTGATAACCCAATACCAGCATACACGGGTTCTATGGCGTACAACCCGGTTGAACAACCAGGTCACACCAACTACGGTTACGGTGAAGCCGACCCATACATGGTAGCGGTAAATTACAACGCCTTTAACCCTAAAGGGCCGTATGGAGCTCCTTGGGGAGTAGGGTACCCAACTCATGGGTACCAGATACCTGCCAGACCAATTATACGGACGCAATCGCAGCCACCTCGGTTTTCTCCCCCAGAACGGGAGGAAATTCTTCAGAGACTGGATCAGGTTGAGCGAGACTTTCACCGTGAACGCAGGGAGAGACAGAGCTTCTTCCAAGGATTGACAAGCTTGATCAAAGGGAAGAGCAAGAAGGACCACTGAATCCTTCCAATTGTTGTTGAGCCCCTGCGTGGGCCGGTCTTGCTGTATAAACCCCTGCTTGGGTATGCTTGTTTGTTTTAACCCCTGCGTGGGTCTATCTTTCTGTTAACCCCTACGAGGGTATGTTATTGTTTAAGTCCCTGCGTGGACTATTATGTTATTTGTGTAAGTCCCTGCGTGGACTATTATGATGTTTGTTGTTAAGCCCCTGCGTGGGTAAGTCCTTGTTTGAACCCCTGCGTGGGTTAGTTTGTTTATTAAAAAGTCCCGTTTAGGGCGACGTGTAACCTTTTAATAAATTAATGGAATGTAAGTTTATAAATTTCATTTTTGCTTTTATCTGCATAAATATATTACATGAAATAAATAAATCAAAATCATTCCATTTTGATAATAATCTGCCTATTAAATATTTAATAAGAATCTTAAGAGTGAAACCTAGCCTGAGTGTCATTATGAAGACCTGGCCATGATGGTAAGACCTGTTTAAAGGATTCAAATCCCTGTTAACATCTGTAAACATGTTAACGCTCCTGGCAGACATGATTCATTAAAATCACACACGTCATTCTTATTATTGGATTCTTCAAAAGATTCCTAACCCAATTTAATGACCTCTGAATCATGGGTTTAGATCATCAATTGAGATGATCATATTTTGACCATACGTGGTAATATAGTGCCTACGAGCCCTGCTCATTTCCATATGAGCCAAAAGACAGTGGTAGCGATGACTCCCTGTCAGATAAAGGTAATGAACTAGGTTCAAACCTTCATGCTTTGATTCTCTGAAATCATCGCTTATAATTTATAAATGTCCTTGTGACTAGGCCTGTTGTGCCAATATACCTTCATGCTTTGATTCTCTGAAATCATAACTTATAATTTAAAATGTCCTTGTGACTAGGCCTTATGTGCTAATATATATTGTTATTGTCTATAATTAGGATAAATTATAATTGAAATCCTAATTAAATACAATTAATAAATTAACCAAATATGGTCTCTGTTTACCATGGTTAATGAATTACCCTAAGGGGCAGTTCCATAATAAACTCCCAAATAAACTATTGTCCTTGTTTTCTGTAACAGTTCAATTAAAATGGCTAACTCAGACGAAATTAATAGCCATCCAGTGGAGAATATTGATAACGCCCGAGTTCATTTAACGGGTGCTGAATTGAAAGCGTTGGTAGACGACGCAGTTACAAAGGCCTTGGAGCGGCAGTACGAAGAGTATAGTGGGACTCGGAGTAGGACCCTATCTACGCCGCATTCGAAGCCACCTTCCAAGAAGGAATAACTGAAGAAAGATGATGATCGACTCTCCTCAAACCACCATAGTGCTCCATCTCAACAAATAATACTAAATCAAGGACCCCGTGACAAGGGTTGCTCTTATAAATATTTTGTTTCCTGCAAACCCCGGGATTTCATTGGGGAGAAAGGAGCCATTGACTGTATGACGTGGCTGGATGAGATGGACACACTTGTGGATATCAGCGGATGCGTTGAGAGGGATGTGGTCAAGTATGTGTCGCAATCTTTTAAAGGCGAGGCTCTAGCCTGGTGGAGATCACTGATTCAAGCCACCGGGAAAATCCCATTGTACAACATGTCTTGGGAACAATTCGTTGCCCTCATCAGGGAAAAATACTGCCCCCAGCATGAGGTTGAGAAGATAGAGTCTGATTTTCTATCATTGGTTATGACAAACCTTGACTGTCAAGCTTACCTCACAAGCTTCAACACGATGTCCCGGTTGGTTCCGTATCTGGTAACCCCGGAACCAAAAAGAATAGCTCGTTTTATCGGTGGTTTAGCCCCCGAGATAAAGGCAAGCGTGAAGGCCTCCCGGCCAGCTACTTTCAGATCTGTAGCTGACATATCTCTGTCCCTCACTCTGGATGCGGTCAGGCAAAGATCGCTGAGGAACAAAGATGCTGAGAAGAGAAAACGTGAAGATGATATTTCACGGAGGTCGAACAAGAAACACCGTGGAAACGGTGATAACAAGAGGGGATCTGAGTCAAGGAAAGATGGGCACCAGTCTGGTGATAAGCCCAAATACAAGATTTGCAAGAAACAGCACTTTGGGAAGTGCAGACTCGAATCGAACTCGTAAAGAACTTTTGCTTGCGGGATATGCAAGTCCAAGGATAACAAGACCTTGGATTGCAAATAGCTGAAAGACGCAACGTGCTACCGTTGCAATGAGAAAGGGCACATTAAAACCAACTGCCCTAAATACGCCAAGAAGCCTGAAGAGACCAAGAAGACAAATGCTAGAGTCTTCAGAATGGATGCAAAGGAAGCGGTTCTTGACGACAATGTGATTACAGGTACTTTCCTTGTAAATGATGTCTATGCAAGAGTACTATTTGATTCAGGCGCTGATAAGTCGTTTGTAGATCATAAGTTTTGTAAATTGCTGAATTTACCTATCAAAACCTTAAGTGTGAATTATGAGGTGGAGTTAGCAGATGGCACCCTAGAAACCGTCTCTACAGTGTTAGATGGATGTGTTATATCCATTAAGAACCACTCTTTTCCTCTGTCCCTACTTCCATTTAAGTTGGCCGGTTTTGACATAGTTTTGGGTATGGACTGGTTATCTCATAAACAGGCCCAAATTGTCTGCAACAGAAAGCAAGTGGTGATTAAGACTCCGTCTGGTGAATTACTTACCATTCGGGGAGATACCCAATATGGACTGCCTGAGCAAGTGACTATGCTCAAGGCTTCCAAGTGTTTAAAGAAGGGTTGTGTCATCTACATGGCACAAGTGATTATTGATGAGCCTAAACCAAAGATAGGAGACATCCCCGTCATCTCTGAATACCCAGAAGTTTTTCCTGAAGAACTACCTGGTTTACCACCAGATAGACAAGTCGAATTCAGAATTGACATCATCCCTGGAGCAGCACCAGTTGCTAGAGCACCTTATAGGTTGGCGCCAACGGAGATGAAGGAATTAAGAACGCAATTGGATGAATTGCTAGCTAAAGGTTTCATTAAACCTAGTTCGTATCCTTGGGGAGCACCAGTATTGTTTGTCAAGAAGAAGGATGGATCGATGCGTCTGTGCATCGATTACCGTGAACATAATAAGGTCACGATAAAGAATAGGTATCCTTTGCCCAGGATCGATGATTTGTTCGATCAATTGCAAGGAGCAAGTTATTTTTCGAAGATTGACTTGAGGTCAGGCTACCATCAACTGAAGGTTAGAGATGAAGACGTGCACAAAACAGCATTTAGGACTCGTTATGGTCATTACGAGTTCCTAGTGATGCCTTTTGGGCTCACTAATGCACCTGCCGCGTTCATGGATCTCATGAATCGCGTATGCAAGCCTTACTTAGATAAATTCGTCATCGTTTTCATCGACAACATTCTTATCTATTCGAAGAACCAAGCTGACCATGAGAAACACCTTCGCTGTATTCTCAAACTCCTGCATCATGAGAAACTCTACGCCAAATTCTCTAAGTGTGAGTTTTGGCTTCGAGAAGTCCAATTCCTTGGACACGTGGTTAGTGAGCGTGGTATCCAAGTGGATCCCGCTAAGGTAGAAGCAGTTATGAACTGGCAAGAGCCAAAGACGCCTACAGAGATTCGTAGCTTCCTGGGATTGGCAGGATATTACAGGCGTTTTATCGAAAAATTTTCAAGGATTGCTGCACCCCTAACTTCCTTGACTAAGAAGAAAGTAAAGTTCGTTTGGGGCCCTAAGCAGCAAGAGTCCTTTGATATTCTGAAGCAAAAGTTGAGCAACGCTCTTGTATTGACATTGCTGGAAGGCACCGAAGAATTTGTGGTTTACTGTGATGCATCGCACACTGGCATGGGGTGTGTGCTTATGCAGAAAGGCAAAGTTATTGCCTATGCATCATGACAGTTAAAAGTGCATGAAAAGAATTACACCACCCATGACTTGGAGTTGGGTGCCGTTGTATTTGCACTAAAACTGTGGAGGCATTATTTGTATCGTATCAAGTGTGTGATCTATTCTGACCACAAGAGCCTTCAACATCTGTTTAACCAGAAGGATTTAAACATGAGGCAGCGCCGATGGATGGAGACGTTGAATGATTATGATTGCGAAATCAGATACCATCCCGGCAAAGCGAATGTAGTCGCTGATGCCTTGAGTCGAAAGGAAAGGGTGAAACCCATCCGAATCAATGCCAAGCGCATGGAGATAAAGAACAGTTTGACTGAAAGGTTGTTAGCTGCACAGAAGGAAGCTGTGTTGGAAGCTAACTATCCTAATGAAAAGCTAGGAGTAACTGAGGAGCACTTATCTCTTGGCAAAGACGGAATTATGAGATTGAATGGACGAATATGGGTTCCAATTTATGGAGGACTTCGGGATGTTATCCTCCAGGAAGCCCATAGTTCCAAATATTCCGTTCATCCTGGAGCTGATAAGATGTACCAGGATCTAAGGGCAAACTATTGGTGGATAGGCTTGAAAAAGTCTGTAGCTGCCTATGTAGCTAAGTGCTTGACTTATGCGCAAGTCAAAGTAGAACATCAAAAGTCGTCAGGCTTGCTACAACAGCCTGAACTTCCTACGTGGAAGTGGGAAATGGTAACTATGGATTTTATCACCAAGTTACCTAAGACAAGGAAAGGAAATGATACAATATGGGTTATAGTTGATAGACTGACTAAGTCAGCACATTTCTTACCCATCAAGGAGACTTATAGCTCCGACATGTTAGCCCAGTTGTACGTGGATAAGATTGTAGCCTTACATGGCATACCTGTGTCTATTATCTCTGACAGAGATACTAGATACACGCCACATTTTTGGAAAAGCTTCCAACAATCTTTGGGCACGCGTTTGAATTTTAGTACGGCTTACCATCCTCAGACAGACGGTCAGAGTGAGCGTACTATTCAAACTTTGGAAGACATGCTACGTGCATGTGTGATCGATTTGGGTGGTAGTTGGGATAACCACCTACCACTAATTGAGTTCTCCTACAACAATAGCTACCACACCAGCATAAAGGCTGCGCCTTTCGAGGCCTTATACGGTAGAAAGTGTAGAACGCCCGTTTGTTGGGCGGGAGTTGGAGATGTCCAATTATCAGGACCAGAGATAGTCTTTGAAACGTCGGACAAGATTGTCCAGATTCGTGACCGTCTCAAAGCTGCCCGGGATAGGTAGAAGAGTTATGCGGATCCAAAGCGTAAAGCTTTTCACTTCGAAGTAGGTGACAAAGTATTACTTAAAGTATCACCCGGGAAGGGAGTGATGCGATTTGGTAAGAAAGGCAAGCTAAGCCCGAGATACATAGGACCTTTCGAGGTTATCGAACGTGTCGGGTCAGTTGCCTATAAGTTAAACTTACCAGAAGAGCTCAGTGGAATTCACAATGTGTTCCACATCTGCAATCTGAAGAAGTGCTTCGCTGATGAATCACTGGTTATACCACATACAGATGTGCATATAGACGAGAGCTTAAAATTTGTGGAAAAACCATTTTCGATTGAAGATCGACAGGTTAAGAAGCTTCGAAGGAAGCATGTGCCTATTGTAAAGGTAAAATGGGATGCCCGTAGAGGACCCGAATATACGTGGGAAGTTGAATCCACGATGAAAGAAAAGTACCCTTATTTATTTCAGTAAATCTCGGGTCGAGATTTATTTTAAGGGGGTGAGGATGTAACACCTCGAAAATTCACGTCCTATAATGTGTTGACACGTGTCATATGATTGAACGTGTGAAAGAATGTTCTGAAAGGACTAAAGTTGACAATCATGAAAAGTATATAAAAATACGAGTTCTAAATGTCAACAGTGAATAAATATATTGTACATTAACCCTACATGATGTTTATATCACCAAACGAATAAATCATGGATCATACGAAGCTAAAAGTGAGGGATTTCAAACCACAGGGGTTAAATGTGTCAACATGTTTAAGTTATACCTCTGAGTGACCTTTTGACAAACCCGAAGTTTTGTAACGGTTAATTATGCTCACTAGAATGCACGATATAAATTTCATAAAGTTTCGTTATCGTATGAGAAAGTTATGATCAAATTCGTATGCGAGGGGTTAAAGCGTTAACGTTGAAAGTTATGACTTTTCGGGTTAACCAGAAGTGTCCAGGGACTTGGCAAAGTAGGTATAAGTCCTAAAGCCCTTGTAGGTAAATATGGAGGGCTCAAAATGTAAGTAATAATGTTGGTTGACCTTTCGGAAGGGCCAAGAGACAAGTATGCAACAAATGGAAAATGTGAAATCTGATCAGAAGGCCCAAGCGGGCCGCGTAAGGTTCATCAACACCCTTACGCGGGCCGCGTCAGACCATCAGATGCAGAAAGTGTAGACAGGCTCCTGCATTCACATTTAACCGACCTTAAACAGATATTTTCACATTGTGGGCGACCCCTAAACAGTCCTAGACACTTAGGGACACTTGTTGATGAATTGTGGTCAGTGGTAGACTTGTGTGTCAACATTCTATGGTGAAAAATTCACTATAAAAGGGCCATAAGTTGCAACCAAGTTCTTCACACCTTCTCTTGCATTCCTGATCTTTTCTGGAGCTCAAGACTTCTCTCAAGTGATCTCTGGTCGTTCATAGGACTCTTGTAAGTTTGCTTGTCCTTCCTTAGTTAAGTTTTTGCTAATTTAGCTTAAAAGTCAAACCGTCGTAATTAACAGTTGACTTTAAGATTAATCACTAATGGTCCAGTGATTAGTCAAATCAAAAGTAGTTATAAGTTGGTAATTATGTGGGTAATAAACCCTCAAAAGGGTTCCCCCTGATTCCCACTCTAACTAGGTCAAATGTCGGGTCAAACTTATTAATAAAAAGTCAACAGGATACTTAAATTCTAATTTATGCATGATTAGCAATGTAGAACACATACAACCTATTTGATCATTAATATAACTTGGTAATTAGTGTAAGAACATGTCTAAACATGTTCAACCCAACAATTTACTGTTTAGACCCGGTTTGGAACCGAAAGTCGCAAAGCTTTGACTTTTGCTTTGACTTCAGTTCTGACCCGTTTTGGTATGATTTAGAAATACGGAGCTTCATTTGGACCAGGTTACATGCTTGTATAACCCCCTGTGATTATACACCATGGTTCATTAGTTAACCTATTAATACGCATGATTCCGTTAATTGCTCATATGTTGACCATTATGCCCTTTTCACCTTAAAACGTGATTTGTGAAAATGTAAAAGTTTAGAAACCTTAGTTACTGATATAGAAACTTGTATGCAAAGTTTGACATCAGTTTGAGGTGTAGATTGAGAGTTATGCTCATTAGCGTAATTAAAAAGCTTTTTGTTAATTAAACGGCGTAATTAGCGTATAGCCTAGTTAAGCCTACTTTTTGATATAAAAATCTCTACCCACTGATGTAATATATTATTTTGGGATTTTTGAAGATTTTTAATTAATTTTAGGCTGAGCATAACTCATAGTCGTAGGCTTAATCCGGTAATTGTCGGTTTTGCCCTAACGGGCCATAATATGAGTTTTAAATATCTAATCGACTCCAAACCTTTTGCTACTGATCCTAAATGATAAATAAATTATTTTAGGACTTCTGGAATGATAAAAATATCAGCTTTATATATAGAACCCGAAAACGGCTTCTAATCGCCTAATTAAGCGTTTTTAGCGCATAGTATGTACTAAGACTATTTTTAAACATACAAGGGTGATACCTACTGATATTTTAGGTAAATTATAATATTTTAACAGTAAGCAAAAGTTGTTAAACTCAGACTTCAGTTTTGAGCTTTTCGGCTTATGTGAAATTACCAAAATGCCCCTACGGGGCATAGTTTGGTTATAATTGATAAATTTCACATATATAATTTACCATACTGTTATAACTTAGTAAAATAAGTATTTTTTCTGATTATATCAGACCTGTAACTCAGGTAAATACTTAAACTCTTTTATAACCTTTTTAAATGACCAAACTACCCCTACGGGGCATAGTTTGTGTTTAAATTCGTTTCGGGCATAATGAAAGACATATTACTGATGTCACAACATAATTGAAGCATATTAACTTAGGAAACCTGTATATGGCTCTTACGGATACCCGTTACGCTTATTACGCGTTCGGTTCGGTTTATGTAACAAGTTTACATAAATTAACCGAAACGGGTCAAACCTTATCGGTTTTATCTCAAAATCCAGAGTGTGTATGAAATACCCATATTAAGCAAGTCTCTGAACTTGTCGGGTCTAAATCACATTCTATCCGGTCTTCGCTTAATAGTGTGTACGAACCGTATCATTGAAACTAACCGGTCTAAGCTTAAGCTTAATTAAAGACCCGTTAGGATTCTAATAGGTTATTATAAACCTTCGTTCCAGATTAGGAGTACCAGTAAAAGCTACTTGCATTTTGCTTATTGTGATTATTACATTGCTCAGGTAAATACTTTTAACTTATTTTCCCTATACGGGCTTGGGTTACGGTATATAAAATACCGTTTGGTCGGGCATCAAATCTTCCATCGTTTGGTGGTTAATTGAATAATTTAATCGACCCGTTTAAACAGTTTTGTTTACTTAAAAGCCTTTGGGGGGTTAATGACCATGTCCCGGATATCCTTGGCATCATTTTACGAAATGGCCACGACCTAAGCGCGGAGTGTAGGCGTACACTCGTCAGTGCATAATAGTTGATGTGGTGTGTCTATTGATCTTTAACCCAGTACGTCTGGGCTACTGAACGCATAAGGACCATGTAATTCGTTCACAAGATTATATATTTAAATAATTCTCCCAAGTTATAAAAATGTTTATGCCACGTGCATCCAAATCAATTTTCAATCATTTTCCAAAATGAGTCAGTTGATTGTATTTACCAGTGCAAACTGACGTATTTCCCCAAAAAGATTAAATGCAGGTACTAAGCGTAATTGGCGGGGATTTCTCCTTAGCATCAATAGAAGTCTCGCAAGCTTAAGATGCCTAAAGTCTGTTGAACTATTGTTTCCATTTTATTTCGATCCGTCTGTGGATAAAACAATCGACAGTTGTGATATTTAATATTACAATATTATATTCGGTTGAATTATATCTTACAATTTGTTTCCGCTGTGCATATTAAATATTGTGTTGTTTGACTATTATGTTGCCAACCACGTCACGATACTCCTCACCGGGCCCACCGGTGACAAGTGGAAATCGGGGTGTGACAATGTGAATCAAATGAATTTAGGGTTTAGATTTAGTGAAAGAAAGTATATATTGGATCCATTTGAGTAAAACGGGTCAAAGAGATCCGGTTAGCTTATATGAGCTGCTCCGCATGTGTTGAAGGATTTTTCAACACCTTTATGCTTTAAAGGTTGTATTATGTGCTTAAAATGATTGTACAATGGCAAATGACCATTGTTGCCCTTCCTATATGCTTATTAAAGTAGTATAGATAAATAAAAGATTTTTTTTAAATAGCCGTTGGCCAACGGCTATACCAAACGGCTAGCCTAACGGTCATATGCCACCAGCCAATACTAGCTAGCCAAGTCAGCTCTCCTCCCTGCCCCACGCCAGGCTTCAAAGCCACGCTAGCAGGGCAACGCTGTGGCCAATGCTGGCTGTGGCGGATCTTGCCCGTTGAACATGTCAGGGCCGAAAGACACGGGCACTAAAAAAAGCCTGGGCAAGCCCGGGCCAAACATAGTATATATAAAAAATTTTGATCGAAATGCGGAAAATTAGCATTACGGCCGAAAAACTTGCCCGGCGTGGCCCTGCCACAACCCTTCTAAGAACCCCCCCTGAATGCTGGTACGATGTGGGTTAGCCTGCGTTGCCTGACATCATCCGCCCCATAAACGCCCCCACTCCCCGCAGCCTATGAATGGGGTTGTGCCTTGGTGCCCCATGCGTTGTCGTTTAGCTAGTCTAGGGGGGCTCCATGGTGGTGATGTGAGGCGCTACCTCTTTCACGCCCATGGTCAGTCTAATTACACACAGAAAATACAATATATAAGTCAATTTGTTTAACAGAAAATCAATAAAATAATCAGAATATCCGAGGCGAGACTCCATGACCGGATTTCATTTAAAATGAAAAGTGTGACCAATTTATAGAACAATATCATTTTCAATAGCTACTTTTGTTACAAATTTTTATAAAAGATTCCGTTTCTAGAAACTTCTTGAAACCTGTACGGTCCTAACCTCCTATCTACGCATAAAATCACTCTTCTTCTGCAGCACGTAACCACAGTGAGTAGTAACAACCACCGGAGATATGGCTACCTACCGCCTTCTCACTACACGCGCCACCGCAACAATTCTCTTCAGTAACCGTTTTCTTCCTGTTCGCTCCGTCTCTGCTGCCATTTCCACTCGACGGAGCTTCAATACTCATTGCGATCACGCGAATGTTTATGACAACGATTTCCTCTCAGGTGAGCTCTATTTTTTCACTAGATTCTTCGTGTGAAGTTTTGGATCCGTTGATTTAGATGTATTTGAAGTTATTCATACACTAGTTGTTCTGTTTTTGTTGTTATATCATTGCTGTGTTCGAAGTATCATGTTTCACTAGTTCGCGTAGTGTTTAATCGGTACAGATCTAGGTGTTAATGTTTGTTTCTACGTGAATGCGGTTAGACTATTCGTTTGAAGTTTGTAATCTGTGTATTTTGATGTATTACTGGTTCTTCATCCAATAGTGGTTATGTTTTCTATATTATATCGTTGTTGTGTTCGACATATGTATTTAACTATTTCGTGTACGTTGTGTTTAATTAGCGTTTCAGATCTAGCTGTTGATGATTTGTTCTATGTGATTGCGGTTAGATTCTTCGTTTGATGTTTTGAATATGTGTATTTTGATGTATTACTAGTTCTTCATCCAATAGTTGTTATGTTTTCTATATTATATCGTTATTGTGTTCGACATATGTATTTAACTATTTCGTGTAGTGTTTAATTAACGTTTCAGATCTAGCTTGTTGATGATTTGTTCTATGTGATTGCGGTTAGATTCTTCGTTTGATCATGTTTTGAATCTGTGTGTTTCGATGTATTACTAGTGTTTGACATATCGTATTTTACTAATTACTAGCTCGAGTAGTGTTTAATTAACGTTTCAGACCTAGCTCGTTGATGATTTGTTCTATGTGATTGCGATTAGATTCTTTGCTTGAAGTTTTGAATATGTGGATTTAGATGTATTAGAGTTCTTCATACACTGTTTGTTATGATTCTCTTATTACGCATTAATGTATAATCGTTTCTGTTTTGTTAATGATTTGTTTGACGTGATTGCAATTAGATTATTCGTTTGAAGTTTCGAATCTGAGGATTTAGATGTATTTTGAGTTATTCATCCATTAATCGTTCTGTTTCTCTATTTTATCGTTGTTCTATTCCACATATCACATTTTCGAGTCCTGTTAAATCATTTTAGTTGTGTTAATAATTTGTTCTTGTGATTTCTACTCGATTATTTGTTTGAAGTTTTGAATATGTGTATTTTGATGTATTTAAAGTTCTTCATCCACTAAAGGTTCTGATTATCTATTATATCTTTATTGTGTTTGACAGATCGTATTTCGCTTACTATTTATTTAATCATTTCAGTTTTGTTAACGAACTATTCTACGACTAGATTCTTCGTTTAAAGTTTTAATCCGTGGATTTAGATGTATGCTGGAGCTCTTTGTCTACTAATTGTTGAGTTTCTCTTTACGAATTGGGTTGTATTAGACATATCGTATCGGTAAGCGTTTCAGTTTTGTTAATGATTCGTTCTACGTGATTGCGACTAATTCATCATTTGAAATCTGGAATCTGTGGATTTTAATGTATTTGGAGTTCTTCCTCCACAAGTGTTGTGTTTCTATTAACGAAATCATTGTTGTATACTTGCATTAGACATGTTGTATGTTACAGCTTAAATGCTTCAGTTATGTTAACCATTTATTCTACATTATCGCAGCCATTTCTATATATCCTCCCTTTGTTTGGCAACAATGAATCGTATTGCTGATGAGTTCTTGTTGCTTTCATACGTAGTTAATTTGCATCTTACTGCAACAATGAATTCATACTAGTATTCTGATGAGACGTTTTTTGCTTTTATACTCATTTGGTCTGTGTCATCGTCTTGAATGTGTTAAAAGTGTTAGATAGTGATTTTGAATTGTTATAGAAAAATTATATAATTAGGTTAATAAGTATTTTGTTAGATATTTTTGTTTGTTATTAGTGTGTCCTAGTTTGTTAGTCTCCTATTGTTAAGTGTTCATCCACATGTAATCTTTGAGCTAGTAAGTATATTTTCGGTTATCTCTTGAATGTTTATGAAACAACCTCTAATGTCGTGTGTTGCATTGTGATCATAGACATGTTTGATCGGGTTAAACTAGTGAGAAGCGTGAGCCAGATCTACAACATGATGGAAAATCCGCTCATAGCAGAATCTGGTGGGGGAGAATTAGGAGAAAGGAAGGGATGGGGCGCGAAGGAAAACGACGAGTATCTCAGTCTCAGGTTCGACATGCCAGGCTTGGACAAAGACAACGTCAAGATCTTGGTAGAGCAGGACATTTTGATCATCAAAGCAGAATCGGAGAATGAATCTGAGGACGAGGAGGAAGAAGAGCTACCACGCGCGTACTTTGGCCAAATAAACCTGCCAGTGGATTTGTATAAACTGAAAGAGATCCAAGCCGAGATGAAGAATGGTGTGCTAAAAGTTCTGGTTCCGAAGGTGAAACCAGAAGAGAGGAATGATGTGTGGGAGGTTGAAGTAAAGTGAACATTTCATATGCAATTTAGAGCTGATTGGAGGTCGTGAAGACGGAAGTTAGAGAGGAAGAGTTAACTTTGCAAATAATCCAGATTTATGAGTAAATCTTAAGTTAGAAAATGTGATGAATTTTCTATCTTAAAGTGAACTTCTATGATGCAGTAGATATATGATTAGAGTAATAGCTACATATGGTAATTGCTGAATATTCATCACCTTGCACAGTTGCACACTATTTTGGGTGGATATTCATCACCCACAATGACCAAGAAAGTTAGGAAATTTAAAAATAATATTCTATCAATTTAAACAATAGGCTCCTTTAAGCTTACGTACCTAGTCGAGTTTGACATGTCAAACTCGCGCTTGAGTTTGTTTAAACGCAACTTGATTCAAACTTCAATCTAATCTAGAATAGTTCACTGATGGCTCGACTTGTTAAAATCGTTCGCTTCTAAATTCTAAAGAGAGTAATAATGCATGGGAAGGCATCTGATAGTTAATTGGACTCATTGCTGTTAACACGATATGGACCCATTTTATTAGTATTATTAATTAACTCAGCTAGGTTAAAAGAACATAAAATATTACATAACATGGTATTTTTGAACATAATCTCTGTAATTATTTTATTTAAAGGTCACCTTTTAGAATTTGTGTAATACTTCAAGAATACAAATTGTAATTTACTCTTAATTAATTTATATCAATGAGATATAAATGTCTTGATATTCATTCAATCTATCTTCCAGCATATAGTCGGTGCCTTTTATGCCACCCACCCTCCAACTTTCACAAACATACAAGGCCTTCCCAATATTCCAAAATGATGTTTTTAGCCCTTACTTTATACAAGATGATAAATTCACCCTTTAACTTTGTGAAATAGCATTTTTAGCCCCTGCTTCATTTTATTGGCACTCCTTATACTTTCAAAGTTCGCATTTTTAACTCTCTTTGCTCTTCCTTTTGCGTTTATTACCCAAAGTTTCACCACATTGCAATTTTAGTCCCTTGGCATTGCAAACGTCAACGTTTAATCTGTCAAGTTTCTAATATACTTTACCCATGTACCATATATAATATGCGTTTTTAACATATTATTTTCTTTAATGATTTTCATTCGCTAATATTTTTTATAGAACTAATTTGTCATTAACCTCCTTGAGTTTCAAAAGTTTTGACTTTACCCCTTTCTTTCCTTTACTTGAAAAAAATTATGTGCGGATTTTTATGTATGTGTTGGTATAAATTCTAGTTGATCTACATTTTGACATAATTTTCTTTAATGATTTCCTTCGATAATTTCGTTATTTAATAAGTAATTCGTCGTTAACCTCCTTAAGTTTTAAAAGTTTCGACTTTGCCGTTCCTTTGCTTGAAAAAAAAAATTTAACTTTTTACGTGGAGATTTTTATGTACGTGTGGGTATACATTCGAGTTGATCTACGTTTAGACGAAAACATTTCTTGGGAAACGAGTCAGTGCAAGTATAATACGTTTTCTTTACATACCGAAGCGAGCGTCGTTAAATATAATGCATTTTCATTCGATGTCATAAATTCAAGTTATTCTGTGTTTCTTGTGTTTTCTAATTTTTAAAAATATAATAAACCCTTTTGATTGTTACGCACCGGCTGCGGGTTACATAACACTTGCACTAATTCGTTAAATGTTTATAATGCACCCGTGCCGCAATGCGCATGGGCCTATTTACTATTCAATCTATGTTAAAGCATCCGTCCCTCCAACATTCACAAATATACAAGACTTTCCCAACATTTGAAAATGATGTCTTTAGCCCCTACTTTATACAAAATGATAAATTCACCCCCTGATGAAACACAGGTTAACACTATGGTTAATCCGTGGGGTTATTTCTTCCGTGGGTTCAATCTCTCTTCTTACTCGTGAAACGGCTTGATTCCTGCAAAACAGCAACACCGTTAGTCTCGTTAAGAGGGGAATATGGGGGTTTCCCTCTTAACCAGGCTCCGGCGTGAGAATAAGTACTGTTCTGAGGGATAGTAAATAGTGTGTGTTAAGCGTGAGAATATAAAGAGCAAGATGATCAACCTGGATGGTGAAGGGTCCTATTTATAGCCGGGGGGTGAAGAAGGAAGGGAACAGCGGTGCCAGCTGTAGGCACGCGCTAGCTGTCCGACCAAGGGGAATATCCCCTTGGTCTCCTCTGCTGTGGTCAGTGTAGTGGTACACGTGGCACGCCTGCATTTGCTTATCTTGGAGACGTCGTACTGGTGTTGTCGGACTGCTCCTGGATTCGTCGCATGCCTACCTGGCGCTTGATGACTGGTGACACGCGTCGTCCTTTATGTCGGATGGAGCATCTTTGGTGTTGCCTTCATATTTTCCAGAAGCTTCTGGATGGTGTCGTTGATGTCAGCGCCACGTAAGCTCGAAAAAGTGGTATGGTCCTTGCCATGTGGGCAGGGAATTGGGACCATACCTCTTCAAGTCCCCCCCAGTCCAGTGTGCCTTCTAGTTGAGTTGATCGTCTAGGATGGATTCTGGACTTATGAAGGTAGTGTTTTTCCTTAAGACGTTTGCACATGATGGGCGTATGGTTTTTGATTCTTTGTAGAGATGAGCCTAGTGGACGCATGGTGCATGGTGCATGGGTTTTAACTCCTTGCAAAAGTGAGCTAAATGGACGCATGGCGCATGGCGCATGGGTCTTGCGAAAGTGAGCCAAATGGACGCATGGCGCATGACGCATGGGTTTTGACTCCTTGCGAAAGTGAGCCAAATGGACGCATGGCGCATGGGTTTTGACTTTTTGCAAAAGTGAGCCAAATGGACGTATGGCGCATGGCGCATGGGTTTTGACTCCTTGCGAGAGTGAGCCAAATTGAGCAATGGTTGGAATAACCATCTCACCTTAAGATAAGTTTTCCTATAATATCTGCTATATAAGTATCAAGGTTACTCCTTGGAGACCTTGTATAAATGGCATGTTAAACATCTATTGTTAGGACAATAGATAGGTAAGTTCAATTATCAGGATCTGAAAGTTGCAGTGGAAACAACAAAGCAGATCACACAAATCCCTAATTATTTGTAAGATGTCAATATTCGGCAGAAAAATCGAGGATTAATGAAAATAGCAAACCTCCTAAATTCTTGTTAAGAAATAAGGTTCAACAATAGGTATCACCCTAGAAAGGAGTGATGCGGTTTGGTAAGAAAGGCAAGCTAAGCCGAGATACATAGGACCTTTCGAGGTTATCGAACGTGTCGGGTCAGTTGCCTATAAGTTAAACTTACCAGAAGAGCTCAGTAGAATTCACAATGTGTTCCACATCTGCCATCTGAAAAAGTGTTTCGCTGACGAATCACTGGTTATACCACATACAGATGTGCATATAGATGAGAGCTTAAAATTTGTGGAAAAAAAAACCTTTGTCGATTGAAGATCGACCGGTAAGGAAGCTTCGAAGGAAGCATATACCTTTTGTAAAGGTCAAATGGGATGCCCGTAGAGGTCCCGAGTACACGTGGGAGGTTGAATCCACGATGAAAGAAAAGTACCCTTCCTTATTTCAGTAAATCTCAGGTCGAGAATTATTTTAAGGGGGTGAGGATGTAACACCTCGAAAATTCACGTCCTATAATGTGTTGACACGTGTCATAAAGTTTAAACGTGTGAAAGAAATATTATGGAAGGACTAAAGTTGACAAACATGGAAAGTATGTGAATATACGTATTCTAAGTGTCAACTGTGAATAAAAATAATGTACATTAACCCTACACGATGCTCATACCTTCAAACGAATAAATCATGGATCATACGAGGCTAAAAGTGAGAGATTGCAAACTACAGGGACCAAATGTGTCAACATGTTTAATTTATACCTCTGAGTGACCTTTTGACAAACCCTAAGCTTTGTAAATATTAGTTATGCTCACTAGAATGCACTATAAAAATTTCATAAAGTTTCGTTAACGTGTGAGAAAGATATGATCAAATTCGTGTGCGAAGTGTTAAAGCGTAAACGTTGGAAGTTAGGACTTTTCGGGTGATAATAAAGTTACCCGGGGACTTGGCAAAGTGGGTATATGTTTTAAAGCCTTACTAGATCAATTATAAGGGTTTACCATGCAAGAAACAAGTGCCTATTCGAGTTTTGAAGAGACAAGGATCAAATAGCAAAAAAAAAAAAAATTAGATTTGCTGCAGAAGGCCTCGCGCCACGCGAGGGGTCCCTCGCGCCACGCGAGGGACTGCCAGTTCCAGAATTTTTGTCTTGGCTGCCTTTTTGCAATCTGCTCGATTTTATCCGATTTTCCTCATTCTTCTTGGCCCCTAGGCACCCCCTAAACACTAGGAACAAATGTTGATCAGTTGTGGTGAGTTGTAGACACACATGTCAAGGATTTGTGGTGGATTAAACACTATATAAAGGCATGTTATGCAACCATTGTTCTTCACACCTTCAAGTGCATAACTGATCAATTCTGGAGCTCCC
Source organism: Helianthus tuberosus (assembly GCA_030545235.1). NCBI lineage: Eukaryota > Viridiplantae > Streptophyta > Magnoliopsida > Asterales > Asteraceae > Helianthus > Helianthus tuberosus. The sequence continues at coordinate 81,688,777 of CM060428.1, read as the reverse complement.
AAGCAGGTCCAACTGATCATAAGGCGTGCATAGGACTCTTGTAAGTCTGCTAGTCCTTCTTTAATTGAGTTTAGCTTAGTATTTTAGCTAAAAGTCAAACCGTCGTAATTACGGTTTGACTTCGAGATTAGTCAATAATGGCTCAGTCATGTCTCGAATTAAAAGTGGTTATAAGTTGGTATTTATGTGGGTAATAAAACCTCAAAAGGGTTTCCCCTGATCACCACTCTAACCAGGTCAAAAGTCGGGTCAAACTTATAATTAAAAAGTCAACATGATGCTTAAAATGTCATTTATGCATAATTAGCTATCTAGAACATATACAACCTGTTTGATCATTGTTATAACTTAGTAATTAGTGTAAGAACATGTCTAAACATGTTCAACCCGACTATTTCCTGTTTAGACCCGGTTCGGAACCGAAAGTCACATAGTTTGACTTTCACTTTGACTTTCAGTTCTGACCCGTTTAGGCATGTTTTAGAAATGCATCAGAGCTTAAATTGGATTAGGTTACTTGTTAGAACAACCCTCTGTGATTATACACCTTGGTTCACTAGTTATCCAATTAATATGCATATTTCCGTTAATTGCTCATATGTTGACCGTTATGCCCTTATTACCTTAAAACATGATTTATGAAAATGTAAAAGTGTAGAAACCTTAGTTACTGATATATAAACTTGTATGCAAAGTTTGACATCAGTTTGACTTATAGATTAAGAGTTATGCTCAATATCGCAAAATTAAAGCTTTTTGTTAATAAAACGGCGTAATTAGCGTATAGCCTAGTTAAGCCTACTTTTTGGTATCAAACTTAATACCCACTGATGTAATATATTATTTTGGGAATTTTAAGGATTTTTAATTAATTTTAGGCTGAGCATAACTCATAGTCGTAGGCTTAATCCCGTAATTCTCGGTTTTGCCCTTACGGGCCATAAAATGAGTTTTACCTATCTAAACGACTCCAAACCTTTTGCTACTGATCACATATGTTAAATAAATTATTTTAAGCCTTCTGGAAATATAAAAATATCAGATTTAAGTATCGAACCCGGAAATGGCCTTTAATCGCCTTATTTAGCGTTTTTAACACATAGTATGTTTTAAAATCATATTGAACATATCCGGGTTGATACCTACTGATATATGAGGCAAATTATGATATTTTAACAGTAAGCAAAGGTTGATAAACTCATACTTCAGTTTGAGCTTTTCGGCTAATGTGAAATTACCAAAATACCCCTTCGGGGCATAGTTTGGTTAAAAATGATAAATTTCACATATATGCTTTAACCTACTGATATGACTTAGCAAATTGAGTATATTTGCTGATCACATTAGACCTGTAACCCAGTTAAACACTTAAACCCTTTTTACAACCTTTAAAATGACCAAACTACCCCTACGGGGCCTAGTTTGTGTTTAAACACGTTTCGGGCATAATAAAAGACATCTTACTGATGTCACAACATATTTGAGGCATAATTAACTTAGGAAACCTGTATATGGCTCTCATGAATACCCGTCACGCTTATTACACGTACGGTTCGGTTTATGTAACAAGTTACATAAATTAGCCGAAACGGGTCAAACCTTAACGGTTTTATCTCAAAATCCAGAATGTGTATGAAATACCCATATAAGACAAGTCTCTGAACATGTCGGGTTTAAATCACATTCTATTCCGGTCTTCGCTTAATTGTGCGTACAAACCGTATCTTCCCGTAAGACTAACCGGTCTAAGCTTAGGCTTAACTAAAGACCCGTTAGCATTCTAATTAGTTATTTATACCATCATTCCAGACTAGAGCCTTCCGGTAAATGGTACCTACGCTTACTTAAGTGAATACGGCTGCGTTATTAAATTCTTACTATTTAAGACAGGAGCTAGCTCAGGTAAATACTCTTAACTTATTTTCCCTATATGGGCTTGGGATACGGCACTATAAAAGTACCGCTTGGTCGGGTGTATGTAGTCATTTAAATCGGATTGTGATTGATGTACTTACATAACCTGTTTAATATGTATTATTTGGTGTATGGCCTTGGGGGGTTAATGACCATGTCCCGGATATCCTTGGCATCATTCGAAGTAATGGCTACGACTTAAGCACGAGGTGTAGGCATACACCTGACAGCTGCATTATGTAAAAACTGGTAATCCACTCCGAGGTATCATCCTTGTGGGCATTATACCGGAACTGGTAATCCACTTAGAGGATGATAGCCTGTGGGCATTATACCTGTGGCGTGTCAGTTAATCTAGTCCGGCCCTACAAACCGGCCCTAACGGACGACAAATAAGTAAATCTGTATACAAGATTTTATACAAATAATTTTCCCAAGTTAAAAAGGTTAATTTTGCCTCTGTGCATTTTAATCAAATTATAAAAGATATTTTTGTGCCACGTGCATCCAAGTCAATTTTCTTAAACTCTTTTCAAATGAGTCAGTTGAGTGTATTTACCAGTGAAAACTGACGTATTTTCCAAAAAGGTTAAGTGACAGGTACTGAACGAAATTGGCTGGAAGCTCAGGGCGCTAATAAGGAATCTTGCAAGTTCTAGGCGTCTAAAGTCTGTTGAACAAATGATATGTTTAAAGATCCGCCTGTGGATCCTTTACTTTTCGTTGTAATACTGGATATTACTTTATATTCGGAATGTAATAATAATTATCTTTTGCTTCCGCTGTGCATTTATATAATTGTGTTGTTTGACTATTATGTTGCCAACCACGTCACGATACTCCCCACCGGGCCCACCGGTGACACGTGGAAAGTCGGGGTGTGACAGGTTGGTATCAGAGCCAACACTGAGTGAATTAAACACTAGCCTTTTGTGTTTAATCTCAGTTACACAATTGCACATATCTAAACATTCTGAGTCTAGACCTAACTTAGGAATATTCTCAATCCTAATCTAGAAATTTTTACTTCCAAATTTTTATTGAATACGTCGCCAAGCGAAGAAGCCGTAATAGGAGTTCTCCACACCCGGAGCCCTGAGATGCTGAGCTTCGTACCGCGGCTAGAATGAAACGAGCATCCAAGGAGAAAGCATTCAGAAATAAAATGAAGAAGAAACTCCTTTTATTGAAGATCGTTTCCTTATTAGTCCTTATAAGGACATAATTATCTTTCAGTCCCTACGAGGACAACATTATTCCTTTCAAGTCCCGCTCAGGGCAACTTTATACTTTTATTTTTATATAGTGGAATGATTAAGTTTAAACTTTCATTCTAAACAAGAAATATTAAATAAATGTAAAATAACATTTCTTTTATAAGATCTACTATTATAATAAAATGGCAAAGTCTAAAAAGGACAAGACCTAGCCACGTGTCATTTTAAGACCGGGCCAAGATGGTAGTTCCATAATTAGATTTAGATCCATATTAACACCTCAATTTAAAATTTTTCTGCGTTAATTATAAATTAAGAATCTTAAGTGTGAAACCTAGCCTACGGGTCAATTATAAGACCGGGCCAAGATGGTAAGACCTGTTAAAAAGATTCAAAACATTAATTGAGAATCTTAAGTGTGAAACCTAGCCTTCGGGTCAATTATAAGACCGGGCCAAGATGGTAAGACCTGTTTAAAAGATTCAAATATCTGTTAACATCTTAAAACATGTTAACACTCCTGGAAGATGTGATTCATTAAAATCACACACTTCATTTTATAAAGGATTCTTCAAAAGATTCCAAACCCAGTTTAATGATCTCTGAATCCTGGGTTTACATCATTAATTAAGATGATCATATTTTAACCATACGTGGTAACATAATGCCTACGAGCCCTGCTCATTTCCATATGAGCCAAAAGACAGTGGTAGCGAAGACTCCCTGTCAGATAAAGGTAATGAACTAGGTTCGAACCTCAAATGCTTTGACTCTCTGAAATCCTAGCATATAATTTATAAATGTCCTTGTGACTAGGCCTGTTGTACCAGTATACCTTTATGCTTTGATTCTCTGAAATCATAGCTTATAATCTATATATGTCCTTGTGACTAAGCCTGTTGTGCTAATATACTTAAAGGCCCTGATTCTCTGAAATCATGGCTTAAAATTTAAAATTTGTCCTCGTGACTAGGCCTTTAGTGCTATTAAATAAAACTGTTATTGTTGCTTTGATCCTCTGAAATCATAAGCTTATAATTTATAAATGTCCATGTGACCAGGCCATTGGGTGCCACTAATAAAACTGTTAATGTTTCATAATTAGGATAAATTATAATGGAAATCCTAAATATAAATGACTAATAAATTAACCAAATATGGTCTCTGTTTACCATGGTTAATGAAATTCCCTAAGGGGCAATTCTGTAATAAACATCCCTTAGAAGGGAAGTACCTATGGGCTATAGTTAATGTCCTCTGAGACTAAAGACAGTGGTAGCCTACAGCTCCCTGTCAGGAAAAGGTAATGAACTTTGATTCAAACCTTAATGCCATGATTCTCTGAAATCATGGCTTATAAATTTAACTTGCCTACGCGACTAGGCCATTTGTGCTATTATTAACTTATGAATTAGGAATTATGATAAAAGTCCTGAATAAAATAAAAATCCTTCCTTCCCTGTCAGTATGCATTTTAAAAAGAATCTTAAAGGTGAAACCTAGCCTTCGCGGCCAAGATGGTGAAACCTACTCAAGGGATTCAGATCCTTATTAACATCTAAGAACACGTTAGCACTCTTGACAAATGTGATTCGAGAAAATCACAACAGTCATCCTTGTATTGGATTCTTCCAATTCCCTTATCTAGCCTAGTGATTTAGGAATCATGGCTTACATCATCCTATAAGATGATCATGTTATAAACATCCGTTAGTGATGAAGTGCCTACGGGCTAAACTTGTTGTCCGATAAGACAACGACAGTGATGGTCTTTGACCTCCTGTCTGAAATATTGGACTATGTCCAAACAAAATAGTCTATATGATCAATGCGATCATGACAAAAATCATCAATACGATGATTAAAAATTTTAACATCCTTAATGATGTTTTGCCTAAGAGCTATATTATATTGTCCAATTGAGACAAGGCAATTGTAATCTTTTGTGATTCTTTGCCCAAGAGGGTGAGCTATACTTAAATCCCATAGTCTATACTATCATTATGGTCCTGACTAGTATCATCAGTATGATGATCACAATATTAACATCCCTCGTGATGAAATGCCTACGGGCTATACTCTATTCTAGTGTCGGTAAGACAACGATAGTAGTAATCTTTATGATCCCCTGTTCAAAATGGTGTGAATATACCCAAACCTAATAGTCAATATGATCGATGTGATCATGACTAATATCATTAGATACGATGGTTATATATAAATGTCCATTAGTGATGTTGATTGGCTTCTTTTCTGCCAAATGAATCGTCTTTCAAGACGATGACGGTTGTGGTCTATGACTCCCTGTCCAAAGGTGAAAAAAAAAAAAACCACGTTCAAACCGTGAAGCCCTAATCTAATAAAAATTGCGGCTAATAAATTAAGGTCCTTGATGATAGACCATCGAGTTATGTTTTAAAGTCATTCATGACAAGCCTATGTGCTATAATTTGTCATTCGAGACAAGCTAACATATTAAATGTTAACATTCCTGGTGACATGCCTTTGTGCCAGATTTGATAAATGTCCTTATGTCAAGGTCGTTCGTGCCATATCTAAATGACCTTTGCGACAAGGCCTTCGTGCCGTATAATCATTTATGACCTTCATGACTGGGCTTTATGCCATATCTTTCTACGTCCATCGAGACAGGCTTCTATGCCATATATGTATATATATAATAAAAGTCTTGTAAGGCTAGCCCTTGAGCTAATTATAAGCGTCCTTGTGACAAAGACAGTTGTGACATTATGGTCCCCTGTCAAACAGGTATTGGACTCGCTCCAAACCTTAAATGCCATTGATAGTCCTTTTGGGACCTAAGCTAAATGTAACAGATATACATTCAAAAAGCATTCATTAAGAATGTTCAGAACGGAATAGCCCATACGGTTTATGAATGTCGTGGCTAATCTAAGTCAGGTCATCACGATGATGACTAATAATTGTTAAATCTTGGTGATTTGTACCAAGTTTCGAGCATCGAAAACTCGGATGAGGTAGACGACAGTCGCAATACTATTAATGCGACGAAAGTTAATAAAACTACAAACGTAAACCTCAATATTAATGGAGTTAATCCCCAGGCTGTGGTTGACGCAGCAGTTGGAAGAACCATAGAAAGATCATGGAACAATCCAAAGAGCCGAATGCTTCTCGCTCTAAATCTCATTCGAAACCATGTTTAATTGCTCATGAGGAGAGCTATGTTCACACTTCAAATATGAAGGATGAACCAAAGAAGGAGGATAACTCCCAGAAATCTGAGAAAGAGAGCGAGTACAGGCTTAATAAAAAGCAACGAAAGTTCAGTAAGAAGCCTGTATACCTCTGGGATTGCTTCAACATTATTAGATGGATGTTTTATATCCATTAGGAATCATTTTTCCGATGTCCTAGTTCCGTTATATATAAGGACTCAATAAAGTGATAAAAATCGATTGGTTGCCTTAAAAATCAAGCCCATATTGTGGGTGATAAGGAACAATTAATTATCAAGACTCTTTATGAGACAAACCTCGTAATTACACGTATCCGTGCGATTAATAAATATTAAACATAAAAAAAATGGTGGAAATTGGCCGTCCCCGGAATCGAACCTGGGTCTAGGCCGCACCCTTTCGCGCGCCTAGCCAACTGAGCTAGGTGCCTAGTTTGTGAAACTTCCATTATTGATTAAATATAAGCACTTGTACAATAAACTTCCTTATCATTTATCAATGATAATTTCTGCTAAGTGTCCTGTTTTTAATACAGGCAATAATAAATCTTCATGAACCATAAACTTAGCAAATTTTTATTATCATCCACAAGGTATAACTACCAAGGAAACCATAGTAACCGATTCTTCTAGATCGGCAAGGAATCCTTCCGGAAATCAGAGTACTCTTTCTTTGCATAGAGTACGACAACATATGTTATTTTAATTATTTTCTCATTGTTTTTCTATCGCCTGCGAATGCCAAACTATGTTTGATAAAAGTGTCATATGAGGATTGGAGTATCCTAGTGTGTCCCATAGATTATTTCCATGTCTGATCAGCATGGAGGTTTAATACATGGAACCCCTAAGATATCCCAATGATCATATTGTACTAAAGTCGACTAGTAGTATTCAAAGAAGATATCCATAATAGAATTATCCTAAATAAATATTCCCTGGTAACGGAATATGAGGACTCATAACATGAATGTGTCACTTATTAGACACAAGCGTTGATGAGTGAACTGGAGTCTGAGATATGGAAATCTCTGTAACCTCCTTGTACCTTGACTATCTCCTCCTAAGATTACCCTGTTTACCCCTGGGAGGCAGGTAGAGTTAAGTTTTATATCCCATTTAGGGTTGCATTATTATAAAATCTCCGAGACAACTAGTACCATTATTGGCGGAATCGAAAACCCTGGTTAAGTAAGTTTTAAGACATAGATTCATAAAGCCAAACTCAATATCCTGAGAATTCGGTATAGTAAACTGTGAAAGACGGTTCATTTTGCTAAGGCATTGCTTACCGCAACCCTGATTAGGCAACGATTGAGAATCGCCATCAACTACCCATGATAGTCGATTTGTTCGACTAACTGTAAAGATTAGCTATTCCGTACGATTAATTTTGAGCAATGGTTGGAATAACCATCTCACCTTAAGATAAGTTTTCCTATAATATCTGCTATATAAGTATCAAGGTTACTCCTTGGAGACCTTGTATAAATGGCATGTTAAACATCTATTGTTAGGACAATAGATAGGTAAGTTCAATTATCAGGATCTGAAAGTTGCAGTGGAAACAACAAAGCAGATCACACAAATCCCTAATTATTTGTAAGATGTCAATATTCGGCAGAAAAATCGAGGATTAATGAAAATAGCAAACCTCCTAAATTCTTGTTAAGAAATAAGGTTCAACAATAGGTATCACCCTGGAAAGGAGTGATGCGGTTTGGTAAGAAAGGCAAGCTAAGCCGAGATACATAGGACCTTTCGAGGTTATCGAACGTGTCGGGTCAGTTGCCTATAAGTTAAACTTACCAGAAGAGCTCAGTAGAATTCACAATGTGTTCCACATCTGCCATCTGAAAAAGTGTTTCGCTGACGAATCACTGGTTATACCACATACAGATGTGCATATAGATGAGAGCTTAAAATTTGTGGAAAAAAAAACCTTTGTCGATTGAAGATCGACCGGTAAGGAAGCTTCGAAGGAAGCATATACCTTTTGTAAAGGTCAAATGGGATGCCCGTAGAGGTCCCGAGTACACGTGGGAGGTTGAATCCACGATGAAAGAAAAGTACCCTTCCTTATTTCAGTAAATCTCAGGTCGAGAATTATTTTAAGGGGGTGAGGATGTAACACCTCGAAAATTCACGTCCTATAATGTGTTGACACGTGTCATAAAGTTTAAACGTGTGAAAGAAATATTATGGAAGGACTAAAGTTGACAAACATGGAAAGTATGTGAATATACGTATTCTAAGTGTCAACTGTGAATAAAAATAATGTACATTAACCCTACACGATGCTCATACCTTCAAACGAATAAATCATGGATCATACGAGGCTAAAAGTGAGAGATTGCAAACTACAGGGACCAAATGTGTCAACATGTTTAATTTATACCTCTGAGTGACCTTTTGACAAACCCGAAGCTTTGTAAATATTAGTTATGCTCACTAGAATGCACTATAAAAATTTCATAAAGTTTCGTTAACGTGTGAGAAAGATATGATCAAATTCGTGTGCGAATTGTTAAAGCGTAAACGTTGGAAGTTAGGACTTTTCGGGTGATAATAAAGTTACCCGGGGACTTGGCAAAGTGGGTATATGTTTTAAAGCCTTACTAGATCAATTATAAGGGTTTACCATGCAAGAAACAAGTGCCTATTCGAGTTTTGAAGAGACAAGGATCAAATAGCAAAATAAAAAAAAATTAGATTTGCTGCAGAAGGCCTCGCGCCACGCGAGGGACTGCCAGTTCCAGATTTTTTGTCTTGGCTGCCTTTTTGCAATCTGCTCGATTTTATCCGATTTTCCTCATTCTTCTTGGCCCCTAGGCACCCCCTAAACACTAGGAACAAGTGTTGATCAGTTGTGGTGAGTTGTAGACACACATGTCAAGGATTTGTGGTGGATTAAACACTATATAAAGGCATGTTATGCAACCATTGTTCTTCACACCTTCAAGTGCATAACTGATCAATTCTGGAGCTCCCAAGCAGGTCCAACTGATCATAAGGCGTGCATAGGACTCTTGTAAGTCTGCTAGTCCTTCTTTAATTGAGTTTAGCTTAGTATTTTAGCTAAAAGTCAAACCGTCGTAATTACGGTTTGACTTCGAGATTAGTCAATAATGGCTCAGTCATGTCTCGAATTAAAAGTGGTTATAAGTTGGTATTTATGTGGGTAATAAAACCTCAAAAGGGTTTCCCCTGATCACCACTCTAACCAGGTCAAAAGTCGGGTCAAACTTATAATTAAAAAGTCAACATGATGCTTAAAATGTCATTTATGCATAATTAGCTATCTAGAACATATACAACCTGTTTGATCATTGTTATAACTTAGTAATTAGTGTAAGAACATGTCTAAACATGTTCAACCCGACTATTTCCTGTTTAGACCCGGTTCGGAACCGAAAGTCACATAGTTTGACTTTCACTTTGACTTTCAGTTCTGACCCGTTTAGGCATGTTTTAGAAATGCCTCAGAGCTTAAATTGGATTAGGTTACTTGTTAGAACAACCCTCTGTGATTATACACCTTGGTTCACTAGTTATCCAATTAATATGCATATTTCCGTTAATTGCTCATATGTTGACCGTTATGCCCTTATTACCTTAAAACATGATTTATGAAAATGTAAAAGTGTAGAAACCTTAGTTACTGATATATAAACTTGTATGCAAAGTTTGACATCAGTTTGACTTATAGATTAAGAGTTATGCTCAATATCGCAAAATTAAAGCTTTATGTTAATAAAACGGCGTAATTAGCGTATAGCCTAGTTAAGCCTACTTTTTGGTATCAAACTTAATACCCACTGATGTAATATATTATTATGGGAATTTTAAGGATTTTTAATTAATTTTAGGCTGAGCATAACTCATAGTCGTAGGCTTAATCCCGTAATTGTCGGTTTTGCCCTTACGGGCCATAAAATGAGTTTTGCCTATCTAAACGACTCCAAACCTTTTGCTACTGATCACATATGTTAAATAAATTATTTTAAGCCTTCTGGAAATATAAAAATATCAGATTTAAGTATCGAACCCGGAAATGGCCTTTAATCGCCTTATTTAGCATTTTTAACACATAGTATGTTTTAAAATCATATTGAACATATCCGGGTTGATACCTACTGATATATGAGGCAAATTATGATATTTTAATAGTAAGCAAAGGTTGATAAACTCAGACTTCAGTTTGAGCTTTTCGGCTAATGTGAAATTACCAAAATACCCCTTCGGGGCATAGTTTGGTTAAAAATGATAAATTTCACATATATGCTTTAACCTACTGATATGACTTAGCAAATTGAGTATATTTGCTGATCACATCAGACCTGTAACCCAGCTAAACACTTAAACCCTTTTTACAACCTTTAAAATGACCAAACTACCCCTACGGGGCCTAGTTTGTGTTTAAACACGTTTCGGGCATAATGAAAGACATCTTACTGATGTCACAACATATTTGAGGCATAATTAACTTAGGAAACCTGTATATGGCTCTCATGAATACCCGTCACGCTTATTACACGTACGGTTCGGTTTATGTAACAAGTTACATAAATTAGCCGAAAGGGGTCAAACCTTAATGGTTTTATCTCAAAATCCAGAATGTGTATGAAATACCCATATAAGACAAGTCTCTGAACATGTCGGGTTTAAATCACATTCTATTCCGGTCTTCGCTTAATTGTGCGTACAAACCGTATCTTCCCGTAAGACTAACCGGTCTAAGCTTAGGCTTAACTAAAGACCCGTTAGCATTCTAATTAGTTATTTATACCATCATTCCAGACTAGAGCCTTCCGGTAAATGGTACCTACGCTTACTTAAGTGAATACGGCTGAGTTATTAAATTCTTACTATTTAAGACAGGAGCTAGCTCAGGTAAATACTCTTAACTTATTTTCCCTATACGGGCTTGGGATACGGCACTATAAAAGTACCGCTTGGTCGGGTGTATGTAGTCATTTAAATCGGATTGTGATTGATGTACTTACATAACCTATTTAATATGTATTATTTGGTGTATGGCCTTGGGGGGTTAATGACCATGTCCCGGATATCCTTGGCATCATTCGAAGTAATGGCCACGACTTAAGCACGGGGTGTAGGCATACACCTGACAGCTGCATTATGAAAAAACTGGTAATCCACTCCGAGGTATCATCCTTGTGGGCATTATACCGGAACTAGTAATCCACTTAGAGGATGATAGTCTATGGGCATTATACCTGTGGCGTGTCAGTTAATCTAGTCCGGCCCTACAAACCGGCCCTAACGGACGACAAATAAGTAAATCTGTATACAAGATTTTATACAAATAATTTTCCCAAGTTAAAAAGGTTAATTTTGCCTCTGTGCATTTTAATCAAATTATAAAAGATATTTTTGTGCCACGTGCATCCAAATCAATTTTCTTAAACTCTTTTCAAATGAGTCAGTTGAGTGTATTTACCAGTGAAAACTGACGTATTTTCCAAAAAGGTTAAGTGACAGGTACTGAACGAAATTGGCTGGAAGCTCAGGGCGCTAATAAGGAATCTTGCAAGTTCTAGGCGTCTAAAGTCTGTTGAACAAATGATATGTTTAAAGATCCGCCTGTGGATCCTTTACTTTCCGTTGTAATACTGGATATTACTTTATATTCGGAATGTAATAATAATTATCTTTTGCTTCCGCTGTGCATTTATATAATTGTGTTGTTTGACTATTATGTTGCCAACCATGTCACGATACTCCCCACCGGGCCCACCGGTGACACGTGGAAAGTCGGGGTGTGACAGATGGGTATAAATTCAGGGGCACTCTCCTCTATCCTTCAGTTTTCAAAATTTGAATCCCATATTTTTCTCTTCCTCCTTTGTTTTCTTTCTTCTTTACTCGAGTTCATCTGCGCTTTTGTTCATTTTCTCACTATGTCTTCTGCAAATCCTTCCTCGAGGAGGAGAAGGAACAAAGGGAAAACTCCGCCTGGCCCGGAGCAGGTGGTAATAGGGTGGAAGGAGGAAGAATTCCACAACCTGGTGAGGGAGATGGGTTTTCTCCCTGAGTGGGGTGCTCAGTACCCTATTTCTGGTTCCACCGCCATGGATGCTCCTCCCGGATATATGAATTTGTACGCTGCTTTTTTCTGGGAAGGCAACTTCAGGCTTCCGATGACTCGATTCACTGCTGACGTCCTGAGGGGTTATGGTCTCCACATATCTCAGATCAATGCCATCGGGCTTCCTCGTATTACTCACTTCGAGTTTGTTTGTATGGCCAACCGTTTGGATCCGACGTTTGAGATGTTCAACGTCTTCTATACTGTTTCGTATACAAATGGTTTCTACTCCTTTAGTGCTCGCTCCGGCGTTTCCCCAGTTTGCTCTGTGCCGTTGAAGAGTCTCCATGACTGGAAACAAAAGTTTTTTTATATTCGCCGGGGTGTTGTTCCTGTGGATATGCATTATAGGTCAGTGGTTGAGGGTATCCCCAAGGTTGATATGGTTGCAGATTTTGCTGACCAAGGTTGGTATAAGAAGTTGACTCGTAAAGCCACTCCGATAATCCAGCTTGAGGAGATGGCGTTGGTGGGTGCCGGCATGAGCATGAAGTGGGTTCCTAAACATCCGTTGGGGGTTCCGGTTTATGGTTATGATGGCAAGTGTATGTTTTGCTCCATATCCTTTTCTCTCTCTTTTGTATGTGTACGTTGTATTATTTTTGTATTGTTCTTTATCTCTTCGTTTTTTGCAGTAGGTTTCACGTTGTTGAACGTTTTGGATCTTAAGGCACCGGGTGCAATGGTTGAGGCGATACAAAAACCTGATAAACGACCCTGGTTGGAGCAGATCCGTGGCCGTTTTTTGCATCCGAGCGATGAGAGCTTCACCGCTTTCGTTAACACTGTCTTAGGTGAAGATAGTGAGGATGATGATGATGATGCATTTGATTCCATTCGAGAGGAAGTTATCGTTCTCTCGAGTGATGGGTCTGGCAGATCTTTTGAAGACCTAACCTCTCGTTCCGCGCGTGCAGGTCCGGCGCAGGGGGTTGTGCATGAGCCAGTGAACGAGCCTGTTGGTGATGATTTGGAGATTCCAGTTGAAACTGCTGACCCGTTGGAGACTAGGAGAAAAGCGAAAGTTGATAAGCCGGAAGGGAAAGGGAAAAAGGTTGAAGAAACTGCCACTGAGCCTCCTCGTAAGCGACCTCATACTCATCGTATCCTTGATTATGTTGTCGTTTCTGATACGTTGCCCGGTTTAGGAGTTGGAGAGAAACGTCCTGAGTCGGATCCTGAGGACCGCGCAACTCTAACAGAGATTATGCAGAAAAAGGCCTTCGAGGATAAAAAACGGAAGCTTGACGAGCAGGCTGCTGCTATGCTTGCCTCGAAGAAAATTAAACTTCAAAAAGAGGACCCCCCCGCCCCTTCTGAATCGGAGATTGACATGGGTATTTTTGCTGAGAGACCTGGGGATTTGTTGCAAAAGATTTTTGAAGCTTCTGGTATTCGTTTTATCTTCTTTCAACTTGTCTTATATTTTTTGTTTGTCCTCCTTTTCTCTGAATGTGCTGCTCGTTTTGGAGCAGGTGCCAAAACAGCCAAGAGTGGGCACAAGATTGACATTTCCAAGATTACTCCTCCAGAATCTCCGCCGTCGAGGACGTTTGGGTTGTCTCCTCCTCATGATACTCCTGACGGGAAGAAAAAAAGAGATGTGAGAGTTGAGCAGGTTGGAGAAGGTGGTGGTAATGCAGGTGGTGATGCGGGCGGTGCTGCTGGTGGTGATCGAGGTAAAAATGTTGAAGTTGAAGTGGAGGTAAGTGAAACTACTTCTCATCAAACGGTGTATACCAAACGCCCACCGGGTGATGGTGGTGGTGCAACCTCAGGTGCTGTCCGCAGCCCTCAGTTTGAAAAGGTGCATGCTGATTCTTTTGATACGATGAATCCTGCTTGTGATGATCTTCCGCATGCCCCCCGTTGGAATCTGACCCAGGGTTCTCGGATGAATGATTTGGATAACTGTCATGAGTTCTTATCACTGTCTCTTCCCCCGGCTGAAAGGATGTTCCAGAAGAGGCGCCGCCGGTTGGAGCTTTTGGATGAGCATGTTCAAGCCGGGGTCAACTTCTGGTCCACCTCTCAGGAAATTGTCCGTGAGTGGAAGCTGATGGGGGAAGACACTCTCGAGTTTGAAAATGAGAAGAATCTATTTGCGGAAGAGAAAGAAAAATTCAACCCTGAGAAGAAGGGGTTGGTATGGCGGTTAGCTGATGCCGAGGAAAAACTCGCCCAAGAGAAGCAAATCAACGCTGACAAGCAGAAGAACTGGGAGGCTGCGTGCGAGCGTACCAATGCAGAGCTGAAAACTCAACGTGACACGGTTGTGCGCTTGTCTGGTGAGAAGACTGAGCTTGCTGAGGAAGCTCAAAGGGCGCGTGTTGCATTTGAAGAGAAGGAAAAAGAGTATATTGCTCGTATAGCTAAACTGGAAGACCTTGCTAGGCAGTATGAGACCGCTGATCGTCTTCTTCAAGAGAAGACCGTTGAATGCAAGGCCTCTGAACTCCTTGCTGAGGAAGCGTCCGCTGATTGCAAGTGGTTGCTTTCGCGCGCGGTGCCCCTGGTAACTTTTTTTATCTTATGTTGTGGTTTTCTTGAACTGCTTCTCTTATTTGTGTGTTTTTTGCAGATTGCTGATCGCATAGTGAACTCTCACAAACTGGCCAACTATATGTTTGAGTTGGGGCAAGCAGGTTATAATAGCGGGCGTAAGGATGGTTATATCGAGGGCAGAGCTGCGGCTGTTAATAAGGAGAAAGAGCATTGCTTTGAGTTATGGAAGGAGGATTGTGGTGCAGCCTATGCTGAAAAAGACAAGAGTTTTCTTCTTTGGAGTTTGCTGTGGTTAAGGCTGCGAAGAAATTGGCTCGAAGATCTGATGGTGTTGTGTTGTTGAAAAAAGCGCTTGGCGATGAAGGTGGTGCGGCTGGAGGTGTTGGGCCCAGTCATCCCGAATGAGGGACTCCGGCCTGCGCGCCGCGTATGACCTTGGTTGGTCTTGTATTTGACAATTGCATGAACAATTTAATTCGCTTGTTATGCCTGTGGATATTTGACTACGTTTTGACATTTGTTATGCTAATTGTTGTTCATTTTCATGCGAATTTTGTTATCGTCATAATATGTGCATGTATAATTACCTTGATTTAGGTATCACGAATGAATGATGGCGCTGACAGGTTGTGTTGTGTTTATTACAACGTTTTATTCTGTCGTTTACATGCGCAGGTTGATTCGTGAATACGGAGTGATCGAATTACGGGTTATTGTGTGGACCCAGCTGTGCTCAGCCTTAGGGGTTCTTACAATGTTCGTTTACCCTGGGTTCGATGCTTTCGTGTTTATGTGGGCACGAAGTGTTTGTTAGGCTTTAGTTGTGTATCTGACCCGGCCGTGCACTTGTTCGTGACAGGCCTTGGAGGTCTACAACGTTTCCTAATGGTCGAGCCATTGATGTTTTCGTGTATGCCCAAAGTAATATATGCAGTTGTGACAAGAAATTTGCATGATAGAAAAAATAGCCACACACTTCTTGTATTACTATAAAGGTGTTGGCAGTTCAGCCGTTGCGGTTACATAAGCTTGTTACAAGTAACACTTTCTCAGCTGTTGAGCGTTCCAAGTTCGTGGAACCTCTTTGTTGTCGATGGTGCGTAGCTTGTAGGCCCCCTTTCCGAGTACTGTGTCAATAACATACGGGCCTTCCCACTTGGGAGCCAATTTTCTGGGTTTTTCAGCATTCGAAGCCTCGTTGTCTCTGAGGACGTATTCTCCCGGGTTGAAGGTGCAGACTCGGACTTTAGAGTTGTAATATATTTCCAGCTTCGCTTTGTACTTGGCTTCATTGATTGCCGCCATTTCTCTCCTCTCTTGTAGGAGATCAAGGTCGATCCTCCTCTCTTCTTCATTGTTGATCATGTTCATTGAGAGCATTCGAGGTGACGGCAGTCCTATCTCCGCTGGTATTACTGCCTCTGACCCATAAACCAGGCTAAACGGTGTTTCTCCGTTGCTTGTTTTGGGCATCGTCCTGTGTGCCCACAAAATGTTGGGCAGTTCATCCACCCAACCTCTTCTTTTTTCTCCTAACCTTGCCTTGATTCCATCGACGATACTCTTGTTGACGGCTTCAACTTGACCATTCCCTTGCGGATGCGCGACCGAGGAGAAGGTATGCTCGATGTGTAGTTCTTTAAACCACCGTTGAAGATTGTCTTCGGCAAAGTTGGTTCCGTTGTCAGTGATGATCTTGAGGGGTAATCCAAAGCGACATATGATTTGTTCCCAAATGAATTTTTTGACAACGGTGGCTGTGGTTGATGCGAGGGCCTTCGCCTCTACCCATTTGGTGAAATAGTCGACTGCGACTATTATGAATTTGACCGCTCCTGGGGCTTCGGGAAAAGGTCCGACCATGTCTATTCCCCATTGTTGGAAGGGCCACGCCGTGGTGACTGGTACCAATTCATTCTTGGGGCGCATCGTTTTAGGGGCATGTCTTTGACATCCACTGCATTTCCTCAACTCTTTGACCGCATCCAAATGCATTCCGGGCCAGTAATACCCCGCATTCATGACCTTTGCTACCACCATTCTTGGTCCGGCATGTATACCACAGATTCCCTCGTGCACTTCTCTGATCAAATAGCTTGCGTCTTCGGGATCAACACATCTTAACGAAGGCCCGAGGTATGATTTTCTGTACAAAATCCCATTAGCCATCTGGTAATGTTCGGATTTGTACTGGATTTTCCTCGCTTCTGCCTTGTTTTCCGGGAGTATTCCAGATTGGAGGTACGCGATTACCGGAGTCATCCAAGACGTTGTCCCTAGTTGAATGACGCTTACTTCTCGTAGTGGCACTGACGGGTTGCTCAAAACCTCTATGCGCACATCCTTTGCTAGGTGTTGGAAACTTGTAGAGGCGAGTTTACTCAGCGCGTCTGCTGGCTTATTCTCGCTTCTATTAATGTGGTGCACCTTGTAGGAATAGAAGGTTTGTAACAACGTCTTTGCTTGATTTAGGTAAAGCGCCATTGTATCTCCCCTGGCTTCGTATTGCCCGTTGATTTGACCAACCACTAACATGGAATCCACATGCGCTTCGATGTGTCGTACCCCCATTTTGATTGCCAACTTCAAACCAGCGAGGAAAGCTTCATATTCTGCTTCATTGTTCGTGATTTTGAAATCCAGGCGTATGGCATAGGTGAACTCATGTTTGTCAGGGCTCACCAGTCGAAGCCCAGCGCCTGCGCCATCTTCGTTAGACGCGCCGTCCGTGTATAACAGGCATGGTTCTTCTACTTGTTGCTTTTCGGCTTTTCCCATTGCCTTACATTCTCGATCTTTGTCGTCCGGCACCTCTGTCATGAAGTCTGCAAGGACTTGGCCCTTGATCGCCGGTCTTGGCCTGGAAACCACATTATGACCCCCGAGCTCTATTGCCCACTTCGCTAGTCTCCCTGAGATCTCTGGCCTTGCGAGGATATTGCCAATGTTGTAGTTTGTTAGCACGTGGATGACGTGATTGGCAAAGTACCTGCGCAGCCGTCTGGATGCATGGATCAGTGCGAGTACTAGTTTCTCCATGATTGCGTACCGGGTTTCTGGGTCAGTCAGGGTTCGTGACACATAGTAGACTGGTGTTTGGACACCTTGTCGATCAACAAGTAACACTGCTCCTACGGCTCTGTCGGAGGCTGACAAGTATAGCACCAGAGGCTCTCCCTTGACTGGTGCAGTTAACGTTGGTAACTTGATGAGGCAATCTTTCATCTCGCGGAATGCGCTCTCGGCTTCCGGAGTCCATTGAAATTGGCTTTTCTTCATGCAATTTCTGAGAGTTTTTATGAACGGGAACGATTTGGCTGCGTGATTGGCTAGGAAACGGTTAAGTGCGGCCAGCCGTCCTGCCAACTTTTGCATCTCCTTGATCGTCGAAGGTGAAGGCATTCGTTCAATTGCTTGTATCTTATCGGGGTTCACCTTGAAGCCATCCTTCGTGACAATGAAACCCAGGAATTTCCCCTCTTCCATGCCGAAAGAGCATTTCGCTGGGTTTAATTTAATACTGACTCCGCGCAAGGTGTCGAACGTCTTTTGGATGTTCAGCAACATTGTACTCTCCTCTTTGCTCATAATAACCAGATCATCCATATATACTTCTATATACTTGCCGATGGCATCGTGGAAAGTTTCATTCATGAGCCTCTGATAAGTCACGCCCGCATTTTTTAAACCAAAGGGCATTTTGGTATAGCAGTATAGCCCTGTTGGTGTGCGGAACGCGGTCTTGTCTTCATCCTGCACGGCCATCTGTACCTGGTGGTACCCCTTGTAGCAATCGAGGAAACATTTCCATCGGAATGTGGCAAGTGAATCAATCTTTTCATCAATGTCTGGTAAGGCATAACAGTCGCGTGGACATGCCTTATTCAGAACCTTGTAGTCTACGCACATTCTCCAGCTACCGTTGTTCTTTTGGACCATCACTGGGCTTGCTACCCACGTTTGATACCTGACCTCCCTGATGATTCCCGCGTTTAACAGCTCTATCACCTGCTCTTTCATGGCGTCGTGCTTTATGTCTCCTAAGTGGCGCTTGGCGTGCACTACCAGCTTTGCGTCCTCCGAGACATTTAATCGATGTTCAGCTATGTGCCGTGGAACACCCACCATGTCTGTCGGTGTCCAGGCGAACACGTCCATGTTTTGGTACAACAGTTTCTTTAGCGCTGCGCGCGTTAGATCAGACATTGTAGGTCCTAAGGTAACTGTTTGTTCTGGATATGCGCTGTTTAACACCCATTCTTCTGCCTCTTGACGTGGTTCTGGTTTTCTTGTCTTTGCAGGTCTTAGCTCATCTGTTGCTAGGACTTCCTTACTTGCATATATGATTGCCACCCCGGTTTCTGTTGGGAATCCCACAGCTGAGTGTGGGCCGGAGCAGATCATGCTGAAGTCGCCTTGGGATTCTCTTCCCAGCAGAATATCATGTCTTGAATATGCTGGTAGCACCATGAATGTGACTTCTTCTGTTCGTGAGTTTCTTCCGTCCGAGAGCAACACTGGGAATGATATTTGTCCTAGAGGAAAAACGGCTTCATTGCAGAAACCAGTGAGCGGGTAATCAACTGGTTCTAAGCGCGCCTTATCCTCTTGATCGAATTGATTAAAACACTGTTCATATATGATATCCGCAGTGCTCCCCGGATCGATGAAAATGTAATCTGTTTGGTAATGCCCTATCACGCCCGAGATGACTATGGGTCGTCTTTCTCGCGGGCCTCCTCTTACAACCGGGAAAACAACTTGTTTCTCGCGCCATGAATCGTCCTGCGCGCGCTTGTTGTAGTTTTTTCTTGGCCGTCGTGGGCCCCCTTGAACCATGTGGGTTTCTAACTTCCGGAGTTTTTTGTTATCCGGCCCCTCCTCTCTTCTTTGAATCTGGCGATAATCACGCCTTCCACCTTTGACCAGGTGAGTTAACTTTCCGTCTCTCAAGGCCCTTTCGATTTCTTGTTTGAGGCTGAAACAGTCGTCAGTTAAGTGCCCTGTGTCTTTGTGAAACTCGCAGAAAAGATTCGGGTCTTGGCCCCTTTTGTTGTGCATTTGTAGCGGTGGCTTGAACTGGTGGTTCTCGGTTGCCAAGACTTCTGAAGGAGTTTTTGTGCGGGGTGTCCACTGTTTCTCCCTGTTTTCTCGTTTCACCTCTTTTCGGTGAGCTATTTGATTGATCGTGTGGCGCGCATCTTCTCTTACCGGACTTCTCTCTGTGTGGCCGGGTGCTTTCCATGGTTGGCTTCTGCCTTTTTTGTTATGCCGGTCGCTATGGTTGTAGTTGCGTTGACGGTGATCGTCGCCGGTCAACTGTCTGTCAGACTGCGCGATGGTTTTGGCTGCCTCAAGAACTTCTCTCGGAAATCGACCCATGATTTGATTTTTCCTGCTGGCAAGCTGTCAAACCAGACGCGCGCTGCGCCTATGAAGGTTTGAGCGAAGAGGTGGCACCAGGTTGGTAAGTTCCATCCACCTGTAGCTCCAGCACCATTGAAGACCTGAAGGTGATCATCTGGGTCTGTCAACCCGTTGTATATGCCCACGTTGTGTGGCAGTTTCGTTTTGTCGATGGCAGCCGTGGCGATCTCCCTAATGAACTTTGAATTCTCCGCCATGTCGTCTGGACGATAGCTCAAGGTGTAATCATGCTCTGCTTTTGGGTCATAACCTGCTCGCTTGCGAGGCTTGTACGCTTCATGCTCTGGTGGTAGCCTGCTGAACACTGTGTTCGTCTCGTCGTCATCTTCAAATTCGTCGTTTATGTTGCGCGGACCTAAACGACTTTGTATTGGCTTCTTCGGTTGGTGAGAATACTGCACGTAATTGCTTTCTGTTTCACCGTAAGTATCGCGCATGTCGTGCGCGCTTGGCCTTCTAATATGTGGTGGAGGTACTGACTCAGGGCGTAGATTGAATGCATTGGTCTGTTGAGGCATGGGAGCGCTCAAAGGCCTTGGCAGTGGAGTGACAAATGCATATTGGTTTGCTTGTGCCTGAAGCAGAGCTTGCTGCGCGCTGAGTTGTGTGTAAACAAGGTTTATAGACGCCACTTGTTCGGCATACCAGGAAGCCAGAGTTTTTCCTTCAGGTAGCCCTAGTAGTGCAGAGAAGTTTAGTTGTGCTTGATCCGATGGAGCTGACGGACCAGCTCCATGGCTCTGAGTTTGCACTCGTGGTGGTGTCTGTTGGACTACCTCTGACGGAGGCTGGAACGTAGCTCCGTTTGTGGTTTGAGTGATGATTCTGGGTGGAGTTTGGAAAGTAGCACCAGGTGTGTTTTGAGCCACGATCCTGGATGTGCTTCCAAAGATACTAGGAAACTCGTTGTTCATCGGCCTTTCTTGGATAATTTCGTTCCTTTGGTCTCTTTGGACGTGTATGTTGTTCGAAATGAGTTCAAAAGAAGAAACGTCTCCATCTGCCGGGTGGTTTTGTTCAGCCATTTTGACGAGTGTTTTTTGAAAAGAAAAAGAGATGAGGGTGGTTTTTGCTAAAAGCGGATGGCGCCAATGATGAAACACAGGTTAACACTATGGTTAATCCGTGGGGTTATTTCTTCCGTGGGTTCAATCTCTCTTCTTACTCGTGAAACGGCTTGATTCCTGCAAAACAGCAACACCGTTAGTCTCGTTAAGAGGGGAATATGGGGGTTTCCCTCTTAACCAGGCTCCGGCGTGAGAATAAGTACTGTTCTGAGGGATAGTAAATAGTGTGTGTTAAGCGTGAGAATATAAAGAGCAAGATGATCAACCTGGATGGTGAAGGGTCCTATTTATAGCCGGAGGGTGAAGAAGGAAGGGAACATCGGTGCCAGCTGTAGGCGCACGCCAGCTGTCCGACCAAGGGGAATATCCCCTTGGTCTCCTCTGCTGTGGTCAGCGTAGTGGTACACGTGGCGCGCCTGCATTTGCTTATCTTGGAGACGTCGTACTGGCGTTGTCGGACTGCTCCTGGATTCGTCGCAGGCCTACCTGGCGCTTGATGACTGGTGACAGGCGTCGTCCTTTATGTCGGATGGAGCATCTTTGGTGTTGCCTTCATATTTTCCAGAAGCTTCTGGATGGTGTCGTTGATGTCAGCGCCACGTAAGCTGGAAAAAGTGGTATGGTCCTTGCCATGTGGGCAGGGAATTGGGACCATACCTCTTCACCCCCTAACTTTGTGAAATGACGTTTTTAATCTCGTCTTCATTTTACCGGCACTCCCTAGACTTTGAAAGTCTTTACTCTTCCGTTTGCATTTATTACCCAAAGTTTCACCAATAATTCACACACAAAAACCAACCTTTGTTTTTAGTATGCAGTAACTGATGAAATAAATCAAAGTTTGAGCTAGTAAAATGATAAAATAATTTCTTTTAAAAATGTAATAATAAATCTGTTAATAAAAAGATTCTAGATTTTGTAGGTAAGAGGAGACTTGCCTTCCGTTCATTACCTAGGGTGTTAATCGGTTCAGTCATTCGATTTTTGTTACAAATCAAACAGAAAACTGAATTAATTATTTGGTTTAGTTTTTCCGGTTACAGTTTTTTTTAATCTAAAAACCATTTTTTGAATGTAAGAAAATATATCGAAATAGAATGTAAACGGGCAACAAGTTGCACCGTTATCATTTTTTGAATAGTAAAACCAAATTTTTTTAAAAACTACATCTATAGATCTAAGGGTCATAATATTACTGTACATGACCCTTTGAATTAACTCGGCTAAGTAGGTCCCACAACCTTTGACGCAAAGAAACTAAAAGTATTAAAAGCAAATGAGACTACTACCAAAAGTTACGGTTTGGTTTGGTAATTTGGTTTATTCGGTACCTAACAGAATAATAAACACTCATACTACTACCACCACAAGCATCCATCGATCAACGGTCACCACAAACATCAAAATTAGAAGAGGACGGAGATGGAGATGGATTCAAAGAGAGAAAAGTTATCAAAAGTAGAAGATTGTATGTGTAATTTCAATACTTCAAGATGTTTTCATAACTCAAAATATATACAAGATCATTTTATAACTTAGTTTATAATTTTAAAATATGTTCAATGTATTTGACAAGACATAAGATGTGATCTCAATTCTCACAAAGATACGGTGAGTTTGGTTTGGAAGAACATCAATGGCTACCTTCCTCATTGACCATTTGCATATAGGAGCAATCAGTGGCGGATCTAGAAACGAAACTAAGCCGTAACGTTTTATAAATAAGCCGTAACGAAATCGAAAAAACGTCAAATTTTTCCAAAATTTACACTAATTTTTCCAAATTTTTCCGCGCCAAGCCGTAGCGGAGGTTGCCCCCCGGTAAGCCTTATGTCCGCCACTGGGAGCAATCGCACATGGGGGGGGGGGGTGATGCCACGTGGCAGGGACCAGTAGAACTGAGCGGTAGGGTTAACCACTCGACGGTCTCGTCTCTGTCGTGTAGCCATGCCATGCAACTTTGTCTCTGAAACCCCCACTCCTTGTGGTTCCCACCATGCTGCCAAATATATTTATGAAAATTTGCCAAATGCCTATAATGCAAGTTTTGTTAGAATCCGTTCGTGCAAAATTAAATAAAATTCTTTATTAACTTGAATTACAGAACAAAACAGAATGAAGCTAAAAATTAAAATACAATTACAACTGAAAAATGGAAAAACAAGAACAGAAAATTCAAACAGAACTTGTGTTCTTGGCTGAGGATCGTGTTAGACACGGTTCCCTTAAAAAAATTTCGTGTCTCCCAGGTATTCACGTTTGTTTCCAGGATACAACAGCCCAAAGCAGTCGTACTGCCGGTCTTGACTCCAACCCGAAGGTGTACCTGAAGCTTGAAGATGAAGAAGAATTCTACAGAGAGAGATTGAATTGCTATTGGTTTCTCGGTCTAGTTCTTCAACAGGGGTACTACCCTATTTATACTACATGTCTGAACTCGAAACCGAAAAAGAATTAAGTGGGAGAATTAAATTGCATTAAACGTCTTCAATGCACTTTAATTCCTTATTTAATTCTCAGTCAAAACCGTTTGACTCGTCAGTTTCAAATGCTGAAATGTAACTGCACAGTCATAAATGCTGGAAGCTTCTGTGCGCGCGCGCGCCCTTGTGCGTGCAAGTCTGCACGCATGCGCCATTTTGGCTCAATGCCATGCGTGCGTGCGCCATATCACCTGTAAGCCTTTACGAGCACGCCACACAGTCGCGCCGTTTTGGCTCACTTTGGTGCGCCGCGCACGTCACCTCAGTACCCATGCTCCATGTGCGCCATCATGCCATGTGTACTTGCGCGCGTACGCGCATGACTGCCACGTCATGCGCAACTGCGCGCGGACCCACCAGGGTCATGCGCCTGCATGCCACGTCACCAACCACCTGGTCCTTGCAGCCCTTGCTCAACCACGCGCACGCGGTCAAAAATACAAAGGCGGCTCGCGGCGACGCGAGCGTGCGAAGTGCAACATGCGCCACATTGCGCCTCATCGCCCGCGCCACGCAGGCGGGTTAGGGTGCGCCGCGGGTGCTCCGCACCCACCGCGAGTACACTTAGTGAGTGCTTCCATGAAACAATAAGGATGGAGAGTTCCCACTTAAATACCCCTTTAAGTTTATCTTTCCTCCTATGTGGGACAAGGTGCCACTTTCCCACTTTTTTTGAGCATTCAAGTTTCAAACACCAAACTTTGAGCATCGATATATCATTCATCTTAGCTCCGTTTTGGACGTGGTTTAGTTCGTTGCGAAGCTCTTCCAACATAGAACACAAACCCACATATAAATATATAAAACCCGCTCATTTTCTTATATTTATTTCTAGTCCAAAATAGGAAAAAATCATTTTCCTATATTTATGAAAAATGCAATTTCCACAAATTTCCAACAATCTCCCACACATGATGTTTTTTAAAATCTGATTATTCTGGCTTTAGTATGGTTTTTGACTTGAAGTAATTACCTTTTAATCACAAAATGCTAGATTTAGTACATTACAGTGGAAAAGTTGCCCAAATTTTGTCGAAAAATGTGGCTAAAGATCGTTTTCTAATGAACTTCTGTAGAATTTCATATGATCTAGTTTTCTTGTAGTGCTAGTAACTGGTATGTAGTAAGAATTATGGGGTCGGGGATCTCACTGAAAACAGTCTCTCTATTTTTAAGGAGTAGAGGTAAGATTGTCTACATCTTACTCTTCTCAGAACCTACCTTAGTTTTGCTATTGGTAGAATTTACTGAGTATGATGATGATTGTAGTAGTATTGGTGGTTTTGCTCGATTAACTGATATAATAAAGGCAAATTGGAAATAAATAATCTCAACTCACTGTTATTGGCCAATAATAATCCCAACTCATTTAATCACCAATAATAATCCGAACTATTCGCTTTTGTTTGTAAAATACTCTCACGTTAAAAAAACACTAACTAGGTTAAAATACTGCTGATGTGGCTTAACATGTGTGGACTGACGTGGTTGGTTAACATCTTACATGTGTATAAAATGATTATCAGCCTCATTTGCACACACAATCGACTGAATTTGCCCAATTTGTAGAATTAGGGTTTTGAAGGAGAGTGCGATTGTGTGTGCAAATGAGGCTGATAATCATTTTATACACAGGTAAGATGTTAACCAGCCACGTCAGTCCACACATGTTAAGCCACATCAGCAATATTTTAACCTAGTTAGTGTTTTTTTAACGTGGGAGTATTTTACAAACAAAAGTGAATAATTTGGATTATTATTGGTGATTAAATGAGTTGGGATTATTATTGGCCAATACCAGTGAGTTGGGATTATTTATTTCCAATTCGCCTATAATAAATGCATGAACTGAACTTATACCAAACACATAATGCGGGTATTGGATTTCCCAAATTAGAAAATGATCCACAACCGGACAGCTAACCTTTTCGGTTTGGTTTTGTTTCTTTTTTCGGTTTGATTTGACTTGATTTTTTTTATGATGTCTAGTTTTAAACCATTTTACCTGACTTTTTGTTACAAACAAACCCTCCTAACACTTGACCTTTTGGCCCAAAATTCCTATTTGTGTAAAATGTAGCATCGTTTTGGCATTTTCAAAATTTGATGTTTTCAACAGTTAGAAAAAGGAGAAATTGTTGACTTAAAAAGTCACTGCTACAATACTTTCTACCTATATGTCTTAAAGTAGGGCTGTAAACGAACCGAACGTTCAGTGAACAGTTCGTGAACCGTTCGGCGGGAAGTTCGTTTATGTTCGTTCGTTTAATAAACGAACGAACATGAACAAGAAATTTCGTTCGATTAGTTAAATGAACGAACATGAACAAAGGTCTCGTTCGTTCAACTGTGTTCGTGAACGTTCGGTAAGGTATTCGTGAACATTCTGTAAGTGCAGTTCCTGCCGGGTAACTGTCGCTTATCAGTTCTGGTCAACCAAAGCAGAAGTCCAAGTTAAAGTCAACGATACTGAAGAATTCAAGACCACATGAAGACCAAGGGAAGTTTGTTAGTGCACCTTGGGTGACAAGTGCATGCTTTCCAATTGTTAGGGTCTTTATTGTACATTCTTGAAAGTTAGTCCCAAGTTTATCCTAGGGAACTTTGTCCCAAGTTTATCCTAGGGAAAGTTGTCCCAACTTTATCCTAGGGACATTTGTCCAAGGTTTATCCTAGGGACATTTGTCCAAGGTTTATGGCTAGGAAAAGTGTCTGAGGTTTATGCTAGGGACAAGAGTTAGGGTTTGGTGTAGAATTGGTTTGTCCGAGGTTTAGTCCCTAGCCTATATATATGTGTGTGTTGTATAGGATTAGGGCAGTCATTCCCCTCCATCCATGGAGGCGGGCAACGGTTGAGAGCTGTGTGCACCTCTCTCACTTCTCCTGGTTGCACATCCTAGAGAGAGAGACTATGTGTTAGTGAGAGAAAGCTAGGGTTTAGATCTTTGTGATCTAAACCAGCTTGTAGATGATGTTTACTCCTTTGGTATGTAATCTGTGATGACTGATTCAATATAAAGGATTCATCTTCTACATATTTCTATCTTGTTCTTCATATTTTGTTCTTCATGTCTTGAATCAAGTGCAATGTTTGATGTTCGTCATCGATCCGGTGCTTTCACAGTGGTATCAGAGCATGGTTACCGATTCGGAATGGTCTAACCGCCTTCCGAATCACCATTGCTCTTGATTTGATGTTTGTTTCCGCCAAACATCTTGAAGACTTGAAGATTCTGGAGAAAACTTGAAGAAAATGAAGCTGTTCGTCAGCTGTGTTGGTTTGGAGATCTAGGGTTTTGATCCCACACAGAACTGATGCAACAGTTAAGGGGGAGACTGTAAGTGCAGTTCCTGCCGGGTAACTGTCGCTTATCAGTTCTGGTCAACCAAAGCAGAAGTCCAAGTTAAAGTCAACGATACTGAAGAATTCACATTCGTTCATTTGTGTTCGTTTATGTTCGTATGCTCGTGTTTTAATTAAAGATTTTTATACTTTCATATATTTTATCTATACTTTTTATACTATTAAACTTTTATTTATATCATTACCCTAACAATTAAACTAGGAAACCCTCTTTCACCTTGTTTATGCAACATTTCCCTTTCTTTTCTCATTATTTACATCGACGAATATGATCTACCTCTGTTCCACAATAAGAGATTCAAGTTCTAGTGATATTCTATGGGCCATCCACCTTTATCCTTCATCGCGTTCGCCAAATTTATTTTTGTTCGCTTGTGTTCGTGAACCGTTCGTGAACACGCTCATTTCCTTAATGAACAAACACGAACATAAAATCTCGTTCGGTAAGTGTTCATGAACCGTTCGTGAACACATTTATTTCCTTAACGAACGAACACGAACAAGGCCTCGTTCGTGTTCGTTCGGTTCATTTACAACCCTATCTTCAAGGTTTCAGTAATTGAATATCAAAGTTAACATGGATTAGATGAATATTATGGCCTATAATATTATCGACCATAGGCTTGGTAACTGCAAAACTACTTGTCATTAGCCACAAAGTATTCTTCATTTTTTCACATCTATCCCACAAATCTCTCTTGTCAGCATCATCGTCACTATCACCATATTAGAACAAGGGTGAGGGTATTGGTACATCCCCCAAAAGTAATGACACACCCCCCCCCCCCAGCAGCCCCGTATAAGGCAATGAGGGTTGTATAGGGGTTGAGTGCATTAATTATGTCAGAAAAAGTAAAGTTATACGACCCTCATTGCCCTATGAGCGTTGTATTAGAAAGTGGTAGTTGGAGCATTAAACCCTATACGCCTCTCATTGCTTTATACACTGCTCATTGGTACTATAAAATCTGAATTTAAGGTATATTTCTGACATGACAGCGGAGTTCAGACTGAAAAAGGCTGAAAAGGTGATCCGCATATACGCGCTCATGGCCCTATACGCTGCGTATTGTTTCGAATTTTTTCCTTTTACCCCAAGCTTACGGGATTTATGTAATACAAATGTTCAAAAATCCCAAAAAAGTGATGAAAATGATAAAAATTTTCAAATAAACGGTCTGGTTAAATTAGATTCGAATCACGATGTCAAATTGGGACTTTGGATATTTTTTTGGTGAAATTTCGAATGAGTCATATGTCTCCGAAAGCGTTTGGTTACCCGGCGTTGATCGAGGTGAGGAGGAGGTGGTTTCCGTGCGTCCGCAACAGGCCGGAACTTACCATTCGCATCAGGAAGGGAGTGTGCGGTCCGTGGTGCCTGATTTGAACCAGGTAAAAAATTCATATTGTCGTTTTGGTTATTTTAGTATAACCATTAAGTTGTTTCAGGTCGTAGAGGAGGCGGGACCATCTTACGTGGCTCAAAGCTATCCGCAACAGCAAAAACATGCATACGGGACTTACCATTCCCATCAGGAAAAACAACGCAAGAAAAAGTCAGAGGAAGGTGCTTTTGACATCGAGGAAGACGAGAACGAAATTGAGAAAGGTGTTACACACTTCGAGGAAAGTGATCAAGACGAGGAAGATGGTGGTGGCTGGGACGATGGTGGTCGCTGGGACGATGGTGGTGGCGGGGACGATGGTGGTGAAAAGGACGATGGTGCTAATGACCCGAAAAAACAAGGAAAGGTATAACATTACCGTCACTTACGTGTTATTCGTTATATATAATGTTTATTAAATTTTAGACAATTTTGATTTTGTATACGTGTTGTTCGTTATGTATAGGTTTATTAGAAGGGTGCCTATTAGAATTTAGAAAAAGTTGATTTTGTTTACGTGTTATTCGTTATGTATAAGGTTTATTAGATTTTAAACAAATATAGTTTTAAACATAGTTTTAAATTACCGTTGTTTCAGGTATTTGCGACACTTCACGAGTTAAAGAATTGGGCTTACAAAACAGAAATTGCGAAAGGTTACATCATTGTGACCCAACGAACGGTAACAAACGGTGAAGATTCGTCAGCAAGGATAGTGAAGATATGGTTGCAATGCGACCGTGGAGGCACATGCAAAAGTAAAGCAACAGTTCGGCGTTCTGGTAGCAAGAAGATTGGGTGTACTTTTAAAATGATAGGGAAACTAGACTCAAGTAGTGGCAATTGGAGCTTAGTGGTGAAGCAAAAGGATCATAACCATGAGCCTGCGATATTTCTCGAGGGTCACGCGTTTGCAAGAAGGTTGACCCCAGACGAAGAATTATTGGTAGAGAGACTTTATATTCAAAACATGGAGCCTACGAACATACATTTAACCATAAGAAAACAAAACCCACAGAGCGTGTGCATTCTACGAGACATACAAAACGTGATAAAAAAGATTAAAGTCAAAATGTACGGTGATCGGACTCCAATGCAGATATTGGAGCAAATGTTGCATGAAGGAATGTATGTTTACCACACCCGGGTGAATCCCGAAACAAATGCGGTCGAGGAGGTTTTTTTTGTTCATCGGTACTCGTACGATATGTGGCGTGCTTTCCCACATGTGTTGATGATTGATACCACTTACAAAACGAATGAGTATAGACTTCCGTTTGTTCAAATTGTGGGTGTGACATCGACACACAAGTCGTTTTGTGTCGCTCATGCTTTTATCTCTAAAGAAAAACAGGATAACTTCTTGTGGGTCCTACAGAACCTCAAAGGATTGTTGGAAGAGGGTATGGAACCGCGCGTGATAGTAACAGATTGCGATAAAGCTTTGATGAATGCTTGCGATAAACTATTCCCAAAAGCATCCAAATTGCTATGTCGGTGGCACATCTCACAAAATATTCTAAAACACACCAAGGCAAAATTTGCAACGGCTGAAGAATGGAAAATATTCAAGCTTTCTTGGTCTCGATTGTGTAATTCTCCCACTGAGACGCTATACAATTATAACTTTGAGCGGCTATTTACGCGACTGACTGACGACCATAGATCAGGTACGTATTATATTACAAACTATAGGGGCCTATTTTGACATTTTATGAAAGTATAAGCTGAGGGACTTGTTTGTCATTGTTTGAAACTTGCTTAAAAAATGGTTAAAACCAAGTCCAGGGACTAAACTGTCATTTATTGAAAGTTATAGTCTAGGGGTTATTTTGACATTATTTAAAAGTACAAAGTATTGGGCATAAAATGTAATTATTGAAATCTAAAGTAAAAGGGTTGAAATAGCCTTGTTTGAAACTTATTTTAACTCTAAAATCTTAACCAAGTTAAATGTTGAATAAGAAATCCTTAAAAAAATTAACTTAGTTAACTATGTTAATTAGAATAACAAAAATGGTTAAAACCAAGTCCAGGGACTAAACTGTCATTTATTGAAAGTTATAGTCTAGGGGTTATTTTGACATTATTTAAAACTACAAAGTATTTGGGCATAAAATGTAATTATTGAAATCTATAGTATAAGGGTTGAAATAGCCTTGTTTGAAACTTATTTTAACTCTAAAATATTAACCAAGTTAAATGTTGAATAAGAAATCCTTTAAAAAAAATTAACTTAGTTAACTATGTTAGTTAGAATAACAAAAAAGGGGGGTTTCTTGTATAACCCGCCCCTTAGCAAGGATCGAACCCGGACCACTCGTGTAAAAGCACCCCTTCTTTACCAGTTTATCCTCCTGTCCAGGAGCTGGTATATACCCTAACATTAGTTCTTTTATACTTTAAAAAAGAAGTTAACTTAGTTAACTACGTTAATTAGAATAACAAAAAAAGGGGGGGGGGTTTCTTGTATAACCCGCCCCTTAGCAAGGATCGAACCCGGACCACTCGTGTAAAAGCACCCCTTCTTTACCAGTTTATCCTCCTGTCGAGCTGATATATATCCTAACATTAATTATTTTATACACTTCTTAAAATCCAACCGGGCACACACCTTTTATTTTATTTTGTACGTTTTTTATCACTTTTATAAAAACTAACATTTTTATAAACTCATATACATCAAACCTGTTTTACTAAAAATATAAACTATAATTATTTCCGGTTTTATCTAATTATTATGAATTAAGTTAGTTTTAATCTTATTAAATTCAATAAAAATAGTAAACTAATTTTATAAAACCTGAAAATTTTTATATAATTATTTTAACATCAGAATGATGTTCGAAAATATAAAATTGATATTTTCCCAAAATTCGATTTTTAACCAATTTAATCCAATAATTACATAGTTGTATTTGTTTAATTAATTATTTAAAAATAGTTAATTTATCAGAAAAATTTTGTTTCAGCCTTTGGTCGGGGTGTTACAATACAAACATTACAAATCGTTATATTCTGTTTTTTTTTTTTTCAGGAGTTTTGGACTATTTGTATACTGTCTGGCTACTACCCTATAAAGAAAAGTTTGTTTCAGCCTGGACTAACACAAGCCCTAACTTTGGTCAACATACAACCAACAGAGTTGAAAGCCAACATGCTAAGTTTAAGAGATACCTTAAGGGGCCAAACAACTCGCTCCATAGACTTGTGTGGCTTGTTGACAAAGTTGTAGAGTCACAACGCATACAAATAAACCTCACTTTTCAGGATAGCCGGTCCTTGAAAATGGGGGGCCACATGATATCATTCTTTGATAACCTACGTGGTAATGTTTCCCTGAAAGCACTAGATTTGTTGCTTGTGGAGAAGAAAAAGATACGTACGTTGCTCGCAGCAGGGGGGACTTGTGGTCATGTGCTTTTTACGAGTTGTGGGTTGCCATGTGTTTGTCGGCTGGAGTGGTGGGAAAATACAAGTAATAAAAACAGGCTTCAACCGCTTATTCTACTTCATATGAATACCCACCCCCCGCCCTCATTTCTAACTATTGTTTTTAAAATACAGATTGCAAAATTCCTCTTGCCGCCGTAGACAAATTCTGGACAAAACTAGATTTCAATGCTGAAGAACTTAAGGAAGACGATAATAATCTTCGGGAGGAAATGGACAGAGTCATGCAACAACTGAAGGTGCAACCACCGATAGTGTTAAAAAGTATGTTGTCGAAGATAAAGGAGGTGGTGAATCCAAGTATGACTGACCATCAACCGCCTGAGGTACAACAAGATACTCGGGGGCGCCCAACCTCTAAAGCACAACAAAAAAAGAAGGAGGAGGTTGCGAGACGTAAAGATACCCGGTCCGAAGCTAAAGGCAAAAGCCAAAAGAAGGACGAGGACGCTCAAAAGCCAGCAGTGCAACGCAGTCGTTCAAAGAAAAATAAGGCTAAAAAGACAGTTGAAATTATAGATGAAGATTTTCCACTGTTGGTGGGGGATAGGTACGTCAACAATCATTGACCTATATAATATCCTACGTACTTCCATACATACATTTTCCCTAATAAAGATTTTCCACAATATATTTTACAATTACAGGTACAAAAACATGATCGATCGTTTTAAGGACTGGCTTCCATCTATGTATCGAAGATACATAACACATATGGAAGATGCCCAGCCTGACGGTAACTGTGGGTTTCGATCGGTGGCTATGGGTTTGGGGTTGGACCAGAATGCTTGGATGTGGGTCCGCCAAGAGCTACTGGATGAGATGTTCATTAACAAAGCCCGGTGGTTGCCTCTTCTTGACTCTTTTGATCCGGGATTTTACACTACAGTATATCGATCAATAAACTGGTTGCACGTGGAACCTGCACCAATGGCATGCTGGATGTTCTTGCCATACGCCGGATTGTTGGTGGCTCAAAAATTTGGTGTGGTTGTTCAACATTTAAGCAATGGTGTTTGTCAAACATACTTTCCCATGTTTGATGGTCCGGCGGAGGGCCATTCTGTTCTTTCGATTGCCTATGTGGAAGATGGCCATTTCATCATGGTTAAGTTAACGGATGATGGTCCGATGCCTCCACCGAATGGACTATGGAATATGTATCGAAGTACTGAAGCTATGGAGTGGGAGACAATGTACATGTCTCGTCTTTCAGAGGGTAAGAAGTTACTTCGTAGTAATAGAAGTGTACGAAGAGACTTTATTAACTTGTTGTAGGTTCTCGTTGTAACACGTATGGAGTGGGAGACAATGTACATGTCTCGTCTTTCAGAGGGTAAGAAGTTACTTCGTAGTAATAGAAGTGTACGAAGAGACTTTATTAACTTGTTGTAGGTTCTCGTTGTAACACGTAAAACTGTTTAATCGTATTATTATGTTTTATTTTTTTTATTTTACATTCTATTATCTTTTGAATATAGTGTAAGCAACATTTATTTTATAAAAAAATGTTAATTACATTGTTTTATAATGTAAAAACACTTATTTACATCACTATTTTTATTAAAAGAAAGGCATCATATGCAGCATATTGGGCAATGAGAGGTGTATACCAGCCTCTATATGCCGCTCATAGCACAATAAGCGGCTGCTGGTAAGCAATCTATAAGCCACGTATTGGCCAATGAGGAGTGTATACCAACACAAACAACATTTCAGCTCACTAAAGAGGGAAAACTAGATCAAAATCAATTCAAACACACACACACCAAAAACACACACAACTCTCTCCCGTATACCATTTCTATCCCGTATCGAACCATACGGTGCGAATTTCCACAAGAGGTTAGTAACATCTTCATCTTTCCTTTTTGTTATTGTTTTTTTACGGTTTTTTTTTGTTTATTCTGAAATATTTTGGTTGTGGTGTTTGGCGGTAGAGGTGTTTGACGGTGGTGGTTGTTAGAGTGGTTTAGGTTAGGACGGTGGTGGTTGTTAGAGTGGTTGAGGTTAGGACGGTGGTGGTTGTATCTATGGGTTAGGGTTTGACGGTGGTTGTGGGTTAGGGTTTGACGGTGGTTGTGGGTAGGCTGTGGTGGTTGTGGGTTGGCTGTGGTGTTTGTGGGTTGTCGTAATTTTATTAATATTCTGACAAAATATTAACTTTTAATTGTTGCAGATATGTCGTCAGATGAGGAACAACAGGCACCAAATGGTGGTCCGGTATTCAATCCGATGGCCGGGGGTAATTGTGAGCAGTACGATTTTTTAGACTTCCCCCAGCGCAGTATGGAATACAGACGTTTTGCCAAGTTCCGGGGTATGAGAGTGAGGCAGCAAAGGGCGTTGTGTTGGGACGCGTTACGGGAGTGTGACGAGGAGCAGAGGGCCCGGGGTATAATCGGGGAAAATAACCCGTGGGATCGTATGTTTTTATATGCGGCTGGGCCTTCTTATAGGCCTATGGTGGTGGAGTTCCTCTCCACGTTTATCTATCGACCACGGCCTGCCGAGCAGCCTAACTCAGATATGGACGATCCGATGGTGGAACCACCCCCTGCCGAGGTAACTTTCTGTTTATTCGGGGAGCGACAGAATATGTCGCTGCGTCAGTTTGCTTTGGCCACCGGATTCTACACTAATGAGGAGTTGGTTCAGGATATTTATACCACCGCGATCACATCTATGCCTGATGATCAGTTGCTTGCTTGGTGGCCCACCCTCTGTGATGTACCCTTCGGTCATAAGGCCTGTGTCTCGTTGATTACTGACCCACTCGTTCGCTACATACACCGTTGCATTGCCACGTCGATATCTGGGCGTGGCATAAGCAACGAGTGGGTCACGAAAAACGACCTGTTCTATCTTTACTGTTTATTCACGGGGACGCCGTGCGCCCTCCATCGCTGCCTGGCGGAGTATTTCGCCTCATTTTCTCGACGTCAGAAGCGTGGCGGATTGCACGGAGGGGCGTTCATCACGCGTATTGCCCAGCATTGCGGTCGGTATATTCCATTCATCGGTGAGTTGCCACTGCCTGCCCCTTTCGAGTATTTGGGTATTAGGACGATGAGAGGGATGAACTTGGCGGTGAACTTTCCGGGCATTGGTTATCGGTTTGTCGGTGAGAACGATCAGATTTTCGTAGCCCAGCCGTTAGTACATCAACATCTGCTGGACGCTGCGGAGGTGGATATGCCTCATGTTGTGGATGAGCCTATTGGAGAGGGTGATGTCGAGCCTGAGGTTGAGCAGGGGCATCCGCAGGAGCCGCCACAGCATCCTCGGCGCGTCTATCATGCGGTGAGGTTGCCTCAGTCCACTCAGCGTCTCCTCGAGAGGCTTGTGGCGGGTCAGACGGCTGTGATGGGGAGGTTGGCGCTGCAGGATCGGCGGATGGACCGGATGGAGGATATGATGGAGTGGATGATGGCTAGCGAGGCTGATAGGCGTAGCGAGGCGGGGTTGCCGGTTCGAGACCCGCCACAACCACGAGTGTATCCGGGGTCCGGCTCGGAAGCCGGCCCGTCCGGCACGCAGGCAGGCCCTTCCGGCACGCAGGCAAGCCCGTCCGGCACGCAGGCGGGCCCGTCTGACACGCAGATGCAGTTGATACGTTATGAGGATAGTGGTTCTGATGACGGTGACGAGGAAATGGCTTAGGAGTAGTATTTATCTGTTTCGTTTGGTTGTATTTTGGGTTTAATGTGGTTGTACGAACAAATATTTATTCGTCTTTTGTTATTTATGTTTAGTTGTATGCCCGGTTTATGTTTAGTTGTATGCCCGGTTGTTTTTGTATAAACCTTTAATCTTTTATCGCATGTATGGATGGTAACATGTTTAATATTTTATCAGAATATAACGATTTGTAATGTTTGTATTGTAACACCCCGACCAAAGGCTGAAACAAAATTTTTCTGATAAATTAACTATTTTTAAATAATTAATTAAACAAATACAACTATGTAATTATTGGATTAAATTGGTTAAAAATCGAATTTTGGGAAAAATATCAATTTTATATTTTCGAACATCATTCTGATGTTAAAATAATTATATAAAAATTTTCAGGTTTTATAAAATTAGTTTACTATTTTTATTGAATTTAATAAGATTAAAACTAACTTAATTCATAATAATTAGATAAAAACCGGAAATAATTATAGTTTATATTTTTAGTAAAACAGGTTTGATGTATATGAGTTTATAAAAATGTTAGTTTTTATAAAAGTGATAAAAAAACGTACAAAATAAAATAAAAGGTGTGTGCCCGGTTGGATTTTAAGAAGTGTATAAAATAATTAATGTTAGGATATATAACAGCTCGTCAGGAGGATAAACTGGTAAAGAAGGGGTGCTTTTACACGAGTGGTCCGGGTTCGATCCTTGCTAAGGGGCGGGTGACTGTGGGAGTGAACTGGAATGTTCTTCCACCTCCACCAACGACAATGCTTCTGCGTCAGCAACCTCGAGGGAGAACTCCTTCTGTATGCATTGGTTCTTCATGCTGTGGAACCGGTTACTGAGAATTCTTCTGCGACAACGAGGGAGCGCCAGATCAGGTCGGTGGTTTACCGTGGAACGCATCCTTAAACTTGATAGTAACAATATGGTGACCGAATAGAGATCTGAATAACCGATACAGTTTGCAAGGATTAGGGTTTAGTCGTTACATTTTGTATTAAAATGACATGTTTTGTGTATTAATATAAAACGATGTTTTGTGTATTTATTGCGTTATGGTTAATAAATGACAAGTGAAAAATAAGTAAAGACATAATAATAATAATTGATAAATAAAAAATTTGACATTTTATAATACACAAAATTCATTTCATAAAATATCGTCATGGGTCAAAAACCCTACCCGACCCCCGGCCCGACCCGTTTGCCGGGACTTGATATAACATCGTTTTTTTTAATGTGCATATGTTTTATTATTATAAGTTGCATAAACTCTCAAGACATAACATTCCGCTAAATAACCAAAATATGAGAGTCATTACATTCGTTTACATAAGTTGCATAAACTTAAATACGGCTAACGACAAATACAAATACGGACAAAAAAAACAAAATCCAACAGATTATCAAACAGGTGTCCCTATTAAGAACCACCCTTGAATTTTATTTTCCATTTCTGCTACTTGCTCTTTATACAGGTTCATCAAATCGAGAATCAACTTCTTCATCATATTTTTCATGCATTTCCATTAGCCACAGTTGTACGAAGAAACTGTTCGATTTCACGGTTTGTTTGAGAACCTGATTCAGATACACAACGGGTTCGTGTGAATCTAAGTAATAATATGTAATAGTTAGCGATTTAGTGTGTAGGGTTTAGGGTTTCGGCTATGTATTGTATTACATTTTGTATGAAAGTGTTGTGTTTTGTGTTATTTTATCAAACAATGTTCACTTACATTTGCGTTTTGGATTATAGAGAATTTTACGTTTTATAATAACACTTGATAAAAAAATGTAGAAGTTTTATAATACTAATTAAAAAAAATGGTGACGTTTTATAATAACACTTGATAAAAAAAATGTAGAAGTTTTATAATACTAATTAAAAAAAATGGTGACGTTTTATAATAACACTTGATAAAAAAAATGTAGAAGTTTTATAATACTAATTAAAAAAAAATGGTGACGTTTTATACTAAGAGTTGATAAAAAATGTAGAAGTTTTATAATACTAATTTAAAAAAAGTTGACGTTTTATATTAACACTTGATAAAAAATGTAGAAGTTTTATAATATTAATTATAAAAAATATTGACGTTTTATAATAATAATTAACTAATAAAAATGTTGCCATTTTTCTAAATATATTAAATAAAAAATGACATTTATATACCTTCCTTTTATAACAATAAATAATAATAAATATAAATGTTTATATTTTTTTTATTTTAACAACAATTTAAAAAATATATATATAAAGTTTTTTTAAATAATATTTCATCCCAATGAAAACCCACACATCCCTCCAATTTTATTCCACATAAAAGAGCCAATGATTGGGTAATCATTGGCTGACACCCAATCATTGACAATTAATAGCATGTGTGAAAAAGTAACAAAAAAGTAAACGTATAGGGCAATGAGAGGCTTATCAGGTGGGTCCATTTTTCAGGCGTATAGGGCAATGAGGGGTGTATAGGGTTAGGGGATGTGTGGATAAATTTAGGGAATGTGTGGATAACCAGACCCTAGAACAAAGGCTTTTCTTTATAAGTGAGGAATCATCACACTAACTCACTGAAATATTGCAACTCTTTATGAAAGAGTAGGACGTTAGTGCTTATAGCTTTTGGCATTTGTTCAGTTACATTAGTAGTAAAATCATTTATAGGAACTCCACTAAGACCATCCACAATAAGGAAACTAAAAAACCCCTAAAAACATGTCTAATCACCTCCCAGTTCCCACATCAGAAAAAAACTTATTCTTTAAAAACATTCAAAACCCACCCAATAAAAAAACTCAAAGACACCCAAAAACATTACCACAGCATCCTTATATTTTACATTATAATATATATATATATATATATAGAGAGAGAGAGTTTTGTTTTCCTTTGGCCCCATCCACTAACAAGTGTTTCATTTTTTCTTGTATGTGGAGAAGAATGGAATAGTAAAAACGGATGGAAAAACAAACCCCACAATAATGAAAAACGGAAAAAATGCCACATCATCTTGTAAAAACATGTAAATATGGGCTATTGGTGTGCTCTAATAGTATATAACTAAGTTACTGTTGAAGTTCCAGTTTGCTACAGACTATCAGTTACCACATAAGACAACTACTATTGCTCGTAGTTGTTACTCAATTGTAACTTACTACTATCGACCATTTGCAAGCGATGGGCCAATTTACTACTAATCAGTAGCAACTTATTAGTGAGCATTACCACTAGTAATTAGTTAAGAATAATGATTAGTTTTCATGTATGTTTTTATCAATAATGCGAATTCGAAACAACTTTTAGTAGCGAGATCAGCACTTGGGGCTTTTCCCTTTAATTCAAACCCCCACAAAGGGGCGTAGGCGGCCTAAGCATGTGAATTTCTGACATGACATGAACCTAAAATGAAATTCATAGGCGTTTAGTTTAAAACATGTTGGGTGAGTTTTAGGTCGAACCCGCAAACACATTTAGCTAAACAAGTCGTATTCGTATCAACCAAATGGGTTTGTGGGTTAAATTGTTTAACCCATTTATTAGTTATTTTAAAAGGTATTTATGCTAAAATTTATCAACGAACATGCATATGAATATTTGTTTGAATAAATAAAAAATAATATGTAACTAAACTAAATACAATCATTATTTGGGTTAAAAGGGTCGTGTTTGTGTCTACTGGTGAATGTACGTATTGTGTTTGGACTAATGTGCGTGACCTGATTTTCTAGTTAGTGTAGTGTTATTATCGGCTAACATTTAGGTGTTGTGTACAACTTTTCGATTCATGTGAGGTTCAACCACCAACTTGTGAGCACGGACAACCCTCGCCTAGCCCCTTGGAACCTTTTGGCAAAGGGTTTCTTGATTCCCGAAGTTCCAATAAACTCGAACAAATCTTTATTCCACATAGGAAGAAAACAAATTCGTAGGAATTGGGTAAGAAAATTAAAATATAATAAATATTATACAATAAATATAAATATAAATATAGTTGATTTAAACACAAAACTTTTAAAAATAAATATTCCGTGGGAAATGCGTTGGAAAGTTAAGAAAATTAATTTCGTGAGAAATAAGTAGGAAAATTCCAACGAAACATTTATGTGGGAAATGAGTAGGAAAATCCGTAGGAAATGCGTTAGAAAAAGATTACCCACGAGTAGAATTCCTAGCCCATTTTCGTGGGAAATTTGTGGATAACTGAAGTTACCCACGGCAGTTACCCACGGATTTCCCACAGAAATTGATGTGGAAATAGTAGCACTTTTCTAATAGTGTCTAACTTTATCGATGTGTATTATAATTTTAGAGTTAAGTTCACGTAAAAATAAAATAAACGTACGAAACGTACGAATTGAAAGAAAAGTAAAAAAAATGGCGGTGTCATTTTGGTAATTATCAGCAACTTCAAAATTACTCTAGTACTACTAGAGTAATTTTGAGCTTCTGTAGAGTAATTTTGTAAATGTTCATGTAGAGTAATTTTGGTCGTGTAGGGTAATTATCAAAATTGTAGGGTAATTATCAAAATTACACTAACCCCCCCCCCCCCCCACCCCCCAACCCCCAAAAACCTAAAAAAACCTAAACCATTGTAAATGTTCATGTAGAGTAATTTTGGTCGTGTAGGGTAATTATCAAAATTGTAGGGTAATTATAAAAATTACACTAACCACCCCCCCCCCCCCCCCCCCCCCAAAAAAAAAACCTAAACCACCCCCACCCCCCAAAAACCTAAAAAAACCTAACCCCCCCCCCCCCCACCCCAAAAAACCTAAAAAAACCTAACCCTCCCCCCCCCCCCCCCCCAACTAAAAGCTAAAAACTAAACCATAAAGCTAAACCCCATAACTAAATGCTAACAAAATTACTTTACAGAAGTCAAAATTACTTTACTAGAGTAATTTGATAATTACCCTACATTTCCCAAAATTACTCTACAGATGCTCAAAATTACTCTACAAGACACTTTTTGTTTTTTCCCCAGTAATTTAGAAGTTGCTGATAATTAACAAAATGACACTGCCACTTTTTACTTTTTCCCTCAATGCGTACATTTCGTACGTTAATATTATTTTTATTTGATCCTTTACCTA
Organism: Helianthus tuberosus; assembly: GCA_030545235.1. NCBI lineage: Eukaryota > Viridiplantae > Streptophyta > Magnoliopsida > Asterales > Asteraceae > Helianthus > Helianthus tuberosus. Next base: position 81,647,837 of record CM060428.1, on the reverse strand, counting down.
TAATTTTAACTTTTGGATTGAGCAAGTCAAATTATGCTATTGTGAGACCCAAGTGTGACCCGAACATGACACAATCTTTAATTAATTTTTAGTTTATCTGCATGCATCTACGTAACTCTATTATTCATTTTCTAATAGTAGGGACCATGAAATTTATTAATGAAAAGTGATAAGGGGAAGGGGACACCAGGGCATGTCAATATCTTCAATTAAAGATTCATCTCCAAACACTTCCATGTTCTCTCTTTAAACATTTCCTTCCATTCCTCTTACAATATCGATCTGCATTCAATTACCCCTAGTCTTTGTATATATATAATAATTAGCTACCATGTGATATCACAAACCAACGCAACCGCATATTCAAACAGTCACTCAGACACTAACTTTCACTAGTTTAGATCAGACCTGAAAGATACCATAAATTAATACACCATTGGTATTCATCTTCCTTTGAGAAAAGAAAATGTCATTTCTTGTTTATTATTTCATCCTCTACCTATTTGTTTCCATGCATGAATGTACTTCCCACCATCTTGGCATGTTCGACAAGGAACCCGAAAATCATCTTACTAGCAAGGTTTGTGTATTAAGTGTTTCAAATCCCAAAATGTACCATGGTTTGAGTGGGTAGTGATTGATATGTTAATTAGGCTTCTTCTCTTTGTTTAATTCAGAATACAACAGAAATAATGGCTGAGCACCAAGGAAGAAACTTTATTAAGAATCATACTGAACAAAAGGAGACCAAACTTGAGTATCTTTTGATTGGGAAGAAGATGGGTAGAGGTAATAAATAATGTAATATTTGTGAATACATTAGGATGCTTAGATTTCTATGGATATTGATAATATGGTATACATGTTAGTTACAGGACGTGATGGGGTGCAAGTTACTCAAAGGGAAACCAAATTAGAGGTAATTCACATTTTAAACTAATCATCATTTCTGTAGTAGAATGAAAAAGAAACAACAATTGTAGCTAGATCTACAAGCATTCATGCAATAAAAACTTTATCTTTTTTGGTTTTGCCCGTGCATGCATGCATATGTACCGTTCACAAGGTGAACTTTTTGTATTGATAGATGGTTTTGGAAAGCTATCATTTTTAAGTAATTTTGAAAGTGTATGTAATACTAAGTTGTTGGGGTGGGTTGCGAAGTTCGCAGGGGCACAACTTTGTAGGAGCCGGGGGCGCCCGACCCCCCAAACTTTGCACACAGAGGGAACAATTTCTAAGATATAAATTGATCAATTTCTTTTCAGTATATCATTTAGTATGTATTTTGAATATCTCTTGTAACTTGTAATATTTATTTTAGAAAAGTAATCTAAAAACACAGTTTTATAAATTCCGATATTGACACTCTAATCTCACACTGTAATCTTATGGTATATTGCAGGGATGGAAAAATCATGGTCGATCAACAATGGAGTCGTTGGATGAAGAACCGGCTATTAATAATGCCAAGGATGATAGCGTTTCCGAAGATATTGTAGTCATGGATTATGCACTGCCACATCGTAAACCACCTATCCACAATATAGAGCCATAAACTGCCTTTGTTAATCATGTGGGGAAAGAATTAAAGGGAGTGTGTCATTGCTTTACACACTTTTGCTTTTAAAATTTGTTAGGCATTGTATTGTAAGATTATGCGTTTGGGTATTGTACACAACCCTAAGGGGGGAGATAACATCACTTCTACCGTTTGTTTTGTTTCTATGATGTGTGACATGATAAGTTGTCCTAAGGGAGTAATTGTAGTGAATCATATGTTGTATGGTCACTTGCACTTACTAAGGTGTAGTGTTATATATAACGTTCTATGAATAAAGAAGCTAGAAAAAATAATGTGTGGCCAATTGATTTGCCCATGTCTTTAATATATGTTGGCTGGATCCTTCTTAAAGTAGGAAAAGTTTGTATTTGATTGTGTTAATAAAATCATTAATATTTATAAGCAAGAAAAGATGCAATGATGACTATGAGCATTCACAATATGGGTGTTCCACAAACTTTGATAAACTATTACCTCATAGTCGCCTTAAATTTTAAAACTTTTCTTCAAAGCTTTCAGGTTTCTTATAATGTACAAACTTTCAAAAGCTCTCACAAAACTTATTGAAAATACTACACACACATATATATGGGAATTTTAAATGAGAACACTTAATATTGTGAGAACAATGAGATAGAATGAAAAAACCGCGAGAACTTGGTGAAAAATCCAAATTCATTTTTTTTACACTTATCAGTATTATTATTCGAATGAAATGTTAGATGTTTCATTTACACGTTTAAATTACGTGAATTCGTAAATAAAAGAAATTTACATATGTGTAAGTTTCCCATTTACATATATGTAAATATTTTTATTTTTTCGTTAAAAATTTGCAGCTTTTTATTTATAATAATCATTTTTTATTTATAAATTTATTTTGTCAAAGTCGTGATTTGACTAAAAAAAATATTTTCTAGCGTTTACTTGTGGGATTTAGCTTTTAGTATTTAACTTGGATGGGGTGGGTTAGATTTTTGGGGTTTAGCTTTAGTGTTTAGGTTTCTTTTATTATCTCTTACTTCTTTGTATTTTATTAATTATAACTATTTTTTTATCGATTACTTTAAAATTTTCTTAATTCATTAACTGATTTTTTTTATAAAAATATATGTTTTACTATAATTCATTTATTTTCATTTGTTTGTTTAATTAAATTATTTACTTTTCTTATTTTACAAATAATGTAATATTTTATATTATGTTTTTACATAAGTCATTGGTATAATCGAGTTTTTTTAATCATTTTTAGAATTATAATAAGCTATTTGGACAAAACTTACACCCAAAGGTGAATTCAAATAAGCACATTACGATAGGATGGTTTAAAGATAAATAAAAAATGGAGTTAATTACTATTTTCGTCCCTGTGGTTTGTCAAAAATCACTATTTCAGTCCATTAGTTTAAAAATTATGATTTCAGTCTCTGTGGTTTCACTTTCGTAACCATTTCAGTCCCTGTGGTTTCACTTTCGTAACCATTTCAATCCATTTATTCTGTTAGTACAGGGACTGAAATGGTTACGTGGTGGACTGAAATGGTTACGAAAGTGAAACCATAGGGACGGAAATTGCAATTTTTAAACAAATGGACTGAAATAGTGATTTTTGACAAACTACCGAGACGAAAACGGTAATTAACTCTAAAAAATCTCTTAATGTTGTATTTTGAGATGAGTGCCAGGTAGTATAAAACACGTCTAAATAACCAGTTCCTTTAAAATGATATTGCAAAAATTCAAAATTTTATAGAATATCATAGTTTATATAAACCACGATGATATCTTGTGTTTTAGTTATTTGCATGGATAGCTGACTGCCTTATAACCTGTTATGTAGGATGAATCTTAATACTTTGTGAAGTTGGCTGATTTTATTTATGAAAGTGTGATTTTAGATAAGTGTTTACTATTGAACTTGTGATGTGTAATCTATATCTTGGGTATTGATCTATGAATGAGAGTGTGTGTGCGTAAGTTGGATCTTTCTATGAAGTTATGCATATTTGATATGTTTGATCTATCTTTGGACTATCTATCGATTATTAGTCTAGGGCTTGATACTTAGTAGGTAATAAAGAAACTTGTTCTAGGGTTGGTAATGCATATAGGTTATCTATGGGAATAACTTGATTATATGAGTTTGGAAATTAGTTTGGGTTTGCTTAAAATTGAGTAACATAGATAGTAAATTGCTTAGCTCCTGAATCTGTTGTAGGACTAAACAATAAAAGGAACTCTAAATCACAAGCGATAGGTAAATTACTTAGTTACTTAAAATCAGATAGTTAGATGTGTTTATAGCTTGAGTATTCGATTTATGTGGTCAACCTTTTAACACTTCACACCTTATTAATAGTGTTTACTATGATAAGTTTTTCATAAATCTATAATCAAACGACTTTATAAAAGTATTAGGAGGATTCTGATCATAATTGGTTATTCTTTCTTAAATTTGATTTCTAAAACTTATCTCTTAGTATTTCGTTTTTCTCACTATTTCGTTATTTCAAGGTTACATAGGTTAGATATAATTCACGGTTAAGTTAATAGATTCCGTGTCTTATGATTGATACTTGGTAACTTACTTGAACTTTAATTATTGCTGATGGGTACGCTTGCATGTTACGTGTGTTGTTATTAGTTATTTGGTTTCTTACCTTAAAGATTGTTTGTGTTTTGTTTCAATTTAACTAGTAATTTTGCCAGCGCGCGTTGCGGCGCGATCACTTATCAAAATTCAAATGGAGAACTACAAGTAAAACACAAACAAAACAAATCAATTCAAGTTCATAATGCTAATGTTAAGGATCCTTGTAAATATCGAACAGATGGATTATCGCTTGCCTTTTATGTAACGACGCGTATTTAAAGATGTTGGGAGAATGTGTTATATTTAACAGTAGTTATATGAAAATGATTTTTTTTCATAGAAAATAAATTTGAAAAAAAAAAGATTTATAGTTAAAGTATCATATTTTTTATATAGTTTGTTATAGTTTGGCTGTAGTCGGTTGAACACATTGTGGTTTGCACTCAAACGGTATGTTGGATCAGATTCATCGGTGTGGGTATCCCGTTGGGAACCCAACCTATCATGAACCGATTGTCTTCGACGAGGATGTGATTCTCCGTGATGTTGCCTCTGGTAACTGCCTGACTGAATGTACTCGCGTTGAGACGTGGATCTGGCATGAACTTCTGTATCATCATAAGTTGATTCTACTCGCTGGGAAGCATGAGCTCTAGATCCCGGTCTCCGTGATTGAGTCAGAGGAGCAGTTTGAGCACACAACTGTGTGTACACTGCGTTTAATGCCCCTTGGGACTGGACATACCATGATATCGGAGTTTCTCCTGGTGGTAAAATTGATTGAGCAGGGTTTGCTGGTAACATTCCTAGAGTAACAGGATCATTTGCTCGATTGGATTGAACCTCATTATCGTCCGAGGCCTTTTCTACGATCCCTTCCACTGGTAAATTATTTCCGACGTTTGGTCAAGGACCAGGTTGCCGGTGAGATGACGAATTTTCTGCCATGTGCAAAAACAGAAAATGGAATGAACTGAATCGAAACGAGGTAGAAACTAGAAAAACTGAGAAAACGGTGGGCGCCAATGAAGAAACACTAGATAAATGGTCGGAACCGAAATATCTAGGGGGTTTGAATCCGCATAAAAGGGTTAGATCTCTCTCGGTCGATTCAGTTGCAGCTGATCTCCTTCTCCGATGGTTCTGCAAAAAAGAACACCGTTAGCCTCGCCAAGGGGAGAAGAGGGTTCTCTCCTTGACCCCACTCCGGTGTGAGAATAAGTATTGGTACGGAGAAGAGAAAAGTATTTGAGAAGTGTGTGTGACTTGAGTTCATACCTGAACAGTTCTTGTATTTATAACCGGGAGTTTGGGAGGGAAAACCTGTTATTGAAAAGATGACGGAAGATGCTAACGCCGTAGCGGTTATATTTTCTTCCGTTAAGTTCTTTGATCCAACGTCAAGTTGTCTCGATCCGATGTGAATGCACACGGATCGTGGTTTGATCTATGGCTAGGGAGTTGCCACGTGGAAAGTGATTAAGTGGAGATTATTCTTCAATTGCATGCCTTCGTTGTGATTTCAGGGATGCCTGTGGTAATGACACGTGTCCAGACGGTTATAACCGTCTGGGTGGTGCACGATCATATTCTTTCTAGAAGATTACTGCTGTAATCTAGTGTGGCACCTTACTGTGTGGAGGCCACTGAATAAATCCTAAGTCTAAATTATCCAAGTCTGGATATTTAGGCGGAGGTATTGATCTCAGGATTTTAATCCTTTGTTAATGGGAGAAGGCGCAAGGATTTATGTTTTCCTTTGGGCGCGCGACTATAGATTGCTGATTACTTTCTTCCTTTTGTAAGACCAATGCGCGGCCGCGCAAGGTTAAAAGGTTGAAAGGCCAGTTTGTGGTATGGTCTTAAATACTTATTATGAGGTTTTTGGGACCTTACCCCTTCAAGTCCCTCCAGTCTAGTGTTGTACTTATGCAAATAAGTGGAGCACTGGACTTATGAGAGGAAAATGTTTTTGGGTGCGAGAAATAAGAAATCTTCTCTGAGAAGATTTGAATGAGTTTGTAAAGATTTTTTATGGAAAATCTTTGACTTGAAGCTAGTGCAGTAAATTGATTTTGACAACCTGTCATTGTCAGTTGTTTTTTACTGTCCGTGTCTTACACGTGCGCGTGTAAACGCGTGTATGTTCTGACATTTTTTTTTCTGTTGCTTGGGGAACTGTGACACCCGGAACAGTCGCTGTGACGGTTACCGATGCTATTTATTGCGATAAGTATATATAATCGTCTGGATAACTTCTTTTGTATAATCATTGTCTCTGTTGAAAAACTTTCCTCATTTCTTGTTCTACCGAAAACTTTGTTGCTCCTTCTTTATGTCAACCGGAGAACATCAAGAAGATCTCACTTAAGAAATGACGAGTGAGCTTCCACCGTTAAAGTGGACAAGGGCATCCTTTGAGGGTCTGATTCAGAATCTCAAATTTCCGGAGAACTGGGGTGCTTTGTATCCTGAAGGGGGGCAAACGGCAGCGGATGCTCCGGCTGGGTATATTACCCTCTTTTGGGATTTTTCTGTGACGGTAACTTTCGCTTGCCTGTTACCAGATTTTTCCTTGACGTTCTCGGATTTTACAAACTTCATATTTCCCAACTTCACCCTATTGGTATGGTTAGGGTTCGGCATTTTGAATTTGTGTGCCGGACGATGCATGTTGAACCGACTGTTCTTCGATTTAGGGTTTTTCATCAGATGAACTGTACCCAGGGGTTTTATTCGTTTGTTCAGAGGGCTTCTGCGAAAAAGATTCTACTGCAACCCCCAAAATCCTTCCATGATTGGAAGCAAAAGTTCTTCTATATTAAGGCCGGAGTGATTCCGGTGAAGATGATTTTACGGGGGAAAGACGACGTTCCGATTGAAACGCTTCAGACTCCTGTTGATGAGAACTGGTACCAAGATCTGAAAGATGTGCCCAATATTGCATTGCCGGAGAAAGCTCTTGTCGGAGCCGGCATGAGTTTGAACTGGAAGATGGAACGTGACGATAAACCCGTATACACAGAGGATGGTGATAGTAAGTTTGGGGCTTTTTCACTGTTCTTCTCTTTTTTTTTTTTTTTACCTGTTCTCTTTTTTGGATGTAGTTGTCTCTTTGTATGTTGTTGCCTTCAGGAGGGAAGGCGGAAGGATGGGTACCATCAAAAAGAAACCTGAAGAGGAGCTTTGGTACCATCGTATTGTAAGGAATTTTGTTCTTCCGCAAGATGCGGATCTATCTGCTCAACCAGCTGGTGATGCTGGTAAGTTATTTCTGCATTTCTTTTTTCCTTTTATTCTTTGTGGGTAAACCTTTGCTTTGTGCTTTTGTAGGTGAATTGTTGAACTTGGGCATAGGCCCTGAAAAGAAGAAACGCGCAACAACTTCTACTTCTTTGCCCAAAAGGAGTGAGACTGTTAAAACTCAAACTTTGAAGGCGAAGAATGTTGGAGAGAAGAAAGGTACGCGCCGTTCCTCTGTCCCCAGGTGTGATTATGTGGTGCTTTCTGATTCTTTGGAGGGTCTTACTCCTGCAGTGATTATGCGGGAACCGAAGCCTGAACCAAAGGATTCTGCTGATATTCCCCCATCCAACCCTAACGAGCCTATTGACCTGGACTCTAGTCCTGAACACTTGGTGCATCGGAAGGCTGGTAAACGGAAACAAACTGATCCTGACACGGAGGGTCAACCTCCTAAAAAGGTGCAAAGGAAGAAAATTACCAGAAAGGGAAATCTTGATGCATTTGTTTCGGACTCTGTCCCTGGTAAGTGTTGTTCTTCCTTGTTTTCTTTAAGCGGATGGAATTCTTACAGACTTTTATTTGTCCAGAAGTTCCTGTTTCCCCTGTTCCTATAGAAGTACCATCTGTGGTTAATAAAGAACTTCCCCCTACTCCTCCGCGCGCTGCTGTTGCAGACCCGCTAGAGCCTTCAGAGATTGCTGGGGAAGGTGCTGAGAAGCTTGTTGGTGTTAATACAGAGGCTGAAAAGATTGTTGAACCGGGCGTGGAAGATGATGCTGATAATCCACCGACCCCGGAAACTGTTGTTCAAGATTTGGGAAAAAAGGAAATTGCTGAAAAAAATTCAATCTTCTCCCCCTAGACCTTCTGAAGCTATACCTGAGCATACTGAGAAGGTCACAACTGAGGAGACAGGCTCATCTGCTGGTGTTGATAAACAATCTCCAATTCGTCCAGAAGAAACTCTGGGAGAATATTATTACCGGGCCTATACGGAAAAAGATGCTTCTGATCCTCATGTCCCTATTTGGAATGTGAAAAAAGGTGATACCTTCTCGGATTGGCGTGTATGCCAAGATTGGTTGCAGGGGATACTTCCGCCTGGTGAGATTAAATTTCAGGAAAATCAGCCTTATGAACAGACCTATCAATCTTATCTTGCAGAAACTGCTTCTCATGTTTCTACTACTCACCGTATAGTGCGTGAGTAGTATAGCATGCATAAGGAGCGGGCATCTTTTATAGCATCGCAAAAGAAGTTTGCTAAAGATGGAAAACATGTGGCTCAGTTGAAGGCTAAATTAGAGACTGAGCGAGCCAAGTTTGAAGCTGAGCGTAAGACTGAGGAATGGTCAGTTGCTGGTTGGAAAAGAAAGGCTGAAGCTGAAACTGCTCTCCTGTCTGAGGAACGGAAAAATTGGAGGAGAATTTGTGAGAAGGACAATGCTGAGAAGGCAAACCTCCGCAATATCATAAATAACCTCAAGGCTGAGGTTGAAAATCTGAAGAATCAAGATGCGGAGGTAGAAAGATTGAAGAAAGAAAAAGCTGATATGGAAGCTATGTTGGTGGAGGCGCGTTCTCATAGGGAACGCAGTGAGCAACGGGAGGTACAAGCTTTAGCCACTCTTGCCGTTAGAGATAAAGAATTAGAGGAACTTACTGCTTTGGTTTCTGACCAGGAACAATTGAAGAAGGATCTGGAGCTTGCGTATTCCGAGAATACTGAAACCTCCCGCCGTTTGACTGAGGTTGAAGAGAAATTGGAGAATTCAGAAATGGCGCGGGTTTCAGCGGAAAGCGAGCTTGAACCTTTAAAGAATGATATGGCCTGGTTGAAGGATCGCGGGATTGCTTGTGTAAGTTTCTTTCCTCTTTTTTGTTGTGAAATCATATATGCGCTTTTTTGATGCTTATTTTCGCTTGATTTCATAGGTTGCTGAATCTGTGTTAAACTCTGAAGAACTGGATAAAACTGTTGCTAATTTGATGGTTGCCGCATGACGAGATGGGTACGCGCAAGGTTATGCGGAATGTTCCCAACATGTGAATAGCGCGTTGAAGGCTAACTGGGATGATAGCAAGTCTGCTACCTTTGGCGTAAATACTGCCGCCGCGCTTGCTTCCATGAAGACAGAGTTTAATAATTTGCAACTTCCAGTTATGGAGTTGATAAATGTGGCGCTGCAATCGGATGATCACGTGGCGCAACTCAAAGAAATCTTTCCGGATGAGGGTGAAGATTTAGAGTAGGATGAAATTGTATTGAACAATTTTTTATGTGGGATGTAGATCCTTGTTTTGTCAGTGCGCTGTTGCGCAAGGATTCTAAACACTGCTGTGTTTGAAGCTCTTCAGGGCGTATTTGTACGCTAAAAATAGTATGTTTCTATTTGTTTTGTTAAATGACTTTACAATATTTTGCATGAGTACAATTGCTTTTACTTGAGTAAGGCGAATGAAGTTGGTATGAAGCTCATGTGTGAGTTTATGGTCGTTTGTGACGTGATCACTGACCGCGCATGGAGCTTGTTTTATACTACCATAATGTTTTTGCGCTTACTAAAAAGAAATTGCATGCACTTTGTAAACACAAAAATAATAGAAACTTTGTAATTTTATTCATGGATAGAGCTCAGAGGCTTTACAAAGTTTTTCTGATAATTAAATGGAACTTAACTTACTCTCTGATAGTTCCGCCGCATTTGATAGGTCATGTCTTTTCTGCGGAAAACTTATAGATACCTTTAAGTTTTGGCCCGTTTGCTGAGCTTTCTTCTCCCCGGGTAATCTGCTTAATCTCCTTGCGCATATTCTGGAGTAAATGCGTAAGTTCTCCATTTTTGAGGGCTTTCTCTATTTCCGTGCGCAGAGATATGCAGTTGTTCGTGGTATGCCCGTTGTCTTTATGATATTCGCAGTATTGCGCCTGGTCTTGACCACGTTTACTCTTCATCGGAATCGGAGGTTTGAATTGATAGTCCTCAGTACTCAGAACCTCCGCCGGGGTCTTTGTTAGGGGAGTCCACTGCCTCTCCCTATTTTCATGCTTGTTCTCTCTTTGTGCAGAGAGCTTGTTGATTGTTGTGCGGGCATCTTCAGAGGAACGACTTCCTGATGACTCGCGCCATGCTTTTTTGAACCTTCTTTCACCGGTTGCGCTTAAGTCTGCGGGCCTGTTGTGTGGTGGTGGTGGCCTGTTTGTAGTAAGGTTTTTCTCGGTCTGCGCATAAACCTTGGCTGCCGCTATTATCTTTTCCCAACTCTTGGGAAGGCCCTCTGTTCCAGATAATACCTTAACCATGTCGTCACATCTAACCGCGTACTTGAACTGAGCACGGATTAGTTGTTCGTTAACACCTCCAATCTCCAACACTTCTTTATTGTATCTGGTGATAAAATCCTCCAGATTCTCGTCATCGCGGCGCCAGATGTTCATGACGTCGGATGTATCACGCATGGAACGCCTTTGTTGGCTGAAGTGTGTTAAAAACTTTTCACGCAGATCTTTCCACGACTCGATCTGTCCCATTGGTAGGTTATCAAACCAGATTCGCGCTGGGCCGGTTAATGTTTGTACAAACAAATGACACCATAGCGGAAGAGTCCAACCGCCAACCAACCCTGCGCTGGTGAATACTCTCAGATGATCATCAGGGTCAGTTAACCCATTGAATTTCCCAACGTTAGATGGTAATTTTGCCTTCTCCAATGGAGCCAGAGCTATCTCCAGTATGAACTTCGAGTTTTCCGCCGCTTCTGCAGGGCGATAAACTAAGTCATAGTTATGTTCTGCCTCAGGGTTATAAACCGCTCGAGGTCTGCATTTGTTATAGTTTGGCTGTAGTCGGTTGAACACATTGTGGTTTGCACTCAAACGGTATGTTGGATCAGATTCATCGGTGTGGGTATCCCGTTGGGAACCCAACCTATCATGAACCGATTGTCTTCGACGAGGATGTGATTCTCCGTGATGTTGCCTCTGGTAACTGCCTGACTGAATGTACTCGCGTTGAGACGTGGATCTGGCATGAACTTCTGTATCATCATAAGTTGATTCTACTCGCTGGGAAGCATGAGCTCTAGATCCCGGTCTCCGTGATTGAGTCAGAGGAGCAGTTTGAGCACACAACTGTGTGTACACTGCGTTTAATGCCCCTTGGGACTGGACATACCATGATATCGGAGTTTCTCCTGGTGGTAAAATTGATTGAGCAGGGTTTGCTGGTAACATTCCTAGAGTAACAGGATCATTTGCTCGATTGGATTGAACCTCATTATCGTCCGAGGCCTTTTCTACGATCCCTTCCACTGGTAAATTGTTTCCGACGTTTGGTCGAGGACCAGGTTGCCGGTGAGATGACGAATTTTCTGCTATGTGCAAAAACAGAAAATGGAATGAACTGAATCGAAACGAGGTAGAAACTAGAAAAACTGAGAAAACGGTGGGCGCCAATGAAGAAACACTAGATAAATGGTCGGAACCGAAATATCTAGGGGGTTTGAATCCGCATAAAAGGGTTAGATCTCTCTCGGTCGATTCAGTTGCAGCTGATCTCCTTCTCCGATGGTTCTGCAAAAAAGAACACCGTTAGCCTCGCCAAGGGGAGAAGAGGGTTCTCTCCTTGACCCCACTCCGGTGTGAGAATAAGTATTGGTACGGAGAAGAGAAAAGTATTTGAGAAGTGTGTGTGACTTGAGTTCATACCTGAACAGTTCTTGTATTTATAACCGGGAGTTTGGGAGGGAAAACCTGTTATTGAAAAGATGACGGAAGATGCTAACGCCGTAGCGGTTATATTTTCTTCCGTTAAGTTCTTTGATCCAACGTCAAGTTGTCTTGATCCGATGTGAATGCACACGGATCGTGGTTTGATCTATGGCTAGGGAGTTGCCACGTGGAAAGTGATTAAGTGGAGATTATTCTTCAATTGCATGCCTTCGTTGTGATTTCAGGGATGCCTGTGGTAATGACACGTGTCCAGACGGTTGGTTATAACCGTCTGGGTGGTGCACGATCATATTCTTTCTAGAAGATTACTGCTGTAATCTAGTGTGGCACCTTACTGTGTGGAGGCTATTGAATAAATCCTAAGTCTAAATTATCCAAGTCTGGATATTTAGGCGGAGGTATTGATCTCAGGATTTTAATCCTTTTGTTAATGGGAGAAGGCGCAAGGATTTATGTTTTCCTTTGGGCGCGCGACTATAGATTGCTGATTACTTTCTTCCTTTTGTAAGACCAATGCGCGGCCGCGCAAGGTTAAAAGGTTGAAAGGCCAGTTTGTGGTATGGTCTTAAATACTTATTATGAGGTTTTTGGGACCTTACCCCTTCAATATCACATTAATGCGTTGTAGTTTGTAGTTAAGAATCTACGATTAAAATATATTAATTTAAAAAAACTAAAAATGGTTGTATCTATCGAATTAAAAGAACTAAAAATGGTTGTATCCATGGAATTTCAAAAATGCCCTTCTACTATTCATAAGATTTGTGAATTAATAGATAGGGTAATAAAAAAAGTTTTATAGTTAAAGTATATTCACAAGGTTTTTGAATTAATAAAAAAAAGATTTATAGCTAAAGTATCATATGTTCTTTTTTATATAGTTTATAAAGAATATAAATATCGCATTAATGATTTCTAGTTTGTAATTAAGAATTTAAGATTAAAATATGTTAAGAGTTAAATGTCATTTTAGTCCCTCTGGTTTGGATCATTTTGCCAGTTTAGTCTAAAGGTTTTATTTTTTTGCCTGTGGGTCTAAAAAGGTTTCACCGTTGTTATTTTAGTCCACTGGGTTAACTTTATCCATTATTTCTGTTAACGAAAAGGACAATTCATTCATTTTATATGGCCGAAGTGCCCTTCTAGTTAATAGAATTACATTTAAAATCGCCGAATTGTCCTTCTCGTTAACAAAAATAATGAATGAAGTTAACCCAGTGGACTAAAATGGCAACTGTGAAAGTTTTTTGGACACACAGGAGAAAAATGAAACATTTTGACTAAACTGACAAAATGACTTAAAACAAAGGAACTAACATGACATTTAACTAAAATGTCCTACTGTTCACAAGGTTTGTGAATTAATAGATAGGGTAATTTAATATTAAAATATATTAAAATGCCCTTCTACTATTCACAAGGTTTGTGAATGAATAGATATGGTAACAGTAGAAGGGCATTTTAATATATTTTAATCTTAAATTACCCTATCTATTAATTCATAAATCTATTAATTCATAAATGACCCTATCTATTAAAATGCTCTCTACTATTTATAAGGTTTGTGAATTAATAGATAGGGTCATTTGTGAATTAATAGATAGAGTAACTTATGATTAAAATATATTAAAATGCCCTTCTACTATTCACAAGGTTTGTGAATTAATAGATAGGGTAATTGTTACTATCTAAGCACGTCAATAAATCTTGGGTATCTCGATGTGACGAATCTGAAAAAAAAAAAGCTAAAAGTGAGGCACGGGCCGTGTCCCACTCAAAAGTCAATTTTTCCAGCTTTCATAAGAAGACAAAATAGACTACCATGCATGAGGTCCTGCCTCACTAGGTACGGGGCCGTGTCTCACTCAAAAAGTCAAACTTTCTAGTTGTTAGTACAAGACAAAATTATAGACCACCATGCATGGGGTCATGCCTCTTTGGCATACGCCGTGCCATATCTTCAAAAGATTTGGAGATTTTGGATTTTTGGGACCCACAAAGTTGACCTAGGTCTTGTCTCGCCTCACATGGCATGTGTTTGTGTACGGACACTTACACAAGGATGTGCACACCTTTAGAGTTCAGTGTATAAATAGAGTGCTTGGGTTACCCTTCTCCTTATCCTTTGGCACCCACTCTCACTCACCACCACTGTCCACCACTTTCCACCACTATCCACCATCATTTCCATATTGTATAGAGTTTGATTTGTCTTACGATCCGAATTGTAAGAATTATATTTATAACAATTCAATCTTGTTGGCTAACAAGTTTATTTATACAAGTTTGATGATGTTCATCATTATGGTGATTCTTGTCTAAAGTTCTTGCATCATTTGGTGAAGACAAACCTCTAACGTCTTTTTAATTTCTTAGTTTTGTACTTTTCATTTGGTGTGTGTTAATGACTTTAAATATGATTTTGTTATTGATGTGCGTGTTGTGTTATAGATTTTTTTATGTATATTTTAAGCCCTTTAACACTTTTTTGCCAAGTTTTAAATTTATAAAACACGGTATTTACTAACACTAAACACACATATGGGCAAGTGCACCCATCGTGAGCGTAGAATAGTGTTGGTAAGATACCGAGGTCGTCCAAGGACACAAGAGCTTTTAGTACCGGTTTATCCTCAACGTCTAATCAAATCAAAAGTTTAGAAAAAGCTTTTAAACAAGAAAAATAAAACTAACTAAAATGCTGAAAAATAAAATAAAAAATAGATAGACAAGATAAATCACTTGGATCCGACTCGTATTTAGTGTAACCTTTGATTATTTACGCACTTTTGCACTTTTTAAGAGATTATCTTAGTTATTGTAGTAGGCCCCTCTTCTGAAGGTGACGTTACCCTCAACCCAGTAGTTTGAGTCAGCAAGGATACAATCCTAAAATGGTTGGATTATTGAAAGATAATTAATTAAGTTATTAATGCATATTATGGTAGGCCCCTCTTCTGAAGGTGACGTTACCCTCGGCTAAGTAGTCTGAGTCATCAAGGATACAGTCCTAAGTAGCCGGGTTAAAGTATTAATAGTAGTTTACATATGAGGGGATCAAGGAGTTCGGACCCCCGCCATCCAATACCAGTGGGTATTGAAGGAGGTCCTACTAAAGTTGACTCAGGTCCTTGCAGGATCTATACACTGAACAAGGCAAGACTCTTACCAAACCATTCCCTTAACCCCTGACCAGGTAGCCAACATAGCTCCATATAGACCGTGGAGATATGAATGGTGAAAATCTTTTATTTTATATAGACAGTAAAATAATGCCACGACACCACGGACAAACGATAAGGAAGACTCTCCTTCAACATAAGAAACTATTTATTAAAGTCATTAATACAGAACCAAATAAAAAGTGTGAAAAAATTAAAAATAAAAAGTATTACACTAAACACTTGTCTTCACCAAGTGATGTAAGAGACTTAGGCGAACATGGCCTTTGATTATCAAGAACTCTTACGATCAATCTTGGATCCCGAGACTACTCACACACTCTATGATGGATGATGGATGATGGTGGGGGGTGGGTGGGTGAAGTGTGAGAGAGGTGATTTGCCAAGTGATGGTTTGTAAATGAGCCAAGCACCCCTATTTATAGCCTGTACAGAAGCCCGGACACGGCCCCGTGTCCGCTGGACACCGCCCCGTGTCCACCCTTTTCTCTTTCTTCATTAATTGCAGTTTGTCTGTATTAGCTCCACATGCCCCCGTGTCCGCTGGGCACGGCCCCGTGTGCAGAAGCGTATCTGTACTATCAAGATTTGCTTGGATTCTGCGAATCTTAGCGTTGACCACGGCCCCGTGTTGAGCTGGGCACGCCCCCGTGTCGGGAATAGAAACTTCTATAGGTTTGTCTTTTCTGCAGACAATTGGACACGACCCCGTGTCCACTGGGCACGCCCCGTGTTAAGCTGAGCACGCCCCATGTTGAGCTGAGCACAGCCCCATGCTCAGCTGGGCGCAGCCCCATGCTCAGCTGGGCGCAGCCCCATGCTCAGCTTTCTTCTTGTTTTTTTGCTTTGGGAAATGCTGTCGAGGGGTCGGACATGCCACGTTTCTTCCTTTTCTTTGTATTTATGTTGGTTTTGGCTGTATATTTGTTCCTTTTGTTCATTTAAGCTTATTTGATCCTGAAAATACAAAAGGAAGACAAAAGCACACTTTTTCCAACATTAGTATTAAAAAAGGGTTAGTTTTATGCCTCATTTGATGTAATTTATATGTTGCATTTTGCACACATCAAATACCCCCACACTTGAATCTTTGCTTGTCCTTAAGCAAAACTCTTTATTTTGTGGCCTACACACCCAAATGGAATGGGTAGAAGAGAAGGTTTTGGGCTTGTCATAGAGTGTCGGGATTTCCAAGATTCTTTATTAAGTTTTATTTTTTACTTTATTTACAATCCTATTCGTTATGATTTATTTAAAACATTACATAAGAGAAATTATTTATTTGGGCATAACATGCCTCTTTAAAATTCCATTTATATACCAGTTCACATACCTCACGGGGGATCACTCAACACTTGGCCGAAGATGTATTTTTGTGAAACACTCGAGAGCGGCATGGAACTTACTTCTACCATATGCTTGTCAAGCAATCAATCCTCCTCCTTTTTAACTATAAACCTTTGCAAGTATCAAGAGGACTTTTGGGGAAGGGTTAGGCTTGGGTTAAAGGTAGGTGGTTTTGGGTTAGTGGTTAGTAGAAAAGGGCGAAAAGGCGTAAAAAGCGTCGGTTTTCGTAAAACATTTTGTTTTTGTGACTTTTTATTCTAATGAAGTATTTTTTTTCAAACAAGCCTTCTTTTGATGAGCTTGTTTGTTTATTGCTAACTTCATTTTTCTTTTCTTCGCTATAATTTTTTTTTTGATAAGAAAGTCATAAGAAAACCGAGCTTTGTTACTAAAATAAAGGGTTTAAAATGAAAATGGTTTTGGTGGGTAAAGGGTGTTTGTTTTTGTGGGTTAAGAAATGAAATGGTTTAGGCTCAAAGGGGTTAACTAGGAGGATTTTGGGTAGGTGGTAAAAAAAAGAAAATAATGGTGTTGAAAGAAAAAAGGTTAGTCCTAATGCCTCCATCATTTACTTACATGGGTTTAAGTTGGTAAGGACCGGGAATGTATCGTCATGGCAAGTTCTAGAGTCGTAAGAAACCAAACGGCTATTCACACAATAAACGAAAAATGAGCATTTAGTTTTAAAGATGTGTATTTGTATGCTCAATAAAGGCTAAAAACTCACTTTTTGCGGGAATGAGTTTTTATGTGATCAAGTATATATAGTCAAATTTTAACTAGATTTGTCATGTCGTTTCATAATTTTCTTATGTTGGTTCTTTTTATCACGACGCTATCGGTTGTAAATTTGTAAAAATATAACCTTTTTAGAACGTGTTATTCCTAAATTAAACCAAGACAAGTAAAAAAAATGAAAAAAAAATTGAAAAAATTGGGGTGTTTAGCGGTTCCAATAGAGTTTTGTGTAAGGCTTGTAATTAGGACTTGCAAAATTCAAGGTTTTAGCATCCCCCCACACTTAAATTACACATTGTCCTCAATGTGTCCCAAAAATAGGTTTTTCGGTTGATTAAAATGTGTAAAAGTGGATTTAAAACAAGATTTTATGTTACTGGGTAGCTGAACACGAGGTGTGTTGGGCTGAGCACAACCCCGTGGTCAGACTGCCAGTACCAAAAATAAACAGAAGGCTGGGCACGGGGGCGTGTTCAGTGAGCACGGCCCCGTGTCCAGTTACCTGAACTGGGCATTTTCCGCAGAACCTCGGGCACGGGGGCGTGTTGGGGTGAGCACGACCTCGTGCTGAACTTGCTGTAATGAAGAAAAATTGTCGGGAGGCTCTATTTTTGTGCATGGTGTGTGGGTTCAAGTTCCCTTAGTAACCTTCACCATTTCGAGTGTGCTTTGTTCCTGAAAATTAAAACTAAACTAGAAAACATAAAACTTAAACTAATCTAAAACTAAGGATAGTTCCGCGGAATGCCTCCGTGGTGCGCCACGTTTATAAGGGTCCTTGGCTAGACCCACCTTATCGGGTGGTTCTGGCTCATCTTCAATTAGGGGGTCGTCATTGCCGATTGGATATTTCATTGATCGTTCAAGATCGACACATCTTTTGAATGCCCCTAATTGAATGGGTAGATTGTTATACTTCCGATTTTTCAAAGTTTCGTGAGTCTTTACAAAAGGTCGTCCCAACACTAGAGGAGCGTCATCGAGGATGACAAAATCGGTTGGGATTACCATTTGATTTGTTTCGACCAAGACATCCTCAACTACCCCTATTGATTTTATTACTTTCCGATTAGATAGAAAAATGGGTATTTGAAGTGGAGAAAAATCACCAATACTTAATTTTTCGAAAATGTAGTTTGGCATTATATTAACACAAAGATCTTTATCAATTGTAATATTACTAACAAATGAATTTTGAAAAAAAACATGGAACCGGTGTAATGTTAATTTCAAACGGATCTTCTTTTATTAGCGAGGTTTGATCATTTGTTAACTTAATGCTTACCGTTTCGTCAATTTTAGCGTTAGTGTTTAACTCTTTTAAAAACTTAGCATGAGTGGGAACTAAACAATGATTTTCGAAAGAAGGTGACAAGAGATTAATTTCTTCAAAATTAGACTCTTCTTGAATTTTAACGTTGTCGGACTCACCTTTTTCGTTGTTTAACTCATGTGTCGGTTTTTCACTTACTTGTTCTTCCATTTTTACATTTTCAACTATCTCTTTTTTATTTAATTCTTCTCTTGCGCGGGACTCCTCTTCCCTTGCGCGAGATTCTTTTATGCATCGTTCGATAGTTTTAATGTGTTCTATTATCCTATCGGCTATGTCGGTGATAGAGTAAGGATCGGGATCCTCAAAGCTTGAATCCGGATGTTCGATTCTTTGTTCCTCATAATACTCATAGGAAGTAGATGGTTCACACCATTGTTCTTCATTGTAAGTATATGATGGATAAGGATCGTAACTTGGTTCTTCATAATACTCATATGAGATGGGTTGTTCACACCATGGTTCCTCATAGTAAGTATATGAAGGTGAAGGCTCATAACTTGGCTCCTCAAAGTATGAGTAAGAAGACTCATACCTTGGTTCATCAAGATATGAGTATGAGGGAGAAGGTTCATACATTGGTTCTTCGTAGTACGTATATGAAGGAGAAGGTTCATACCTCGGCTCATCATAGTATGTATATGAAGTGGTTGGCTCGTACCTAGGTTCCTCATAGTATGTGTACGAAGGGGATGGTTCAAAGAGGTCACAATATTGTACCGAATGAGGATTACCACAAATGGTACAATACACTTCTTTATAATCATCCTCCTCATAGTGGTGGTTGGAATCTCCTGAGTATTGATCCATAAGAATCACTCAGCAGACCACAACAGAGTCTTGGGACCAGAAAACATATATAAAAACAGAAACAGAGGCTGAGCACGGCCCCGTGTTCAGTGAGCACGGCCCCGTGTTCAGGTTCTGTATCTGTGAGTTTTAGAAAATGTAACTGGTTTTGTGCAGCACGAGGGCGTGTTCAGCGAGCACGACCCCGTGTTTAGACTCTGTATCTGGGAGTTTGTAAAAAAAATATGCAGCACGGCCCCGTGTTCAGTGAACACGACCCCGTGTTCAATGAACACGGCCCCGTGTTCAATGTACTATAATGCAAAAACTACTAAAAAATGTAAAAATGCGCGCGATTTTAAAAAGGTTTTGAAAAACTGATTAGGCTGTCGAATTTTAAAATTTCTTAAAATCCTTGTGTCCCCGGCAACGGCGCCAAAAACTTGATGCGCGTGTGGTGTTATAGATTTTTTTTATGTATATTTTAAGCCCTTTAACACTTTTTAGCCAAGTTTTAAATTTATAAAACACTATATTTAATAACACTAAACACACATATGGGCAAGTGCACCCATCGTGAGCGTAGTATAGTGTTGGTAAGATTCTGAGGTCGTCCAAGGACACAAGAGCTTTTAGTACCGGTTTATCCTCAACGTCTAATCAAATCAAAAGTTTAGAAAAAAGTTTTTAAACAAGAAAAATAAAACTAACTAAAATGCTGAAAAATAAAATAAAAAACAGATAGACAAGATGAATCACTTGGATCCGACTCGTATTTAGTGTAACCTTTGATTATTTCCGCACTTTTGCACTTTCTAAGGGATTATCTTAGTTATTGTAGTAGGCCCCTCTTCTGAAGGTGACGTTACCCTCAACCCAATAGTTTGAGTCAGCAAGGATACAATTCTAAAGGGTTGGATTATTGAAAGATAATTAATTAAGTTATTAATGCATATTATGGTAGGCCCCTCTTCTGAAGGTGACGTTACCCTCGGCTAAGTAGTGTCTTCACCAAGTGATGTAAGAGACTTAGACAAACATGGCCTTTGATTGTCAAGAACTCTTACGATCAATCTTGGATCCCGAGACTACTCACACACTCTATGATGGACGATGGATTATGGTGGTGGATGTGGGTTATGATGGTGGTGGTGGGTGGGTGAAGTGTGAGAGAGGTGGTTTGCGAAGGGATGGTTTGCAAATGAGCCAAGCACCCCTATTTATAGCGTACACAGAAGCCCGTACACGGCCCCGTGTCCACCATTTTCTCCTTCTTCATTAATTGCAGTTTGTCTGTATTAGCTCCACACGCCCCCATGTCCGCTGGGCACGGCCCCGTGTGCAGAAGCGTATCTGTACTATCAAGATTTGCTTGGATTCTGCGAATCTTAGCATTGACCACGACCCCGTGTTGAGCTGGGCACGCCCCCGTGTCGGGAATAGAAGCTTCTATAGCTTTGTCTTTTCTGCAGACAACTGGACACGGCCCCGTGTCCACTGGGCACGCCTGGTGTTGAGCTGAGCACGCCCCGTGTTGAGCTGAGCACAACCCCATGCTCAGCTGGGCGCAGCCCCATGCTCAGCTTTCTTCTTGTTTTTTTGCTTTGGGAAATGTTGTCGAGGGGTCGGACATGCCACGTTTCTTCATTTTCTTTGTATTTATGTTGGTTTTGGCTGTATATTTGTTCATTTTGTTCGTTTAAGCTCATTTGATCCTGAAAATACAAAAGGAAGGCAAAAGCACACTTTTTCCAACATTAGTAGTAAAAAAGGGTTAGTTTTATGCCTCATTTGATGTAATTTATATGTTGCATTTTGCACACATCAGTTATATTAAAAGTGAGCTTTAATCAATCTATTACTTTGTGTTTGTTGACTCAAACATCTGTGTCTTTACGTCTTTATAAATACACGTTAGCTACTTTAGGGAGGGGGTAGAATTGTTGTTTGGGTTAAGTTCTGGCCTTGCACAGAGATGTGGTATACTCGTTGTGCAAGGACTTGGTTTTTCACGTTCCTAGTACCTTCAAGGAGATAGCACCAAATCGTGGGACTCATAACAGTAGATACCGGGTATATTCCCTTATAAGCAAAACTTATTTTATACTTTGTCCGACTTTGCGGGGTGGTCGCCCTGTTGCTTCCGACCAATACAGTAAAGGGTAACGTCTGACCGACCAAGGAGACCTACCACTTTTTGGCATTAACAACATACAAATTCATTTCCTTTGTAGAATGACTTTAGGTGTATTCTTTTGTAGAGTTCTCGGGAGAATACATCGAAAAGAAGTATTTTTCGTAAAGTGATCTTTTGAAAAGCCCATATCAAAGATGTTAATATAGACATTAAAGGGGAGTTGGATCCAAATTATTCTTCTTGCTATTGCTTTTGTTTAAATTTAATTATTTTGTTTTTATATTTAAAATCTTTTCACAAACTTACTATTTAGTTTAGCTAGACGTTGATAACACTTCGGTACCAAAGGCCCTTGTGTCCTTGGATGATCTTGATATTGTTGGTGCATACGTCTGTTGACTTCGTCTTGTATCGAGTCTTGTATTGTAATAGATAGATCAGGGCACGGAAAACAAGAAACTGTATGTTTATAGGTAATTTCGCATGAAATGGCACATAGGTCATTTCATACGAAATCAAGGGTATTTCGCACGGAATTATAATTTCGTTTGAATGTTGATTTCGTTTGAGTAATTTCGTGCGAAATTAGATTTTGCTTGGCCAGTCCATGCGAAATTAACTCACCTATAAATACCTGATGTGCCTTGTCATTTGTAACGAAATTACTTCCGGTAGCGAAGCTCTGCCGAAGTGTCTACAACATTGTAATCGATCTGATATCAATCCAAAGACAGTTTAAAGTGTATTGCAAGCTGAATTACCTCGATACGTTGTTTTCCGCCTCTCGTATTGAGCAAAAACTCTTCTGAACGACTCATTTGGTCGGTAAAACGATCCTACAAGTGGTATCAGAGCTTAGGAGGAAGAGTTCATACCAATTCAGCTGCAAAATCTGATTTCTACACCTTCTTTTTCAAAATTAACAAGTTTTCACGGATAAAACGGCTTGATTTTCTCACATTATATGCGAAACAGTGTTTTAACAAACCCTAGAAAGAATCAGACTCTAATTCGAAGTAAAACATGATTATATTTTGAAAAAACTGTCCGAAAGTGTAATTTCGCACGAAATCAGATCGTAATTTCGTTTCAGAGGTTAATTTCGCTTGAAAGTGAGCATCAGAGTGTTACTCCGTACAAAATAGTAGGTGATTTCGTTTGAAAAACAGCTATTTCGTTTGAAGCTGATTTCGCACCAAAGGTTATTTCGTATGAAAGTCTGATTTCGCTTGGAAAGTTGATTTCGTTTGAAAGAGGATTGATATCGTTTGAAACCTAATTCCGTGTGAAAAGTGATTTCGTGTGAGAAAGATATTTCGTTTGAAACTGACAGTTTGTGAACTTTTGAAACTTAATCATGGAGAACGAGTTTTATAATGTCTTTGCTAGTCCGATGACTATTGCTCAGAGTACATTACTTGAAAATGAGACAGGAACAACGCAAAAACCACCTAAGCTTATGGATATTGATGAGTTTAGTGGATGGGCCGAATGCTTTGCTAACTGGGTTGAAGCATATCACTTAGATGCATGGGAACATACTGAAGTTCAATATGCTAGACTAGTCGGGAACAATAATGTGAAAATACCAATTAGAGAATTGAGTGCTAAAGAGAAAAAGAAATACAAAGATGAGAAATTGATGGTTAGTTTGTTGCAGCAAGTGATTAAAGAAGACATCTTGATCTTACTTCAACATAATGGAAGTGCATTTTTGATTTGGAAAGAGTTAGAATCAAAGTTCATGGGAAGTACCGATATGCTTAAGAACAAAAAGTCACTTTTGAAAAAAGAGTTTGATCTATTTCGTGGTTTGAGAACAGAGAACACCAAGCAGATTATCGAAAGATATTGCAACTTGGTGAAAAACATGAACATATTGGGCATTAACAAAGATAAAGATGAGTTGATTGAGAAGTTGGCTGATGCATTGCCACACGATGTTTGGGGAACATATTTGATGATGTTGAAAAATAAACCAGATTTTAACAATATCACGCTAAGTGAGTTTATTAAACATCTTGAAGCTCAAGAGATGGAACAAAGGAAAATTGCTAGAATGAAGAACTATGATGGAGAACAAGACATTTGGTTGTATTACAAAGGTGGAGTTAGTGAGAAGACCAACATTTCACCAAAGATTGAAACGACCTTCAATGCAAAAAGTCTTTCTGAAAGTTCATCTCAGGGATCAAGCAGCAAAACAGGATTTACTTCATTTCCATTATTTAATCCACATTTTATAGCAACAAAGAGTGGCAAAGTACTTCAATGCAATATTGCATTAAATCTGGAAAATGATCAGAACTATTCAGAGGAAGTAGCTAAAAGCCATATGTCTTTGTTGGTGACTGTACTTGAATCTTATGGTAGTTTAGTTCCAGGGAGAATCGGGAATCCAATGCTTACAAAAGAGTATTACGATCAAGTTGATGCTGAGGAGATGGAGTTGATGGATATAAAGTGGTGCTTGGCGAGTGTGTTGAGACGAGCTGAAAAGTTTAAACAAATCACAGGCAGAGATGATTTTCGTGATGCAAATGTTTCAACTTTAGGATTTGATAAATCTAAAGTTACTTGTTTTCGTTGCAGGGAAAAAGGGCATTTCAAGAGAGAGTGCACAAATCACGAAGCTCGTGGAGCTCAAAATCCTTTCGGAAACAACGATTACTATAGAAAGGCGATTTATCATCAAGTTGCTCAACAGCCATATCAACAACAACAGCCACAAACCGCTCATGCTAGGAAAGAAATTTAAAGTTCAAAGAAAGCTTGTGTTGGTAATCAAGATGATGGAAGTTCATCAAAAGGATTCAGTTGGGATAAATATATTTCAAATGATAGTAAAGCTTGTATGGTAGATGAAGAGGATGAAAAATTTCCTGAAGGTTTCAGCTGGGATAATTATTGTCCAGACAAAGAGTTCTTGGCTAAAGGTTTTGTTGCTCAGGTTATTAATGATTATACTGATGACTATTGGGCAGAAAAAATCAGACAACATTTAAATGCTGAAGCTGAGAAAAAGAAGAAATATGAAGAAGAAGAAGAAGAGCAAATGAGAAAAGCTGAATCTGAGAAAAAGAAAAAGGTTGAAGAAGAAATTCAAGTGAGAAAAGTCAAAGAAATTCCAGCATTTGAAATTAAAACAGATGCTGATGCAGTCAAGATTTCTTAGAAGTGTATGAACTGTGAATCTCTGATAAAGCAAAACAATGAATTGCTACACAACATAAAAAGGCTGAAAGAATCATATGATGTCTTGAACAAAGCCATGAATCAATACAACGAGACAAGCAGTGAACAAGCCATAGCAATGAATACACTCAAAGGAGCATATATGAGACAGCTTGACAATGTCAACTATTACACTGAAAAATGTGCTGAGCTTGAATTGAAACTGGAAACTCAGAGAATAGAAACCGAGAGAGTTAATAGATTGTTAAAAAGTTACTCATGTTCTACTTTTGTGGTTGACAGGATTTACCCCATAGTAGAAGAAATGAAGACTTTTGAAGAAGAAAAATCTGAAGAGAAGAAGTCTGAAACAAAAGAAGATGATGAAGTGAAGATTTCTAGTAAGAAACCAAGTGTTGTCTATAACAAATGTCCACCCCGGTCGAAAATGGATATTCTCCTCGAAATCCAAATTCAGAAAGAGTCAAAAAGGCAACAAATTTACAGTGGGAGTCTGGGTCTTCAGATAATTTGCTAGAAAATATTGATGTCACATTCACATCGTCTGACACTGATCATAAGTCCGAGTTAATAAAGAAAGTGGTCGATCAGGTGTTGGATAAGGATGAAACGGAGGAGTCCAAATCAGAGTCAAAGTCTGAGTCCAACACGTCAAAGTCAACAGTCAAAAAGGACAAATGGGTTTATAATAAAGAATTTTTGTTATCAAAATCTAATTTGAATGACGAACCGATCAAAGTAGCATATACTTTGAAAGATTCTGACAAATTATATTCTGATGAGCCATTTCCAATAAGAGGTGTTAAAGCTGAAATGATCAAAAATATTTTCAAACTAACAGAAATTAATATTTCTGAAATAAAAGATGCAAATCTTTCTGGAAAACCTAAACCGTACACCTCAAGAGTTCAACAAAGGTTAAACAAGAAAAAGGGTTACAGTTCTGGTTCTGGTTATCAAAAGAAAACAAACCATAACGGTAATTTCAAAAAGAAAGGTCTTGGTTTTATTCCATCTAAAAATCATAAAAATGAAAAAGATTATAAACCAAAAATTGTTTTTGTTACAGGAAAATCATCTGAAGAAGAAAAAGAGCAAGTGTTCAGAAAGCAATCCAACAAAGAATTCCTTGCCAAGAAGCAAGAAGAAATGAAGAAAAGTGTTACTCAGAAGAAGATAGAGACAAGAACCTGTTTTCAATGTAAAACAGTTGGTCACATTGCCAGGAATTGTCCAAAGGCAATATACACAAAACAGGGAGTCTCTGGTAAACTGAAAGACAAAATTGTTGAAAAAACCGAACCACCAACGAACAGATTTAAAGTTTTTGAAAATTCAACTTTTGAGATTGGTGAATGTTCGAAAGATGTTTACAAAAGAAAGGAGAAACTTAACAACCAAAAATGGGTTGTTAAGAATTCAAGTGAAAGTTCTGGTGATGAATCTGATTCCACAAAATCAGAGGAGCCAAAAGTTGTTATGAAAGAAGAGAAGTTAGTTCCGCCTTTGGATGATGAAAATTTTCCACCATTGCGGGCTGAAAATTTTAAAACAAAAGTTGGAAAAGTTGAAATATCAAATCATTTTTTTCTGAAAAGAAAGAATTTGACATTAAAAAGGCTTTTAACCCCAAAGTAAAACATCTTTTTGGAAAAATGATTGATCGAAGGGTTAAAGGGGTAAAGGAATTCTATGAGAAAAAGATGGCAGGTAAGTAACCGAGTGTTGGTAACTCAAAATCTCCCAAGGACTGTCAGGCTTGGGAGAATCTCTCTAACTGAAAAAACCTGACTTGCTGGAGCTTCCAAGTTGGTAATCGTGGAGCATGTATCGGCATCATTATTGAAAAAATGTTTTTGAAAATTGAAAATTGAAAATTTTTCACTAGTATGACTTGCCGGAACTCCCAGGTTGGTAAGCGTGGAGTATCAATCGGCATTTTGAGATTTCAACCTACAAGTGGTAATTGTTGGTAAGCAAACTGACAAATGGTTGAAAAAGAGGTTTTATCTTCAAGTGGTTAATCAAGGTCATTAAGTTGGACTTGATTTATCTTTCGTTAAAAAATTGGAAAACAAGATGATGAATTAATCCCCTAACCTACAAGTGGTTTTATAAAATCAACAAACCTTATTTTCCGGAAAAACCATTTGATTAAAATAAACTTAAGTGTTTTGAAATCATAATGGGAAAATAGTTTGTTTTAAGGGGGAGTTCTGATTGTTTATGCCAAGTGGATGGCGATTTGAAGCGATTTGATATCAGTTGTCATTTTACTTGTAGAGTTTGTTTTCAAATTTCCTTTTAATGTATTTGAATTTTAGGGGGAGTAAGAATTTCAGAAAATCCAAAAACATTTGAAAATTTGAAAAAGGCAAAAACATGATAACAATCAAAAATGAGTTTTGTTGTGAAAAAAAGAGGAAATGATAGTACGTCAGTGGACTATCACAGCATGCTAAAGAATTGGAAAGTCAAAATGTGATAAACGGTCTCACTGATGATGTGCCAGTAGGTTTTTATACATTTAGTAGATTGTGACGAGATATAAACCTAAATTTCAAACTTACTTATATCGTGGGGAACATCTCTCGGATATATGGGTAACCCTCGAAATCTTGTTTGAAAGGTCCCTCTTTCTGAGATACTAGGTCTTTATACTCAGTGATATCTGGGGTATTATCCCGGGAGTTCTGATTTTGCGGAAGCAATGGCCTAGTCCCCGTATAATACTTTCTGCTTGCTTGAAATATAGCATCACCCTCAGTACAAAAAATGATGAAACATTGCAAAATGCTAATCATGTGCTGTTGAAGAAAAGATTCTCTAAAGGGAACACACTTAAAGTCGAAGCCATCATCTCTCTGATTTTGCGGAAGCAATAGCCTGAGCTCTCATGACCCTCGCATTTAACCCTTTACAGATATCATCTAGGTATACTCACATGTAAGACTGAATATTGGGATCTGGATACGGGAGTATATTCTGAGGTGGGACACGCGAATAAGTTTAAGTCTCTAAAACACTAATCTCGTATCTCGAATCAGTTGAAATTTGTGTGAAAATTTAAGTGGATCAGTATACTGACAATCTAAGTGAATCGTTTAGAACTTAAAATGTTTAAAGCTTAACAGTGTTGGTGATTTGTCTCAAAAACTGATATGATCCTCTTACACAAACTCACAAAAATATTTTTTTTGTAAATATTTCTTTCACTACGTCAAAAATCGTCTTCCGTCACACAAAAAAACTGTGACCATAGGCTTTTGGCCACATTTATTTTTTCTAGTTCAAGTGTGACCAAAGGTCGAGTCATCGTAGGCATCATACGGCCACATTCACGTATGTGTGGCCATTGCAACTTAAAAGTGTGGCTAAAAGGTACTCAAATTTATTACTGGAATCAAGCATATGTGTGTCTAAAATGTAGCAATGGCCACTTGAATTTTATTTAAGTGTGACTGTTTCTATTAAATAGTCACACATATTTACTAAAAAGTTTGTTTTAGTCACATCAATTAAAAAAAAGTGTGGCAAAAAAGGTTGTTGTAATCAAACATTTTGTCCATTAAGTGTGGCTAAAAGGTAGCAATGGCCACATCAAATACTGTAAGTGTGTACGGTTCTATTATATAGTCACATGAATTTATTGTATGTGAGGCTAAAAACTTTCCTAGACACACAAATCATTTTTGTAATTTTAAGTGTGGCTATTGTATAACCTTTGGTCACACATATTTGTCTTTCCTATGACATTTGTTATCATTTTGTCACACAAAAAAAAAGTGATAATGGTGTGCCTATTGTCTAACATTTGGTCACACATATTTGTTTTTCTCATGACATTTGCTATTATTCCGTCACACAAACAAAAAACAAAGTGACGAAAATGTGGCTAATGGTTATATATAGCCTCACTAAATTTTGTAATTTTAAATGCGGCTATTGTCAAACTTTGGTCACACGTAATTTTCTTTTTCCATGATGTTTGGTATCATTCCGTCACCCAACAAAAAACAAATTATGGTGTGGCTAATAGTTTTTTATACCCACACAAAATTTTGTAATTTTTATGTGTGGCTATTGTTTATCTTTGGTCACACATATTTATTATGGTTCTATGTATCCATTTATGCGTAATTACCCATTTTATTTTTAATTTTAGGTAAAAAATATAAAATGCAGTAAACATCATAAAACCTACTAACCAAATCATATTAACAATAATAACTCATAATCCATACATAAGTTTTCAATTTAAATACTATATACATAAACTTATAATCAAAGGCTAGCTACAAATAATGAAGCAACTGCAACAGAACCTGCATCAATCCTAGCAGCACTTGCAACAACAGCTGACCAACTCCTCGACTTGCTCGCCTAATGGTGCCTAAAGTAGATGCTAATGCACCATCTCCTAAAGCAACTGCATGTCCAACCTTGTGTTTGTGTGTATGCAATTTTCCTGCCTTGTGTTGGTGTATATTCAACTTGGCTGCCTTGTGGTAGGATCATAAAAAGAACTTGTCTACAAACCAGATATGTCTCTACTAGGTGAAGTTATCCATACACCTGAACCTTTACTCTACAAACAAAAATAAAATTATTGATTAGACAAAGACTCTAAAATCCAAATAAAATTGGTTGGCAAATATAGTAGTTTCAATACCATTCATCACAGGATTAAACTTCAGTAATATGGTTTAATGAACCAGCCAGTTTTTCTCACAAAGGTAAATAGTTGAAAGATAATTTTATATTAAACTTCGGGGGGCCTTCATTTAGCCAACGTGACCATCCGATCATTATCAACTGTCAAAGATAATGAGAAAATTGATAAACATAAAACGACAAATTAATCAAATTGCATGGCTTAGATTTCAACAACGTATGTGAGATTTACTTGATAAGTATATGGTGTGGAAAATGATATAAATTAAGGTAAAAGAAAGATTAATAAGTATGACATACTTTTGCACACCGGTCCTCAACGTGTCTTCCTCCAAGGGAGTCCATCTCTTTTTCTTTCTCTGTCTTGCAAGTTTTTCCATTTTATAAACACTTAAAGGCAAGACCTTTCTCTTTTGAGGGCTAGGCAAGTAAGGCTTTGTTGGTGACCCTTCCTCAGAGCTAGCAATGGAGTTGCTCCACTGCACAACATAAAACAATGGCTAGTTATGGGTGCCCATGCATATATTTAATAAAGATAAGATTAAAAAAAGCAATAAACAAGAGAATAGAGCTTCACAGTGGAATCCTTGATAGCTATAATGGTTTCATAAATTCATCATTTGATTAAAATCAAACAACCCTAGACGAAAAATTATTCCAATCGTGTTCATCTTAATATCCGATCGTTACACTTTACACCACAGACGTGTGAAAAAGGGTAGGTTAGGTTATGCTAGGGCAGGTGAAGGATAAGGTGTTTACTCGTGTAGTAAAGAAACAAATGACACAAAAACTTCAAGAGGAATGGTGTATACCAACAAGGCATTATGATAATCATCTATTATCATGATACAACTGGGCCCCTTCATTACGTATACCTGTCAGTTTGAATTGGATTTTGTTGGGGCATTAAAACGCTTAGACGACCTCAAAGGGAACACATCCTCTTTCAACCACCTGATTCTGCCGTTTGGACGACAACTGAGTGTTCGAGGAACATCAGAACGTCCACCAATTGACTCAAACTGACCAGTTGAGAGTTAAACTCATGCCTTCTTTTGTCAATGTGACTAATCTTTTTATTATCCAGTTAAGGTCCAATAACATGCTAATTTATGAGCAGCTTTAGAAAACCCCCTGTTGCATGCCCTTGTTGAGTAATCTTGAAGGTCTATGGCTGCAATTATAATGTTAATAAAGAAAAAAAAGATTAGGGTATTATATAGGTATTTTAATAAGTGCTCAACAATTAGCAGCACATGTAAACATTCTATTTCATGTTCAATAGATAAAGCAGCCCTTTCAGCATTGAAGCATTCACATGTTTAAATCACGTATTCGCAGCCCACAGTTCCTCCATTTTCACTTCGTTTAATACTTTTATGTTTGGAAAAAATAGTAAGAACAATTTCCTTCAATGATTTGCCAAGTCAAGCATAGCAACTTTCATTATAAATAAGTATCAACATACCTCAGCCTTAGTGTCAGTTTCAGCAAGTCATTGCTTCATATCCCAAGCTACTGAGAAGAAGACCTCCTCTACATTCATTGTCGTTTTTTTTCATTCTGTTTAGATGTCAAAAAAGTAATCGTAATTCATATCTTTACTTGTGAAAGATAGAGCTCACCTGACTCGTCACTATCTTCCTCTTCAGTCATCTTATATTCTTCATCTGACTCCTTTGAGTCATTTCATCTTTGTTGAACCCTTCTTCGACTATTTCCCTTGACTCCAACCCCGTTTCCTTCAGCCATTTGTTATAGAACACGAAAGAGTAGATGCATCAAAATACGTTGAATAAACCGGATAAAGATAAGATACGGGTAGCTTAGTAAATGCCGAATTACACCAACAGTGTCAAAGATCTCCAATATTAAAAAAAAAACATATATCAAATTTAAACTTTTAAAAATCCTCCTAAAAATGCTACAGCTTGATTTAAACCCTAATCAAATCAGATTTCCACGTCATAATCAAACTAGTATCAGTTTCACAATCAAATATCAAAAGTATGAATTCCTACAAATAATTCCATATATATTAGTTTCAAATTTCATATACCACCAATACGTAAGTTAAACAGAACGATCGGTTGCTACTGATACCAAATCAAAACCCTAGATCATCAATACTATCTTTAAAATTTACAATTCAATCAACCAATATATTATAAACAAATCCAGCAAGATTAACGAAATTAACACATGTGATATCAGTTTATCTGAAATTTCCTGCATTAACGGATCAAAAACAAGAACAACGGCCAATGGAATCAACTTTTAATGTGAATAGACATTTTTTAAAGAATAAAACTTTACTGGTAACACTACAACTCGAAACTCATGATGCCAGGTTACAATTAATATTAACACTACAGTAACAGAAAGTAATAATATAAAAATTCAAAACTGAAAACAACTTTGACAATAAATGGATATCTGGTTTTAAACATTTTCAGAAGCCAACGAAAGTAATAACATATAAGATTCAAAAACTGAAATCAACCTGAAAATAAACGCACCACACGCACCTTCGGGAGGACTTCAATTTGGGACTTCGTGAGAGAGGAGATAGATGTAGACACTGTTGTAGTATATCTAACCACGGTGAGAAAGGCGGCGGAAGGGTGGGGACACGATGGTGGTTGGAGAGTTGGAAGTGATGGAGGAATTTGCTCCCGGTTGTACTGGCGATGGATCTAGGGTTTCGAATTTGTTTGTTTTCACAACGCCCCACCCATAGAGAAGAAAATGAATGGAGGGGAATATGAGAGAAAAAATTTTGGAATATGAGTTAAATTTTGGGAGGGAATTTAAAGTGGGAGCAGCATTGTTTTTGGAGGAATTTTTTGGGATGAAAAAATTATTACTTAAAAGGAAGACTATTTTTAAACTTTTAATTTGGGAGCGGCATTGTGTTTGGAGGAATTTTTTGGGATGAAAAAGTTATTACTTAAAAGGAAGACTATTTTTAAACTTTTAATAATATAAAGTTATAAAAAGTAATTGAAGTTGTACCTTTTTTAAAAAGAAATATAAAATTACATGTATAAAACTATCGAAACAACTAAGGTACTATTTGTTTAAGCTCTTAACGGCTCAGACCTCTTACAGATAGTGGTTTAGATTATTTGTTTCACGAGCAGATGCCTGAATGGTTCAAACATTTGTCGCTGAATAGTTAAGCGTTATACCGAGTCTAAATGGTTAAGACCACTTATCTTAATTGGTCAGACATTTGACTCTGAATAGTTAAGCATTATAGTAACTCTTACATCTTACTAGTTTAGCACTTAATGGTTCAGACCTCTGGTTCAACACTTACCCATTTAGAAGTTACCAAACAGCCCCAAACTCTAAATAATACGTAATCATTTAAGACCTAACATGACATTATAAAGTCGATCACGATCCATTAAAAGTTATTGTGACTACTAATGCCCCAGCATGGTCCATAAAAGCCCATTAAACACATGTATGATCAACCAGTGTCTATTGTGATCCATTAGTGCCCAATATGGTCCATCAAGACATATATGATGTACAACTGTCCATTAAGGACCAACATGGCCCACTAAGACATATTAGATCCAGTATAGTACATTGTGATCCATTAAAGCCCAATATGGTTCATTCAAACATGTATGATCAACTATTGGCCATTGTGATCCATTAAGGCCCAATATGGTCCATTCAGATATGTATTATCTAAAATTGGCCATTGTGATCCATTAAGACCAATATGGTCCATCAAGACAAATATGAATTAATATTGTCCTTTGGGATCCATTAAGGCCCAATTGAGTCAATAAGACATATTAGATCTATTAAAACATGTATGATCTACTATTGGTCATTATGACCCATTAAGGCCCAATATGGTTTATTAAGACAAATTAGATCTATTAAGACATGTGTTGTCAACTATTGGTCATTGTGACCCATTAAGGCCCAATATGGTTCATTCAAACATGTATGATCTACTATTGGCTATTGTGACCCATTAAGGCCCAATTTGGTCCATTCAGATATGTATAATCTACTACTGGCCATTGTGATCCATTAAGACCTAATATGATCCATAAAGACATGTATGATCTACCATTGTCCATTGTGATTCATTAAGACCCAATATGGTTCATCAAGACAAATATGAATTACTATTGTCCTTTGGGACCCATTAAGGCCCAATGGGGTCAATTAAGACATATTAAATCTATTAAGACATGTATGATATACTATTGGTTATTGTGACCCATTAAGGCCCAATATGGCCAATCAAGACATGTATGATCTACTATTGGCTATTGCGATCCATTAAGCCCCAATATGGTCTATTAAGACAAGTATGATCTACCATTGTCCATTGTGATCCATTAAGACTTAATATGGCCCATTAAGACATGTACGATCAACTATCGGTCATCGGGTCAATTAAGGCACGATGTGGTCCATTAAGACATGTTAGATATAATATTGTCCATCGTTATCCATTAAGGCCCAATATGGTTTATTAAGACATGTATGATTTGTTATTGGCCATTATGATCCATTAAGACCTTATATGCTCCATTAAGATTTGTATGATCTACTATTGTCCATCTTGATCCATAAAGGCTCAATATGGTCCATCAAGATATGTACGATCTACTATTGTCTATTGTGATCTAAGGCCTAATATATTCTATTAACATACATATGATCTACTATTAACCATTATTATCCATTAATGCCCAATATGGTAAAAATTTAAAACATGCATAATTTACTATTCTTCATTGTAATTCATGAAGATCCAATATGATCTAATAAGACATAAACGATCTACTATTGTCCATTTCTTATGATATACTATTGTCCATTGCGATCCATTAAACCCTAATATAGTCCATTAAAACATGTATGTTCTACTATTGTTATTGTGATCCATTTCATAACAAAATACTTATATACTAAAATAATCCATTTCATAAACATAAATCAAATATACTACAAATAGTTTAAAGTTAACAAAAATACTGTCTGTCGACATCTAAAATACCGTCTGTCACCCAAAAATAAACTTTGCCCCAAAACTCGACCATTCTTCGTGTACTCCATCAATATCCGCATCCGTGTATACATCTTTGCCTCCCCCAACCCATCATTGGAACACTTTGACGTGCTCAAAAGCACACTGTACGGGTCCATTCTTTTCTGCCCAAAAATTTATACCAAATACAACCGAAATAGAAATACAACACAATACTATTTCTCATATTAGAAATAGAAATAGCAAACATAGCTCAAACTCTCAAGTGCATTTCACTTTAAATTCTACTGACTGTATCCAACATTTGACTTTTGAATAGAGTTCACAGTCCGGTTTTGACGATTTTTAGGTTAAACTGTAAGCCAAACCGTTGGTCAATGGAAGGCGAGCTGTTGCATCAGATGGTGGGCCAAACTGCTTTGCAAATGCTTTCCCTAGTACTCCAAGCCAGCAGGCCCCTTCGGTATCGGTTCCATCATCTTGATACGGGCATTACTAATTTCTTGCTTCAGCGCCTGCATACAAGATGGGGGAGTTTGCATGCTAAGAAAGAACACAGAACTCACATAACATAATATCAATGAATAGAGAAACAAACACAAAATAAACATAGACCTGTATATCTGTTGTAGGACAAACTGTTTGCATGTTTAGTTGTTATTTAATATATATATATATAGGGAGCCGCTAGAATGAGAACCACCACGAGTTATAAGAACCACGAGAACCAAGTGCCACGGAGGGGCGTTGACCACGAAAATTTTTTTACACCTAGATCCGTATATTTTAAGACCGGGTGTAAAAAAAAAATTTCAAACAGCGCGCCCGAGGGGGTAGTTTTTTACACCCAAAGTTTGTAAAGAAAAAAGAAAAAAAAATTAAAAACACCAAACTTTGGGTGTAAAAAACTACCCCCTCGGGCGCGCCGTTTGAAATTTTTTTTACACCCGGTCTTAAAATATACGGATCTAGGTGTAAAAAAAATTTCGTGGTCAACGCCCCTCCGTGGCACTTGGTTCTCGTGGTTCTCATAACTCGTGGTGGTTCTCATTCTAGCGGCCTCCTATATATATATATATATAATTAATATACATTTATATTAATAATGTATAATATAATCATCAGTTAACAACTGACATCGGTTGTTATGTTTTGTTTATTAGGTATTAATTTAATTCATTAATATGTTCATACTTTTAGTGCTTCGTTTATCAATAATAATAAGAAGAATATTAATAAGGATAAAGATAAAAACATGTATTTAAAATAAAGTATAAGTAAAAATTATAAGGTTGAAAGAGAGAGCACCACGTGGTATTAATTGGAATCGTTTATTATAATTAGATTAATGATTATATAGCATATTAATATATTAGGTTAACCCTGGGCTTTGGCTCAAGTGGTTATGGAAATGAAGGAAGACTCCAGACCGTATGGTCTCGAGTTCGATTCCCGATCCACCCGGGTTTTACCGGCTTTGCATTGTCGTGTCCTCGGACGGGTGCAGGGTCGGGTTTTCCCCGGTACTGGTGGCATGGTGGGCTAGGGGCTCCGTGCGTGCAGGTTGGGCTGCCGCGGGCTACCTTTCGGCCAATGGGTGTCGCGTACGGAGTACCCGACGATTCTTATGTTGGACGTCCAAAAAAAATATATATTAGGTTGCATGGATTTTAGGTGATCATGCGGGTGTCACATAATACCATATTCATCCAATCCCGTGAAACGTTAATAACTAATCCCATACCCAATTTCTCTCCCACATGTTCCATTGTTCTGTCATCCCTATTTATGATCTTACCATTCCGCAATATATAGCATGTGGCAGCTGTACCAAAAACTCCAGCAAGTACTCCAGCTGTGTTTGACACCCCCAACAACACTCCCTGAAATGTATGAAGTTAAAAATAAAATATTTCTTTTAGCTTCACACAAGCAAGTAACAGTATCTGATAATAAAAAATTCAAGCAGCTAACCATGTCGTATTTAGGTAGCAAATATAAAGGATGCTATAACCGCATTGGCAACTTTTACATTATAGATTAAGAAATGCTAGAAGAGAAGGTAGAAACCGCGTAACGAGGCCCAATATCTTGGTGACTGGACCAGAGGCCAGACTGTGAGAATGCATCAGATCCCTGAGAAGATGGACATAATTGTATTAGTGAAACCGTTAGCTGTTGAAAGCTAGAATAAAAAAACTAATCTTCTTGATTATTCCGTGAAAATATGTATAATCTCCAAGGATATCTTTGTATCAATTTAATAGACCCTAATGAAGGACTACAAAGCAATAATCTCTTAGCTTTGCGAGACACAATATGTACATTTTATCTTATTCTAAAGGACAATGTATGTATACTCCACCCGAATATATAAAAGGTTACACTAAGACAATCCAAAATCCAAATATAAAAACGTATATAGAATCATCGGCTTGACATATATCAGCTAGTTCACTTAAAACTTTCTGGTGAGCTTCCTTAACATTCATCTCATTTTGCTGGAGCTGAAAGCTTATGCAGGGCTAACCAATGAAAACTCCATAATTTTCCCCAGATACTACATGTCTGAACTCCTAGAATTTAACAACTACACACAGAGGAGAAGATGCCAACAAATGTTTCAACAATCCAAACACATGAAAATAGTAAATATAAAGAAATCTCGACAGGACGTCATGTTTGTTTACCTAAGAAAGAATAACCACATCAATAGTTTCCATAATCTCTTGTCTGCAACTCTGAGGGGCCATTTCACAAAGTTCATTCCTCACTTCCATCATCAGTTGAACAACACAATCATAATTATCTTCTTGTATAGAATCAGTAATCCCATTACAAAAAGCTTTTTCTAGCGTCTCTAGTACCTGGGGTTTATAAGGGCCATTTTAGGTATTTGATCACTAGGTTAATATATAACAGAAACAGACAAAGAAAGACAAATTAACCTTGATCATTGTTTGGTCTTCAACAGCCCCATTGAATCTACTGGAAGAAAATATGCTGCCCGTGAACAAATTCATTCACAATTAACTCATTCTCCATGCTGATCATCTCACCAGAATGATTCAGCTGACTTCCTGGAGATGATCTACTAGCAGCAGAGACCAACGTCTTGGAATCAACATCTTTAAATAGGGCACGGACTACACGACTCAGCTCTTCACTTTTGTTCCTTTTGTCTGAGTCAGCAATTGCAGTTGCCAGCAAGGATGAAGATGGTGGTATATGTGAACCAACTGGACTGACATTTTCCATTGCATTAAAGTATGTTCTTTGTGTATCCAAAAAGCATTCTTCATACGCTCTATCCTGCATCTAGATTTCTGCAGTATTGTATTTATCAACAACTCAAATTTATGGACAAACTTCTTAGCTGCCTCAGCTAAAGTAGTCTCACGTTCGCCTTGACCACTAAAAACTGCACCAGGATGACCCAAAATCATGTAGGCGCATAGCGCTACTCTGACTTGGTACCTTGACAGCTTGACTGGTGTGTAAATAACCACAACGAAGGGCTCACTAACCTCCAATTCAAACTCACAATCCATATATGACCAACAATAATCACAAACATCAAGTCCAATTAACATCTTAGGGCTTTAATCATAACAAAATCACTTATGTTTAACCTAATTTACATCAAATTTTAAACTAAAACTACAATACTCCTTCTAAACAAACAATGTCCCCTACAAAATTAACACAAAATTATCAACACTATAATATTCTGTTTTATAAAATCTAATTTCACATTATTCTATTGCAACAAAAGAATCTACAAGTCATATGAGCATGGTCAGATTGAATGCTAGAAGAACACTTACGTGACATTAGCAATCAGTAAAAAAAAACGATTTGACTTTCGATCTCTTTTGAGTCTCCACTTAAGATGTTTTCGAATTACCTCGCCAGCATCCGGAGGAGGAGGAAAGTGAAAATCGGTCTGAGTAACCTCATTTTAGCTTGCTTCAAACTGAATCATATGCCTAATTTGGGCAGCGGTGGAGAGCAGATGAGAGGAGATCGTTGATGGTAAGTGGTAACTAAAACTGGTTAGGGTTTTGTGGAAGTTAGAATTGGTGGTGGCTGTGGTAAAGATACGGTGGAGATCTCCTGAACTTGGTGAGGTTAATTTAGGTTTTGTGGAAGTAGGGAATTTTGGGGTTTTTGATGAAGAAGGAAATGATTGGTCACACATAAAATTTTACTACGTCTACTAACTTTAGTCACACGAACACTCTTTACTATGAAATGCTATGGCAGTTAGTCATATATGGTTACATAAATTTACAAGTGGCCATATGTATTGTGGGTGTTTGGGATTCCTTATTCTTTTTTTTTTTTTTAGAACGGCCAACAAACTCAATTCCGAGCACTCTCGGGGCACCCACTGGACAAACGGAGTACTCCGAGAGTAACCCGAGTCCACCACCAATTCCGGGAAAAACCCGGTAACCCACCCGCCCATAGGTACGACGGTGAAGTTACCGGTAAAACCAGTTTGGCTCAAGGATCCAACCCAGGTTTCCATGGATCTCCTATCATTGCCCACCAGTGCCTCACTCTGCACCAAGTGGGAGTCGAACCTGCATCTCTCAAAAGAAATGCAAGCCCTCCACCACTTGATCTAGAGATCATTGACGGATTCCTTATTCTTTCAACTTATTGACTTATTAACTTATTGAATAGTGAAAAAGGACTTTTTGAGTGTTTGGGATTTCTTTTGATGTGAGTGTAGAAGTCAAAAAGTCAGGAAATCCTGACTTATTAACTTCTTGAATAGTGAAATATAAGTAATAAGTTGTTTTGAGAAGGAATCCCAAACATGCCCATCTTTTAGCCACAATATTAAAAACTAATTGTGGTAGATAGTTACATATGGTCGCACTTTTCTATTGTGGCCAGTGCTTGTTACATTTTTTATTAAATGCGTGACTAAAGGTTTCGAAGAGATGTAGTTTCGTCACATGAATCAAGAAATTAAGCAAACAAAGTGTCAATAGGTTACATTTGGTGACACTTTTTTAGTTGTGGCTAGTAAATGTCATAGTTTTTTTTCTAAAAGTGTGGCTAAAGGTTTTTATATGTTATACAATGGCCACGTTAATAATAAAATGTGTGGCTAAAGGTTTTGAGTTGTTATACACCGGTCACATTATAAATAAAATGTGTGGCTAAAAGTGTTATAAAATATTATAAATTACCTTTAGCCACACATATAATCAAAACTGTGGCAATGCTGTTTTAGAAAAAGTGTGACTAAAGCCTAGTTTTGACGTAGTGTTTACTGCATTTCGTTAAAATCAAAATTTCAAAAAGATTTTAGTGTGTTTTAGCATAATTTTTTTGAAAAATCCAAAAAGATTTTCGACAACTGATGTTGGAGATCTGAGTTTCAAAATTCTAAGTGCTAAACATGATGAACAAAAGGTTTGGGAGAGTTTGTTTGAGATGTTTAAGATGAAAAAGATATTTGAAAAGAAAAATGATATTTCTACAAGTGGTTCATCAGAGATCAACATTGAAAAATCATTTATTGATTGATTGGTACCTGCATGAGATTTCTAAATTTGACAAATTTTAAATTTTAGAAATTTATTGTAAGGTAGAGATTGTGCAGGTTAGACAAGTTTTGATCCTGAGCAGGATGTGAGCCAGGTCATGATCTTGAACCTGTGAATTCCAGACTACGATCCCAACTTATCAAAAGGGGAAGTCTGATGACATCAAGAGGGAGTCTGAAGATGCAATTTGCTATTGCTGATGAACGTAAGGAATCAAGAGACCTGGTCAAGAGGAGTATAGAGCCAGGTTGAGATTATGAGAAAAAGAGAAAGAGATTGATTGAGGATGCTTACAATGGAGAATCTTTGGAGAGAGCGAGAAGACTGATAAAGGCTGAAGGATTGACAACCGAAGACTCGACACCGAAGACTTCATCAACATCCGAGGGGGAGTCTGTTGGTGCATACGTCTGTCGACTTCGTCTTGTATCGAGTCTTGTATTGTAATAGATAGATTAGGGCACGGAAAACAAGAAACTGTATGTTTGTAGGTAATTTCGCATGAAATGGCACATAGGTCATTTCATACAAAATCAAGGGTATTTCGCACGGAATTATAATTTCGTGTGAATGTTGATTTCGTTTGAGTAATTTCGTGCGAAATTAGATTTCGCTTGGCCACTCCATGCGAAATTAACTCACCTATAAATACCTGATGTGCCTTGTCATTTGTAACGAAATTACTTCCGCTAGCGAAGCTCTGCCGAAGTGTCTACAGCGTTGTAATCGATCTGATATCAATCCAAAGACAGTTTAAAGTGTATTGCAAGCTGAATTACCTCGATACTTTAGTTTCCGCCTCTCGTATTGAGCAAAAACTCTTCTGAGCGACTCGTTTGGTCGGTAAAACGATCCTACAGATATCTTACCTACGCTATACTATGCTAACGGTATGTGTACGTGCCCTAACGTGTTGTAGAAAGAGATTATATTTTACCTTGTTTATAAATTTAAAGTTTGATCTCGTCTTAAAAACCGGCCTAAAATTTATAATATTTCTATACATGTCAAACGCGGGTTGTACCTGCCCCTCATCCTGGATTATTTTAGTTTCAGATTCTTAAGGCATTTCCGGTAGTTTTTTAGCGCCATTTTGGCCTTCTTTTGGCTAAGTTCCACGATAGTGGTATGATAAATCGGTGTTGCAGCTCCTCCTTTTTTTACCGTTATCCCAAAATCTGAAGATCTTTAGGGTTGAGAGACTACATGCCCATTAATCTTATAAGAGCTATTAGAAAGGTCATCTCTAAAATCCTTGCTAATAGACCCAAAAAGGTCATTGGGTCAGTGATTTCCAAAAGCCAAACGACGTTCCTAAAAGATAGATACATCTTTGAAAAGCTGTTGATGCTTAATGAGTTCTTAGCCTATTTAAATGAGAAAAGAAAGGTTTTCCTTTTAAAGATATAAATTTTAAGAAGGTGTATGATGCTTGTGAATGGGCCATGATATAAAGGCATTAGTTTGGGAGATCCACTTACCACGTTCTTATTTCTTATAGTTATGGAACCTCCAGGTTGTATGTTTTCTAAAGAATGTGATTTGGGGGCTCTAGAGGGGATAAGGACTCCTACAGGGGATTGACATTTTGCATCTCTTGTATGCGGATGATGCTTTATTGATGGATTCGTTTACTTACATCGTCAAGAACGTGAATAGGTTGCTTAGATGTTTTTATATGTGCTCGAGCCTTAAGATTAATTTACATAAGTTCATTATGTTCTGCATTGGGGTGAAGGTGGGGGAGGTTTCTAAGATAGCCTTGATGGTGGGATGTAGAACTGGGGAGACTCCTTTCACATACTTGGGGATCATGGCTAGTGCTAATATGAATATAGCTAACATTTAGAAGTTGGTTTTTGAGGTGTTCCAATATTGTCTTTCAATTTTGACGGCAGTTACTATTTCAATTGGAGGTAGGGCCACTCATATTAAATCAGTATTTGAAGGTCTCCCTATATACTACTTTTCCATTTTCAAAGTTCCTATTAAAGTGATAGATGGTTTGGAGGCGATTATGAAGTGGTTTCTTTGGTCTAGATCAAGTAACCCCAATAGGTTCATTAGGTGGCTTGGGAGGGGGTTACTGTCACACCCCAGTTTCCGACATCTCGGGGGTGTGACCACTCGGTTGGTACCTGTTTTGAGTAAATTGCAGCGAAAACATTTGTCTTTATTTTGTATTAAACAACTTGGAAGTTGAACAAAATATTCTTTTATAAATGGGGATTTAAATACCCCTTTTTTCATACAAAACATTTCTTTCCAAAATGTAATCCTTTACATCATTTTCCGTCTTCTTCTGGACAGTTTTACCAAATTCATGCTAAAAGGTTTTATCATGCCTAAGGAGTCGTAATCCTTTGAGCATTTGCCCTTGCTAAATACAATCAATCATCATTAAACGTTTTGAAAATAATACGTCAGCGAAAAGCTGTGAATAACATTTAACATACACTAAATCATTTTCAACATAAGTAGTATTAAAGCTTTTTAAAATATACTAGTAACCTACACATTCGTCGAGCTCCCCACCCATTTTACTACCAAACTTCGTGCCCGGTTTTACGTATTTCTCCTATCAAGCTTCATGCCTGGTTTTACGGTTTGTAATACATCTAAAATTTGATCAAACTATATGTGCACTTGTGGTCTGAATGCTATCCACAGAATACCATATGCAAAAATATATTTAAACGTATTCACCTTTGATAACGTTTAGAAAGGCTTGTGGATTGTCATGAACATAAACATTTTGAATGTAGTTAAACGTATTCACATTTGAT
The DNA here is from genome assembly GCA_030545235.1 of Helianthus tuberosus. NCBI lineage: Eukaryota > Viridiplantae > Streptophyta > Magnoliopsida > Asterales > Asteraceae > Helianthus > Helianthus tuberosus. The sequence continues at coordinate 81,604,922 of CM060428.1, read as the reverse complement.
AACTCGTGCTTAGATAAAGTTTAGAATTTCTACACCTTGTGGATTGTCAACACCACTGTGACGACGTACTAGTAAATATCACAACCTCTTGCTCTCTGATCTTATTATTTTCTTTCTCAGGTAATCCCTTTGTCAATTTATTTTTGTCTCCTACAATTATTATATAAAGTTGAGTAAATTACAAAAATCGTTTTTTATGTATGTCACTTATTGCAAATTGTGTCATTTATCTTCAATAATTACAGAAGACGTACTCGATGTTTGCAAACCTTTGCAAGTTATGTCCTTTAGCCCTAACTCAGTTAATTTTTTGTGGTTAAATCTGGCCAAATGGACCCAACATGAGGGTATTTTGGTCATTTTACTCTCATGTGATGTCCATTTGGTCAGATTTAACCACAAAAATACCCTCATGTGGGGTTAATTTGGTCAGATTTAACCACAAAAACTAACTGAATTAGGGCTAAAAGACATAATTTGCAAGGGTTTGCAAACATCGAGTATGTTTTCTGTAATTATTGAAGACAAATAACACAATTTACAATAAGTGACATAAATAAAAGACGATTTTTGTAATTTACTCTATAAAGTTTAATAACTAACACTTACCGTATATTTAATTGGATTTATTTCTCAATAATCTATTAAGTTTAATAACTAACACTTACCATATATTTAATTGGATTTCTTTCTCAATAATAATAATAATAATAATAATAATATACGGGTAAGTATTTTACCTCCTAATACCGATCACTCGATTATACAAGACTTGTGTTCATCACTCGCTTATTCTTAGGGTGTCCGGGGCGTACAGCGGGGACCTCATCGGTGACCACATCCACCGATCGGGAACACCGCCGCCAACGGTGCGGGGACCCGAATCGGGGGGTGGTTGCGGCACTTGTTCACCGCTTTGAAATGGCACGCATATTGATGAACGGTCGTTTAACGGTCGACTTTTAAAAAAAAAAAAAAATTCACTTTTTAAACAAATATAAATAACCACACCCACTTCACTATTTTTTATACTCTCAAACCACACCCACTTCTTATTTTTTATATTCTCAAACCACACCCACTTCTTATTTTTTATACTCTCAAACAACACCCACTTCACTAAATGGATCCCGGGTTCCCGATTTTTCCTCCCCTACCCGATTTTTCCTCAACGAAACGGAACGGCGCCATATTGTCCATTTCAGGTGAACGACCACTTATACAAACGCGGGTATTATCTTACTGATGGGATCTACCCTAGCTGGTCCGTGTTTGTGAAGTCTTTTCCATATCCTCACATCCTGAATGAAAAAAAGTTCAAGAGGCAACACGAGGCCGCAAGAAAAGATGTGGAACGGGCGTTTGGTGTGTTAAAGGCGAAGTGGGGAATACTAAATCGTCCAATGCGTTCGAAAACGGTGAAAAAGATAAGGTTACTCGTGTATACGTGCATTATTTTACATAACATGATTATAAAAGACGACGGAAGGGCGATAGCACCGGTACACATTCAAGATCCTCCAGTCGAACCCGTCTTCGCTGAAACAGCTTATAGCGAGCTCATTGACGAAGAAACGCATTGGAGACTAAAACACGATCTCGTTGAGCATCTCGGACGTTTAGATCTACCTCACCTTGAAGTGAGTTCTGACGACGAGTAGTTTGTTTTTATATTTTTCTAGTTTGAATGTAATTTTTATTTTTCTAGTTTGAATGTAATTTTTATTTTTCTAGGTTGTTTTTTTTTTAATTTAATGAAATGTCTTTTATTTAATTTTTATTTTTATTAATATTTTTTTTAATTTATAAACATGCATAATTTTACAACAAATAAAAAAAAAAAAAAAAACCCAATCCCCCTATTAGGGGAGTGCCGCCATCAAAATGGGGTGTTAGGGGAGTTTAAGAGGAGAGTTGACGTGGCACTATCTGATTCGTGGTGTGTAAGAGAGGGGACTCCCCTCTTAGGGGAGTGCCCCTCTCACCCTTATATCCCGATTCGTCACATCTGTCCGTCAATCGTCACATCTGCCTGTCAATCACGACCACCCGTGGCCACCGCAGCTAGCCGACTACTAATGATTGTCGTTACCAAGATTGACCGTCAACCATCCTATAGAACTACTATAAATAACCGGCCTACACCACCAACTGCCACCTTTGATCACCATCGAATACCACCGTAAAATTTGCTATTGAAATACCGTTTATCATCGAGATTATAAGGTAGTTGCCGACTACAGCCAAACGTTGCCTCCACGCACACTGTATCGATATATCAATATTTGTGTTCTCCCGGTTCACTTTTTATTTAAAAAAAAGAACTCATATATATGTTGCGATTAATATGAGCAGATGGATGAACTATTAACTAAATAAATATACATCGATCCAGAAGCAATCTGTGCTCACAAAATATTCATCACCATATTTCTTTTTGACTAATTTGAAAGTGAAGTTGTTCTAAACAATTAAACAAAACTATTTGAGGTGGCGGCGTATATATACACAAAGATATAATATATATTTTATTTTTGGCTTTTCTTTGGTTTACTCTACAAGGACACGTCTGAGAGTTTAGAATGAAATCGATGGCAACAATAAAATTGCTACACGTCAGTTTTGTATGATGTTTATCCAAAGATCTTGTGGCTATAAGGCTCATTCTATAAAGATCAAGATATGTATATGTTATAGGGTGCTACTTTGTACACCCCTATTATAGGGTGCTACTTTCTACATAATCATACATTACCTATTATAATTAAGTGTTTATTTGTCTGAACGATGTTTGATTACTTTACATGCTCGTCTAAAAATCTTCCAACTCAAAGGATCGTTTCACCAATTAATCGGTTGTTTAAAAATACTTGGAATACAAGGTGATGTTTGGCTAAGCTTTTCCGTACCTCCTTATAAATTATTAACTTTTACAAAAAGCTAATAAGAAGAAATTGTGTTTGGCAACCCAAAAACACTTTCTGAAATGACTTTTTGTAAAAAAAGAAAAAAATTAGTTTTGAGAAGTCAGGGTATTATGACTTTTTGAGCTGTTTATAACTTTTCAAAAACAAAATTACCAAATTACCCCATATAATGCCCTATACTTTTTAAAAGAATGTCTATTTTAGTTATTTTACAAGAATAAGCTAAGTCAAACATTTTTTAAAACACAACTTATTGACTTATTGACTTTTTACATCCCATAAGCTAATCCAAACGCTTTTTAAAAACTAATTTTCAAAAAATCGTAAGTTAATAAGTCATTTTAACAAAATGTACTTTTTAAGTTAAACAAATAGTATTATATTATATTTTTATTCAGAAGGCGGGGTGTGATATATACTATTATATATTATAATTTTGCAACATGATTTGGCATATGGGTGTGGTACCGTTTGCATTATGGGTGTTATTTGCATATATTTGTTGTACGTTAGGTTGTATTGTTTGTAAATTGGTTCTAGACCGCCGCGTGTAACAAATACGTGTTCTTTACTCTGCCATACCACTTTATTCATATACAAGCAGCAATGTCCCTCCCCCTATCTCTCTCTCCCTCCATCTAGGCGGTGTTGGTGGTGGTGCGACAAGCGCTGGTGAACGGCAAGATTTGTGGAGTTGCTGCCTGGAACTTCCTTCTTCGCCGGCGTCTGTGCCTGAAACTTCCTTCTTCACCGGCGTCTGTGTAACAGGAACCCTAAATCGACTGTTCCCAGAAAACTTCTTATGCGAGCGTCGCATCTATTATCGCCGCATACAGAGCGGCTTTCTCCTCCTACAATTACGATTACTCCTTGCAAGTACATTAACTTTGCCCAATCGATTCTTATTAAGCGTTCTTATGCTCGATGCTTAGTTTGGTAGATAAGATGAATGTAGCTATTGATGTTGTTTTGTAGGAATTGAGAGGGAGAAAGTTTGGGGAAACATGTTGACAGGAGATATTTGCTTTTCCCTTACACCACAAGAAGGTAAAAGTCTTTTGTGTTTTTACGTAAATATTTTGTTGGACAATGATATATGCACTAAATTCACATTTTTGTTACAATTTTGGGTGGCGGATTTATGGGTCTTGCAGATTTGGTGTGCGTATATTTTTAAAGTTCGTTTTTAATTTTACTTGCTTTGGTTTCTATGTTGTAGTGCATCATAACATGGTTTTTGGTACAATTTTGGGTGGGTTTTATGGGTTCTACGGATTTGATGTGCGTGAGTATTTGGTGTCGTACCTATGCCGCAAGGGACCGAGTATGGGGGTAAATCAAGTGCGTTTGGTGTGTGTGTGAGCGCGCATTTTTGTTGGTAGCATTTTTGTGTTAAGATGTGGTGTTGGATATTACATTGACTTGCTGTATGATACTTCAATTCATGTATGATCTATTCGGGAAGAGTGAGTTTTCGTTTATGGGTTGAGGGGTATTCACTCAGTTGATTTGTGTATATGCAAAAAAGGATACATATGAATAAAATGCCGGAGAAATCTTGCGATATCAATTAATAGGTGGAGCATCACACTTTTTTATCAAGCTGGAAATATGGGTTTAAAGTCTACAAATGCAAAGGTTCCTAGGAATCAGATGGGTTGAGCATCACTATATTTATTAGGTGACTAATTAAACCTTTTAGTGACAATATGTAGAGCTGGACATCAAAGACAATGGAGATCTTTGTTTAACAGAGGATAGATGGGTCTACTTCTCCCTTCCAGTGACCCAAGTCAATGTAAATGTATAACCAACTTGTAATTCTAAAAGTTGCACTGGGAAAATGTTAAAAATGGTTTCACCGGGTTTGATTATAAAAGGGTTGATAAATGATTGTTTGGCGTCCTTATTTCTTGTCTAATGGTCATTTTTATGTGCATATCATATGATTCTGGGATATGAATAAGAATGTGTGGCCTTTAATGAATTTTGTAAAAAGGTAAGAGATTTAAAAATAGTTGGTTTAATATTTGCCATTGCTTTAATGGGTTATCATAATATACTGAGGACCGGTAAAAGAAATTATACTGACAGAATGATTAGAAAATGATTTGTTTGATGTGTTCGTATTCTTTTCTAAGTTTATGATATTTGGATAAGAATATGCAGCCGTTATTGAAACTTTTTTTTTACAATTTAAAGATTTAATAGTTGCTGATTTAAGCACAAGAGGATCACATAATTAGAAGGGAACAAATTATAATATGTGAATTAGAGTATATTTGATGGCAATGACCGGTAGTGTGCTGATGGTATAAAGCTTGAAGGCTGACATGCCATAGTATGTAGACAAAGAAGCACTACAACTAGAACTACATTTGTCTTTTTTTGTATGATTAACAAATGTTCCAGCTATAAACTAAAATAGTTATAAAGTTGGAAGATAGATAGTACACATTTTGTAAACGACAGTTACTTTAACACTAAATAAATCCAACCACGCTTAGTAGAGTCTGTTGGCCAAGGGTATGGCAGCTGACGGTAACTCTTTTAGTCAATGGACGTGCTTTGTTTTTTTTTTTTTTGTGAAGAATATATTCGATGAATGTTCGCCATCATTTCTTTGCTTTATGACTGCATGTCAAAATATGAGAAGGTTGGTCTAGGATGGTTTTGTCATTAGGAATCCAACCAAGATTCAATCCAGATCTTGGGCACGTCGTATGAAATAAGCCAAGAGAAAAGTCCGTCACTGGGAATATGGTATTTTCTGTTATTTTAAATTTATAGCTAGCACTTGTACGCGTCTCACAGCATAAGTTGTTTTTTATGTGCTTCAGGATGTAGTTAATACTTGGATGGTCATGGGTTGAAAATGAAATATAAGTTGGGTATAGTTTTATTAGATAGACAAATGGTGTTACAAGTATGTTATTTTAAAATGTTGTCGTGTGGTTTTAGACAATGTTAACGAATACCTTACCTTGTATTTGGAAGTATGTCGGGGTAACAGATCAAAACACATGATCTTATGTATGCAAAATAGGTTGGGTCACCCGTAAGGCTTTTTTATCTACGGTTATAAGAAGATTATAACAATAGTTAATTCCGATTGTACGACCCAAGTTGGTGTCTAATGCTCGATTCTCGCTGTTTCGACCATGTGCCGAATGGCTATTGAAGAATAAAAAACCCACGAGTTACAGTTTTTAATACGAAAAAGACTTTGGGGTGTAATCCAAGACGAGTCATATGGTACTTAGAAGTTAGAATCCAACTAAATTGAGCCATGTTGTGTATATGATAAACTGAGTAACTGCAAACTATTTCATTATGATATTCTAAAATAACGTTATTATATACTAGCTACGCTAACGCATTTTAATTTCGTGTCCAGTGGCTGCTCAGGTTTGGGACAAGGTGCAGCAGTGGTGCACGTTACCATTGAAAAATGGAGACAGAGTTTTTGCGAAACTACAGTTTAGGCATCATAACCAAGGGAGTAAGTTTTTTACAAAATTTGGTTTGTGCATCACAGTTGTTACTCTTTGATCTATATAGAAGTGGATAAATAATAGGGTCAGGGTGTTCATTGTTCAATAAGATTAGGGTTGTTTTAATAAAACTTTTCTTGTCGTTCGTGTGTGTATATATATTTCCTTTAAAACATGTTACCATTGTGTCGAAACGCAAAAAGCGTATAAGCAATGCCTTGGAATTATAAGTTTGAATTTGTTGTTACTTAGGTAGAATCATGATAGATCTTATAAGTCAGCAGCTTGATTCAGGTTTCATCATAAAGAAGTTTCGTTGTTGAATTGTTCCCACATGTTTATTCAAGATTCATCAGCCTAATATCTTTTTTTTAAAATCATATGCGTTTTGTAGGATCATGAGGTCAACAATCGGAAAGTCAAAGTTCATCGAGGTAGAGGCGTTTTTTGAATCTATAATGGGAAAAACTGAGTGTAGGAGATGCAGTAAAGGTAGAAGAAGAGGAGTTTTTTCAAGTTGATTGTTTTCTTTCATCAATATATGAGGATGCTACTTACCAACTGATTATTGTCTGATCCCTTATTGGTTGACACGCACATCAACCGACACGTCACTCTGTTTGGGTATGTGCGAAGTATGAAGCAAAGAAAGATAGCCAACAACAAACGGCAACAATAAGCACTTTTGTAAGGTCAAGGCATACAATGTTCATAAAGCAACTCATCATTTTGTAACCACAACAATAGCTAGGCGCTGTGAATATATGTTTGTTGCGTGTAAGTATTATACATTTGGTCGATAAATAAACGTGTTAGTTAATAAACCTTGCTGCATAAATTTGTATACGTTCCGTCTTCATATGTAAGCCCAGGTTACGTCTTAATTTTTTTCCGTCTTCATTTTTAAGTCCATGTTACATCTTAATTTGTTTACGTCTTAATCTGTCAGGCCCTGGTCTTAATTTGTTTATGTGTTAATTTGTTAGGCCCCAGCCGCATCGCGGCAGGGGTTCCACCTAGTTAAATAGTATTTTATAACACTAATTAATCATTTAGACAACTTATATTTCAAGTAGTTATTTTATCCATTGCTTATTCGTTTAAGAGTATCCCGTTTATAAATCCAAATATTATTTTTATTTATACTTAAAAAATGGGATGTTACAGTTACTACGCCAAAAAAGATGGGAGGCTTGGGAATTATTAGGTAGTGACTAGTGTATGAAGGAATGGGAGGTGGAATTGAATGTATGTGTAACAACTCTCACTAAAAAGTCCTAATTATTACTTTAATTGATCATTAGGAAACCTTAATTGAGACACCCAAGTAATTCCGCACAAAACCTAAAATTTTCAGAACAATCGGAATCAGGATTAGGGCCCCTAAAACTAAGGGGGGGATAAACCCTAGTGGACGATTATCCTTAAATAATCGTTGTCACATAACTGAAATTCAAGTATGTCAAGTCACCTGAGCTAGTCCCAGTCGTGGCTACTCTATAGCCTACTTTGATTCCTTACGGACCGCAACACTATCAAGCTTACGGTCCGTAAGCAGTCATACGGACCTCAACATTGGTAAGCTTACGGTCCGTAAGCTAGTTAAATTTTGTGTATAAATAGAGGACTGTGGCACTCGAATTCTGAACAATCAACGTCGAAAGAATTCCATTAACACACTGAGATACGAACTGATATTCCAAAATTACACCCCCGGGTCTTGAAATTCTGCTGCAAAACAGGGTATTAGCACAATCGCTGCTACGATTCATTTTCCGACGATCAATATATCCAATGAATGTTTAAGTGCCGCCCACATTAGGGTTATACTTTATCGTTCGTCATTAATTTGACGGATCATCGTTAATTCGATGGATAAAGTATTGTACTTTGTCATTCGTTGTTAATTCGACGGATCATCGTTAATTCGATGGATGAAGTATTGCACTTTGTCGTTCATTGTGAGAATTTGATCTCGTGAGTTATCGTAATTGCTGGATTGATTACTAACCCAGTTTTGTGTGCATTGTTATTTAAATTAGGTTAACAAGGCTAAACTAGACTCTGTCCATATTAAATCAGCAATGTGAGTCATTCTCTCTTTTTATCAAATCTATTTACAAAAGTATGTTATTTTCAAAGTTATAATTACGGGGATTAAGTCTTTGTAATCACCAAGTTACAGCCGGTATGTGGGGTTTTGTATACATTACTTGATAATCGTCACCATTGGGGCAGCCAATTGGGGGATATGACTATAGTCACAGATTCGGTCGAGTGACAAATACCGTGGGTAGTTGGTTTGATAATAGAAACATTGTAATCCTTCTTAATACTGTAAATTATAACAAATGTGTCATTTTAGTAAATAGAATGATTCACTCAGTATTTCCCGCTGACAAAACCTTTTTCAAACATGTTTCAGGTGATCTGTTGTAATTCAGGAAAAGTGCTGGGGAGCATTTCAAGCTTAAGATTGTGGCTCATTATAAAAATAAAGAAATAAGTTTTGTAACATAACGATTTCATAGTAAAATCATACTATTGTAAATTATCGGGGTTTTATCCTGAATTGTGAAATAAAATAATCGGGGAAAATTTTAGCTTTAAACGATCCTGATGAAAAATTCCGCTGTTAAACTTAATCAATTAAATACCGCAGTATTTCTGTCCCGCGGCTCCTGAAACGGGTCAAACCGGGTCGGGGGCCGTGACAGAAATAAGGTGGTATCAGAGCCACTGAGTTAAGCTAATTAAGTATTTAGAAATACTTAATTTTTCCTGATTAGTATTATGTGATTATTTGTGTTATTAACTGATTATTTGTTAGTTACAGTATGGGTAAGAAAAAGCTGTCAAGTATCTATCTTAAATTAGATAGATCATCCAATGAGAAGGGAAGTTCATCCCGAACCAAATCCTCGAATCAGGCTGAAATTCCTGAAGAAGGAATATTTGTGCGAAAGGCACAATATGAGGAATCACTTTCTCCTAAAAGGAGGGAGATGATTATTAAGAAAAGTAAAGAGAAAATCCGAGAAAAGAGGATTAAACGAGAAACTCAGGAATTAATTGATAATTCACCTTGGGAAGATAAGCTAGATGAGAAATGGGCAAACTTATATATGCTAGCCACAGTAGCAGAAAATATAAATCTTTAAATACTTTAAAGTTTTAGCACCTTACCCTTATAATCTAGAAACCCTGTAAAATAAATAAAAATTTTAAATGTGTTTTTCAGTTATCTTTGTAATCAACTAGTACACAGTATGTAATAAATTAAACGGTTATTTATGAATTTTAACTTAGTATTTTATGCATTTTGCATATATGCTACATCAGCATGAGTGGGATATCTGAAGCTTTTCAGAACCTTATTCTTTACCCGGTGAATATCGAAGCTTCCAAAGAATATACTAGCTACTTTCCCGATGTAGAACAACCGGTAGAATTCAAGGTTCCACCTGTGAACAAGCCAAAACGAAAGAAAAGAAGTTATGTAGGATGGAGGAAAATACGTAAGAAAAAGCCAGCTACAAAACTGCCCAAAATAAATAATCCTTTGAAAAAGGGAAAAGAAATTATAACCGGAGAAAGTTCCAAACAACAGGAAATGGAAACTGAAGACAAGGAAGAGGTTAAGGAGATAGGAATACAAATGGAGGAGGTTACTAAAGAAATAGTAATGGAAGTGGGGCAAGGCTCTAGACCAGCTCAGATAGAAATCGGAGAGAGCTCCAATCCAAACCAGGAAAGGACTTTTCAAGATGAGATAGATTTCCTATTGGCAAGCTGTGAAACAATTCAGCCTGTCAATAATAATAATAATAATAATAATAATAATAATATTTTTAATTATCCTCTTGAAAACCAACTCCCTATGAATTGGGAACCAGCAATTCCAGACCCAATAGTCCACTCTCAACCCATAGGAATGGACGAATGGTGGACAAACGATTGGCAATTCCAAAATATTGTCAACGATCCTTACTCTTTTCTTCCACAATTCGATCCAGAACCCCTACCTAATCCACCCATGAGTAATGAAAACATGGCTGAACTTCGCCACTTTGGTGAAGAGTTGTTTGATGCTGGAACTAGAATCAGGGAAATAGGGGGACAGATTGCCTGGAAGTACGATGAGAGGGAACTGCGTTTTTAAAACAGCAAGTGACGAGAGATAGTAGGATGGTAAAACAGTGTTTGTATAATAGTAATAGTAAAGTTAGTCTGTAAATAACAAATAAAACTCTGTATGATATTTGTGAGTAATGATGCATACTATGATAGATATAAAATGAAATCGAGAAATCGATCGTTTGACTATATCTGTATTATAAAATTTTCTGATTATTTGTATGTAATTGTTATTTAGCAGATACTAATAAAATTTATATATATATTATCAGATGGCAAACAGTGGTAATGAACCTATAAATGAAGTTAATCAGTCTGAGCAACATTCAAGAGATCAATATATGACTCGGCAAGATATCGAAAACATTGTTGCTCAAGGGATAGCCAATGCTATTCCAGCATTCGTTGCTGCTATAAAGAATCCAATTGAACCGCAACAAATTGTTCCTAGTAAACAGATTACTGAAGATAACTTCAGTAATAGTGTAAATGGAGGCAATAATCATGTTAATCATAATAGGGAACCACATCAAGCTCCATTACCCAAGAAAATGAAAACTGCAACGCCTGGTTGCACTTTCAAAGAATTCCTTGCTTGTAAACCCACTGAATTTGCAGGCAATGAAGGAGCAACTGCATCACTGCGTTGGTTAGAGAAAACCGAATTAGTCATTGCAATAAGTAAATGTGGTAAAGATGATCAGGTCATGTACGCATCAAATCTCTTCAAGGAGGGAGCACTCGAATGGTGGAACACTGTGTTACAATCAAAAGGAAGAGTAATAGCTTATGCTATGACTTGGGAAGAATTTAAAGGTTTGGTGGAAAGAAAATTCTGTCCCGAGTATGAAAAAGAACAGATGGCGAATAAGTTTCTAAATCATCGGATGATGGGTGTGGATTGTCGTGGGTATACCTCGACATTCTTTGAATATGCAAGAGTGGTACCAACACTGGCTTCGCCAGAACCGGTACTCATTTCTCGCTATAATTGGGGGCTAATTGGTGAAATCCGCAATATTGTTAAAGCTACGAGACCTCGCACTATTGATGATGCGGTAGAATTAGCTAACACTCTAACCGATGAAATGGTGCACACAAGAGATGAAGATAGGAAAAAGGAACTAGCTCAGAAAATTACCCAAGGATTTCGTGTGGGTAATAATAACAGCTTCAAGAGAAAAGGAACAGGGCAATCTCCAGCTCCGTCATTCTGCAGGAAATGCAAAAAGAAGCATTATGGAAGATGCGATATCACTTGCAATTTTTGCAAAACTGTAGGACATCGTGAAGAAAACTGCAAAAAGAAAACAGTAATCTGTTTTAACTGTGGAGAAGCAGGGCATTATAAAACAGAATGTCCTAAATTGATCAAGCCAGTAGATAACAAACCCAAGACGACCGAAGGAACTACAAAGAAGAATGCCAGAGCATTTCAGCTGACCACTCAAGAAGCAGAACTCATTCCGGATGTGATAGCGGGTACGTTCTTAGTTCACAACGTGTACGCAAAAGTATTATTTGACTCTGGTGCAAACCAAAGTTTTATAAATACTTCATTCTGCCAAGCTCTTAGTTTACCTTTAACCAATATTAGGCAGATTTTTACAGTTGAAACAGCAGATGGAAATTCAGTTAAAATAGATAAAGTTTTGCAAGAAGGAAACATATAACTTTTAGGACATAAATTCTCTGCAAAACTATTGCCGATGAATTTGGCTGAATTTGATGTTGTATTAGGAATGGATTGGTTAGTAGCCAACCATGCTAAAATCCTTTGTGATCAGAATTCCATAGAAATTCAATCACCCACCGGAGAAGTGATTAGGATTACAGGAGATAAACCACGTAAGCCCATGAAGTTCATATCAGTAATGAAAGTTGCTAATTATGAACGGAAAACAAGGAATAGTGTATATGATTTCGGTAATCATTAGCACTAAGGGTAAAAATCTTAAGGAAATACCAGTAGTCTCAGCATATCCTGATGTATTTCCAGAAGATTTACCAGGATTACCTCCAGATAGGGAAGTAGAATTTAGGATTCATCTAATTCCAGGAACTACACCGATAGCCAAGGCACCTTATCGGTTAGCACCCACAGAAATGTTAGAACTGAAAAAGCAATTAGATGAATTACTAAGTAAAGGATTCATACAACCTAGCTCATCCCCTTGGGAAGCGCCAGTATTATTTGTGAAGAAAAAGGACGGTTCAATGAGAATGTGTATCGATTATAGAGAATTAAATAAGGTTACAATTAAGAATCGATATCCATTACCTAGGATTGATGATCTTTTGATCAACTTCAGGGGGCTAGATATTTTTCTAAGATAGATTTACGCTCCGGATATCATCAATTAAAGGTACAAGAAGAAGACATACCTAAGACTGCTTTCAGAACTAGGTATGGTCATTACGAGTTTACAGTCATGCCCTTCGGATTAACAAATGCGCCTGCAGCATTTATGGACATGATGAATAGGATATGTAAACCGTACTTGGATAAATTTGTAATTGTTTTCATAGACGATATACTTATTTATTCCAAAAGTCAGACAGAGCATTGTGAACATCTTCATGCACTCTTAACTTTGTTAAGAAAAGAAAAATTGTATGCCAAATTCTCGAAATGTGAATTTTGGCTAAAGGAAGTGCAATTCTTAGGACACATGGTGAACCATGAAGGTATTCATGTAGATCCTGCTAAGATAGAGGCAATTACCAAATGGAAGGTTCCACAAACAGCAATGGAAATTAGAAGTTTTATAGGTTTAGTTGGGTATTATAGACGCTTTATTAAGGATTTTTCCAAGATAGCTGTACCATTAACTAAGCTAACCTGTAAAGCCACTAAGTTTGAATGGGGACCCAAACAAGAAGAAGCTTTTAGAATTTTGAAACAGAAATTAACTAATGCACCAATCTTAGCCTTACAAGAAGGAACTGAAGATTTTGAAGTATATTGTGATGCTTCAAAATTAGGATTTGGATGTGTGCTTATGCAACGCAAGAAGGTAATTGCGTACGCATCAAGGCAATTGAAAAAGCACGAAGAAAACTATACGACTCATGATTTAGAATTAGGAGCCGTAATTTTTGCCCTTAAGATTTGGAGACATTATCTTTACGAAAGTAAATTTACTGTCTACACAGACCACAAAAGTTTAAGATATATATTTGGGCAAAAAGAGTTAAACATGAGGCAAAGGAGATGGATGGAAATCCTAAGTGACTACGACTGTGATATTCAGTATCACGAAGGAAAGGCGAATGTAGTTGCAGATGCCTTAAGTCGTAAGTATTATGAGAAACAGAGACGAGTTCGTGCTCTCAGATTAAATCTACAAATAGATTTAATTGAACAATTAAAGAATGTTCAAACTACAACAATCAAGGATGATGCTGAAGGAATGAAAGGATGAATCAAAGAATTAGAACAAGGAGCAGATGAAATTTGGAGATTCCACAAAAGTAGAATTTGGGTACCTAAGCAGGGAAACTTAAGACCTAAGATTTTAGAAGAAGCTCATAAATCTAGGTATACTATACACCCAGGAAACAATAAGATGTACCAAGATTTAAGAAAGAACTTTTGGTGGATAGGAATGAAAAAGGACATAGCCAGCTATGTTTCTAAATGTCTTACTTGTTCACAAGTTAAAGCAGAACAACAGAAACCTTCAGGTCTACTACAACAGTTAGAGATGCCAGTGTGGAAATGGGAACTTATAACAATGGATTTTGTTACTAAGTTACCCAAAACCAGAAAAGGTAATGATGCAATTTGGGTAATTGTGGATCGATTAACCAAATCAGCTCACTTTTTACCTATGAAAGAAACTTTTAGCATGGAAAGACTGGCTAAATTGTATGTAGATGAAGTTGTATCCTTACATGGAGTTCCACTCTCCATTGTTTCGGATAGAGATAGTCGATTCACTTCCCATTTCTGGAAAAGTTTCCAGCAAGCTATGGGAACTCGACTAAATTTGAGCACTGCATATCATCCCCAAACAGATGGGCAAAGTGAAAGAACGATCCAAACTCTAGAAGACATGCTCCGAGCATGTGTGATAGATTTTGGTGGAAACTGGGATGATCACTTACCATTGATTGAATTCTCCTATAACAATAGTTATCATTCAAGTATTGAAACTGCTCCATTTGAAGCACTATATGGACGTAAGTGCCGAACTCCAGTTTGTTGGGCAGAAATAGGAGAAAGTCAATTATCAGGTCCAGAAATTGTGCAAGAAACTACTGACAAAATAACTCAAATCAAAGAAAGACTGAAGACAGCCAGAGATCGCCAGAAGAGTTATGCAGACAATAGAAGCAAGCCGCTAGAATTCCAAGTGGGAGACAAGGTACTATTAAAAGTTTCTCCTTGGAAAGGAGTTGTTAGATTCGGTAAGAAAGGAAAGCTAAGTCCCAGATACGTAGGACCATTTCCAGTAATCCAACGTATAGGACCAGTAGCTTATCGTTTACAACTACCAGAAGAACTAGTTGGAGTACATGATGTATTTCATGTATCCAATCTCAAGAAATGTTTAGCAGATGAATCTCTGGTAGTACCTCTTCAAGACATAGAGGTAAATGAAAAGTTAAAATTTGTGGAGAAACCTATTCAGATAGAAGACAGAAAAGTGAAGTTTCTCAAGCACAAACGCCTAGTGCTAGTTAAAGTAAAGTGGGATTCAAAAAGGGGAGCTGAATACACTTGGGAACTGGAATCAGAAATGAAGCGAAAATATCCACATTTATTCCAGTAAATCTCGAGGACGAGATTTTTATTAAGGTAGGGAGAATGTAACAACTCTCACTAAAAAGTCCTAATTATTACTTTAATTGATCATTAGGAAACCTTAATTGAGACACCCAAGTAATTCCGCACAAAACCTAAAATTTTCAGAACAATAGGAATCAGGATTAGGGCCCCTAAAACTAAGGGGGGGGGGGGATAAACCCTAGTGGACGATTATCCTTAAATAATCGTTGTCACATAACTGAAATTCAAGTATGTCAAGTCACCTGAGCTAGTCCCAGTCGTGGCTACTCTATAGCCTACTTTGATTCCTTACGGACCGCAACACTATCAAGCTTACGGTCCGTAAGCAGTCATACGGACCTCAACATTGGTAAGCTTACGGTCCGTAAGCTAGTTAAATTTTGTGTATAAATAGAGGACTGTGGCACTCGAATTCTGAACAATCAACGTCGAAAGAATTCCATTAACACACTGAGATACGAACTGATATTCCAAAATTACACCCCCGGGTCTTGAAATTCTGCTGCAAAACAGGGTATTAGCACAATCGCTGCTACGATTCATTTTCCGACGATCAATATATCCAATGAATGTTTAAGTGCCGCCCACATTAGGGTTATACTTTATCGTTCGTCATTAATTTGACGGATCATCGTTAATTCGATGGATAAAGTATTGTACTTTGTCATTCGTTGTTAATTCGACGGATCATCGTTAATTCGATGGATGAAGTATTGCACTTTGTCGTTCATTGTGAGAATTTGATCTCGTGAGTTATCGTAATTGCTGGATTGATTACTAACCCAGTTTTGTGTGCATTGTTATTTAAATTAGGTTAACAAGGCTAAACTAGACTCTGTCCATATTAAATCAGCAATGTGAGTCATTCTCTCTTTTTATCAAATCTATTTACAAAAGTATGTTATTTTCAAAGTTATAATTACGGGGATTAAGTCTTTGTAATCACCAAGTTACAGCCGGTATGTGGGGTTTTGTATACATTACTTGATAATCGTCACCATTGGGGCAGCCAATTGGGGGATATGACTATAGTCACAGATTCGGTCGAGTGACAAATACCGTGGGTAGTTGGTTTGATAATAGAAACATTGTAATCCTTCTTAATACTGTAAATTATAACAAATGTGTCATTTTAGTAAATAGAATGATTCACTCAGTATTTCCCGCTGACAAAACCTTTTTCAAACATGTTTCAGGTGATCTGTTGTAATTCAGGAAAAGTGCTGGGGAGCATTTCAAGCTTAAGATTGTGGCTCATTATAAAAATAAAGAAATAAGTTTTGTAACATAACGATTTCATAGTAAAATCATACTATTGTAAATTATCGGGGTTTTATCCTGAATTGTGAAATAAAATAATCGGGGAAAATTTTAGCTTTAAACGATCCTGATGAAAAATTCCGCTGTTAAACTTAATCAATTAAATACCGCAGTATTTCTGTCCCGCGGCTCCTGAAACGGGTCAAACCGGGTCGGGGGCCGTGACAGAAATAAGGTGGTATCAGAGCCACTGAGTTAAGCTAATTAAGTATTTAGAAATACTTAATTTTTCCTGATTAGTATTATGTGATTATTTGTGTTATTAACTGATTATTTGTTAGTTACAGTATGGGTAAGAAAAAGCTGTCAAGTATCTATCTTAAATTAGATAGATCATCCAATGAGAAGGGAAGTTCATCCCGAACCAAATCCTCGAATCAGGCTGAAATTCCTGAAGAAGGAATATTTGTGCGAAAGGCACAATATGAGGAATCACTTTCTCCTAAAAGGAGGGAGATGATTATTAAGAAAAGTAAAGAGAAAATCCGAGAAAAGAGGATTAAACGAGAAACTCAGGAATTAATTGATAATTCACCTTGGGAAGATAAGCTAGATGAGAAATGGGCAAACTTATATATGCTAGCCACAGTAGCAGAAAATATAAATCTTTAAATACTTTAAAGTTTTAGCACCTTACCCTTATAATCTAGAAACCCTGTAAAATAAATAAAAATTTTAAATGTGTTTTTCAGTTATCTTTGTAATCAACTAGTACACAGTATGTAATAAATTAAACGGTTATTTATGAATTTTAACTTAGTATTTTATGCATTTTGCATATATGCTACATCAGCATGAGTGGGATATCTGAAGCTTTTCAGAACCTTATTCTTTACCCGGTGAATATCGAAGCTTCCAAAGAATATACTAGCTACTTTCCCGATGTAGAACAACCGGTAGAATTCAAGGTTCCACCTGTGAACAAGCCAAAACGAAAGAAAAGAAGTTATGTAGGATGGAGGAAAATACGTAAGAAAAAGCCAGCTACAAAACTGCCCAAAATAAATAATCCTTTGAAAAAGGGAAAAGAAATTATAACCGGAGAAAGTTCCAAACAACAGGAAATGGAAACTGAAGACAAGGAAGAGGTTAAGGAGATAGGAATACAAATGGAGGAGGTTACTAAAGAAATAGTAATGGAAGTGGGGCAAGGCTCTAGACCAGCTCAGATAGAAATCGGAGAGAGCTCCAATCCAAACCAGGAAAGGACTTTTCAAGATGAGATAGATTTCCTATTGGCAAG
Source organism: Helianthus tuberosus (assembly GCA_030545235.1). Taxonomy (NCBI): domain Eukaryota; kingdom Viridiplantae; phylum Streptophyta; class Magnoliopsida; order Asterales; family Asteraceae; genus Helianthus; species Helianthus tuberosus. Next base: position 81,587,006 of record CM060428.1, on the reverse strand, counting down.
CTGTGAAACAATTCAGCCTGTCAATAATAATAATAATAATAATAATAATAATAATATTTTTAATTATCCTCTTGAAAACCAACTCCCTATGAATTGGGAACCAGCAATTCCAGACCCAATAGTCCACTCTCAACCCATAGGAATGGACGAATGGTGGACAAACGATTGGCAATTCCAAAATATTGTCAACGATCCTTACTCTTTTCTTCCACAATTCGATCCAGAACCCCTACCTAATCCACCCATGAGTAATGAAAACATGGCTGAACTTCGCCACTTTGGTGAAGAGTTGTTTGATGCTGGAACTAGAATCAGGGAAATAGGGGGACAGATTGCCTGGAAGTACGATGAGAGGGAACTGCGTTTTTAAAACAGCAAGTGACGAGAGATAGTAGGATGGTAAAACAGTGTTTGTATAATAGTAATAGTAAAGTTAGTCTGTAAATAACAAATAAAACTCTGTATGATATTTGTGAGTAATGATGCATACTATGATAGATATAAAATGAAATCGAGAAATCGATCGTTTGACTATATCTGTATTATAAAATTTTCTGATTATTTGTATGTAATTGTTATTTAGCAGATACTAATAAAATTTATATATATATTATCAGATGGCAAACAGTGGTAATGAACCTATAAATGAAGTTAATCAGTCTGAGCAACATTCAAGAGATCAATATATGACTCGGCAAGATATCGAAAACATTGTTGCTCAAGGGATAGCCAATGCTATTCCAGCATTCGTTGCTGCTATAAAGAATCCAATTGAACCGCAACAAATTGTTCCTAGTAAACAGATTACTGAAGATAACTTCAGTAATAGTGTAAATGGAGGCAATAATCATGTTAATCATAATAGGGAACCACATCAAGCTCCATTACCCAAGAAAATGAAAACTGCAACGCCTGGTTGCACTTTCAAAGAATTCCTTGCTTGTAAACCCACTGAATTTGCAGGCAATGAAGGAGCAACTGCATCACTGCGTTGGTTAGAGAAAACCGAATTAGTCATTGCAATAAGTAAATGTGGTAAAGATGATCAGGTCATGTACGCATCAAATCTCTTCAAGGAGGGAGCACTCGAATGGTGGAACACTGTGTTACAATCAAAAGGAAGAGTAATAGCTTATGCTATGACTTGGGAAGAATTTAAAGGTTTGGTGGAAAGAAAATTCTGTCCCGAGTATGAAAAAGAACAGATGGCGAATAAGTTTCTAAATCATCGGATGATGGGTGTGGATTGTCGTGGGTATACCTCGACATTCTTTGAATATGCAAGAGTGGTACCAACACTGGCTTCGCCAGAACCGGTACTCATTTCTCGCTATAATTGGGGGCTAATTGGTGAAATCCGCAATATTGTTAAAGCTACGAGACCTCGCACTATTGATGATGCGGTAGAATTAGCTAACACTCTAACCGATGAAATGGTGCACACAAGAGATGAAGATAGGAAAAAGGAACTAGCTCAGAAAATTACCCAAGGATTTCGTGTGGGTAATAATAACAGCTTCAAGAGAAAAGGAACAGGGCAATCTCCAGCTCCGTCATTCTGCAGGAAATGCAAAAAGAAGCATTATGGAAGATGCGATATCACTTGCAATTTTTGCAAAACTGTAGGACATCGTGAAGAAAACTGCAAAAAGAAAACAGTAATCTGTTTTAACTGTGGAGAAGCAGGGCATTATAAAACAGAATGTCCTAAATTGATCAAGCCAGTAGATAACAAACCCAAGACGACCGAAGGAACTACAAAGAAGAATGCCAGAGCATTTCAGCTGACCACTCAAGAAGCAGAACTCATTCCGGATGTGATAGCGGGTACGTTCTTAGTTCACAACGTGTACGCAAAAGTATTATTTGACTCTGGTGCAAACCAAAGTTTTATAAATACTTCATTCTGCCAAGCTCTTAGTTTACCTTTAACCAATATTAGGCAGATTTTTACAGTTGAAACAGCAGATGGAAATTCAGTTAAAATAGATAAAGTTTTGCAAGAAGGAAACATATAACTTTTAGGACATAAATTCTCTGCAAAACTATTGCCGATGAATTTGGCTGAATTTGATGTTGTATTAGGAATGGATTGGTTAGTAGCCAACCATGCTAAAATCCTTTGTGATCAGAATTCCATAGAAATTCAATCACCCACCGGAGAAGTGATTAGGATTACAGGAGATAAACCACGTAAGCCCATGAAGTTCATATCAGTAATGAAAGTTGCTAATTATGAACGGAAAACAAGGAATAGTGTATATGATTTCGGTAATCATTAGCACTAAGGGTAAAAATCTTAAGGAAATACCAGTAGTCTCAGCATATCCTGATGTATTTCCAGAAGATTTACCAGGATTACCTCCAGATAGGGAAGTAGAATTTAGGATTCATCTAATTCCAGGAACTACACCGATAGCCAAGGCACCTTATCGGTTAGCACCCACAGAAATGTTAGAACTGAAAAAGCAATTAGATGAATTACTAAGTAAAGGATTCATACAACCTAGCTCATCCCCTTGGGAAGCGCCAGTATTATTTGTGAAGAAAAAGGACGGTTCAATGAGAATGTGTATCGATTATAGAGAATTAAATAAGGTTACAATTAAGAATCGATATCCATTACCTAGGATTGATGATCTTTTGATCAACTTCAGGGGGCTAGATATTTTTCTAAGATAGATTTACGCTCCGGATATCATCAATTAAAGGTACAAGAAGAAGACATACCTAAGACTGCTTTCAGAACTAGGTATGGTCATTACGAGTTTACAGTCATGCCCTTCGGATTAACAAATGCGCCTGCAGCATTTATGGACATGATGAATAGGATATGTAAACCGTACTTGGATAAATTTGTAATTGTTTTCATAGACGATATACTTATTTATTCCAAAAGTCAGACAGAGCATTGTGAACATCTTCATGCACTCTTAACTTTGTTAAGAAAAGAAAAATTGTATGCCAAATTCTCGAAATGTGAATTTTGGCTAAAGGAAGTGCAATTCTTAGGACACATGGTGAACCATGAAGGTATTCATGTAGATCCTGCTAAGATAGAGGCAATTACCAAATGGAAGGTTCCACAAACAGCAATGGAAATTAGAAGTTTTATAGGTTTAGTTGGGTATTATAGACGCTTTATTAAGGATTTTTCCAAGATAGCTGTACCATTAACTAAGCTAACCTGTAAAGCCACTAAGTTTGAATGGGGACCCAAACAAGAAGAAGCTTTTAGAATTTTGAAACAGAAATTAACTAATGCACCAATCTTAGCCTTACAAGAAGGAACTGAAGATTTTGAAGTATATTGTGATGCTTCAAAATTAGGATTTGGATGTGTGCTTATGCAACGCAAGAAGGTAATTGCGTACGCATCAAGGCAATTGAAAAAGCACGAAGAAAACTATACGACTCATGATTTAGAATTAGGAGCCGTAATTTTTGCCCTTAAGATTTGGAGACATTATCTTTACGAAAGTAAATTTACTGTCTACACAGACCACAAAAGTTTAAGATATATATTTGGGCAAAAAGAGTTAAACATGAGGCAAAGGAGATGGATGGAAATCCTAAGTGACTACGACTGTGATATTCAGTATCACGAAGGAAAGGCGAATGTAGTTGCAGATGCCTTAAGTCGTAAGTATTATGAGAAACAGAGACGAGTTCGTGCTCTCAGATTAAATCTACAAATAGATTTAATTGAACAATTAAAGAATGTTCAAACTACAACAATCAAGGATGATGCTGAAGGAATGAAAGGATGAATCAAAGAATTAGAACAAGGAGCAGATGAAATTTGGAGATTCCACAAAAGTAGAATTTGGGTACCTAAGCAGGGAAACTTAAGACCTAAGATTTTAGAAGAAGCTCATAAATCTAGGTATACTATACACCCAGGAAACAATAAGATGTACCAAGATTTAAGAAAGAACTTTTGGTGGATAGGAATGAAAAAGGACATAGCCAGCTATGTTTCTAAATGTCTTACTTGTTCACAAGTTAAAGCAGAACAACAGAAACCTTCAGGTCTACTACAACAGTTAGAGATGCCAGTGTGGAAATGGGAACTTATAACAATGGATTTTGTTACTAAGTTACCCAAAACCAGAAAAGGTAATGATGCAATTTGGGTAATTGTGGATCGATTAACCAAATCAGCTCACTTTTTACCTATGAAAGAAACTTTTAGCATGGAAAGACTGGCTAAATTGTATGTAGATGAAGTTGTATCCTTACATGGAGTTCCACTCTCCATTGTTTCGGATAGAGATAGTCGATTCACTTCCCATTTCTGGAAAAGTTTCCAGCAAGCTATGGGAACTCGACTAAATTTGAGCACTGCATATCATCCCCAAACAGATGGGCAAAGTGAAAGAACGATCCAAACTCTAGAAGACATGCTCCGAGCATGTGTGATAGATTTTGGTGGAAACTGGGATGATCACTTACCATTGATTGAATTCTCCTATAACAATAGTTATCATTCAAGTATTGAAACTGCTCCATTTGAAGCACTATATGGACGTAAGTGCCGAACTCCAGTTTGTTGGGCAGAAATAGGAGAAAGTCAATTATCAGGTCCAGAAATTGTGCAAGAAACTACTGACAAAATAACTCAAATCAAAGAAAGACTGAAGACAGCCAGAGATCGCCAGAAGAGTTATGCAGACAATAGAAGCAAGCCTGAAGACAGCCAGACTCAAATCAAACATGTTTCAGGTGATCTGTTGTAATTCAGGAAAAGTGCTAGGGAGCATTTCAAGCTTAAGATTGTGGCTCATTATAAAAATAAAGAAATAAGTTTTGTAACATAACGATTTCATAGTAAAATCATACTATTGTAAATTATCGGGGTTTTATCCCGAATTGTGAAATAAAATAATCGGGGAAAATTTTAGCTTTAAACGATCCTGATGAAAAATTCCGCTGTTAAACTTAATCAATTAAATACCGCAGTATTTCTGTCCCGCGGCTCCTGAAACGGGTCAAACCGGGTCGGGGGCCGTGACAGTATGATTATGAGGGAATGGAGAAAAGGGTGTTTGGTTGGTCAATGGAATGGAATCATCAATTCCAAAAAGCATTCCATTCCCTCAAAATCATTCCATCCACCCCCATGCTTTTTTTCCATTCCATCCCCTCTTGCACCATTCATCAACAACACCAAAACCCACCACCTTCGCCACAACACACCACCTTCACCAAAACCCAGATCTGTTTGGTATGGGGTAATGGAATGGACGAACGAATGGAATGAACGAGGTAATGGAATGGACGAGGGAATGCAATGGATCATTACCATTCCATGTCTTGTTTGGTTACCATGTGTGAATGGAATAAATTATTATTGTATATTGTTCGGTAATCAAGAAAAACGGAGTAATAAAATCAGCGGTGAGTGGTGGTGGTCGGTGGTAGTGATTGTGGGTGGGTGGTTATAGGTGGTGGTGGTGGGTGTCGGCGGCGGCGATGGGTGCTGGTGGCGGCGGCGAGTGGCGGTGCGGCGGTGACGACGAGTGGTGGCGGCGGCAAGGTGGCCGTTGGTGGTGGGTGGCAGCAGAGGTAGCGGTGGACGGCGTCGGCAGTTGGTGGTGGTGGTGGTGGCGGCGTCGACGATGGTGGTGGGCGGCGGCAACGAGTGGCGTTGGCGGTTGGTCGTGGCGGTGCTGATAACGGTGGCGAGTGGGTGGCGGCGGCGAATGTGGCTGTCGGGGTGAGGTGGTGGCGGGTAGCGGCGATGGCGTCGGTGGTGGGTGGTGGTGGTGGTGGGTTGTGGCGAAGGTGGTGGGTTTTGGTGTTGTTGATGAATGGTGCAAGAGGGGATGGAATGGAAAAAAAACATGGGGGTGGAACGAATGATTTTGAAGGAATGGAATGCCTTTTGGAATGGGTGATTCCTTTCCATTGACCAACCAAACACCCTTTTCTTCATTCCCTCGTAATCATCCATTCCATTCCACCTCCCATTCTTTCATACCAAACACTACCGGCTTAAAGATGTCAACATTGTACTCCTTGCCAAATGAGATTTGAGGGATACAATGGAACGAAAAGTATTTGGAAAAGTGTTACAGTAGATTGTCATTTTAGTCTCTGATGTTTGTTCAAATTTGTCATTTTAGTCCAAATAGTTCTATTTTTCTCCTCTGAATCTCTAACTTTTTCCTTTTGTTGCCATTTTGATTACATTGCCTAACTCCTTCCAAAAACCCCATTTTTAACCAGGGGTATTTTGGAGATTTTAAATTTAAATCTTTTAAATTGCCATTTTGATCAATTTTTGAGGAATCTTCCCACACAGGCACCGGTTATGAAACTACGAGGTGTTTTCAAACATCTGCAAGTCACTGCCTTGAGGAATCTTCCTACACAACCTATTGTAACTCATGTTTAAGTACTGTAAACTTAATTTGATGTTTGTTGACATCGTTCGGTGTGTTTATTAAAATAGTTAATTTAGGTTGTTTTAAAATCTAGTTCAAGTTTTAATATTTATAAAAATACAATAAACTACTAACAAACTACGATTCATGTTGGGCAAGTATATCCATCGTTCACGTAATATAGTGATGGTAAGATACTGATATCGTCCAAGGAAGCAGGAGTTTTAGTATCGAGTCATCATTAACGTCTAACCAAGTCCAAAAGTTGGGTTTGTTTAAAAAAAGAAAAAGAAAAAGAAAAAGAAAAAGAAAAAGAAAAGAAAAGAAAATAAATGTCTGAAGAAGAAAACAAAAGGGTAAGAATCAATGATAGGGAAGGGGTGTTTAGAATCAACTTACCTCTTGATGCCTTATTAACTAGATCGGATCATGGGGTCGCAAGGGCTCGATTGTCAGACGAGGGACTATGTGTGAAAATACGTATTATTGTGCAGGATCTGAGTCGGAATCCTAACGCACCTGATCCTTCCGCTTTGAATCGGCAGGGAAATGCCAGTCGGCGTTGGGATATAGTATTAATTAATTAAATAGTCTAAGGGATATATATTACTCGTTTCCATTAGTCTGCTGGAGAGTCATCAATTCCCCTAAGGTAGTTACTTTTATATATATCAAGTCCTTTACACTTTGGTGTTATCTTCGCGCAAAGATAATAGCTTACCTAACCAGAAGTCCCATTGAAAACCTTTAACCTCCGCTAAGGGTATCAACATGTTTTGACTCTACATAGACATAGAAAACATGAACGACCCAAGTTAATGGTGTCACAAAATTGTTGGTAGATTTTAAGGATTAGGCGGAAACTCTAATGACCCAAGTTAATGGCGACACTATTATTTCCCTCACTTTCAATAAACTATATTAATTAATTAAAGTTATTAACATACACACCTTACTTATCCATAATCTTCCTTAGCTAGCTTGACATCAAGAGGGTAATTTTTTTCTCAAAAACCTCAAGAATCCAGCCAAGAATGGCCATGAAAGAAGATAAGATCAAACTTGAAAAGATTATATGAATCATTAGAAGCTTGATTACACTATTGATTCTTGAGTTTCTCCTAATGATTACAATGATTAAAAGAGTGTGTGTAGAAGATAAGTGTAGTGGAGAAGAGGGGAGATAATGAGCAATTACCTAGTTGAGAGGTATAGCTGAATCACAGACACAAATCTGAACCATCACAATAGTACGTTAGTAACCGTGTTATGATTTACTGATTAAAGTATACCAAAAAATGAGTTACGAGGAACTTTATATCTGTCACACAAACGTTAAAGAAATTTTTTAATCCTTGCTAAAGACATAGAATTGGTGACGAAATAAACTTTCATCGCTAAATATACTTTACTAATTTTATGTTCTATTTTCCATTGCTAATCGATGGTAGTGTTTGAAATAAAAGGACTTAGGTAAAATACCATAGAAAAGAACCAACAAAACACTATATACATCAATGAAGTGTTTATAATGGAACACTACTAGAAAATATGGCTTTTGACACCGCATATTTGGTAGCAAAACGGTAGCAATTGCCCTATTGCCACCAAATAGCCACCATTTTTATACTTTGCTACCAAATTTTTGCCACCACAAAAAAAGGTCTTTTCTTCCACTTCCAGTTCCTATGTTAATAGGGTTGGGACTTCTTCTTTTTCCGATGGCAACAAAAAGTCTTCGTCGTATGTGGGCTTTTCAGAGCGTTTTATTGTTAAGTATAGTCATGATTTTTTCTCTGAATCTGTCTATTCAGCAAATAAATAGCAGTTCTGTCTATCAATATGTATGGTTTTGAATTATAAATAATGATTTTTCTTTAGAATTCGGATACTTGATTGATCCACTTACTTCTATTATGTCAATATTAATCACTACTGTTGGAATTATGGTTCTGATTTATAGTGATAATTATATGTCTCATGATCACGGATATTTGAGATTTTTTGCTTATATGAGTTTTTTCAGTATTTCCATGTTAGGATTAGTTACTAGTTCAAATTTGATACAAATTTATATTTTTTGGGAATTGGTTGGAATGTGTTCGTATCTATTAATAGGATTTTGGTTCACACGACCTGTTGCAGCAAAGGCTTGTCAAAAAGAATTTGTAACTAATCGTGTTGGTGATTTTGGTTTATTATTAGGCATTTTAGGGTTTTATTGGATAACGGAGAGTTTCGAATTTCGTGATTTATTTCAAATATTCAATAACTTGATTTCTAATAATGAGGTCAATTCTGTATTTGTTACTTTGTGCGCTGTTCTATTATTTGCTGGTGCGATTGCTAAATCTGCACAATTTCCCTTTCATGTATGGTTACCTGATGCAATGGAAGGGCCGACCCCTATTTCAGCCCTTATACATGCTGCTACGATGGTAGCAGCGAGAATTTTTCTTGTAGCTCGACTTATGCCCCTTTCATAGTCATACCCCACATAATGAATTTTATCTCTTTTATAGGGATAATAACAATTTTTTTCGGAGCTAAAATTTTTGCCACCACGAAAAGGGTCAAAATTATTTATGACCGCTCCATGTTTGCTACTAGATGGCCTTGTTTGCTACCAAGTTGTGACAGTTTTTTTTGCCACCATTTTGGTACCATTTAGCCACCAATGTTGCCTCCATTTAGCCACCGTTTTCATTGAAAATTTGCTACCATTTAATGATATATTTGCTACCATTTCATTAAAAATTTTGAAACCATAGCGGTTTCTCTATTTCCAGATTTTCCATTTTCCATGCTTTTTTCATCATAAAACATTTCTATAATATTACAAATATATAAAATAATCAAATAAAATTACAAAATCCCAAAAATATATAAAATTATAAAACATTCTAATATAAATGCCAACTACAACATCAAATTACCGAAATTATCCTAATATGATAAACATCAAAACATTCAAAACCAAGTGTTTATTTGTGATATCCTATTGAGCATGACATCTTTGTCCACCTTATTTTTTTCTTTTTCAGCCAACAAGCCCGCAATACTCCATTTAACCATTCTTTTTCTTCATCCTTTTCCTTAACGAGCTCCTTGATAACCAAGTTCGACTTTTCAATCTACAAAACAAACAATGAACAAAATCAAGAAGTCAGAATCAAAGAAAACGTACAAATTCACAAAACCGGACGAAAGAAGTCAAGTATTGGTGAGAAATAAGGCGCCTATGGCCATCGTTGACCTATTTAATGGCGTGCTTCCTTTCCTACAATGTGATTGCTTCCGCATCGCATGAGCTAACAATTCACGCCCAATTATCTTATCCTACAAATGTAGAATTTAGAAGTTAACAACAATGTACAAAGTAATAGATACAAGCATTTAAAATTTTAGTTACTATCCTACTAATTATAACTCCTACTGATCTATATCTAAATATATGACTAGGGGTGAGATTTTTAACCCAAACCCGAACCCGATTACAAGGAACCCAAATCCAAATAACCCAAACCCAAATAATGCAATTATATCTAATGGAATAAAACCAGAAGACATACTGTTTGTCATCGTTGTGTTTGCTGATCACTTCCACATAGTCGGCAACAAGATATAAAGAATAAAATCCGACACCAAACTGTCCGATGAGGTTAAGATCGTTTCCTGCCTGCATTTTATCTATAAAAGCTGGAAACAAGAACAAAGAGCAAAACATATTATTAAAGAATTTGAGTAAAAAAAACTATTCTGTAAACTCTAGGATGCTGAGACGCGATACCTGAAGTTCCAGACTTGGCAAGCGTTCCTAAGTTGTTGATCAGATCCTCCATTGTCATACCCACACCTCTGTCACGAATCGAAAGTATTTTGTTTTCTTTGTCTAATTTAATCTGTATGTCATTTCAAAACCAAAAGTTGATTAGGTTTAGTAACTCAAGACAACGCTTAAAACAACGACACAGTATATACAAACCTTGATCTCAAGCTTGGTATCATCCTATGCAGTTAATGCGGAAAAATATCGGATATCGGTCCAGGACCGATATTTGAGATATCGGTTATCGTGGTGGGATATCGGTGAGATATCGGTTCAATGTTTTTTCTTGTTTATTTATAAATATGTGTGACATAATTGATAAATTAAACACACATTCTTTGATTCTAACATTAAGTGTGATAAACTGATAAATGATAATCAACATAGCTCACAAAATTAAACTAATAAATGATTTTAACACTAACATTATATGATAAACTAATAAATGATAAGCTAAATTAAACACAAATTCTGGGAGGGACGATTGTAGGCTATGGGATAGATTTAGATTGAGTGACTGGGAGGGACGACTGCTGCTGCTGATGCATGTGAAGGGTGCGAATATGGTTTGGTTAATGATATTTGGGCCAACAATAACGCAAAAGGGAATGGGCTTTGGGCTTTGGAGAGCAGGCTTTAAAGAAAAAGAATAAATATGGGCGAACATATATTATCGCCAAGACGACCGATATTACTTGGGGTGCAAACGAGCCGAGCGGCTCGCGAGCAACTCGAGATCGGCTCGAGAAGAAGCCCGAAACGAGCCGAGCCATATCGAGCCCGAGCCGAGCTTGAGCCTCAAAACAAAGCTCGTTTGTTTATCGAGCCCGAGCTCGAGCCTCACATGTGAAGCTTGTTAGGCTCATCGAGCCTTATCGAGCCTTAGTGTAAACGAGCCGAGTCGAGCCGAGCTTATTTAAACTTGTTTACAAGCCGACCTCGAACCTAAAAATAAGCTTATTTAGTAAACGAGCCCGAGCTCGAGCTTTACTTATCGAGCTTGCAAGCCTAAAACGTCTATTATTTATATTATTTTTATTTAATATACAAGCCGAGCTCGAGCTTGATAAAATATAAACGAGCCGAGCTCGAGCTTTGAAAACAAAGCTCGAATCGAGCCGAGCTCGAGCCCGAGCTCTCATAAAGTTAATCGAGCTCGAGCCTGGCCGAGCTCGAACTCGGCTTGGCTCGTTTGCACCCCTAGATATTACAAAGACAAAATATCGGCGATATATCGGTATATATCGCCGATATTATCGCTACCGATATTATAACCGAGATTTTGAACCGATATTATAACCGAGATTTTGAAAGGAATAGTAACTTACATCGGATCCACCAGTTCATCTGAATTAGACTCTGCATTCGCGTGTAACTCTTGACCTAGAGACCATAAACAAGAAATATTATCAAACCACATTCGCGTGTAACTTTATGTATTTATACTACCATTTCATGTGTTTATACCTCAATTCCATGTATTTCTAAGTAAAAATTATAGCCCAAGTTTGGTTTGGTTATTAATCGAACTGGACCAAAACCGACAAACTAACTGAATGGTTAATAAAATAGATTAACCGACCACTTCGGTTTTGGTTTTGGTTAAGGCTAATAATCAAACTGAACCGAACCGGGCACCTAGCTGGTCCGAGCACACCTCTTTGAACAGGAATTTCATTTTGTTCTTTCAAAATCTTATTTTGTAATTCATATAGTAATTCAGCCTCCAAGCTATATTAAAATCACAAATTCACACTAAAACATAAGGCATTTTCATATTTTTATATTATTTCTTACATTGTCAGCTCCATAAAAATATGAACATACAACGGATCCTCATACGCACCCTTAATCGTCCCAATATTCTTATGCCCCGCCAAATGGTGCATTATCTGATTCTCCCTTCTAACATCCTCCAAATCCTCTTTGGAGATCAACTTCCGTTTGGAGATCGACTTACACGCATAATCCACACCAGTCGCAATTTCATGTCCGTCTTCAAGTAAACCCTAAACAGAACATTTAGTATAAGTTTGGCACAAAAAGCCTTATGCACATCGTTAAAGATAACATATTCTTTTCTGTCTTAATTATTCCATTTCACCATTTATTCTTATGACCCACTCTTGATCATGAATCACACAAGATGTACAAGAACTATGCCACAGAATATAAATGGAACTAGAAACAAAAAGAACACATGTAGTTACGTGTTTCAGTTAATAAATGTTATCATTCTAGTCCATGGCCGCAATCTAGCAGCGGTCTTGGATCATCCTATATTTTAAACACTTATTTGCTTTAATTTTTTTAATTTATGCAAAAAAATCATCTTATATAACACATGAACCGCATATGTACTACATAGGTCATGGAGTGATGCAATACCTTGTAAACGGGTCCAAAACTGCCCTCTCCGAGTTTGTTGTTGAATGAAAAGTTGTTTGCAGCTGCAAGTAATGTAGACAAGTCAAATAGAGGTAGCTCTAGATCTTTATCACCGCTTCTATTTTCAGGATCATGTCCAAGCTTGTTTCTGGGAGTCACTGTGAAGGGGATAACCACAACTTCTTTTTAGAAGAACTAGTAACACCTGTACTTATAACTGGTTAGGTATGTTGGGTTAGGTTGGTTTACTGGACACACTTTTCCCAACCATCAAACTGTTTAAATGCCAATTTAGTTTGATGATTTATTAACTGAAAATACATTTGGGTAATCAAACTTCATACCTTGTTGCTGTTGCTTCTTCCTATTAAAATGATAAAATAAGCAAATAACACCAGTATGGCGAAAACCACAAATGCTACAGGGACAATAACCCGTACTCTTCTCCCTGCACCTGAGCTTTTACTGCTTTCTATTATGTCTATTAAAACATGATGTTAGTTTGACATTTAGACAGGTCATTATCAAATTAGTAATGGAAATAAAACTATTGTTTTTTTAATTTACCTAGCTGTGAAGACGACATTCGTGTATAAACAGTGTCCCCGGTATTTTCAGGAAACGTTCTGATATCGAACCATAGCAAGCAACCACTCCCAGTCACTGAGATATTCGTAGTTGGGTAAGCAGTACACAAACAATTTCTTTTACACATCTTCTCACACTCTTCACGGGTCATTGCCAGGTTATACCATGACCCCTGATTGTCTGGTAACTTCAGATTTTAGTATTTATTGAACCCCTCCCCAGGTTCACAATTCAAATGGACTGTATGTCGACACCCTTGTGACCAATCTCCAACCCTCCACTGATCAGGAAATTTGGGTTCAAACCCCTTCAAACATTCACAAGCCGGGGACTTGTAAATGTTGCATATTGATCAGAGTGATCGATTTCTGGGACCAGATAAAGGATCCATTCTTGTTTGCTATCAATCCATAACAAGCGCTCTATATCACCATTTGGTTGTAACACCATCCAACGGTCGCCACTTTTGGGAGCAATTAGGGATTTGGAGCGATTAGGGTTTTGGATCGGAGGATGATTCGATTAGTGATGGTGGAGTGGAGGATGATTCGATTAGTGATGATGGAGCGGAGGTGATGTTTCTAGAGATTTTGAGGAGAAAAGTTCAGAATTAGAACCCTAGATGTGATAAGTAGGGGTGTTCAGGATTCGTTTCGAATTCGAAAAATTCGAAATTCGTTTAAATTCGATTCGATTATCAAGAATTCGTTTCGATTATAAGAATTCGAATTCGAATTCGATTCAATTCGAGTCAAGTAAATCGAATATGAATCGAATACGAATTTATAATTTCAAATTCGATTCGATTCGAAATTCGAATAAAAATTATACATTTTTATTTATTATTTTTATATATAATAAATATATAACTTTTATTAAGCTATACTATAAATTCTTTTCTAAATTTTTTTCAAGTATTTAAATTATCCATTACCAAACCCATTACATGACCCATAAGTAAAACCTAATTAACAAATCTATCAATAGATTTCTAAACATAAAAATATTAACTTATAATGTGGAGTGATTATTCCCGGCTTCTCGTTTTGAATTTTAGACTTGTGGTACTTTATTTGAAACTTTTTAATGTGATATTGTGTTTTATGGCTGCTTTAAAATTTATATTTCATTTTTTTATAGTTTTTTACATGTTTTAAAGAATCTGAATTAAATCGAATTTATTCGAATTCGATTTGAATTCGAAATTTTAATCGAATACGAATCGAATACGAATTGGGTTTTTTATTCGAATACGAATTCGATTCGAATTCGATAGGTTTTAATCGAATTCGAATCGAATACGAATTCAAGGAAAAATAAAAATTATTCGAACAATTCGATTCGAATAATTCGAAAATTCGATATTCGATTCGAATAATTCGAAAATTCGATATCCGATTCGATGAACACCCCTAGTGATAAGTTAATTGATATCCCGCTTTCAGTTCAAAAAAAAAATTGATATCTCGCTTAAATTTTGGGGGAGCAGGTAAAAAACTTGATATTTCCGCTTAAATTTTTTTTACTTTATATTTTGACCATGTGATGGTGGCAAACTGAATGGCCGTCGAAAAATGGTGGCAACTTTCATAAAACTTTTTATATTTGCATATTTGACACCATTTTACTACGGTTTTCTTAATTTTTATTATTTTTTGGATATATTTGCTACCAATACGATTTTGGTTGAAAAAAGGTAGCAAATTTTGTGACCATTTTTTTCGGTGGCAAATTATTGGTGGCAATTGCCCAATTTTCTAGTAGTGGAAGTATATAATAATAACACCTTTTGGGTTCTTAAAAATGTGTGTCTTTCTAACTTCGTTCGATTTTGCATACCAAGTTTATGAATACGTTACATATAAAATATAGATATTGGACTTGCCAAAAAGGTCCATAAACGAAAGTTTACCAATTGGCCGACGTACTTAAGGTTTTGCATCGACCTACTTTAATATTATCTTGATTTACAAGCAGAACCTTCAGCTAAAACTTCAATTTTGGAGTGATTTTGTAGCCAAAATCCTAAAGTTACATACCAAATAAATCATAAATGGAACTAAAATTGCTTGAACTTTACTCATACGCTTTTTCCAAAGTAGACAACAAGACAACTTGATCACTTTTACTTATCTAACAAACCCAGGCATCCAGCAACAGCAATCACCATATTTACAACATTATAATGAGTCTGTCACATGGACTTGTGACCTTCGCAGGTGGTATTTGATAATTTCAACCGAATCCTTTAGCTAACAAAATAACATATAAATTAGGAACTATGCATATACGTACTTAATACCCATTACATGCAAACACATACACACGTACACCAACTTGTCTCTTGAGAAAGATTTTGATCAGGTTATCCACAACGCCTTACATGATTTCGAAGCTTTATAGAACATATATATATATATATAGGGAGAAGATCATGCGAGAACCACATCTTATTGCGAGAACCGCGAGAACCAATGTGAACATAACCAAAAATGCCTAAAAATAGCTAAAAATCACAAAAAAAAATTTTTTTTTGAATTTTTTAATATTTTAAAAAAAAAAATCGCTACTTTTCGAAGAAAAAAAAAAAAAAATTTTTTTTAAAATTTTTTTTTTTTGCTTCGAAAAGTAGCGATTTTAACATAAAAAATATTAAAAAATTCAAAAAAAAATTTTTAGATTTTTTTTAGGTTTTTTTTTGGGGTTTAGTTTTTAGCATTTTAGCTTGGGGGGGGGGGGGGGGGGTTTAGGTTTTTTTTTGGGGGGGGGGGGGGGGTGGGGGTTAGGTTTTTTTAGCTATTTTAGGTTGTGTTTACATTGGTTCTCGCGATTCTCACAATAAAGGTGGTTATATATATATATATATATATATATCTTTAGTCGTAATCTTTCAACTACAATAAGATTTTGATCAGGTTATCCACAACGCCTTACATGATTTCGAAGCTTTATATATATATATATCTTTAGTCGTAATCTTTCAACTACAATACTAATTATTACTATTCGTTGTGGTGAGTGAAATGTGAAAAAATTGCTTCTGCATCAGTGGCAGAGCTAGCCCATTAATTTAGGAGTATCCAGAAAAAAATACACTAAATCACGTCAAACCCAATCGGTCAACGCTGGTCAACGACGTCGATTTATGTCAAACAAGATATCAAAGGACAAAAATATTACCATGCAATCATAATTTTTTTTCTACATAAACTATAACACCAAACAAGATATCAAATGACAAGAAAACTCACAAATCACCTCAAACCCAATCGGTCAACACCGGTCAGCGGCGCCGATTTCAGTCAAACAGCAGGGACGATCAAATAGTTAACAGTAGGGACGATTCCAACAGGCTTCAGTAGCGACGATTAAATAGCACACTACAAGAAAAGACCATTATTAGCGGCGACACCTTTAGCGGCGACACGCCAGCTGTCGCCGCTATTGGTCGATCCGCGTCAAACCCAAGCCCCAGCCGTTGATCATTATTTTGATCTAATGGTTGGGGATTAAAGAAGCAATACCGGCGACAGATAATGATCAATAGCGGCGACACCCTTTCTCCGCTAAAGGTTGGTGTCCCACTTTAATCCCCAGCCACACAAATCTTATCCTGGTTAACCCTAGTTAGCATAATAGCGACGACAGATAACCTAATAGCGGCGACAGGCCGTCGCCGGTATTGATCTTTCCGTAAAAGTCCCGCACAGCGCCATTTTCTTCCCTCCTCCTTCATTTTCCCCCCAAATCTCTGCGAACCACCGCCGTAGAACCGCGTTTTTTTTGCCCAAATCGGTTAGTTTAACTTTTTTTTTTGTTAAATCTCTTCTCTATTTTGTTATTTACATGTTATAGGCTTTAATTTTTGCTCGTTTTTATGTATATTTGTGTTTATGGAAGAAAATTCGGATCACCACCATCTCTTCTCCGGTCACCACCTTCACTTCTCCGGCACCACCTCGTCTCAGCGGTCTTAGTCTACTTGAAACCTGAAAAAAACGGTTAGTTTTATATGTATTTTTTTTAAAGTTTAGAAATTGTATAATTTTTTGTTTAGGTATGTAAATATGTGTATGTAAGGATGAATGTTTGTATGTTAAATACATAATGTAGGTGTATTTGGAGAAAATGAGTATATGAAAGTCTATGTATTTGTGTATGTAGGTGTATGTAAGCATGTATGTGGGTATGTAAGTGTATGAATGAATGTATGTATGTAGGTGTATGTTAGTATGTTGGTGAAAAATGTGTATGTTAGTATGTATGTTTGTATAAAGTATGCAAATGTGTATGTAAGGATGAATGTTTGTATGTCAAATGTATAATGTAGGTGTATTCGGAGAAAATGAGTATATGAAAGTCTATGTATTTGTGTATGTAAGCATGTATGTGGGTATGTAAGTGTATGAATGAATGAATGTATGTATGTAGGTGTATGTTAGTATGTTGGTGAAAAATGTGTATGTTAGTATGTATGTTTGTATAAAGTATGCAAATGTGTATGTAAGGATGAATGTTTTTTTTAAATGTATAATGTAGGTGTATTTGGAGAAAATGAGTATATGAAAGTCTATGTATTTGTGTATGTAGGTGTATGTAAGCATGTATGTGGGTATGTAAGTGTATGAATGAATGTATGTATGTAGGTGTAAGTGTATAAATTTTATGGTTTTGATCAAAATGTGTGTTTGTTTATGTGTAGGTTTGAAAAAAATGTTAAAGTTTGATAATTTGTATATTTGTGTTTAGGTTTTAAAACATTTATATTTAAATTTGACAAATATATATTAGTTAGGAAATACCCTCTTTATATTAAAATCATCATTTAAAACATAACGAACATAGAAAATACCCGACAAAATTGAAATCATCATTTAAAACAAAAGGAGCTAAGAAAATACCAGCCCGAAATATAAACCATTATGAAGAACATTGCGAGCTTAAAAACGGTGCCTGATATTAAATTCATCATTTCAAACATAACGAGCTAAGAAAACACCCAATCGAAATTGAAATCATGATTTAAAACATAACGTTCCGTCCAAAATTTAAAACAATCATTAAGAACATAACTAGCTTAAAAAACTGTGCCCGTGTTTGAATTAATCATTTTAAACATAACGAGCTTAGAAATACCCGCCCGAAATTGATTTAGAAATTAATTTCGGGTTGTCCCCGTTTATCTTGGGACTGCTTTTTGAATATTTTATCTCATTTAGGATGTGAATGTGTATTATATGATTGTTTGTTTAAGAAGGATTCGGTTATCATTTTCTCTTTGCTCCTCGGGTATATATATCATTACATATATACTTGGGAGCTAAGAGGAAATGCTGCCGAATTTTTCTTAAACAGACAATCATGTAATACACATTCACATATGAGATAAACTGTTCAAAAAGTAGGTTTAGCAGCCTACCCTTGTCTTGTTAATCATAAATTAGATTTTCTTTCAGTTGCATAATGCCTATCGATAAAAGTTGGATTGATTCCCCACGTCATTCACCTCACTACAAGCAAGGACTCAAGTCATTTATCGAGATGTGTGAAAGAGTGATAAAAAACCACCATGAAGTTAGATGTCCGTGTACCCAATGTAAAAATTCCGGCTTAAAAACTATGGCAGAAATGAAATACCATTTGCGTATTAACAGTTTTTGGAAGGAATACACGAAGTGGACCTATCACGGGGACACGACTCCAATTGCAGAAGTAAACGATGTTGCGCCACAAGACGGTATGGTAAACGTTATTGAAGACATTAGGGGGGAGCGTATGGAAGAAGATACATACCTTAACCAAGAGAACTCGAATGGAGATAGTAGCGGTGTTGTTGATGATTTTGAAGACCTGGTAAAGGAAGTTGAAACATAATTATATCCTGGTTGTACCAAGTTTTCTTCTATCGACTTTTTAGCAAAGCTTTTGAATATAAAGGATACGTACCATTTGCAAAATGAAGCAGTAGATCGAATCCTCTCGTTGTTGCGAGAGTCAATGCCAGAAGGCAACAAGATTCCCCATTCGTATTATGTAGCTAAGAAGACATTTAAGAAGATTGGTTTGGCATATGAGATGATAGATGTGTGCACAAATGATTGTGCTCTCTTTTGAAAAGAAAACGAGTCCTTGCAAAATTGTCCCGTTTGTAATGAGATTCGATGGGTCGATAAAGACACAAAAGGCACGAAGGTGGCTCGTAAGGTGTTACGATACTTTCCTTTGACGCCTAGACTACGACGTTTGTATTGTTCAAGGCACACAGCGAAAGATATGATATGGCATAGTACCGGACGATCGGAAGATGGGACTATGCGTCATCCAGTTGATGGACCTGCATGGCAAAACTTTGATAAAAAGTACCCAAACTTCGCGATGGAGCCACGAAATGTTCGCTTAGGGCTTGCAGCTGACGGTTTTAATCCCTTTAACAACGGTAGTGGATCCTCAACTCATAGCACGTAGCCGGTTATACTCACCACATATAATCTGCCTCCCTGGCTATGCATGCGAGAGTCCACATTCATGTTGACCTTGTTGATTCCTGGCCCTAAATCACCGGGGAAAGACATGGACGTTTTCCTTAGAACGTTAGTGGATGAGCTTAAGAAATTGTGGCAGACAAGTGTACGTACTAAAGACGTAGCAACAAACACATACTTCACAATGAAGGCGGCGTTGTTGTGGACCATAAATGACTTTCCAGCCCGTAGTAGTCTATCAGGTTGGAGCGGACAAGGCTACATGGCATGCCCAACTTGTAACCAAGACATTCCTTCAATACGTGTAACTGGTAAATGTGCTTATGTTGGTCATCGCCGGTTCTTAGATGCCAACCATCCTTGTAGAACAAGTGTCGACTTTAACGGGAGACCCGAGACACGAGACCCTCCGAGACAGTTTAGCCCAGCTGACATAGAAGCTCAACTCGGTCGTTTAATTAATCGTCTACCAGGCAAGCATCCAGATTTTGGAGGTGGGAGGATAACCCGGTTAGATTTCGAGTTGAACTGGTCCAAAAGAAGCATATTTTTTAACCTTGAGTATTGGTCTTCTCTGCAGCTGAAACATAACTTAGATGTAATGCATATAGAGAAAAATGTGTGCGACATCTTGCTCGGTACTCTTCTAATGAATGATAAGAGCAAAGACACGCCAAATGCGCGGTCCGACTTGGAAAAACTAAACATTTGGCCGTCACAATGGCTGAAACAATCGGGTGGCAAGTTCTTAAGTCCCCACCCAAAGTACTCATTCAAGTCCGATGATCGAAAACTTTTTTGTCAGTTTATAAAAAAAGTTAAATTACCAGATGGGTTTGGATCTAATATCAGTAAGAGGGTGACAGATAACAATGCTAACATTACCGGGTTGAAATCTCATGACCGTCATATCCTCATGCAACGTTTGATACCGATTGGGGTTAGAGGGCTTTTGACTAAAGATACATCTACACCGATAGTAGACCTTTGTATGTTCTTTAAGCAACTTTGCTCTAGAACACTATCGGTGGATGATATGAAGAAAGCAAAGGATGACATTGTTACCATCTTATGCAAGTTAGAGATGATCTATCCACCTGCGTTTTTTGACATTATGGTTCATTTACTTTCGCATTTGATGAAGCGATTGCGGGAGGTCCAGTAGCTTTTAGATGGATGTATCCATTTGAAAGGTACATGAAAAAACTAAAGAACTATGTCAAAAACCCGGCAAGGCCTGAAGGTTGTATAGCTGAAGGTTATGTGTTTGAAGAAGCTCTAACATTTTGTTCAATGTACCTTAAAGATGTTCAGACTAAGTTCAATCGCCCAGATAGAAATGATGATGTCGTTGTTGAAAAAAGAAAGTTATGGGTGTTTGAGTCCAAATGTCGTCCTGTTGGCGCAACAAAGAACAAATATCTATCATTCATCGAAAAAAACAAGATGGAATGGTTTGTCCTTGAAAACTGCGCAGAAGTTAGGGAGTACATGAAGTAAGTGCTTCTATCTTTAACTTTTGATAATCTGTTAATTGATATTTTTCATTCCTTTCTTATATTTGTCATCAATGTAGTGAATTCAAACATACACATCCCCAAGATGATCTTAAAACCAAATTTCCGGGATGGTTTCTCCATAAGGTATAATACATATATAACACTCATTACTCTACACTTGCTAGGTAATACATATATAACAAACATTATTACTCTATATTTGTTAGGTCCATTCGATGAAAACACAAAATTCTCCAGAATTCCACCCGGAGTTGTATGCTCTTTCAATTTGTGCGAAAATGACTGCCTACACTTACACTGCTTGCATAGTCAACGGTGTTAGGTTTAAGACACTTGAACGTGATGCAAAATGCGCAACGCAAAGCTCTGGGGTGGAAGTGGTTGGAAAGAACGGTGTGAAATTTTATGGCCAATTAGAAGAAATTATTGAGTTGCGTTATACAAATGATTATTCCACTGTCCTATTTCGGTGCAAGTGGTTTGATACTCGAAGGGGTGTAAACCATGACAATAATATCACCAGTATAAGCACTGAACGTGAATGGGACAAAGACGATCAACTCATATTTGCTTCGCAAGCCAAACAAGTGTTCTTCATCCAAGAAACGTCTCGAAACCAAAAAAATAAACATAGGTGGGTAGTCGAAAATGTTAATCATCGAAAAATTTGGGATCGGCCATTAAGTGATGATGACCGCGTCAATAAGGTTCAAAATGTTGACAAAGGCTTAGAAGATAATGACGTTGTCGACAACAACTCTTCATCTGACTGTCCACTTGTCATTGACTTGACCCAATACTTTCAAATTGGATATTCTCATGTTACTGTGGGTGAGCCTTCAATTGAAGTTGATCCCCCAACGGCTACCGTCGATGAAGTGTTTGAGGTCGAGACTGATTGTGATGAGGTCGAGGCTGATTGTGATGCGGATGATCCCGATTATGTGGAGTTTGACTAAAAGAAAAGTTATTGTAATTTATATTGATTTGTAATTGATAAACACTTGTTTGAAATATTTATTTGAATTTGAGTTACACTTGTTGTACTTTCCCTTAATTTCTATTAGATACACATGTTGTAACATTTGTAACTCTATAGGGATTATGTTTTCGGTATTGCTTATATTCGCTTATTTGATGGCGGATGTGGCCCCCTGGGGACATGGGGGTGACGGCGCTGGTGATCCACCGCCTCCTCCTGGTGGATTTCGTGGCACGCACGAGACTGACGGTAAGTCTTTTACTAAATTATTTTGTAGTCCTTATATTTTATATATTATAAATGTTGTTACTAATTATTTTTGTTTTAATTGCAGCGGTTCCCCCGAAGAGGGTTAGGGGGAAAGCCAAAAACGAGAAACTACGGCGTCTGGTAAAAGCGGGGGGGCCTGTATCGCTTACGTTTGACAGACAGGTCACGTATACCCCTGTTGGTAAATCAAGAGATCTGTTTTCACGGGAGGCCGGCCTGTATATGTGGCGGACCATCCCGTTCGATAAAATTGGATAGGATAACGTTGAACAACATTACAAGGATGCCCTCATGAACCACTTACGGGTAAATAAGTTATATGCATAAAATTTTATCAAATATTTAAGCACATGAAAATCTAATTTATATATGATATTTTAACTTTTTTTATTTAATTTGTAGGAAAATTTCAATTTTGATGAAATGGAACGTGATTTTGAGGCCAAAAACTTGACGGGTGGAATTAGGGCTGTGCTTATGAAGCGGTACTCTGACCGTAAGTACGAAGCTAAAAAATTATTTAAGAGCGAGGGAGGTTACAATGATATTGCGAGGGCAAGGGCATACCATCCCGCGGATATGCCCTATGATAACTGGTTGAGAACCATCGAAGGTTTCCGGGACGCAAAATATATTAAAAGAAGCAAGGCCAACACACTAGTACGCGAGAAACAACAATTCCCATACCGTGGGGGGACATCGTCGTACGGTAGCACCGCCTATAAAAATGTAATGTTTTATGTATGTGTGTGTGCGTGTGTAAGCTTTTGTTTATTTAATGTCTAATCTAAGTTTAATGTTAAACAGGATATGGATTGGGTACCTACGTATGCTAAAACCCACACGGACAATCAAGGGAATTGGGTTGATCCGGTTGCTGAACAAAATTACGTAAGTATTTCTTTTAAGTATTATTTTCTATAACAAATATATATATATATATATACACACATATATATTTAATCATCTTCGTAAAATACAGCGGAACATACAAGAGGCCACAAATGAATGGAGCGGTGAGGGTCCTCCAATTGCCCCGTATCAGGAAGCATTGGGTGAGTGGCGAGGATGGTACCGCGGGATGGGGCCTAAACCTTCTTCCAACACGTCCTCGAACACGTCCTCTAACATGTCGTCTTCGCAAGCTCGGACGCAAGAACCCTTTTCCGAGGTAAACTACGCAATTTATAAAATGACAAACGAACGCATGTTTCCTTGTTAAATATATGCTAATATACGTTTTGATATCTATTATTGTAGGATTTTGTTAACAGCTTGTTCCAAACCCCGTCCTTTTTGAACCAACTTAACAACTATCTTGCTTCACAAGGAAAAGGAAAAGGAAAGTCAAAAGACTACGATTCTGATAACTTATTCGATAATGAATCCGACGACGAGTGACTTGTTTTTAATGTATGATTTAATTAAACGCTGTAGGATTATAATGTACGACTTAAACGTAGTTTTTAACTATATTACCTTTAGTATATATATGTTGATTATGTTTATGGCGTATGTTTGCGTTGTTTGAAAATAGGCAGGTTCTGTTTTTTCGGCCGTAAAACTGGTTGGGCAGCTGTATATACAACTGCTGTATTAAAAAAAAAGACTTTTAGCGGCGACATCTGTCGCCGCTATTGACCTAGAACCTTTACCGGCGATGAATAATACCGGCGACAGTACCCTTTACCGGCGACAATAGGTCAATAGCGTCCGAGAAATACCGGCGACGCTTTACCGGCGACATGTCGCCGCTAAAAGTCAATAGCGGCGACAAAAGTAGTCAATACCGGCGACACCTGTCGCCGCTAAAGGT
Organism: Helianthus tuberosus; assembly: GCA_030545235.1. Lineage (NCBI taxonomy): Eukaryota > Viridiplantae > Streptophyta > Magnoliopsida > Asterales > Asteraceae > Helianthus > Helianthus tuberosus. The sequence continues at coordinate 81,562,742 of CM060428.1, read as the reverse complement.
GGCCCGTTCTTGTAGTGGCAGGCTTCAGTAGGGACATTTCGTGCATATATTTTGCTTCATCATGGACGATCAAACAGCAGGAACACGGACGACAACAGAATCCCTGGCTTCCGTTCGACACAAATACTTCTTTGACGTTTGATTTTCCAAATTGCCGCATTTCAATTCTATCACCAATTGGTCTAAGCTTTGTTATTTACCAATTGGGCCTTCTATCAATTTATGCTTTGTTAATTTGGGCTTATTTTATCATTTGTGCTCAATTATTCTACAAGTTTTCCGGTTGTAAAAAATGTTTGGGCTTATAAAAAATGAGATTTTTGTAATATCATATATCATATTTTTTTGGTTAGAGGTATTCTCGTATTTTTGACGGGTATCATTTGTATAAAACCGAAAAAAACACCACGTATACGGGGTTGAGTCGTAGCCCGTGCTACGACCCCTATAACTATAGTTCTTCCCCTGTTCTACACAGGTGCCATGTTCAGTGGGTGGTTTCACCTTTCACACCAAAAAAGATGTGCTATATGTTATAGTGATGTGAATATGCGGGCCCGACCCCGAGAATTCGTGTACACTGTTCGGACTCGAAAAACGTGCCATTTGGCCTTAAAGAAATTGGGTATTAGGCGGTCTAAACCTAATGACAATGAGCTAATAACTAATATAAACCATAAAAAGAGTTTTGTATGTGTACCTATGTTGGTGTTTATATAGGTATATCCTGTTAATTTATTTTTTTACATATAAATATCAGATTTTTTTAAATAACGTGCTCTTCGAAATATCGGGTCCTGGCCGGTGGTCCTCCCCGCCCACCTTCAGGGCCGGCCATGTGAATATGTTTATAATTATTAGTTAATTATTGTTATCAGTTAGATAATAATTAATTATTTAATAGTCTAATTTGTAATTAAAAACAAAATATAATTTAAAAATGTGCCAAAGAAAATACTAAAATTCGATAACCACTTTTTAATTATTAAAAATAATACTAAAAAAGAAATAGAAATAAAATGCTAAAATTAATCATAGTCATGTGGACAATGTCTCAAAAAATGCTACACCTAATCCGTACTAAGGTTGTTATGCATTCATCTGTTTGTGTATTGCTCATCCATTTTTTTTAAATTAATTTTTTTGAACTTTTAATTTCTTCCAAGCCAGCTAGTTGTTGGCACCCATACCCGTAGCATTGTTTCACGCCCAAAATGCCCACATAGGCAGACTTAGCATCCCCACGACACATATAAGGAATATTACAACATACGGTACCATACAATTTATTTCAATTTAGGTAATGTAGTTCAAGTTTCTTTGTTTAGGTAAACATACTATCCGATTTGTTTTAGTTACCACCTACCACCACCGCTACTCCCACCGCTACCCATCCATCGATTACCACTACAATGTCACACCCCAACCAATGACAGAAACATCAGAGTAAGATGAAAACGAGATTGCAAGAGACTTCTTAACAGCTAATCATGACAAGTATTTAAGATAACGATTTTTCATTTCATGATAACGGGAATGCATTATTTCAAAGGAAAATACAACATTTAGAACATAACAAATTAAACAACAAAACATATATTTAACTAAGTTCGTTTCTAGTCCTTCCTACTAGATTTCTTTTTCAACGCATTAACATCAAGCTCCTGCAATATATATTAAGGTAAGATATCAACACAAAAGCATTGGTGAACATACAAGTTTAGTGTACTAGCACAGATGTAAAATAATTTAACGAGATCCACATGGCAAAAACGTATACTAAGGCATAAACATAACATGAACTAGCAGGCATGACATAAATGTCAACCCAAAGATTCCACTATCGTAATCTTGTCGTCACAACGACAAGACCGTTTGTATGATTACTTAACATAAACCCCAACAAGGACGGTGTGCTACTCCTATACATGTTAAGGTAGTTTGGTAGGAAGTTAATGACAAAGTATAGTGTAAGAATGGCTTCTAGCATGCATGTATTTCTAAAGCATAAACGTATAAAGCATGTATAACGAATTCGTTTGTATAAGTAATGTATTTGCATACGTGTTCGTGTGAGTTTTAATACGGTATATATATTGCACCCAAAAGTGTGAAAACGGAAAGAGGGTCATGTATACTCACGGTTTGTGAAGTAATTCCACTTAGTGAGTTTGACAAGTCTTGAGTTTTGGAACACCGAAGTTACCCTAAGAGGGAAACGAAGGTGTGCGAGTTGCAGTTTTTGTTTAATAGATTGGATTCAGAATTTAAAAGTTTAACGTATAACATAATCATCATCATCATACTCAGTATATCCCACCAATAACAAAGCTAAGGTAGGGTCTGAGAAGTGTGTTGATGCAACAAATAATAGACCAACGGAAGTAGCTGGACTGGTTAGGCAAAAGGGTTGAAAGGTTCAACTCTGCCTAACGCAGGTCGTGGGGTCCCCCCACGTTTGCAAGACGTGGAAGGAGGTTCACTAGATTATTTTTGTTATTTGCTAAGGATCCTCCTCTGAGGTGTGTTCAGACGCGGATGAAGGAGCAAATAGAATGTGTGTGTTGGATATGAAAGAGAGAGTGACTCGCATGAAGCAAGTACTCGGGATGAATGACCAGAGATTGCGAGAATCAGTGCTGGCCAGGAATGTCTCCTGAAGTAAATGAAGTGTCAATTTATAGGAGAAGACATCTCCCAAAGAAGAATACATTTGACTAGTGACCTTGCTTGCAGTGAGGGGCTTGCCCTTTCGGGGGTTAAAGCCTTTTGACCCCTGGATAATAGCGTGTGCTCTGCAGACCTGCGTTGCTTTTACGGCTGGCAAGTTGGTGGAGCTGTTCGGAGATGTGACTTATTTACTGTTCCCGTATTGCTTTACTTCATCTCCTCAGCTTTTCAACCATTGAACCATTTAACCCTTTGAGCGTTTACATATTTAGTCATTTTATTTAGTCTTGGGCTACCCCCGTCATCAGCCCCCCAAGTCAGAGGTTTTTGGGGAATGAGCTCAAAGACTTCTGACTTTTATACGTGTATTTTATTGCCTAAAGGTTTCAAGGGTTCGATGCTTGAAGGCTTGAAGGGTTGTAGGCAGTTAATATTTGAATTTTAAATAACTGACAACTGATTTGATTGATGTATGGCAGTTCATAGGGTGGCGGTTTTGCAGAAGTTACTGTTTTCAATATTACCCCTATTTTAGGTTATTTTCTTTTATATTTGCATTTCTCTTTCACTTGCTACATAATTCCATCAAGTTCTTCTCCTGCAATTTCTTTCCTCTTCCAAGGTTAGTTTCGGTTTTCCTTTGCATTTTCCTTATAGTCTTCATATTTTCTTGCAAAAGTGGGTGCTCGTAAGAATTTAGCAAAATCCTTTTCCCGATTAACACAAGAAGAGGTAGAATCATTTTGTGCGGAATATGGTATTGATGAAAAGTTTAATCCGAATGCTCCTGCTTGTGATGTTCCTGTTGATAAACCAACTCCTGGTTCGATTGCTCTTTATTGCCGTCACTTTGAGTTTTCGAATCTTCGTTATCCCTTTTCCCTCTTTGTTTTGAATTTGTTAGAATATTATCGGGTTTCCTTTGGGCAAGTTCATCCGAAGGGCATGGCTAGGGTTTTACATTTTGAGGTTTTGTGCCGTGCCCTTGGGTATGATCCCTCACTGTTGCTTTTTCGCCGGTTTTTTCGTCTGGCCAAAAATGGCGATTGGTTCCCTTTTGAAACATCCAAGGTTGATTCTTGCCTTATTTCATCTATGGTTACAACGCTTGGGACTTGGAAGGATCACTTTTTCTGGGTTTCCGATTCTATTGTTCCATTTAAAATGGTGTGGAGGCACCCGGATGCTGTTCTTAATGATCCGGAGCCCTCTGAATCTGAATTGAATGATGCTTTTCTTAAAGCCATCCGGGGATGCCCTTCGAGGGTTCGTCCCTTTCCAGAGCATTTGCTAGTTCTTTTAGGGGTAAGTAAAATTTGGGGAAATGCCGATCGGGATCCGGTTCTAATGAGAAGTGGCATGGGTATGCATTTTCCTTTTTTGCCCTTTTTGCATTTTTCTCGACTTGTGCCTTATATTTTTTTATTTTTTATTTGCAGTCATGTCTGCTCTGGATTTCATTAAGAGTGACGATACTTCTGATGTTGTGTTTGGAGATGTTCCGTCTGTTCCTGGTGAAAATGTTGTGGTAAGGACTGCTGAGCAAAGGTTTGAGGGCACGGGTTATATTAGCACTTCCAATGTCAAAAGTTTCTCTAAGTCCCATGCTCCCAAGTCTTCAACCCGTCGATCTTCCCGTCGTTTGTTGAAGGCTGGTCCTCAATCCACCTCTACTGAACCAGTGGATTTGAGTGATGATATCGAAGCTTCGGAAGTTCAAGGTGGTGAGATGGGTGCTGAGAAGGAGAAGGAATTGGTTGTTCATGGTAAGAAGGTTTCAGGCAGAAAGGTTGTTGCTACCCCTGTTCAGGGTTCTTCAAGCAGGGACGTTGAAGGGTTGGATCCGGAAGGTGTTTGTGTGCCTAATTGGTCGGTGAAAAATGATGACAGCTTTAAGGATGCCGCTGTTTGTGAAGATGCTCTGAGTCACATTGCTCCTCCTTCCGTTCACAATACCATTGCTGGGATGGATGATGATTTGATGCTGTCCCGCATGATTTTGAGCACTTGCAACCTTGGTTCTATGCTTCCTCAAGGGATTGCTCGTTTTCGTAGAAGGATGCAGGAATATGAAGAATTTTCTAAGAAGAAGGATAAAATGAAATCTTCCATGGCTGCGATGAAAAAGGAGATAGCTGTTTTTGCTAAGAAGGAAGAGGCATGGAACAAAAAGGTTAGTGATTTGACTAGGATGCATGAAATTGAGATGAGTGACTTGAAAAAGAGCTTTGAGGTTGATCGGTTGAAGCTTAAGGCTGACCGGGAAGCTTTATTTGCTCAACAACAGGCTTTTGGTAATGAGAAGGAGGGGTTGAAAGATTCAGTTGCTCGTTCTACCGCTGATAATCAGTGGTTAATTGAGCAAGGTTTCCAGCAGGTTGTTACTTACCTTCTACATTCCAAGGAGTTTAACTCTGCCCTTGGTGAAGTTTATACCAAGCTGCTCAACCTGGGGAAACACCATGGCCTCATTGCTGGTTATAAGCTTCATGAATCCGGTCACCCTTTGGAACAATCTCCCCTGTTTCGTCCTGATGCTTCTGATATTTTTACAGGCTCCGTTGAGCAAATGGAGAGACTAACCTACCCTTACATCCACGAAGTTTCTGCTTGTTTTGGTAAGCCTCTTACTGTGTTGCAGGACTTAAAACCGGAAGGCCTTAATGAAAAGGTCTGTGATGAGATCTTGGGTTCTCTTTCAAGGAAGAGATCCTACTCGGGAGATAGTGATGACACCCTTTCAGGTCAACCGGATGCTCCAAAGGATGCAAGCTTGGAGGCTTCAGCAGTAGGTGGTGATGGAGGTGTGAAGGCTAAGAAGCTGAAGAAAGCAAAAAAGGCCAAAGGTGAAGGTTCCGGGGTTTCCAAGTCCTCTGATGATGCTTAATTCGTAGCTTTCTTAGCACTAAAAACAATTTATGGTTTTTAATGTTAACTTGAACAATATTAGGTTTTCAGGAACCCTTAAGGTTCCTGTTGGTTGTGTTTAAGGCCTGTATGGCCGTTTGAACAATAGTTAAACCTGCAAGTTACTAGGACTTGCCTTAACTTGTGTTTGAAAGTCTTTCAGGGCTTTCTTTGATATGGTATGATGTTTAACTATTTTCTTTGTGTTATGTTTTTATACTTGTGCCTGTTTCATTAAGGCAGTTTGTTTGGCTTTAACCTTCCAAGCCTTTTGGATGTCTGTTAATAGGTTGAAGCCTTTAAGGTTTCGAGTTGTTACCCGGGTGGCTTGAAGCCTTGAAGGCTTCTTAGTTTTGTGATCTGACTTGGTTTGTATCTTTAAAATTTTCTGTCTAAGTTGTATTGTTTTTAGATTTTCTTTGTCTTCTTGTAACTTTGTCTTTGTCAAGTTTGTGTTGTCTTTATGTTTTTTATACCTTAAAGGGTTCAGTGCTGCATACACTTAGCCTTGGTATTTTTAACAAGAAGACATAGCACCTATCCTTTTTATCATTTCTTTGCTTTTTTATTTCACTACATAAGCCTGTTTGTTGGTTGTATTTCTAAGGCTTAAGGAACATTTGGTGTAGGTTGTTCAAACCTGTCTATGAGACAATTTTGTTTTAACTTAATAGGTCTCATGGAGTTGTATTGATTTAGGAACTCACCCCTTATATAGGTTCATTCAACCCTTGAACCTATTGAGCGATGCGGCCTGGGAGCTCATCCCCTTACATGGCCCCTGCCATGGAGTTTTTTGCTAGGTTCTCAACCTGTTTTTAGGATAGAAAGACAAGTTTGATAAAATAACTTCATTCATTCAAGCAATACTTGCTTTTTACAAAAGGTACTCATAGTGCTGTTCTCGAAATACATTTTGATTCAAACCAATCTTTCCTGTCTAAACATGGAACCTTTTCAGGGTTTTGCCATTCCAATGCCTTGGAAGCCTTTTGCCTTCTGAATCTGCTAGCTTGTATGATCCGCCCTTATGTGCTTCAAGGATGGTGTATGGACCTTCCCATTTCGGTCCAAGCTTTCCTTGATTTTCTTTTTTGCTAGCTTCATTGTTTCTGATGACCAGGTCTCCTGGCTTGAAACGTTCGTTCTTGACTCTCTTGTTGTAGTAGGCTTCCATTTGCTGCTTGTATTTGGCCTCTTGAATTGCAGCTTGATCTCGTGCTTCCTCTAGGAGTTGTAAATTTAACATGGTCTCTTTTTGGTTTGTTTCGGGATCCATGTTGACGATTCGTTGGGTTACAACTCCTATTTCAGCGGGGATCACAGCCTCGGATCCAAATACCAAGCTATAGGGTGTTTTCTTATGGCTTGTTTTTTCGGTTGTTCTGATTGCCCACATAACACTAGGCAATTCTTCAAGCCAGTTGCTTTCGTATCTTCTCAGTCTTGTCTTGATACCTTCCACTATGCTTCTATTCGTCCTTTCAACCTGACCATTTGATTGCGGATAAGCCACTGAGCTAAAAACCTGGTTGATTTTGTATTCCTTGCACCAAACGCTGAAAGGCTTCTCAACAAATTGCCTTCCATTATCAGTGACAAGTACTCCCGACAATCCATAACGGCAAATGATGTTCTCCCAAACAAAGTCAATGACCTGTTTTCCCGTGATCTTAGCAAGTGGTTTGACCTCAGGCCACTTGGTGAAATAATCTATTGCCACCAGCAAGAATTTTACTCCTCCTTTGCTTGGGTGAAATGGACCAACAATGTCCATTCCCCATTTATGGAATGGCCATGCCGAGGTTATCGGGACCAAGTCATGCTTGGGACTTTTTGGGATTGGTGCATGAATCTGGCAAGCATCACATTTCCTTAACTGTTCAGCTGTATCACGATGCATTGAGGGCCAGAAGTACCCAAGGTTCATGAGCTTTGCAACCACCGACCTAGCTCCAAAGTGAGCTCCGCATATTCCTTCGTGAATTTCTTTGATCAAATACTTACTTTGCTCAGGACCGACACATCTTAGCAAGGGAGCAAGGTAACCCTTTTTGTAAAGGGTTTCTCCTTGTAGTACGTATTGCCTTGCCTTGATTTCAACCCTTTTAGCTTCTACTTGATCGTTGGGTAATTCACCATTTTTAAGGAACTTTTTGATGGGAGTCATCCAGTTTGGATCTTCCTCGGTAACTACATCTTGAACTTCCAATTCATCAATTGATGGAGCCTTTAACACTTCTACCATCACCTTTTTGGTAAGGTGGGTGAAAGTGAGAGATGCAAGCTTACTTAGGGCATCAGCCTTTTTGTTTTGAGATCTGGGGATCTGTTTGAGGTTGCATGCTTGGAAGGTACTCATCAGCTCCTTGGATTTTTCTCTGTATTTTTTCATGTTGGGCTCTTTAGCTATGTAGCTATCATTTACTTGGCTTGAGACCAACAACGAATCTGTGAACACTTTAAGCTTTTTAACCTTCATTTCTTTAGTCAGCCTTAAGCCAGCTATTAGTGCCTTGTATTCAGCCTCGTTATTGGTGGTCTGAAAATCAAAACGGAGAGCATATGTGAATTCCAACCCTTCTGGGTTGATCAAAACTAGCCCAGCCCCTGACCCTTCAACGCTTGAAGCCCCGTCGGTAAAAAGCTTCTAGGCTTCAGGGTTTGAAGGTTCAGTGGTGGTAGTGTTTACTTCAGTGATTGCTTGGTTTGGGACGTCCACAATGAAATCAGCCAAGACTTGGGCCTTGATAGCTTTTCTTGGGACATAGGTGATGTTATGCTCACCTAGTTCTATGGCCCATTTGGCTAATCGTCCCGAGTTTTCAGGTTTTTCAAGCACATTCTTGATAGGTTGGTCGGTGACCACTTGTATAGGGTGTGCTTGGAAATACCTTCGAAGCCTTCTAGCTGTTTGAACTAGGGCTAGGGAAAGTTTTTCAAGGGGGGGATATTTCATTTCAGCCAATTTTAAAGTTTTGCTGAAAAAATAAACGGGTACCTGGGCCTTGTCTCGCTCAATGGTGAGGACTGCACTGATGGCCTCGTCAGCAATTGAGAGGTACACCGATATTAACTCCCCAGTTTCAGGTGCCGCAATATCTGGTAGGGAAGCTAGATGTTGCTTCATCTGGTTGAAAGTTTCTTCAGCTTCCTCAGTCCATTTGAAATCCTTCTTATCTGAGCAGTTCTTGAGCGTTTTGTAGAAGGGCAAAGATCTTTCAGCCAACTTTGAAGTAAAACGCTTCAAGGCTGCAAGCTTCCCGTTTAAGCTTTCAACCTCCTTCTTGGTTTTTGGTGGTTTGGTTTCAAGGACAGCTTTCACTTTGTTTGGGTTAGCCTTGATGCTTTGTTTCCCCACAATATGGCCCAAGAACTTTCCTTCCTCAAACCCAAATGAGCATTTTTCAGGGTTGAGTTTCATGTTAACCTTTCTGAGATTATTGAAAGTTTCTTGAATGTCGTCAAGCATTTGATACTCCGTCTTACTTTTGATCACCAAGTCATCGACATATGCCTCCATGTTTTTACCGATTTGGCTTGCAAAGGCTTTGTCAACGAGGCGTTGGTAGGTTGCTCCGGCATTTTTGAGGCCAAAAGGCATCTTTTGATAACAAAAGATCCCTTTGTCCGTGTGAAAGGCTGTTTTTTCCCCATCCTCTTCCTTCATGAGGATTTGGTGGTAACCTTTGTATGCATCAAGAAAGCATTTGAACGAGTAACCGGTGAGGGAGTCAACATTGAGATCAATTTCCGGTAGTGGATAGCAATCCTTAGGACAAGCCTTGTTAAGATCCTTGAAATCTATGCACATCCTCCAAGAGTTGTCGGGCTTCTTGACCATAACTGGGTTTGAAACCCATGATTGGTACTTGACTTCTCGGAGGATGCCGGCCGACACAAGCTTTTCAACCTCTTGGCAGGCTGCCAGACTTCTCTCGGGTGCTAGGCTTCTTTTCTTTTGGACCACAGGCTTGACATCCGGTGGTATTCTTAACTCATGCTCAGCAATGTTCCGAGGGATCCCTGTCATATCTTCTGGACACCAAGCGAAGATATCGCTGTAATGTGTTAGTAGCTTTTCGAGATACGAAAGGGTCTCTTGTGAAAGGCTTGGATTGACCCTTATTCTTTGTTCAGGGTACTTAGGGTTTATGACCAACCTTTGCCTATCTTCTTCACTGTTTGAGCTTTCACCCTCAACCATGTAAGCTTCCAGGGTGGGTTGAAGGGTTGCTATTCCCCTCTCGGTTGGAAATTTGACTGTGCCATGTCCAACAGACACGGTCATGTACAATGCACACTGCCCTGGTCTTCCAATGATCACATCGTAGTTTGAAGGTATGTTAATAACCACAAAGGTGAGTGGTTGGATTCTTTCCTTCTGAGCTTCGCTAAAACGAACGTTAAGTGTCAGTTGCCCTAAAGGCTTGAGGGGTATATCGGCAATACCTTTTATGGAGGTTCCAGAGGGTTGAAGCCTTGAACGTTCTTCATTACTCAAACGGTTGAAGAATTTCTCGAACATGATTTAAGTAGCTGCCCTAGTGTCTATGTATGCTTTGTTTGTTTGTAACGTTCCCACAGTAGCCTCAACCACAAGAGGGCTTGAAAGAGGGTCTTTCTCCGTGGGTGGGAAGCAAACACACTAAAGCTCCCAAGCTTCCAACCACTGTCTTTTGTGTGGAACCCTTCCATCGAAGTCTACCATGTTGACTTCCTTACCTTTTCCTTCAGCCATTTTATCCCTTACTCCCTTTACCAAGTGAGCAAGTTCTCCGATCTTAACGGCTTCTTCAATTCTCTTTTTAAGTTGGAAGTAGTCATTGGTATGGTGTCCCTTTTCTTCATGGAACTCACAATACTGTGCGGAGTTTTCATTTTTCCTGCTTTTGGGGAGAGGCCTAGGAGGCCTGAAGTTCTGCTTGACTTCTTTCGTTGCAAGGATTTCTTGAGGAGTCTTTGTGAGGGGTGTGAAGTTTACGCCTTTCTCCCTGGTTGGAGGGTTCCGGCCTTCAGGCCTTCGATGGTCTGAACCCTTTTGACATCTGTCATAGGAGTTAAAGTTCCCTTTTTTTCTGGCTGGGCTGCTGCCCCGCCAACTGGACCCTCTTTTCCTTTGTTCTTTGATATCAACTGCCTCCTCTCCCCGGATATGGGCTTCTGCCCTTTCTAGAGCTTCCTCCAAGGTCTTGGGCAGGGATTTATTGAAATCACTTGTGAGATATTTTGAGGTGATAGCGTTCATGAAGCCGGCTACCCTCATTTTCTCATCTGCCCCTACATATGTGTGGCCTTCCTTCTTGTTTCGTTCAATGAACTCGCGGAGACTTTCATCGTCACGTTGTTTTATTTGAAAGATCACGGTTGCATCTTTGACATATCGCCTTTGTTGGGAGAAGTTGGCCAGAAAACCCTTGCTGAGGTCATCGAAGCTTCGAATGCTTCGAGCAGGTAAGTCGTTGAACCAGATCCTTGCTGATCCAACAAGGGTTTGCATGAACATTAAGCAACATTCAGCGTTTGACCATTTCTCAATCCTTGCTGCGCCAGTGAAGATCTGAAGATGATCCTCAGGATCTTCAGTCCCATCATACGTTCTAATGTGGGATGGCATCTTGATCTTTGTTTGGAAATCGTAATCAGCTATTTGCTGTGAAAAACACGAGAGGTTACTCGGCTTGTATGGTTTGGCCAGATCTTCTTCAGCTCTTACACCCGTGTTATTTCCATTGCTGTTGTTTCCCTGAGTGGCTAGCACCTGATTGATAAAGTGCTGCCATGGGAAACTGGCCATCATTTGGGTCATCATCTGGGGCATCATCTGGGTCATAGGGTTGAAGCCTTGGAGGCTTCCAGGTGCGACTGAGCAGTTGACTCCAAGGGGAGTGCTCATAACTGCACTTCGTGCCAATGGAAGCACGGACAGGGCTTGTTCCCATGAAGTTGTTGTAGAAGCTGGAAAGCTTGTTACTGGGGACTGTAGGAGCTGATCTAGGGTCAGCTCATGGCCCAGAGGAGCACCACTAGTAGCCGGTTGAGATGAAAAGAGAGGATGCGTTGTAGGATTTGGTCTCACGTACAGATATGGGTTAGGATTTGGAGGATTACTGGGACCAGCCTCTTCCCTAGATGCAAAAGGAGGGACAGGAGGTCCGGGAGATAACGTTGGTTCAGGCTCATCATAATCCAGACGAATCCTCACTCCTTTTTCCCTTTCCCTACTTACATATTGGTTAAGGAGAGATCTCAACTCAATGAAATTGTTAGCAACCCCCTCAGGGGTGAGCTCAACACGTGTTGGGGTGTCGGAAACACCAACATTGGGGGAAGGGACTCAAGATCTGAACGGAGTTGGGGTGTTGAAAGTGAGAAACTCGGGAGTGCTTCCCGGAGTTGAAAAAGAAGTTGGTATAGCCACGTGAGCTTGGCTAGTACCCGGGGTGGAGGCGTTTGGGACCTGATTCACTTCTCCAGGGGATCCACTTTCTGACATTGTAATTTCAAGAGAAGAGAGCTACACAACTAGGTCTTTTTGAGAAGAAATAGTGGCGTAGCCCCACGGTGGGTGCCAACTTGTTGATGCAACAAATAATAGACCAACGGTAGTAGCTGGACTGGTTAGGCAAAAGGGTTGAAGGGTTCAACTTTGCCTAACGCAGGTCGTGGGGTCCCCCCACGTTTGCAAGACGTGGAAGGAGGTTCACTAGATTATTTTTGTTATTTGCTAAGGATCCTCCTCTGAAGTGTGTTCAGACTCGGATGAAGGAGCAAATAGAATGTGTGTGTTGGGTATGAAAGATAGAGTGACTCGCATGAAACAAGTACTTGGGATGAATGACCAGAGATTGCGAGAATCAGTGCTGGCCAGGAATGTCTCCTGAAGTAAATGAAGTGTCAATTTATAGGAGAAGACATCTCCCAAAGAAGAATGCATTTGACTAGTGACCTTGCTTGCAGTGAGGGGCTTGCCCTTTCGGGGGTTAAAGCCTTTTGACCCCTGGATAATAGCGTGTGCTCTGCAGACCTGCGTTGCTTTTACGGCTGGCGAGTTGGTGGAGCTGTTCGGAGATGTGACTTATATACTGTTCCCGTATTGCTTTAGTTCATCTCCTCAGCTTTTCAACCATTGAACCACTTAACCCTTTGAGCGTTTACATATTTAGTCATTTTATTTAGTCTTGGGCTACCCCCGTCATCAAAGGGTAAGATGTAGACAACCTTACCTCTAACCCGTAGGAATAGAGAGGCCGCTTCCAATGAGACCCCCGACTCGGTAGTAGTACCATGAGAATGGTCATGCAAGGAGGTAGGATGAATTCCATCCATTTAACCTAATTATATGATTCACCAAAACACAAAATCATCAACATAGTTGATGATTTTAGTTGGTCATGAATATAGATTAAAATGAAAAGTACATAAACTACTAAATCTTAAAACAACCAAGTGAGCAAGCTAGATGCGTGCATCCCAAACATGGAGAGTGTTTGGAGACGTGATGTAGCCTTGTCCCTTTGTTGGAAAATGCTTTGAGATTTAGTGTATGGATCTAAGCTAAAGTTTAAAGAAGTGAGGTACTGGAATAAAGTTTGGAGAGCCAGAGCTTCCATGGTTCACACATTCACCAAAACACAAGTCTTTCAACATTGAAGGTTGAAAGTTTGGATGGTTTCAACACTTTTGAAGCCACTTGGGACTTTTAGGGCAGAATTTTATGGAGGTTTTAAGCCTCATTTCTTGCGGAAATTAACCAAAGCACAAACCCACAACTATGAGTTTAGTTGAGAGCAAGTTGGGTGTAAGATTCCATCAAGTTTTAAGGAAGATAAACAAGAAATAAAAAGATGAAACAAAGCAGAATTTTAAGGCTACTTTAGACCTCAAATGTGGTGAGGTTCCACCTTAGTTTGCCAAGGAAAACGTGTGGAAACCTTCCTAGAGGTTGTCCAAGTAGTTTGAAAGAAGAAATGAAGAAGAAAGATAAAGAAAAGTGAGTTAGAAACTCATTAGAGCACTTGAAACTTTCTACCCACTTTTGGAGTGTTCTTGGAGAATTTGTAGAAGATTTGGAGAAGTAGAGAGTGATTAGAGAGAGTGTAAAGTGTTTAGGAGGTGGTGGAGGCTTGTATTTATAAGTGAGGAATAGGGTTTGAGAGTTAATGAAGGTGGTTAGGATGGTGGAAATTTTCATTTTTAGTCCTTGCACTTGTATTGTTGGTTATTTTATGGTATAAAGGTATATGCAAGTATGTTATAAGCATGAAACACATATGAATGTGATTCCCAAAAATATAATGAAGATGTATGTCTCGGTTTTTAATTAAAACGTGTATTTCGTGATTGATTACGTATTATGCATGTATGATTAGACAAGGTTGATATAAAATACAATGATTCCATTATGATTAAAGTCTCGAGATTACAAGGATTGAAATGAAATGCAAATACAAGCTTGCTAATAATTGAAAGTATAAAATACAAATCGTTACACACAACACCATAATCAGGCGATTATTCCGGTGACCAAGATAGTAAGGCCCCACCCTCCCTTCTTTTTCACTTTTTTATGATCACCACACCATAATCTAGCGATTATTCTTGTGACCAAAATCTACCACCAAAATACTACCTTCACTAATTACTACCATCACATCCTCGATGACCAAGATCTTAATCTGAACATTGATGGAACAGACTGGGTGAGGCCTTCCCTCTGTTCTACTTCATCAAAATCATTTGAACACCATTTCTTTTCTACTTTACTGTTTATGGTTTTATTAATTCCAAGTGTAATAAATTTTTGATGGTCAGAAAACCAATTTATTACACCAATTTAATTGTTAGGTATAAAAAAGATTATTGGTTGTCGGAATAATCTGAACACATTGATTGTTTGAACACCGGAATAATTAGACCATCAACGACACCCTAAATGTAATAAATTTCGTCTAATTTTTAAATCTTACTGTTTTCTGACCACCACACCATTTCTTTTCTTCTTCATTGTTTTTGGTTTAAGGAAATGAACAATTAGGGTGCCTTCTTGATTTAGAAGGACGCAAAGTGTTAGGGTTTTTAATCCACATGGATTCAATTTGTTAGAGTTGCAAGATTACCAAAATACCCTTTCAACTAACGGTCAAACTAACGGTGAGTTGACGGACGGATGCAAAGTGTAGTGAAATGCAAACAATGATCGTGTGTGTGATTTATGGTTTCTAATGTATATTGTTTTTTGTATATTTCAAGTTAGGGCATCTTTTTTCATGGTGTAGAAAAATCAAAATTATATGTGTGAAGTGTGGTTATTATAATCTATCAAATGTTTGAAGATCATATTCACTCAAAAACATGCCTAAACGCATGGGTTCATGTCGTACAAAACGGTAGGAGTGTCTCAACAACTAAGAAAATGTGTGTACTTCTTGGTATCCCATTATACCATAGCAATGATCCATGATCATCTAGAGACAAAATCTAAGGACACTAATAGTCGTAAGAAGAGTCTTGGATAAGTGCAATCAAAGAGGATTCAACCCTTTAGAAAGTTCAGCATGGTAAAGTCACTATTCTTAGAAGTTAATAAAGGGTGGTTGTGCAATGCTGCTAGGAGAAGATCACTTAGGAATCCATGAATGCAATTCATTTAGTGGTTACCAAAGAAGGTTATTGAGGAGGCCATGACTATGAGTCAAGCTAGTGGGCAAGATCGGTATCCCGTGAGTGTTAAACAGGGAAACATGAAGTTGTGGATTGTGGCAAGCTCTAATTGAGTTCCAAATGCATCAAAAAGGAATATATGAAAGTGTCATGGACCATTCTATGGGAAGGATGGTTGACGGATGCTAACATTAATAGTCTTTTGATTAGAAATAAATGGCTAGTCTAAGTGAAAAATGTTCATTGCATGATAGGGTTAAGTGTTTTCGAGCTTCTCTTAAGCAATGTAAAGTCTAGGCTTAGTGGGCGTCGTGTAGAAGAGCATTGATTCATGTGAGCTGCATGTTTAAGTTGTTAGAAAATGTAATGAGCCAAATGTAGAGAGAATTCAACACAAAATTATATTTATATTATGACATCTACAAAGCGTTGAATTTTCTTGATTTTTAAATGACTTAATAGCTAAACTTTGCCACCTTCTAGTAAGTGTAGCATCTAAAAGTTGCTTTTTAATTTATTAGTGTAGTGAACTATGTAAGTAATATAATGCAACATTTGTAGGAGTTTGTATCTTACTAAATACGTTGATACCACCACCTAGTAAACTGCCTTACTTTGACTCTTCTCCCACTTACCCAAATTTTGAATGCTATAATTTGCGTTACATTCAAAACTTGTTGCAATACCATGTAACATTTCATATTTTCGTACTTTCTATTTTTAGAAAGTTTGTATTCGTATTTCATTTCAATCCTTGTAATCTGATATTTTTAATCAATGGAAATCACAATTTTATCACATATATATTTATTCAATCGTACTCAACACATAACCAATCACGAATATGCACATTCCAAACGAAACCTGTTTAATTTATGTTCGGAACATTAGTCATACCTATCATACACACTACACATGCTTATACACCTCTAAAACCCAAGAATCGTGTTTAGCATTTAGCTTATTACATAAAATAACAAGTTACACAAGTTAAGGAGCTAGAAATGATTTTTTTTTAAATTTCTGGAATGCCTTACGGACCGCAAGGGTCCACAAGGAGGTCTGACGGGCTGAATTCCCACCAGCTCGCGAATTAAGTCTGGTTATCATCTTTCCAACCACCTTAACTCCTAACTAACTTCATTAACACCCAAGTCATAATACCCAATTATAAATTCCGCTCCTCCACACCTCCTAAACACTTTACACTCTTTCAAATCACTCTCAAAACATCCCAAATCCTCAAAACTTTCAAGTGTTGGCAGATTACACCAAGGTTCAAAATAGTGAGTTTTGAACACTTTTCCTTTCATCTTTTTCTAATTTCAGCCTTCAATTTACATGGATAACCTCTAGGAGTGTTCCTACAAGTTTACCATGGTAAACTAAGTTGAAACATCACCATTTTGAGGCCCAAAGTAAGATTTAAATTATGTTTTTTCAAACTTTTCAAAACCTTGTTCATCCTACTTCATTTCTTGAACATCTTCAAGTTGCCCCCAAATCCCATTGTTTGGATAGGTTGGATTGATGATTGCTCCAGAAATGATAGGTGTTTTAGCTCACCTTCTAAGTCACCATACAACTTCCAAGTAACAAAGTGAACAAGACTACACCAAGTCTCCAAACACTATCCATGTTTGGAATGTACTCGTCTAATCAAGTCACTTGGTTGTTTTGATGAATTAGACAATTTAGTTTATACTTTACATACTTATATTCATGACCATCCGAATATTGGTATGTGTGTTTGTGGTTGGAATGATATTAATTAGGGTAGACAGGGCGTCGGGTTTTTCACACCCGTGATAAATGTATGGTCATGAAACAAATTGTGCGTCGTGATCGGAAAACGACAAATGAAGTTGTAATGAACGATTACTTTGTTGACCCAGACATTTAGGTTCTGTTTATTGAAAGAAATAATTTGTCACACCCTGGCTTTGCGGAAGCGTGGTTATTTTGGTGTGACTTCTTAATACCATAGCTTAACCATAACAAAGCTATATGAAATAAAATCATGCAAGATCATCCATTCGATTAAGTTTTAAAATCAGAGTAACACAACATTGTCTTAGAGACTTACAACCTCATAACATAAAACATTGTCTTGAATAACCTAAACACCGACATGAAATAAACGCAGTTTAAGATTTGTGACTTGTCCAGTAAAGAGTCACATTTCCTAAACTGGGATGACCTTGGAACCCTTATGCAGCGGGAAAACATAACATACCGCGCCAGATCTTTAATTTCCTGAAATACATGTAAGTTGAAAAATCAACAATAATGTTAAGCGAGTTCATGTGTAAGTGAGTAAGTAAACCGTTGTGAGTATAAAAATAGTCTTGGTATGTAGCAAATAAGGAAAAAGAGATCACCATTGGGTTGCAAAGCCAATGATATGTGTGAAGTGCAAGTAGGAAGACTCAAACCTAGCAGATTTAGCGTTGGGTACAAAGTCACTCCAAGGTCCGTTCTGTTGGGCCTCCCAGAGGTCCGTTCTGTTGGGCCTAGAGTTGGGCTCGCTACACCCAGATAGATCTACCGCTTACGTCCCTCGGTCCTACAATGAGGATTAATGGCCTCCAGTTTCTGCCTACCCACTCACATGATCTAAGTAATAAACCTCCTTACGCTAACCATACCATGTATAATGTACTTATAATCAAAGTAACATGTATTTCACCCCCGCAGTTAAGAAAACTGAAAACAGTTAGAGAAAAGGGGGACATGAACTCACAGTGGTGCGTCTCTACCAAGTATGCCTCCAAATCAATCAGCTGTATGACGACCTACACGTGCTAACTCTATTAGACGGACGGCTGTGCCTTAGCTTTATGGTTTAAGTTTTTGGGAAATAGTTAGGCAACTATTTCGTGTTTACGTTCTGTATATACTTGGTAGTTATTCTCCTTCCCAAGGATGGGGGATTTAATACATGTGTGTTCGTAACATTCAGATTTCACTATTAAGTCTCACTTAATATATTTTATTTCCTAACTCCAAAATATAAATATTCTTCCCAAAAATATTATATTTTAATACATGTGATTTTCCCAAAATAATACTTAGTAATATTATTTTTACTCTAAAAATAATATTTACGTAGTTCACAAAATAATCATAAACACTTATACAAGTGATGTTGTGAAAAATATATACTAAATATATTTATGTATCACGTTTTATTTTGTGAAAATCCCACCTCCGATGTTTTGTAAATATAGTCGTGGCGAAACTTATATTTTGAAAACAAGTCAAAATGTATTTCTAACACTTATAGTGAAAAAATTTCTAAGTGTTAGGTTTTTGGAAAAATTTCGCCAGAGTTTCCTCTGTAACTGGAGGTGGCCACGCTTTCAAGCGTATCATTTTCTTTTATAAATCAACCAACAATTTTCTCAATCAACCAAAACAACGTTCAAATCACAAACTAGTCAAAATATGTCTATAATCGCATAAATTTCATGAACTTGTGGTTTATCCAAACTGTGAAGTAAATCTCATTACTTTTAGTGGATCTTTATATAAAACAATCCGATTTGTAAAAACCTCGTTTTTATGGAAGTTCCGTCTTTACAACTTCTCGTCAACTTTTACAAAAATAGTTATTTTGTCGAAACTTTGTGTTACACAAGTGTTTACACATTTGTGTGTTCTAAAAACCATTCTTGTTAGTGTAAGATCCATTTTTAGAAAGCATGATTTCTTTAACGCTTGGTCCTTTGAAAATACCACTTGCAGATACGCAGATCTGCTAGTTTTAAACACTATTCCACAAGTAAAACATTTTTACACAAGTTCATGATTCGTGTGTGGTAGAGTTTCACCCTTTAACCCTTGTTCTATTCAAAACAACCTTATGTCATGATTCGGGATCATGACCAAACCGGGTTAAGTGATGATCCGAGCTACCACAACATAGATCGGGTCTAAATAATCACAAATTTCAATTACTACAACATTTACACAACATATGAGCTATTATCCAACACTTATAGCATCTTTAGTAGACTTTAAAGTATCATCTTGTAAGATTTCGAGTTTTTATCATCATATATCGTATTAACCACTTTAAAATAGTTTAAGAAGGTGATTTTAGCAACATACCACTAGCTCAAGGCTATGGAAGAATCTAGGCGAAAAACGCGTGGATAAAAGCAAGATAAAGAGGTCCTTCGCCTTCCGATTGCACCAAGCTTCCTAATATGCGACCCTTAACACTTGTAGATGCTTGGAATGTGATGATGGAAATCGAAAGGTGGTGGTGGTGTTGCTTGTGTCTTCGGCCGAGAACCAAAGGAAGGGAGAGAGAAGTGTGAGTGGTGAGTTGTAGTGTAAGTTATGATGTGTTTAGAGGTGAACTTATAGACAATTAACACCACTATTAACCAATGGATCTTGTGCCTCCTAGATATTAAACACTAGGATTAAATTAATCAAAATTGTACCAAGTGTGTCCCCCCTTAGTTGGGGACGGTTAGAGAGGGGGGGTCCTAGTCCGAAACCAACCAATTAGTTAGGACTTAGTTAGGTTAAGTGTAGTTAACTAAGTGCTTAACCCGGTTAGTTGTGTGTCACGCGTTACAATGGGTGTTAGGGTGTTCAGGGACCCTAACTGGCTCAGAAAAAGATAAATAATGAAAATAACAATATTTTCATGTTCCGGGTATAGTCCGGTTGTTCGGTTGGATAGTAATCCGTTAAAGTGCTTAACAAAGCTTTAAAGTGTCGTTATTACCCTTTTTAGTGACACAACTCATTTCTGACACTTTGGAAAGTGTCTAGTAATATTTTTCTCATGTTTTGGCACTTTATTAGTTAGCTAAAAGCTGAATTATTTTGTAAAGTGCTGAGTTTTGTGCTTAGAGCACGTTTTAGGCACATCCAGTCATTGTAACTTATTCCTAGAGACGCAGTTCTACAACCCTTGTATCCCTACACTCACCACTAGTGTAGCAAAATATTTCTGGCTCACACAGGCCTTAGAGGCAGTGTTTGCCTGATGCTGGCTTTATCAGCATATTCAATAGGTTATCCGTTATAGTGCTACTGTGCTTTTTGTGCATCATGTTTGTCACTAAGGTTCAGCATGTAAATAATGTAGTGACAACAAGTAAAGTATGATGCAAGTAAGTACATGTATCAGTAATCAAGTAGCAGTTTATTCACAAGTTCAAGCAAGCACAGTAATTAAGCAGTAATTAATTATTAATTAAGTTGTACGGATACCTGGTTTAGTGAGGGTTGTCACATTCTCCCCCCGTTAAATAAATTTCGTCCCGAAATTTTAAGTTCTGCTTGTAGATGCAGGGTTCTTAGGAAATAAGTGGGGGTATTTTTCTTTCATCCGGTCCTCACGCTCCCAGGTGTATTCAGGACCGTGTCTGGCATTCCAACGAACTTTGACGAGCTTGACACTGCTCCGGCGGGTCTTGTTTATTTTCCAATCTGTAACCTCCACCGGTTCTTCAACGAAATGGAGCGTGTCGTCAACATGAATCTCGTCGATGGGAATGGCAATGTCATCTTGAGTTGGACTTTTCTTCAGGTTGGATACATGAAATGTATCGTGAACAGAATGGAGTTCAGCAGGTAGGTCCAACTTGTATGCTACTAGTCCTATTCTTTCCAAAACTCTGAAAGGACCAATGTAGCGCGGATTTAACTTCCCACGCTTTCCGAAGCGTGCCACACCCTTCCAGGGTGAAACTTTCAATAACACCATTTCTCCAACTTGGAATTCCACATGTTTCCGGTTTGGATCCGCATAGGCCTTCTGTCTGTGGCGAGCTGCTTCGATGCGTTTAAGAATCTGCGCAATCTTGTCTGTCGTCTCTTGGACGATTTCGGAACCAGCAAGCTGCCTATCACCTGCGTCAGCCCAACATAAGGGTGATCGGCACTTGCGTCCGTAAAGGGCTTCAAATGGCGCGACACCAATACTGGTGTGGTAGCTGTTGTTGTATGAAAATTCGACCAAAGGCAAATGTTTGTCCCAGCTACCGCCCAAATCCATAACACACGCTCTCAGCATGTCTTCCAAAGTCTGTATCGTTCGCTCGCTCTGACCGTCAGTTTGCGGATGAAACGTAGTGCTCAGATTCAATTGTGAGCCAAAGGCTTCTTGGAAGGATTGCCATATCCTTGACACAAACCTTCCGTCTCTATCAGAGATGATTGAGAGAGGTACTCCATGGCGCGCGACGATCTCTCTCATGTAAATTTCAGCCAATTTGCTCGTATTATCCT
Organism: Helianthus tuberosus; assembly: GCA_030545235.1. Classification (NCBI taxonomy): domain Eukaryota; kingdom Viridiplantae; phylum Streptophyta; class Magnoliopsida; order Asterales; family Asteraceae; genus Helianthus; species Helianthus tuberosus. The sequence continues at coordinate 81,541,247 of CM060428.1, read as the reverse complement.
TCTCTCTGATAGGTAAGAAGTGTGCTGACTTCGTTAATCGATCCACTATTACCCAAATAGTGTCATGGCCTCTCGGCGTTCTTGGCAATTTCGTAATAAAATCCATGGAGATTTGTTCCCATTTCCACTTGGGGATCTCGGGTTGTTGCAGAAGTCCTGAAGGCTTCTGGTATTCGGCTTTCACCTTGGCGCATGTTAAACACTTGCTTACATAAACAACAACATCGCCTTTCATCCTAGGCCACCAATAATAATCTTTGAGATCCTGGTACATCTTATCCGCTCCAGGGTGGATAGAGTACCGCGACTTGTGAGCTTCATCGAAAATAACCTTCCTCAAACCTCCAAACAAAGGAACCCAAATCCTTTTCTCAAAGCATAACGTTCCTTCCTCGTTTGGTACCAGTAGCTTCTCCATCCCACGGAGATATTCTTCTCCAAGGTTTCCTTCCTTGAGAGCTTCTTTCTGCGCGGCACGAATGCGCAAGGAAAGATCGGTTCGGATAATCATTTCTAAATCCCTAACCCTTATGGGCTTGATCCTCTCCTTCCGACTTAGGGCATCGGCGACCACATTCGCCTTCCCTGGATGATACTTTATCTCGCAGTCGTAATCGTTCAGCAACTCAACCCATCGTCTTTGCCTCATATTCAACTCCTTCTGGTTGAATATGTGCTGTAGGCTCTTGTGATCTGTAAAAATTGTACACTTCGTACCATAAAGGTAGTGTCTCCAGATCTTTAATGCAAATACCACTGCGCCAAGTTCCAAATCATGTGTGGTATAGTTCTTTTCGTGCACTTTCAGTTGACGCGATGCGTAAGCAATAACCTTTTGGCGTTGCATCAACACACAACCCAATCCTTGACGTGAAGCGTCACAGTATACCACGAAATCATCTGTACCTTCTGGTAGTGCTAAGATTGGCGCGTTGCAGAGCTTATCCTTCAATATCTGGAATGCTTCTTCCTGTTTGATTTCCCAATCAAACTTCTTATCTTTCTGCGTGAGGAGCGTCAATGGTTGAGCGATCTTCGAAAAATCCTCAATGAACCTTCGATAGTAGCCAGCCAAACCCAAGAATTGTCGAATCTCGGTTGGCGTCTTTGGCGTTTCCCAATTCTTGATCGCTTCGATCTTGGTTGGATCCACGTGGATTCCATCTCCATTTACCACATGTCCAAGAAATTGGACTTCACGTAGCCAAAACTCGCACTTAGAGAATTTGGCATACAACTGTTCCTTCTTCAGCAACTCCAAAATAGTTCTTAAATGCTATTCGTGCTCGGCCTTTGTTCTTGAATAGATCAAGATGTCGTCGATAAACACAATCATGAACTTGTCCAAGTACGGCTTGCAAACTCTATTCATCAAATCCATAAAGACTGCAGGTGCGTTTGTCAAACCAAACGGCATAACAAGGAACTCGTAGTGTCCATAACGAGTTCTGAAGGCTGTCTTCGGGATACTCTCCTCTTGTATCCTTAGCTGATGGTATCCAGATCGAAGATCGATCTTTGAATAAAAGCTTGAGCCTTGCAACTGATCGAATAGATCATCAATCCTTGGCAGAGGGTATCTATTCTTGATCGTCAGTTTGTTCAACTCCCGGTAGTCAATGCACATACGAAAACTACCGTCCTTCTTCTTGACAAACAGGACCGGAGCTCCCCAAGGCGAGAAGCTTGGTCGGATAAAACCCTTGTCTAACAACTCTTGAAGTTGTGTCGACAGTTCCTGCATCTCAGACGGAGCAAGTCTATAAGGTGCCTTAGCCACAGGCGCGACGCCTGGAACTAAGTCAATGCGGAACTCTACTTGTCTCTGAGGTGGCAGTCCAGGTAAGTCCTCTGGGAAGACTTCTGGATATTCCCTCACGACAGGGATGTCTTCTATTCTTGGCTCAGCAGCCTTCTTGTCTACAATGTGTGCCAGGAAGGCAGCACATCCCTTCTGCAAACACTTTCGTGCTTTCAGGCAGCTGATAATTCTCAACGGCGTATCACGCTCTTCGCCATGTACCACAATTGTTTCACCATCTTCGGTTGGGATACGAACGACCTTTTCGTGACAAACTATCTCAGCCTTGTTGCCTGATAACCAATCCATTCCTACCACCACGTCGAAGCATCCCAACTGGACTGGTAGTAGGTCCAAAGCAAACTCACGCTCTCCTAATTCGATCACACAACCTCTGATGACTTCGTTGGCTTCTACTAACTTCCCATTAGCCAATTCGATTGAGTAGGGAATATCTAACTTATTAGCGGCTAATCCAAGCATATTCTTAAACTCTAACGACACGAAGCTATAATCGGCACCAGTATCAAATAAAACGGATGCATAGCGTTGATTTACAGGGAACGTACCAGTAACGACATTGGGGTCCTGGCGCGCTTCCCTTGCTTCGATTTGGAACACTCTTCCACGGGCTTGGTTTAACTCTGGGCAGTTCTTCTTAAAATGCCCGATATCACCGCAGTTAAAGCATCCAAGTCTTTGCCCGTTTCCACCAGCTTGATCATTCCTCTGATTACGATTCACGGCGCCCGCTTGGTTAGCATTATTTCCTCGATTCTCGTTACCTCCATAGTTTCCTTGTGGGCGATTTCCATTCCCACCCCGGTTGTAATTTCTGTTTCCGAATCCTCCCTGGCCTCCCTGACCAGCAGTGGCCCAACAAGTGTCCTTCAAGTGGCCACGTTTCCCACATGCTTCGCATACTTTTGGCCCACATCGACCAGAATGGTGGCGTTGGCAGTCGTTGCACTTGGGTTGGGTGCCCATGTATCCCTTTCCTTTCTTCCCTCTACCAGCTGTAACCTGAGCTGGCGTGTCTGATCCTCCCTTCTTAACCGCCACACTGGCGCCCTGCTTGAAGTTTGAGAACTTCCGTTTGTTACCTCCTGACGACTCGACGTGAGTCTCTTTCTTCTTAAGCTCAGCATCATCAAACTTGTTCAGGCGAATGGCCTCCTCTGTGAGAGCCACGCTCAAATCAATCGCCTCAGTAATGGTCGCAGGCTTGGATGAGGTCACCATGCTTATGATTTGAGGAGCTAATCCCCAAATGAAACGTTCAATCCGCTTTAACTCCGGAGTGACCATGTAGGGTACCACATGTGATAAGTCATGGAACCTTTGAACGTATTCTGCGATCTTTGGACCGTCCATTTTCAAGTGCCAGAACTCGGTTTCCAATCTCTGGATTTCCGCGCGAGAGCAGTACTTTTTGCGCATAAGTTCCTTCAGTTCGGTCCAGGTTAGCGCGTAGGTAGCAGCTTCACCAAGTGTCTGTACTTGCAAATTCCACCAAGAGAGGGCTCCATCCAAGAATAGCCCTGAGATATAGGTGACTTGCTGATCTAGTGCGCATTTGCTCATGCGAAGAACATATTCAGTTTTCTCGGCCCAACGAACAAAGGCGACAGCACCTCCTGTGCCACCAAAGTTGACCGGTTTGCAGTCTAGAAACTGCTTGTAGGTGCATCCATGAGGTGGATTATTGTTGTTGCCAGTGTTGCCAGAGTTGCTTCCACTAGTCCCTCCTTGAGAGGCGGCGTATTGTGCAATGGCAGCAGCGATAATTTGCTGGAGTTCTGCCTCATTAGTAGGCATGTGTGTCTCACGTCTCGGCGGCATCTTCTAAAAGATGGTTTACGTTGGTCAGGCCATAGTAAAGATCTCATGTTATAATACGTAAGTCAGGTCATAATGTAGCGTACGTATATAACGATAGTAATAGTACATAACATCTCATGTTATAATCACATCAATCACACAACATCCCATGTCATAGAATATAAATAATCAAATCAAGCATCAAGTATGATGAGAATACTGCGATTGCCATATATCGAGACCACATAGTAAGCGTACAAGTACATCACAGTGTCATACAACATCAGTCGACTAAGGGCTACATCACCCTAGTCCAAAAACTATATCAAATCAGTGTCAATACATCAAATACATGTCAACAAAAGTCAGAATCAAATGTAGTCTCCAAAAATGTTGTGCAGTCAAAAGCATTCGCCGTCTTCTCACCAATGTCTACCTATACGGTACTGAAGAGCTCTACACGGATGGCGGTGGAGGAGGGGGAAAGTGAGTGTAAAACAAGCGGCGCAAATGGAGCCAGTCCTCCTCCATGGCTCTCTGGGTGCGTAAGAATGAAGCAACCTGCTGCTCCAGGGCAAAAAGGCGTGCAGCATAGTCTGGTGGAACAGGTCGAGAGGGCTGCAACGGAGAGTGGGTCTGACCCTGGCACGGACACGGCGGCGGCTGAGCTCTCTCAAGCTCCTGAATGCGCTGCGTGTGTGCCTCGTGCTGGGCGACAAAAGACATCAAAACGTCCTCAATAGTATACCCCATGTGGAAAGAATGGTAGGGGTCAGTAGGTGGCATAGCAAAGTGTGGTGCCCAAAGGAACGGCTCACTGGTGGGATCAAAAGGTGCCACATGAAATGGAGAAACAGTGGGAAAAGTAGCAGATGGTGGTATAGTAGGGATAGATACCGGTACATGTCCAAAAGGGTGAGCCGAAGAACCTTCTCCAGGTCGTGCTGGAGGTGTAAACCGAGGAAATGAAAAGGAGGTATCAATGTGACGGGTATCAGTGATCTGAGGGGGAATAGGTGGAACCTCGTCATCAGCAGGAATCCACCCACACTGGGCGTGCTCGTCTCGTGGGTCCACCTGGGCCTCAAAAAGTGCACGATCAAACTGAACTGGCATAGGATCATGGTGAGGTGCAACAAGAGGGTCAACTGGTGCATCAGCAAAAAGTGGGGGATCAACATGATCAGCAGCAATAACATGATCGCCCTCCAACAACGGAGCATCTATAGGATGATCATCAATAGGTGGGTCAGCAATGACAGGCTCAATAATAGGTGCGTCAGCATGAACTGGGTCATGCTCAAGCACTGGGTCAGGAGCAGGGTCTAGTGGCTGCTCGGGATCAACGAAGGCCATCTCAAAATCAAACTCAGGGTCGATGGGATCAACTGGGTCAAATGGGTCGACTGGATCCTCCATAGGCTGATCCATGGGTATAAACTCTATATCCTCATCTGGGTCGAATCCTAGGGGAAAGACAGGATCGGAATCCTCCAAATCATCGTGGTCAAAAGCAAAACCAGGAATAGGGGCAACAGAGGATGCCTGGTCGGGATCTGATCCAGGAGAAAAGTGCTGCGCACTCTGAGTGTGTGAAGGTGCGGAGGCCACAGACTCGAAAGAGTCTGGGACCGGAGAGTGAGCAGGTGACTCCTCAGCGGGAGCATCTGCGATCAACAAAAGATCTCCAGCAGCAAGAAGGGCCTCGCCCTAAACCTCATCCTCTAAGGGCTCGTCATCAAACAGATCGACGTCGCCATCATCGTCGGCTTCGAGAAGCAAATCGTAAGCAGGATATGAAGCAAGCGGTATGGGAGCAGGGATCTCTACTAACGGTAGGTCCCCAGCCAAAGGGCCATCAGCGAGCTCATCAGCACCATCAGGTAAAGCAAAGGGCTGAAAATCATCCTCGTCTGTGCTAGTAACGTCGGATGTGTGGACCTCGTGCTCTGAAGGCTCTAGGTCATCTGATACAATAGGTCTAGGTCCTGTGGTGTCTGAGTCACCTGTGCCAGAGGTGTCCATGGTGTCTGTAACATAAACACGAACATGCACAAACAGTCAATCATACAATCAAATAATCACATAAGTCACCAAGTAAGCATTCAGATCATTCTCCTAGTCCCACTAGCCTCCCAGTCTCCTAGACTGATACTCCTAGTCTCACTAGCCAAATTCTCCCAGTCTCTAAGACTGCTCTATCATCTACCTCGACCTCTTAGATCGAGCCCCGGTCTCCAAGACCGAGCCTACTCTTCCTAGTCCAACTAGCCAACTACCTCGATCTCTCAGACCGAGCCTCGGCCTCCAAGACCGAGCCTCAGCCTCCAAGACTGAGCCTACTAAATAATAAATAAAATGTGCTCAACATGTGTTTATAAAAGTTTTGGATCTGGACTTAAGTGGTATGCAGTAAAAATGTTTTCGTGAGAGCCCTAGTGATCATAGTCTAGACTCGAGAAAGAATCCTAGTTCGCTATGATCAGAGCTCTGATACCAAGCTGTCACACCCTGGCTTTGCGGAAGCGTGGTTATTTTGGTGTGACTTCTTAATACCATAGCTTAACCATAACAAAGCTATATGAAATAAAATCATGCAAGATCATCCATTCGATTAAGTTTTAAAATCAGAGTAACACAACATTGTCTTAGAGACTTACAACCTCATAACATAAAACATTGTCTTGAATAACCTAAACACCGACATGAAATAAACGCAGTTTAAGATTTGTGACTTGTCCAGGAAAGAGTCACATTTCCTAAACTGGGATGACCTTGGAACCCTTATGCAGCGGGAAAACATAACATACCGCGCCAGATCTTTAATTTCCTAAAATACATGTAAGTTGAAAAATCAACAATAATGTTGAGCGAGTTCATGTGTAAGTGAGTAAGTAAACCGTTGTGAGTATAAAAATAGTCTTGGTATGTAGCAAATAAGGAAAAAGAGATCACCATTGGGTTGCAAAGCCAATGATATGTGTGAAGTGCAAGTAGGAAGACTCAAACCTAGCAGATTTAGCGTTGGGTACAAAGTCACTCCAAGGTCCGTTCTGTTGGGCCTCCCAGAGGTCCGTTCTGTTGGGCCTAGAGTTGGGCTCGCTACACCCAGATAGATCTACCGCTTACGTCCCTCAGTCCTACAATGAGGATTAATGGACTCCAGTTTCTGCCTACCCACTCACATGATCTAAGTAATAAACCTCCTTACGCTAACCATACCATGTATAATGTACTTATAATCAAAGTAACATGTATTTCACCCCCGCAGTTAAGAAAACTGAAAACAGTTAGAGAAAAGGGGGACATGAACTCACAGTGGTGCGTCTCTACCAAGTATGCCTCCAAATCAATCAGCTGTATGACGACCTACACGTGCTAACTCTATTAGACGGACGGCCGTGCCTTAGCTTTATGGTTTAAGTTTTTGGGAAATAGTTAGGCAACTATTTCGTGTTTACGTTCTGTATATACTTGGTAGTTATTCTCCTTCCCAAGGATAGGGGATTTAATACATGTGTGTTCGTAACATTCAGATTTCACTATTAAGTCTCACTTAATATATTTTATTTCCTAACTCCAAAATATAAATATTCTTCCCAAAAATATTATATTTTAATACATGTGATTTTCCCAAAATAATACTTAGTAATATTATTTTTACTCTAAAAATAATATTTACGAAGTTCACAAAATAATCATAAACACTTATACAAGTGATGTTGTGAAAAATATATACTAAATATATTTATGAATCACGTTTTATTTTGTGAAAATCCCACCTCCGATGTTTTGTAAATATAGTCGTGGCGAAACTTATATTTTGAAAACAAGTCAAAATGTATTTCTAACACTTATAGTGAAAATATTTCTAAGTGTTAGGTTTTTGGAAAAATTTCGCCAGAGTTTCCTCTGTAACTGGAGGTGGCCACGCTTTCAAGCGTATCATTTTCTTTTATAAATCAACCAACAATTTTCTCAATCAACCAAAACAACGTTCAAATCACAAACTAGTCAAAATATGTCTATAATCGCATAAATTTCATGAACTTGTGGTTTATCCAAACTGTGAAGTAAATCTCATTACTTTTAGTGGATCTTTATATAAAACAATCCGATTTGTAAAAACCTCGTTTTTATGGAAGTTCCGTCTTTACAACTTCTCGTCAACTTTTACAAAAATAGTTATTTTGTCGAAACTTTGTGTTACACAAGTGTTTACACATTTGTGTGTTCTAAAAACCATTCTTGTTAGTGTAAGATCCATTTTTAGAAAGCATGATTTCTTTAACGCTTGGTCCTTTGAAAATACCACTTGCAGATACGTACATCTGCTAGTTTTAAACACTATTCCACAAGTAAAACATTTTTACACAAGTTCATGATTCGTGTGTGGTAGAGTTTCACCCTTTAACCCTTGTTCTATTCAAAACAACCTTATGTCATGATTCGGGATCATGACCAAACCGGGTTAAGAGATGATCCGAGCTACCACAACATAGATCGGGTCTAAATAATCACAAATTTCAATTACTACAACATTTACACAACATATGAGCTATTATCCAACACTTATAGCATCTTTAGTAGACTTTAAAGTATCATCTTGTAAGATTTCGAGTTTTAATCATCATATATCGTATTAACCACTTTAAAATAGTTTAAGAAGGTGATTTTAGCAACATACCACTAGCTCAAGGCTAGGGAAGAATCTATGCGAAAAACGCGTGGATAAAAGCAAGATAAAGAGGTCCTTCGCCTTCCGATTGCACCAAGCTTCCTAATATGCGACCCTTAACACTTGTAGATGCTTGGAATGTGATGATGGAAATCGAAAGGTGGTGGTGGTGTTGCTTGTGTCTTCGGCCGAGAACCAAAGGGAGGGAGAGAGAAGTGTGAGTGGTGAGTTGTAGTGTAAGTTATGATGTGTTTAGAGGTGAACTTATAGACAATTAACACCACTATTAACCAATGGATCTTGTGCCTCCTAGATATTAAACACTAGGATTAAATTAATCAAAATTGTACCAAGTGTGTCCCCCCTTAGTTGGGGATGGTTAGAGAGGGGGGGGGGGGTCCTAGTCCGAAACCAACCAATTAGTTAGGACTTAGTTAGGTTAAGTGTAGTTAACTAAGTGCTTAACCCGGTTAGTTGTGTGTCACGCGTTACAATGGGTGTTAGGGTGTTCAGGGACCCTAACTGGCTCAGAAAAAGATAAATAATGAAAACAACAATATTTTCATGTTCCGGGTATAGTCCGGTTGTTCGGTTGGATAGTAATCCGTTAAAGTGCTTAACAAAGCTTTAAAGTGTCGTTATTACCCTTTTTAGTGACACAACTCATTTCTGACACTTTGAAAAGTGTCTAGTAATATTTTTCTCATGTTTTGGCACTTTATTAGTTAGCTAAAAGCTGAATTATTTTGTAAAGTGCTGAGTTTTGTGCTTAGAGCACGTTTTAGGCACATCCAGTCATTGTAACTTATTCCTAGAGACGCAGTTCTACAACCCTTGTATCCCTACACTCACCACTAGTGTAGCAAAATATTTCTGGCTCATACAGGCCTTAGAGGCAGTGTTTGCCTGATGCTGGCTTTATCAGCATGTTCAATAGGTTATCCGTTATAGTGCTACTGTGCTTTTTGTGCATCATGTTTGTCACTAAGGTTCAGCATGTAAATAATGTAGTGACAGCAAGTAAAGTATGATGCAAGTAAGTACATGTATCAGTAATCAAGTAGCAGTTTATTCACAAGTTCAAGCAAGCACAGTAATTAAGCAGTAATTAATTATTAATTAAGTTGTACGGATACCTGGTTTAGTGAGGGTTGTCACATAATTTTAAAGATCATGGGAGATATCAAAACTTAATTTGAATGGTTTGAAGAAGGATACGTTGAAATGGGAAGAAAGAGTTTCATGGCGATACAAAATGCACATCCGCGCTTCGTCAACTTGCAATGGTGACGTTATGATGAATAGGATTAATATTTAGCTATGTCTTCTAGGGCTTCTAGTGAATCTTTTTTTTTTTTTTTTTTTTTTTTGCAATGCTATTATTAAGTTATACGGTACAGAGTTTCTACGAAGGCCAACAAGACACGACATAAAACATTTGTACGCTGCACATGAAGCTAGATGGCGCTTTCCGGGGATGCTTGGTAGCATCGACTGTACCCATATCGTTTAGAGAAGTAGTTCGACAAGATTGCGAGGCTTGTTTAATAAAGGTGACCACAAAAACCAAAGATAATGCTCGAAGCAGTTGCGTTGAATGATTTATAGATTTGGCATTCATACTTTGGTGCTCCTGGTTCAAACAACGACATTAATGTTCTAAATCAATCACCGTTATTCAATGCCGAGATACAAGGAACCACCTCGTCATGTCCGTTTGTGGTCAACGGGAGACATTATAGACACCGTTTCTATCTTGTTGATAGCATTTACCCGACTTAGTTTATTTTTGTAAAAGGCTTATTCATTTCCGACCGACGCCTAAGAAAAATTATTCAAAACGTAACAGCAATCAACGAGAAAAGACGTTGAGCGACCGTTTGGTGTTTTGAAAAGTAAATGGGTTATAATTGATCGACCGGTAAACAAACGAATATAAGGAGCGTGATGTACACATGTATCATATTGCACAACATGATCATAAAGGATGTAAAGGATGAAGGACCCGCAATATCACCAGACTACGCTATGGACCCTCCGACACAGGTACCCATTAATGAGGATATTCAATTGGAGTTCCGGAATCAAGATACGCACTTTCGGTTACGACATGATCTAACGGAACATGTTGTTGGTTTAGATATCTAATTACCCGATTCCAACGAAGAGTACTTTTTTTAGTGTTTAAATCTAAGTATTTTTTTTCATAGGTTGTGTTTTTATTTAATTTTATGGATTTAAAAATGTTGGTTTTTAGTATATTTAATTTTATATTATATTATATTTAAAATAGAAAAGAATTAAGTGATATCATTAGTGTAAAAAATAAGTGTCAAATGATTAGATTGGGTCTGATAATCTGATAAATGTGATGGGTACCTGATCTACCCTTAGTCCCGATGGTATATGTGTGTATATTTTTATGCTTAATGTGAATGATGTATGCTTTTGCTTCTATCGCTTTTACTTCCAGGATGGGTTTAATCTTGTTAATAAAAAAATGCTTTTGCTTTTAATGAAACACATGGGTTTCAATGGGGTGTAATCGACCTATATATGGATTGTCAATATAGGGTAATTACTATGGTGTTTTTATGCATATGTAAGTTATAAAAAAAACTATATTTTAAACTTTTTAAACGGTTTTAAATTAATTTCAAAGGATAAATTATTAAAGAGTATCTAATAATGTACTATAAAAAACAACCAAAAAAACTGTAGTTCCAAAATTTGTTAAGGAGTTTTGCGAGTGTGGATACGGTGTTGTATGTATGTGAAAATTTACGAATACTACAAGAGGAGCACGCCTCATGATGATGTCTGCTGTGAAGTTGGCATCGCTTAAAAGGAAAACAATTTGTGAAAACACAACATCTTATTGCGATCAAACAAAGTAAGATCTTATTATTATACTTTTCTTGTTTCTTAGATTCATTACAGAATCATCAACTCATGCCATTCTTTGTCTTTCCTTTTCTCAAGATTTTATAAACGAGATCTCTCAAGATCCCATTCATATTCCTCAAACTTCATTATCAACCCACAGTATAAACTCCTTATGAATACTCCCTTAGATTCCTTCGTGAAGTCCTAGGTTATACCGCTATATCCATCTTATTTTCATGGTAAGTCATACAGTTTTTTCTACAATATATTGTCAAACTTACCATCACCCCGTTTCCTTCTTTAAGATCTTGTCTCAACATTTAGTGTTATTTCTGGTTATTTAGGGTAGCTTTCATAGTTCTTTAATTTATGCATTTTGGATCAACGTGTAAAACCTTTTCATAATTCTTTACTTTTTACGCTTAAATATCACAAAACTTTGCACTTGCAAGCATTTAAACTTACACTACTTTTTGGGGGGGCAAAAATCATATACCACTAGACCACTAACTGGTCATCGGTTCGATGTCTAAATAGATGATCAGTCTTCCAGCCCAAAACCTCTAAGTTTCCCGATATATATCACTACTAGAAAACTGGGTATTTGCGACCTCAATAAAATTGCGGAAACAAAAATCTCCATTGGTAATCACATTTTGCAACTGGTTTGAGACTGCTAGTTTTGCGACCGTCTTATTTATGACCGGTTTGCCTCCTCATTTGCGACCATATTTAACAACCTCCTCTATCTTTCTTCATAAATATATTTACTCTTTTATGACGTGCGGGCTTGAAGGTAGAAAACATCCCCCATAGCAAGTAACTTTTTATCCTTTTTATGTAAAGAACGTAGTGTGCATGATCCCTTGATTCGTAAGCTAACCATCTAATTATAGTAAACCACCCTGTGCTGGTTTGACATAACGCCACTAGTCAATCTTTTACGAGTCTTTTTGATTTTACACAACTACATGTTTGCACATGCCAAAAGATATTATCCTGTTTGCCTTATGTTGTACATATATGTCGCTTCTTGTTTCTATTTATGGTGCGAATTAAGAGGTTTCCTTTTTTCACTAAACAAAGAATGAAAGGTAGCCATCTATATTTTGAGCTAATGTATATATATGCATGCACGGCTCAATGGGTAAAAGTTTTAAGTTTTTTTCTATTTCATTTCTTTTAGTTTCCAATGGTTGCGTTATATATTTGAAGCAGGGGCGGACCTAGGTAGAGCCCTGGGTGGGCGGGCGCACCCTTGAAAAAAAAAAAAATTAGTGTATTTTACCAGGTAAAATTCCGATCGTGAAAATTTGGTTAAACCTCTCATTTGCACCCTTGAAAATATTTTCTGGTTCGCCACTGCTTTGAAGCCAAAGTGTTAACTAAGTTGGGTGTCTTTTTTCCTTAGGGTGCATGGTATTTGGATTTTGGTTTATAGGAGTTGTCTTGGTTTGGGTTTCGAATTTCAATTTTACTGGAGTTGCCTTGGTTTGGGTTTCGATTTTACAGGAGTTTATAGGACATCACCAAGTTGGTGTAATGTCGAAAGTGAAATTATAAATTTACCGGGCAGTCAGGGGTGTACCCACATAAAGAAAGAAACTGCCCTTGAAAACAAAAATTCTAGTGTTATTTTTAGACAATAATCCTGATTGTCTCTCTTAAAAGTTTGGTTAAGCTTTGTTGATCAGCCCCATGAAAAAAATTATAGGGTGCGGTTTGTACGTGTTTTTTGTTGTTTCCGAAAGTCTGTATCTTTTGTAGAACTCAAACAACCAAATTACATGTATAGATAATGATTCGCTTAACCTTAAATTACATATTATATTTATTAGTTTTTTAGCCGGAGATTGTTTTTTTCTTTTCCTGGTGTAATTTAATCTCTGGCTTCTTACTAGCTCATCGCAATGAAATATTATTTGCCATCATTTTTTTTTTAATCCAGTATGAGTGAAACTTATCTTTACGTTGAAAAACTTTCTATTACAAGAGACTTTAAATTGTTGTGTAGATAGAATTACATGGGTTTCATTTTGATTTTGCATATTCTTATGTCATAAGCTTCTTCCACAAATCTTTTAGACTTTTAGCCTATGACTATCATTCTTCCACAAATCTTTTAGACTTTTAGCCTATAACTATCATGAATTTGCATCGGACTCATTGCATCATCACTAAATACATCTATTTGTTCCATTAGAAGTGCTAGGTTTCTTGTATTTTTACTCTTAACATCTATATAAGCCTCTGATTCGGCTTTACATTTCCTTATAGCTCTACGAATCCATAAATTTGAATGATTGTCATTCCATAGAAAATGAAGGTTTACACCATATTTTTACTCTTAACATCTATATAATCCTCTGATTTGCCTTTACATTTCCTTATAACCTTAGGAATCCATAAATCCGAATGATTCCCATTACATAGAAAATGAAGTTTTACTCCATATAATTGATAGTTAACTGCTTATTCCGGATATTTTCTTGTAATAATTAACAATACTGATATTGATATAAAAAATTTATCTCAGCAAATACCAATTATTAAAATCAAAATAATATTTTTGGCTTAGCTTAGTACAACAAATTTGATAAGTTGCTTCATAGATATTACTTTTGTTATATACAGCAAGCAGATCAAAAGTTTGATATTAGTACATACATTCTAGTCACTATAATATGCCTCATGTAACCCTTGATGAACAAGAAGTTCAAAATACTGTTTTTTTATAATTACTTCCAAAGATCAATTTGGCTTGTGGATGCGGATATCGAGGCACCTTCGGAAGCCATCTCATCACTCTTTGAGTCACTAAGAAGCATGTTCATATGTTCAGCCATTTGAAATGACGATGAAGGATGATTCAAATAATTATTTTCTTTTGTGACCGCATTTTGATCGTTACTGAGCTGAGAAGCAACAAAGTTATCAAGTATTCGCCAATCGGTCAGTTGATGATCTTGTTCACCATTATTATCATTATTGTTGCCATAAAACAAGTTCACATTGGATTGCTGCTGAGTTGGGGGCTGTAAATTAGTGCTTGTGTAGGAAGCACTTAATCCGGCTACTGCAGGTTGTGGATATCTGAGGGATTCTAGTTGAGGAAGCTGGAGGAAGGAGTGTTCAAGAGGCAAGTTGTAATTCATTTCATCAAGCTCAGATTTTGCAGGAAGTTGATGTTGGTATGAATTATTAGAAGTGTAAGGATGCGATACCCGATTTGGGGATTCGTAATCGGGCATGAATGAGACTTGGTCATTGTACCAACACAAAGAATCATGTGATTCCATTCTACGAACTGTGGTTATGCGCTTCTTGAAAACCCTGCATACAACCCATCCTTCTTCCTGTTGAAAACAAAGCATCAAAAATGAAAGATATTAGAATCAATATTTCGTTTATTATTCCGCTTATATTCCTTTAACTTTTTGGTCTTACAGTTAAAGGTAACTATACCATAACTTAATATATAAAGAAAATCAAGCTTCCCATGTGAACAACATTAAAGAATCAATTAATAGAACCTGTCTTAATATATTCATTTGGTTGTGACAAATTCAAGGATTTTAGACATTGAAGGTACTAAAATGCTAACTCAACATAAAAAGTTCTTTACTTTCACCACAATTGATGAACATAATAGCTTCCCTCATATTTAAATTACTTATTTAATAAACTATTTTTTTCTATATAATTCTAATAAATTTTATTTAAATACATAAACTGTTTATTTTTTATTGTAACTGGAGATGGAGCACAGGCCATCCTTGTTAAAGGATTAATGCCCAAATTAAAAACTCCAAAAACAAATGCATTGGGATAGAACGAAGGTTGCCCAAGAATGCATGCAAAACAACACAAATATAATGCTATGCTGCATTGGGATAGAATGAAGGTTGCCCAAGAATAAAAAACTTTTTATGGGTGCCCATTTTATTTATGCTTGGTTCCACCCATGCATAACTTGCCATATTTTTTGAATATTCTAAAAGTTGAAACTAAAGCTAGCTACACCAGTGAAATGGCTAGTTTGGGTAAAAGTACATAACAAAAACTGATAGAAGGATGAAAAATAGACATGTTACTAACCTGAGTCATGGAGTTTTCATCTGTCTCTAGTCTATACTCATGCATGATCCAATCTGATTTCTGTCCGTTAGGAGCTCGGCCCTTGTAGAACACCAAGGTCTTTCTCATGCCAACCAGATTATTCTTAGAGTATATGGCCTTATCTCTTCCTGTAGCTTTCCAAAAGCCAACTTTCGTAGCCCTATTAGTGCGAGTTCCCGTTGGATATTTTTTATCCTTGTGGCTAAAGAAATACCACTCATTTTGCTCTTCAGTTCCTAGCTTGCATAACTCTGTCAATATAACATAAAAAGAGTCCATGAACAATTTGAAAATCTTGCATCCATGATATGCTTAACACTTTCCTAAGCTGCATTGCACAACTTAAACACTTATAAAACACATTGCTCATATTGTATATCTACCTTGAAGATCCCATGGTTCAATTTTATAGAGATCAACATCTTTGATAACATCAAGATCAATTCTTTTCGACGCAACTTTTTTCCTAAGGTAGTAATCCACGAGTTCTTCATCCGTCGGGTGGAATCTAAAACCAGGAGGAACATGTGAAAAGGTATTCATACTCTCAATGGTATGATAATCTCAAACCTGAAACATTCAAATGATCACCATTTTTAGAGGTCGATTTTACACATACAACTATTGATATGATTGTTAATGCAGATATCTCAATGAGTTTTAATGATATCTCAATCATGTGATGAAAAGTAGAATAACAAGGCAATGCATGCTGTTGTTTTGATGAGAACTTCCGGCATGAAATGATAGTTTGTCACCAAGCAAGAAGGCATAGATGAAGTTGAAAAGTGTTTTGTATTTGTTCCTTTTTATAGCCAACAACTAGATTATCACTGGAGGCGAGGAAATTGGAGAAGATTGCCATTTTTTATTTTTTGTAATGTCTTGATTTATACAACGTATGCCAGTTGCATTTCATTAATGATCAACATCTAAATGCTTGATTCTTTAAAGAAATACTTAAATAAAGTAAAAGGTTTGATATAGTAGCAAATGTATGTAAAGAATGAGGACATGGATCATATGTTTGGCGCTAGATTGACAACAAAGGATTAATTTGGTTCATGGTAACAACTAATAAACGTTAAGAGTTTGCACCAACTTTTGGGTTCAATAGAAAGAACCATTTAAAAGGGAAAGCAAAACTTCATAACAATATTATGAGTTGAAGTTCTTGGACTTGCTGATGGAATCTTACAAATTTGAGGTCTATATTAAGTTCAAAAGTTAGCTCAAATTACATGAAGTAAGGATTATTGTCTTTGAATAGCTCAAATTAAATGAAGTATGGATTATCGGCTTTGAACTGTATGTCTATAGGCGTTTTTATCATTATTCAGGCGCTAGAAACTGCTAACCTTAAAGAACATATATGCAAAATAAATATATATATATATGTAAATAATAGCAAAGAGAGCAATCTACAAAGTACATAGCCTTACAAAGATAAAACATAATGAATCATATCATATTGTAAACTCTCGTTAAACCTAACACCTTGAGGGGAATTATAAGTAACCATAAAAACGAAGGATCTGTTGTTTTCAGAGGGCAAACTCCTAGCAGTTAAAGAATGGAAGTTTTGTAAACGATTCCTTTTAAAAAATAGCGTTTGTGACACGAACCCTTGACACTTCCGTGAAGGAGTATCAACCTAGCTTCATACATTCCTATGAGTATATTATTAATAACATGATCAAATACATGTTTAGTGAGAGGAATTATTTCTTGTTTAGTGCAGAAAATATTTTTAATTTAGAAGATGAAAATACATGTCTAGTGAGGGGCATCATTTTTAATGCAGAAAACATTTCTAATCTTGAAGAGGATGGCAATAAAAAAGTATTGTTATTAATAAAATGATCAAATACAAGTTTAGTGAGAGAATTATTTCTTGTTTACTGCAGAAAAAAATTATAATTAAGAAGTAGATGCATCAAATAAGCATGCTTGTTTATTGCAGAAAACATTTCTAATTTAAAAGAAGATGACAACAAAAAGCAAGATGGGAGAAAAGATGGTGTAGGGTAGAATTTAAATGATGTGAACAAAATGAAATGACATGTGTGGACAATGTTTCTGCCATGCATTCGCATGGGAGAAGCACCATTTTCTTACTTGATGGTCAAGAAAAAAACTACTCAAGTTTGCTTTTTTTCTTGGGGAAAGCCACTCAAGTTTTGCACCACTCAACAAAAGTTAATACCTGAAAACAATGCATAGAAAAATCTACAATTCAACATTGTCAACATACTAGAAGGCCCCAAATTAAATACATGGAAGTGCACAATAACAATCAAGATGTATTTTTTGTTCTTGTTTATTCTTAGTTGTCTATCTTCAAAGATCTTGCTAGAACATCAATCTCAAACAAGAAAAAAAAAAAAACAATACAATCCATCAAGATGAAAAAGAAAACACATTGATCATAAATTTGTGATCTAGGAATTGACAACTAGAACTTAAAAACTTGTTTTAGTCTATATATTCTGAAACAAGCACATCTGTGTCCTTCAACTATAATGATAACATAGATTAGTAATCAAATCAAAATATGAATGATCATGATGAAGATGAAGCATAAAAACACTTACATACACAAAGAAACTTCAACCAAAGAAGATCATGATGAAGATGAAGCATAAAAACACATACGTACACAAAGAAACTTCAAACAAAGAAGATCATGAAGAAGATGAAGAATAAAAACACATACATACACAAAGAAACTTCAAACAAAGAAGATCATGAAGAAGATGAATCATATAAACAAAACCTTATAAATAGATCTGGTTGATCTTCTAACAATGGATGATGATTAGAGAGAAAGAATTCAAGAAAGGTTTCTTTTAGTACAACCACAAGATCCCTTCTTGTTCAAATAATAAGGAAGCAACGGAGACAAAAAAAAAAAAAAAAAAAAAAAAAAAAAGAAAAAGAAAAGGCAAAGAACAAAAGGAATGTTTGAGATCGTAAAGGGTGTTAATTTACTTGGGAATTGAAGTGAAAAGAACTTTGTTTTTTTGACTGTCTTAATAACATCAGATCCCGAGGATTCTAATGACAACAAAAACACAAAGCACAGAAAGTTGTTTTATTTTGTTTGAAGAACATAAACAGAAAGAATGAAAAACAAAAAAAAAGGGGCATCTTACTTAATTTTAGAGTTATATCTTCGTATATATGAAGACCTTGATTGCCTGAAAAGCTTTCTGCTAAAAGAATGGAGGAAGATGATGCGGAAAAAAGGTGGCGGTCATATACTAATACTCCACCACCCACCACCAGCTATTGATTGAGACCTCACCAATTCATACATATGACACAAACACACATAGAATACCAGATTATCTCTCTTCTTTCAGGTTGTTTATGTCACTGTGTGTGTGAGAGAGAGAGAGAGAGAGAGAGACAGAGAGAGAGAGAGAGGGGTAAGGTTTAAGAATGTGACGACATAGGCATGGGATCACTTAAAGGGCACCAACATACCCTTGTTTGGGAAGATTTCCACTTTGGGGTCTTGGTTTCTCTCAAGAGCATGACTATAATTTATATATTTAATGAATATTATACATTCTATTTTTTATTTTCAAACACTACTAAATGATACACAACTAGTATTAGACACCCCGCGTTGCAGCGGGCGAGCACTAATGCCACACTACTGCCAGCGATCATCGACACTGAAGTTGCGGTGTGTTAATACGAAGAAATTAAACTGAAACATAAAACATAAAATAAAATAATTAAGTTGATCTAGGAATCACGGGTTACATATGAACCGACTTCTATTTATTCCCGTTTGACAGGTTCTTCGTAATCTATATATAAAATATACCATTACCACTACACAAACCATAATGCATACATTACAACAACCATTGCATCAATATGTTGCAAATTATATTTATACAAGATTTTGGCTAAATTAATTAGATTATTATAAATAATAATAATTTACAAATAAAACAACACAAGTTTGAATGGATCAAAACGATTGAATATGGTAAGATAATGAAACCATTATTTGATTCACCGCAACAACCTATGCCGAATTTACAACCATACATGCATACAAAACAGATTGAATTTGGTAAGGTAATGTAACCATTATTTGATTAACGTACAACAAATTAAGCACAATTTACAACCAAACGTGCATGTAAATTATTTGATTAAGGTACGATCACTTAAACACAATTTACATCCAAACATGCATACAAATGTTACAAATTAATAGTATATAAATATAAATGGATGTAAGATATATTTTTCTCCCGCATTTCACGCCCTCTCTCAATTCAAAATTTATATTTTCTTTTCCCATAAAAAAATCTATTTAGGGTAGGAAAAAACTTTACAATGGAATTCGTTAATGATGTGAATTATTGCTAATGAAATACTTGTAACTATCTCACATCAAAAGTTTGTGGACTATATATAAGTTTAACTTCCAATATATTTGAATAAATCATAGAGGGAAACTTTGAAGAAAGTTATTGAAATGTTAGGGTCTTTATTTCAGGCAACAGACATCTTCTTCGGTGCCAATTCGATTTATCATGGTATCACAACCGAAGAAAATACGAAAGATAAATTCATAGTAAGCTCGGTTGTTATAAATCTACTTTAGAAATACGAGAATAAAAAAAAGCCCAATTATTACTATATATTAAAAAAGCAAATGAAATGAAAAGTTCTTATAATATATTATAATTATTTATTAATATATTAACAATTATTATTATTTTCTTTACTTTCCAAGTTGGATAAGTTTGGTGTCAACCAATACTAGTATCGTAAATACCAGTACGGTCCGGTTCATTATCGGTACATAAAGGTAAAAATCGATACCAGCCTTATACAAAAAACGCCAAAAGTCGGTACCGGATTGAGTTTGAAAATCTTTTAGTTCGGGAAATTCGGTACTGCTACATGGTACCATTTGCTCATCCCTGATCAGAGCTCCGTGGCAACCGATACCGAAAATACCGGTTACGGTACCGGTATATGAAGGTAAAAATCGGTAGCGAACCGGTACTAGAAACTCCAAAATTCGGTATCGAATTTGTACTTAGGATCCTTCTGTTCGGGAAATTCGGTACCGGTACCCAATATTATTTGCTCATCTCTAACCATGGGTTTCATACAAACAACATCATTAACATACAACTTTTTTGGTTGAATTTCTTTCGATTATATTTTACAGTTTTTTACATTTTCTTTTTATTCTTGTTAGTGGTTCTGTGTACAACGCGCTCGTAGTGGTTTTGAAACACATGTAAACACAGACTAAATAACAAAAGAACTTCGCCGCAACGCGGCTAGGGTGATAAACCTAGTTAGTATAGTTAACCAAAAGAGAAAAATGCAATTTGCGTCCCTGTGGTATGTGTGAAACATAAACCTGAGCCCCTAAATTCATATTTTGGTTTTTTGAGCCCCTGAACTTATAAATTCATAACACTTTGAGTCCCTCTGTCATACTTCTGTCTGTTTGACTGTTTGACAATTGTGAAATGTCCTTTATACCATTAATGATAAACACATATAATCCCTGATTCCCTAAATTTGATCAATCTGATTCATAACACAACTGATCTCATACGAACCCTAGAACCCTAATTCCCAAATCGATCGATCCAACCTGATCTATTGTGAAGATGTCTCAAAAATCCGCTGCAAGCTCCAACAAGAATCATCTCAGGGCGGGGAAGCTTCTCAATTCCTCTGTTCATGTGGTGCAGCGACTTGGTACAAGGTTTCAAAGACTGAAGCTAATCCAAATCGACGCTTCTTATGCTGTGTAAGTTAAAATTATAGAAGAAAGATTGAAGTTAATTATATGGCTATTTCCTAATTGATGTGTTTTTACAGAAGAAAGATTTTGGTTTTATACGGTGGGCTGATACACCTTCATGTCCACCTTCATATTCATGCTCTGGTTGTGAGAAGGTAATACCCGTATTGTTAAGGAGCATGGAAAACAAAGATGATTTGGCAATTAAGAAAGCTAAGGAAGTGATGTTTTTGAAGATGTGTTTATTGTTTACTTCGTTAATGATTGTGGTGGTTTATGTGTATTTTTAGTTTAATGTAATGAGTGTTGGTTATGTGTCTTTTTTTGGTTAATGTAATGAATGTTGGTTATGTGTCTTTTTTTGGTTAATGTATGAATGAACAAGTTTAGTATCAGTTTAATGCTATGAATGTTGCCGTTGATGTGTAGAATAACGAATTGGTTGAGGAAGTGGCTGACAATGAGTTGGACTTAGTGCCGTCTGTGCTGAAGGATGAGTGCTTTGATAACTATGATGCTGTGATAGAAGTGTTGAAAGCAGAGTATGAAGCGTCTCTTCCAGATCCAGCAGCGGACTACGACTCAGAAGAGTTGGAATGGGCTAGGTGGGAATGTGCAGTTCAACCACCGGAGGATGATTGGTACCATGATCCGTACCCGGGGGAGCATTCTTCTGACTCCGAATGGTCAAATGATGATGCTCATTGGAAGTTGATTGTTAGGGTTTTAAATGTTTGTATTGACCGATTGGATGAGACTCGGCATGTGTTTGATACGTTTAATGAAATTTAGTTGTGGTTGAGACTCAATGTGTTTGATACATAAACTGCATAAACTGCATAACCATATACATTCCTGGTCATTTAAACTGCATTAACATATACATAAACTACAGTTAAACTGCATTAACATATCCATAAACTGCAGTTAACTATACAAACTGCAGTTAAACTGCATTAACTTATACATAAACTGCAGTTATCTACAGTTGACCATAAACAACTCTTTATACATAAACTGCACTTGACAGGTCTTAAACCATACATAAACAAGTCTTATAGCAGCCATTGCATAAACAGGTCTTAAACCATACATAAACAAGTCTTAAACCATACATAAACAAGTACTTCACAAAACATAAACATGTCTTAAACCATTGAAATCATTGAAATCAACCTAACTAAGCTTCACTCGAACTTGGTGCACCTTGTGTTGCAGTTTGAGATTCTTGAACATTCTCCCCTCCCTAGCCCTTTCATGTCCTACTGTTGTGACCCAAGGTTCTACACTTGCTACACTTGTCCTTCCTGGTTTTGTTTTCTCCACCTGCAACTTGATCCTCACTTGGTGCATGTACAACATTCTCCCACCCTGCCCCTTGCATGTCCTACTGTTGTGTCTCAAATTTCCGCACTTACTGCACTTGGTTGTATTGCCCTTCCTGGTCATTTTTCCCTCACTATCAAAATGAGCTTCAACTTCAGCCTCACCAACTGATTTCTTTCTCTTCTTTTGTGGCCTCCCAACCTGCTAATGGTGTTTGGGAGGCAGAAGTGTGGTGGGACATTGTGAGGGTATCCAATTCTCAGGCCCGGGAATTGGATTAATCACATTCTCATAAACCTTCTTCCATGTGGATAACCAATACACTTCATCAACCAATTCTTCGGGCACCCCTATCCTAATATCATTCCTTGCTATATCATTGATAGCAGCCACTGCATGTTTACATGGCATGGTAGTTAAATCCCACTTTCTGCAGGTGCATGTTCTGTTCTTCATATTAACAACACACTGGGATCTTGAGCTATTCACCTACACAAAATCAGTATCCAACATTGAAATGGTCAAACTGCAATACTACTAGTAAAGGGTCTTATGACAAAAATACACATACCTGGTACCCTCAACCACATTATCTAGTAAAGCCAAGCTCATTGCAGTTGAATCCTTGATTCTAGAGTCTCCTATTTCAACATACAAATTTACTAACTTGCATCCTTTTCTAAGTCGGTCAAACACATACTCTAATCATCATCATCAGTCAAGTGTCTAAGACCAAAATCCAAACACACATTAGGATCTTTAACAAAATAATTGAACACATCATCTATAGAGTAACCTATATCTTTTAGCATTTCACGAAGAACAGCAACACTTAACTTTTCAAACTCAACCCAGTCAATGTAACTAACCTTACCGTTGACATACTCCCTTCCTGGATAATCAGTAAACTCACCTCCATGGTTAATCTTTATCGAAAATAGTCTAGGTTCATTCCCTATTAACACAAATGATCAAAACATCAAACTCATTCTCAAAAAACCGAAAACAGACAATACCCCTGAGGACGAAGACACAATCAACTTACCATATATATCTTCAGGATCGTAGTATTCACCTTGAGGACGAAGTCGCCATATGAACACCATCGATTTGGGGGGTTTTAGAAGTTTCTCTCTGGCACAATCAACTGTCTTTGTTTTTGGCGGGACTAAATTAGGGCTTAATACTGAATTTTGGGGTTTTTAGAAGGGAAAGAAATCCAAAAGACGGTCTTACCCCTGGCTCAAACAGTCAAACAGACGGAAGTGTGACGGAAGGACTCAAACTGTTATGAATTTAGAAGCTCAGGGGCTCAAAAAACAAAAAAAATGAATTTAGGGGCTGAGGTTGATGTTTCACACATACCACAGGGACGCAAATTGCATTTTTCTCTAACCAAAAACATTACAAAATATAAAATAAAAAATGAAAACTAATATATAAAATTAAAATAAGTTCAAATATTTTAAATATGGAAGAGATCATATACAAGACAATTTTAACGTGCAAAGTGTATGACACGAACTTAGGGTTTCACATGTCCTTTTTCATTTGAGCGGTGAAGGGTACTATGGTCTTCATGATCTACTCCATCCTTAGTTTTCAAACGAAAATAACGTTTTCATATGATAATATTAAAAAAAAAAAAGTACACCATAATAACAAACATTTCATTCTTTTTATTTTGAGTAGGCTATTGCTATATTTTTTTCTTTATTTTTAAATATTTTTATTTTAAAAGCTATAAAGTTACGTGATTGTGTAACGTTATGTAATTATGTTCTGGTCTGTAATTATGTACCATACATGCAAGCAATAACAAATGTTTGATGTGACCTACATTTATAGTAACGTACCATATGTAATACGTGTAATATACGTGATTATGTTTTAGTACGTAATTAAGTTATTTATAATTTTTTGGATTGTATAATGTTTTTTTTACTAAACTTGTGATTATATATTCAATATAATGACTAATTATTTGTATACTATTACGTGTTTAGATCTTTATTATAAGTCCTTATGTGATTATAGATGTAGTGTTACATTGAGCATTTGTTACTCCTTGCACACACGATACGTGATTATTACATTGAGCATTTATAATTGCTTTTGCACACATGGTACATGATACTAGATTTATGTACACATTGGGTATTTGGTATGTGATTTAGGTATGTATTGATCATTTGGCACGTGATTATAGATGTAGTGTTACATGGAGCATTTGTTACTCCCTTTACATATGGTACGTGATTTAAGTATTCATTGATTATGTTACAGTTTATGTACTGGAACAAAATCACGTAACTTTATAGCTTGAAAAATAAAAATAAAAATTAAGAAATTTATAGCAATAGCCTACTCAAATTAAAGAGAATAAAATGTTCGTTAATACGGCATAATGTTTTTTCAATTATATCCAACCTAATAGTTATAGCCGTTCGAAAATCATGGGGGAAGTGTGTTTATGAGTCAACAATATTGGATTTACCAATCTTTCCATTTTCCCCACTTGTATCCCTTGATTTTAGTTACGTAAATTCAAAGTTTGAGAAACCAGCTGATCTCAACCATTGATTTATATATGTGTGGTTTATATTGTACTTGGCACATAGTCTGGCCTATATATATATGGTCAGAATCTAGAGAAAACGGTGGAAAGTGTGAGAACGGTGAGAACGCTTATGAATCGTCCGATCAAAACAATCTATGGACTAGATGACGCGGTGGCGCTATCGTAAATAACATCACTTTTATTACTCTGGCGCGCTTCATTAAGGGTAAAAAAGTCTTTTGACTTTTCCACATAAAACGTCATCTCATGAAATAAAACGCCAAATATATAGCACACACCATTCTAACTAAAAGGCCATTAGATATAAAACGCCAAACTTAATTATAATAAAATCCTGCCTAAAAAACTGCAAAAAAAAAATCATATATATACAACATCTCGGACCTTCAATTAAAAACACACACAGAACCCTAAACGCCATATTTAATATATACCATTCTTCTTAGAAACGCCAAAAAACCCAAACATCAAATATCTTCTAAATCAAAACATTTATTTGAAATTCAGTTTGGTTGTCTGTAAGGTTTCACTCAATGTAATGGACAAAAATCCTTAAGTGAGGATATTGTCCATTTCATTGAGTAAAATCTTATTGACTTTATCATCAACTTCCTTCCAATTTATAATGCCAAAACATACAAAAACATTATTGAGATTTGTTGTCAATAAAGTTTAGCTGTATGGGGTGGACAAAATTGTCAGTTATCTTTCTTAACTGAGGATTAACAATGTTGTCCATCTCATACAACAAAACATTATTGATTTTAGCATGATCAAATTTGAGTTTTAAGATGTTTTTATTTAGTGGCGTTCTTTTTATCGGTAAAACGCCAAAATTAAAAAAATCAAACATCGTTCATTGGAAAATTCAAGATTGTTGGCTGAAGGGTGTAAACTCAATAACATTTTGCTGCATGAGATGGACAAATCTTCAAGAAAAAGATGCTGATGTCAGACTTTGTGCTTCCAAACGATGAAATAAGATCTATTTGAAAAACCAGAAAAAAAAATGAATCATACGAAAGTCGAACCAGCCAGTTAAGATGATTTAAAAAAAGAAGAAAAAGAATGGTGACAGTGAAGATTTGGAAGATCAATTGTTTATATATTCTTTTTTTTATTTTTATTTTTCAGTTGATTGTTATATAATAAAAACGCCGTATATAATAAAAACGCCAGTCAGCCAAATGCTTGTTAAAACGCTATCATGCCGTAAAACGCCCAAAAAACTCCTAAACTATAATAAAATTACTTTAGAAAAGTATTATAAAAAACCCAAAAATAAAAAAAATAAAAACCAAACTTGAAAATGTATCTAGAAACATTAATTACAAAACGGTAAAAATGAAGAGACGGGAAATTTATTGTATTAGAATCTAAAACGCCAAACTTGAAAGACGGGACGTGTTACAGACTTCAGAGATAAAAGCTTGTCAAAAACAATAATTACAAACAGTAACTGAAACGACGAATAGTTTATTATAATAATGCACCGCCTAACCTGCACCGCCAAAAGAAATCCTATAAAATAATAACTCTCAGCAACTTCCATTTAATCAAACCAAAAAAACAAATGCAAAATACTACTAAATATCTTTCACTGTAAAACGCCAAAAAATTAAAAAAATCAAAGATGGTTGATATGCTTTCTTGGATATTCAATATTGGTCTTCATGAAGTTTCACTGAATGGATTGTTAGCTGAAGGGAATAACACAGTAAGATTTTGCTGCATGAGATGGACAAATCTTTAAGAAAAATATACTGATGACAATCAAATGTCATTTTGTGTTCTTTGTTCTTGAATAAGACTTGGATGAGGAGAAGAGATCAATGAGACTGAATAGTGGGATGATTATAAAGATGAAGATCAAGATGAAGAAAAAGCGAAAAACTCACCCACACGTCATAGATCTATGTCCCCAAACATCCACAAAAAGCCACTTCAACAGACGAGCAGGCAAAATAATCAAACTGATGGGTTTGTTAAGTTTTACATAAAACACCATATATTTGGTGACAGTTCTTGTAGTATTAAAGAAGAGAGAGACTGATGACAGTGAAGATTGTGAAGAGAGATCCGATTAGAATTTTTAATTTATTTTCTTCGATTCTATTTTTTCCCTCTAGTTTGAATATAATTTTACAATTGTAAAACGCCAAGATACCACAAACGCCAAAATGTATATAAAAAATAATAGAACAATGGGCCATCTTGTTTAAAACGCCTTGAAAAAACACCATTCAGATAGATTTCCTGACCCCCTGGGTTCCAATGGCATACGATTTGAAAAACGCTATAAACGCCAAAAACGTCAAAATGTTAATACAATGAAACCATTAAAACGCCATTAATTATTGAATTTGGTTAACGACAAAAGTCTTAAACCCCAAAAATAAAACAATATTGTGAAAAGCGGAACTGGAAAAAGAGAAGATAAAAGGACAAAAAAGTCCATCCGCCCTTCTCTAAGCCGCGTGACATGTGTTGGGCTAGGATGCGTTCTCACCGTTCTCACACTTTTGAGCGTTTTCTCCTGATCCCGTTTCTATATATATAGGTAAAAGATAAAACGAAAATCCACTTGAGTTGAGAAAACTCAAGAAAACCATATGTAACATTTTTATTTTTTTCTAAAAAAACAGAGAATGTAACATAAATGTACTTGAACCTTTTTATAAAAAAATGTAAAAAGCGCCTACTAGGTTTTTTTTTTAATGTTCAAAATTTGTATGTTACACTTTTTGGACATATATATTATGTAACATGAAATTTAACATGTTTTTAAAAAAGAAACTACTTGGTGCTTTTTTGTTTTTCTTTTATAAAAATGTTCAAATATATGTATCTTACATTTCCTACTTTTTTTGAAAAAAAAAATAAAAATATATATATAAGGATCGGTTAGGACCCAACCTTTATTGCTAGAAACGCGAGAACCAATGTGAACACAAAATACCTACAAATATCTAAAAAAACACACAAAATTTTATTTTATTATTTAAAAAAAAATCGTTATATTTCGTTACTAAAAAAATCGAGTAACAATTATGGATGCACATGTGCATATGTATCATTTTTGACAAATTACGTAATAAATTACCAGTATTAGACAATTCCACTTTCATTTACACTACCATCCGCAAAACAATACTTTTTACATTACCAATATTAGAAGTGCACATGTGGATCTATATGTGTAAACATGATATAATTTGTTTTTGGTACACTACGTTGAATATAGTTTCCTTTTCATCTATCAAACCATCCATAATACACTATCATTACCTCCTACTATCCATAATACATTACCATTACCTTCTACTATCCATAATATACTACCATTACCAATATGTATAATATTTTTCACTTTATCCACATGTACATCAACACCCTTCATACCATAGCAAACAAATATATTACATCATAAAGTGACAAATATAACCAAACCATCAATCACTAGATATAACTAACCAAAAACATGTATAGGGGCCTACTTCTTCATTCAAAATCATAAACTTTTTGTATCAAAACACGTTATATCATGTTCAGACATATAGATGCACATGTGCATTTTATATATTACTAATTTAAAAGTAGTGTATTACGGATGGTAGTGTAAATGAAAGTGCAATTGTCTAATACTAGTAATGTATTACGGAATTTGTCAAAGAAATGATACATATGCACATGTGCATAGATAATTGTTACTCGATTTTTTTTTTGGAACGAAATATAGCCATTTTTTTTAGGTATTTTTAGGTTTTTTTGTGTGTTCACATTGGTTCTAATGGTTCTCGCAATAAAAGTGCTTCTCAAATGAACCCAAGCCTATATATATATATATATATATACTATTTTCAAGGTTGGAACACTAAAAAATGGCTAAAAAAGTCAGAGAGCGGGAGAACAAACCGCATGAGCAAGGGTGGTAGTGAAGGTATATGCCGATATATTGGTGGATCCATAGGGTTTGACGAGCATCGCATCTGTTTGGTAAGCTAATCATATTTTTATAAATTAGTAAAAAAGTTGGGTCGAAAAATATGATTGTTTGTACTCAAATGTATTACGGAACTGTTTTTTTTTAGGAAAGAAAATATGGTCGAAAAGTAAAGATGATTGAAGTTTATTTTGATACCCATCTCAAAAAGGAAAGCTAAACAGAAGTATTGGGCCGTAGAGCTGGACATTAATAGCCTTCAGGGATTTGAGTTTAAGTCGAAAAATCAAGAGAAATATATGTAACTTATCTTTCTCGTTTTTTTATAATTTGAACATTAGCGTATTAATTTTTAGTACAACAACTAATAATTTGTTTCTATAAATTGTAGTTAAGGTACAAAAGTGATATGATCAAGTTGCATGGGTCGGATCTCAACCAACATCCGGATGATCTTGATGTGTGGGCGAGAGTGGCAGGAGATAACAAGGACCTGATGTTTGGGGTAGGATATTCGGATCCTAGTTTCATGATAACTGGGAAATTGTCTACATCTACCGAATCTAAATTATATTTTAATGTCATAAGGTCGCAAAAGGAGGTATTGTTTACTTCTCATTAAAGTATTGGACTTTTATAAATCATAGCGTTTTTAACAATTAATTAGTAGAAAATAATAACTTAGATTTTTGACTCGTTTTAACAATTTAGGTTGAAAAAGTTTGAGTTGAAATGGAAAATGAACTTGAAAATGAAAGGAATGCTAGACAGGAGTTGGAGCAAATAGTGCAAGAAATGGAAAACAAAATTAGAAAAGAGGCAAAAACAGTTTGAAGACTTTATGAAAAAATTCAGCCTCCCATTAGTCATTAGAAGTAGTTTTTTAATTTTTCCGAATCTTTATGTTTAACAATGGTGGTTTTGTGATTGAAACGGGCTCGGAATTTTTGTTATTTATTCAAGATCTTTATGTTTAACAATGGATGATTTTGTAATTTAAACGTGCTCCGAATTTATGTTATTTCTTTTTGTTAAATTTATGTTTCGAATCATATTTATCAATCTGCATCTTTCAGCAGGAAAAAAGAAGGTCTTTTTTATTATTTCTTTTTTTTAATGTATACGTTAGAAATGTGTAGGAAAAAGACTAAACAAATTTCGTCAGATTCCGTTTGAATTGTGAAGAAATAAAATATAGTTTAGTAGGAAATGCGTAAGAAAAAAGAATACTTTCTGTTAGAATTGTGTAGAAAAAAAAAACTAATTTCGTGGTAATTGTGTAGGGAAAACGAATACATTCCGTTGGAATTGTGTAGCAAGAAAGAAAAAACATTTCGTAGGAAATGCGTAGAAAAAAGGAATAAATTCCGTTAGAATTGTGTGGGAATAAAAAACTTGCACGGTGTTAGTTCTAGTATTAATATAAATTAAAATTAGCAACGGCGTTTATTTTATTTATTTTATTCATTTTTTTTATATTAAATCGTGTTTCAATTCCCAACAACATAAAATTGACGCGGTTTTTTTTTTTTTTTGTCAAACTAATCATGTAAAGCTATGGCGTTTTTGCTTTTTTCATATGCTTATGTTTGTATTTAACTCTTATATAAGCATTAAATCTTCTGACATTTTTTGGCGTTTTGTTTTGCTTTTTTCATTATTACAATGATGTTTCTTGAGTTTCAAATGCTTTATAATTAATCTGTCAGAAGTGGCATTTTTAACGTTTTGGTCTTTTATTTATGGCCAATTTACATTTATACCCTTAATGAAGCCCGCAAACTATAACAACCCTCGAAAAGCACCCCTAAACGCTCCCACTATACCCCGTATACGCAAAGTTACACCCATATGACCTTAATTTAAAAAAAATGATAAAAAAGTAAATATAGGCCGCTCGCGGGCCGCGACCAAAGTAGGGGAGAGACTGGCGGGGAGCGAGGACCCATTATCTGTCGAAACCCCCTTGTGCCACGTGCCCCACATCGTGTCGAAGCTAAGGTGCTGACCCAGCAGACCTAAGCCCAAGCGTAGGGCTCTCGCGGGCCACGAGAGAGAAAGAAAGATTGGTCGCGGGGCGTGAGCCCCCCTGTTTCCAGCCTATAAAAGGAGTCGAAGGCCTTAGTCTTCATCGTTCATTTTCTTTTCTTTCTCACTGTTGCTATAATAGCTAAACGCTGCTCGATATTATACCCCTAAAACTAAAACACGAAGCTCTGACTCGTTGTAACTATTTTAACCCCCGATCACTTATTCGTTACCTTACCTGATTGATCTAGGGCTCCGTAACGCATGTCAAGGCTCTGCCTGACTAAGTTCGTTAGAGTTTTGTCTCGTGTTGGATGGCTAATATGATTCAGGTTATCTTACTAACACGTGTGCATTGTTTATTTTTAATAGACTATAATCAGGAACACCCACAGGAAGCTATAGAAATACCTAAGTCAACAATATGAGTCACCTCTTTTTCTGCCAAACTGTTTTACCAAAACCTCAATGTTTTCAATTATACTAAACAATGATTGAGTCTTTGTATTCTACAATTGCTTTCGGTATGTGGGGTTTTGTATACACTACTAGTAATCTGTTACTATTGGACAACGAGTTAGCCAATGAGTAACACGGCCACCGTCATGGAATTGTGAATATGACAAATATTGAATAGGTATATTGGTAGATATAAACATTGTAATCGCTATCAATATTGTAAGTTATAAAAGCTTGTTTTGATTAAACTGGGATGCACTAGCCAGTATTTCTTGTTGATAAAATCTTTTTAAAACGCGTTTCAGGTAACTTAATGTGAAGCTATAAAAAGTCTGTTGTGGAGCACTGAAGGCTTAGAGAAGTGGCTATAAAAATTACCAAAACAAAAAGGAGTTTGTGTTTTCAATAATTAGGATTTATCCCTAAAAATGTATTATCAATGAAACTTGGGTTTTATCCCATTTATTTATTATAAAAAGTTTGGTGTTTTGAAACTCTGATAATATTTCCTAACTACGATCCTCATGTTTTAAATTCCGCTTCCAAATTAATAAACACCGATACCATCTGGCTGACCCGCGGCTGCATGCTCCCGGGTTAGGGGTCGGGGGCTGCGACAGAATGTGGTATCAGAGCTATGCCACTGGTTTAAGCCATTTAGGTGTTCTGTTAATACCTAAATTTCAACCAAATATGTTAGGACATAACTTAAGTGATTCTGTGTAAATATGTATATTATTATTTTATGTTATTTGACAATTTATTAGTTTATAGTATGAGTGAGCAAGGTACATCTGGCGCTTACCGTCGATTACCTAATTCCCCAAAGAATGAAGGAACCTCATCCCAGCCAACCTCAGAATACTCTGCTAATTTTGAGGAAGGAATCTTTATCTTGAAGGCACAATCGGAGGAACCATTTCCCCCTAAAAAGAGAGGCTGGTTTAGTAGAGGAGCGCATGAAAGGAGGAAAAGAATGAAAAAACTACAACAACAACAAGAAATAGCAAAAGCGAATAGAGAAATGAATACCCAAACCCAGGGAATTAGATTAGCATGGGAGGAGGAAAATAGAGAGAGGAATACTCAAAACCAGGAAGCAAACCTCATGGGAGAAGGAAATTGATAGGCAATTAGGTGATTTCCACATGTTAGCAAACACAGCAGCAAACCCTAATTTGAATCAAGTAGTTGAACCACAACTCTTACCCTTATTTCCTAAACAACCAATGGAGTTAGAACCAATTCTTAATCCCAGCATTTGACCCCAATGAGAACCCTAGAATTCCCGCACCAAACCCTATAGAGCAGTATACAACACTGAACCCTTTAGACACATGGTGGAATGACGACATGGCAATTCAGGATATACTAAACAACCCATACCCTTACGGAGAACCCATACCACATTACCCTACCCAGTACTAGCACCACTACCACCCATGAGTCAAGAAAATGTGTAGAAAATTCGCTCATATAGCGAAGAGTTAGTTGAAGAGGGAAATATGATCCGTCAGATAGGAGAGAAACTCGTCTGGAAGTATGACGAGCGTGAAATGCAGTTCTAGCCAAGCCAACACCTAATATAATTTATATGTGTGTAATCTTGTACTTTGATGAAAAAAATCATCAAAATTAACTAAATTATATAAACTAAAATACCTATCGATGCATAACTAACTAGTTTTAAATTTCAGTTGTAATTTGTAGTAGATGCATATATAGATAAATATAAAAAAGAGTAAGTCGCAATGCTCGACGTTTTTTATCATTCTGCTTGCGTGATTGTTTGTATTAAATCCTATTCTGTGATATTAATACCTGATAAATGTTTACAATTCAGATGGAGAACGAAGTAAATCAGGAAAACCAGACTAATGATAATAACGGAAACCAAGTGAATAAAAGTGTCATCGAACATATAGTCACACAAGGAATAATAGATGTTATGCCATATATTATCAAGACTATTAAAGAAATAGAAAATAATAATTCTGTAATTGGAAATAAACGTGCACCTACTGAACCAAGTCATTGCGTGAACGAAAATCACGGACCACTTATCCAAGCTCCAATTCCAAAAAGAAGAAGAACCATATCATATGGTTATTCTTATAAAGAATTCTTGGCCTGCAAAGCAATAGAATTCCCAGGAAATGAAGGAGCCATTTCAGCCTTGCGCTGATTAGAAAAGACAGAAGCAGTCATAAAAATAAGTAAATGTGCAGATGAAGATAATATCATGTTTGCCTCTAATCTTTTTAAGAATGCAGCCTTAGAGTGGTGGAATACCATTCTCCAGTCTAGAGGAAGTTACAAGGTTTATAACATGGAATGGACCAACTTTAAGGAAATAGTTGAAAGAAAATTATGTCCTACTCATGAAAAGGAACAAATTGCCTATAAGTTCCTAAATCATAAAATGATTGGAATAGACTGAAGGGACTACACTACCATATTCTTTGAATATGCTAGGATAGTACCAACCTTAGTCTCACCAGAACCAGTATTAATCTCACGTTACATCTGGGGATTAATTAGTGAAATCAGACACGTAGTCAAGGCAACTATGCCACAAACCATAGAAGAGGCAGTAGAATTGGCCAACACCCTGACTGACGGGTTAGTACGTACACAAGAGGAAAACCAGAGAAAGAACCTAGCTCAAAAGCTTACCCAAGAATTTCGTTACGGTAATTCCAACCGTGGGAAATGTACAGGTTCTTCCTCTTCACCCAACTGTAAGTATTGCAAAAGGATGCACTCAGGAAAGTGCTCAATATACTGTAACTTCTGCAAAATGTCTTGACATAAAGAAGAAGACTGCAGGAAGAAAGCTAACAATAGGCTAAGCTACAATTGTGGAGAAGATGGTCATATCAAACCGAACTGTCCAAAACTAGTTCTCGCGACAACCAGCAAAGCTAAGACAACCGAAGGACCCAAAAAGAATGCAAGAGCATTCGTTCTAACAGTTGAAGAAGCCAAGATGATTACGGATGTGATCGCCGGTACGTTTTTAGTTAATTATGTTTTTGCTAAAGTATTATTTGACTCTGGTGCAAACCAAAGTTTTATCAATACTTCTTTCTACAAACTTCTCGACCAACCATTAACTAAACTTAAACAAGACTGCCTGGGGGAGATGGCAAATGGAGATTCAATTAAGATAACCGAAATTCTGCAGGGAGTAAGATGTAACACCTCGTAAAATCACGACCAATATTATAAAGACACGTGTCATGGAAGGTAAACGTGTTATAAACCCGGATCAAGTTGAAAGATGTATGGTAGGATTAAAAAGTGTCAACATGTTAATTAATACCTCGGAGTGACCTTGTTATAAATCCCAAACCTTAATATGTTTATAAACATCTGATATATATTCAAACCCGGTTAATTAAATGTGATGAAATAACTCATTTTGCAAAGAATGGATCCTATGTGAAATTTCGATGATTCTCATTCAAAAACCTTCATCAATAAAGTCCAAGAACTTTCAAATGCATGACAACACATGCAAGGGCATGCAAGACCTGATTATATGGTCCCACTACTGGAAAAAGGACATAAAGTCCTAAGTTATAAAAGTTGCATGGTCAAATCCTAAAAGTTTACAAGTTTTTGGTCTTCTGACAAGGCTTACGGACCGCAAGGTATATGCCTTACGGACCGTAAGGAAGCTTAACTGGGCGATAATTTTTGAAAAGCGGATACGGACCGCAAAGCCAAAGGCTAACGGTCCGTAAGACCTGTAACTAGGCAGATTTTTTGTTGGTGCATGCGTCTGTCGACTTCGTCTTGTATCGAGTCTTGTATTGTAATAGATAGATCACAGCACGTTATATGAGAAAAATGTCAAATATAGGTTAGGAGGTAAGTTCAAACGGAATTAGAATAGGTAATTTCGCTTAAATATGTCAAAGTCAGTTTCAAACGAAATCAGTGATTTCGCTTGAAATGTGATTCCGTTTGAGACTGGTTCAAGCGGAATTAGATCCCTATATATTGATGTTGTCTGATTTCATTTGGAAGAGTTATGTGATTCCGGTTGAAGCAACGAAGTGCTGCTGAAGTGTCTACTCACAGTAAAACTATTGTTAAATCAATCTAAAGATAGTTTAAAGTGTATGTCTTGCTGAATTGACCTTAGTACATCTGTTTCCGCCTTTCGTACTGAGTATAAACTCTTCTGATCGACTCATTTGGGTCTGAAAACGATCCTACAAGTGGTATCAGAGCTCAGGAGGAAGAGTTCTTACCAATTCAGCTGCAATTTCTGATTTCTACACCTTCTTTTCAAAATTAAACAAGTTTTCACGGTTAAAATCGGCTAATTTTATCACAGTATCTGCGCAATTGTGTTTAAACAAATCCTCGGAAGAATTGGACTTAAATTTAATCTAAAACTGGTAAAATTGGTAATTTTGTTTCAAAAACAGCTTGAGTATGATGACATCAGCAGTATTCCGCTTGAAATAACATCCTGATTCCGTTTGAAATTGGCTAATTCCGTTCCAGAGTGTAATTCCGTTTGAGTGATTCCGTTTGAAATCACTTATTTCGCTTCAATTTGTCATTCCATTTGAGCATTTCATACGGAATTAGTGATTCCGTTTGAAAAGTGTGTTAGTTCATACGGAATTAGGTATTTCGTTTGAAAGGGTATTTCGCTTCAAAGGGGTCTCGTTTGAGAGTGTTGATTCCGCTTGAAAGGAGTTATTTCGCTTGAACAGGGTAATTCCGTGTGAAGTGGGATTTTGCTTGAACAGGGTTAATTCCGTTTGAAAGTGTCTGTTTTGTGAACTTTGAAAAACCGAAACATGGAAGAGGAATTTTATAACATCTTTGCTACCCCGATTACTGTTACACAGCAGACAATGTTGGAAAATGAAACGGGGAATATGCAAAAACCACCAAAACTCATGAACATCGAGGAATATAAAGGTTGGGAAGGACGTTTTGAAAACTGGGTTCAAGCAAATTATTTGGATGCTTGGGAATGTGTCGAAACAAAATATGTTACACCGACGAATGATGACGAAGAGGAGATTGCTATCAAAGATATGAGTGCTGATGATAAAAAGAAATACAAAAAACGAAAAAATGATGTTAAGTCTACTACAACAAGCTGTGAAAGAAGACATCTTGGTTTTATTGCAACATAATGGAAGTGCTTATTCAATCTGGAAAGCTTTAAAATCAAAGTTTGTTGGTAGTCAAGAAATGGTTAAAAACAAAAGTCACTTTTGAAAAAAGAGTTTGATCTGTTTCGTGGTTTGAAAAATGAGAGCACAAAGCAAATTATTGAAAGATATTGCGATTTGTTAATGAACATGAAGAGATTGAGCATCACTAAAGATAATAAGGAGCTGATTGAAAAGCTAGCTGATGTGTTGCCACACGAGACTTGGGGCACATATCTCATGATGCTAAGGAACAAGAAAGGTTTTAGTAGTCTGACTCTAAGTAAATTCATTGAAAAGATTGAGGCTCAAGAATGAAAGACTTCGATGGTGAACAAGACATTGGGCTTTATTACAAAGCAGGGATAAATGATAAAACCACCAACATATCACCAAAAGTTGAAACTGCATTCAATGCCAAGAATTCATCTGGAAGTCCATCCAAAGGATCAAACAGCAATACAAGTTTCTCATCATTTCCATCATTTGATCCGAACATTTCAGCAACCAAAAATGGCAAGAAGCTACAATGCAATATTGTACTAAATCTTGAAAATGATCAGGAATATTCTGAAAAAATTGAAAAAAGCCATATGTCTTTGCTGGGAACAGTGTTAGAATCATATGGGAGTTTTGTGGCAGGTAGGATCGGGAATCCAATGTTGACCAAAGAGGATTACGATCAGATTGACGTTGAAGAGATGGAATTGATGGATATAAAATGGTGTTTGGCTAGCGTGTTAAGAAGAGCTGAGAAATTCAAACAAATCACAGGAAGAGATGACTTCTGTGATGCATGTGTTTCTAACTTGGGTTTTGATAAATCTAAAGTTACTTGTTTTCGTTGCAGGGAAAAGGGACACTTCAAGAGGGAGTGCACTAATCGTGAAGCAAGTGGAGCTCAAAATCCATTCAACAACAATGATTACTACCGGAAGGCCATCTACCATCAAGTTGCTCAACAACAATAAGAACCACAAGTGGCACACGGTAGACAAATAATTGAAGAATCATCAAAGAGAGCATGCATGGTGAATCAAGATGATAAAAAATCTCCGAGTAGTTTCAGTTGGGATAAATATGTTTCAGCTAACAGTAAAGCATGTCTGATAAATCAAGATGATGAAAAATTACCAGAGGGTTTCAGTTGGGAAAATTTTAGCTGGGATGATTACTGTCCGGATAAAGAAATGCTAAAAGCCAAAGCTTTTGTTGCTCGAATTGAAGAAGATAGTGATGATGATAATGATTATTATGCTAAAAGAATGGCAAAGCACTTGAAGATGATGGAAGAAAGTGATAGTGAAGATGAGAAAGCTAAAAAGAAAAAGAAGAAAATCAAAACACCGGTTAGCAGTGATGATGAAGATGTTCTGATGACCAGAAGAAAAGTGAAAGAAGTTTCAGCTTTCAAGATTGATGAAGAAGTTGATGCAAGAGATATTCCAGTGAATTGTGAAACCTCTAAGATCATAAAGAAGAAAAACAGTGAATTGATTAACAACATGAACAAGTTGAAAGAATCATACGATGTTCTGAACAAAGCCATGAATATGTACAATGAAACAAGTGAAGAACAGGCAACATCAATGAAGACACTTCAAGGAGCGTTCATGATAAAACAGAAAATTGTGAACAATTATATCGAGAAGTGTGCTGCTCTGGAACAAAAATTGGAGAGTCAAAGGATTGAAACTGAGAGAGTTAATCGTTTGTTAAAAAGTTACTCATGTACTTCTTATGTCATTGACAGGATTTATCCAACTGTTGAAGGCATGAAGGTTTTTGAAGATGATGAAGTAACTGAAGAACAAATGGTATCTAAAGAAAAGACTCCTGAAAAGAAGAAAGAAAAGAAGAAGGATACTAAAGTAAAGACATCTGGTAAGAAACAAGGTGTCAGTTACAACAAGTGTCCACCCCCGCTTGAAAATGGATATTTGCCAAGGAATCCAAATTCAGAAAGGGTCAAAAAGGCAACCAACTTAAAGTGGGAGTCTGAGTCTTTGGTTAACTTGCTAGAAAATATTGATGTCACGTTTACATCGTCTGACACTGATCAACAATCTCAATTAATGAAGAAAGTGGTGGATGATGTGT
The DNA here is from genome assembly GCA_030545235.1 of Helianthus tuberosus. Taxonomy (NCBI): domain Eukaryota; kingdom Viridiplantae; phylum Streptophyta; class Magnoliopsida; order Asterales; family Asteraceae; genus Helianthus; species Helianthus tuberosus. Next base: position 81,502,519 of record CM060428.1, on the reverse strand, counting down.
TAGATAACGATGAAATGGAGGAGTCAAAGTCGGAGTAAAAAACAGAGTCAAAGTCTGAGTCCGATATGTCTACTTCATTCAGTCAAAAGGGAGAAACTGGTGTACAATAAAAAAAATCCTGTTATCAAAATCTAATTTGAATGATGGAACATTCAAAGTGGCATATACTTTGAATGATTCAGAAAAATTATATTTTGATGAGGAATTTCCAATAAGAGGTGTCAAAACTGAATTGATAAAAAAGGTTTTCAAACTAACAGAAATTAATATTTCTGAAATAAAAGATGTAAATCTTTCTGAAAAACCTAAAAAATACACCTCAAGAGTTCAACAAAGAGAAAACAAGAAAAAAGGTTGCAGTTCTGGTCATGGTTTTCAAAAGAAACCAAACCATAACGGTAACTTCAAAAAGAAAGGTCTTGGTTTCATTCCACCAGAAAATTATAAAAATGAAAAATATGTTAGAGATTTTAAATCAAAGATGGTATTTGTTGCAGGAACAAGTGCAGAGAAAGAACAAAACAGCCCATTCTGGAAGCAATCTAACAAAGAGTTCCTTGAGAAGAAGCAAGAAGAGTTGAAGTTTGCTGATCAGTTGAAAGAAACGAGAACCTGTTTTCAGTGCAAAACAAGTGGTCATATTGCCAAAAATTGTCCTTAGGCAATTCAATCAAAACAGGGAGTGTTTCGTAAACTGAAAGATAAAGAGGTTGTGTTTGAACCACCAATTGACTAAACAAAAATTTTCAAGAACTCAAAATTTGAAATTGGTGAATGTTCAAACAGATTTTACAAGAAAACAGCAAAACTTGACAACCAAAAATGGGTTGTTAAGAAGTCTGATGAGAGTTCTAGCGATGATTCTGATATGTCAAAATCAGAGGAGCTATATTTTGGCGATGAATCTGATTCCACAAAGTCAGATGAGCCACATGTTGAGGAAAAAGATGAAAACTCAGTGCCGACTGTGGATGATGTGAATTTTCCACCACTTCGGGCTGAAAATTTTAAGAAGAGAATTGGTAATGTTGAGATTTCAAATCAATTTTTCTCAGAAAAGAAAGAATTTGATGTTGAGAAAGCTTTTAACCCCACAGTAAAACATATTTTCGGAAAAATGGTTGACAAAAAGGTAAAGGGAGTTAAAGAATTTTATGAAAAGAAAACAAAGAAAACGGGTAAGGGTGTTTCGTCCCAGGTTTGTGACTGGGATGGAACCTATTATGATGAATGAAACATCTGGATTTGCCGGAGCTCCCAGGTTCGTAAGAGTGGAGCAGGAATCGGTATCTTTCTTGAGAAATTCACGATTATGATATTTCGTCTTACAAGTGGTAAATCAGGGACATTAAGTTGGACTTGATTTTCTACAGGTGATGTTTGTTGTTTGAACTTAAAATTGTTAAATATTTCAAGTGGTAAAATGAACAAGGTGATGAATTAATCCCCTAATCTACAAGAAGTTTTGAAAAAATCAACAAAACTTATTTTCCAGAAAAACCATTTGATTAAAACAAACTTAAGTGTTTTGAAATCACAATGGGAAAATGTTTTGTTGTGAGGGGGAGTTCTGATTATTTATGCGAAGTGGATGGCGATTTGAAGTGATTTGATATCAGTTGTCATTTTATTTGTACAGTTTGTTTTCAATTTTCTTTAATTGATTTTGAATTTTAGGGGGAGTAAGAACTTTTCAGAAAATCCAAAAACATGATAAAATTAGAAAATATCAAAAACATGATAAAATTCTAAATGAGTTTTGTTGTCAAAAAGAGGAAATGAGAGTACATCAGTGGACAGTCACAGCATGCTAAAGAATTGGAAAGTTAAAAAGTGTTAAACGGTCTCACTGATGATGTGCCAGTAGGTTTTTACACATTTAGTAGATTGTGACGAGATATAAACCTAAATTTCAAACTTACTTATATCGTGGGGAACATCTATCGGATATATGGGTAACCCCCGAAATCTTGTTTGAAAGGTCCCTCTTTCTGAGATACTAGGTCTTTATACTCAGTGATATCTGGGGTATTATCCCGGAACTTCTGATTTTGCGGAAGCAATGGCCTAGTCCCCGGAGAATACTTTATGCTTGCTTGAAATATAGCCCACCCTCAGCATAAAAATGATAAAACATTGCAAAATGCAAATCATGTGCTATTGAAGAAAAGATTCTCTAAAGGGAACCCACCAAAAGTCGAAGCCGTCATCTCTCTGCTGAACTGAAGTTCTGACCTGAGCTCTCACGGCCTTCGCAATTTAACCCATTACAGATATCATCTAGGTATACTCACCTGTAAGACTGAATATTGGGATCTGGATACGGGAGTATATTCAAGTGGTGGGACACATGAATAAGTTTAAGTACTTAAAACATTAATCTTGTATCTCAAAACAGTTGAACTTTGTGTGAAAATTTAAATGGACCAATATACTGACAATCTAAGTGAATTGTTTAGAACTTAAAATGATTAAAGCTTAACAGTATTGGTGATTTGTCTCAAAAACTGATATGATTCTTTTACACAAACTCACAAAAATATTGTTTGTATATATTTCTTTGCTGTATTTTCATTTTATTAAAAAAAATTCCAAAAAGATTTTTAGTGTATTTTAGCATAAAATTTTGAAAAATGCAAAAAGATTTTCGACAACTGATGTTGGAAAACTGATTTTCAAAATTCCGAAGTGCTAAACATGATGAACAGGTTTGGGAGAGTGTGTATAAAGAAATTTTTACAAGTGGTTCATCAGAGATTAACATTGTAAAATCATTTGATGATTGTTTTGTGTCTATAAGTGGTTAGTAGAGAATAAATTTGTAAATTGTTAAATCTGTGAAATTTATTTCTGGGTTAAGTTTGTACAGGTAGGCCAGGTTACGATTCTGGAATTGCTGATGCTGATGAACTTAAGGAATCAAGAGATCTGATCAAGAGAATGTAAGAGACAGCTACAGATCTTGGGAAGATAGTAAGGAAGAGTCAGATTGTGATTCTGGAATTGAAGATTAGATCAACATTCGAGGGGGAGATAAGTTGATAAAGAGAAGAGAGAGATTTGAGGATGCTTTACATTGTTAGATACTTCAGAAAAGAGTTCGAGAGGACTGATAAAGATTGAAGACTGTGAAGACTCGACACTGTGAAGACTCGTCAACATTCGAGGGGGAGTCTGTTGGTGCATGCGTCTGTCGATTTCGTCTTGTATCGAGTCTTGTATTGTAATAGATAGATCAGAGCACGTTATACGAGAAAAATGTGAAATATAGGTTAGGAGGTAAGTTCAAACGGAATTAGAATAGGTAATTTCGCTTGAATATGTCAAAGTCAGTTTCAAACAAAATCACTGATTTCGCTTGAAATGTGATTCCGTTTGAGACTGGTTCAAGCGGAATTAGATGCCTATATATAAATGTTGTCTGATTTCGTTTGGAAGAGTTCTGTGATTCCGGTTGAAGCAACGAAGTGCTGCCGAAGTGTCTACTCGCTGTAAAACTATTGTTAAATCAATCTAAAGATAGTTTAAAGTGTATATCTTGCTGAATTGACCTCAGTACATCTGTTTCCGCCTTTCATACTGAGTATAAACTCTTCTGATCGACTCATTTGGGTCTGAAAACGATCCTACATTTTTGGACAGTTGCCTGTTATAGCAAGTTACACCGCCTTAGAAGGCTGGTTTTCAAAATTCAGGAGCTTGGCCAGTGGTTTTTCATGCATAGGGACATCTGGGATCATCAGGGAACACTTGTAGACTAATGTGGAATGATCTCGGAAGATTAAAAATCCTATATAAAGAGCATCATGTTGCAACATTTATTTGCTCATTTCAAGACCTTCTCTGGAGCTTTCTGATCTTCTCACAAGTTTCCTTAAGTTCCAAAATCGTGCTTAGGACCATTGTAAGTGTCCTTAACCTCCTAATTTCAGTTTTAATTAGTTTAATTACCAAAAGTCAAACTTATCGGAATTAAAGTTTGACTTAGTGATTAATCACTAATGGTCCAGTCATTAGTTAAATTAAAAGTAGCTATAAGTTGGTAATTGTGTAGATAATAAACCCCTAAGAGGGAACCTACTGATTATCACTCCAACTAGGTCAAATGTCGGGTCAAACTTAATTATAAAAAGTCAACAGAAAGTAAATTTTCAAATAAACACATAATTAACAATGTAGAAGCCATGAAACCTGTTTTATCACTTGTATAACTTGTTAATTAATGTAAGAACATGTCTAAGCATGTTCAACCCGACAATTTTGAGTTTAGGCTCGGTTCGGAACCGAAAGTCACAAAAGTAGACTTTTGCTTTGACTTTCAGTTCTGACCCGATTTAGATTGTTTTAGAAATGCCTTAAGCTTCCATTAGGTACATGATTCATATTAGTATAACTCTCTGAGAATATACAACTTGGATCCTAATTTATCCGATTCATTTGCATGTTTCCGTTATATGCCTAAATGTTGACCATTATGCCCTTTTGACCTTAAAACGAGATTTTTGAAAATGTGAGAGGACAATAATCTTTGTTACTGATTTATAAACTTGTCCTAAAAATTTGACATCAGTTTGAGATCTAGATTAGGAGTTATGCTCAATATGGTAATATAGAAGCTTTTTATTAATTAAACGACATAATTAGCAAAAGGCCTATCTAAACCCGAATTTTGACACCAAACCTTTTACCTAATGATGTAATATAATATTTTGGGATTTTTGAAGATTTTTATTTAATTTTAAGCTGAGCATAACATAGGGTTCTTACTTTAATTCGGTAATTGTCGGTTATACCCTTTTTATCAATAAAATGAGTTTTACATAACCTTTTGATACCAAACTTTTTGCCACTGATTTTATATGATAAATAAAATATTTTAAGCCTTCTGGAATGATAAAATATCACCTTTACTTATAAAACCCGAAAATCGCTTAAAACCGCCTTTTTACGCGTTTTAAACGCATAACACGAGTTAAAACTATTTTTAACATATAGGACTTAATACCTACTGAAGTTTTAAGTAAATTTTTATATCTTAACAGTAAGCAAAAGTTTTGAACTCAGATTTCGAAATTTGACCTTTAAAAGCTTATGTGAAATTACCAAAATGCCCCTACGGTGCGTAGTTTGGTTATAAAAGATAAATTTCACATATAGGCAATACCCTACTGATATGACCTGCAAAAATAATTATTTTTATTGATCATATCAGACCTGAACCTTAGATTAATATTTAATCTCTTTTATAACATTTAAAATGACCAAAATACCCATACGGGACTTAATTTGAGTTTAAATCCATTTTGGGCATAATGGAAGGTATCCTACGGATATCACAACATATTTAACGCATTTTAACTTAGGAAACCTGTTCATGACTCAATTGTTTATCCGTTATGCATTTTACGCGTTCGGTGCGGTTTATGTAACTAGTTTGCATAAATTAATCGAAACGGGTTAAACCTTATCATTTTTATCTCAAAATCCAGAATGTGTTTAGTTTACCCATATTATACAAGTATTCAAACTTGTCGGGTCTAAATCACATTCTAATCCGGTCTTCGCTTAATCTTGCGTTTTGAACCGTATACCTTTCTTTAAAACTAACCGGTCTAAGTTTAAACTTAAGTGAGACCCGTTAGGAATCTAACAGGTTATTAAACCTTCGTTCCAGATTTAGGAGCCCAGTAAAAGATAACTGCATTTGCTGATTTGTACAACTTGCTCAGGTAAATACTTTTAACTTATTTTCCGTTATACGGGCTTGGGATACGGTATTATAATAATACCGCTTGCTCGGTTATGCAACAGTTTTAAGTCGGATTGTGATTAATATATTTGCATAAATCGTTTTAATCTGTTTTGTTTGGTATATGGCTTTTGGGGGGTTAATGACCATGTCCTGGATATCCTCGTCTCAATAATCGAAATGGCCACGACTTAAGCACGGGTTGTAGGCATACACTTGACAGTTGTGTATGTATAAAAGGTATCCCACAATAAGGAAAGTTCCTTGTGGGTATTATACCTGTGATGTGTCAGTTAATCTTGTTCGGCTCTTCTAACTGGCCTGACAGACGGCAAACATTTAAATCTGTATACAAGATTATTTTTAAATAATTGTCCCAAGTTATAAAAGATTATTTAGTGCCTCGTGCATCCAAATCAATTTTCATAAACATTTTCAAAATGAGTCGGTTAATTGTATTTACCAGTGTGAACTGACGTATTTTCCAAAAAGGCTAAATGTTTACCAGTGTGAACTGACGTATTTTCCAAAAAGGTACTAGACGGAATAGGCTGGCTACTCCTAGCATCAATAAAGAGTCTTGCAAGCTTAGATGTTTATAACTCTGTTGAACAATGATCTTTTAACTTTTGATCCGCCTGTGGATCCCTTTGCAACCGTTTTTGTAATAAATGACATTACTTCCATTCGGTTTGTGATGATTTTATCTTTCGACTTCCGCTGTGTATTATACTGTGATAAATTGTCTATGATGATATCAACCACGTCACGATACTCCCCACCGGGCCCACCGGTAATACGTGGAAATATCGGGGTGTGACAGGTTGGTATCAGAGCCAACATTGAGTGAATTAAAAACTAGCCTTTTGTGTTTAATCTCAATGACACAGTTTGCACATTCCTCGACTTCCAAGTCTAGACAAAGAACTTAGGACTAATCCTAATTCATTTTATCTAATCCTTTATTGTTTTCCTTGTTTGTGATTGACAGGAACAGAAGATGCCGCCACGAAGGAGAGGAGGACGAGGAAAGGCGGAGCCGGGCCTTGTCACCGGCGAACTCCCTCAGAGACAATGAGCACGAGTCCCCAAGAGGATTGGAGGACATATTTGGAGCCTGCGAGGCGATCAGTCTCGCTAAGTTCATCACCCTCATACCTACATTCTTTCGGGCTACAATCGGAGAACGAGCCCAAAGATTCGCACCACTCCTTCTTTCCGTTGCGGTAGTCAACCCCGCAACGGGCCTCTTAGGACCCTACACCTTATTTTCAGAGTAGGTTCAACCCGGCAAACCAGGTTGAAGAACCAATGGGTCATAACCCATTGGGCCCTGAAGACCATTTCCCTGAAGCTCAGGGAATGGACATGGATGATGACCCGGACCCCGCAGAGCCACCATCTGGGAGACCTACTCACCCCATCGAGAATTCGGATGGGTCGTCATATCCTGGATCACCTTATCGTGGTCCAGATAGTTATGAGGCAAGGTTTGCCCAATACGACTGGGTGTTTACTCCCAGTTACCACTCATCGCAGTAGCAGAAGCGGCAGCAGGATCCCTCAGAGGATTCGCGTTTTGTAGCGGTTACTCCACCGCCACCACCACCAGTGCAACAACCGCCTTCGGAGCCATCGAGGCATAGGAGATCAGGAGCACAGATGTCCGTGCGAGGGGGAATCCGTATCAGCACCCATCAGCATTCAAGTGGCAGTCATTACCCGCCACTATACGAAGACCCACAGATGGGTGGACCTTCGAATTTTGTTTCCGAGGTGGAGTCTGCGCCAGTCGCACCGCCACAAGTGGGTTATGATAACCCAATTCCTACATATGCCGGAGTAGCGGCGTATAACCTTTTCGAGCAGCCAGCCCATACTAACTACAACTACGCCGAGGCTGACCCATACCTGGTAGCAGCAAACTACGATGCTCTCCATCCTGAAGGACCCTATGGAGGTCCCTTGCAGACTGGATACCCGACCTATGGGTACCAATACCCGCCTCCTCCTCAAACTCCGCAGCAACAACCGCCACAACCACCACTGATTCCGCCCCAACAGCAACAGGAGATTCTACAAAGGTTGAGCCAGGTGGAAGGGAAAGTTCGAGAGGAGCGTAGAAGCCACCGGGGATTTCTTAAGGGTTTGGCAACCTTAATCAAAGGGAAGAGCAAAAAGGATCATTGAGATTCTTTGTTTGTTTGTTTTTTTGTATTTCTTTAATTTTCAATCAAGTCCCTGCGTGGACATCTATTTCTGTATCCGGTCCCTGCGAGGACTTGTAGTTTCAGTTTAGCCCCTGCGTGGGTAAGTTATTTCTGTTAAAGTCCCGTTTAGGGTAAAATGTACTCTTTTAAAATTAATGGTATGTTATAATTTTAATTTTAATCTTGTCATTATATGCATAAATGAAATATATATTAAGTAAATAAATCCAAAATATGTCATTTCTTTTATAAGATCTGCCTTTAAATATTAAATAAGAATCTTAAAGGGTATAACCTAGCCTGCATGTCATTATAAGACATGGCCATGATGGTAAAACCTGTTTAAAAAGATTCAAATTCTTGTTAACATCTGAAAACATGTTAACACTCCTGGCAGATGTGATTCGTAAAATCACGCATGTCACCCTTATATTGGATTCTTCCAATTCCTTCTTTATTATTTAAACATCCATTTGTGATTTAATGCCTTCGGGCCATAATCATTGTCATATAAGACAAAAGACAGTAGTAGCCTAGAACTCCCTGTCAAGAAAGGTAATGAACTATGATTCAAGCCTCAATGCCTCGATCATATAAGATCATGGCTTACAGTTTAAATTGTCCCTGTGACCTGGCCTTATGTACCAATATAATATATATATATATATTATGACTGAGGACAATTACAATCCTGAATGAATATGCCTAATTAAATTAACCAATATGGCTTATGATTACCATTGTTAATGAATTGCCATAAAAGACAATTCCATAATGGACTTTTGAATAAATCTTGTCAATATTATATGTAGCAAACAAGCTACATGGCTGGGTCGGGTGAAGTCAACAGTCACCCAAGGGAGAATCATGACACTTCCAGAGTTAATGTAGCAGGCGCGAAATTGCAGGCATTAATAGATTATGCCGTTACTCAAGCTCTTAACAGACAATTTGATGAATCAAGTGAAACTCACGTTAGAACTCAGTCAGTACCTCATTCAAAACCACCCTCCAAGATTCATACACTCGCAAGAGTGATTCTCATCATCAAATCAGAGGAGTGTTCCATCTAGGAAAGTTGTGCTCAATCAAGAGCTGCGTGTAAAGGGCTGTTCTTATAAGTATTTTGTCTCCTGTAAGCCTAGAGACTTTACAGGGGAGAAGGGATCCATTGACTGTATGACCTGGCTCGATGAGATGGATACAGTGGTTGACATTAGTGGTTGTGCAAAGCAGGACATTGTGAAGTTTGAATCACAATCGTTTAAGGGAGAAGCTCTAGCTTGGTGGAGGTCACTGATTCAAGCTACAGGAAAGGTCCACTTGTATAGCATGTCTTGGGAGCAGTTTGTTGCTCTAATCAAGGAAAATTACTGTCGTCAACACGAAGTTGAGAAGATCGAGGCTGACTTCTTGACCCTAGTCATGAAGAACTTAGACTGTCAGACTTACCTCACTAGTTTCAATACCATGTCTCGATTGGTTCCATACTTCGTTACACTAGAACCAAAATGTATTGCTCGTTTTATTGGGGGTTTAGCCCCGAAGATCAAAGCTAGTGTGAAGGCCTCTCGACCTACTACTTTTAGGTCAGTAGCTGATTTGTCTTTATCCCTTACTCTGGGCGTGATCAGGCTGAGATCGCTTAAGATTTCTAAAGAAGGAAAAAGGAAACGTGAGGATGATAACTCACGTCGTTCTGACAAGAAGCATAAGGGGAACTTAGACCACAAGAAGAATTCTGGGTCTAACAAGGGTAACCAGCAAGTGGATGAGAAGCCTAAATGCAAAAACTGCCAAAAGCGTCATTTCGGGAAATGCAGGTTTGAATCAAAGTCGCAGTCGCAGTCGAAGCCGATTGGTTGTGGGATCTGCAAGTCCAAAGAACACAAGACTTTGGATTGCAAGAAGTTGAAGGATGCGACCTGTTATGGTTGCAATGAGAAGGGGCATATCAAGACCAACTCCCCAAAGTATGCGAAGAAGCCTGAAGAAGGCAAGAAGACCAATGCTAGGGTCTTTCAGATAAATGCACGGGAAGCAGTACAGGATGATAACGTGATAACAGGTACCTTCTGTTGGTGCATACATCTGTTTTCTTCGTCTTATATCGAGTCTTGGGTTCGTTGCGGTTCGAAACAAGAATGATGTCATCATTCTTGATGATGACATCATCCAAGTGACATAATGCTTGCATCATGACTACAACATATGCACGTGAAACAAGACAAAGTAGAATGCACGTTGCAATAGAATTATAAAATTAGTGGCTGATTTCGCTCCAACTTATATGTATAGGTGATTCCGCCCGGAATCAAAGTTCTAATTCCGCTCCAACTGATATTTGTGTGTTTCGAGCGGAATCAAGGCTACTATATATAGTTCTTAGGAGCGAAATCATTAGTAGAGTTCTTGATTTCCATACCGAGGTGCTGCCGGTGTGACGTTTGCATGTAATCTGTTAGACATCAATACAAAAGGTGTTAAAAAGTGAATTGCTTGCTGTTTCGAAGTCAGTTTCTTGTTTTCCGCACCTGAAACTGATTAAAACTCCTCTGAAAGACTCATTTAGGTCCGTATACGATCCTACAATTCGTATCAGAGCCAAGTACGAGGAGTTCTGTCGAATTCAGCTGAATATCATTGTTTTTCTGTCTTCTACACCATTTTTTCTTCATTTTAGAAATTTTTAACGGTCAAAATCAGTTCATTTTTTCACAGATTTTCTAAAACATCATATTAACAAATCCTGGAATGTTACACGTTAAAATTCGGACTAAAAATGGGTAAAAATGATGTCCGAAGTGATTCCGCTCGAAAATACTTGAGTTTTCTCTGATTCCGCTCAAGAGATTTTCTGATTCCGCTCCAAAAGTTAACGAATGGTTTGATTCCGCTCTAGAATTTTGCTGATTCCGCTCCAAACTGCTAAGTTTGAGATTCCGCTCCAACATACTTGTCTGATTCCGCTCCAAAACTTTTAAGTGTGAACTTTTTGAAAGTGCATCGTGTATTGTGTATCATTAATCAAAGTTGTCAGTTGGTTGGGAATAGAAACCACATGTCTTGTGTCAGTATATTGAGAAAAGAAATCACATGTTTGTGTCAGTTTCCATGAGGTGATAAGAATCATTTGTGATCGCATGTGACTTTATGAGTTTCGATAATATTGAAGTCTGATCAGTCTATGCATACTTTAAAGTGTCGATTTAGTGGATTTTGTGGTCCAATGGGAATTTTGTAGTTATCACAATTGTCGGCCCAATGCATGTGTAAGAAAGCGGCCCAATCAGAATTGAACTTTGTGTTTTTTAAAGGTTGTCGCCTTAGTGTTTTTGTTGGTACAAAAAGATTTAAAAGGGTGGTCCAATCAAAGTGTTCGGTTCATAAAAATCAGTTGTGAAAGTCAAAGTTGTCTGCCATCAACTCATAAATTGCTTGTGCATGTAAAGAATGTTATTGACTGTTGACTAGTGTCTAGAAAGTAACAATTCAAGTGACAATTATCAGTACATGTGTTGAACATTTACGGCCCCATCAAAGATTTTTGAAAGATAATATAGTCGGTTCATGTGCATGTCGGTTCAAGGAATATTGACTGAAGTCCAGTGAACATTAATATTGTATATACAAAGTTCTCGGCCCAAGTTTCATCATATCAATTGGCCCGATCTCAGTTTATATATCATAATCATCAACGGCTCATTAAGGAATACATGTGTTAGCCCAAGATACAAACAATTTGGTCAATACAAAGTTCTCAGCCCAATTGAATTCATTTTGTTTTGATCGGCCCATTCATTCAGTTTGCAGAATACATTAAACAAGTTCACAAATCTTTGACACGAGTCCTCGATTGATTTCATCAACACACTTTTACGTATTCAATCTGTTTAAACTGATTGTTTGTTTGTTTCATTTAGGTGATTTGACTAGGTGAATCAGTTCGTGTGAAAGCTTGTTTGAGAAATTCTCCGATTCCGAATCATGGATAACGATTTCTACAACGCCTTTGCGACTCCAACTACTCCGGCTTCCATTGCTCAGAATATGAATTTGGAAAACGAGACCGGAACGTTACAAAAGCCCCCCGAAACTGATGAGTATTGAAGAGTACTACGGGTGGAAAGACAGATTCGAAAACTGGGTTCAGGCAAATCATCTTAGGTCATGGGAGTGTATTTTCAAGAAATATGTTTTGCCTCGTACTGATTTGCAAGTTGTGAAAACAATTTCTGAGTTTAGTGATCAAGAACGAGATATGTATCGTGCTGAAAAGATGATGATTAGTCTATTACAGTAGGCAATCAAAGAAGACATTTTCATTCTGCTTCAGCATGATAAAACTTCAAAGTCAATCTGGGATGCTCTACGTGTTAAGTTTGAGGGTAGAGAGAACATGATTAAAAGCAAAAAGGAGTTGCTCAAGAAAGAGTTTGATCTGTTCAGTAGTTTACCGGGAGAAGACACGAAGAAGCTGATTGAACGTTACTGCCATTTAGTGCGATCTATGTCGATGATTGGTATAACCAAAGATCCTGATGAGTGGGTAGACAAGTTAGCGGACGCTTTACCGCAGAAAGAGTTGGGAACTTACTTGATGATTCTAAAGAATACGGGTGTTTATGATGGGTTGACGATTTCACAGTTTATTGAGAAAATCGAAAGTCAAGATCTGGAACAGCAGAAGATCGCAAGGATGAACAGTCCAAGTGGTCAACAGGATGTGAAAATGTACTACAAAGGTAGTGTTCAAGAAGCAGAAAGAAGCCCAAAAATTCAAACTGTGTTTAGTGCTGGGGATTCAACAGAAAAGGTTGATCAAAGTTCCAAAAGTAGTAGTGGATTTTCTTCATTTCCGAGTGTCAATCCGAAAGAGACTACATCAAGTTTCCATTCTCAGAGCACAAAGACGGGAAATGGTTATGTGATCCAGTGCAATATCGCTTTGAATCTTCCTGAAGGTCAAAGTTTTTCTGAGGAAACCACTAAAGATCACATGGCTCTGCTTGGTTCTGTATTGCTTTCTTATGAGGGTTTAGTGGCTGGACGGATCGGAAATCCTATGCTTACAAAGGAGGATTACGATCAGATAGACGCCGAAGAAATGGAGTTAATGGACATCAAATGGTGTCTAGCTAGCGTTCTTAGACGTGCTGAAAAGTTCAAGCTGATTACCGGGAGAAATGACTTTCTTGATGCACACGTTTCTACTTTAGGTTTTGATAAACCTAAAGTTACTTGTTTTCGATGCAGGGAGAAAGGCCATTTCAAACGGGAATGAAAGAACAGGGAAGCTAGTGGAGCTCAGAATCCGTTTGGAAAAGATGATTACTACCGGAAAGCCATTTACCAGCAAGTTGGTCAACAACAAGAACCACAGGTGGCTCATGGTAGAAGAATCGAGGATTCAAAAAGAGCGTGCGTGGTGGATTTTAACTGGAACAATTATATATCTCCTGATAGCAAAGCATGCATAGTCGATCAAGATGATGAGAGGCTACCTGAAGGCTTCAGCTGGGAAATGTTTGTAGACGAAAAAGGAGATTTTAAAGCTTTCATTGCAAAAATAGTGAAAGAACCTGATATGTTTACTGCATGGATGAAATCTATTGGTGAAACTGTAAAGTCTGTTGCATCAGATGAAAGCTCACAGAGTGCAGATGAAAGCTCACAAAGCTCAGATGACAGTTCAGAAAAAGAAATTGTTTTTGATCAAACACCATCTGATTCTGGTTCATCGGATGATAATTCTGAAAAATCTGTACAGTTTGATCAGTCACCAACTGATGACAGCAGCAGTGATGATGAGGAAGAAAAACATATTAACATTGCTAAATCTCATCTATCTCCTGAAAGTTTTCATTTCTATTTTGCAGATCGCATGGAGAAGCTGAAAGAAAAATGAGCTGCAAAAGAACAAAAGGAAATGAAGACTGAAAGTGTTGCTTAGAAGATTGCTGAACCAGAAAAGGTGACTAAAGATGAGAAAGTGGTTGAAATAGAGAAAATTATTGAAGTTGAAAAGATTGTGAAAGTCATCAAGCCTTGCACAAAGTGTTTGGAACCTTGCAAGGAATGTACAGTTAGAGATGAGAAGCTGGCAGAGTATGAGAAGATTAAGGAACAATTATTGTTCAATATTAACTACGTGAAAGAATCATATGATGTTTTGAACAAAACAGTAACTGGTCTTCAAAAGACAAACTCTGAAAGGGAAAATGCTTTGACGATGATGAATGCAACATTGATGACGAAGCAGAAAGCTATTAACTTTTACATCGAAGAAAGTGCAAAGTGGAAGCAAGAGTTAGAGAAGGAGAAGATTGAGAATGAGAGAATCAGAAGATTATTGCAGAGTTATTCTAGTTCTGATTATCTTATTGATCGAATTTATCCGACTGTTGCAGGTTTTGAAGCATTCAAAGATGACAAGCCAAAGATGAAGGATACTGGTAAGAAACCGAGTGTTACTTATAACAAGTGTCCGCCTCCAATCTGGGAAGGTTATTCTCCCAGAAAACCAAATGAGGAGCAAGTTGAAAAAGCAGTCAATATAAAGTTAAAAACTAATACAACGGATGAATTACAAGAAAACATTGACGTGGTTTTTACATCGTCTGACACTGATCATGAGTCCGAGTTAATAAAAAAGGTGGTCGATCAGGTGTTGGATACAGATGAGGAGTCTGAGTCAAAGTCTGGGTCTGGAGGTTCAAGTTCGTCGGTCAACAGTCCAAAGTCGTCGGTCAAACGGGCATAAAGTAAAGATTTTTTGTTATCAAAATCTAATTTGGATGATGAAACATTTGAAGTAGCATACACTTTAAATGATTCTGACAAATTATATTCTGACAAAGAGTTTCCAATAAGAAGTGTTAGATTTGAAATGATCAAACAGGTTTTCAAAATGACAGAAATTAAGATTTCTGAAATAAAAGATTTAAATCTTACTGGAAAACCTAAAAAATACACTTCAAAAGTACAACAACGTTTAAACAAGAAAAAGAGTTACAATCCTGGTTCTGGTTTTCAAAAGAAACCAAACCATAATGGTAGCTACAAAAAGAAAGGTTTAGGTTTTATTCCACCTAAAAATTATAAAAATGAGAAAAATTCTAAAACAAAAACAGAATTTGTTTCAGGTGGAAGTGCAGAAGAAGAACAGAAGAAACCTTTCTGGAGATAATCAAACGAAGAGTTTCTTGCTGAGAAGAAAAGGAATCGAACTGGAGTGTTTCATCCAAAAGAGACTCGAACCTGTTTCAAATGCAATGAAGCTGGTCACATTGCATGGAATTGTCCAAAGAATATCAAGACAAAACAGGGAGTTTCTGAAAAACTCAAAGAGAAGGCTGTCGATGTGAACCACCAACTGAAAACTTCAAAATTTTTGAAAATTCGATTTATGAAGTTGGTGAGTGTTCGAAGAAAAAATTTTACAAAAGGAAAGCCAAAGATAACCAAATGTGGGTTGTTAAGAAAGGTGATGTAAAAATTGGCGATGAATCTGGTTCCACAAAGCCAGAAGAGCCACAAGGTGAGGTAAAAGAGGTCAATTCTGTATCTTCAGTGAATGATGACGAATTTCCATCACTGAAGTTTGAGAAGGTCAAACAGAAAGTTGGTAAAGTTGAAATCTCAGATCAATTTTATTTTGATAAAACAGAGTTTGATGTCGAGAAAACATTCAATGGGAATGTTAAGAAAATTTTTGGGAAAATTCTTGATGGGAAAGTAAAAGGGGTTAAAGATTTTTACGCAACAAAGAAAGCAACTTTTAACCCTACTGAACAAGAGCTAAAAGAGCTAAAAACACCCAAGGTTGGTCAGACTTGGGTGGAAATTCTTTTCCCTTGAACATCGGACTATGCCGGAGATCCCAAGTTTGTAATCGTGGATCAGGAATCAGCATCTTTCTTAGTAATTGATTGTGTGATTGAATCTTAAAATAGTTGAATTTTTACAGGATAAGTGTGAATTGTCGGAGCTTCCAGGTTGGTAAGTGTGAGGCAGGAATCGGCATCTTTGTTGGTAAAATGAATTTGTGTAGATGTGATATTCCTACAAAGTTGGTTGATGAAGGTTTACACCTACAAGTTGTAAATCAAGGACATTAAGTTGTACTTGTTTTTTTTCCTACAAGTGGTTAATCAAGGTCATTAGGTTGAACTTGATTGGACCATACTTACAATTCGTATTTTGAAAGACAATGTGATGAACCACACCCCGAACCTACAAGTGGTTAAATCAACAAAACTTATTTTCCGAAAAAAATCATTTTGGTTAAAATAAACTTAAGTGTTTTGAAATCATAGTGAGAAAATAGTTTTGTGTAAGAGGGAGTTCGGATTGTTTATGCCAAGTGGATGGCGAATTGAAGCGATTTTATATCGGTTGTCAAGTTTGTTGTATAGTTTATTTATCAAATTTCCTAAAATGTGTTTGCATTTTAGGGGGAGTAAAAATTTCAGAAAATCCAAAAACATTTGAAAATTTGAAAAATACAAAAACATGATAAAATAAAAAATGAGTTTTGTTGTGAAATAGAGGAAATGATAGTACATCAGTAGACTGTCACAACATGCTAAACATATGTAAAGTTAAATTGTGATAAACAATCTCAATGTGGATATGCCAGTAGGTTTTTGCACATTTAGTAGATTGTGACGAGATATAAACCTAAAAACAAACTTGCTTATATCGTGGGGAACAACTTCTTGGATATATGGGTAACCCCCGAAATCTTGTTTGAAAGGTCCCTCTTTTTTAGATACTAGGTCTTTATACTCAGTGATATCTGGGGTATTATCCCGGGACTTCTGATTTTGCGGAAGCAATGGCCTTGTCCCCGGAGAATACTTTCTGCTTGCTTGAAACATAGCGCAGCCCTCAGCAAATTGATGAAACGATAAAATTGATAGTCATTGCTGTTGTAATCAAAAGATCCTCTAAAGGGGACACACCACAAGTCGGACCGTTATCTCTCTGCTGAACGGAAGTTCTGACCTGAGCTCTCACGGTTTCGTACTATAATTTATTCCCTTACAGATATCATCTGTGGTATACTCACCTGTATGACTGAATATTGGGATCTGGATATGGGAGTATATTCAAGTAGTGGGACACGCGAATAAGTTTAAGTTCTTAAGACACTAATATCATATCTCGGAATAGTTGAACTTTGTGTGAAAATTTAAGTGGACCAATATACTGACAATCTAGGTGAATTGTTTAGAACTTAAAATGAAATGAAGCTTAATGGTGTTGTTGATATGTCTCAGAAACTGATATGATCTTCTTACACAAACTCACAAAAATATTGTATGTAAATATTTCTTTACTGTATTTCTTAATATCTCAAAATTCAAAAAGATTTTCAGTTTGTTTTAGCATAATTTTTTTTGAAAAATCCAAAAAGATTTTCGACAACTGATGTCGGAGAAGCTGATTTTCAAAATTCCAAGTGCTAAACATGACGAACAGGTTTGGGAAAGAAAGTTTGTTTGAAGATGTTTGAAATGAAAATTGATATTCATTTAAGTGGTTCATCAGATATTACTAATGATTAAATCATTTTGAGATTGTGTGTTCGAGTGCTTAGAAGATAGTAATTTTGTTGAAATGTTAAATTTGTGAAATTTACTTCTGGGTTAAGAATGTGTAGGTGTAGCCAGGTTTCGATCTTGAACCTGATGATAGAGAGACAGGTTCCGATACCTGAGGTCTATGTGATTTCAACATGCCAGACTGCGATCCCAGCATATCGAAAGGGGGAGTCTGAAGACATCCGAGTAGAGATTGTTCGTGGGGAGTCTGTTGATGCTGAAGATGAGAAGGAGATAAAGTTTGAGGATGCTTACACTGTGAGATATTTCAGAGAGCGCTCAGACTGATAAAGACTGAAGATTGTAAAGACTCAACACTTAAGACTCGTCAACATCTGAGGGGGAGTCTGTTGGCGCATACATCTGTTATCTTCGTATTATATCGAGTCTTGGGTTCGTTGCGGTTCGAAACAAGAATGATGTCATCATTCTTGATGATGACATCATCCAAGTGACATAATGCTTGCATCATGACTACAACATATGCACGTTAAACAAGACAAAGTAGAATGCACGTTGCAATAGAATTATAAAATTAGTGGCAGATTTCGCTCCAACTTATATGTATAGGTGATTCCGCCAGGAATCAAAGTTCTAATTCCGCTCCAACTGATATTTGTGTGTTTCGAGCGGAATCAAGGCTACTACATATAGTTCTTAGGAGCGAAATCATTAGTAGAGTTCTTGATTTCCATACCGAGGTGCTGCCGGTGTGACGTTTGCATGTAATCTGTTATATATCAATACAAAAGGTGTTAAAAAGTGAATTGCTTGCTGTTTCGAAGTCAGTTTCTTGTTTTCCGCACCTGAAACTGATTAAAACTCCTCTGAAAGACTCATTTAGGTCCGTATACGATCCTACACCTTCCTTATATTAGATGTTTATGCAAGGTTATTATTTGAATCGGGTGCGGATAAGTCATTTGTCGATGATAAGTTTTGTAAATTGATAAATCTACCTGTTAAAACCCTAAGCATGAAATACGAAGTAGAGTTGGCCGATGGTACCATAGAAACTGCCTCAACTGTGTTAGATGGATGCTTTATATCCATTAAGAACCACTCCTTTCCATTATCCTTGCTTCCTTTGAATTTAGCTGGATTCGACATAGTGATAGGCATGGATTGGTTATCTCATAACCAAGCCCAGATTGTTTGTGACAAGAAACAAGTGGTGATTAAGACTCCGTATGGTGAGCCACTTACCATACAGGGAGACACTCAGTATGGGTTGCCTAAGCAAGTGTCTATGCTTAAGGCATCAAAGTGTATGAAGAAAGTTTGTGTCATCTATATGGCACAAGTGACTATTGATGAAACAAAGCCCAAGATTGAAGACATCCCCGTCATTTTTGAATATCCAGAAGTATTCCCTAAAAAGCTACCTGGTTTACCACCAGATAGGCAAGTGGAGTTTAGAATTGACATTATACCTAGAGCAGCACCTATTGCAAGAGCACCATAATAGTTGACCCCAACTGAGATGAAAGAGTTGAGAACTCAGTTGGATGATTTATTGGCAAAAGGATTTATTAGGCCTAGCTCATCTCCTTGGGGAGCACCGATCCTGTTTGTGAAGAAGAAGGATGGATCGATGCGTCTATGCATCGATTTTCGTGAGCTTAACAAGGTTACGAGCAAGAATAGATATCCATTGCCCAGAATCGACGATCTGTTCGACCAACTGCAAGGGGCAAGTTACTTTTCCAAGATCGATTTGAGATCTGGATACCATCAGCTGAAGGTTAGGGATGAAGATGTGCACAAGACTGCATTTAGAACTCGCTATGGCCATTACGAGTTCTTAGTGATGCCGTTCGGGCTCACTAATGCACCAGCAGCGTTCATGGATCTCATGAATCGCGTTTGCAAACCCTATTTGGACAAGCTTGTCATTGTTTTTATTGATGACATTCTAATTTATTCAAGGAATTAGGCTGATCATGAGAAGCATCTTCATTGTATTCTTAAACTTCTTCAACAAGAAAAGCTCTACGCCAGGTTTTCAAAATGTGAATTTTGGCTTCGCGAAGTCCAATTTCTTGGACATGTGGTTAGTGAGCGTGGTATCCAGGTGGATCCCGCTAAGATTGAAGCTATCATGAACTAGCAAGAGCCAAACACGCCCACAGAAATTCGTAGCTTTTTCGGTCTGGTAGGATATTACAGATGTTTTATTAAAAACTTCTCAAGAATTGCAGCACCCCTAACTTCACTAACCCGCAAGAATATCAAGTTTGACTGGGGTCCTAAGCAGCAAGAATCCTTTGAAATTCTTAAGCAGAAGTTGAGCAATGCACCTGTGTTAACATTGCCTGATGGAATAAAGGAATTTGTAGTATACTGCGACGCATCACACACTAGTATGGGATGTGTGCTCATGCAGAAAGGCAAGGTCATTGCCCATGCTTCCCGACAACTAAAAGTGCACGAGAAGAATTACACCACCCATGATTTGGAGTTGGGTGCCGTTGTGTTTGCACTCAAACTGTGGAAGCATTATTTGTATGGTACCAAGTGTGTGATCTATTCTGATCACAAGAGCCTTCAACATCTGTTTAATCAAAAGGAATTGAATATGAGACAGCGTCGATGGATGGATACACTAAATGATTATGATTGTGAAATCCGATACCATCCAGGTAAGGCGAATGTGGTTGCCGATGCCTTGCGTAGGAAGGAAAGGGTTAAACCCATTAGAATCAACGCCAAGAGCATTTAATTGAAGAACAACTTGAATGAAAGATTGTTGGCCACTCAGAAAGAGGCTGTATTAGAAGCCAACTATTCGAATGAAAAGTTGGGAGTAACTGCTGAACAATTATCATATAGCAAGGATGGAATCCTAAGATTGAATGGACGAATATGGGTTCCAATTCATGGAGGACTTAGGAATGTAATTCTTCAAGAAGTCCATAACTCCAAATATTTTGTTCATCCTGGCTGTGATAAGATGTACCAGGATTTGAAGGCAAATTATTGGTGGATAGGCTTGAAGAAGTCTATAGCCACTTATGTGGCCAAATGCCTGGCATGTGCTCAAGTTAAGGCAGAACACCAGAAGCCGTCAGGATTGCTGCAACAGCCTGAACTTCCCACCTGGAAGTGGGAAATGGTGACTATGGATTTTATCACCAAGTTACCAAAGACAAAGCGAGGAAATGATACTATTTGGATTATAGTGGATAGACTGACCAAGTCATCTCACTTCTTACCTATTAAGGAAAAACACAGCTCAGATAAATTAGCTCAGCTGTACATGGATGAGATTGTATCTCTCCATGGAGTGTCAGTATCTATTATCTCTGATAGGGATAGGGATACGAGATATACATCGCATTTCTGGAAAAGCTTCCAGCTATCCCTAGGCACTTGATTAAATTTCAGCACTGCATAACATCCTCAGACGGATGGTCAAAGTGAATGCACTATACAAACACTCGAGGATATGCTACGAGCTTGTGTCATTGACTTAGGAGGAAGTTGGGATGATCATCTTCAATTGATCGAATTCTCATACAACAATAGCTATCATTCCAGTATTCAAGCTGCACCATTTGAAGCTTTGTACGGAAGAAAGTGCAGGACGCCCGTTTGTTGGGCAGAAGTTGGAGATGTCCAACTAACAGGACCTGATATAGTCCTGTAGACGACAGATAAGATTGTACAGATACGAGATCGTCTCAAAGCTTCCAGGGATAGGCAGAAAAGATACGCAGATAAAAGGCGTAAACCTCTTAAATTTGTGGTAGGTGACCAAGTTCTACTTAAGGTATCACCCTGGAAAGGGGTAATGCGTTTTGGCAAGAAAGGAAACTTAAGCCCAAGATACATAGGACCATTCGAGATCATCGAATGTGTCGGGACAGTGGCTTATAAATTAAACATGCCTGAAGAGCTCAGTGGAATTCATAATATATTCCACATCTGCAATCTGAAGAAGTGCCTAGCCGATGAATCGCTAGCCATGTAGCATAAAGATGTACAGATAAATGAGAGCTTAAAGTTTGTTGAAAAACCTTTGTCAATCGCAGATCGACAGGTTAAGAAACTTCGAAAGAAGCATGTACCGATTGTAAAGGTTAAATGGGATGCCCGTAGAGGTACCGAGTATACGTGGGAGGTAGAGTCCATAATGAAAGAGAATTACCCTCATTTGTTCCAGTAAATCTCGAGGTCGAGATTTCTTTTAAGGGGGTGAGGATGTAACACCTCGTAAAATCACGACCAATATTATAAAGACACGTCTCATGGAAGGTAAACGTGTTATAAACCCGGATCAAGTTGAAAGATGTATGGTAGGATTAAAAAGTGTCAACATGTTAATTAATACCTCTGAGTGACCTTGTTATAAATCCCAAACCTTAATATGTTTATAAACATCTGATGAATATTCAAACCCGGTTAATTAAATGCGATGAAATAACTCATTTTGCAAAGAATGGATCCTATGTGAAATTTCGATGATTTTCATTAAAAAACCTTCATCAATAAAGTCCAAGAACTTTCAAATGCATGGCAACATATGCAAGGGCATGCAAGACCTGATTATATGGTCCCACTACTAGAAAAAGGACATAAAGTCCGAGGTTATAAAAGTTGCATGGTCAAAGCCTAAAAGTTTACAAGTTTTTGGTCTTCTGACAAGGCTTACGGACCACAAGGTATATGCCTTACGGACCGTAAGGCAGCTTAACTGGGCGATAATTTTTGAAAAGCGGATACGGACCGCAAAGCCAAAGGCTTACGGTCCGTAAGACCTGTAACTGGGAAGATTTTTGGACAGTTGCCTGTTATAGCAAGTTACACCGCCTTAGAAGGCTGGTTTTCGAAATTCAGGAGCTTGGCCAGTGGTTTTTCATGCATAGGGACATCTGGGATCATCAGGGAACACTTGTAGACTAATGTGGAATGATCTTGGAAGATTAAAAATCCTATATAAAGAGCAACATGTTGCAACATTTCATTTGCTCATTTCAAGACCTTCTCTGGAGCTTTCTGATCTTCTCACAAGTTTCCTTAAGTTCCAAAATCGTGCTTAGGACCATTGTAAGTGTCCTTAACCTCCTAATTTCAGTTTTAATTAGTTTAATGACCAAAAGTCAAACTTATCATAATTAAGGTTTGACTTAGCGATTAATCACTAATGGTCCAGTCATTAGTTAAATTAAAAGTAGCTATAAGTTGGTAATTATGTAGATAATAAACCCCTAAGAGGGCACCTACTGATTATCACTCCAACTAGGTCAAATGTCGGGTCAAACTTAATTATAAAAAAGTCAACAGAAAGCAAATTTTCAAATAAACACATAATTAACAATGTAGAAGCCATGAAACCTGTTTTATCACTTGTATAACTTGGTATTTAATGTAAGAACATGTCTAAGCATGTTCAACCAGACAATTTTGAGTTTAGGCTCGGTTCGGAACCGAAAGTCACAAAAGTAGACTTTTGCTTTAACTTTCAGTTCTGACCCGATTAAATTGTTTTAGAAATGCCTTAAGCTTCCATTAGGTACATGATTCATATTAGTACTACTCTTTGAGAATATACAACTTGGATCCTAATTTATCCGATTCATTTGCATGTTTCCGTTATATGCCTAAATGTTGACCATTATGCCGTTTTGACCTTAAAACTAGATTTTTGAAAATCTGAGAGGACTTTGTTACTGATTTATAAACTTGTCCTAAAAATTTGACATCAGTTTGAGATCTAGATTAGGAGTTATGCTCAATATGGTAATATAGAAGGTTTTTATTAATAAAACAGCATAATTAGCATAAGGCCTATCTAAACCCGAATTTTGACACCAAACCTTTTACCCACTGATGTAATATAATATTTTGGGATTTTTGAAGATTTTTATTTATTTTTAAGCTGAGCATAACATAGGGTTCTTGCTTTAATTCGGTAATTGTCGGTTATACCCTTTTTATCAATAAAATGAGTTTTACATAACCTTTTGATACCAAACTTTTTGCCACTATATGATAAATAAAATATTTTAAGCCTTCTGGAATGATAAAATATCAGCTTTACTTATAAAACCCGAAAATCGCTTAAAACCGCCTTTTTACGCGTTTTAAACGCATAACACGAGTTAAAACTATTTTTAACATATAGGACTTAATACCTACTGAAGTTTTAAGTAAATTTTTATATCTTAACAGTAAGCAAAAGTTTTGAACTCTTATTTCCAAATTTGACCTTTAAAAGCTTATGTGAAATTTACCAAAATGCCCCTACGGTGCATAGTTTGGTTATAAAAGATAAATTTCACATATTGGCAATACCCTACTGATATGACCTGCAAAAATAATTATTTTTATTGATCATATCAGACCTGAACCTTAGATTAATATTTAATCTCTTTTATAACCTTTAAAATGACCAAAATACCCATACGGGGCTTAATTTGAGTTTAAATCCATTTTGGGCATAATGGAAGGTATCCTACTGATATCACAACATATTTAAGGCATATTAACTTAGGAAACCTGTTCATGACTCAATTGTTTACCCGTTATGCATTTTTCGCGTTCGGTGCGGTTTATGTAACTAGTTTGCATAAATTAATCGAAACGGGTTAAACCTTATCATTTTTATCTCAAAATCCAGAATGTGTTTAGTTTACCCATATTATACAAGTCTTCAAACTTTTCGGGTCTAAATCACATTCTAATCCGGTCTTCGCTTAATCTTGCGTTTTGAACCGTATACCTTTCTTTAAAACTAACCGGTCTAAGTTTAAACTTAAGTGAGACCCGTTAGGAATCTAATAGGTTATTAAAACCTTCGTTCCAGATTTAGGAGCCCAGTAAAAGATAACTGCATTTTTTGATTTGTACAATTTGCTCAGGTAAATACTTTTAACTTATTTTTCGTTATACGAGCTTGGGATATGGTATTATAATAATACAGCTTGGTCGGGTAGGCAACTATTTTAAATCGGATTGTGATTAGTATATTTGCATAACCCGTTTTAATCTGTTTTGTTTGGTATGTGGCTTTTGGGGGGTTAATGACCATGTCCTGGATATCCTCGGCTCATTCTTCGAAATGGCCACGACTTAAGCACGGGGTGTAGGCATACACTTGACAGTTGCGTATGTATAAAAGGTATCCCACAATAAGGAAAGTTCCTTGTGGGTATTATACCTGTGGTGTGTCAGTTAATCTTGTCCGGCTCTTCTAACCGGCCTGACAGACGGCAAACATTTAAATTTGTATACAAGATTATTTTTAAATAATTGTCCCAAGTTATAAAAGATTATTTTGTGCCTCATGCATCCAAATCAATTTTCTTAAACATTTTCAAAATGAGCCGGTTAATTGAATTTACCAGTGTGAACTGACGTATTTTCCAAAAAGGCTAAATGCAGGTACTAGACGGAATAGGCTGGCTACTCCTAGCATCAATAAAGAGTCCTGCAAGCTTAGATGTTTAAAAATCTGTTGAACAATGATCTTTTAACTTTTGATCTGCCTGTGGATCCCTTTGCAACTGCTTTTGTAATAAATGACATTACTTCCATTCGGTTTGTGATGATTTTATCTTTCGAATTCCGATGTGTATTATACTTTGATAAATTGTCTATGATGATATCAACTACGTCACGATACTCGCCACCGGGCCCACCGGTAATACGTGGAAATATTGGGGTGTGACAGGTTGGTATCAGAGCCAACATTGAGTGAATTAAAAACTAGCCTTTTGTGTTTAATCTCAATGACACAGTTTGCACATTCCTCGACTTCCAAGTCTAGACAAAGAACTTAGGACTAATCCTAATTCATTTTATTTTATCCTTTATTGTTTTCCTTGTTTGTGATTGACAGGAACAGAAGATGCCGCCACCAGGGAGAGGAGGACGAGGAAAGGCGGAGCTGGGCCTTCTCACCGGCGAACTCCCTCAGAGACAATGAGCACGAGTCCCCAAGAGGATTGGAGGACATATTTGGAGCCTGCGAGGCGATCAGTCTCGCTAAGTTCATCACTCCCATACCTACATTCTTTCGGGCCTCAATCGGAGAACGAGCCCAAAGATTCGCACCACTCCTTCTTGCCGTTGCAGCAGTCAACCCCGCAATGGGCCTCTTAGGACCCGACACCTTATTTTCAGAGCCGGTTCAACCCGGCAAACCAGGTTGAAGAACCAATGGGTCATAACCCATTGGGCCCTGAAGACCATTTCCCTGAAGCTCAGGGAATGGACATGGATGATGACCCGGACCCCGCAGAGCCACCATCTGGGAGACCTACTCACCCCATCGAGATTTTGGATTACTCGTCATATCCTGGATCACCTTATCGTGGTCCAGATAGTTATGAGGCAAGGTTTGCCCAATACGACTGGGTGTTTACTCCCAGTTACCACTCATCCCAGTAGCAGAAGTGGCAGCAGGATCCCTCGGAGGATTCGCGTTTTGTAGCGGTTACTCCACAGCCACCACCGCCAGTGCAACAACCGCCCCCGAAGCCATCGAGGCGTAGGAGATCAGGAGCACGGATGTCCGTGCGAGGGGGAATCCGTATCAGCACCCCTCAGCATTCAAGTGGCAGTCATTACCTGCCACTATACGAAGACCCACAGATGGGTGGGCCTTCGAACTCTGTTTCTGAGGTGGAGTCTGCGCCAGTCGCACCACCACAAGTGGGTTATGATAACTCAATTCCTACATACGCCGGAGTAGCGGCGTATAACCCTTTCGAGCAGCCAGCCCATACTAACTACAACTACGCCGAGGCTGACCCATACCTGGTAGCAGCAAACTACAATGCTCTCCATCCTGAAGGACCCTATGGAGGTCCCTTGCAGACTGGATACCCGACCTATGGTTACCAATACCCGCCACCTTCTCAAACTCCGCAGCAACAGCCGCCACAACCACCACTGATTCCGCCCCAACAGCAACAGGAGATTCTACAAAGGTTGAGCCAGGTGGAAGGGGAAGTTCGAGAGGAGCGTAGAAGCCACCGGGGATTTCTTAAGGGTTTGGCAAGCTTAATCAAAGGGAAGAGCAAAAAGGATCATTGAGATTCTTTGTTTGTTTGTTTTTTTGTATTTTTTTAATTTTCAATCAAGTCCCTACGAGGACTTGTAGTTTCAGTTTAGCCCCTGCGTGGGCAAGTTATTTCTGTTAAAGTCCCGTTTAGGGCAAAATGTACTCTTTTAAAATTAATGGCATGTTATAATTTAAATTTCAATCTTGTCATTATATGCATAAATGAAATATATATGAAGTAAATAAATCCAAAATGTACTCTAAGTAAATTAATGGCATGTTATAATTTAAATTTCAATCTTGTCATTATATAATTTAAATTTCAATCTTGTCATTAATAGATAATTTGATGAATCAAGTGAAACTCACGTTAGAACTCAGTCAGTACCTCGTTCAAAACCACCCTCCAAGATTCATACACTCGCAAGAGTGATTCTCATCACTCATCAAATCAGAGGAGTGTTCCATCTAGGAAAGTTGTGCTCAATCAAGAGCTGCGTGTAAAGGGTTGTTCTTATAAGTATTTTGTCTCCTGTAAGCCTAGAGACTTTACAGGGTAGAAGGGATCCGTCGACTGTATGACCTGGCTCGATGAGATGGATACAGTGGTTGACATTAGTGGTTGTGCAGAG
This sequence comes from Helianthus tuberosus, assembly GCA_030545235.1. Classification (NCBI taxonomy): domain Eukaryota; kingdom Viridiplantae; phylum Streptophyta; class Magnoliopsida; order Asterales; family Asteraceae; genus Helianthus; species Helianthus tuberosus. Next base: position 81,475,310 of record CM060428.1, on the reverse strand, counting down.
CAGGACAATGTGAAGTTTGTATCACAATCGTTTAAGAGAGAAGCTCTAGCTTGGTGGAGGTCACTGATTCAAGCTACAGGAAAGGTCCACCTGTATAGCATGTCTTGGGAGCAGTTTGTTGCTCTAATCAAGGAAAATTACTGTCCTCAACACGAAGTTGAGAAGATCGAGGCTGACTTCTTGACCCTAGTCATGAAGAACTTAGACTGTCAGACTTACCTCACTAGTTTCAATACCATGTCTTGATTGGTTCCATACTTGGTTACACCAGAACCAAAACGTATTGCCCGTTTTATTGGGGGTTTAGCCCCGGAGATCAAAGCTAGTGTGAAGGCATCTCGACCTACTACTTTTAGGTCAGCAGCTGATTTGTCTTTATCCCTTACTCTGGACGCGATCTGGCTGGGATCGCTTAAGATTTCTAAAGAAGGAAAAAGGAAACGTGAGGATGATAACTCATGCCGTTCTGACAAGAAGCATAAGGGGAACTTAGACCACAAGAAGAATTATGGGTCTAACAAGGGTAACCAGCAAGTGGATGAGAAGCCTAAATGCAAAACCTGCTAGAAGCGTCATTTCGGGAAATGCAGCTTTGAATCAAAGTCGCAGTCGAAGCCGATTGGTTGTGGGATCTGCAAGTCCAAAGAACACAAGACTTTGGATTGCAAGAAGTTGAAGGATGCGACCTGTTATGGTTGCAATGAGAAGGGGCATATCAAGACCAACTGTCCAAAGTATGCGAAGAAGCCTGAAGAAGGCAAGAAGACCAATGCTAGGGTCTTTCAGATGAATGCACGGGAAGCAGTACAGGATGATAATGTGATAACAGGTACCTTCCTTATATTAGATGTTTATGCAAGGTTATTATTTGATTCGGGTGTGGATAAGTCATTTGTCGATGATAAGTTTTGTAAATTGCTAAATCTGCCTGTTAAAACCCTAAGCATGAAATACAAAGTAGAGTTGGCCGATGGTACCATAGAAACTGCCTCAACTGTGTTAGATGGATGCTTTATATCCATTAAGAACCACTCATTTCCGTTATCATTGCTTCCTTTAAATTTAGCTGGTTTCGACATAGTGATAGGCATGGAATGGTTATCTCATAACCAAGCCCAGATTGTTTGTGACAAGAAACAAGTGGTGATTAAGACTCCGTATGGTGAGCCACTTACCATACAGGGAGACACTCAGTATGGGTTGCCTAAGAAAGTGTCTATGCTTAAGGCATGAAAGTGTATGAAGAAAGGTTGTGTCATCTATATGGCACAAGTGACTATTGATGAAACAAAGCCCAAGATTGAAGACATCCCCGTCATTTTCGAATATCCAGAAGTATTCCCTGAAGAGCTACCTGGTTTACCACCAGATAGGCAAGTGGAGTTTAGAATTGTCATTATACCTGGAGAAGCACCTATTGCAAGAGCACCTTACTGGTTGACCCCAACTGAGATGAAAGAGTTGAGAACTCAGTTGGATGATTTATTGGCAAAAGGATTTATTAGGCCTAGCTCATCTCCTCGGGGAGCACCGATCCTGTTTGTGAAGAAGAAGGATGGATCGATGCGTCTATGCATCGATTATCGTGTGCTTAACAAGGTTACGAGCAAGAATAGATATCCATTGCCCAGAATCGACGATCTGTTCGACCAACTGCAAGGGGCAAGTTACTTTTCCAAGATCGATTTGAGATCTGGATACCATCAGCTGAAGGTTAGGGATGAATATGTGCACAAGACTGCATTTAGAACTCGCTATGGCCATTACGAGTTCTTAGTGATGTCGTTCGGGCTCACTAATGCACCAGCAGCGTTTATGGGTCTCATGAATCGCGTTTGCAATCCCTACTTGGACAAGTTTGTCATTGTTTTTATTGATGAAATTCTCATTTATTCAAGGAATCAGGCTGATCATGAGATGCATCTTCGTTGTATTCTTAAACTTCTTCAATAAGAAAAGCTCTGCGCCAAGTTTTCAAAATATGAATTTTGGTTTCGCGAAGTCCAATTTCTTGGACATGTGGTTAGTGAGCGTGGTATCCAGGTGGATCCCGCTAAGATTGAAGCTATCATGAACTGGCAAGTACCAAACACGCCCACAGAAATTCGTAGCTTTTTGGGTCTGGCAGGATATTACAGACGTTTTATTAAAAACTTCTCAAGAATTGCAGCACCCCTAACTTCACTAACCCGCAAGAATATCAAGTTTGACTGGGGTCCTAAGCAACAAGAATCCTTTGAAATTCTTAAGCAGAAGTTGAGCAATGCACCTGTGTTAACATTACCTGATGGAATAGAGGAATTTGTAGTATACTGCGAGGCATCACACACTAGTATGGGATGTGTGCTCATGCAGAAAGGCAAGGTCATTGCCTATGCTTCCCGACAACTAAAAGTGAACGAGAAGAATTACACCACCCACGATTTGGATTTGGGTGCCGTTGTGTTTGCACTCAAACTGTAGAGGCATTATTTTTATGGTACCAAGTGTGTGATCTATTCTGATCACAAGAGCCTTCAACATCTATTTAATCAAAAGGAATTGAACATGAGACAGCATCGATGGATGGAGACACTAAATAATTATTATTGTGAAATCCGATACCATCCAGGTAAGGAGAATGTGGTTGCCGATGCTTTGAGCAGGAAGGAAAGGGTTAAACCCATTAGAATCAACGCCAAGAGCATTTAATTGAAGAACAGCTTGAACAAAAGATTGTTGGCCGCTTAGAAAGAGGTTGTATTAGAAGCCAACTATTCGAATGAAAAGTTAGGAGTAACTTCTGAACATTTATCATATAGCAAGGATGGAATCCTAAGATTGAATGGATGAATATGGGTTCCAATTCATGGAGGACTTAGGAATGTAATTCTTCAAGAAGCCCATAACTCCAAATATTCTGTTCATCCTGGCTGTGATAAGATGTACCAGGATTTGAAGGCAAATTATTGGTGGATAGGCTTGAAGAAGTCTATAGCCACTTATGTGGCCAAATGCCTGACATGTGCTCAAGTTAAGGGAGAACACCAGAAGCCGTCAGGATTGCTGCAACAGCCTGAACTTCCCACCTGGAAGTGGGAAATGGTGACTATGGATTTTATCACTAAGTTACCAAAGACAAAGCGAGGAAATGATACTATTTGGGTTATAGTGGATAGACTGACCAAGTCATCTCACTTCTTACCTGTTAAGGAAACACACAGCTCAGATAAGTTAGCTCAGCTGTACATGGATGAGATTGTATCTCTCCATGGAGTGCCAGTATCTATTATCTCTGATAGGGATACGAGATATACATCACATTTCTGGAAAATCTTCCAGCTATCCCTAGGCACTCGATTAAATTTCAGCACTGCATATCATCCTCAGACGGATGGTCAAAGTGAACATACTATACAAACACTCGAGCATATGCTACGAGCTTGTGTTATTGACTTAGGAGGAAGTTGGGGTGATCATCTTCCATTGATCGAATTCTCATACAACAATAGCTATCATTCCAGTATTCAAGCTGCACCATTTGAAGCTTTGTACGGAAGAAAGTGCAGGACGCCCGTTTGTTGGGCAGAAGTTGGAGATGTCAAACTAACAGGACCTGATATAGTCCTGGAGATGACAGATAAGATTGTTCAGATACGAGATCGTCTCAAAGAACCAGGGATAGGCAGAAAAGCTACGCAGATAAAAGGCGTAAACCTCTTAAATTTGTGGTAGGTGACAAAGTTCTACTTAAGGTATCACCCTGGAGAGGGGTAATGCGTTTTGGCAAGAAAGGTAAGTTAAGCCCAAGATACATAAGACCATTCGAGATCATCGAATGTGTCGGGACAGTGGCTTATAAATTAAACATGCCTGAAGAGCTCAGCGGAATTCATAATGTATTCCTCATCTGCAATCTGAAGAATGGCCTAGCCGATGAATCGCTAGCGATGTCGCATAAAGATGTGCATATAAATGAGAGCTTAAAGTTTGTTGAAAAACCTTTGTCAATCGAGGATCAACATGTTAAGAAACTTCGAAAGAAGCATGTACCGATTGTAAAGGTTAAATGGGATGCCCGTAGAGGTCCCAAGATTTACGTGGGAGGTAGAGTCCATAATGAAAGAGAAGTACCCTCATTTGTTCTAGTAAATCTCGAGGTCGAGATTTCTTTTAAGGGGGTGAGGATGTAACACCTCGTAAAATCACGACCAATAATATAAAGACACGTGTCATGGAAGGTAAACGTGTTATAAACCCGGATCAAGTTGAAAGATGTATGGTACGATTAAAAAGTGTCAACATGTTAATTAATACCTCTGAGTGACCTTGTTATAAATCCCAAACCTTAATATGTTTATAAACATCTGATGTATATTCAAACCCGGTTAATTAAATGTGATGAAATAACTCATTTTGCAAAGAATGGATCCTATGTGAAATTTCGATGATTCTCATTCAAAAACCTTCATCAATAAAGTCCAAGAACTTTTAAATGCATGGCAACATATGCAAGGGCATGCAAGACCTGATTATATGGTCCCACTACTTGAAAAAGGACATAAAGTCCGTAGTTATAAAAGTTGCATGGTCAAAGCCTAAAAGTTTACAAGTTTTTGGTCTTCTGACAAGGCTTATGGACCGCAAGGTATATGCCTTACGGACCGTAAGGCAGCTTAACTGGGCGATAATTTTTGAAAAGCGGATACGGACCGCAAAGCCAAAGGCTTACAGCCCGTAAGACCTGTAACTGGGCAGATTTTTGGACAGTTGCCTGTTATAGCAAGTTACACCGCCTTAGAAGGCTGGTTTTCGAAATTCAGGAGCTTGGCCAGTGGTTTTTCATGCATAGGGACATCTGGGATCATCAGGGAACACTTGTAGACTAATGTGGAATGATCTTGGAAGATTAAAAATCCTATATAAAGAGCATCATGTTGCAACATTTCATTTGCTCATTTCAAGACCTTCTCTGGAGCTTTCTGATCTTCTCACAAGTTTCCTTAAGTTCCAAAATCGTGCTTAGGACCATTGTAAGTGTCCTTAACCTCCTAATTTCAGTTTTAATTAGTTTAATGACCAAAAGTCAAACTTATCGTAAATAAGGTTTGACTTAGCGATTTATCACTAATGGTCCAGTCATTAGTTAAATTAAAAGTAGCTATAAGTTGGTAATTACGTAGATAATAAACCCCTAAGAGGGCACCTACTGATTATCACTCCAACTAGGTCAAATGTCGGGTCAAACTTAATTATAAAAAAGTCAACAGAAAGCAAATTTTCAAATAAACACATAATTAACAATGTAGAAGCCATGAAACCTGTTTTATCACTTGTATAACTTGGTATTTAATGTAAGAACATGTCTAAGCATGTTCAACCAGACAATTTTGAGTTTAGGCTCGGTTCGGAACCGAAAGTCACAAAAGTAGACTTTTGCTTTAACTTTCAGTTCTGACCCGATTAAATTGTTTTAGAAATGCCTTAAGCTTCCATTAGGTACATGATTCATATTAGTACTACTCTTTGAGAATATACAACTTGGATCCTAATTTATCCGATTCATTTGCATGTTTCCGTTATATGCCTAAATGTTGACCATTATGCCGTTTTGACCTTAAAACGAGATTTTTGAAAATTTGAAAGGACAATAATCTTTGTTAACGATTTATAAACTTGTCCTAAAAATTTGACATTAGTTTGAGATCTAGATTAGGAGTTATGCTCAATATCGTAATATAGAAGCTTTTTATTAATTAAATGGAATAATTAGCATAAGGCCTATCTAAACCCGAATTTTGACACCAAACCTTTTACCCACTGATGTAATATAATATTTTGGGATTTTTGAAGATTTTTATTTATTTTTAAGCTGAGCATAACATAGGGTTCTTGCTTTAATTCGGTAATTGTCGGTTATACCTTTTTTATCAATAAAATGAGTATTACATAACCTTTTGATACCAAACTTTTTGCCACTATATGATAAATAAAATACTTTAAGCCTTCTGGAATGATAAAATATCATAACACGAGTTTTAAACTCATAACACGAGTTAAGACTATTTTTAACATATAGGACTTAATACCTACTGAAGTTTTAAGTAAATTTTTATATCTTAACAGTAAGCAAAAGTTTTGAACTCAGATTTCCAAATTTGACCTTTAAAAGCTTATGTGAAATTACCAAAATGCCCCTATGGTGCATAGTTTGGTTATAAAAGATAAATTTCACATATAGGCAATACCCTACTGATATGACCTGAAAAAATAGTTATTTTTATTGATTATATCAGACATGAACCTTAGATTAATATTTAATCTCTTTTATAATCTTTAAAATGACCAAAATACCCCTACGGGGCTTAATTTGAGTTTAAATCCATTTTGGGCATAATAGAAGGTATCATACTGATATCACAACATATTTAAGGCATATTAACTTAGGAAACCTGTTCATGACTCAATTGTTTACCCGTTATGCATTTTTCGCGTTCGGTGCGGTTTATGTAACTAGTTTGCATAAATTAATCGAAACGGGTTAAACCTTATCATTTTTATCTCAAAATCCAGAATGAGTTTAGTTTACCCATATTATACAAGTCTTCAAACTTTTCGGGTCTAAATCACATTCTAATCCGGTCTTCGCTTAATCTTGCGTTTTGAACCGTATACCTTTCTTTAAAACTAACCGGTCTAAGTTTAAACTTAAGTGAGACCCGTTAGGAATCTAATAGGTTATTAAAACCTTCGTTCCAGATTTAGGAGCCCAGTAAAAGATAACTGCATTTGCTGATTTGTACAATTTGCTCAGGTAAATACTTTTAACTTATTTTCCGTTATACGGGCTTGGGATACGGTATTATAATAATACCGCTTGGTCGGGTATGCAACTGTTTTAAAACGGATCGTGATTAATATATTTGCATAACCCGTTTTAATCTGTTTTGTTTGGTATATGGCTTTTGGGGGGTTAATGACCATGTCCTGGATATCCTCGGCTCATTCATCGAAATGGCCACGACAAAAGCACGGGGTGTAGGCATACACTTGACAGTTGCGTATGTATAAAAGGTATCCCACAATAAGGAAAGTTCCTTGTGGGTATTATACCTGTGGTGTGTCAGTTAATCTTGTCCGGCTCTTCTAACCGGCCTGACAGACGGCAAACATTTAAATATGTATACAAGATTCTTTTTAAATAACTGTCCCAAGTTATAAAAAAATATTTTGTGCCTCGTGCATCCAAATCAATTTTCTTAAACATTTTCAAAATGAGTCGGTTAATTGTATTTACCAGTGTGAACTGACGTATTTTCCAAAAAGGCTAAATGAATGTACTAGACGGAATAGGCTGGCTACTCCTAGCATCAATAAAGAGTCTTGCAAGCTTAGATGTTTATAAATCTGTTGAACAATGCTCTTTTAACTTTTGATCCGCCTGTGGATCCCTTTGCAACTATTTTTGTAATAAATGACATTACTTCCATTCGGTTTGTGATGATCTTATCTTTCGACTTCCGCTGTGTATTATACTGTGATAAATTGTCTATGATGATATCAACTAAGTCACGATACTCCCCACCGGTAATACGTGGAAATATCGGGGTGTGACACAAGAATAGAAATTCTAAACCATAATTTTTCTGCTAACCTTTTTCCAATGAATCTAGCTGGATTCGATGTCGTATTAGGAATGGATTCGTTGGTAGCCACTCATGCCAGTGTTTTATGTGATCAAAAGTCCGTACAAGTAAGTACAACAAGTGGTGAAAGGATCACAATTAAAGAAGACAAACCAACGAAAACCACAAAATTAATCTCAGTAATGAAAGCTGCAAGTTATGCAAGGAAAGGAGGAATGGTGTATATGATTTCCATAATCATTAACACTAAATGTAACGCCCCAAAATCCGAACTTTTATAATTTCTAGTATGTCTTCTATTATATAGCATGAAATAATAATAACTAGGAATACAAACCTAGTTAGAATGTAAGTGACCTCTTGACTTAAGTTAAGAATGCATTATAACAAAGGATAGCCAATAAAGGTTAAATGCTCAAACTTGAGGGGTCGAAAATGGGCAAATGGAAAGATAAAATATAAAACAAAAACTAAAAATCCCAACACCCACTTGGGCGTATGTGTGTGTTCGAGCAGAGGAGAAGAAAAGAGGGGGAAACCCCTCTCAAACCCTAAATCAGAGAACTGGAATGGAAATCAAGGCTAAATCTTACGCATGGACCTAAATACATGATCGTCTAGCCTTGCTAAACATATGGTAAGTTGTAATTTTGGATTTGATGATTTTTGTATGAAGTGGGTTATGATCAATCCACGAAATTGTATGAAATTGAGCATGAATATATGTTAGAATTATCATATGGAATGTGAATTATACAAGATTTTGATGTTATTTGATGTTTGAAGGTGAAACCCACTTGGGTTAGTGAAAGTGGCGACACGGGTATAACACCCATGTCCAATCCTTGTTCAAAAATTGATGTAGCATGTTGTATGTGATGAATACTGGTTAGATAGGTTGAGTATGGTGTGGTATTAGGTTGATTTTAATTGTATTTGATTGATAAAGGCAATAGCAGGAAGACGGACATAAGATGCTTGTACAATAAGCTCTATTAATGCGAAACCCGCCAAGTGTTTGATGAAATGTCTAAGTGAAGTTAGGATGTGAGATTGTATGAAACGTCTTGACATAAATGAATGAATTATGATAATGATGTAATTAGTAGTTTACTATTTAACTTGAAGAATGTGCTTTAGATGGAACTCGTACAAGAATTCGGGTTGAATGTATGTGTTGATCAAGACTATGCATTAGGAGCTTGTACATTGTGTTTGAACGGGTGAGGCTTGCCATGTGATCTACTAATCCCTTAATTGCGGTTAAAAGTGAATGTGTACTAAATGTATAGCATATGACCATACTAGTAAAGGATGTTGTTACGATTATGTTAAGTTGACTCATATAGGGTGTGGTTGTCAATTGTAAAAAAATCATGAAAACATAAGTAGGTGTAAATTGATTATGTGTATATTGTGTGTGTAACTAGGTGATCGTGTAGTTTATGTATCATACAACATCATGTATGAAAAGAATATGATGTCATTATTATGGCCTACCATATCAACATGAATGCATACTCATAAGTTGGAAGTTGTATGCTAGAAGGTTGACTTTCTGAAAGACAACAAAGTATAAATAGCATGGTTAGGCATTTTGACACAAATGTAAGAATTGAGAGATCACGGGATATATGTTAGACCAATTACGTGTTATGTATGATAATGAATTTGAGTTTTTAAGATATTGAACAATGTGGTTGACAATTCATGTCGTATGCGTGTTAGTGAAAGCCAATGTAAATAAGAATTGGAAAAATGTATGTTAATATGAATGAGCATAAAGACTAATATTATTATGGGCATGTCGGCATGAAAGAAAAGGAACCACACTAGCATGGAAGGCTAACGGGTCAAGAGGAGGCAAGGAAGCGGATACGAACACGTACGCATAAGGTAAGTGATTCCGATTCACTTCTTAGTATGTATGTAGAATCAAATATTTAGGAGTGTGGAAAATTATGCAAGGAATATGTAATGAAGGAGGGTATTAAGGTAAGCGTTATTTTAGTATATCGAAGGAGTTATTTATAACGAAGGGTAATTAGTAGGATTAAACGGGTCGAATAATGGTATAAAAGGGATTTATAAGCCCTTTGCTTAAAAAAAATAGCTCTTGATGTGACCCGAGGTGATAAATGGAATCACTAAGATAGGAAGGAATATTGAGACTGAAAGTGGCTAGTTATGTTAGAAATAAAATGGTGAAATCAAAAGGGTCAAATAATGGCTTGAAGGATGTATAAGTCCTTATCTTATAATTCAGCTTTTGATCTGATTTAGGATGATAAACGGATCCGTAATTAAATTACGAATGCGTAGAAACAAGAATTACTCAAAACGGACGTCTAGATCATAAGTAATGCAAGTTATAAGTTTTTAACAAGCGAGAAGTTTGGAGCTGGAAATCTGCAGCTCAATAAAAAGGAACCTTCTGTCGATATAAGGGGCCGCGCAACGCGATAGCATGGTAAAGGAGCTGTCGCGCGACGCGACGGTATGCTGGGCTGGCAAAAAAATTATTTATTTAACTTGTTTTGTCTCGCGAACTCTTTTAAACACGTTTTAAACTATGTAAGACTAATTGTTCATGATTTATGAAATATTGATCACAAGTAAAAGTTATGAGACTCTTGGTTTTTAAACGAACTTAATGTTTTAAATGATTTTCATGTCTCTTAACTTTTTTTAAAGCCGGTTTAAAACATAAGTAATGTTATGAGCCTCCGGATGGTGAAAGTACGGATTTTACCTTCGTGTTAGTGAAGGAAATCTATATGGAATCGAACTTAGGAGCGAATGGGTATGCAAGATGGTGAGTATAAAATATAATCTTAAGGAAAGTTGTGATTATGATAAGATGTATAGGATTGTGTGAATACAAATGGTAAGCGCGAGAGCTTGTATGTATGTGTGTCTGTGTATGAATGTGTGTGTATATGTGTAGAGGTATATGTTTGTATGCACGTGGGAATTAGGAATGTGAATATGTGTGAATGCGAGATGTTATCTATGTATGAATGAATGGTTATTTTGTTTGGTCATTGACGAATACTAATGAATTGTCTTAAGATTGGAATGTTATACAGATATGAGAACATCAAGTTCATGAAGTATTGAATTCGAACTCACAACAAGAGATATCAAATGGATTAAGTTTATATTGTTGAATGTTATACGAATTTTAATTGTATGATAATAATGTTATATGATGTTGACGATGACTAATGGTTAAGTTGTGAATGATGTCCGCAAGAACTACACGGATTTTCTCTATTTATTAACGAAGATATGCTGGTGCAGATCGAGTCAAGGAGCAAGGATTGTACGGGAAGAATGATCACCTAGCTTGGATTATGTAACATGTGTAGTAATAGTAATATTTTATCATGAATGTTGTTAATTCTTTTAGTGTATGATAAGCATTTTGTAACTGAGTCTTTACATAAGTAATGTATTAAACAAAGAAAGAAATTTTAAGGCTCGTTTTCCGCTGCGTCATTAATAAAATTAAACGTAAGTTAGGGTCTTACACTAAAGGAAGAGAATTAAAAGATATTTCTCATACGTTTTTTCAGAAGTCTTACCTGGATTACCACCAGATCGAGAGGTTGAATTTAGAATTCACCTAATACCAGGAACGACACCGATTGCCAAAGCACCATACCGACTAGCACCGACGGAGATGCAGGAACTGAAGAAACAGTTGGACGAACTACTTGTCAAAGGCTTTATACAGCCTAGTTCTTCGCCATGGGGAGTGATGCGTGTGTAGTGTGATAGGTTTTTAATGTATATTTTAAGCCCTTTTACACTTTTTAGTCAAGTTTTAAATTTATAAAACACGATATGTACTAACACTAAACACACATATGGGTAAGTGCACCCATCGTGAGCGTAGTATAGTGTTGGTAAGATACCGAGGTCGTCCAAGGACACAAGAGCTTTTAGTACCGGTTTATCCTCAACGTCTAATCAAATCAAAAGGTTAGAAAAATGTTTTTAAACTAAGAAAAATAAAACTAACTAAAATGCTGAAAAATAAAAATAAAAATAAAAACAGATAGACAAGTTGAATCACTTGGCTCCGACTCGTGTTTAGTGTAGTCTTTGATTATTTCCGCACTTTTGCACTTTTTAAGAGATTATCTTAGTTATTGTAGTAGCCCCCTCTTTTGAAGGTGACGTTACCCTCAACCCAGTAGTTTGAGTCAGCAAGGATACAATCCTAAATAGTCGGATTATTGAAAGATAATTAATTAAGTTATTAATGCATATTATGGTAGGCCCCTCTTTTGAATGTGAAGTTACCCTCGGCTAAGTAGTCTGAGTCAGCAGGGATATAGTCCTAAGTAGCCGGGTTAAAGTATTAATAGTAGCTTACATATGAGGGGATCAAAGAGTTTGGACCCCTGCCATCCAATACCGGTGGGTATTGAAGGAGGTCCTACTAAATTTGACTCAGGTCATTGCAGGATCTATACACTGAACAAGGCAAGACTCTTACCAAACCATTCCTTTAACCCCCGACCAGGTAGCCAACATACCTCCATATAGACCGTGGAGATATGAATGGTGAAAATATTTTATTTTATATAGACAGTAAAATAATGTCAAGACACCACGGACAAACGATAAGGAAGAATCACCTTCAACATAAGAAACTAGTTATTAAAGTCATTAATACATAACCAAGTAAAAAGTGCGAAAAGATTAAAAATAAAAAGTATTACGCTAGACGCTTGTCTTCACCAAGTGATGTAAGAGACTTAGGCAAACATGGCCTTGATTTTCAAGAACTCTTACGATCAATCTTGGATCCCGAGACGACTCACACACTCTATGATGGACAATGGATGATGGTGGTGGGTGATGGTGTTGTGATGGTGGTGGGTGGTGGATGAAGTGTGAGAGAGGTGGTGTGCCAAGGGATAGTTTGCAAATGAACCAAGCACCCCTATTTATAGCCTGAACAGTAGCTCGGGCACGGCCCCGTGTCCATCCTCTTTTCTGTCTTCATTAATTGTAGTTTGTCTGCATTAGTTGACCACACCCCCGTGTGCAGAAGCATATCTGTACTATCAAGATTTGTATGGATCCTGCGAATCTTATAGTTGACCACGGCCCCGTGGTGGGCAATAGAAGCTTCTATAGCTTTGTCTTTTATGTTGGCACTTGGGTACGCCCCCGTGTTCACTGAGCATGGGGCGTGTTCAGCCTTCTGTTCTTTTGTTTTGCTTGGAAAGATGCTGTCGGTGAGGTCGGGCATGCCACGTTTGTTCCTTTTCTTGTATTTATGTTAGATTTAGCTCATTTAATCCTGAAAATACAAAAGGAAGACAAAAGCACACTTTTTCCAACATTAGTACTAAAAAAATGTTAGTTTTATGCCACAATTGATGTAATTTATATGTTGCATTTTGTGCACATCAAATACCCCCACACTTGAATCTTTGCTTGTCCTCAAGCAAAACTCTTTATAATGTGGCTTTACACTCCCAAATGGAATGGGTAGAAGAGAAGGTTTTTTTTTTTTTTTGGCTTGTCATAGAGTGTCGGGATTTCCAAGATTCTTTATTAGGTTTTATTTTTATTTATTTACAATCCTATTCGTCATGATTTATTTAAAACATTACATAAGATAAATTACTTATTAGGGCATAACATGCCTTTTTAAAATTCCACTTATATACAAGTTCACATACCTCACGGGGGATCACTCAACACTCGGCCGAATATGTATTTTAGTGAATCACTCGAGAACGGCATGGAACTTACTCCTACCATAAGCTTGCCAAGCAATCAATCCTCCTCCCTTTTAACTATATACCTTTGTAAATATCAAGAGGACTTTTGGGTTAACGATTAGGCTCGGGTTAAAGGTAGGTGGTTGGGTTAGTGGTTAGTAGAAAAGGGCGAAAAGCGTAAGAAGCGTCGGTTTTCGTAAGACTTTTTATTTTTTTGCAACTTTCATTTGGATGAAGCATTTATTCAAACAAAGTTATTTTTGATGAACTTGTTTGTTTATTTCTTTTGCTTCATCATCAACAAAATTTTTTATTTATTTATTTATTTTGAAAAGTCATACGAAAAACTGAGCTTGTTACTAAAACAAAGGGTTAAAAATAAAAAGGGTTTTGGTGGGCGAAAGGGTGTTTGTTTTTGGGTTAAGAAATGAAAAGGTTTAGGCTCAAAGGGGGTTAACTAGGGGGATTTTGGGTAGGTGGTAAAAAATAATAATGGTGTAGAAATGAAAAAGGGTTAGTCCTAATGCCTCCATCATTTACTTACTCGGGTTTTTAAGTTGGTAAGGACCGGGAATGTATCATCGTGGCAAGTTCTAGAGTTGTAAGAACCAAGCGGCTATTCACACAAGAAACGAAAAATGAGCATTTAGTTTAAAGATATGTATTTGTATGCTCAATAAAGGCTCAAAACTCACTTTTGTGGGAATGGGTTTTTATGTGATCAAGTATATATAATCAAATTTTAACTAAACTTGTCATGCCTTTTCATAATTTTCTTATGTGGTTCTTTTTATCATGACGCTATCGGTTGTAAATTTGTAAAAATATAACCTTTTTAGAATTTGAAATTCCCAAATTAAACCTAGACAAGTAAAAAAATTGAAAATTTTTGAAAAAAAAATTGAAAATTTTTGAAAAAAAAATTGGGGTGATTGGCGGTTCCAATAGAGTTTTGTGTAAGGCTTGTAATTTGGACTTGCAAGATTCAAAGTTTTAACATCCCCCCCCCCCCACACTTAAATTACACATTGTCCTCAATGTATCCGAAAAATAAGTTTTTAGGTTGATTGAATGTGTAAAATGGTGTGAAAAAACAAAATTTTATGTTACTGGGCATCTGGACACGGCCCCGTGGTGTCCGAGCACGACCCCGTGATCAGTTGCCAGTAACAAAAAATTGTAAAAAGAAACAAAAGCCTGGACACGGGGGCGTGTTGGGTGAACACGGCCCGTGTCCAGTTTACCTGAACTGGGCATATTATGCAGATTGTGCAGCACGGGGCCGTGTTGGGCGGGCACGGCCCGTGCTGAACTTGCTGTAATGAAGAAAATTTGTCGGATGGCCATCTTTTCGTGCATGGGGTGCTGGTTCACTTTTCCCTTGTTATCCTTCACCATCCCGAGTGTGTTTTATTCCTGAAAATTAAAACTAAACTAGAAAACATAAAAATTAATCTAAACTAAACTAAGGATAGTTCCGCGGAATGCCTCAGTGGTGCGCCATGTTTATAAGGGTCATTGGCTAGACCCAAAGCCTGGTCATATGTTACCCAAGTGGGATGTTTTGCATCCCATGTTACACCGTCGGGGAGCGTCATCCAAGCTTGAGTCTATGACCTTCATGTAGTTGACCGGGTCTTCGTCTTCTACTCTTTTTCCTACTCCAAACTTCACTTTCTCGTTCCCAAACTTCAATGTTAGTGTTCCTTCATTCATGTCTACCACCGCTTGGGCAGTGGCTAGAAATGGCCTCCCTAGGATGAGAGGGACCTCGGTGTCTTCTTCCATGTCTAGTATGACAAAGTCGGCCGGGAAGACGAAATTGTTGACTTTGACCAATAGATTTTTAGGCACACCTTGTGGATATTTGACGGATCTGTCGGCAAGTTGTATGCTCATCTTTGTAGGGCTCGTTTTTCCTAGGCCGAGTCGTTTGAACATTGATGCGGGCATGAGGTTGATGCTAGCACCAAGATCGGCTAGTGCATTGCGAATGGGGGATTCCCCAATCGAGCAAGGAATTGTGAAGCTTCCAGGATCAATCCTTTTTTGTGGGAGTTTGTTGAGTAGTAAGGCGGAGCATTCTTCGCCTAAGTTAACTAATTGAAATGATTCAATTTTCCTTTTATGAGTAAGGAAGTCCCTCATAAATTTTGAATATTTTGGCATTTGGGTTAGGACTTCGATAAATGGAATATTAACATGTAATTGTTTTAGTAAATTTTTGAATTTTACGAATTGCTCATCGGTCTTTTGACGAATTAACCGACCGGGGTATGGAACCGGAGGAGTCTTAGTAGGCTCTTGAACCGGTGAAGAAGCCTTCTCTTGTTAGGGCGCGGGTGGAGTTGTGGTTTGGCTAGATTGGCTTCTTTCAGTTGGTGGAAGTGGAGCCTCTTCGGGTCCCACGGTACGGTTTCTCAATGTTATGAGATGTACTTGCGCCTTTGGGTTGGTCTCGGTATTACTTGGTAACGCGCCTTGTGGTCTCTCGGAGAAATTTTGAGCTATTTGATTTAATTTTTTCAATATTTTGAATGCTAGCTTGTTGATTTCTAAAATTCGATTCCAATTGCTGAAATCGATCCGAGTTTTTCTTTTCGGTGTCGGAGATGAGGCGAGATACAGTATCTTTAAGCCTTTCTCGTCCACCTTGTTGTTGAGAAAAATTTTGTGGTTGTTGAAAGTTAGTTCGTTGGTTTTGTTGGTTACTACTATTGCCGGGATCTCTCCAACCAAGGTTAAGGTGGTTACGCCATCCTTGGTTGTAGGTACCCGTTGGAGGACCCGACGGCCTAGGTCTATTATCAATGTAGTTCACCATTTTCATTTGATCATCAACTTCTTTCATACAACTCCAATTTTCATGTGGCCCACCACACCCCTCACAAGCCATAACCGATGCCGTTTTTTCCATTTCTAACTTTTTGATTTTTGAAGAAAGGGCCTCGATTTGGGCTTGTAAAGAAGTGCTTTCATCAACCTTATGGGCGCCTGGGGCAACATATTTATTGCCTCGGGGAGTGTGCCACTGAAATTTTTTTTGAGCAATTTCCTCAATTTGATTGTATATTTCATTTGGGCGACGATTACCTAGAAGTCCCCCGGAGCTAGAATCAAGTGTTTGTCTTGTGTGTGGCAACAACCCATTGTAAAAAGTGGATACTTGCTGCCATACCACAAGACCGTGATGAGGACACTTTCTTAGTAGCTCCTTGAACCTTTCCCAAGTTTCATATAAGGATTCCCCATCTTCTTGTGAATATGTATTAATTTCAGTCATTAATTTAGCTGTTTTAGCAGGAGGGAAATACTTATATAGAAACTTTTGGGCTAGTTCATTCCAGGTGTTTACCGAGCCAACTGGGAGGGTATTAAGCCAAGCCTTAGCTCGGTCTTTCAGTGAAAATGGAAACATCCGAAGGCGGATGGCGTCGTTTGATGCTCCATTGATTCGAAAGGTATCACATATTTCTAAGAAATTGGTAATATGTAGATGGGGATCCTCGTCCGCAAGCCCATGGAAGGTTGCGGAGTTTTGAAGCATTTGTATTCGGTGTATTGATAGCGGCGCCGAGATTACCTACAGTGGGTCGTAGGTAATCCATGAGGGTACGTTGGTCCGCCATTGGAAGTGGGTCCCCCGAAACTTTCTCTTGGTTTTTAGCTTTAAGTCTTTTTCCGAGAAAGCGTTCGGGTTCTTCTAGAGGTTCTTTTATGTCTTTACTACAACTGGAGCTCATACACTATGTAGGAAGTTCAAATGTGGTGCCTGGGTTCCAAGTCCTGCAATGAAAACAGAAAAGAACGTTGGTCAGAAAGTTCACCACGGCCGCGTGCTCAGGTGAACACGGCCCATGGTCGGAGATACAGTGATTGTTTTCCGGATCCCTGTTACTGGCGAGCTGGACACGGCCCCGTGCTCAACCTTCTGTAACTCAGAAAATAAAAACTGCCAGTGACAATGCTGGGCACGGCCCGTGTCCGACCAGGCACAGCCCGTGCTGAGCTTTGCAGAAACTGAAAAATTAAGAAAAATCCTAAAAAAAAGAAAAATTAGAAAAACGATTAGGCCATTGATTCCTAACTTTCTTAAAATCCTTGTGTCCCTGGCAACGGCACCAAAAACTTGATGCGTGTGTAGTGTGATAGGTTTTTAATGTATATTTTAAGCCCTTTTACACTTTTTAGTCAGGTTTTAAATTTATAAAACGCGATATTTACTAACACTAAACACACATATGGGCAAGTGCACCCATCGTGAGCGTAGTATAGTGTTGGTAAGATACCGAGGTCGTCCAATGACACAAGAGCTTTTAGTACAGGTTTATCCTCAACGTCTAATCAAATCAAAAGGTTAGAAAAATGTTTTTAAACTAAGAAAAATAAAACTAACAAAAATGCTGAAAAATAAAAATAAAAACAGATAGACAAAATGAATCACTTGGCTCCGACTCGTGTTTAGTGTAACCTTTGATTATTTCCGCACTTTTGCACTTTTTAAAAGATTATCTTAGTTATTGTAGTAGGCCCCTCTTTTGAATGTGACGTTACCCACAACCCAGTAGTTTGAGTCAGCAAGGATACAATCCTAAAGGGTCGGATTATTGAAAGATAATTAATTAAGTTATTAATGCATATTATGGTAGGGCCCACTTTTGAAGGTGATGTTACCCTCGGCTAAGTAGTCTGAGTCAGCAGGGATACAGTCCTAAGTAGCCGGGTTAAAGTATTAATAGTAGCTTACATATGAGGGGATCAAAGAGTTTGGACCCCCGCCATCCAATACCGGTAGGTATTGAAGGAGGTCCTACTAAATTTGACCCAGGTCCTTGCAGGATCTATACACTGAACAAGGCAAGACTCTTACCAAACCGTTCCCTTAACCCCCGACCAGGTAGCCAACATACATCCATATAGACCGTGGAGATATGAATGGTGAAAATATTTTATTTTATATAGACAGTAAAATAATGTCAAGACACCACGGACAAACGATAAGGAAGAATCACCTTCAACATAAGAAACTAGTTATTAAAGTCATTAATACATAACCAAATAAAAAGTGCGAAAAGATTAAAAATAAAAAGCATATATGTACTATCAAGATTTGCCTGGATTCTACGAATCTTATAGTTGACCACGGCCCCGTGTCCACTGAGCACGGCCCCGTGGTGGGCAATAGAAGTTTCTATAGCTCTGTCTTTTATGCTGGCACTTGGGCACGCCCCCGTGTTCACTGAGCACGGGGCGTGTTCAGCCTTCTGTTCTTTTGTTTTGCTTGGGAAGATGTTGTCGGTGAGGTCGGGCATGCCACGTTTGTTCCTTTTCTTGTATTTATGTTAGATTTAGCTGCCTTTTTGCTTCTTTTGTTAATTTGAGCTCATTTAATCCTGAAAATACAAAAGGAAGACAAAAACACACTTTTTTCCAACATTAGTACTAAAAAGGGTTAGTTTTATGCCACAATTAATGTAATTTATATGTTGCATTTTGTGCACATCTGGGAGCACCGATGTTATTTGTCAAGAAGAAGGATGGATCGATGCCTATGTGCATTGACTATCGAGAATTGAATAAGGTTACGATTAAAAATCGGTACCCACTACCGAGAATCGTTGACCTCTTTGATCAACTTCAAGGAGCTTGATTCTTTTCTAGGATCGATTTACGCTCAGGATATCATCAATTGAAAGTACAGGAAGAGGACATTCCTAAAATTGCTTTCAGAACAAGGTACGATCATTATTAATTTACAGTCATGCCATTTGGTTTAACCAATGCCCCGGCTGCATTTATGGACATCATGAACATGATATGTAAACCATACCTGGATAAATTCATAATTGTCTTTATAGATGATATTCTAATTTACTCTAAGAGCAAGGAAGATCATGCAGAGTATTTGCATACACTTCTGACATTATTGAAAAAAGAGAAGCTTTATGCTAAATTCTCAAAATGCGAATTCTAGTTGCAAGAAGTGCAATTCCTTGGACATTTGATTAATCATGAAGGAATTCATGTGGATCCCACAAAAATTGAGGCAATTACCAAATGGAAAGTCCCTGAATCACCAATGGAGGTGAGAAGTTTTCTTGGACTGACAAGATGTTATAGGCGTTTTATTCAAGACTTCTCTAGAATAGCCATTCCATTAACCAAACTGACCTGCAAATCAGTTAAGTTTGAATGGGGACCAGAACAGGAGGAAGCCTTTAAGATTTTAAAGCAAAATTAACGCAACCATACTCGCTTTACCTGAAGGAACTGAAGACTTGGTAGTGTTTTGTGATGCGTCTAAGTTAGGATACGGATGTGTGCTAATGCAACGTCAAAATGTTATAGCTTATGCCTCTAGACAGCTTAAGAAACATGAAGAGAATTATGCAAGCCATGATCTAGAGTTAGGAGCCATAATTTTTGCCCTTAAGATTTGGAGACACTATCTTTATGTTAGTAAGTTTGTTGTCTTTACAGATCATAAGAGTTTAAGATATGTTTTTGGGCAAAAGGAATTAAATATGAGACAGAGACATTGGATGTAAATTCTTATTGATTATGATTGTGATATCCAGTATCATGCTGGAAAAGCTAATGCAGTAGCTGATGCTTTAAGTCGAAAGTATCATGAAAACCAAAACGCGCACGCTCTCAGATTAAATCTGCAGATAGATTTAAATGAGCAAATTAGAGAGGTACAAGAAACAACAATCAAGGACGATGCTGAAGGTTTAAAAGGAATGATTAATGAATTAGAACAAGGATCAGATGGAATTTGGAGATTCCATAAAGAAAGAATCTGGATACCTATTCAAGGAAACCTACGCCACAGAATTCTAGAAGCAGCTCATACGTCTAAATATACGATACATCCTGGTAGTGATAAGATGTATCAAGACTTAAGAAAGAATTTCTGGTGGATAGGAATGAAAAAGGACATAGCAAACTATGTTGCTAAATGTCTTATCTATTCACAGGTTAAAGCTTAACACAGAAACCTTCAGGGTTATTGCAGTAATTAGAGATGCCAATATGGAAATGGGAATTGATAATAAAGGACTTTGTTACCAAATTACCCAAGACACGAAAAGGTAATGATACAATCTGGGTGATTGTTGACAGATTAACCAAATCTGCTCATTTCTTACCTATGAAGGGAACTTCCGGTATGGAACAGTTAGGCAAGTTATATGTAAATGAAATAGTTTCATTACATGCAATTCCCTTATCTATTGTATCTGATAGAGATAGCTGTTTTACATCTCATTTTTGGACAAGTTTCCAAAAAGCAATGGGAACAAGGTTGAATCTAAGCACAACTTACCTTCCTCAAACGGACGGACAAAGCGAAAGGACAATTCAGACAATGGAAGATATGCTTAGAGTCTGTGTAATTGACTTTGGAGGAAATTGGGATGATCATTTACCATTAATAGAATTTTCCTACAACAACAGCTATTATACTAGCATTAACGCTACATCATTTGAAGCACTTTATGGACGAAAGTGCCGAATTCCAGTCTGTTGGGCAGAGATTGGAGAAAAACAACTATCTGGGCTAGAGATAGTGTAGAAATAACGGACAGGATTATCCAAGTCAAGGAAAGACTAAAAGCAGCACGAGATCGTCAAAGGAGTTATGCAGATAACAGACGAAAACCATTGGAATTTCAAGTTGGAGACAAGGTATTGTTAAAGGTTTCTCCATGGAAAGGAGTGGTCAGATTCATTAAAAGAGAAAAGCTAAGCCCAAGGTATGTTGGACCTTTTAAAATTATCAAAAGAATAGGGCCAGTAGCCTATCAGCTACAACTGCCAAAGGAAATGACAGGAATACATGATGTGTTTCATGTATGTAATCTAAAGAAATGCATTGCAGACGAATCATTAGTGATACCTCTTCAGGACATAGAGTTAAATGAGAAGCTTAAGTTTGTAGAGAAACCACTACAGATTGAAGATAGAATGATCAATAATCTCAAACACAAGAGACTAGTTCTGGTCAAAGTGAAATGGGATTCCAAGAGAGGACCAAAATACACATGGGAACTCGAATCTGAAATGCAACGGAAATAGTCATATCTGTTCCAGTAGATCTAGAGGACGAGATTTAAAACAAGGTGGGAAGGATATAACAACCCTCGAAAAGCACCCCTAAACGCTCCTAATATACCCCATATATGCAAAGTTACACCCGTATAATCTTAATTTTTATAAAAATCAACCAAAATAATAAATATAGGCCGCTCGCGGGCTGCGACCAAAGTAGGGGAGAGACTCGCGGGGCGCGAGGACCCCTTATCTGTCGAAACCCCCTTATTCCACGTGTCCCACATCGTGTTGAAGCTAAGGTGCTGACCCAGCAGACCTAAGCCCTAGCCTAGGGCTCTCGCGGGCCGCGAGAGAGAAAGAAAGATGGGTCCCAGGGAGCGAGCCCCCCTATTTCCAGCTTATAAAAGGAGTCGAAGGCCTCAGTTTTCATCGTTCATTTTCTTTTCTTTCTCCCTGTCCTTATAATAGCTAAACGTTGCTCGATATTATACCCATAAAACACGAAGCTCTGCCTCGTTGTAAGTATTTTAACCCCTGATAACTGATTCGTTACCCTACCCGATTGATATAGGGCTCCGTACCGCATGTCAAGGCTCTGCCTGACTAAGTTCGTTGGAATTCTGTCTCGTGTTGTATGGCTAATGTGATTTGGGTTATCTTACTAACACATGTGCATTGTTTATTTTTACTAGACTATAATCAGGAACACCCATATGAAGCTATAGAAATACCTAAGTCAACAATGTGAGTCATTCTCTTTTTCTACCAAATTGTTTTACGAAAACCTCAATGTTTTCAATTATACTAAACAATGATCGAGTCTTTGTATTCTACAATTGCTGCCGGTATATGGGGTTTTGTATACACTGCTAGTAATACGTTACTATTGGACAACGAGTTAGCCAATGAGTAACATGACCACCGTCATTGAACTGTGAACATGACAAATACTAAATGCGTATATTGGTAGATATAAACATTGTAATCACTCTCAATACTATAAAGTTATAAAAGCTTGTTTTGATTAAACCGGGATGCACTCGCCAGTATTTCTTGCTGATAAATCTTTTTAAAACGTGTTTCAGGTAACTTAATTTGAAGCTATAAAAAGCCAGATATGGTGCACTGAAGGCTTAAAGAAGTGGCTATAAAAGTTACCTAAACAAAAAATTCAATAATTAGGGTTTATCCCTAAAAATGTATTTTCAATGAAACTTGGGTTTTATCCCATTTATTCATTATTAAAAGTTTGTTGTTTTGAAACTCTAATAATATTTCCTAACTACGGTCCTGGTGTTTTAAATTCCACTGCCAAATTAATAAACAACGATATCATCTGACTGGCTCGCGGCGCCCGCTCCCGGGGTAGGGGTCGGGGGCTGCGAGACACACGTTCTAAACTTATACATATTTACAAAAACGTAATCGCATCAATCACAACCATAAATTTTAAAAAATATTGTGATAGGAAATCGTTCTCACCGTTTTCACACTTATTTGCGTTTTCCACAGATCCTGCCCCTATAGATATTTGAACTGCAAAGTTTGCATCTACACTATTTTCACCATTTATTTAAATAACACTCATTGCCCATATTTGAACATGGAACCTCCCTTTAGAGCATTTATATCCTTTTCTCATATTCATTTCTATAATTACACTAAAATTTATTACATCTTCTCTCTTTTTTCAATTAAATATATTTTTATACCTTTATCATTGTCTTTTATCTCTGCTCCATTCACAACCACTTTCAAAAAACTATTAAAAAATTAATACGGATGAACAGTGTTTCCCACAAATATACAGATGAACAATATCATTTTCTTTCTACTTTACTCACAACCCCTCATAACCACTTTTTAAAATATATAAAACTTCTCACTTAAAAATATAGAATAGGATGTGAATGCTCTTAAAAGTCATGTGTCTCTACCAAATAGACTATCATACATTCACAAATATATAGTTATATAATATTAATATATATATACTAGGCCTGACAAACAAAACCCAAATGTGTTTTTTTGGTAATTTTAAAAAGGAGATAAGTCGTAGTAGGCAAGGAAATAATAATGGATGGGTCAGGATGGGTAAGTGGATAATCGTTCAGCAGCAGCAAAAACATTATAATTTTTTTTTTCAATTTCTTAAAGATAAAACATAACTTACTCATCTCTTCTCTTTTCTATAAGTGATACAATCTTTTGTATTAATTTGTTACCGTACAGATGTGTTTAACAAATTCAATAACGATGACTCGAACACATTCAAGGAATCTATAACCAATGATGTGAGGGTTATGTTAGGCTTATATGAATCTGCATAATTGAGATTGAAAGGGGAAAAGATTCTAGAGACGAGGCCTTGGCGTTCGTGGAAACTAAACTGAAGAGTTTAGTAAATACTCAGGAAGGTAGTCTTGCATAACAGGTGAAACAATCTTTGAGAAGTCGATTTCATCAAGGGATGCCAATGGTAGAGGAAAGAAATTAAAAAAAAAAAATTGAATTGTTCAGTAGCAGGAAAACATTTTAATTTTTTTTTTTTTTTTTTAACTTTTTTTATTTTTTGATTTTTTGGTTTTTTTATTTTTTTTATTTTCTTTAATTTCTTTAAATTTTTTACTTTTTTAATTTTTTTGATTTTTTTATTTATTTATATTTTTAGTCTATCATGCCTAAATCTATCTTGACAAAAACCCATTTTGAGCTAAACTCATCCTAACCCGTTTCTTAATAAACCCATTCTAACACATATCCATCCTAACTCATACTCATCCTAACGTATTACCCAAACCTGCTCAACCCACCTATTTTACCACCCCTACTATATACATATGGTATCAAGGGGCTTATTTAAAAAAATAAAGACGGGATTAATATAAACGAATGAATTGTTATTGTTATACGATTAATGTTATTATTGTATGAAGAAAAAAAAAGTATACATGGATAAGAAGTAAAGGATAGTTTTCCAAAACAAATGCTGTAAAAGTCTAATGTGAAAAGGTAATCATTCTCCCAAAATAATGCACTTCACGCGACCTGGTGTTGGTCGACCACATATTTTTTTATCATTTATTTTTCCACATGCCCACACATTCATCAAATGAATATATCGGTTTAATATTGAACAATGTATGTTTTCATAACATCATAATTAGTAGTGGACAGTGGACCCCCAAGTTTGAGCTGGTAAATGATAAACGGGGGAGAATTCTTTATGTGACGATTGCGGTCTTCGATCATGGTGTTGGTCCATCGAACCATTGCTATGTTAGTCCTTGGATGCCACGTGGCATGAAGATGATTATTTAACTATTTTGTTTAATGAATTAGTTTATGGGTTAGTGGGTTTTTGTGCTTTTGCGTGCAGATAAGTTAATGAAACACTTTTACTTTTTGGTTTGATCCATGGATCAAGGGAGGATATGTGTCTTCCATACCTTCCCCCTTGATCAACCCATAAAGTTTCCTCATATTAAAAACTATGATCTTTTTTTTTTCCAATGGCAATAAGCTTGGTACTAATCAGTACCAAAAATTCTTAAAAGTGGGTATCGGTATCGAATATACCTGGTACGGTACGGGTATTTGAAGATAAAAACCAGTAAATAGCGGTACCGGACCGGACCGGTACCGAAATCGTCAAAAGTCGGTACTGAAAATGTACCCGATTCGATAAATTCGGCACCGGTATCCGATATGTACGTCCACTCGGAGGATCAAGATAAACCTATTTCCTTGTTTTTAACACACACACGAGTGCGGAATCCAAGTGTATATGCAAACCAAGCCAAGAACACACAAACACAAGAAAGATTTCAAAGTGAAATGCTCAAAATAAATTCCAGCAGAGTTTTGTTACAAAAAAATACAAGAATGCTCTCAAAACTTGTTGGGTGTGCTCTCTTGCTAAACTGTGATCTGCAACTGTCTATTTATAAGCCCAACACCCAGTAACATCACGAAGGATGTTACTGGGCCACGAAATATGCCCAAACCTACGAAACATAGGTTCTTCGTGAACATGTGGATTGATTCTTAAACAATGTCCACGAAGGACTGATTCTTAAACAAAGTCCACGAACTACCGAAAGTCACGAAGCATATGTTCTTCGTGAACAACTATATGGTGAAACACTATCTTTCGTGGAACTATGGAGATGAAATATCCATCCATAGTGACCCAAACCAACGAAGAACCATTGTCATAAAGTAAGGTTCTTCGTGACATACTTAACTTTGGTCTGCACACTCGCAGCTGTTTTACAACAAGTACAAAGTAAACGTCGTACCGAGTCAAGATAGGAGGATATATTGACTTCGGCCTTCACTTCGTAACCGAGCCGAACCGAACTGAGCTGCATCCACAGAAATATGCATCCTCATGTCGGCTCGATTCTTGAATTACATTGATTCACGCGTTGTGGTTAAGCGTGACATATGTTCGAATTGTAACTCTTTGAGTTGCGCTCAGGCACGAAGGGTGGCGACAGTTCTATATGGTGCATGTATGGTTTAGATGCGACTTTAGCCCACGTCAGTTGGTTTAGATTTTGCGATTTTTGGAAAAAGAAATATCACATGGTAATCACAGTTGTGACAATTGTCAAAAAATGAAGCATCATTGTCATTCCAAGGTGTAACATCTCTTCTCATCCACAACTAATGCGCATATACATGTTGGTAATATTCGATACGAGACATTGCTTAATACTTAAATTCTGTTTAATTGGTGTAACACCCCGAAAATATAAAACTTTATATTAGAATTATAAAGTATAAATAATGGGAGTTTACTAACTAGGAATTTTAACCTAGTTAGTTACAAGTCTAGAAATAACTTATAATAGGGTTGAAAGCTACCAAACTATATGTTGAACAAAGTGGAGGGACCTAAGTTGTTAAAATTGAAACTAAAATTTATAAAACAAATAAAAAATAAACCAAACACCCCCAAAAGAGGGTTTGGCGACCCCCATGCTCCAAACCCTAGAAACTCACTAAAACTCTCAAATTGGAGGTGCAAATCTGGTCCAAAACGAAATTCGAGCTTAGAATCGTGATCCTCATCACAAGGGGATTATAAGGTATGTAAAATTTTGAGAAATCTCTCAACTTGAAATTCTCATGATTTGGGAAAAATCTGAAATTAAGGTTGCATGTGTGTATTATGATGATCTAGGAACAACTATAGTGTCTAGGGATAAACCCTAGACAAATACAAGTTGAAATCATATGAAAATTTAGTGAAACCTATGAACACCATTGTAGGTGATTAGTGGGTTATGTGTAATTTGATGAACACTAGATAATATATTGTTGATCTAGTGTAATTTGGCAATTTTGAAGTGATTCCAGAAAATTAGAAGTTATCAATCATGTAAAAAGGTTGAATGATGTGAAATTAGGGCTAAATGATAAACTAGAGATTTGATGTTTAATCATGTAAAAAAATATGCTCATGAAGTGTTTGTTGAAATGCCTCTATGAAGGCTTAAAGCTGAATTTCCAAGTTTAAACGCATAATTATGATGTTTCGGTATATTATGCGAATTATGATTTAAAGAGAGTCCTAAACATATCATAAATGAACTCTATAGGAACGGGCGCAGGAGCGTCAAGCGGACAAGCGGGTGGCGAACCACGTTTGAAAGGCTTACTTTGAAGGTATGTAACTTGACCCGTTACGTTAAGTAAATGTTGATGATTATAATATGCGTAGTTGAATTTTAGAACAAGGGTTGTTTTGAATTAAAGCGGTGATGTCGCTATATTGAATGATTGGTCAAAAATTGGTTGGAACTCGTTGGTAGTCGTCATATGGGAGGACTCCTTAGACGAGCCAAACGGGTCGAATAATCAAATAAAGCATGGATTTTGCTTCGTAATTTGATTGATTTGTTTATTGTTATCGATTAAATATTGAAATATTAAAACACGAGAATTTAATAGTTGGTTTGTTAGAACAAGGATTCGAGGAAAGTGTATGGGTAAAACAAACAAAAAGCTAAAACTCATATGTGCTGGATCTACCGTAAGTTACGGTGTCACCGTAACTTACGGTGGAGGTCAGGAGGCTTACGGTGGGAGTCTACTGCTTTACGGTGAACCATTATTGTAAATTGACTACCGTAACTTACGGTGGAACCGTAAGTTACGGTAGAGCCTGAATTTTTATGAATTTTGTATAATTGTAAATATGCAAATTCACTTCGATCGTAGTTTCGATCAAGTATTATTTCTAAAAATTCTAATACAAATGTTTTATGTAAACATTTCAGTTTTAGGTACTCAAGGATTACGGATGACAATCAAGCAAGCTTTTGAAGAACCGAACACATACTTTTGAAGCTTCCGCATAATTTAACTCGGTTTAAACAATGTTTATGATGTAAATTGTTTGCTAAACAACTTTTGGATGTTTAAATTAGTAAGTAGAAAACTAATGTTTGTTACTTTAATACTCTATTTTTGGATCTTATGGTATAAAATGATCGTAGTATTTATATATATATCGCATATTTACATTAAATAAAAGATGGGTGTTACAAGTTGGTAATCAGAGCTTAAGGTTGTCAACAAAGTGTTCGGTTCAAGCTTGATCGATCGTCCGGTAAGAATTAACTTATTATGTTAGTAGATTATACCTTGCGTAAGAAATAAGAAACGAATTGAAATGCATGGGAAGAGTGTATTAACACACTCAAACCCGGAAAGTGCATTAGATGTGAATGGTTAAAGCAAGTTGGAAACTTGGCTAAACCAAAACAAATGAAGCAATGCTATGAATGAAATGTTTAACGTTTAAATGTAAAAATTTCAGTTTCAAGATGTCTGATGGGAATGATGATAATCCAGTGCAAACAAGCACTGAACAAATGAAAGAGATAATTGCCAAAGAGGTAGGGAAGGCAATTGAAGGAAGCCTATCTGGGTTTATAGACAAAATTCAAGGCACGGTGTTGTCGCTTGTAGAAGAGCGAGTTAAAAGGTTGGAGGATATTGTCAACCTTATGAAGGAGAAAACGGGAGAACGCAAAGGGTGTTCGTACAAGGAATTCATGGCGTGTAAACCGCCAATCTATAATGGGGATGTCGACCTGATAATTTGCCAAAGATGGTTGGGCGATATTGAAGGGGTGTTTGAAAGGACCCATTGCGACGAAAGCGATTTCATTGCCTACGGAACGGGTCAGTTAAGAGGACAAGCCAAGGATTGGTGGGATAACAAAAAGAATGAAATAGGGGCCGAAGCGGCAAGGGCCATGACATGGGAAGAGTTTAAGACACCATTTCTTAAACATCATAGTCCCAAAGCGGTCATTAACAAAATCAAGGAAGAATTCATGCAACTTAGGCATAAGGGTGAAACCATAGACAAGATCACGGCTATGTTTATGGATAAAATGAAGTTTAGTAGTGAATTGGTGACGAACGAAGAACAGAAAATATACTACTACTACAATATATTGAGCGCTGAATATAGGGAGTTTATGACTCCTTCAAAATACGAGACCCTTACCGAAATCATTAACGTTGCTGGGGAACGGGAAATCGAGTTGAAGAAGCAAGTCGAAAGAGGTGAGCGAAGGGCACATGATGTGAATCCAAGCCCTACAAAGAAAGCCCGAACTGGAGAATCGGGAAAGAAGGTGGATACTAAAGGTGGGTCGCCAAGTTGTAAAGTGTGCGGGAAGGGACACAAAGGGGAATGTCGGTTCAAAGGCAAGCCATGCCCCATATGTAATAAGACGGGGCACACGGCCTTGCTATGCCTGGGAAAAGTCTCTGTTTGCTACAAATGTTATCAACCCGGCCACAAAAAGTCCGAATGTCCAGACTTAGTTGGAAAGAGAGATGTTAAAGAATCCCCAACAGAAGCTCCCAAAGCGAAGGCTGGGTCCTTCCAACTTACCGCGGCTGAAGCGAAGACAGAACCCGATGTGGTTTCAGGTATATTCACAATTAACTCAATTCCAGCACGTGTATTGTTTGATACGGGTGCGAATAAATCCTTTATTTCACATGGATTTATTCGACATCCTTCATTTGTATTGACGAAATTATCTGTGCCCTTAGAAGTTGAAATAGGGGACAAAAAAAGTTTTATAGTTTGTGATGTTTGTCGAGGCTGTAAATTAAGCATTGACGATGAGGAATACTTGATAGACCTAATCCCGATGTCAATGGGAGAATTTCAAGTAGTCGTTGGGATGGATTGGCTATCTCAACACCATGCAAAGGTCGTGAGTTTGCGTAAAGAGATAAAACTAACATCTCCGAGCGGGAAACACGTCACCATTTATGGCGAAAAAGGAGGCAACCCTATAGTATGCTCAATGTTGAAAGCTCACAAGCTTATGAAGCGAGGATGCAAGGCATTCATGATATACGCAAATGAGCCCGAAAAAGAATCAAGAAAGATTGGAGATGTACCGGTAGTACGATATTATGAAGATGTGTTTCCAGAGGATTTATCGGGGATACCGCTTGAACGGGAAATAGAGTTCGGGATCGAATTGATTCCGGGCGCAAAACTCATAGCAAAAGCTCCGTACCGACTCGCACCGTCGGAATTACAAGAGTTGATGTCCCAAATTCAAGACCTGCTTGACAAGGGATTCATAAGGCCGAGTGTGTCTCCTTGGGGCGCACCGGTATTGTTCGTGAGAAAGAAAGACGGAAGCATGCGCATGTGTATCGATTACGTGGAGTTAAACAAACTCACGGTAAAGAACCGATACCCGCTTCCGAGGATAGATGATTTATTCGACCAATTACAAGGTGCGAACTGGTTTTCAAAAATTGACCTTAGATCTGGGTATCACCAACTAAAGGTCAAAGAAGAAGATGTACCGAAGACGGCTTTCCGCACGAGATACGGACATTACGAATTCCTTGTGATGTCATTTGGGCTAACAAATGCACCCGCGGCTTTCATGGACCTCATGAACCGGGTTTGCAAGCCAATGTTGGATAAGTCGGTCATCGTGTTTATCGATGATATTTTGGTGTATTCGAAAAGTGAAGCTGAACACGCATACCACTTACAAGAAGTGTTAGAGACACTTAGACGAGAAAGGCTGTATGCGAAATTCTCCAAGTGTGCCTTTTGGTTACGAGAGGTACAATTTCTTGGCCACGTCATAAGTGCCGACGGAGTATTGGTGGATCCGTCCAAGATCGAGGCTGTGTCAAAATGGAATCCCCCGAAGAACCATTCAGAAATTAGAAGCTTTTTGGGATTTGCGGGATACTATAGGAGATTCATTCAAGATTTCTCCAAGATTGCGTCACCGCTAACAAAGCTAACCCAAAAGAAAGAAAAGTTCATTTGGGGTGTCGATCAAGAAAAAGCGTTTCAAACGCTAAAAGAAAAGTTAACTCAAGCTCCGGTACTGACATTGCCGGACGGAGTTGAAGATATGGTGGTTTATTCGGATGCTTCACGATCGGGGCTCGGATGCGTTTTGATGCAACGGGGCAAAGTTATAGCTTATGCCTCGAGGCAATTGAAGATACACGAGAAGAAATATCCCACACACGATCTTGAGTTGGCTGCGGTGGTATTTGCCTTAAAAATATGGAGGCACTACCTATATGGGGTAAAGTGTACAATATTCACCGATCACAAGAGCTTAAAATACTTCTTCGATCAGAAGGAGTTAAATATGCGGCAAAGGCGATGGTTAGAAATGGTGAAAGATTTCGACTGTGAAATACATTACCACCCTGGAAAGGAAAATGTGGTAGCGGATGCTCTGAGCAGAAAAGCGGATTACGTCCCAATACTGGTAAGGTCGATGCAACTCGTGGTGACCTCGGGTATACTTGAACGTATTCGAGAGGCACAATTAGAAGCAGTAAAAGAGGAGAATTGGAAGAAGGAAAGAATAATCGGTCAGTTGAAAGATTTGATGGATGGGAATAACGGGTTGAAGACTCGATTCGGGAGAATATGGGTTCCAAATACTTGCGGGGTGAAGGCGCTTCTACTTGATGAAGCTCATAAATCCCGATATTCAATTCATCCGGGAGCGACCAAAATGTACAATGATTTAAAGCAAAACTATTGGTGGCCCGGGATGAAAAGAGATGTGGTGAAGAACGTAGAAAAATGCTTGACATGTTTACAAGTCAAGGCGGAGCACCAAAAACCATACGGTAAACTTCAACCGTTGGAAATTCCGGTTTGGAAATGGGAACAAATCACCATGGACTTGTTGACCAAATTGCCCAAAACTAACCGCGGGTTTGATGCTATATGGGTAGTTGTAGATAGATTGACGAAAAGCGCTCACTTCATTCCAATTCGTGAGACTTATACATCCGAGAAGATGTCGGAAGTGTACACCAATGAAATCATAGCACGGCATGGGGTACCGATATCCATTGTGTCAGACAGAGATACTCGGTTTACTTCGAAATTTTGGCGTGAATTCCAAGAACAAATGGGAACTAAATTGTTCATTAGCACTGCTTACCATCCACAAACGGATGGGCAGAGTGAAAGAACAATACAAACGTTGGGAGATATGTTGTGGGCTTGCATTATTGACTTCGGGGGTAGTTGGGATGTCCATCTACCCTTGGTCGAATTTGCATATAACAATAGCTATCACGCGAGCATTAAGATGGCCCCGTATGAACTGTTATATGGCAGAAAATGTCGAACTCCAGTATGTTGGGGAGAAGTGGGTCCACGAGGGCTAGCACCTACCTATATAATCCGAACTATGAATGAGAAAATCGACATAGTTCGGGCACACTTGAAAGCGGCTCAAGACAGGCAAAAGGCGTATGCGGATAAAAGGAATAGGCCAATTGAATTTCAGGTTGGCGACATGGTTATGCTAAAAGTTTCCCCATGGAAGGGCATTATTAGATTCAGAAAAAGGGGGAAACTAAGCCCGAGATTTATTGGGCCATTCAGAATCACTGAACGGGTTGGCAAAGTAGCTTATCGTCTCGAATTACCCGAGGAGTTGAGTGGGATTCATAGCACATTCCACATGTCACATCTCCGAAAATGTCTGGCAGACGAAACTGCTCGTATCCACTACGATGATATCGAGGTGGATAACAGCCTCAACTATGCAGTAAAAAACCAAATGCGATTTTAGATCGTAAAGAGAAGAGTTTGAGGAACAAGGTGATTAATCAATTCAAGGTTAAATGGGAGCATAGGAAAGGTTCGGACACTACGTGGGAGTCCGAAGAGGAGATGCGACGTCTCCACCCTACATTATTTGGTACGTACTTCGGTTTCGGGGACGAAACCCTTTTTAATGGGGGTGGACTTGTAACACCCCGAAAATATAAAACTTTATATTAGAATTATAAAGTATAAATAATGGGAGTTTACTAACTAGGAATTTTAACCTAGTTAGTTACAAGTCTAGAAATAACTTATAATAGGGTTGAAAGCTACCAAACTATATGTTGAACAAAGTGGAGGGACCTAAGTTGTTAAAATTGAAACTAAAATTTATAAAACAAATAAAAAATAAACCAAACACTCCCAAAAGAGGGTTTGGTCGATCAGAAGAAGGAGCAGGGCGACCCCCATGCTCCAAACCCTAGAAACTCACTAAAACTCTCAAATTGGAGGTGCAAATCTGGTCCAAAATGAAATTCGAGCTTAGAATCGTGATCCTCATCACAAGGGGATTATAAGGTATGTAAAATTTTGAGAAATCTCTCAACTTGAAATTCTCATGATTTGGGAAAAATCTGAAATTAAGGTTGCATGTGTGTATTATGATGATCTAGGAATAACTATAGTGTCTAGGGATAAACCCTAGATAAATACAAGTTGAAATCATATGAAAATTTAGTGAAACCTATGAACACCATTATAGGTGATTAGTGGGTTATGTGTAATTTGATGAACACTAGGAAATAGATTGTTGATCTAGTGTAATTTGGCAATTTTGAAGTGATTCTAGAAAATTAGAAGTTATCAATCATGTAAAAAGGTTGAATGATGTGAAATTAGGGCTAAATGATAAACTAGAGATTTGATGTTTAATCATGTAAAAAAATCTGCTCATGAAGTGTTTGTTGAAATGCCTCTATGAAGGCTTAAAACTGAATTTCCAAGTTTAAACGCATAATTATGATGTTTCGGTATATTATGCGAATTATGATTTAAAGAGAGTCCTAAACATATCATAAATGAACTCTATAGGAACGGGCGCAGGAGCGTCAAGCGGACAAGCAGGTGGCGAACCACGTTTGAAAGGCTTACTTTGAAGGTATGTAACTTGACCCGTTACGTTAAGTAAATGTTGATGATTATAATATGCGTAGTTGAATTTTAGAACAAGGGTTGTTTTGAATTAAAGCGGTGATGTCGCTATATTGAATGATTGGTCAAAAATTGGTTGGAACTCGTTGGTAGTCGTCATATGGGAGGACTCCTTAGACGAGCCAAACGGGTCGAATAATCAAATAAAGCATGGATTTTGCTTCGTAATTTGATTGATTTGTTTATTGTTATCGATTAAATATTGAAATATTAAAACACAAAAATTTAATATGTTGGTTTGTTAGAACAAGGATTCGATGAAAGTGTATGGGTAAAACAAACAAAAAGCTAAAACTCATATGTGCAGGATCTACCGTAAGTTACGGTGTCACCGTAACTTACGGTGGAGGTCAGTAGGCTTACGGTGGGAGTCTACTGCTTTACGATGAACCATTATTGTAAACTGACTACCGTAACTTACGGTGGAACCGTAAGTTACGGTAGAGCCTGAATTTTTATGAATTTTGTGTAATTGTAAATATTCAAATTCACTTCGATCGTAGTTTCGATCAAGTATTATTTCTAAACATTCTAATACAAATGTTTTATGTAAACATTTCAGTTTTAGGTACTCAAGGATTACGGATGACGATCAAGCAAGCTTTTGAAGAACCGAACACATACTTTTGAAGCTTCCGCATAATTTAACTCGGTTTAAACAATGTTTATGATGTAAATTGTTTGCTAAACAACTTTTGGATGTTTAAATTAGTAAGTAGAAAACTAATGTTTGTTACTTTAATACTCTATTTTTGGATCTTATGGTATAAAATGATCGTAGTATTTATATATATATCGCATATTTACATTAAATAAAAGATGGGTGTTACAATTGGTAGAGTCTTTGAGGGAGTGGTTTTCTTTAGGTTAAAAATTATTTAAGTATTTTTTAATTGTTACGGTATGGTTTTTTAAATAGGTGGAAATCAAGCCAAATGATGAAACAGGATTTCCATCCTAGAATATGGTTTCTTGTCTTCCAAGAGTCTATTTTAGTATAAATAGGGGTAATTGGTCGATGTAATATTGTGTGGTTTTGTTTATATATCAATAAAATAGTCGATCAAAAGTCTCGTGTTTGTGTTCATGTTAAGGCCTAATTTTCCAACAATTGTTATAAGAGCTTAGAAACCAAGTAAACTGAAGATGGGTCGAAAAAGAAATATCGAGTTTTACCTAGATTGTTTTTTGGTCTATGGGATCAATGAAGTCGATGAACGGATGCTTTCAAAATAGGTCAGTTGTTGCGATAGAAGGAAGTTGTAAGTGCAGCTCCTACTGGTAACTGTGCTTTATCAGTTCTGTTCGACAAAGTCAAAGGCCTAGTCAAAGTTGTTGAATAAATTCGGATGATATTTGATATCCTAACAAATTAGGACATGTATTTGTTTCAAGGGGTCCGAATTTGTGACTTAAAGTTTGTCAAAACCTATAAGTTTGTAGGGTATGTCCGAATTTATCTTTGTGTATTGTCAGTACTTATGTTGTTAAGTATTGACAAGTTGTTTTGTATTATAGTGTCCGAATTTATTATATATTCGGACTAGGCCTTTTGTTTTGTGTCAGGACTTACATTGTCCGAGTTTGTGGGTTTGCCCTAGCCTATATATATGTGTGTGTATAGGTTAGGATTAGGTATCTCTGCACAAGGCAAAAATCTTTGTGACAAGCTTTGTGCAACTCTCACAAACCCCAGGAATTTCTCAACAGTGTGTGCACAATCTAGAGAGAGGGTGACTATATGTTAGTGAGAGAAAGCTAGGTTTAGATCTTTGTGATCTAAACCAGCTTGTAGATGATGTATGCTCTTTCGGTTTATGTAATCTGTGATGACTGATTCAATATTAAAGGGTTTCATCTTCTACATCTTTTTAACTTTCATGTTTTTGGTTGTTTTCACGTCATGAATCAAGTGCAATGTTGATGTTCGTCAACGATCCAGTGCTTTAACAGTGGTATCAGAGCATGGTTACCGATTCGGAATGGTCTAACCGCCTTCCGAATAACCATTGCTCTTGATTTGATGTTTGTTTCCGCCAAACATCATGGAGACGTGAAGATTTTGCAGAAAACTTGAAGAAATTGAAGTTATTCGTCGACTGAGATGTTTTCTTGTTTTCCAAGTTGCTTCAGATCTGAGGTTTGATCTGAAAAAAGTGTTGTCCAAATTTAAGTATGCGTTTGAAGTTATTCTGACTGTATTTGTTACTTCTGAACTTATTGATGACCTAGTGTGAAGTCACACTTGGGAAATAAA
Organism: Helianthus tuberosus; assembly: GCA_030545235.1. Lineage (NCBI taxonomy): Eukaryota > Viridiplantae > Streptophyta > Magnoliopsida > Asterales > Asteraceae > Helianthus > Helianthus tuberosus. The sequence goes on along the minus strand of CM060428.1, from coordinate 81,439,307 downwards.
GTCAGAAGTTTGGTCAAAACTTAGCTTCTCTTGTCTGAATTTAGTGGGTCAAAACTTATCCTCCTTGCCCGAATTTGGAGTGTCCGTATTTGTTCTTATCCTGTCCGAATTTAAAGAGTGTAAGTACTTAATCTCCTTCTGTCCGAATTTAAACAAGGAGTCAGTACTTTTTCTACTTTTTGTCCGAATTTATTTGTTAAATTTGGATTATCAATACTTAGAATTTATCAGAATTTAGCTCTCTTGTCCGAATTTAAGAGAGTGTAAGAACTTATACTCTTGTCCGAATTTAGAGAGTATAAGAACTTATTCTCTTGTCCGAATTTGGCGTGTAAGAACTTACCCTTCTTGCTTTGTCCGAATTTATTAGTGTCAGTACATACACATCCTTGTCCAAACTTAGTGTTTGTCAGTACTTAAACATCCATGTCCAAACTTAATGTTTGTCAGTACTTATTCATTCTCCTTGTAAGAATTTATTCATTCACTTTGTGTTGTCTGAATTTATTCATTCACTTTATGTTGTCCGAAATTATTCATTCACTTTGTGTTATCCGAATTTATTCATTCACTTTAGAGTCTGAATTTATTCATTCACTTTGTTTTGAATATGAATTTGTTGGTTTTACTTGTAAAATCCGAATTTATGGGTTATATTCAGAATTTTCGAGTTATATTTGGTTTCTAGATTCTCGGTGTACGGATTTGGTCCGTACTAAAGTTTTCAGACAATTTTGGGATTTTTCGGGCATTCGAAGAGATACGAAGGTGACGTGGCTTGGACGTTGACAATTTACAATGAAATAGGGGGAGTAAAAATTTCCTATTTTCTTCGTAAATCTAAAGCTTATACGTGAAAAGACTCGTGTGTGATGGAGTTTCGTCAAGTCTGTTTGTGTTTTTAATCAAGTATTGACGTGATGAAGTTGGATTCTTGGTTGACGACTAGTTACAGATTCAGCCTTATTAGTTGCTGTTTAGAGTAGAGAAGATTGGTTTCTTGGTCCCTCTTCAAAGACGGTTGCTAGTATGTTCTCGAAATAATGTGGTGCTTCTTGTTAAGAGGAAGATCGGAGATAAAAGCCATCGGGAATTCAGTGGATTCGTAAAGATAGGAGATTGATTCATGAAGATTCGTAACGAGATTAGATCACACATGAAGGGTTGAAGACTTTTGATAAAGATGTTGGATGTACTTTTACAAAGTTCAGTTTGTTATTAACTTATCGAACTGAACTTCATATCTTTCTGCTGCCGGTTAGGTTTTGAAGATTAAGGTTTCGAGCGATATTCTTACATTTGGTTGTATGTTGGTTCGTGTTAACTTGATTCGGGAGTAGTTTGAGGGGGATGATCTACAATGTTTGATGTTGGATTCTTCAGGTTTCAGAAAGCGGCTATTTAAGTGATTTTCAACAAGTCTTTAATTAGAAAGGTTGAAGATCGTTGTGCTCTACCGGAAAGATCAAGTCTCAGCCAAAGTAGAAAGCAGGCATGACATCATCAGTCAAGGGGGAGTCTGTAAGCGCAGTATCCGGTGACTGAAGATTTCCGATGGTAGACAGAACTGATAGCAACAGTTAAGGGGGAGTCTGTCAGTGCAGCTTCTGCTGGTAACTGTGCTTTGTCAGTCCTGTTCGACAAAGTCAAAGTTGTTGAATAAATTCGGATGGTATTTGAGATCCTAATAAATTCGGATGTGTATGTGCTTCAAGGCGTCCGAATTTGTGGCTTAAAGTTAGCAGAACTTATATGTTTATAGGGTTTGTCCAAATTTATCTTCGTGTATTGTCAGTACTTATGTTGTTAAGTACTGACAAGTTGTTTTGTATTATAGTGTCCGAATTTATTATATATTCGGACTAGGCCTTTTGTTTTGTGGAGTGGTGGGAGTCTTAATTGATGTAAATAAGAAGTAAATACTCTAATGATGTTGAAAAAAATTGTAGGATAGATAATATGGAAGATCGTAATAACAACGATAAAGAACATTATATCATTGATGAATACAATAATTGAATTTAACATCTTTGATGGTGATAGTGGGCCAGTGGATAATACAAAAAGAATTGCTATTGGGTTAATTGAGTTTATTTTGGTACGCACATATTATTGTGTTGGTGATCGGGATGCAAATGGTAGCCAACAAAGGGTTTTCGGGTGTTTGAATGTTAAAGTTGTTGTTGGGTAATCAACATCAAGTATCAAGGTACAATGGGTTTAAACCAGCAGTAATGACAAATTCGAATATCGACCTGTTCAAGGGTGATCAACGACAGTTTTTGTAAACAATATCTGGTTAAAACAAGGTGTTCGAAAAACAAGTTTGCCATAGTAAGGGATTTGATCACCAATGGGTGTTTGATCAAAGGGGTCTCATCAAATAATGGGTGTGATCAAGGAATCAACCAAGTTCTATTCATAATCAACAAGCATGATCAACAACAACAACAAAGGAGTACCGAGTTCTTCTTTGATTCAAGGGCTAATGTTTCACTCGAAAAGTGGGTTTGATTTAAGGAATTATTGTTGAAAGGGTTAATGAACCCTCGTAAAGAAGGGAATCAAATACATCTCACTGCCATCAACAGATGTTGGAGTTGTGTGGGTTAATGTGAACAATACAAGATTAGAGGGGTGATTGTTGGATTAATTCTATGATCATAATTTGATACTTAAGAGCCGGTTTAACTTGTTGAGATGAGTTAATCGTTTTGTTTAAGTTAAGATCAATTATTTTAGTGTTTTATTTAATTGCTTTGGTATGGTATTATGGATAGTAGGAATTCAAAGCATGATAAAGGAAACATGGTTTCCAACCTAGAATAAGTTTTCTTCTATATTAAGGGGCTGTTTGGCTAAGCTTTTCAAAATGATTTATTTGCTTATTTGCTTTCTGAAAAGCAAATAAGTCATTTTGAAAAGCTCCATTTTAAAGTTTTTCAAAACAGCTTATTGACTTATTTGCTTTTCAGAAAAGCAAATAAGCAAATAAGTCATTTTGAAAAGCTTAGCCAAACAGCCCCTAAAAGTCTAGTTTTTGTTTCTGTTCGTTTGGGGCCTGATTTTCCATCAGTCACGTCATCGTAAACAAAAAATAACAAAAGTCTCTACTGCCACCTATGACATTCAACTTTTACATTTAGTATACACTATTAGGCTACTCGGTATGGTGATGGACCATCCTTGGAGGATGGTTCGCCACTTAGGCGCCACGTCATAATCCTCCCAAGGATGGTCCATCCTCCAAAACTAGAAGGCATGGGAGGATGGTCCTAGTCATAGTCCTCCACCACTTTTTATGTTTTTTTTATTTTTTTTAGTCTTCTATTTGTTTTTAACATTTAACAAATATACTAACAAAATATTTTCATTAATATTAAAACCACATTACATAAACATAAAAAAAACATAAAGTTAATAAAAAAACATAAAGTTAATAAAAAAAACCAAAGACTTAAAAAAAAACATAGACTTAAATAATATTATGCTTTTTCATGATGTCGTTTTGAAGTTTTTTCAACATCGAACGTTTCGGCTCGGGTTCGTCCTCGACATTCATCATCATTATTTCCCATTCCTTGAGCCGAATTTTTTCATCGGAAATTCGGATTTTCTCATTCGACAACCGCACCTTCTCGCGTAACTTTTCTTCCTCTACACGAGCTTTTTCTTCCGCGGCCCGGTCCTTCGCCTTCGTCTTTTGGGCTGTGACGTCATTGTACACTTTTAAGTGTTCCATAAACTCAACCATGTTCGGGTCCACCTTTTCCTTTTGTTTCCCCTTGGCCCGCTCCTTCTTTGATTTGTCTCGGCCCGGTGGACGCTCCGGCTCATGTACGGCGTACTCCTCTTCGTCAAAGGCGGCGTCATCATTTAAGTTTAAGTTACACCTCGCGTCCGATCCACCGGCGCTAAAACTACTCGTTTCCGATGTTTTTTGGCGTTTCGCCATCGCCACCTCGTTGGGGATCGGCCTCCATTTTGGTTCGTCTTTTACAACCATCCACGCGCGAACGTGAGCAAAATTGATATTACCATTGTTCGCCTTATACTTCTCCAACGCCATTCGGAACACATCGTCGTCGCTCATGTCGCTACGACGGTCACTTGTATATAGTTTATTATATTCCTCGCAAAACCTATTGATGAGCGTGTTCATTTTCCGCCACTTTGCTGAGACCGAATCGACATCTCGATACGCGCCTTGACCCATATAATCGAGAAACTTCGCCAAAACCTTTGCCCAAAACCCTTCAGCCGGTTGGTTATTACCTATAAAAAACAAACAAAATATATAGAGTGTTAAGTAAATAATAAACCTTAAAAAAAAAACTTTAAAACTTATAAAAAAACCCACTGTTAAGTAAATAAAAAACAAAAAAAACAAACTTTAAAACTTATAAAAAACCCACTGTTAAGTAAATAAAAAACAAAAAAAAAACAAATTCTAAAACAATTAAAAAAAACAAAACAAATTAAACTTATAAAAAAATACGAACCTCTAATCGGGTTGTCAGACGTGCCAATGTAGGCCTTGGCTAAGGCTTCTTCTTCGATTGGCGTCCACTTAATCCCCTTTGCTTTGGACGGTTCATCACCCACCACTTTCTTGCCTTTGTTTCGTTTTCCTTTTCCTTTAGGCGGTTGGGTTTCGGGAACAACCTCCACATCGTCGTCGGGTTCGGATTGTTGAAAGGATTGCGTCGGGATCGGTTGGGGTTGAACGGGTGGTGTCGGGTTCGGTGGGAAATTATAAGCACCCCGCATCATCATTTGTTGAAGGGCTTGATTTTGAGAGAATTGAGCGAATTGGTTTGGCGAGTGTTGGAATGATGCAAACGCATTTGATGAGTATTGCGAGAATTGGTTCGGTTCTAGTGTCGGATAATATCCCGGACCCGAGAAAACATTAGGTTGGGTCGGGTTGATGGGAGTCGTCGGGTTATACGGATTGTTCGGGTTGTTCGGGACGCTCGGGTTGTTGAAAGGATCCATGCTGAAGTATAAGGTTTATAAAAGTGGAAGAAGATTTACAAAATTATGTGAGAGAGGGATGAGATGTTGTTGTTAGTTTGGTGAATGAAAGTGAAAATGGAATTGAAATTTATAAATATTATAAATATTACCGTTAGTTTTTGAAAAAAAATTGAATTTTTTTTTTTAATTAAACGGTAACTTTTTGATTGGGCCCCACCTCATTTGGATCGTCGCAAACGGCTAAGATCAGACGGGGAGGACGGGACGCGGGGGGGGGGGGGGGGGGGCGGCACGGTGTTCCCTCCGTCGCCAACCCGGGGCCGAACCCCATACCGACTAGCCTTAGAAAACTTACTATGACTGTCACTTTAGTCCTAAATTGGTCACACGCTCGTACAGAGACACATGCGTGTGTATGCGCGCGCACACACACATATATTAACCAAATCTATACGAATAGTAAGCTAATTTAGATTCGCGGGCCTAGTTGAGTTTAATAAGCAACAGTTCGCACTCATTTATTAAACAAGCTTACTTTTAGATTCAGTCTTGGACTCATTCACTGAACAAGCTTAGTTTTAGATTTAATCTCCGACTCAAGGTTGCTTAACGACTAATGATTAGTATAGATAATTTAACATCTTTATTAAGAAATTTTGTATATTTTGCAACCGAATTGCGAACATTATTTTTAATTTATATCTAATAGTTTTTCATTATATTTGAGATCGAGACGAGGAGGTCGTAAATTTAGCGACCGGTTTGTGACTGCCCTTTGTTAATTCAATTTCAATTAAAAAAGTTATGATATTTGTGACAAAAAGTAGGAGGTCGTAATAATGATCAATTTGGGACCACTAATTTTAATTTCAATTTAATTATTTTACCAACGATTTGCAACCACTATTACCACATTATAAAAAAGCAACTTGTTGTTGCTTCATATGGTTGTAAACTATGCATTGGGTGCTTTTCAAAAAAAATTGAATTTTATTACTTTAAATCCAAAAGTCTTTTACCTTTTACATTTTAACCCTATTGTTTTTTTTTTACTTTTACCCAAAGCTTTTTAATCTTTTGCAATTTAACATAAACAATTTTTTTATGTTCAACTTTAGTCTCTCATACTTTTATCTTTCGCAAGTTTTTCGTTTTATATTTCATTCTAAATTTGCGAGTCAACACGCCGCAATTTGCGTGTGGGGTTCAATGTTTTTTGTCTATTTTTCCCCGTTTTACAGGCCCATCGCAACACGTCTATTTTTCTCCGTTTGAGAAGTTCATCGCAACGTGCGGGTCCTAGATCGACTTAGTTATTCTTTTCTACGTTTTTACGTTACGGTCTAATTTCTCGCATTAACATGACGCAATGGGCGTCCGTGGTTTAACAATTTTACGTCTGTTTTTTCATTCGGTGTTATTTATTCCTTTTTTTATTTATTTGTTTTTACGATCTTTCCTGATATTGGTGGTCGTTGGCAGTGGTGTGGCATTGGTGCTACTTGGCACGATTTTACGAACGTATTTAACCTATTAAGTTTTACCAATAATTTGTTTCGAGTTTACCCCTATACCTCACTTACTTTAAAAGAAACTATTTTTACGTGTATATTTTTATGTATTTGTCGGCATGAATTCGATTTGCTATACGTTTCGAAGTAAACTTTTTCTAAAAATGAGATAGGTAAAATATAATACGTTTTCGTATAAAAAAACCATTTTTATGTACGTTTCGGTATACATTGAAGTTGGTGTATGTTTCGAAGTTAATTTTTTGGTAAACGAGTCAGGTCAATATAATATGTTTTCGTGCTTATTTTATGAATGTTTAGTAAAATTTGTTTCGAATCGAGTGGAGTCAAATCAGGGTTTCTTTTTTTCCCTTTTTCACAAAGTTCTAATTAATCTCTTTTAATTATACGTGTCAACTTTCCCGTTACATGTGTTACGTTTTCTATGTATGAGTTGGGTCACATATAATACATTATGATTGTATGATATAAATTTGATTTACTTTATGTTTTGATCCAATCGCAATGCTTATATAGGTTACATTGAGTTCAATCGGGAAACGTCTAAACACGCGTTTTCATATGATTAACGCATCACATAACATTTGGACTAATCCATTCGATGTTTGTGACGTACCCGTGCTGCAACGCGCGCGGGTGTTATTGCTAGTTTTGTAATTAAAAAGGAACCTAATTTTATAATTATTTCATTTATTTTCTTACTATCAATTAGCAACAGTTGGAAGCATACATATATTGTACCTTAGGGTGTAAGGAGTGGTTAAACACTTGAGAGTGTCAAACTAAAAAATCAATCAATGAGAGTGTGTCATGTCAAAGTGGTAAACTATGCTCAAAAGTGTTGGCAATGGTTTGACACTTGGTGAAGTGGTAAACTATTTAAAAAAAAGGAAAAATGTGTGATTGGTTGAGATTGGAATGGACCCCATCCCACACAACCCTCTCTCTCACATTATCCTCTCTCTCTCTCTCTCTCATAATTCCCGCATGGCAAGCCATCACCGAGCGACAATGAAACCGACGCGGCAAAGGGGTCGGCGGCGGTGTTGCCGCGCGGCAAAGCACTTTGCCACTTCCCTTTGCCGCACCATACCGGACACCCTTATGTTTCATGAGTTTTCTAAAAAAGTTTGATTGTAGGTCCATGGGATATTATATTTTATTATTTTCTTTATTTTTTTATTATTTTTTTTATGATTTCTTTGTTTTAGTTTTATTACTTATTTAAATCATGTATTTATTTTTGTATTACACATTAATTTCTTTTAATTTTTTTTTTTTTTTTGTGTCCATACATGACGTAATGTGCGTATGTGGTTCAATGTTTCTACGTCTATTTTTCTCATATAACGGATTCGTCGCAACTCGCAGGTCATATATCGACTTAGTTATTCTTTTCTATGTTTTACGTTTCGGTCTAATTTCTTCATATTAACACACCACAATGGGTGTGTGTGGTTCAATGATTTTACGTCTACGTTTCGCCCAATGTAACTTTTTTCATTTTTTTATTTTGTTTACGAGTTTTTACGGTGTTGGTGGTCGTCGGCGGTAGTATAGCATTGGTGCAACTTGGCACGGTTTTGTGTTCCCACCGCAAAGCAGGGGCTTAGTATATAATCATATATGTACTAACAAAATGTACTACAAAATGTTTCTAACTTTTCTCAAAATGGTTGTAACTTCTCTTATACTTAAGGTACGTACATGATTATGGTGTAACAACTTTTATTAATGAGTCATTTTCTACAAGCTGTTACGGACATGCGTGGTCTAACGTTTTTACATCTTCTTTTTCAGTGTTGCTTGTCGTTGACGATAGTGTGTTATTAATGTTGTTGGTACGGTTGTACCCTGCCGCAGCGCGGGGGTGCTTCCATCTAGTTTCACTCAATTTTAATCACTATGAAAAGTTTCGAAATTATAAAATAATATTAAAACTTAATAGCTTTTATTGTTAAAAGAGGTTTAAACATATTATAAACAAGTTAAGTAGAGGAAATATTATATTGTTTATTATGAATATTTAGAAATAACAAAATGATGTTATAAGATAAAATATGATTCAAATTACGTATAAGTTCGTAACTAATAATTTAATATAGTTGAGGTAGGGTTGTTCAGGAGTTAAGCCAAATCAATTGGACCTTTGTTCGTACTTGACTAATTTACAAACCGAACCGAGCTGATTGATTCATTTACAACCAAGCAGAAAATTAAACGAGCATTTTCCGAGCGTGAATTCTTTCGAGAATTGTTCTAGTATGCTATGTATAAATATAATTGTGTGTACATATTAAAAAATGATTTGAGCCAACCGAGACCTTTGTTCATGCTTGGCTCGTGATTAGAACCGAACTAAGTCGATCAACTCTTACATCTGAGCATAAAATTGAACAAGTATTTTTCAAGCATTTTTTGATTGTGTAGTGAGTGAGCCTCAAGAGATGAGTACTTGGACAACTCTAATTTAAAGTCAAATATCTCACATAAGTTACCATATTTATTCTATATTTATTATTATTATTTTAACGGTTAATGTTACTCCTTTAAATCAATTATCCTCATTTTGTCTAGGTTTGAACCTGAGATCGACCTCCCCTTAAAGAGGCGTGTACTCTAACAGGTGGGCTACCCCATATTGGCATATATCAAATTATGACATGTATGCAAACAATTTTTTATTAGATATAGTTTTTTTTAAAGGAAAAGAAAAAAAAAAGAGTAAAGTTCTTTTTGAGTCCCTATGGTTTGTGCATTTTAACTATTTGAATCAAAAAACTAAACATGTCTTGATTGAGTCCCTGTGGTTTGTATTTTTAACCCTTTGAATCCAAAACGCAAACCTCATCCAAATCATGGACTAAAAGAGTTGGATTCAAAGGGTTAAAAATACAAACCGCAGGGACTCAAAGGGTTGGATGAGGTTTCATTTTGGACTCAAATGGTTAAAAATACAAACCATAGGGACTCAAATCAAGACAAGTTTGGTTTTTGGATTCAAATAGTTAAAATGCACAAACCACAGGGACTCAAAAAAAGACTTTACTCAAAAAAAATGTTTTCCATCATATTCGAATCTCAGTTGAGGGTAAGGATAGTGTAAAAAGGGCCTAAAGTGTGAGAAGTGTATTATAACACCATATAAACACCGTATGACAATATGTAACATCATATAATACCATATAACACTATATATCATTATATAACAAATATAACACTATACATCTATCATAGACATGCTATCAGACAACCTATAGTGTTATATTTGTTATATAATGATATATAGTGTTAAATAGTGTTATATGGTATTATATGGTGTTACATATTGTTATACGATGTTTATATGGTGTTATATAGTATTATATATAGTGTTATAATACACTTCTCACACTTTGAGCACTTTTTATAGGATCCTCTACCTCTCAGTTGATATATATATACACCTTTTATAAACAATTTATCTGGAATCAGCTGCTTATATGAACAATCAAATATAATAATGATCCATGCGGAAAGTGATTCCTATTTGGTAATTAATATATTAATCAATATTTACATCGGGACCGTTTTTCCATCGTCAAAGACTAATGTTGGAATGACTATGGACAAGCATGCATATTTATTAAGAAATATTGGCATGAGATGCATATGATTGTGTTTTGGCTTATATGTCCCCTCTAATATTAAAAACAAAATATCAAGTAATAATATGATCAAGGAAAAAAGACATAGGAAAGTGTAACGGGGTGGAGTACTTTGGAATCATTAACATCACTTCCCATTTTATCTCTACATTGGCAGGGGCGGACATATATTAGACCAAGGGGTAGCCTCCGCTACCGCTTGTTCGGAAAATTTTTGACGTTTTTAGTGTAAATTTTGGAAAAATTTGACGTTTTTTCGATTTCGTTACCGCTTATTTATAAAACGTTCCCGCTTGTTCGGAATCCTAGATCCGCCACTGTACATTGGTATAGCTAGGTTTACATTCTTTTATTATATATTGTAATGTAATGCATACAGGGATGACAAGGTGGATATTAATTAAGTTTAAGTGACCTAAAGAATTTTATTTTTCTATTTACTATTCAATACTCTTGTCATTTTATTTGTAATATACAAAAAGTTCATCAGATATTTGTAAAATTAAATCTGATAAAAAACATGCATGGTCAGACATTCTTACATTAATTAACTTTTACTTGAAATGATTATAAAACATAGAAATAAAACAAAGCTATAAATTAAAGATTAAATTACAAAAATCGTCCTTTATGTATGTTCAAACTGTGTCCTTTGTCTTCAATAATTACAGAAAACGTATTCGATGTTTGCAAACCATTGCAAGTTATGTCCTTTAGCCCTAACTAAGTTAATTTTTTGCGGTTAAATCTGAACAAATGGACCCCACATAAGGGTATTTTGGTCATTTTACTCTCAAGTGGGGTTCATTTGGACAGATTTAACCACAAAAATTAAATGTGTTAGAGATAAAGGACATAACTTGCAAGGGTTTGCAAACATCGGGTACGTTTTCTGTAATTATTGAAGACAAAGTACACAATTTGCAATAAGTGACATAAATAAAGGACGGTTTTTGTAATTTACTCTAAATTATCCTGAACGTCGTATGTTGAAAAAGTTAAAGTTGTGCTAATCTGAGAATGCATTAGGCTCTCCGGTGTGGGGCTCGTCGTGGCCCGGCGCCGCCCAGCACACCATCCCGCCCGGCCCGTCGTCGTCCAATTCGTCGAGTGTGCGACGTCTGAGACGGGGAGAAGAGGACAAAATTTTTGAACGTTGGGGGACTAGCCGTTGGTAAAAAAAAAATTGTATTTTTCAAATCTCACTGTATAAATATACACCCTTCTTCACCCACTTTTAACCCAAAATTCTTTCATCCTCTGTCATTTTTTATACACCATCATACTTTTATAAAAAAAAAATATAAGCATGTATTCATCTTCTTCTTCATCGTGGTGTTCGTCATCTTCGGGTGAGGACGATTACGTATGCCTGTATCTTGCTTCATAACATGATCATCGAAGACGAAGGTAGAGCTATTTGTGACTACGAGGAAAACGCGTCTAACGGGAATTCTGTTCCAGTGAGTTTGGAACAACAAGATATAAACGGATTCTCTCTACGTAACAAGTACACACATCAAAACCTAAAAGCGGACTTGGTGGAGTACATTTGGAACAACGCACAAAACGAACCTAACGACTACATGCCGGATGAAGACTAGTAGTTTTTATTATTTTTTTTAAGGATATGTTGGTTTTTTATGTAATGTTGGAATTAATATTTATTTTAGAGTTTATATTAATTTTAGTTTTATATGTATATTGCATATTTAATTTGTCAAAATAAAAAAAAAATTAATTAACTTGGTGGGGTAAGCCCATCCTCCATTTCCTTGATTTCATCCTTGAAGTGACATTCTCTAAGGACTATGACATGACGGGTCATCCTTCAAGGATGTGCCTCTACCATACCGTCTAGCCTTAGAGATGAAATCTAGTTGTGCTATTAATATTAAACAACCACTTTCAATCATTTTAAGACTCAAGTTAAAACATGACATAATGTTTTGGGTATGCTTTCTTTTAACATGGACCAAAAAGAAGATAGTTTTTTCAACTTGATTGAATAGGCCCTGAATTAACAAATTATAACTGGATTTTGTAAAACCACATTTGAAACTTGCCAGGATAAAAAATAGAAAAAAAATTGTTTTAAAAGGTAAAATTCACTTACTCTATAGTTGTAAGGGTAGAGTATTTTTTTAATTGCCGGATTGAATATGATTTATTTTTAAATCTAGGGTACATGACACTTAACAAACATGTTGTTGACTAGGATATGATTATGATGATGTCAAGCATTACTTGAAAGCTTATTGTTGGATTTAATAATAGTGAGGCAGGAACTATATTTAAGTTTAAATATTTGAAAGAATGGTGTAGTATATCTATGTATTATGTTTTAATCAAGTATAATTGAAAGAATGGTGTAATATATTTATGTAATATTTTTAATCAAGTATAAAGAAAGTCGTCTCTTATAATTCACGTACCTTATTCGAGCTTGAAAAATTGTGTCATTCTATAATGTTTTATTAGTAATAAAAAAAAATTACTATTGGGCTCAATAAACCTAATGCCAAGTGAGTTAAATTATAAACCATAAAAAATGATTTGTAAATGAGCCTATATTGGAATTGGTACGTGTTTGTTTACTATTTAAAAAAAATAACATATATATAGGATTTTTTTTAAATCGTGTGCCTCTCGAAATCACGGGCCTTGTGCAGAGGTCCTCCCCGCACACCATCATAGCCGCCATGAAGAAACTATGACGTCTCTATGTAACGAAAATATATATAATAAGTGCAAGGATCAAATACAAATGGGTTTTAACATATAAAATGACCTTAACATGAGAAATGAAGTAAGCTTTTTTTTTTAGTAAACTGCAATTTTACCCCCTGAGGTTAGGGGTCATTGGCACTCTTACCCCCCCTAAGGAAATAATTGCAATTTTACCCCCCACTGTTTGAGGTTATGTCGCAATTTTACCCCCCGGCTTCAATTTTGTTGACTGGTCTGTTGACTTGGGGGTGAAATGACTATTTTACCCCCTGCCACCACTGCCACCGCCATTCACCACCACAACCACCACTGCCACCTCCAGCCACCACCCTCAACCACCACTGTCACCGCCATTCACCACCACAACCACCACTGCCATCTTCTTCCTCTCCCTCTCTCTCTCACTAAAAAAACCCACCACCCGCCACCCTTCAATCAACACCTGCAACCAGTGATTCATCTCAATTTGTGGTAGAAATTACAAAATTGGATTTATTTCATTTAAAATTCAAGTTGGCTGATTTGATTTGATGGTTTAATTCATAGATCTGGTGATTTAAATTATTATTTTTTGCACAAATTTAAAGAAAGAAATCCACCAAAACCAAAAAACAGGGGCTGTAAATCTTATATCACCACCAAATTGGATTTATTGCATCGTGATAAGATGATATATATATATACACAAGATTACCTTGTTATTTTTAGCATCTTCAATAAATTCCTCAAGAAGCTCAATGCTACACTTTTCTTCTGATCTAGTCAGCACAGAACTCATACCCGACCCACCATCTAAATCATCAAACTCAACTTCAGAAGCTTCTTTCTCCGATGCAGATTTTGATGAAGTGGGACCCGATTCTTGAGTCGCAACTAATTTTGTTTCACAAACTCCAACTAAATGGTTGTTTGCTGGAACAAATATTGTTTCATTATCAACAGTTTCGCATCCAACTAAATGGTTGTTTGCTGGAAGTTGCTACGGAGGATGTTAAGATTGTTTAATTAGTGACAAAACGCTGAAAAATGGTTGAGGGTGGTGGTTGGAGGTGGCAGTGGTGGTTGTGGTGGTGAATGGCGGTGGCAGTGGTGGCAGGGGGTAAACATGCGACATAACAGCAAACGTTGGGGGGTAAAATAAAAGGGTAAAATAGTCATTTCACCCCCAAGTCAACAGACCAGTCAACAAAATTGAAGCCGGGGGGTAAAATTGCGACATAACCTCAAACAGTGAGGGGTAAAATTGCAATTATTTCCTTAGGGGGGTAAGAGTGCCAATGACCCCTAACCTCAGGGGGTAAAATTGCAGTTTACTCCTTTTTTTTAGTAAACTGCCATTTTGGTCCCTGAGGTTTGGTCACTTTTTTCATTTTAGTTAAAAAGTCAAACCTTTTAAATCTGGCTCTCTATGGTTTCACTTTTATTGTCATTTTGGTCCAAAAATCAAATCACCTGATATTTAGCTAATAAAATATGTTTATTTTGTATTTTTACTCATGAGCAAAATGGTCAATCTGAATTTATTATAGCATATTATTAATTATATTAATTAATTAACTTAAATATCCCTTTACCCTATAAAAGCAGATATGTGTTCATCTTCTTCCCACACCCAATCCCTAATCTCGAATCCATCATCTTCTCCCCTTGCAACCGTCCATACCTCCTACCCCAATTTGGGGTAGTCAAATTCTTACCTTGGTGTATGGCTTTAATAGCCTCGTCAAACGAATTGGGACTATCCGCTGACTTGGGAGGTTACACCATACCTTTTTTTCTACCTCCATGGGGGCAGAGACAAATTGAGGTTGAGGAGGAGGGGGGTTAGCAGGAGCCACACCCTTCTCTTGGATATTGATACCCAGATTCCCATGGAGAAGATCGTTGACACTCAAATTGGTAAGGGGTTGTCGCCCTTTATCAGGCTTCAAGGATTTCTAAACACCCTTCCTGCTTCCAAATGAAGAGCCAGACTAAATGTAACATTTTTAACAAAAATCGTAACTTTAGATACAGTAGTTTAGAAAACTAAGGTGGGTTTGGTTAGCAAAATTGTGTGAACAATTGGTTAATTAGGGTGGCATCAGTAGCGATGGTAGGCGTTGGCGAGGGCAACAACAGCCAACAGGTGTGGCAAAGGTGAGTGATTGGATATTCAAATTCTTTTGGTCTAATGTTATAATAATTTGTAAGGAACATTGAATTCCTTTATACGAAGAAAGTAAAGTGAATTCCACCATTGTTGATCAGACGGTTGCAGGGGGAGAAGATGATGGATTAGGGATTAGGGTTTGGGTGTGGGGAGAAGATGAAGAAGATGAACATATATCTGCTTTTATAGGGTAAAGGGATATTTAATTTGAATTAATTTAATTAATAATATGTTATAATAAATTCAAATTGACCATTTTGCCCGTGATAAAAAAGACAAAATAACCAGATTTTATTAGCCAAATATCAGGTGATTTGATTTTTTAACCAAAATGGCAATAAAAGTTAAACCACAAGGACCCATATTTTAAAAGTTTGAGTTTTGGAGTAAAATGGTAAAAGTGACCAAACCTTAGGGACCAAAATGGCAGTTTACTTTTTTTTTTTTTTTTTTGAATTTTGAATCTTTTTACCATCTAACTAAGTATGATGTTTATTTGCAAATTGTAAAAACAAAAAGAAAATAAATAAAAAATAATTGTGATTTTACACTAGTAGATCTATAATATTTGTAGAGTAATTATAATTACTCTATTAGTGCAAAATCTTATTTTTTTAACTCATGGACTAAAGTCTTTGATTAATAAGATGGAAAAATAAATACGCGAGAAGATGATGATGAGACAAAACCATACGACATTTTTATAATGTTCCCTCAAGCTTGATGATAGATCGAAGAGCATTTAGCTTGAATCCGAAACGAGACACATGAGAAACGCTTGGTGAAAGTATGAACAATTATGACAGTAGTGAGGACGAATAAGATAGTGACACATGCTAACTATATCTCAAGTAAAAAATGCATATCAATCTTAAGTCTTATGTACACCGATTTAACACTTTGCTAAGTATTTTGTACAAAAATTGTCACACCACAATGTTAGTGGATTAGTAAGAAATACATGTAACTCATAAAACACACACATAGTCTAACCAAGCTCAGTGCCACTATGAGCAATGACAAAATAATCAACCTCAATACTAAAACAAGCAACTACATCACTACAAGAAAACGGGGGCAATAGAGGCGACACCAATAGCAGCGACAAGCCATATGTCGCCTCTATTGGTCGATCCGGAGCACGGTGTCCCAAATTAAACCATGGCCATCCATTTCTTATGTTAATCTAATGGCTGATGTTTACCCTAGTCAATAGAGGCGACACTAAAGGTAATAGCAGCGACGGGCGTCGCCCCTATTACCTTTTCGCAGAACAACAAGCTAAAAGCGGGATTTCTTCCCTCTTTCCCCATTTTCCCCCAATCCTTTCATCTCTCCCACCGAAAAAAATCAAATCGCGAAAATCACTTCAAGTTCACAATTTCTTCTCCCAAATCGGTTAGTATTGTTAGCTTTTGTGGAAGTTTGTTGGTTTAATTTGATGGTTGGTGTTAAACTTGTAGTTTTTTTTTTTCAATTTTAACTTGGATTTTGTGCTGCTGATTTTGTTTGCAGCTCAGAAAGTGCAGATCTGATATATATTCCAAAAGTGCCGATTTTATTATTTAGACTAATTACACGTTTTCACTATCGACCTCATGTTCCAATCGAAATCTCATGTAAGTTTGTTAAAGTAAAAGGTCCGAAGATGCATACCAACTGCTTGATGCAATGCTTTAACCAAACGATTTCTATTTCACATGCTTTTTTTACTAGATTATGGATCTTTGATAATATATTTATGTTGATACTTGAAATTTGTAGATTATTATATGCAAACCTGAAAAGGAGAAGTGATGAATCTGTGTTAGTGGCGGTGATATGAACAGAAATACGCTGCAACCTGTTGAAAGTTGTGGTTATTTTGTTTTCACCCATGTAAGTTTATTAGTAAGATATAAGAACTCAGATTTCTCTGAGAGATTGTATTTCATTTTTTTCACCCATGAATGATATGTTTTTGTTGTTTTGCTGGACTGTGAACCATCATTTCTAAAACAGGCTTTCTAGGACACTTTTAGACAAGTGAAGTTTCAAAGCAACGGGATTACATTTTATAGAGGAGATGATTGTTTTGTTTTAGTTTATAAGGTAAATGTCACAGCTTTGAGCTCTTAGAAGTTAGAAGTATGATGAAACCAAACAGGTTAACTGATAAAAATGACTAAGCAAAACATCATTTGGTTCTTGAAAGTAACAGGATAACTGGTTTAGTTTATGATGTAAATAAGCAACTGGCATGAAGAATCTCTCAAATAGGTAAATGAAATCCCTAGCGTGACCTAACTACACTTAGTATAGTTTATTTTAACACTTTGTTAACTAATATATTTAATTAACTGATGGTGGCTAATTGGCTTATTAAATTTTGGAAAAGCTAATAAACTTAGTTCCAAGAACTTCTTTTCTTATCAACTTAATTAAGCTTATAGGCTTAATATAAAAGTTTAAATTAATATAAACTCATGAGCTGTAACAATACACCTCTAACTGTTATTGTTTACTGTTATTTAAGGTGTTTATCCATAAACCATTTTTTTAATGATAGGTTACATAATGTTTTGATGTTTTATTTTGGTTCAGGTATGATGGAGTTACTTATATGATGTATTTGGATTCACTGAGAGTTTCTGAAGGTACTTTTTTAGCTTGTCATCGGCGTATTAAACAAATCATTAGTTAATATTAAAGAGACCAAATTGTAAATATGTTAGTTAACTGGTATAGTTTATTTATTGAATGTGACTATGTTTGAGTTCCTTTTGTTGGTGACTCACGTAATAACATGTACACTTTTTTTTTAATGTTAAAAACTAGAAATATGTCTTATGGCTCATATGTTTAGGTTGTTCAGTTGCTATGTGTGTTGACTCAGTTACATATATTTTATTGTAGATGTTTGTTATCAACCAGTATATGGATAATAATCTTGTGTTCGATTTGATTTTGATTTTGTTTTTGTTTTTGTTTTTGTATGTGGAAATCTATTCATAAGGCTCTAAGAAAATGTTACCTAGATATGGAGGTAGTTTGTTATAGTTAGTCATACTGACATAATCTAAGTTGAAACTCTCCATTCAAGATGATCCACCTTGCATTTCTTCAGTGAGCAATGGAGGCAACTTTATCAATTCAAACTACTAATACATGTCTAATATGTTTTTTTTTTTTTCAGATCCCATTTTCACTTGAAGATAAATGGAGGGGTGTAAAGTGGTGGGCTCTGCTCTTCAGTTAGTCTGTTTTGATGATATCGTGCTAATATTGACTTAGTTGAAAGTAGGGGTGCAAACAAGCTGATCCGAGCCTGAGCTCGTTTAACATATGAAAGCTCGAGCTTGAGCTCGGCTCGAAGGTAATTTTTCAAGCTCGAGCTCGGCTCGGGCACGACTCGTTTAGTATTTATTATTTAATTTATGTTAATTATAATTATTATTATACATATATAATTTAGTTATTTTTTTTATTTATATAAATGGTAATAAGATCATACCATGATTCAGTTGGAAAACCAATTTTCTGAAAACGTGAAAAATAGCCCGTCTTTAAAGTTACCCGAACCGAAATTGGCCAAATACATGAAGCTATATTATTTTCTTGATAGTCTTTTTTATATATATAAATGATTTAGGAGGTTTTACGCATCAAAGGTACATTTTGGGCAACCTATGATCTGTTTGTCCAGTTCGACCCATTTGACCATCTTTTAGCTATTTTTTAGTTGTAGTTGTTTGACCCGTTAGAGATAAAACATTACCAAAATCGACCCGTTCAGAAGTAAATGAGATAAAACATTACCACTTGGTGCTGCAAGACATATAGCAGCCCAGCCCTACTTGTGTCGCATATGTTTTGCAGCCCAGCCCTACTTGTGTCGCATATGTTTTGCAGCCCAGCCCTACTTGTGCCGCATTGGTTTCTAATGGCTAACAAGAGATTATATGTCAAAACGAACATGCCGAAGAAGACGGTAGTTGTCAACCGCCGATCGAGATTGCCTCGTTTCAAAAGGTCTTGGGTGATCGGCGGGGATGGTTCCGAGTGATTGGGCATAAACCTTCCAATACACCCTCCAATGTTGGTGCACAGTCTCAAAGTCAACAACAATATTCCGAGGTATAAATTATCATATTTTACTTTGGTAAATGTTGGGTTATATTAGTAGTTTTGTTAGGAAATTGATAACTTTGGTATATATCATGTTAGTAGAATGTTAATATGCTAATTTGGGTTTTGATATATTTTTATCTTAGGAATTTGTTTCGAGGTTGTTCCAAACCCCGTCGTTTTTAGCCGCCTTGAAGACTATCTCGGTTCGAGGGGAAAGCAATCCACGGACGATGATGATGACATTTTCGATATCGATGAAGACGACGACATGATGTAGTTTTTCATGTTTTATGAAATTTTTGGATGTTTGGTCCGAATTAAACGACTAACTTTTAAGTTATCAATGTTAGTATGTACGAACATATAATTATTGTATTTATGTAGTTTGTTGTGTTTATGTAGTTTGTTTGTGTGTTTTTTAAAACGTGAAATCAGCAGGTTTTGTATATTTGCGGGAAATATTGTAAAGCAACAAAAATATTGAAAAAAAAAAGACTTTTAGCAGCGACATGTCGCTACTAATACTCATCAGGTAATAGCGACGAAGGTCATTAGCGACGTCTTATTAGCGACGAAGTGTCGCTGCTATTGGTCTACGACCAATAGCAGCGACAGGGACCAATAGCAGCGACATGTTGTCAATAGCGTCCCATCAATAGAGGCGCTACAATAGCGACAATTTGTCGCTGCTATTACCAATAGCAGCGACGATCTGGATCATTAGAGGCGACAACCGTCGCCTCTATTGCCCCATTTTCTTGTAGTGCATGTTTTTTGAAACTCCAACTGATAATATTATAAGCAAAAAAAGAACACATAATAATCAAAGATAGACCTCCGATCATCTACACAACCCCTCCAAGTCAACATCTTCATAAGCATGAACAACGAGACCTACAAAACTAGCAAATAACTAATCAATGAGTGTTGAAACCCTTAAGTCACCTAAGAATACGTTTGGATACAGATCGGTGGTAATCATGTAGGTTTCATAAAGAACTGTACTAACCGCATTAAGCAATCTCCAATCGCGTCAAGACCAGGTACTGTAAAGCATCAACATTTCTCCAATAGTATTCTTGGGAGAGTTGTTGTCTAGCAGAGGTAAGGTAGATAAAGGTCCTTCTATAGCAAGAAGGCATGATGAGGGTCAAGTAGAGTCAACAAAATTAGGGGGTTGTGTCATGCATATCATATCTTTGAAATCTCCATGAAGGTTGGCATCAGCATATCTAATATCACATCCATGAGAAACGGTAACCGATAAACCAACATAATGGTTGGTTTAACAATCGGTCTAAAGTCTCGGTATGACCAATGCCCTATATCTAATGGAAGTCCTTAGGAACAATCCATGCTTTATATTGGTTAACAGGTACATCAGGGTGTCTTTTGATCTTAAAAACTCACCTACACCAAACAAACAATGTGAGCCTAAGGAGGAGCAGACACAAAGAGTCGAAGACCCACGAGTGATTTGAGTGTAAAGCAACAATCTCGGTACACATATCATCCAACCTGACCGACTATCTAGGCGCCTAAAGAAAAATAGGAATAGAAGAGACATGAAGAAGGACTTGATGAGGAAATTAACCGATTTTTCTATTATCTTTAAAATAAGGTTAGTTTTCCATTATTGTATTGGTTTCATTTGTTTAAGTTTTTAGTTAAGATATATATCTAAACCACACGTTTATGATCTAGAATATATAGTAACAACTACATGTTATTTGATTTCTTTAACATCGTTCTCTAAGTTCGACAATATGTTGCCTTACGATTACGTATACATTACTACCGATTAGGTATTTCAGCTTGTTCATGTTTTAATATTTGTATATGTGTTTAGTTAGACTTTAAGGATTTAAACCTTTGGTATAGTAAGCAACCTTTAATCTAATTCCTCCTTTCAGAATGAAAAACAATTTGATCCATAAATGATTATAAAAATTACCAATCAAGAGAGTCATATCTCTTTTCAAAATCTAGCTAGAATTCTTCTATGATGAGTATACTAAACATAGTATACCAACTTTTTATATATCTTAAGATTATATGGGTTCTATTGAGCTCTTTTCCCTCATGTTTTCAACTGTTGGTGGACAAGGCTCTGGATTGCAACCTGATCATGCAAGGTGGAAGAATCCCCATAACAAATGTCATGTCATAATTGAAATGTTAATGTATCATAGCGTCAAATAAATCTTATAGAATAAGTAACACTTTTCAAGGTGTAGATTATAATCAATCGCAAAAACATTATTATGCAGAGGGTATAGCATATTATTGCATTTTTTTGTGGCTGCTGGGGCCTCAAAAACTTAACAATAATAATAATGTCGTTGAAATATATACAGGGTTGGTTTAAGATATGTGAATACATTGAAACCCTTTTTCCAATCATCCTATTGTGAAAGGAATTTCATCATGGGCCTCACACATTAGCAGTAGTACCTATGCCTTTATCTCTTGTACTTATCCAAAATGGTCCACACGCTAATAAGATCTTATTGTGGGACAATATAACAAGTCAATGCATGTCATGAATAAACCTTTCAGACAATCTTTCTTGACTCTTGTTATGAACTAATTAGCATGTTCCATTTGGAAGGGTTTAGAGGGCTTAGTGCTTGTAAACCCCATCAATTGTCACCCACCCCACCCCGACCCAACCCAAAAGAACTCTAGAAAGAATTAAAGCAACATTTCTAACATGGCAAAGTTGACTAGCTTCCCATCTTAATGTGTTTGATGCTTATTGGACAAACCATAAAACACCACTTATTATTATGTTTTCAAGGGATAAATACTGAGTAGATATATACCCTACAGACCCACATTTATGCACACATATGCAGTGGCGGACCCACATAAAGTGGGTCGGGGTCCCCGGATCCCAAGGTTTTTAAAAAAATTAGCTGATTCGGTATATTAAATTGTAAAAGGAACTCATAAATACAATTAGGCGGACACCATAGAATGAAAAGGAAAGCTGGTGTAGTGGTAAATCTTCCTCTTTACCAACAAGAGATCATGGTTTCAATCCTTGTATAGCCTGTTTTCTTGTTTTTTTTAAATCTAGTTCAAACCTCACTTTGACCCGACCCAAACGAGGACCGACCCGAAAATTTTAACGTTTTGTTATGAAAATTTTAAACACCGAAAAAATGGACCCCTTTGGAAAAAAAATCCGGGTCTGCCACTGCACATATGCATCCTTCAAGAATACTTTACTAATGAGACTTCTAAACTAACATAAGGTAAAGTTGTATGTAAATAGAGTCATCATAGTTCAGAATATTTTATGATGTAGCGCGTGAAACGGAAAAATGAAGATTACACGTTGATTCTACGAATACCCGTGCAGTTCTTCCCCAACCCCCAAATTGCAACCCCAAAGGCCACGGAATTTGAAGTGAAAAAACAGTTTTCTCAAAATTCAATTCTGAACTTCTCATTAGCTTTAGCAACATATAAATAGAGACTGAAATTCGAAACGGGCCTAAAAAAGATAACGGGCCAAACACACGGCCTAAAACAAAAAGCCCAAAATAGTTCAAAAAACATAAAAATGCAAATAAGTAATAGAAATAAGCGTTTTTTGGCCCGGACGATGACCCATAGGCGGTTTGCAGCAAGATGGAGCTCGTTCTCACGTTCGAATCGCCTGGTCGCACGTCCAAAACGGACCCCCGTAGCCCAAGTTAGAGCCATTTTAGTGAAGCCCCTTTTGTTACGCGGTCTTGGGCCTCCAAATACAAAATAGCCCGTTCCTCCACACTTGGGCCCACATCATTTTACCAAGTTTTTTTTAATTACTTCTATTTTATATAAACTTTTCTGGGAGTTTCACTTAGTCGAATATTTTATATAAACTTTTCTGCGAGTTTCACTTAGTCGAAGAGTTAATAGCTGCATTGCAAGTTTTAAATACAGTGGAAACAAAAAGAGAGGTTTTCTATTTTACATAGAAACAAGGTATGCAAAGAAAATTTAACTCATCTAAACTAATCTAAAGTTATTTACAATGAGTGAAAGTTAAGTGTGATAAATCTGTAATGTATTTCTATCTGTAAACATTATGGGTTATATAACTTTATAGTTCCGAATAAAACCTGCTATTACTAACTATATAGAAACCACTACTTATTGTTAACATGCCTCTCAAGCTAAACATCCATATGTACTTATGTTTAACTTGAAATTAAATAATCAAGAAACAAAATGTGGAGACTGATACTTAAAAAAATGTCGTTGGAGCTCAAGAGTGATTCCATGAAAGGCCCCTGGATCCAAAAGACGACCCACGATTTTGTTGGTGCATCGTTTTGTGTATGTAATGTCCGTTAGTCGACCAAGTCGGATATCCTCCTATTCTACTTGGGTCCGACAGTTGTCTCGTTGATTTGTAATGTTTATGAACTATGCATGTTGCATATTGGGTAGTAGATTATGTTTGTGTTTATATAAGTCTGTTGCAAACTGTCTAACAGTTTGCAGCATATCAGTTTGTGCAGCCCACGACGAAAGACCCTGTCTTTCGTCGTTCACATGTATGACGAAATACCCCTTGAGTGGTCAATCCATGTTTCGTCGTGATGGTTGACGAAAGACCTTGTCTTTCGTCGTCCATTATATTTCGTCAGGCCCATTTTGTGTTTCGTCGACACTTGGGCTGGGCTGCCTATATAAACCAGACTTGGTTTCTATGTGAAAATATGAGAGCATACCTACTGTGAAGTTTATTATCAAACATTGTGTGTATTTGTTTGATACTTGTTCTCATCCGTTTTAATCAATAGACTGTGAATTATTGGTTACTTCGTGTTGTTATTATCTGTGTTTGGTTTGGCATCGTCACGGGGATTCCGCACTCGTGACCGTGTTTGTTATAAACAAGTGACTTGGTTTCGTGATCGATCCTCCGAAAACGGACCTACAAGTGGTATCAGAGAATTGGCTCTTATCCTTGTTTAAAACCAAACATAGTTGTGATTTTCTCAAGTGTTTAAAGTGTTGTTTTTTATTTTCTGAAAACTGTGTTCTTGAAAAACTCATAAGTTTCTGAAAATCTGTTTAGATCTTGTTTATTTGCCAAAGTTTTATCAAAAACCTTTGTTATATTACTTGTTCACGTGATAAAACCGGGTTTTCATTGAAAGTTTGTGCAAATTTGTGATTCGGAAAATTTCTCCGGTGAAAAACTTGGCCGGAAAGTCCATATCTTCATCAGTTGTTCTTCAAACCTTCAAGTGTTCTTGAGATATTTCTTGATTTAAAATTAAAATATAAAAGGATATTTGACTAAAATATTGAACACCATGTTGGGTTGGTAAAGCAAGGTATGTTGGTAAGTTGAATCGGGTGTCTGTGACAGTACAAGAGGATAAGATTTACTTTTTACAAAATCTCACCGACTCTCTGTGACCATATCTCGACGAAAAACATAATCGACAAATCTCCTAGTGTTTCGTCAAAAGTAACTACGACGAAATACCTAGTGTTTCGTCAAAGGTGTTGTTGACGAAAAACCCTGTTTTTCGTGGGAAGAGTGTTTGACAAAAAACCATTTTTCATCTAATTTGGTTTTTCACCAAAGACCTGGTGTTTCGTCAAGTCACTTGTAATATTTTTCACAGAAGGTTTGTAAAAGTGTCTTAACTGTTTCATTTCAAGTGTGTAACCAGATATTCACTTTCATACATCAATCATGAGTAGTACTAGTCCATGGGATTGGAGCACGGACCCAAGACCAGGTGAAGATCAGACCTCTACAGCCGTTTGGCTAAGGAATGTTATGCCACAACAATCTATTAGTGCAAGTCAATGGGCATTGGTGACGAACCAGAATCAAAGCATTCAGAATCTATTGTTAAGTGAGAGTGAAACATGTAGCAACAACCGCCCGCCAAAGTTGAATCATATGAACGACTATCCGACTTGGAAAGGTCGTTTCCCCACGTATGTTCTAAGGCAAAACACCGAGTTATGGACGTGCTTCATTAGGCCATATAACACAGCTCTTGAAGAAGCAGGATCAAATGCCACAACCTTTGAAAATATGCAAGAAGCCGACAAAAAGGCATATGATCTTGAGAAGAAGGCGTTTTCTATTCTCACACAAGCACTCCACAAAGATATCTATCATCAATTCGGTTATTGTACTAGCACGAAAGCCTTATGGGATGCCTTGGTAGCAAGAGGTGAAGGGAATGCGGCTACAAGAAAGACACGACATGATTTGTTGAAGAAGGAATTTGAATCATTTCAATTCATGGATAACGAAACACTAAATGATATGACAACTCGTTTTTATCATTTAATTAGTGAAATGTATTCTTATGGTGTTATTGCAACTCAACAGGAAATGGTTGCAAGGTTTGCTGATGGTCTACCTCCAAAGTGGAGTTCTTTCATTGAATTGTTAAAGCATACGGGTACTTTAGATGCTGTCAGTATCTATGAATTCATTAAGAAGTTGGAGCACAAGAATGATGAAGAAATCCGGAAAGCTAAACGGATTCCAGCTCCTCAAAATACTGAAATGTACCTCGGAGGTTTTAATCCTGCAGCTAGTTCCAGTTTTGTTCAGCAACCAAAACTACAACGGAATTTGTGTCCAATACAAGCTCGTTTCCCTTTCCCCAGTCAGCTCCTCCTCCGGTTTTCGATCCAAGTGCCTATCTTCCGCCAACGCATGTTATTGCTCAAGCTCACACTTTTTCAAAACCTCAACTCGATGCGAGTGCCTGGCTACCTAAACCCCAACCTCCACCTCAAGTTTCCACTACTCAACCTCAATTTGATCCAAGTGCTTATATTCCGCCCCCAGCACAAGCCCAACCACAACAGCAGCAAGCTTGTTACAGTAACAACTCTCCACCCCAAAACCCCAACACAGTTAGAGTTGATACTTCAAACCTTTGATAATTAAGCATCGAAGTGGCAAAGGAGCATATGTAACTCATCATGTAACACCCGTATCATTTTGTACTCGAAATTAATAATAATTCATAAGATTTTATACAAAAGATGTCTAGATTAAAGATTAGTTCCAAAAACCAAGTTCTAAGATAACAAACATTAGTTATCTACCGACTAATTTAAACATCCATAACTTGTTTAGAAAACGATTTACTTCATAACATTGTTTAAACAGAGTTAATTTATGCGGAAGCTTCAAAAATTCGTGTTCGGTTCTTCAAAAGCTTGCTTGACCGTCTTCCGTAATCCTTGAATACCTAGAAACTAAAATGTTTACATTAAACATTAGTATTAGAGTACATAGGAATAATACATAGTCGAAACTACGTTTAAAACGGATTCGATTTAACGAAAGTATGCAAAATTTACAAAAATTCCAGGGTTCTACCGTAACTTACGGTATATACCGTAAGTTAAGGTAGTTATTTAAAACGTCTGGTCCACCGTAAATCAGTAAAGAACCACGTAACATTTTGGTCTCTACCGTAAATTACGCTATATACCGTAATTTACGGTAGACTCTGGAATGTTATGTTTTTGTTTGATTTGCTTGTTTACTTGGACCAAACTCTCGGATTTCATTCCTACAACCCAACATGTTAAATCCTCATATTCTAATATGTCATTTGTCAACAATAACAAAAGACCGATTAACTATACTACAATGTATTACCATGCCTTATTTGGTTATTCGACCCGTTTGGCTCATCTAAGGAATCCTCCATTTTTTTTATGACTACCAACGATGTCTAACCAGATTTTTTTGGCCTATTATTCGACATAGCGAACATCATCACTTTAATCCAACTCAACTCTTAATACATAATCCAACTACATATATGCAAAATATCAAAATTTACCCAAATGTAACGAATCAAGTTACATACCTTCAAAGTAGGCATTTCAAACGTGATTCGCCACCTGCTTGTCCGCTTGACGCTCCTGCGTCCTTTCCTGTAGAGTTCATTTATGACATGTTTAGAACTCTCTTTTAACCATATATCGCATAATACACCGAAACATCATAATTATGCGTTTAAACAATGAATTTCAGTTTTAAGCCTTCTTTGAGGCATTTTCACAAACATCTTAAGGGCAGATTTTTACATGATTAAATATCAAGTCTCTACCTTATCACTTAGACCTAATTTCACATCAATCAACCATTTTACATAATTGTTAACTTCTATAATTATGAAGTTACTTCACAATTGTCAATTTACACTAGAATAACACCCAAATTCCTAGTGTTCATCAAATTATATAAAACCCACTAATCACCTACAATGGTGTTCATAGGTTTCACTAAAATTTCACATGATCTCAACTTGTATTTTGTCTAGGGTTTGTCCCTAGACTCTATATTGTTCCTAATCCATCATAAAACAGACATGCAACCATAAATATCAGAATTTCCCAATTTCATGAGAATTTCAAGTTGAGAGTTTTCATCAAATTTTACATACCTTGTAATCCTCTTGTGATGAGGATCAGTAATCTATGCTCGATTTTCGTTTTTGATCAGATTTGGACCTTCAATTTTGTGAATTAAGTGATGAACTAGGGCTTGGTGAGGTCTCCTGGTCGCCCCCTGCGTCCCATGTACGACCAGACACACTTTTGTGTGTTTGGTCCTTAATAATATTTTTTTTATCTAATTAAGTTTCAGATTTTACAAGATAAGCCCCTCCACTTTTGAATAACTTAAAGTTTGGTTGTTTCTAACCCTATTATAAGTTATTTCTAGACTTGTAGCTAACTAGGTTAAAACTCCTAGTTAGTAAATTCTTGTTTATTTATACTTTATAATTCTAATATAAAGTTTTATATTTTCGGGGTGTTACAAGTCCACCCCCCTTAAAAAGGGTTTCGTCCCCGAAACCAAAGTACGTACCAAATAATGTAGGGTGGAGACGTCGCATCTCCTCTTCGGACTCCCACGTAGTGTCCGAACCTTTCCTATGCTCCCATTTGACCTTGACTTGCTTAATCACTTTGTTCCTCAAACTCTTCTCTTTACGATCTAAAATCGCAATTGGTTTTACTGCATAATTGAGGCTGTTATCCACCTCGATATCATCGTACTGGATACGAGCAGTTTCGTCCGCTAAACATTTTTGGAGATGTGACACGTGGAATGTGCTATGAATCCCACTCAACTACTCGGGTAATTCGAGACGATATGCCACTTTGCCAACCCGCTCGGTGATTCTGAATGGCCCAATAAACCTTGGGCTCAACTTTCCTCTTTTTCTGAACCGTATTATTCCTTTCCATGGCGATACTTTCAGCATTACTTTATCGCCCACTTGAAATTCGATCGGCCTCTTTCGTTTATCCGCGTACGACTTTTGTCGATCCTGAGCCGCTTTTAGGTGCGTTCGGACCATGTCGATCTCATTCGTAGTTCGGATTATATCAGTAGGTGCTAGTCCTCGTGGACCCACTTCCCCCCAACATACCGGGGTTCGGCACTTTCTTCCATATAACATTTCATACGGGGCCATTTTAATGCTCGCGTGATAGCTATTGTTATATGAAAATTCGACCAAGGGTAAATAGACATCGCAACTACCCCCGAAGTCAATAATGCAAGCCCGCAGCATGTCACCCAACGTTTGTATTGTTCTTTCACTCTGCCCATGCGTTTGTGGATGGTAAGCGGTGCTAATGAACAATTTAGTTCCCATTTGTTCTTGGAATTCACGCCAAAAATTCGAAGTAAACCGAGTATCTCTGTCTGACACAATGGATATCGGTACCCCATGACGTGCTATGATTTCATTGGTGTACACCTCCGACATCTTCTCGGATGTATAAGTCTCACGAATCGGAATGAAGTGAGCACTTTTTGTCAATCTATCCACGACTACCCATATAGCATCAAACCCGCGGTTAGTTTTGGGCAATATGGTCAACAAATCCATGGTGATTTGTTCCCATTTCCAAACTGGGATGTCCAATGGTTGCAACTTACCATATGGTTTCTGGTGCTCCGCTTTGACTTGCAAGCAGGTCAAACACTTCTCCACATACTTCACAATATCTCTTTTCATCCCGGGCCACCAATAGTTTTGTTTTAAATGATTATACATCTTGATCGCTCCCGGATGGATGGAATAACGGGACTTGTGAGCTTCATCTAGTAGAAGCTTTTTAACTCCACATGTGTTAGGAACCCAAATTCTATTGAAACGCGTTTTCAAACCATGGCTTCCTACTTCGAGATCCTTAACTTGGCCAACAATCCTTTCCTTTCTCCAGTTTTCCGTCTTTACTGCTTCATCTTGTGCCTCTTGGATTCGTTCAAGTAAGCCCGAGGTCACAATGAGTTGCAATGATCGTACTCGTATCGGGACATAATCTGTCTTTCTGCTTAGGGCATCCGCCACCACGTTTGCCCTTCCGGGGTGATAGTGTATTTCACAGTCGAAATCTTTCACCGTTTCTAACCATCGCCTTTGTCGCATATTTAACTCCTTCTGATCGAAGAAGTATTTCAAGCTTTTGTGATCGGTGAATATAGTGCACTTTACCCCATATAAGTAGTGCCTCCATATTTTTAATTCAAATACCACCGCAGCCAACTCGAGATCGTGCGTGGGATATTTCTTCTCGTGTATCTTCAATTGCCTCGAGGCATAAGCTATAACTTTGCCCCGTTGCATCAAAACGCATCCGAGTCTCGATAGTGAAGCATCCGAATAAACCACCAAGTCTTCGACCCCGTCCGGCAAAGTCAGTACCGGAGCTTGAGTTAACTTCTCTTTTAGCGTTTGAAACGCTCTTTCTTGGTCGACACCCCAAATGAACTTTTCTTCCTTCCGGGTTAGCTTTGTTAGCGGTGACGCAATCTTGGAGAAATCTTGAATGAATCTCCTATAGTATCCCGCAAGCCCCAAAAAGCTTCTAATTTCCGAAGGGTTCTTCAGGGGATTCCAATTTGACATGGCCTTGATTTTTTGACGGATCCACCAATACTCCGTCGGCACTTATGATGTGGCCAAGAAATTGTACCTCTCGTAACCAAAAGGCACACTTAGAGAATTTCGCATACAGCCTTTCTCGTCTAAGTGTCTCTAACACTTCTTGTAAGTGGTGTGCGTGTTCAGCTTCGCTTTTCGAATACACCAAAATATCATCGATAAACACGATGACCGACTTATCCAACATTGGCTTGCAAACCCGGTTCATGAGGTCCATGAAAGCCGCGGGTGCATTTGTTAGCCCAAATGACATCACGAGGAATTCGTAATGTCCGTATCTCATGCGGAAAGCCGTCTTCGGCACATCTTCCTCCTTGACCTTTAGTTGGGATACCCCGATCTAAGGTCAATTTTTGAAAACCAGTTCGCACCTTGTAATTGGTCGAATAAATCATCTATCCTCGGAAGCGGGTATCGGTTCTTTACCGTGAGTTTGTTTAACTCCCGGTAATCGATACACATCCGCATGCTTCCGTCTTTCTTTTTCACGAACAGTACCGGTGCGCCCCAAGGAGACACACTCGACCTTATAAATCCATTGTCAAGCAGGTCTTGAATTTGAGACATCAACTCTTGTAACTCCGACGGTGTGTGACAACCGGTAATTTACACCCTTAATTACGTGATTAACAGGCGATTAACACGATAATAAATAGTGCTTACGACGCTAATTAACTTAACCAGGCCCTTGGAGTGCCCAGGAACGTTTGTTCAGCTATACAGTATGCGTATGAAGATTTGTGTGGAATCTGCGAAACATCGAATGACAACGGACTGAAACCGTATGAAAAACTGACGACACCGACAAATATGGATGCTACACGAATATTTTATGCTCATGGAGTTTGGGTCGCGATATCGGGTCTCGTAGGAATTACGGACTACTTACACATGAGATGGGCTTGTAGGCCCTGGGCCCAAGCCCAAAACCCACAAGCCTATACCTGCACAATAAATTAGATCTTGTGAGATCTCTAGATACCTCTACAAATCTAAGCAAAATATTTACCAAAATCTCATCAAATCTTAGTAAATCTCTACAAAAGATTTTCACCCTAAAAATAAAACAAATGACCTGAATGTCATTTGTTTGCACAATAGACATAAATCATGCTGTGTTCTATAAATGAAACCCCCCTCCCTTTTCTTCTCACTACACAAACACACAGACTTATAATCTGTCTCTTTTACCTCTCTCGATCACAACCAAACCCAACCAAAACACAGAAAAATCAGTTTCTTCATACAAAACTCTCTCACCCAACCCCCAGCTCCTCAACCTCTCGATTCCCTTCTCTCCCTCCGATGAAGACACTGCCGACGCCGGTTAACCGGCCGGCGATGATGTGTCCGACGAACCCCCCCTTCTGTCTTCTGCTTGTCGGCAGCCACCACCAGATGGTGGTGGCGTGTGGCGGCTGCAACAGGAAGGAACGAAGAGAGAGAGAGAGTTGCGGAGAAGAGAGAGAGAGCTGCGGAGAGGAGAGAACCAGCGGACCAGGCGGTCGGAGCCACGGACCGTCGGTCTTCGCTTTTATCCGTTAATTTTCCGGTAAACACCCACCACCCTGTTTCTTTTATTTTTGTTCCGAGTGTTATCGGACAGTGATGTTTTCGAGTAGATGATGATGGTGGTGGCTGTCCAGTGTCTCATGTTTCAGGCGATTTGGTTCAACATGGTTTTGGTTTCGGCTCGGGACCCAGGCGATGTTCGGGTCAAGATGCAAGTGCAGTCAACGAGAGTTAGTATTGATTTGGTTTAACTCGGTTTGACTCGGTCAAACCGAGTCAACTCAGTCAATGGTTCGGGTCAACAGTGGTCGAGTTTGGTTCGGGTCAAGCGCGGATCGGACGGGTCAGATTTCACTCGGTCAACTCAGCAAGTTAAAACAGGTCAACTGCGGTCAACATCTTCGGTCAGACGGCTCGGTTCGGTCAGACAACTAGGTTCAGTTGACTCGGTCAAACCGAGTCAACTCGGTCAAACCTGGTCAACTCAGTTGACTCGGTCAACAACCCGACGCGAAGACTTGGTAAATATTAGCGGCACATTTATTTTGTTATTTTTCATAATATTAACATTACGTGAAAAACGAGCTCGAATCGATTATATATAGTTCACATCTCAAAATATTCGACAAGGTTTACATAAATATTGATTTCGTTGTTTGAATACTGATTGGTTTTGAAAGATAATGACAACTTGTGTTGTCGGGGCGTCCCAAAACAGAGGAAACTCTGCCCGTTTTTCGAGAAAACCCGTAAAACAAAACGAGTTTTATTATAAAAACGTGCTTTTCTTGTAAAACGACAACTATTGTTATAAGCGACATTTACAATATACAAATATAAAGTTTCCTTCGATAACAACTTACAACTTACGAAAACAACGATTCGGAAAATATTTACAACGACAAACATAGTTGTTTTGAACTTCGGAAATTTGACAAATTCGTTTTTATAAAAATAAATATAGTTTTATATTTATTTCAAATTTCAAATAACTCGATTCCTTTTATAAATAAATATAGTTATATATTTATTTTCCAATACAAGTCGACGATTCTTTTACAATATAAATATAACTGTTATATTTATTTTATACGCCTAGACGGCCCATACGTATATTTTTGGCAAATATACACAAAACGCAATATATATAATACGAGTTTATTATATATTACTTTCATACGAATATTCCTTTATATCAACATACGACTTCTCAAAAAGAGCTAACAAGTATAACTTCTTCGCTTCTTTTAAGTTAACTATTTACCGTCAAATCGTTCGATCAACGATTCGGTAGAGCTCGGTAACACGTAGATTAGTTACCACATTATTCGAAACTTATTAGATATTCCGTGTTAGGAATACTGTAGAATGCACGCTAACAAGTCGAGCCTTGGAAACGACATCACAAAGTCGTAAATTAGCTAGCTTTGCACAGGAATATTCAGGTGAGTTCATAACCCCACCTTTTACGGTTTTACATTCTTCTAAATGTTTTCGGGGTGGAAAGACATGCACTTTTTGCAAAGCATACAAGAATTACATGTTTATAAACCATTTTACAAGCAAGATTTATCTGACACAAATGGTTTACGAAAAGCTTATGTTTTATACCGGTTTTTCAAACAAGCGTTTACACACGAATTCTAGTTTTCTAAACTACGAGAAAATACAAATACAAGAGTATACAAACACATGAGAATTGATACTTGACATAAAGAATACAAGAACTGAAAAAAAATTGATACTTGATATGATGAATACAAAAACAAGAAGCGCCCTTGGTGATAACTAGTACCAAGTAGGATGCGTTTGAAGAATGATACGAGAAATAGTGTCACGAATAGGGTACCATAAGCACCATTAATCGTGTACATAGTTAGACCGCAGAACAAAAGGTTAGATCTAACGGGTGTCAGGGCAGCCCCACTCTTGGTGACAACTAGAACCAAGTAGTGTTTTTGTGTCTCAGTCGTGAATCGACTATAGAAAAATGCCTATGGTTTGGTGACTTCCTATGTCGTGTCACATGTTAATGGCCTTGCAACCCATTAACAACAAGATACATACAGAATACTTGATTTATACAAGAAAACATGATACATACAAGAATACGTGATTTATACAAGAATACATGATACATACAGAAATACTCGAATTATACAAGATACATACCATGTTTTCATACAAAGTTTCTGTATAACTTGACAAGAAAATGATTTTAAATTCGTTTTCTCAACATTACTTCAAAAACCGGTTATTCAAAAAGATTTATTTCAAATCTTTTATAAACAAACTATGAACTCGCTCAATTTTATGTTGATTTTTCGCATGTTTCTTTCTCAGGTTGCATTTCTAAGACAAGGCACGGTTGGAATAGGAGAACCATGAAGAGTCGAGTACTTAGTGGCGTTCATTTTCTAGAAGTCTTAGCTATATTTGCTTCCGCTGTGCAATGAAGATACCAGTCCAGTCACGCCAACGCTCTGATATTTCGGGGTGTGACAGATTGGTATCAGAGCCATAGGTTACAGCCATAGGTCACCCCAGCTCTGATCCCAGATTGGTATCAGAGCTATAGGTTACAGCGAATAGGGTTTCTGTAAAGATACCTAGGCTCTAACCTCACTTTCCTCTGGGAACTTAGAATACTAAAACCTGAATACATACAGAACGCATAGTACTCGAATATGGTCTCCAACCGTTGCCGAAAAACAAACAGTCAAAATGTTGTTTTCAAACATACGCTAAAGTGGTGTTTTACACACAGCACACAAAAACAGTCGCATACAGTACACAAAACTCTGAGAGTTTAGGAAACATGCATTTAAGACCTTCGGAAACTTATGTTGAAGTTCCTTAAAGGTCATCACGTAGGAACTGCAAATATTAATTCGGGCACACACAATTATACATATTGTCTATGATGTTTTAACTTCCCGAGCAGGCAGCCTACGCATAACGAAACGCTAGTGCACGAGAATACATAGAACTCAAATTTTACGTCAACAGATGTCGGAATGCATCACATTCTACGCAAAACAAAACGCTAGCGCACAGGCATACGTGAGACTTAAGCTATACATCAACGGAGGTTGAAGTACGTCACATACGACTATCGATCAGGAAGCGGCAGTGGGCACGCGGTCCTGCAAACGACACGAGTCATGCTAAGGAAAAGACGCAAGTCACCGTATTCCCCCTATTTCAGCTAACGACGAGCACGCCATGTTCAACATTCCATGGTAATGTCACATAACTACTGGTCGTCACATAAAACCCCAGGTAAAGTCCTTAAATTTCTTTTATTGAAATTTTGACTTTCACATTTACTGAGTAGATTTTCGTATCTCTACTCCTCGTAATGGTCATTGTGTCACGATCATTTCTTTCAGTATAGCGAATATTCATTTGCTTCATTTCTTGAAAATTCATATGTTACGCATGCATCGTTTGTTACGCATGTGGTTTGTTTCGAATAAAGCGTTTCATTAAAGTTCAAATGTTATTCCGCTTGTGATTCGAATGATCCGCATTGTTGTAATTGTTGGCTTCTTTGTTATCAAGTCAACACATTTTCTTGAAATCCCTTTCTTTTCAAGTTACATACATGGTTTTCGTTGTGACCATGCCGAAAGTTTTTTTGTCGATACATGTACTTATTGTCGGCTTGCGCCAAAACCAAGTTCAATTGTTTGAACTTGCTCATTACACGTATTCAATTCAAAACACCATATGATGTATTGGAAACATCATATTCGAATTCGTTTTAACAAGCATTTCATTGTTCTGAGTCGTAGTAGATTTGTTGGTCTACGACTCCATTAAGTCGATTGTCGATTTCGACACCTTGTGGTGTCAGTATAAACTTGTAGCTTGGGCTAATCATGATTGAGCGTTTTATGCAAAACACAGGTGATACGTGTTCAGTCACCGCTATATTTGAATTGTTTCATTCACTACGACACCTTGTGGCGTCGGTAGAGCTTGCAGCTTGGGCTAATCATGATCGAGCGTTTCATACAAACTATTACATTTGAGCTTGTTGAAATCTAAATTCATTTATGGAATGCAATCATCTCTAGAATTCATTTGTATCTTGTGATACGTCCTTGAATTCACATCATTCGAATAGCTCTTGATTCGAATTCATGATCGTTCACTTCGGTATTATTCGTATTTACTTACACATAACGTGACTCTAAGGAGTTAACGTAGTCTAAATTTCGAGGACGAAATTTTATTAACAGGGGGAGAATATGACAACCGGTAATTTACACCCTTAATTACGTGATTAACAGGCGATTAACACGATAATAAATAGTGCTTACGACGCTAATTAACTTAACCAGGCCCTTGGAGTGCCCAGGAACGTTTGTTCAGCTATACAGTACGCGTATGAAGATTTGTGTGGAATCTGCGAAACATCGAATGACAACGGACTGAAACCGTATGAAAAACTGACGACACCGACAAATATGGATGCTACACGAATATTTTATGCTCATGGAGTTTGGGTCGCGATATCGGGTCTCGTAGGAATTACGGACTACTTACACATGAGTTGGGCTTGTAGGCCCTGGGCCCAAGCCCAAAACCCACAAGCCTATACCTGCACAATAAATTAGATCTTGTGAGATCTCTAGATACCTCTACAAATCTAAGCAAAATATTTACCAAAATCTCATCAAATCTTAGTAAATCTCTACAAAAGATTTTCACCCTAAAAATAAAACAAATGACCTGAATGTCATTTGTTTGCACAATAGACATAAATCATGCTGTGTTCTATAAATAAAACCCCCCCTCCCTTTTCTTCTCACTACACAAACACACAGACTTATAATCTGTCTCTTTTACCTCTCTCGATCACAACCAAACCCAACCAAAACACAGAAAAATCAGTTTCTTCACACAAAACTCTCTCACCCAACCCCCAGCTCCTCACCCTCACGATTCCCTTCTCTCCCTCCGACGAAGACACTGCCGACGCCGGTTAACCGGCCGGCGATGATGTGTCCGACGAACCCCCCCCCCCCCTTCTGTCTTCTGCTTGTCGGCAGCCACCACCAGATGGTGGTGGCGTATGGCGGCTGCAACAGGAAGGAACGAAGAGAGAGAGAGAGTTGCGGAGAAGAGAGAGAGAGCTGCGGAGAAGAGAGAGAGAGCTGTGGAGAGGAGAGAACCAGCGGACCAGGCGGTCGGAGCCATGGACCGGCGGTCGGAGCCACGGACCATCGGTCTTCGCCTTTATCCGTTAATTTTCCGGTAAACACCCACCACCCTGTTTCTTTTATTTTTGTTCCGAGTGTTATCGGACAGTGATGTTTTCGAGTAAATGATGATGGTGGTGGCTGTCCAGTGTCTCATGTTTCAGGCGATTTGATTCAACATGGTTTTGGTTTCGGCTCGGGACCCGGGCGATGTTCGGGTCAAGATGCAAGTGCAGTCAACGAGAGTTAGTATTGATTTGGTTTAACTCGGTTTGACTCGGTCAAACCGAGTCAACTCAGTCAATGGTTCGGGTCAACAGTGGTCGATTTTGGTTCGGGTCAAGCGCGGATCGAACGGGTCAGATTTCACTCGGTCAACTCGGCGAGTTGACTCAGTCAACTCAGCAAGTCAAAACAGGTCAACTGCGGTCAACATCTTCGGTCAGACGGCTCGGTTCGGTCAGACAACTAGGTTCAGTTGACTCGGTCAAACCGAGTCAACTCGGTCAAACTTGGTCAACTCAGTTGACTCGGTCAACAACCCGACGCGAAGACTTGGTAAATATTAGCGGCACATTTATTTTGTTATTTTTCATAATATTAACATTACGTGAAAAACGAGCTCGAATCGATTATATATAGTTCACATCTCAAAATATTCGACAAGGTTTACATAAATATTGATTTCGTTGTTTGAATACTGATTGGTTTTGAAAGATAATGACAACTTGTGTTGTCGGGGCGTCCAAAAACAGAGGAAACTCTGCCCGTTTTTCGAGAAAACCCGTAAAACAAAACGAGTTTTATTATAAAAACGTGCTTTTATTGTAAAACGACAACTATTGTTATAAGCGACATTTACAATATACAAATATAAAGTTTCCTTCGATAACAACTTACAACTTACGAAAACAACGATTCGGAAAATATTTACAACGACAAACATAGTTGTTTTGAACTTCGGAAATTTGACAAATTCGTTTTTATAAAAATAAATATAGTTTTATATTTATTTCAAATTTCAAACAACTCGATTCCTTTTATAAATAAATATAGTTATATATTTATTTTCCAATACAAGTCGACGATTCTTTTACAAAATAAATATAACTGTTATATTTATTTTATACGCCTAGACGGCCCATACGTATATTTTTGGCAAATATACACAAAACGCAATATATATAATACGAGTTTATTATATATTACTTTCATACGAATATTCCTTTATATCAACATACGACTTCTCAAAAAGAGCTAACAAGTATAACTTCTTCGCTTCTTTTAAGTTAACTATTTACCGTCAAATCGTTCGATCAACGATTCGGTAGAGCTCGGTAACACGTAGATTAGTTACCACATTATTCGAAACTTATTAGATATTCCGTGTTAGGAATACTGTAGAATGCACGCTAACAAGTCGAGCCTTGGAAACGACATCACGAAGTCGTAAATTAGCTAGCTTTGCACAGGAATATTCAGGTGAGTTCATAACCCCACCTTTTACGGTTTTACATTCTTCTAAATGTTTTCGGGGTGGAAAGACATGCACTTTTTGCAAAGCATACAAGAATTACATGTTTATAAACCATTTTACAAGCAAGATTTATCTGACACAAATGGTTACGAAAAGCTTATGTTTTATACCGGTTTTTCAAACAAGCGTTTACACACGAATTCTAGTTTTCTAAACTACGAGAAAATACAAATACAAGAGTATACAAACACATGAGAATTGATACTTGACATAAAGAATACAAGAACTGAAAAAAAATTGATACTTGATATGATGAATACAAAAACAAGAAGCGCCCTTGGTGATAACTAGTACCAAGTAGGATGCGTTTGAAGAATGATACGAGAAATAGTGTCACGAATAGGGTACCATAAGCACCATTAATCGTGTACATACTTAGACCGCAGAACAAAAAGTTAGATCTAACGGGTGTCAGGGCAGCCCCACTCTTGGTGACAACTAGAACCAAGTAGTGTTTTTGTGTCGCAGTCGTGAATCGACTATAGAAAAATGCCTATGGTTTGGTGACTTTCTATGTCGTGTCACATGTTAATGGCCTTGCAACCCATTAACAACAAGATACATACAGAATACTTGATTTATACAAGAAAACATGATACATACAAGAATACGTGATTTATACAAGAATACATGATACATACAGAAATACTCGAATTATACAAGATACATACCATGTTTTCATACAAAGTTTCTGTATAACTTGACAAGAAAATGATTTTAAATTCGTTTTCTCAACATTACTTCAAAAACCGGTTATTCAAAAAGATTTATTTCAAATCTTTTATAAACAAACTATGAACTCGCTCAACTTTATGTCGATTTTTCGCATGTTTCTTTCTCAGGTTGCATTTCTAAGACAAGGCACGGTTGGAATAGGAGAACCATGAAGAGTCGAGTACTTAGTGGCGTTCCTTTTCTAGAAGTCTTAGCTATATTTGCTTCCGCTGTGCAATGAAGTACCAGTCCAGTCACGCCAACGCTCTGATATTTCGGGGTGTGACACGGTGCGAGTCGGTATGGTGCTTTAGCTACGGGTTTTGCGCCCGGAATCAATTCGATCCCGAACTCTACTTCCCGTTCAGGCGGTATCCCCGGTAAATACTCCGGAAACACATCTTCATAGTCTCGTACTACCGGTACATCTTCAATCTTTCGTGATTCTTTCTCGGGCTCATTCGCGTATATCATGAATGCCTTGCATCCTCGCTTCATAAGCTTGTGAGCTTTCAACATTGAGCATACTATAGGGTTGCCTCCTTTTTCGCCATAGATAGTGACGTGTTTTCCGCTCGGAGATGTTAGTTTTATCTCTTTACGAAAACACACGACCTTTGCATGGTGCTGAGATAGCCAATCCATCCCAACGACTACTTGAAATTCCCCCATTGACATCGGGATTAGGTCTATCAAGTATTCCTCATCGTCGATGCTTAATTTGCAGCCTCGACAAACATCACAAACTATAAAACTTTTGTTGTCCCTTATTTCAACTTCTAAGGGAACAGATAATTTCGTCAATACAAATGAAGGATGTCGAATAAATCCATGTGAAATGAAGGATTTATTCGCACCCGTATCAAACAATACACGTGCTGGAATTGAGTTAATTGTGAATATGCCTGAGACCACATCGGGTTCTGTTTTCGCTTCAGCCGCAGTAAGTTGGAAGGACCTAGCCTTCGCTTTGGGAGCTTCTGCTGGAGACTCTTTTGTGTCTCTCTTTCCAACCAACTCGGGGCATTCAGACTTTTTGTGGCCGGGTTGATAGCATTTGTAACATACGGAAACTTTTCCGGGACATAGTGATGCAGTGTGCCCCGTCTTCCCACATACCGGACACGGCTTGTCTTTGAAGCGGCACTCACCTTTGTGCCCCTTTCCACATACTTTGCAACTTGGCGACCCACCTTTAGCCTCCACTTTCTTCCCCGATTCAGCAGTTCTAGCTTTCTTTGTAGGGTTTGGATTCACATCCTGTGCCCTTCGCTCACCCCTTTCAACTTGTTTCTTTAACTCGATTTCCCGCTCCCGGGTGGTGTTGATGATTTCTGTGAGAGTTTCATATTTTGAGGGAGTCATAAACTCCCGGTATTCAGCACTCAGCATATTGTAATAGTAGTATATCTTCTGCTCTTCAGTGGTGACTAACTCGTCACAAAATCTCAGCTTATCCATGAAGATGCCCGTGATCTTATCAATTGATTCTCCCTTTTGTCTTAACTGGATAAATTCCTCTTTGATCCTGTTGATAACTGCTTTGGGACTATGGTGTTTAAGGAACGGCACCTTAAACTCATCCCAAGTCATGACCCTTGCCGCTTCGGCTCCCATTTCCTTCTTTTTATTATCCCACCAATCCTTGGCTTGATTTCTCAATTGACCCGTTCCGTAAGCAACAAAGTCACCTACGTCACAGTGGGTTCGTTCAAACACTCCTTCAACGTCACTTATCCATCTTTGGCAAATTATCGGGTCAACTTCCCCGTTATAGATTGGCGGTTTGCACGCCATAAATTCTTTATATGAGCACCCTTTTCGTTCTCCCGTTTTATCTTTCATAAGGTTGACACTATCCTCCAACCTTTTAACTCGCTCTTCGACAAGCGACAACACCGTGCTTTGAATTTTGTCTATAAACCCAGATAGACTACCTTCAATTGCCTTCCCTACTTCTTCATCAATTATCTCTTTCATTTGTTCGGTGCTTGTTTGCACCGGATTATCATCGTTTCCATCAGACATCTTGAAACTGAAATGTTTACATTTAAACGTTAAGCATTTCATTCATAACATTGCTTCATTTGTTTCGGTTTAGCCAAGTTCTTAACTTTCTTTAACCGTTCACATTTAATGCACTTTCCGGGTTTGAGTGTGTTAACACGCTCTTCCCATGCACATCAATTCCTTTCTCATTCTTACATAAGACATAATTTGTTAACATAATAAGTTAATTCTTACCGGACAATCGATCAAGCTTGAACCGAACACTTTGTTGACAACCTTAAGCTTTGATTACCAACTTGTAACACCCGTATCATTTTGTACTTGAAATTAATAATAATTCATAAGATTTTATACAAAAGATGTCTAGATTAAAGATTAGTTCCAAAAACCAAGTTCTAAGATAACAAACATTAGTTATCTACCTACTAATTTAAACATCCATAAGTTGTTTAGCAAACGATTTACTTCATAACATTGTTTAAACAGAGTTAATTTATGCGGAAGCTTCAAAAATTCGTGTTGGTTCTTCAAAAGCTTGCTTGACCGTCTTCCGTAATCCTTGAATACCTAGAAACTGAAATGTTTACATTAAACATTAGTATTAGAGTACATAGGAATAATACATAGTCGAAACTACGTTTAAAACGGATTCGATTTAACGAAAGTATGCAAAATTTACAAAAATTCCAGGGTTCTACCGTAACTTACGGTATATACCGTAAGTTACGGTAGTTATTTAAAACTTCTGGTCCACCGTAAATCAGTAAAGAACCACTGTAACATTTTGGTCTCTACCGTAAATTACGGTATATACCGTAATTTACGGTAGACTCTGAAATGTTATGTTTTTGTTTGATTTGCTTGTTTACTTGGACCAAACTCTCGGATTTCATTCCTACAACCCAACATGTTAAATCCTCATATTCTAATATGTCATTTGTCAACAATAACAAAAGACCGAGTAACTATACTACAATGTATTACCATGCCTTATTTGGTTATTCGACCCGTTTGGCTCATCTAAGGAATCCTCCATTTTTTTTTATGACTACCAACGATGTCTAACCAGATTTTTTTGGCCTATTATTCGACATAGCGAACATCATCACTTTAATCCAACTCAACTCTTAATACACAATCCAATTACATATATGCAAAATATCAAAATTTACCCAAATGTAACGAATCAAGTTACATACCTTCAAAGTAGGCCTTTCAAACGTGATTCGCCACCTGCTTGTCCGCTTGACGCTCCGGCGTCCTTTCCTGTAGAGTTCATTTATGACATGTTTAGAACTCTCTTTTAACCATATATCGCATAATACACCGAAACATCATAATTATGCATTTAAACTTTGAATTTCAGTTTTAAGCCTTCTTTGAGGCATTTTCACAAACACCTTAAGGGCAGATTTTTACATGATTAAATATCAAGTCTCTAGCTTATCACTTAGACCTAATTTCACATCAATCAACCATTTTACATAATTGTTAACTTCTATAATTCTGAAGTTACTTCACAATTGTCAATTTACACTAGAACAACACCCAAATTCCTAGTGTTCATCAAATTATATAAAACCTACTAATCACCTACAATGGTGTTCATAGGTTTCACTAAAATTTCACATGATCTCAACTTGTATTTGTCTAGGATTTGTCCCTAGACTCTATATTGTTCCTAATCCATAATAAAACAGACATGCAACCATAAATATCAGAATTTCCCAATTTCATGAGAATTTCAAGTTGAGAGTTTTCATCAAATTTTACATACCTTGTAATCCTCTTGTGATGAGGATCAGTAATCTATGCTCGATTTTCGTTTTTGATCAGATTTGGACCTTCAATTTTGTGAATTAAGTGATGAACTAGGGCTTGGTGAGGTCTCCAGGTCGCCCCCTGCATCCCATGTACGACCAGACACACTTTTGTGTGTTTGGTCCTTAATAATATTATTTTTATCTAATTAAGTTTCAGATTTTACAAGATAAGCCCCTCCACTTTTGAATAACTTAAAGTTTGGTTGTTTCTAACCCTATTATAAGTTATTTCTAGACTTATAGCTAACTAGGTTAAAACTCCTAGTTAGTAAATTCTTGTTTATTTATACTTTATAATTCTAATATAAAGTTTTATATTTTCGGGGTGTTACACATCAATACAATGGTCAGTGCCTATTGCGGATTGGTCGTAGGTCAAATTGGAAATATCAATATGACCAACGAAGATTATCAACAGATAGACTGTGATGAAATGGAGTTAATGGACATCAAGTGGGTGTTTGCAAGTGTTGTTAGATGGGCCAAGAATTTCATGAGTCGAACTGGAAGAACTACCTTGGAAGGCAAAAAGGATACGAAGTACGGTTTCGATAAGGATGCGGTTACGTGTTTCAACTGCGGCGA
Organism: Helianthus tuberosus; assembly: GCA_030545235.1. Classification (NCBI taxonomy): domain Eukaryota; kingdom Viridiplantae; phylum Streptophyta; class Magnoliopsida; order Asterales; family Asteraceae; genus Helianthus; species Helianthus tuberosus. The sequence continues at coordinate 81,395,795 of CM060428.1, read as the reverse complement.
AAAGGGTTACTTCAAACATGAGTGCACTCGACCGAGCAAACAAGGCAATCAAAATCCCATCCGTAATCACACAAGTACTTCCAACACAAATCAAGAGAACCATGAAAGAAGGATGGTAGCTGTGAACAACACCACCAATCAAACCCAGGTTGGACCTTCAAACACCAACCGAGCATTAGTCGTTCAAGCTGATGAAGGGTGTAACTGGTCAGTACAGTTTGGAGATGGTGATCAAGAAGGAGGAGGAACCGCATGCTATGCAAAAATCATCAATCACATCAACCATGTTCACAAAGAAGAGTTCTCTGAAAGTGATGACAGCTCGGGTTGTAGTGGTAGTTCGGATGAAGAAAGCTCGAATGCGGGAGGTTATAATTCTGAATCTGACGTGAAGGAAGAGATGAATTCTGATGTTGATGATTTATTAAAGGAAGCTGAGGATTTAAAGTGTCAGAAATCTATTCTGATCAAGAAGGCTGGTGTCGCATCGAAGGAAATGGAGAAGTTCTTTTCTGAAGATGGATCTTTTTCTTATCAGACTGCCTTTATGGCAAATGTCTCAGCCTCGACGAGTCAGGTAAAATCCGACACTCCTACTCCTAGTGTATGTAATATGTGTGCAGATTTGAAAGTGGAATCCGAAAAGGTTCATAGTCATAATCAAAGTTTGGTTATTGAGCTGTCTAAATGCAAAGAGGCAAACATGGCTTTAGCTCGAAATGAAAAAGATTTCAAAGAAGTAATCGAAACTCTAAAGAAAAGTGTTTCTGAATTGACAAAAACTGTTTTCAACAAACAAATTGGTATTAATAATTACATTAACATCATTGAGGAAACAAAGAAAGAGCTAGCCGTGGCAAAATGCGAGCATGATGCAATCAAGCTCAAATTAGAGAGTTATTCTAACTCCTGATATGTGCTCGATCACATCATAGACGTTCAACAGCTGAAAGGGAATAAGAAAGGAGTTGGGTATAAGTCGTGTTCGCCCCCTTTAAGACACAACTATACCAAAATGACCGATGAAGAGGAAATGCCTTGTTTTGAACCAAGTGTGCCTCTCGATTATGAGGAAGTTACTACAGGATTAGGGTTCAAATCGGACAGTTCCTCGAGTACCTCATCTGAAGAAACAGAAACTTTAACGTCTACGAATCAAAGTGCTCCAATTATTGAGGACTATGATTCGTCTGATGATGAATCAGATGTGAGTGATCAGGGTGAATCACTTGATAAGATGAAAGGAGTAGAAATTCCAATTGAGAATCATATTCTTTGTGATCCTCCTACTCCTGTTGTGCAACCTGTTGCCAAGCAAGTGATAGATCCTGTCAAGGATGTCTAGGAATCTGTGTCTGCCGTTAAGAGTAATAATGTGTTGTATACTTTGGTTGGTGATGCTAAAATTTATTCAGATAAATATTTTTCAATTAAAAACGTCAATCCATCTTTGATTGATAAAGTTTTTGAAGATAATAACAGTAAGTTTTTGGGAAAGACAATCCCGTGAGTTGTTGTAACTCAATGTGATCCTATTCCAAAATCTGAAATTAGAAAACAATTTGGAAATCAAAGGTTACCGACAAAGCAACAACCTATTGCTTCTAAGGGTAAACAGCCAGAGCAACATGCTCAAAAGCCTAAAGTTTCTCAATCAAAGTTTGAAACAAAAGGAGCTCGTTACAGGAAGAAAAGTAGTGATGTCAAATTTGTAGCATCAACGGGTACTGATAAAATTGAGAATTTTGAAAATAAATCAAATACCGATTTTGTCCAACAAGTCCAAATTTTAAAACGTAACAGTCAAAACAATTACACTCAACACACAAATGGGTGTGATGAAGGAACAAGTGCCTCAGGTTCTACAGGTTCGACATTTGTTCGTCAATCAGAATCTCCTAAGTTTGTTGAAAGGAGAACGTGTTTTAAATGTGCGGAGTTTGGACATATCATTAAAAATTGTACAAATACTCCCAAAGAAAAATTTGTTGAGAGAGCCCCTCCTGAAAAAGGTCACCAACAACGTCGTTATGTTTCACCAAAACATGATAAACGAACTGTTAAAGAACAAGAAACAAAACAACGACGTCAAAAATTCAAGACAATTGAAAAGGCTTTAAAATCTGAAGTCAAATCGGTTAAAAAGGAACCAAGTTCATCACAACCACTGTTGAAACCAGAAATTTCAAAATCTTTTCATAAGACTCAATCTGGTAAACAAAATCAAACTTGGAAACCTAAAATAGGTGAAAGTTCAGGGGGAGGTGTTATTTTTCAGAATCATCAAGAAATCGAGATCACATTTCGTGATGCTCAGGGATGACCCAAGACCACTAAGACTTGGGTCCCCATCCTCAACTAATTGTTGAATGAAATGTGCAGGACGTTCCAGGAGGGACCGTTAATAGTCATTGGATTGTTGACAGTGGAGCATCTAGGCACACGACAGGCGACTTACGACTTCTTTATGATGTGAAAAACATTAGAGGAGGTTATGTCGCATTTGCTGGAGACAAAGGTGGATATATCACTGGAGAAGGAATGATCTCCAATGGTGTTGTGTGTTTCGATAAGATCAATTATGTTCGTCAAATTGATCACAATCTTCTCAGTGTTTCCCAGATTTGCGATAAGAAATTCACCGTGCATTTTGATGATGCCGGTTGTTATGTGCTGAAGCCTGGTTTCAAAATTCCAAAAGAATGGATTCTCTTGTCGGCTCCAACGGTTAATGATCTTTATATTCTTGATATGAGCCAAGCGATTACGACATCTGCACAAGTGACATGTTTTGTCTCGAAAGCCACAGAAAAGGAGTCTATATCTTGGCAAAGACGAATGGGGCACATTCACTTGAGGAAGATGAACCATTTGGTGAAAAACAATCTTGTTAATGGTGTGCCTGTGAGAAGTTTTCATCTACAAGACGTCTGTGTGTCGTGCCAGAAAGGAAAGCAAACAAAGAAGTCTCACCCGATTAAGAAAGTCAACATTGTTAGCATGCTTCTCGAACGTCTTCATATGGACCTCTTTGGACCTATAAAACACAAGACAACCTTTGGGGATGCTTATTTTTTGGTGGTTACTGATGACTACTCTAGATTTTCTTGGGTATCTTTTATGGCGCATAAGAGTGAAACTCTTGAAATCCTCAAGAATCTTCTTACTTTGCTAGAAAATTTGTACTCATTGAAAGTGAAGAGGATCCGAAGCGACAATGGCACTGAGTTCAAAAACCGTATAATGCATGAGTTCTGTACTTCTAAGGGCATTCTTTATGAATACAGTTCTCGCTACACTCCACAACAAAACGGTGTCGCTGAGAGGAAGAATCGGACGATAATAGAAACTGCAAGAACGATGTTGGTAGAGTCGGAGCTTCCTGTTCAATTCTGGGGGGAGGCCGTGTCGACTGCTTGCTACACGCTAAACAGAGTTCTCACAGTTAAAAGGAATGACAAAACTTGTTTCGAACTCCTACACAAAAGGAAACTGGATATTTCTCACATAGAACCTTTTGGCGCTCCATGCACTATGATTGAGCCGCACGGAAAGTTTGGTCCCAAAGCTATCGAGGGTTTCTTCCATGGATATGCTACTCCGAATTTTCGTGTATGGAATTTGGCATCCAAAAAGATTGAGTTATGGAATGAAGTGAAGGTTCAAAGGTATACTAATTCTGTTAGAGCTCCGGGTGATCCTTGGATGTTCGATTATGATGGACTATTCGACTCCTTTAATCTGCCAACCTTTGACGAAGCATCTGCAGCTGCTCAAATGTTACTTGAAAGTGACAACGTGGCTGACTCGCCATTGGTAAGACCAATTATTGTTAACCCCCAAGCTTCTAATTCGGTTAACAACATGGTTCAAAATGAGGAATTTGAAGATGCTGCTGATTTCAATGAGTCGTCGGAAGATGATGAATACCATGATGCAAATGAAGGCACTTCAGCTCCGGTTGCTCCTGTTCAAGGTGCTTCTGAAGCAACTCCTCATGAGCAGATTGTAGACAGTGCTGAACGAAATGCATCCACTTCTACGCCTATGCCCGGTGTGGATTTGGTTGTTGATCTTAATCTTAACAATTTGGGCATCAATACCTATAGTGGTGTGCAGACGCGTAATCATCTGAGAAACAACCAGAATGCTGGTTTGTATTCAGCCATCAGAGAATCTGGTCTTCAAAATGATTGGACCTTCGTGTGTTACGTTTCACAAGAAGAACCAAAGTCTTGGAAAGAAGCTTTAAAGGATAATTCTTGGGTGGAAGCCATGCAGGATGAACTGCAACAGTTTCAAAAGCTGGGTGTTTGGAAGCTTGTTGAAAGGCCTGAAAATCACAAGAAAATTGGCACACGTTGGGTTTTCAAATGCAAAATGGACGATCATGGAGTAGTTATTCGAAACAAGGCGAGATTGGTTGTTCAGGGATTTCGTCAGATCAAAGGCATTAACTACAATGAAGTTTATGCACCAGTTGCACGTCTGGAAGCTATTCGGATCTTTCTAGCTTATGCTTCATTTAAAGGATTCAAAGTCTACCAGATGGACGTCAAAAGTGCTTTCTTACACGGTGTGGTTGAAGAAGAAGTGTACGTCGAACAACATCCGGGTTTTGAAGATCCTATTCATCCAGATCGGCTTTGGTTGCTCAACAAAGCTCTTTATGGTTTACATCAGGCACCGAGAGCTTGGTATGCAACCTTATCTAACTATCTATTGGAGAATGGTTTTCGGTGAGGTCTTATTGATTGCACTCTCTTCATCAAAGAACAAGATGGAGATCTTCTGTTGGCACAGGTACACGCTGATGATATAATATTTGGTTCAACTAATGATTATTTGTGCAGGTAATTCGAGCGTGTTATGCAAGAAAAATTCGAGATGAGCGCAATGGGGGAAATGAATTTCTTCTTGGGCCTCCAAGTTCAAAAAACCGAGTCTGGGATATTCATCCATCAGACTAAATATGTTGGTGACATCTTGAGCCAGTTCTAGATGTCTGACGCAACGCCCATTTGTACCCCACTTTCGCAGAATCACGGGATTACTCCAGATTTGAAGGGTGAAAGCATTAAATCTTCAAATTATCTCGCTATGATAGGATCTCTCATGTATCTCACCGCCTCGAGGCCCGACATCATGTATCCGACGTGCTTGCTTGCAATATATCAAGCCAACCCGAAGGCCTCACATCTGTCAGCTGTTAAAAGGATTTTCCGCTATTTGAAGGGTTGCCCGGACACCGGTCTCTGATACCTTAGGGATGATAGCTTCGACTTGATCGCGTTCAGTGATTCTGATTTTGGTGGCTGCAAAATCAACGGCAAATCAACAACAGCTGGATGTCAATTCTTAGGAAATCGCCTGGTCACGTGGCAGTGCAAGAAGCAAACCTGTGTTGCTACATCAACTTGTGAAGCTGAATACATTGCTGCCTCTAGTTGTTGCTCCCAAGTTCTTTGGATCCAACAACAAATGCGCGACTACGGTTTTGAATTCCTATCTACTCCTATCTTTGTTGATAATAATGCTACCTTACAGATCACTAGAAATCCTGTGCAGCTTTTCAAGACCAAACACATTGAAATTAAATAGCACTTCATAAGTGATTGTTTTGACAAAAGACTCATCGATGTTGTTAAAGTCCACACCGATCACCAACGCGCCGACCTGTTCACTAAAGCTTTAGATAAATCACGTTTTGATTATCTACTTTTGGTCAATGGCATTAAGGTGATACCCGAGTAAAACTTCTTTGGCTAATCGTTTTGTAAATATTTTCTTTAAAAACTCTAAAAATCCAAAAAGATTCTCGTTTTCGTAACCGTTTAGCATTTTAGGCGGAGTAAATTCAAGAAAATACAAAAACATTTGAAAAAGTCAAAAAAATCAAAAAAATGTCTTTACTTTCTGTCTTTACGTTTGAAAAATTCAAAAAATTAAAAAAAAATGGAAAATTCAAAAATGAAAATTTTAATCAACCCAACTTAATTTTTTTTTTTTTTTTTTTTTGAAAATTGTTTGGGTTTTCATTCCAATCATCAGGGCAAATTACATAAGAATAGCAGGTAGACGAGCAACAAACTGCGCCGCCATCCCTTTCTGAATAGAAAACCCTAATCTACTAAAAACAAAGCCTCGCCCCTGAGGGGTCGAAAAGTTGCTGTGGACTACACGCTGAACTCTGGACAAGAAACGAACTGCCTCTGGCGCCAAAGAGCCAAACGTGTCAAACGCTAGGGGGTCAACATGTTCAAAAATTCAAAAAAAAATTAAAAACCAAAAATGAGTTTCTTGGATAAAGGAAAATGATGATATTCACTGGTGTGGTCGGTCAACATGTTCAAAATTTTAAAACAAAAAATTGAGAAATGATAAGCATCGCTACCAATGATGTATCGGTAGGCTCACAAACAGATTAAAATGTGCAGGATGATACAAACTTAACAGACTTCAAGTCAGGTGGGAGGCATTCATTGGCATATGGTCTTGGTACAGAAATTTCGTTTGAGTGATTGCTGAGGTTCTGAAATATTCGGTCTTTATGCTATCTTATCATATGGGTATCATGGTTGTATCTTTTACCGAAAAATAACGGAGACGAAGTCTAGATCTTCCATGATACTATACATACGTGTACATATTGCATTCAACCTCAATTAGTGATCAATCACATGTCCAAACAAAATAAGTGATAAAATATCACATTTTTCCGAGAGTCAAGTTCGTCTCTTTGCTGTACGATGTACTGACCTGTTCACGGACTTGCTCCTGTGCCCTCATGAATATGAAAATCAAGTTCCTCATCAATAAGTGATTCTATCACATAGGGCTTGTTTTCAATAAAAAATAAGTGAGTTTCTCACATCTTTTATACGTTCAAACAGATGATAAGCGGTATACTCACCGGTAAGATGAACTCTCGTGCATACCTTGATACAGGAATGTGTCGTGAGTGGATGAACACCGACTTGTAAGTATAACTCTTACCGTAAATCGTATCTCCTAATTATGATTACATCTGATCAGTTGAGCTTATGTGGACAACAATACCGATAATCGTGGTAGTATGCTTATCCAAAGCTTTAAACCGAAACAAAAATCATGTTAACATAGACCGTAAGCTGGTATGATTCCTTTTCCTTGAAACTCGCAAAAAGTTTGGCATTGTACAGTTGTTTACTGCTTTTTATAGTTTTTTCGTTAGCTTACCGCACTTTAAATTCTAGTTTAGTGTAATTTGTAAAGTTCGTTTTTGATTAGCCGAAGTTGTAACTTGGTGTTTTCTACCGAAAGCCTGAAACCTACTTCATAAAATGTCCTTTGCATTTGGTAAACTCAATCACAATGAAAATCCGTTCAAATAAAAAAAATATGTTCAAGTGTGCAAAATTTCAAGACTTAGTAATTTTGGGTACAAAAATTGTTCACGAAAAACCCATAGGTCGACAAAAGACCTAAAAAGTCAACGAAAAACCAGGTCAGGTCAACTGTGTTCAATCTTGGTCAAAATTGAATTTGTTCACGACGAAAGACCTTATTTTTCGTCAAGGTCAAGACGAAATACCATTGGGCCTGTTGGATTTTCTTCATGGGCTTAGTGTTCAAGCCCAATCATGTCTTTCGTCGAGCCCAATACGTATTTCGTCGAGGATAGTGTTTCGTCGAGGGAGTGGGTATATAAGGGGACCCAATGATCAGAGACCTCACTTTTCAAACCTAACCTCTCTGTTCATCTTCTCCAATACTCCACCCCCCATACCATACCTTTCACCGACTCAAATCCTTTCATTTTCTTTAAAAATTTTCAGTAAATCAAAGGTATACAAAGTGTGTGCTTTCATGTCTCGATCTGTAGGAACCCTCTCCGTTTGTTCGAAACTTTTTGACAAACCACCGGACACCTTTTATCTATGATTTCTGCATATGGTTATCTGTTTAACTTTCTTTGTTCTTGGTTAAAATCTGATAGAACTAGGATTTGTATGATGATTTATACATTGATTTGGTGTTTATGTTTCGGGTACAAAAACAGGGGTTGGGTTTTTTATGGATGTTTAAACTGTTTCGGGTATTTACCGGTCAAACTCGTATCAGTTACTCTTCTGGGTTTGTTTGGGTTTAACAAAGAGTCATAATGTTGGTTTTTGTGAATCGATCATCGATTGAACAACAGTCGGCGAAAAACCCTTTGATTTTGAAAACCCCCAAATCATTGTCCTTCGACGAAACCCTAACTGACGACGACGAAACACCGATGACGACGAAACACCTATTTAATCTAAGGAGTATCTTTCGTAGAGAGTCTGTCGACGATTAACCACTGGTCAAAGGTCAACTCTGACTTTGTTGACCAAGGGTGTTTTGCCATGAAGAAGAGTTTTTCGTCGAAGTGCTTGTGTTTCGTCGTCCAACACAGAGAAAATTTTCAAGATTGGTGCCCTTTCAAAGAATATATATTTTTGCATGTTAACTGTCCACTTCATACTTGAACTTGCATAGACATATGTCTAATGCACATTTTGACTTTGTGACTTATTGTGGATGTTTGCAAATACAGATGGCACCAAAAGAGAAGAAAGGTAAGGTCGCGACCAAGATAACTGATAAACCTGAAGAAGTAGTGATGTCCGAAAAGCGTCACAACATGATTGCCTATCTTGATCCGGAAGGGAATATCACTGAACTAAAGGAGATCACGCAGTGGATAAGGGAGTCGCGGATAAACGAAGGTGTCACTTTTTCAACACCGGTTTACAAATCGCTCATCAAAGCATTCTGGAATTTTGCAAGTGTTGTCGAAGTTGATGGAACTGAAGTTATACAAGGGCAAGTGAATGAGGTGAATGTAAATGTCTCATCGGAAATCTTGAACACCGTTCTAGAACTGCAAGATGATCCTAATGCACCGTACTCTATTCCAATAATGTGCACACGCGGTTGTTTACTAAGGATGAAGTGTATCGGTGATATCTTCAGCAGTCAAATCAACAAGGGAGATCTGCCTATGCGGTACAAGTTTTTACTACACGTACTTATTCATTGTCTTAGCAATAGACGAGCTGGCTATGACATGGCATGCAATGATCTCGTGGGACTCATGGTGGCATTAGTGCTGAACAAACTGTTTAGCATTTCAAAGTACATCTTTGCCAACATGAAGGAGAATATGACAAGAACTGGTGGCCGTACAATGGGGAATATGTTCTGGATGTATCCTCGTTTTCTGCAAATAATTATGAATGTCCAGCATCCCAATCTTCCAACAGCCAATGATGACATCTTGAAGATAGATTCTATGATCGAACATTCACTGAAGATATCCAGGGGCCTTGCAATAAAGAGATACAAAGAAAGCAAGCCACCTAGGAAATTGTTCGGTGCTCTTGATAAAACAGACTACATAGCTCCAGAAAACGACAAATGGCGTCACAATGACAACCAATCTGATGATGAGGAGCCGGAGTTAAAGAAAAAGATGGAAGAAAAGTTTGGGCGAAAGGATTCAGATTCTTCCAACAGTGACAGTGATGGTGATGATGAAGGTGGTGATGGTGGTGATGCAGGTGCCATTGGTGCATCTACTGCTGGTGCATCGACTGCTGGTACAACGGGTGATACTTCAGCTGGTGATGATGAGGAGGATACGGAATCGGATGATAATCCACCTGAGCCTGGGTACGAAGTTTATTTTGATGAACGTGGTGTGAAAAGGGTCAGGAGGATTAGGCAAGAGGATGACGCTGAATACGTTCCTTTGGATACCGAAGCGGAACGTTTGAAGAAAAAGCAAACGGTTGTCCGTCGAAAGAAGAAAGCAAGGAAGTACATTGGTACTTCATCTGCGCAACAATCCATTCCACAAGAACCTTCTCAAGAAGCGTAAATGGATCCAAACCTTGGATTCACGGCCACTGAAGCTTCTGCTATGGTGTCGTCTCCTCCAAGATCTTCAGAACCAACTCCTGTAGTGAGTTCAACTCCTGAAACTCCTATAGTAACTCCTCAAGAACCAGCTCGCTCTATTGCATCGACCATTCGTGCAACTACTTCGTAGCCTACCTCAGATGCAGCAAGACGAAAAGGTAGATTTCCTGTTCTCTCAACTGCAAGCTGCTGTAGGTCAAATCAATAGGCATTCTGAAGTGATAAACGTTACAAGAGCCGACATGATCAAACAACAGTTGGAGATAAATACGTTGAACTCCACTGTTGGTCGACAACAAGCAGAGATCACTCGCCAACAAGCAAAAATAGAGCAACTGAAGGCAGAAAATGCTAGCTTGAAAGCTGCAGATGAAGAGAGAGAGTGCAGTTGCAACAGATGCGAGCGGCGGATAACACTCGCGGTATTGACATGAACCGCATGAAAGAAAGAAGCTCTGAGCTTCAGAGGTTGGTCAAGGCTCTCTAAGAAAAGCATGACTATATGAAGGAGTGGTACAATTCTCGAAACACCACGATAGTTGATGGGGTCAAGCGAATAACTGAAGGCTTTGAGTTTGTTAGAAGGCGTGTCAATATTCTGTGGGGCGATCGATGTAAACAGCAGGAAGTATTACAGAAAAGGGATCATGATGCTGAGGATCTAGGGAACCCTGACCCTTCTGCCACATCGGAGCAACCGCCAGCAACTGCCTCTGCTCAAATCGTTGTCTTCCAGCCTTCGCAGCTTGAATCGCACAAGGAACCTCTAGTGGAGTCGTTGAAGAAATACAATAGCTTGAAAGCAGTTCTTACATCGAAAGCTCTTTGCCTAGTACATCTTCTGTTCCTAGCACTGCTGACCTTGCTTTACAGGCTATTCATCCTATTACTAGAGAAGTTCTAGAAGAGGGAGAGTTTGTTGCGGATCTTTCACATGAACAGCTGCTTGCCTTGAATGAAATGAAAACGGTTGAAGACTCGGTGATTGATCAAATGCCGATTGAACCAGAGACTGCAGATGTTGAAAACATTGAAGAGATAGTGTTTGAAGGCGAAACAAGCAAATCAACGTTTGTACGTGCCGATGGAATGGAGTTTGATCCGTTTGATGAAGAATGGATGAAGGAAAATCAGGAAGATATTGATGAACAGTTAAAGAATCGTACGTCTTCAGGTAATCCGACGGATTCATTCCAATAATGGAGAAAAAGGTTCTTGTCAAAGGTTGAAAAGCCCACGCCTCTTGAAGCACAAGTTGATTTTCTGCAGTTTGAAAAACTTAAGCCGCATGGGAAAATTCTGAGCTGGATGTTCGTGAAGGAAATTCATTGTGTTGCGATCAAGCGCGAGCACGGAATCCAGTACTTCAACTCAATGTTGAGCATCTTATCTCTGCCGTTTTATGATGTTGCCGCCTTATCGAAGCTGGAAATCATCAATCCTTCAAATTACTTTGGCGCACAATTGTTTGCAAGGAAAATCAAGTTCGAGCGGAAGAAAGGATGGAACGATGCGTCGTACAAGCCACAGTTTCCGGTATATCAACAGATCAAGTTCACGTTGGATCCGTTGACCAACACGGCTCGATACAAGCTCATATATCAGCCGGCGAAGGTCATGTACAAGATTCCGTTGATGCCGATGGAACATAATTTTCTTGAAGAAATGGCGTTGTGGTGTTACGATTCGGATACTCACGAAGCGGTGATTGTGTTTAAGGGTGATCGAGAGAACTTTTGGATGCTAGATCCGATGTGGATCGTGAATATGTCGGTGAACGACATCAGCAAGCTATTTCGGCATGATATATTTTATGAAGTCAAGGACGTACATCAAGCGCTACAATTTCAACGCGTCGCTTGTTTCTGTTTTTACCGAGGAATTCACGCCGGAAGCACCTGGTCGCTGAAGCACTGAAGATTGAAGACCAAGTAACAGACAAGGGGGAGTTTGTTGGTGCATCATTTTGTGTCTGTAACTTGTTCTTTATTAAGCGTCTTAATTATTACGGTCTTTTAATTATCGAGTCTGTAATGTCCGTTAGTCGACCAAGTCGGATATCCTCCTATCCTACTTGGGTCCGACAGTTGTCTCGTTGATTTGTAATGTTTATGAACTATGCATGTTGCATATTGGGTAGTAGATTATGTTTGTGTTTATATAAGTCTGCTGCAAACTGTCTAACAGTTTGCAGCATATCAGTTTGTGCCACCCACGACGAAAGACCCTGTCTTTCGTCGTTCACATGTATGACGAAATACCCCTTGAGTCGTCAATCCATGTTTCGTTGTGATGGTTGACGAAAGACCTTGTCTTTCGTTGTCCATGGTATTTCGTCAGGCCCATTTTGTGTTTCGCCGACACTTGGGCTGGGCTGCCTATATAAACCAGACTTGGTTTCTGTGTGAAACTATGAGAGCATACCTACTGTGAAGTTTACTGTCAAACATTGTGTGTATTTGTTTGATGCTTGTTCTCATCCGTTTTAATCAATAGACTGTGAATTATTGGTTACTTTGTGTTGTTATGATCTGTGTTTGGTTTGGTATCGTCACGGGGATTCCGCACTCGTGACCGTGTTTGATATAAACAAGTGATTTGGTTTCGTGATCGATTCTCCGAAAATGGACCTACAAATTTTAATGCTTGAGTCATAAGAACACTACAGCCCAAGTTCAGACCCTCAAGATCACTGACTACACACTCACTAATGAAAGTTACAAATATGTGAATCGTAATGATGAACTTTCAGAAGAAAAGGTTATTTTATTCACTAAACTATTGGGCTATTTATAGCCTTACACATGCATACTTAACAAACAATTTTATCACATGCCAAATATGTATAATCTCCCTAAAATCAGCTAACAACTTGCAACGTTCGTTTCCCATGATCTCCTCCTTAATACTCGGTCATCCTCTAGACTTATTCAGTACTATGTGACTAAAACAAAACCCAGCTGACCCGTTTTGTTATTTGGCCCGTACCCATTGACCCGACCCATCAAGATTACCCAACATATTAGACATCTGACATAGATTAATCGGTACTCATCGACCTTCCGTAATCAAAGTTAATGCAATTCCTTAACAAAAACCCGTAGCCAAAATGGGTGTTTGCTATGAATTTTGCCGGAGCAAATACATGTTTGTGATGTAGTGGCATGTATGTGTATAGTGGCGGACCTGCCTTTTTTTTTGTTTTAGCGACATCAAAATTTTCCAGTGCTGGTTTGTATGTCTATCAAGAGAGATTTTTTATTGGATCGGTTCGGAATTTCACTGTTTCGTCAACTTCAAAATTATAATCTGATTAATCTCACTCTCTTATAGTCGGTGCGCAAAGTAGCACATCATTGTGGAGAGTTGAGGTTGAAGTAATATAAAGTTATTGAAAGCAACTTAGAGAAAATACACATTTTCTAAAAAATCATATCAAAGTTGTTTATCTTCAAAGTATCTAGAAATGTCTGACTTAATTATTGTATTATCTAATAATAGTAATATAAGATATCAATCAAACTATCAATTATCAAATTATCAATCAAGCTAAAAAAGCCTAGCAATAAAAATAAGCCCAACCATGTGACCAAGGAAAAAGAGGGTTAACCCCTACAGCCATATTTCTTTCTTTATGTCTATCAAACAACAGGTTTTCTCGGTACCCGTCAAATAACCTACTGGCCAATCGTGTTTCGGTTACATTAATGCTATATAACAAAATCCTACGGGTCGTTGTAAAAAAAACATCATTAGCTTTCTATTCTTAGATTTCATCTCAGGTCAATATCTGCATTTTAATAGTATTAGATAGAAATAACCATTGACTCGAGTTACAAGGTTTGGAGTACACACGTGATCAAGATTCTTTAGATTTCAATCACCCTAAAATCTCAAGGGTTTTGAAAGCTTGCTTATTATCAGTAGCAAGTTGCTCTTGATCATCTCTGGTAACTAAAGAAAAGTGGCAAGTAAGATTAACAGTAAGATACTACCGAGTAATGGCAAATTAGTCCTCAAACTACTGAAAAGTGGGAATTACGTCATAAGTGGTAAGTTACTATCGAGCAGTAATAGCTTAGCTTAGTTATAACAATGCTTGGTAGTAACTGCGAGCGGTGGTAAGTACTAAGCAATAACATGTAGTTACAAGCGGTTATAACCACCATTTGATGTATTCTTTCTTGGAGAGTTGCAACGCTTCACCCTAATGGTTCGAACCTAATATAAAGAAATTCATTTGGTCCATTAAACAAGCGAATTAAGAACTTCATTTGTCACAAAAAGTACATCCCCAACTGATTCTTTCTGACTTATCCGATTTTTGATTTCGTATAATCACATATACATAATGATAGTGAAACAATAACCGGCCAATTCAAAAAGCTATCTGGTAATTTGAAATACGAAACCAATACATAGACGACCTACATTAGTTTCATGTCGGCCATTTTTTATTTAAATAGTAGTTACGTTGTTTACTACAAAATAAAATGTATTTACCACAATAAGTCATCAAATGATCTATTAGAACAAAAAAATGGTGAATATTTTCGATTTCGTATTCACCCTCTTATTATGTCAAGTACATTACAATCAAAAGTTGGAAAAGTACCATTCTAAAAAAAGTTGGAAAGAAGATGGGATCACATTAACAACAAGCCTATGTGATTGGCCATTGTTCTACTTATTGTAACCATTATTGTAGTTGAAATAATACGAAAACTAAATAACATTCCATCCATCCTAAATAGTGTTTGTTCCATCATCGATCATGCGCTATAACCAACAATTGTAGGATCCCATTGCCCCTTGTTATACGAGCTACATGTTGCCTTGGCAGCTTCATTCATGGTGTCTTTGCTGACACCATTGTTGCACATGTTAGCAAATGTTCGAGTATGTTTCATGCCATACTGGGTCAATGATCCGCAATGTGTCTCAAACGTCCGAACCTTAATTAATCAACTAAAAATTAGTATACCATAATTCAAAATAACCTAAATGTTTGTAAAGTGAATGGGATGAATCATGTTTAAGTTTGTTTAGCATACCATGGATTTAAGACATTCCCAATCGTCCACTAGGGGCCTTCCTACACCACTCATTAATACATGTTCTTGGTCACCTAAAAGCTTGACATTTATAAGTTTGATACTGCTATCCAAATGTGTCCTGTGTGTAGTGATTTCCTTGATTTTGTTTAGTAATTCTTCCTTTTGTTGTGGCTCTCCGGTCCATGAATTGTACTATACAATATGAAGTTAGATATCAACACATTGCAACAGAGGGATCAATCAAGGACATTGTATATAAGTCACAATATTTGAGACCAAAATCTTTGTCGCAAAAAGCCCTTCCAACCCAGTTTTCTTGTAATTTGGGTCAAGTATACATACCGTATGCCACATAGAATAAAGGTCGGCTTCTCTTTGATCGACAACACCCATGGAGTCGAAAGATTGCAAAGGATTCGCAGTGGCGTTCACAGTACCAGAACCTTGGTAAACCGAAACAGTCTCGTTGCTTATACGTTGCGTACCATATTGCATGACATGAGATCCCTCAGAAGTGTTGTTGTTCAGAGTCCTCAATTTCACCTACAAACATTTTGTCAAATTTTGTGCAAGTAAAAACGTCATGATTAATACCCAAATCTTACTACATGCCTAAATGGTCATCGTGGTTATCAAAAACAAAAAAAAAAAAAAAAAAAAAACAAAACAAATTAATACCAACCGTCAAGTATTGTTCCTCCAATGTTTCGGTCGTCAGGTCTTCCACATCACTAAGAGAAACGCGTCGCAAAAAGTATAGTTAGTGACGATTAGTTGATATCAGATGGTAGGAATAAGAACCATGTTGCTAAATACCTATCTTCCATCCATGAGACACTGTATAAATCACCTAAGCAAGTGGTGTACTCTTGCGGTGGTGGAGTGGTCGTGTTGGGACAATAAGTGCCCCAACTATTCTCGACTGCATTCGATGCAGTCGTCACATATATGTTAAGATCATCGGATATAAGACCTTCAAAAATGCTTCCACTTTCACAAGCTTCCACATATATAACCTAAGTTTCAACATCTTAGTGAGTATTATGGACAAAATATCTTTTTTAATCATCTATAAATCAATAGAAAAAATGTATCTTACCATCTCACTATATGTACCCATTGCATGCTTTGTTTTCAAAACTTGGATGAAATCATTAGCGTAAATGTAAGGCATGTTTGGCATCCCTTAACAATAATGTAGTTATGTTATAAACAAATTATTGTTACGATGTTTAACAATAAAATCAACTTGAGGTAACGGAATACCAAGAGATCCAGGGCCTCCATGACCCGCATAATACACAAAGATTGTATCAAAAGGGCTGCTCGCGACAACTTTTCCACTTCCGCCAGTCAGGGCTGAGGCGTTGCCAAGAAGCACAGCATAGAAATTTGCCGCTGTCACATCTTTTCCGGTGTAATCCTAACACAACATATATATGATGATGTACACATAACCCAAATAGCAGATTAATACTTGGATAACCGGTGGTATGAAATACGCGTGAAAAGTGACAATACATCTCATGGAAGTTTTAAATGCTGATCTTAATTTCTTAATTGATTGCTCGATATTAAAATCTCCTACAAAAGCAGAAATCATTCAACAATATATATAAACCTTAAACTCATTCAACATAAAAATTGTTTGGTTGGCCGCGTTTCGCAAAATTGTCAAAAGTTTTGGCAACTAATTTTGTCACTAAAATGTACCACACTTTTACAGCATATTTTGTGCATAGATGTTTATCTTATATCATAATAATACATCACACCTTAGGCACACCAGCATAAACATCCGAACCATTGGGACTATTGATTATGACACCAGGCCTCGGATTCCATGTGTTATTGGCAATGTCATCATACATGAACACGACTATGTTCTCGTCTTTCAAACCACCTCTTTTCAATATTTGATACGCATGACAAACATCCGCCTGAAACCTGTAATATATCAGGCATGATTGATGTTTACTTAAATAGAGTTTAAACAGACAAAAAGTCAAAGAAATACGCACCTGATGGCGATAGTCGAAGTAAGAGTATGAACTGGCTACCAGAACAGCCCATTTCGTGCCATTGAAGCCTAGTAAATCGAAATTCGAAGAGAATAAACTCGGACGAGTGGCTTCGGAGAGTTGTACCGCAAGCAGGGTTAGTAGTAGGAAAAGGAATTGGAAGGCAGCCATAGGAAGAAAAATCATTGACTGACTTTGGATGATTTCACGTATATATACACATTGCTAGAGGAAACATTGTAAAGGTGTGTGTATTAAAGACAATATTATATAATATTCTCCTATCATTATGGAATCTATTTTTAGACATAATTTGTGACATTCTGTGATAATTCTCCTTCCTTGGTATCATTATGGAATCTAGAGCCTAAAAAAAAAACTCCGACGAGTCTGGTCCATCTTTCTCCTTTTTTTTTTCTCCGATCAAATAACTATGGCATCCCAATCCATTGTCCAAATCAATGCAGCCACCCACTTCAACACCACCCTAACGCCTGACAACTTCTTAGTTTGGCGAAAACAGGTTCAATCTACGTTAATCGGATTCGACTTGGTTCACTTTGTCTAAAAATAGATTCCATAATGATAGGAGAATATTATATAATATTGTCTTTAATAGTGTGTACTCCAACAAGAAATTCCTAGCTGCCTCCAGAGTTTGTTTTTAAAAGTTTATAAATATTTTCACTAATTTTAGAAAGTGTATTTATAAAAGTTACCAAATTTACAAAGGTGTACAAATATTATAAATTAAGATTCGCATTACAAATGTTGTACAAAACAAAAGAAAGCAACAAACACAACATTAAAACCTATATAAAGAAGCAACAAGTTTATGCATATGTTGGTTGTACATATGGCTTTGGGTGTTTTTCAAAAATAATTGGGTTATATGGTTGTGCTTCATACACGTGTGTGGTGATCTGTATTTCCACCTCTTCATCTGCTACAAAGGAATGGTGTTTCGGGTGGGTAGAAATAAAAAAGTAAAAAAAAAAAAGTCAAACTCAGTATATAAATAAATAAATAGCCTCCACTAACGGCAAGTCTACAACTCGGTCAACAACAGCAAGCAATTTTTGTCTTTTTATAGAAGATTGTTTCGGGTGGAGGGATAGGAAGGGTGTTTCGGGTGGGTAGAAATAAAAAAGTAAAAAAAAAGTCAAAGTCAGTATATAAATAAATAAATAGCCTCCACTAATGGCAAGTCTACAACTCGGTCAACAACAACAAGCAATTTTTGTCTTTTTATAGAGGATTGTTTCGGGTGGAGGGATGTTTTCGGGTGGGTAGGGGTGTTTGGCAAAAATTCCACTTTATTAATTATACAAAACATATATTAATATCATAAGGATTGGCCATAGAAGTTGCAGTTGTTTTTAAATTTTTTTTTATGTGAACTTGAAATTTGGAGTTCTTAGTATCTCTATGGTTCGTTAGTCAGGCATTACTAGGATTTTGGAAGACTCTGCCTCTTATCTATATGGTAAAGACAAGGGTTTACTCTCAAGGTTAGAGGTACATGAGGGTAGCATAGTTATAGGGAAAACAAATGTCTATAATCAATTCTTTTAGGTACAAGCTTTAGCAATATATGTTTTATGTAGTGATTTTTATATTTAAATTCTTAATGTAAAGCCCTCTACACTTATTTGTTTGCCATTCATTGCACTATTCAAACTATGTAAGTAAAAGTAACATCAGTTTTTTTTCATGGGGGGTACGCTCCCATGGTTTGTTATTTTCACTGTCATTATTTCGACTCATACTACAAAATGAAACTTAAAGCTTTGTTCTCTTGTAGGGATGGGTTGTTCTTTCGGATGACATGGGGTCCATTGAGATGGCCCGTTCCATTGCTACACAAATTCGATGAGAAGCAAGGGTCGTTATTCTTGAAAATTGTAGTGACCAATGAATACTTGTCTGCAAAAAGCCATTTTAAGAAGATGAATCCTGCAACCAAAGAAGGTTAATTTAATGTTCCTCTGATCATCAGGTTGTCTACCTTGGAAGCTTAGTTGACATCTGAAAGGTGATTGTTGTCTTTACATTGTTGTAAAATGATGGTTTTAACTTATAAGTTCATTTTCCAAATGTTTTTATACTATATATGATGTTGCACCAAATGAAAAATGCTTTTTTTTTGCTCCGGACAAAGATAAGGAAAACAAGAAAGAATTGGAGGAAAGCATATGCATACAATCACATCCAAACTACTTTACAACTCACTTTTGGTGTCGTTTACATCCGGCTTTTTTTTCGGTGCGATGAGATAACTACGAGTCGGAAGGTTGGAGAAGAAGACAAGGACGAATGCTCGCATGTGAGAACCCCGCCGCATTGCGGCGGGTACTAATTCCTAGTTGTACCAAAGAAACAACGATGTGTATAAAAAATTGTTCATTTGTTACGAGGATATCAATGTCCAAATTGGAATGAATGAACTAGATTCGAGCATATCAGGATGCATGCAGGTTTCAATATAAAAAATAAAGTTATGCAATATATCATGTATCCTTATACTCAACAATATGTTGTACTTTAAAATTTATACCACATAAAATGAATTCTTATAACCTTCCATATACTTATATATCAATTTAGAGTAAAATGTCATTTTCGTCCCTAACGTTTGACCACTTTGGCGACTTTTATCCAAAGGTTTGTTTTTTCGCATCTAGGTGCTCGTGGTTTCAAAATCTTGTTGTCACTAACCCCATCCAAAATCTATGTTCAACTTTTGTTAAAAGAACAAAATACCCTTTGTTAAAATATTTATTTAATAAATAAGAAAAAAAATTAAATACTAAAAATTTTAAATAAACCCCATCCCACCCCACACAAACAAACCCCCTCCCCCCCCCCCCCCCCCCACACACACACACCACCACCACCACCACCACCACCACCACCATCTCCGGCCACCTAGGGTTCCGGAAGTTCTTCTGCCGTTCTAGCTAACTGTCTCTCTCTAACACCCACCCCTAGGGTTCCGGTGGCTCTCCAAACATTTCGGCTATCCCCGTCAATGGTTAAACCACATTAGGGGTAGTGGTGGTTCGTAAGAATCTCTAGTGGTTCCAGTCGGTGATGATGGTTGATGGATGTTGCGGGTCAAAGGGATGATGGCTAACGGATAGAAACCTCGCTTTTTCGGAAAATGCTAAGGTTTAGGCCAACAACGAAGGTGGATATATCAGTGTTATTGGTGGCGTCTGTACTTGATTCTCCGACGAGGCTAGAGTTTAGATGGTGTTAGAAAAGTTACTGACGATTTGGTGTGATTCCATTGGTTTGAGTTGAAGGTGTGGTGATGGTGCTGGGGTTTGGTTTATGATGGTGGTGAGGTTGGTTGATGATGGTGGTGATGGT
Organism: Helianthus tuberosus; assembly: GCA_030545235.1. Lineage (NCBI taxonomy): Eukaryota > Viridiplantae > Streptophyta > Magnoliopsida > Asterales > Asteraceae > Helianthus > Helianthus tuberosus. The sequence goes on along the minus strand of CM060428.1, from coordinate 81,375,409 downwards.
GGTGGTGGTGGTGGTGGTGGTGGGGTTGGTTGATAATGGTGGTGGTGGGGTTTGCTTGGTGGTGGCGGTGGACTAGTACGGTTTAATTAATGATGTTGGTGGTGGTTAGGGGTGCAAACGAGCCGAGCTACTCGCGAGCTACTCGAGCTCGGCTCGAAAAAAAGCTCGAACGAGCCGAGCTTAAATGAGCTCGAGCCCGAGCCTAAAAACAAGCTCGTTTAGTAAACGAGCCCGAGCCCGAGCTTCGCTTATCGAGCTCGAGCCGGCTCGCGAGCTTTAACGAGCTTTCTTTTTATATATTTTTTAATAATATATTAAACATATATTTAAATAATAATATTTACCATTTATATAAATATAAAAAAATAACCAAATTAAATGTATAACAATAATTATAACTAATAAAAATTAATTAATAAATACTAAACGAGTCGAGCCCGAGCCGAGCTCGAGCTTGAAGATTTTACCTTCGAGCCGAGCTCGAGCTTTAGAAATAAAACTCGAATCGAGCCGAGCTCGAGCTCGAGCTTCATATGTTAAACGAGCTTGAGCTCGAGCCTGGTCGAGCTCGGGCTCGGCTCGGCTCGTTTGCACCCCTAGTGGTGGTGTTTGGTTGATAAGAGAGAGAGAGGTGATTATTTTTTTGTTTAGTTTGTGGTGTATATATTATATTATATTATAAATGGGACTTTAGGCCTATACAGGACCTATACTACACCTATAGTGTAACAACCCGCACTTTCGCGCTCATTACTCTCGTTACGCCTAGCACCCGAGATTCGGATCATAATGCGAACTATATCGCTACTACATCGCATATTTTCACACTACATCGCTCATTTTAGCACGCCATACACTACTACAGAAATAGGCATTTGCTACGGCCAAATCCGTAGCAAACACCCTGTTTGCTACGAATTTGCTACGGATTTGGTTTGTAGCTACAAGTCCCGTCGCGAATTTATTTGCTACAAACTTTAGCTACGAAAATTATGTTTGCGACGAATTTAGTTGATTATACGCTTTGAATATGTTAACTACGAGTGTTTGTGGTTTCACAGGTAAAACGCGTAATACGGCGAAGTTAGAGAGCTTAGTGATGAAACGGGAGTTGTTCGGGTCAGGAGATAACTCAAATGTGCGAAACATGCGATGAAGTGAAGTTTAGGGACTTGGAAGTAATGATTTGAAAGTTGATACATAGCTTGTGTGTGAGAGAATTATGAAACAATGAAATCCAAGGAGTGATTGGTAATTAAATGAAAGATGAAATTGATGGAGCCATGATCTTCACAGAAGATACAAAACGTAACCTACGTTTTGTGCCCGTAACTTACGGCTTAGAAAGGAAGGCATGCATGTTGACTTTAGAAAGAATTAAAGGAAAAGAAAAACCTTAACATAAAAAGTCACGTGGACTTGAGGAGGGATTGTTTTTGGTTTATTATTTTAATGATCATCAACATCATATATACATATTACTTTTGACGGAAGAGGGGGAGATCAGGAATTGGGTTTTCATCAAACATAAATCACCCATCATCATCTTGACAGCAAGGAAAGTCAACAAGAATCATCCATCATCATCATAGAGGAGTCAGCATCAAGCCATCAATCTCAACATATATATCGCAGACTTGGAGACTTGGGATTTGGATTATTATATTCCATCCTAAATAATCATTCATGACCAATCATTGACGGCAGAGTGTGGACAAGTCTTGGGAGTTCACGCAAACTTTGAGGGCACTAGACTTGAGACTTTTGTCTGGACGTGGACTTCAAATAAAGGATTGAAAATTTTGATTGGCAGCCAACATAAAAAAAACCATGTGGGCTCATGGGCTTGTGGACTTGATGGACTTCTCTTGGGTGGCATATTATCAAAGCACAAAAAGGGAGGGGGATCGACACATCAAAAAACACACACATCTTCGACGGCAGAACATCACATAGGGGAGACTTCTTTCACACGGCCGTTGAAGATCAACCAACCGACATGAGCGGCTAGTCTCCTAGTGGTTTCCTCCGGATGGAGGGTTTTTGTAAGTTGGATAATTTTATGTGTTTGTGACAATCGTTTAACTCGGTGATCTAAGCATTCGATGCTTTTCACATTTGATTTGACTTATTGGTTGTAAACAATTGCATTTATTTAAACCTTAATTTCTAAGCATTCAGTTCCCGAGAGTTCTAGTAATTGGGATATATTTGACATGGGGTTAGGGTTTGTAAATTGTAATTGATAATCATTCGATAACCTCCCGTTATGTATTGACCGGAGTACTTAGTCGTTGGTTATCACAATTGATGAATTAGGTTAAACACTTATGTCTATGTGAGTGTTTCGATTAAACACATAATTGAATCTAACTTTAAAACCTGAAATCTGGAGAAACCATTGTTCTATCTATTGATTTAAACCTCACTTTTAGTTGTAATTTTTAGAGAATCAATCAAACCCATCAATTGAATTTTACTTTTTAGCATTAGTTAATTAATACTTAGCATCATAACACTTTCCACAATCCTCCTCTGGTTCGATATCCGACTTATCCTATCTACATAGTTTAGTTGGTTTTTGCATGTCCTTAACGACAGACATCAGCTACGTTTTTTGCTATCGCTTGCACTACAAAATTAGCTACGAATTCACTACGATTTGGCAACAAAAATTTGCAAGCTTTTGCAAGATTTGGCAACAAAAATTTGCAAGCTTTTGCAACGATTTATTTACGGAATTTCGCTTGATTTTGCTACGAATATAGCTATATATTTTAGAATGTTTTTGCAACAAATTTAGCTACGCATTTTGTTTGGAATATTTCAAATAAATTCCTTTTTTATATTGTTTTATATTATTCCCTTATAAACATTATATTCAAATCTCATAAATATAAAAAACTCAAACTAAAAATACTCAGACCATATAGCATAATAATTCAAACATAATAAATATTAAAAACACATACTAAAAGATCCAGATTATCCAAACATAACCAAATGCAACACGATAAAGATGCAAATAATTCAAACATAAAACATAACCAAACGTAACACGATAAAGATCCAAATTATCCAAAAGCAATACAATAAAATTCAACATATCTTAAGTTGGTGGCGGGTTTTGTGACACAAATTGAATTTTCTCATTCATTTCGCCATACAACCTCACACCTTCTTCAATTTTCTCTATCATAGCATATTTCTCTATCTTATCTTGTTCCAACTCCGCTATTTTTTCCTTCCAAACGTTCCACCTATAACATCAAAAGCAAAAATAATTCGTTAACGTCCATTATGAACCTAATAAGTTATGACACATCTTAACATATTTAAACCAAATATATCATAATAAAAGTTATTACACCCATAGTTATAGAACATTACAAACAAACTAACTCAATATAACCTAATTCATTTAAATTACCCGTTAATAGTCTTTATCACATGAAAATATAAGACTTTTTTCTACTAAAAGAGAGAGAATACAAACCTCATTGTTGTCACTTCTCTCTTGTACACCCGTCATCACGACACGTGGGTCGGCCAGATCCCATACATTCAATAAAAATTCTTATCATAAAATGCATCTTTTTTTTGTGTTTCAATAAAATTCTTGTCATATATGATGATCTTGTCATGGAATTATGCCTGCAAATACCAACTAAAAAATATCTTTGTAATTTAAACATACAACAAGAACTGAATAATGATAATTTAACTAAATTTGTGTAAACGCTTTTACCCTCTACTAGATTAATGTATTCTGGATCCATTAAAGATCCTAGGGTAGCCATCTCCGTCTTCCTACGCTAACAATGCAAAAAAGATTAAAATGGGGCAACTCAATAAATTTTGATGCCCACCGTAAATATTAAAAATTTATGACCTTGTCATCCTGCCAAACAAAAAAAAGAACAAATAAATATGAATTAGCTAATTAAGGAGACCGTCAAACATTATAAAATAGTCTTAATGAAGGAATGAAGTTTCGATATTGGAAAGAACTTTAATAGGTGAAATTTCCTAAGAATCTATTGTTAGATTCAACTGGAAATAAAAACACTAAATTCAACTTGGTGTTTGTATATCACGACTTCAGACAAATATTTTTGACAAAAAACAAATATAACTAGGATTTAAACACAACTTTTATCAAAGATCTAAATATGATTCCATGCCATTGAGAAAGTAGGAGAAAGTATCATACAAAAAGTTAAAAGTGAAGGGAAAATGCAATTTTTTTTTAAAACTGATGTAGATATCAACTTGAAATCGTACCTGAAAACAAAGTTTTAAATTCAATAAATGGACAAAAAAGAATATACTCGTTAACCATTTACTTGCAACCTTACAGACTTCTTTAGGGATTCAAAGTACCCACACCTTCAAATACACATTAAACTTGCTTTCATTATACATGATATTATCTTCAAAAGCCCAAAAAAAAACCGCTTGAAATCTTCCTGTATATTGCAGTCCCTCGCCAAAATCGGTGCCGCTTCTCGTAAACGTAAGATCCATATAAAAGGAGGAACACGAATAGATTTTGGGATGGGGGAGGGTTGGGTTACAACTGAGGGAGGGAGGAGGGAAATCAATTAGCGGGCGATTTAGCTTATGAGCACGGAGATTAAATCCTTTTGGGAGGGAAATTAGATCTTTATTTTTTGAAAAAGGACAGTTAAAAAGGAGGGAAATTGAATTTTTTTGGAGACCCACGTATGAAACACGTAAATTAATTTTTGACGGAATCATGGGTAAGTCAATTAATCTAAATGAAAAATTACATAATTTCCAAATTAAAATATAAATTATAATGAAATAAGTAATAATAATAGTATTAAAGATACACTTGAAATATTTATAACTTACCATTATTGTTCTTAACTAGTGATTGTAAATGACGCGCGTTGCGCGAAAGGCATTGGTGTTTTCGACCGTGGGGTATGGTGGGGCGGGGGTTTAGGGCATGGGTTGACACGTGGACTTCGAGCCCCCCGCTGGTAAGTGACGTGTTGGGTCGGTATGGCGGGGCGTGGCTAGCCCGCGTGGGTTGGCCAGTTTTATAAAAATTTAAAAAAAACCTAAAATTAAAAAATACACACAGAATTAAAAAAAAGCCTAAAATTATTATTAAAAGTTCCTAAAAATTACAAAATTCTACAAAAAAAAAAGGATTACAAAATTAAAAAAAAAGTCTAAAGCGTTAGGTAGATTTCGAACAGGGCGAGCTTGTCAAACGGCTTCCGCTCCTTGCCCCGGAACTGGATGTTGGCCACCGCCACCCGGTCTTCGTGACTTATATCACCGCCTGGGACGCTATCGTAGTAGGCTTTAAAACGGTCGAGATTCGGTCGTACTTCGGAGGTTGTTTTGAATTTTATTTTTTTACTAGGTTTATCACCGTCGCCGTGTTGCGGCGAACTTCTTTTATTATTTAGTCTGTGTTTACATGTGTTTTGAAATCACTACGAGCGCGTTGCGCATGTAACCGTTGACAAGATAAAAAGAAAATGTAGAAAAAACACTAAAAGATAAACGAAAGAAAATCAATAAATAAGTTGTATGGTAATGATGTTGTTCGTATGAAATCCGTGGTCAAAGATAAGCAAATGGTACCGAATTTTCCGAACTGAAAGATGTTAAGTACCAATTCGGTACCGAGTTTTGGTGTTCCTGGTACCGATTTTTACTTTCATATACCGGTACCGTAACCGGTATTTTTGGTAACAGTATCAATTTGGTATCGGTTAGCACCGAGCTCATCCCTACCCTTAAAAAAAGAAATAACTAAAAGTTGAAGAAAATCTACGGCACCCGTGACCGAGGATGAGCCAATAGTACCGAGTAGCAATACCGAAATTCCCGAACTAAAATATTTTCAATATCAATTTGGTACCGACTATTGGCGTTTTCTATACCCGAACTAAAAGATTTTCAATATTAATTCGGTACCGACTATTGACGTTTTCTATACCAGGCTGATACTGGTTTTCACCTTCTTATACCAATACCAAACATATTAAAAGTAGTATTAATTAATAATAATAATAATAATAATAATAATAATAATAATATAATAAATAACAACTGTTCATTCAGTTGTTATTTTATCATATATGAATTTACTTTTATTTACTATCATTGAACCTCATTAACGGCCAGGCCACTACCCGATTGGAATCGGGTAGGCGGTACTCGAGCGCGTACATCGTTGCCGGTTAAGCTGGTAGTGGTCGGCAAGTAGTGGCCGGCAGGTTTAACTATGGGGTGGCAGAATCCGAAGCGGGATGTGAATAGTGACCCTTATTGAGAGATGATTTTTTTTTAGATATTATGGATTTCTTTTGGGGTTTTGGGTAGAGAAAAATGTTTTTTTTTTTTTTTTTGTGATATTTGGGTTTGGTAAAGAAGTTTTTTTTTTAATATTTTTTTACGTTTTTTTTGTTGGTGGTTGTATATTATGTTTTTTAGGGGTAACTAGTAATGAGACTCGCGTGCGTTGCGGCGCGGGTACATTGCAAACATCGAATGAATTAATCCAAGCGTTATGTGATGCGTTGATCATATGAAAGCGCCGTTTAGATGTATCTGATTGAATTCAATGTAACTTATATATGCAACGCGACAAATTAGTTTTTTTCTAAAACTATATTAGCGAACAAAATTTATCGAAGGAAAATTAAGTTAAGAGCATATATTCGACCCACTAAAAAAGGAACGCAACTTGTTTTTGTTTTTAAGGCTTGTTATACAATCATCTAATTTTTATTTTTTTAAGGTAAACAATAATTAAAAAAAGGAAGATTCTGAATGATTTTATTTTCTCATTGCTAAAAAGACAGTGAAAAAAAAGAGGAAGATGACTTCCTATCTAGGTTTAAACTTTTAATGTTTAACTCATTCCATCGTATTCTTGTAACCCCACCCCCTCTTTCCCCCTCTAAATCTCTCAGATTCACACCGCCACCACTCACCGCAACAAATACATTCGCCCCGTCGTCGAACCATTTCGCGATCACCAGTCAACCAGCAAATCACCCCCATCAAGAAAGTTGGATGGCGTCACACCATTTTGCCTCCACCGCCGCGTACAGCGGTCTGGTGGTTCAATCAAACCCTAAATCATGTAATCTCGATTCGATTGCCGACTTGTTTTCGTACACAACGACCCGTGTTCGTTAGCAATCCGTGACCGGCAAGATTTCGTTGTGTTTTTTGGGTCGCTCTGGGGGGCGTAGGTCGTAAAATCATGATACATAGTAAGCAAACAACAAATAAAACCGAGAAAAATTGTAAAACAAAAACGTCAATTTATACTGTCGCGTTACATCAACATTTTGAAGTTTCAAGTTAACTTCTTATACTATAAATAATACAGGCCTTTAACTAAATAAATTTATATTATAATTTTCCTAGCCATTAGTTTTTAAATAGATTTATAATTTTCGTGCATTAGTTTTTTTACAAATTTTAAATACATGTTTTGAAAACGGACTGACTCGGTATCCACCATTAAAACTTATATAATTTTTCTAACAAAACTAAATACAATTCAAATTAAATTTTATTAAAATTCGGGTCGACCCTCGCCACTATATTAAATAATATTAAAATACAACTTTCTGGTACTCTTTAGTGTTTTAGGCCGTAACACCACGTCATAGGTACCACAATACTATTTCTTTTTCCGTTTGTTATATTTTGCGGCTCATACTCTTATCATTTGATTAATCCTAATATTATAATTTATATATGGGCACTCGGTGTGGGGGACGTCCCCGCCATGTCTAGGCTCGGCACCTGCCCATCCTCCCATTTCCCCTGCTTCGTCGGCGTCCTCTTCGTCTTGCTCAAGCCGCTGAAGACGCTCCACCTCTTTATCACACACACATATACATACAAAACATATATATATATATATATACATATATAGATCCATCCTCAATTTCCTTGGTTCCATCCTTGGAGGGGCATCCTTCTTGGATGTTGACGTGACACTGACGTAGAGGGGCATCCTCTAAGGACTTGCCTCCTCCACAATCGAGTAGCCTAAAGAAAGCTTAATTTACATTATTTTATTGTAATGTTTTGAAAGAAGTAAAATTAAAATATGAATATACTAAAAAAGCTGACATTGCACCTTCATGTGCCCTGTCACTCCATTTCTCAACTTTTACCTCTCTCTGCACATCCATGGTTCCATGTGACATCTTTTTAAAAGTATATATTTAAATATTTACATATTCAGTTTTATATTTGCGTCGTTTAGTTGTTATAAATATCTCATTAATTTTGTTTTATGTGTTGAGGATTGGCTTGTACTCTGTGGGTTTGTTCATTGTTCAAGTGAAGACTTGGGCTGAAATGAAAAAGACTTGGGCTGGTAGCAGTGGGTTGGAAGCAACCGATGGATCGAGTTGCAAGTGCTAATTGGGCTTGAGACTTTGTAAAAAGACTGATGGGCTTTGCAGATCATCTAGGGCTTTGAAGGTTGGATATAAAAGTGTATGGAAGGTTCTGGTTGTCTCAATTCAGTTCAGATGATTTTTACGCAACACACCACTTTTTCCTCTAGGGTTTCAAGTCGAATTCCTGTTTCTGAAAAAGACTTTTTCCAAATCAGTTCATTCACTTGTTTATTTTCTCTCGCTTGTTCTTGAATGATTAGGGGTTCAAATTTTAGATTTGATCAGATTCATGTGGGATCTGATCTCCGTTTGATTTCTCTTTGTATCATTGTGGAGATTAACTGTTGATAATCTTCATTGCAAGTTAGAGAGTTAGGTTTGTGTATTCTATAAACAGTTTTATGAATTTTTGGGTAATAAATGTTTCGATTTGGGTATTTAGCTGTGTTTTAATCAAAGATTTTCTTGTGCTATCTTGTTTTTGACACATCTCCTTCCCATAACACCACCACCACAGATCCGGTTCGACGGAACCGGTGGACCAGATTCTTCTACCTCCATTGAAGAAACCTCCGGTACGGCGAATCGACCACCGTTGGTCAGTGGTGTTGGAAGAAGCTAACGGCGGTAGACGACGGAACCGGTGGACCAGATTCTTCTACCTCCATTGTTGCTCAGTTGACTCACAATGTACTTGGGGTTTTGAATCAGCAAAAACGTGGTCAAACAATAATTCGCATGTCAAGTTTTCTTCTATCAGGCCAGCGTGCACATCCATCGAAAGTTACAAAGGGCATTTGTGTAATTTTAAGAGGGTTGTCGGTGGCCTTTGCCACCGACTTTGTACTTTAAGTCTTTAGGGTAATATTTAAAATTCAAATAATTAGTTAAATATTCTTTTTATTTTATTTAGTTATATGTTTTATATTTTTTAATAAATGGTTAATTTATTTTTAACCTTTGTAAAGAAGAGGGTAGTTTAGGATACTCATGTCACCAAATTTGATAATTTGGGGTAGTGGATGGAGTGAGAGACAAGACACTACAAAATTGGTGGGGGGTAGAGTAAAAGAGGGTTGTGGCCTGATGAACCAGTGGTTAACAAAGGGAGATTAATTTACTAGTCTCGTCAAGTAGGGTTAATCCCTTCTTTCCGAGGATCGGTGGCTGGATCGTCCGCTTGATCTGTCTCCTGCACAAGGAAACACACTGTGACGCATAACAAGGAGGATGGGGGTGGGGGTGCTCCTTGTTAGCACTCTCCGGCGTGAGAATCAGTAATTTGCTTAAGAGCAAAGTGTGTCATAGTAGTATGAGTGAGAGAGTTTGATAAGCGATACCTCAAACCTGGTCTGGGATGGGTATTTATAGCCGATGAGTGAAGGAGGGTGATTGAGTGGCTAGACTGACAGCGTGCAGCCCTTTGCAGGTGTGTCAGGCTCGTCGGTCACCGATGTGATGCCACGTTCCACTGCAACTGTCAGTCTGTGTGCCAGCGTTGCTTACGTGTGGGCTGACAGACGACTGTCATTGGTGCCACTTGCTGTGTCAGTCCCACTTGCTCTGTGGATAGGATGTAGTGTCGGGCCGCATCGCTATCTGCGGTAACTGCAGTTGTTTCCGCGTCCATCGTTTTGGCAAAGATGTCTACAGGATGCGGCGCCAAGCCGCATCGCCATATGCGGTAACCATTGTTGTTACCTACATCCCTTGTCGTGATTAAAACGAAACTAAAAATCACAACTCAACTGAAACGAAACCGAATAAACCGACCAAACGGAAACAAAAAACCGAAACCGAAACAAAACAAAAAATAACTGAAAATATTGAAACCGATTCAAAATGAAACCGAAAAAACCGACCAAACCGAAACAAAAAACGAAACCAAAACGAAACCCGTCCTGACCCGAAACTCGTCCCGTGCGGAAACTCGTGTCGGCCTAAAACCCGTTGCGATCTAAAACCCTCCCCATGCGGAAACTCGTGTCGGCCTAAAACCCGTTGCGATCCAAAACCCGTCCCGTGCGGAAACCCGTGTCGGCCCGAACCCGATCCAAAACCCGCCCCGTGCCAAAACCCGTCTCAGTCCGACACTCAATTCGAGCTGAAATCGTAATTTGTCAAAAGCTAAAAGAGTGACAAGAATGTAAATTAGAATTAGGGGCAAAATCATAATTTTGAAAAGGGGGAAAATCGTAATTTTAAACTGTGGGTAAAATCGTAATTTGTCCGGGCCAATGTTGGAGTGACGGGCAGCTGCTTGGCACTGTTCCCCCTCATGGTCTTTGTAGTATACTAGTTTATGCCCCGCCCACATTGCGGGGCGCTCGACCAAATATTTCTCTACCAATTAGAACAAAATACTATCAAAGTTTTGTTAGAAAAAAGCGCGAAACAGATGAAAAGACTGTAATTATGAACTGGGGATAAATCGTAAGTTCAATTGGGGTATAATCCAATATTTTAAAAACCGGTTCAAACCGGCCAGCTGTACCGATTGAACCATACGGTCAAACCAGTTAAACCGCCCGGTACACCCAGTTGAACTGCCCGATACACTCGGTTAAACCGTTTTTGAGCCAAATCCGGTACGATATAAAAACCGGATTTTAAAATATTGGTATAATCATAATTTGTCAAAAGCTACAACAGTGGCAACATTGTAATTTTGAACTTGGGGTAAAATCGTAATTTGTTGAAATCTTCAACGATGGCAAGACTGGAATTTTGAACTAGTGGGAAAATCGTAATTCTAAGCTGGGGTAAAATCGTAATTTGATCGGGCCAATGGGGAAATGCTAGGCAGCTAGCTGCCTGACTATTCCCCTCCATGGATTTTGTATATTAACTGGGGTCCAAATCGTAATTCTAAGCTGGAGTAAAATCATAATTTGTTCGGGTCAATGGAGAAGTGTCAGGCAGCTGCCTGGCACTATTCCCCTCCATGGATTTTGTATATTTATAAAATAAGTGCAAATAATATGAAAATGTTATAGAAATCAATTACCAGAATGATCTAATATGTTTAACTAGGGATGAGTTCGGTGTCAAGTGGTACTGAAAATCCCAAGAATGGGCACCGGTACCGAAAATATTTGGTCCGGTATTGGTATTTGAGTGGTAAAACCGATAAATACCGGTACCATACCAAACCGGTACCAAAAACGTCAAAAGTCGGTACCAAATATATTTGGTACCGGTACCCAACACTATTTGCTCATCCATATGCTTAATTAGTATGTATTATTTGTATGAGATAGCTATATTAAATGTATTTATGTTTACGTCAGTCCGTGTAAAATTGACTTTTTTTTAACTATTTTTAAGTAATTGATATTTTTGCTTTTGATTTTTCTATTGTATATATTATTAATTATTTTTTAATATTTCTTTTGTTAGTTTTGCTATGGATTTTGCTACCACTATTAACTTTAATTTTAATTTTTTTTTTGTTTTTGCAACGTATTTTGCTATGGATGTTGCGATGGATATTAGTAAATTATATTTTGAATACTTTCTTTTTCTTATTTTGCAATGAAATTTTCTATAGATTTGCTACAGATTTTGCTACGTTAGTTTTTAAGAATTTTTCTAGATTTTGCTACCATTTTCTCTACGGACTCTATTTACTTACCGATTTTGCTATCATTTTTTAAACTCAGTTAGTTAGTTTTTAAATATTTATTTTTATGATTTAGCTAAGGACTTTACTACCAATTTTACTAAATTTCTTTTATTATATTTATTTTCACAATTTTGCTATCGATTTTGCTACAAATTTTATTTTACATTTTTTAGTTTATTTCTAAATACTTATTTTCATGGTTTTGCTACGGATTTTGCTACCGGTTTTGCTACATTATATGTTTTATATTAGTTTCATCAATTTTTCTACGGATTTGCGATGAGTTTTGCTACAAAATTCATTTGCGACGGAAGTTCGTAGCTAATCCGTAGCTAATTCGTAGCAAAATGTGTTCATAGCTAATTCATAGCTAACTCGTAGCAAAATTTGCCACCATTTTTTTCCGTAGCAAATACCTCTTTTTGTAGTAGTGATATCGCACTTCACAATGCTTACGCTTATAACGCTTACGCTGATAACGCTTACGCTGATAACGCTTACGCTGATAACGCTTACGCTTACACTACAACATCACGTGAGTATCTTAACTACTCGCTCGCTCTCGCGCAAACTCAAAACGCGGTTACTTGTATATATATGTATTATATTATATTATTGGTTACATATTATTATCTATGTGTTAAAAATCGCTTAAACGCTCACTCGCACAACTCGATTTATCGCTCTAATACGCAATGTAACGCAATACTTAATACCTCGCTAAAATACTTAAAGTACTTGAACTAAATAACGCAGCAAAACGCACAAAACAAGCATCCTATACGCGAAGTGGAAACCTTTTACACCAAACTGGTAGCCTCGTACGAAGACACCTGGCTTCGTACGAAGGCAAGGCTTCGAACAAGACCACCAGCCCTCTCCTATAAATACCTAAGCCCTTCTCCATTTCATTCACTACTGCCATTTCACTCCAAAACGCTGCTGAATTGTTGTCCAACTGTTTTCAAGTAAGATCTATTATTTTTCACACGTTTCACAGTGATTTCCACTACGATTTTATGCAAGTTTATCTTCGATTTCATCAAAACTCTTCCATTTTCATCAAAACTTCATTTTTTCACCTAAACTCCTTTATTTTCATGAAAACCCACATTCTTTTATGAAAACCTTCATCTTTTTAATCAAATCTTCTTATTTTACTACGGATCTACACTTAACCGAGGGTATTGGGCCTAGCTTCGGCTTCTCAAGTTAGAAATCTACAGATTTCACACTCACCAGGTGTTAGATCTTGGTAAAAACCCTTTAACACTTTTAAACTCGATTTCACACTAAAACAAACCTAAAACGACAAGTATTTCGTTCACTGGAATGTGGAACGAGGTGGTGTCGAAACCGTCTTGGATAGGACTCGAAAACACATCTGATTCATACGAAAACACAGCTCCGAACGCCAAGAATGGCCACGAATGCGAGCTGGATTGTTCTGTGCGAAGCCCAGCTTCGTACGAAGGCACATGGCTTCGTACGAAGGCACATGGCTTCGTACGAAGGCACATGGCTTCGTACGAAGGAACATGGCTTCGTACGAAGGCACTGGTTTCGCACAACCCAGTCCATTTCTCACCCGTGACTTGAACAACGACCTCTCCGGCCTAAGTTTAATCAGTAACTTAAGGTTGGAGGGATGAACACTCGATTCCTCGAAGCACGACGCGAAGAACACTCGATTTTGAACACGGAACAAGCCAACTGTACGAAGCCACCACCTTCGTACGAAGGCACGCCTTCGTACGAAGGTACTTGCTTCGTACAAGGAACCTGCTCACCACTCGACACACCGATTTAACCGTTTCAGCACTTTGGAGGACTTACGCACATCTGTTCCCGCACGCAGGCTAATCCGGCACTCACTCTGCTCCATTCCAGACCCTGTTTAGTTCCTAAGCACACACTATGAGTATACTCGAACCCCTTTTTCGCTTTGCACATTTTTGGGTGTTACATACGTTCTCTATTAAAATCACAACACTTAAACGCTTTACAAACGCTAACCTCACTTGCATGTTATACGTGATTAGTTGAATATTTGTTGCTATGTTACACAGTGATAACTCGCCCGACCGCCCTTAGCAACGATAGTACTATAGTATGGACTCAGCACCTGTTTAACCAGGGGTTGTTAAGGATCACATACTTTACTTCACTTGTTCGCTTTCGGTGAACATGTGTTGTGCATACTCTACTCACAGTCATGTGGTTAGGTTGTATTATTCTTGATAGCTTACTCAATTCTCCCGTTACGTGTTACATGTTGGTTATGCGTAAATGCTTTTTATACTATATTTATGCTAAACTTGTGTACTCACCTTTACATTATTGTATTGACTTTATTTTAACGTATGTGACAGGTTGATGATCATCATATGCTACAAATGGATTAGGAAGTCTAGAAACTCACAATAAAATCTAGGTTGTCGTATTTTGATTTGTTTGAGAGACTTGTTATCCGTTATGACTATTTGTTGAAATATTTGTTTATTAGTATGGGATAATGAACCTTTAAATATTTTCATTAAATAGTTGATATGGATTCTCTTAAGCAATCTGATTCGGCTAGTGTCGCGCCCCTATACTTCCGCCATCGGTTGGGGTGTGATAGATTGGTATCAGAGCCATAACTATAGGGAATTAGGTCGAGTTATACAAAAAAAAAGACCTAGTCTATAGTCTAAGTACCAAACAGACCCTCTCGTACGAACCCACCTATTATGGCTTCGTACGAACCTATGTGCTATATACTTGTGCGAACCCACCTAGTGTGGCTTCGTACGAACCCACTTGATGTACTCTTGTTCGAACCCACAATATTGCACCTTCGTACTAAGGGAACCTTTCCTAAGGTTAAATACTATCTTGCCTTTCCTAAGGCTAACACAATACACACGTTTGAAAGCACTCGTATAACACCAACGAGTGTTTGTGTCGAGATTAGGTGTGAAAACCAAGAACTCTCGATAAGATCACTCATCCCGCATTTACTCTAAGCATGAGAATCTTTCGTTGAGTTAGGAGTGACATCCATATCTCGACGAAAATCTCCATCTCTCTATCTGATAGCACTAGCGAATTTATTTGGTACAGGCTAGAAAATAAATAGAGTGACGTTGTTAAGTTAGGGGTGAAACTCTCATCTTAATAACCCATTCTACTCTTGAAACTAATTTTCAAAAGATCTCACCAAAGTCTCGACTATTCCAATGACCCGAGTCATGTAGTAACTGGAAGGATGAATGCCGGTAGCCGTATCACGGTGAGAGCATAGTCTATAAGGCCAAAGTGTGTGCTCGAACTTGTTGGGAATGGTTGAAGCACTTTGGGTAGTCGACGTCTAACACCCAAGGCACTCTATTTATCTATTTTAAGCCTGCAATCGCCGATTTTACACGTCATCGAATTTATTGTGTTTATGTGTTTTCAATTGAAAATTTTACGCTTTATCGATTTCTCGATTTACCGCTTTTCGCTCCCGCTTTTATATGCACAACTCGCACAGCCATCGCAATCTAAAACAAGAGTTGATTATCCGCAACAAAACTAAAGTCTAACAACTCTCTCTTCAACGCGTCCTCGCTCTATGTATATAAGCACATGTAACCATATACTACATAAATACACACATATATGTTTATGTGAATACGTGAGAACCTAAAAATTCGTGCTTCCTATGTGTCTCCTATGTGAATATGTATTACTATATCATATATGACAAGTTTTAACGCGCTAAATCGCATCGCAATTTCAAAAATCATTATGATCGAATCTCACTCCAAATCTCTTTGTCTAGATGTCTTCGAACTCTTCCAACTCGCGACGTCAAGCCAGAAGAAACGCCGATAAGAGAATCGCCTCGCTCATGGCCAAGGAAATGGCCAAGGTTATTCCTCAAATCGTCTCGCATATTTAATCCCTCAACAATTCTCAAACATCGGAAGACTCTAAGACCGATGCACTAAAGTCTACTTTCTCCTACAAGCAGTTTAAAGCTTGTGGCCCGACGATCTTCACAGGCGACGAAGGAGTATCTCAGATGTTTCAATGGTTTGATGCTATCGAGGTTACCCTCCGTCAGAATGGGTGCCCCGAGCATTTCTGTACTACATGCGCTACAAGATTATTTCAATCAAGAGCCCTCGACTGGTGGACAGCCGAGCGTAACAAACGTGGGAACGATGCAGCGTACGCGCTCTCCTGGGATGAGCTGAAGGAGCTCATGAAGGAAGAGTATTGCTCTCCCCATGAAGTCCAGAAGCTAGAGAACGAATTCTGGGATATCAAGTAAGTCGATGGTGACAACGCCGGCCTCACAGCATGGTTCAAACAGCTTAGCATTATTTGCCCAAGCCAAGTCGACACTCCCGAAAAGGCCATCAAGAAGTACATACGAGCCTTGCCTGAGTGTGTGGGCGATTTTGGCGAAGCTGCAAGACCGGCTACTATCGAAGAAGCCTATCGCTTGGCTGCATAAGTCAACGACAAGCGAATCTTGGTTGGATTCTTCTCCAAGGATTCCACTAATGAGGCTAACCAAGCCACCGATGAATCATCCGACGACGCTGCACTGCCGCAAGACACCGCCAAGCCTAGCCGCAAGAGAAAGAGCTCGAGCCTAAATTGCTCAGCAACTGCCCCGCTTAAACCCGAACCTCTCCAAGCAGTTCTTCTTTACCCAAGGCGTAACTATGCTAGAACTCTTCCCCTGTGTCAGAGATGTACTTATCACCACCAGGCTGGAGCCAACTGTCGCTATTGCACAAATTGCAACTGTTTCAGTCACTTCACCAGCCACTTTCACACAGGGCCACGACATCAAGGCACACTAGCACTTCCAGCACCGCCGACGCAACCTGCAGCCCCAGCAGCCGTCGCGCTAGTAGCAGCTGCAGCACCAGTAGCAGAAGCTCCAACAGCAACCACAGCCCAAGCAAGAGTTTTCAACATCAACACCAATCAGGCACAGAACGACGCTGTTAATGGTACGATCCCCGACGCTGGTACTTATACTTTATAATTGTTCTAATTGAGCTATTGTTCGATGTCGCCTCCATATGCGATGCCGACTCTCTCTCTCTCCCTCTCTCTTTCTAGCTCTCTCTCCCTCTCTTCTGCTATCTCTCGAATCCTCACAATTAGTCTAGGCTCACACACAGATTATATTACTAGCACCATATAGTATATCACGATATAATATGTTTTACCCCGACTATGCATCTTTGGAATACGTTACGAGAAACATGCAAGGACCAAATTAATCACGGGTTCACACAGGATTAAGCGTGGTGGATACGCCGCTAGTACTTCCTATATATAAGTATCTTAACCATGTCAGCAAAGTGTGACATCTATTCAAGGGACGGAGGCAGTGTGGTCAAAGCATGGTGGATACGCCGTTGGTACTTCCTATATATAAGTGCTTTGCCATACTCACAAACTCTCGTGAAGAAAATGCCATGTGGAGTTGAACGTTATTAGACCTCTTATATTATTGAGACTATTTTTAACACACTAAATTCCTTCGCAAGGCGTAACATCTCATTACTTCTTGATCGCACCATCGCTAGACCTTTCACAGGTTTACAGCAACGCAATCTCACCTTCGCTGAAATCCAATTCACTTCACCCTCGCTTTCCCTCTCAACGCTTCAACGCTTTAACGTTTATCGCATCTATCAATCTCATCGCTTCGATACTCTCATCGCTTTTCCCTCTCGATGCCTAAACGCTTAACGCACCTAGCATTCACGCTGCTTCGATATTTCAATCACTGAACCATTCGCGCACGCTCTTATCGCTAACTAAGTTTGCAATCAACTTCACCGCTCAATCTACCTGATCTTTCTTTCGAACTTGGTCCAACCATTTACCGCTTGGACCGAGGATACTAAAACCTATCCACATCATGTCGGCGCACATGACATCGCTCCCGGGGACAGAGGTAATATGGCTAAAACATGGTGGATACGACGCCGGTACTTACTATATATAAGTGTTTTAGCCATATTAACAAACTTTCGTGGAAAGATGCCATGTGGGGCTCGACGCTAATTAAACTTTTGGTACTGTTAAAACTCATTTGTACAAACAAAATTTTTCTTATAAACAAACTTTTGGAAATAAATGGAAAATTTTCTGAAAATTTTTAAATTAAATTAAAACCTTTGGACAAGGCACTACCTTCGTACGAAGGCACTGGTTTCGCACAACCCAGTCCATTTCTCACCCGTGACTTGAACAAAGACCTCTCCGACCTAAGTTTAATAAGTAGCTTAAGGTTGGAGGGATGAAAACTCGATTCCTCGAAGCACGACTCGAAGAACACTCGATTTTGAACACGGAACAAGCCAATTGTACGAAGCCACCACCTTCGTACGAAGGCACGCCTTAGTACGAAGGTACCAGCTTCATACAAGGATCCTGCTCACCACTTGACACACCGATTCGACCGTTTCAACACTTTGGAGGACTTACGCTCTTCTGTTCCCGCACGCAGGCTGATCCGGCGCTCTCTCCGCTCCATTCCAGACCTTGCTTACCACTCGACACACCGATTCGACCGTTTCAGCACTTTGGAGGACTTATGCACTTCCTATAATACACCTGTAGGCATATACGAGACATATACTACACATATACGATACAATACAATACAATACGATACTATACTGTACGATAATATACGATAGATCGGATAAGATACTATACTACACCTATAGGCCTATACGCGACTTATACTACACTACACGCTACCATACGATAGGATACTACATCCATAGGCCTGTACGGGAGCTATACGAGACTTATACTATACTATACTATACTATACTATACTATACTATACTATACTATACTATACTATACTATACTATACTATACTATACTATACTATACTATACTATACTATACTATACGATACGATACGATACATAACAATGTTTTTTTAAGGTACTTATTATAAAACTTTGCTTAAACTATAAATATTGTATAAAACCTTTTTATAAAGAAAAAACATTAATATATGCCCCTTATAGGCCTATACGAGGCATATACGAGGGGCAAAAAAGACAATTTTACCCATGGTTTATGTTGCGTATGGCCCCTAAACCAAGGGTAAAATGGTTTATTTTTCTATACGTGATGTATAGATCTATACGAGGATATAGGACATGATATGACATAATGAGACATTCACTTGAAAATTGAAAAGGCTATACGGACAAGAGGGTGTGTGTATGTAGAATTTAAATTGTTCGCCTGGTCAAAATTCGTTCATTTTTTAACCTTTTGTCTTTTAAAATCATAGGTTTTTTTTAAATCAGTCAATTTTTAACTTCTTTTTTTATAAGCTTTCGTCTTTTTATAAACGTCTTTCTTAAATGCTCGTTATTTAAACTGTTCGTTTGTTTAAAATCATTCGTTTTTAATTCCTTCGATTTTTAAAATCATAATCATTGATTATCTATTATAGTTATTCCTACTATCTTTTCGTAGTTCCGATTCAATTTAACCGTTTTCAACTGTTTTATATGCGTATTAGTTCTCAAATTATATTACTTTTTATTTGCATTCAAGTGTTCAATATTCTAGCTAGGATTCAAAAATGACATTAAAAAACTAATATTGAGGACAAATTACAAAAAGGTATCATATCATATCAACTACTAAACTACCATCTCAAAAGTTACATGTGGTATATTTATCTTTTTATGGTTTATAGGTTTAATAAGACACAAACCACGAAATCAAACCCAAACCTAACTGTTAGTAACAGTTTGGTTTGGTTCGGCTTTAAATTTCAATGGTTGGTTTTTTTATTATCTGTAACCAAAAAAACGGTATTAACTCTTTGACTCAATGTTTGACAAAAAAAATCGTCAAAACCGGACCATGTACATCTTAATATTTCTAACGGTTATTCGAACACGAGTACTTATACAACAACCAATATGCATATGTATTCCATGACCCATTCGAAACGAGCATGATTTAGATTGGTATTCTCATTGGAAGTAATTAGCTTATTTATTTTTAATCTCACTACTATAAAATTGTTACTATTAATCTCACTACTATAAAATTGTTACTATTTCCACGTCAATTTCTGAAGGAAGGAATTCTACTCATGGGTAATCCTTTTCTAACGCATTTCCTACAGATTTTCCTATTCATTTCCAACACAAATGTTTCTTTGCAATTCTGCTACTCATTTCTCATGGAATTAATTTTCTTAACTTTCCATAGCATTTCCCACGAAATATTTCTTTTTAAAAAGTTTTGTTTAAATCAATTCTATTTATTTTTATTATATAATTTAAATTTCTTACACAATTCCTACATTTTTTTTCTTCCTACACAATTCAACCGGAATGTATTCGTATGTGCTACATAGTTCCGGAACATGTATAGTCGTTTTTCCTATTAGTTTTTCGTACACAGTTTTTCCAACGGAATGTGACGAAACCTATTCGGTCTTTTTCCTACACATTTTCTATGGATACCTTTAAAAAATGAAAAGAAAAACAAAAAAAATGTCTGCTTTGTTTCTACTGAAAAATGCATATAAATAAATATAATTCGAAACAAAATTTTAACAAAAACAAATAACATAAATTTGGAACACGTTTAATTTACAAAATGACCATTGTTAAAGATAAAGATCTGGAATAAATAACAAAAATTTTGAGCCCATTTAAATCACAAAACCACCAATGTTAAACATAATGATTCGAAATAAGTAAAAAACTATCGCTAATGACTAACGTGAGGCTGCCACCTTTCTTCATTTTCTTTCATTTCTTTTACCATCTGTTGCACACTTTGCTCCAACTCTTTTCTAGCATCCCTTTCATTTGCAAGTTCGTATTCCATTTCAACACGGAATTTTTCAACCTAAATTGTTAAAACATGTCAATAATCTAAGTTATTGTTTTCTACTAATTAATTGTTAAAAACTCTAGAATTTATAGAATTATAATACTTTGATGAGAAGTAAACAATGCCTCCTCTTGCGACCTTATGGCATCAAAATATAATTCAGATTCGGTAGATGTAGACTATTTCCGAGTTACCATGAAACTAGGATTCGAAGATCCTACCCTAAATAGCCGGCCCTTCTTATCTCCTGTCTCGCCCACACATCAAGATCATCTCGGTGTTGGTTTTTCTCTAATTTTCTTCCAAGTTTCAAGAATCATCTTATCTCATCACCAGTTGCTCGTAGACTAAATATACACTAAGTAACTAAGTATAATACATAATACATTCATATGTTTCATTGGTTTAGTTTCATTTTTCAAAGAATCAAACCCTAGTTCCTAACTTCCTATCCCAATAAACAATCAGTGTTTCAAGTAAAGCAACTAAAAAACATAAAAAACCATCAAAATTAACAACAAAAAACCATCAAAGTGCAAACCCTCCCTAGATATCAATTTCTCCTAATCATTGAATAAAACCACAAAAAAACTAGTCTAAAACATACCATGGGGCTTAATCATTAGATTCCGGCGAAAAGAAGGGTCGATGGCCGTTTTTTGCGACGTCGCTGGACGCTGGGAGGCAAAAGGGTTAGACTCTATTAATTTTTATTTTTTTATGTTAATAAAAAAACTTCAAACTTCATTTAATTAGGTTGGGTTTGACACTTGGAAGATGGGTTTGTTAATAAAACAATTGGGCTTATTTTTATAAATTGGATTGGGGTTTTCAGGATATGCCCCAAGAGGTGCACATAATCGGGTTTTTTTAATAATCAGGTTTGGGTATATATCCATTTTTAATTAAAGGTGTCTTTTTACAATTTACTTTTGTTTCTTGCATTTTTACTAAGTTACTATATTTTTTTGTGTTTTTTCGTGAGTATTGTTTTTTTTTTAATTTAGTAACATTATGTATAAATCCATATATATATAATTACTACAAATAAAACAAATGGTCACATCCACTAGCTCGCGCTGAGTCGAATCTACAGACTTTAATTTGATCACTAAGTAGATTTCTCATTTCCATTTTGTTTTTGTACTTACTTTAAGAACTTTTTCTCACATGTAATCTCCAACTGAGAATAATACCTATAGTCGGCGTTGCCGATTGCCGAACCACTTGAAGAGAAGGCGAAGGTTGCCACGTTGAGAGCCAAGCTGGAGGCTGATCAAGCCAAGTTTGAAAGTGAGCAGAAGACGGAGGAGTGGTCTGCTGCGGGATGGAAAAGGAAAGCGGAGGCTGAAACTGCTCAACTTGCAGAAGCTCGCAAGCGCTGGAAGGTAATTTATGAAAGAGATAATAATGAAAAGAGATCTCTTCGTACCGATATGACCAATCTCAAGGCGGAGATTGAAAAGTTGAAGAAGGAGAAGACGGAGGCCGAGGCGGCCCGTGATGAAGCTCGTTCTCATAGAGAAAGGAGCGAGCAGAGAGAGGTACAAACCTGCGCCACTCTTGCCCTTAGAAATAAAGAGGTAGAAGAACTCACTTCTTTATTATCTGATCAGGAACAAACCAAGGCGGAGCTTGAGTCTGCCAAAAAAAGACTAGCAGCTTGAAAGAGTTGAGAAAGCTAAAACCTCCTGCAGTCTTGCGGAACTGATGAGAAGTTAGAAAATTCTGAAACAGCCCGGGTGACGGCGGAGAGTTTGGTTGAACCTCTGAAGAATGACATGCTATGGATAAGGTATCATGGGATTATTAATGTAAGTATGTCAACCCCTTGTGATATTTCTGATAAGTTTGCACATCTTCTTATTGTGATTTCTGTCTACGCAGGTTGTAAATTCGATCTTAAACTCTATTTACTTGGATCAGACTGTTGCCAATTTGATGGTGACCGTGCGCAATGACGGATATACTCATGGGTACGCGGAATGAACCCAACATGTCACTGACGCGTTGAGGGTTGATTGGGATAATAGTAAATCTGCCATGCGCGGAGCTGATACTGGTGCTGCTCATGCTGCTGCTAAGGCAGAATATAACAACTTGCGCCTTCCAGTGATGGATTTGGTAACTGTTGTACTCCAGTATGATGACTTTGTGGCGCAACTGAGGGATATACTCCCAGACGAAGCGGATGCTTCCGATGAAGATTTAGAATAGGTTGTTTTGTACTTTGTGGTTATTGAACATGTTTGGGATGCAGATCCTGTTTATGTAATATTTTTGTCAATGCGCTGTTGCGCAAGAAACATTTTCCAATGCGCTGCCACGCATGTAGTTTTTGTTAATGCGCTGTCGCGCAAGTAACATTTATGAATGCATGGTATGTTCTAATAACAATGTTTGCATGGGTACAAATACTTGGTTTAGGTAAGACAAATAAAGGTGGTATAAAGCTCATGTGTGAACGTTAGGGCTGGACCTTGCGCGGTACCTGTGACCGCGGACCGTTCATGAGACTTGTATTAGGTTAGCATAGTGTTCTTGTGCTTACCAAAACAAATTGCATGCATTTGTAATAAAACATTAAAGTGTAATGTAACAGGCTTTGTATTGATTTGGATAAGACGCAGAGGCCATGTAGTACAAAGCTGCAATTAGGATAAATAAGAAACTTAAGTTACTGCGTATGTAAATAGTCCTTGTGACATAAGTTGACAAGTTGAGGAACCTGCGAAATATGAAGGAAACTACGATTACATGCACGCTGCACTGTCATGGACCCTTAGGCTTGCTTAGCTTTTTTGTTGCTTGGCCCTTCACCACCACGGGTGATCTGCTTGATTTCTTTGCGCACGTTCTGAAATATATGGGTAAGCTCTCCACTCTTGAGTGCTTTTTCTATTTCAGTGCGCAGACTGATGCAGTTGTTCGTGGTGTGCCCATTATCTTTATGATACTCGCAGTAGAGGTTCGAATCTTGTCGTCTCTTATTTTTCATTGGTGGTGGTGTTTTGAACTGGTAATCCTCGGTGCTAAGCACTTCCGCCGGTGTCTTGGTAAGAGGCGTCCACTGCCTTTCGCGATTTTCTTGCTTGGCTTCTTTTGGAGCTGTGATATTGTTGATTGTTGTATGGGCATCCTCTGAAGAGTATGCGCTTGAAGTTGAGTCTTTCCATTTTTTCTTGAACTTCCGACCACTGCTTCCGCTCATGTCTTGAGGACGGTTCTAGGGCATTTTGAGCTTAAATTGCGCTCTGTTTGAGCGTAGACTTTGGCTACTGCCATCAACTTCTCCCAGCTTTTCGGCAATCCTTCAGTTCCCGACAACACTTTGATCATATCATCGCATCTCACCGCATATTTGAACTGTGCGCGGATTAAGTGTTCGTACGCATCACCGATTTCCAACACTTCCTTGTAATACCTTATGATGAAATCTTCCAAACTTTCATCGTCCTTCCGCCAGATGTTCATGACATCTGCGGAGTCTCGAATGGATCGGCGCTGCTGACTGAAATGAACCAGAAAATTTTCCTTAAGATCCACCCAGGATGTTAACTTACCTACTGGTAAATTGTCAAACCAAAGGCACGCGACACCTGTTAGGGTTTGGACAAACAAGTGGCACCACATAGGTAGTGTCCATCCGCCGACTAACCCCGCCCTGGTGAACACGCGCAGGTGATCATCAGGATCTGATAATCCATTGAAGTTCCCCACGTTTGAAGGTAATTTTGCCCGCTCGAG
Organism: Helianthus tuberosus; assembly: GCA_030545235.1. Taxonomy (NCBI): domain Eukaryota; kingdom Viridiplantae; phylum Streptophyta; class Magnoliopsida; order Asterales; family Asteraceae; genus Helianthus; species Helianthus tuberosus. The sequence continues at coordinate 81,350,728 of CM060428.1, read as the reverse complement.
GGGATCCAGTGCAATCTCTCTGACAAACTTTGAGTTTTCAACAGCTTCTGCTAGTCGATAAATCAGATTGTAGTCGTACTCCGCTTCTGGGTTATAAGCAGCATGGATTTTTGGTTTGTAACTTGCATGATCTTTTTGTATTCGATTGAAAACGCTTGTGTTGTCGTATTCATTATACTTCTGTCGTATTCATCAGTTTGGGTGTCCCGCTTCTGTGAGAAACGCGGGCCCAAACGTGAATGAACCGATTGGCATTTTTGACAGTATTGCTCTTCACGGTGGTTTCATCGTCTGGATTCAGAGTGAATAGCTTCATATCTAGTGCTGGATTTGGAGTAAACTTCCGTATTGTTGACCGACATGTGTGACGGTGCATCATAATGCAACACTCGAGGTGCCAATGGAGCTTGCACTTGAACTGCAGATCTACACGTCTGTGGTGCTGGTTGAGCAGTTTGTGCACAAAGCTATGCATAAACGGTGTTCAACGTACCGTGGGACTTAAGGTACCAAGAGATCGGAGTCTCACCAGGAGGTAAAATTGAGCTGATCGGGATTTCAAGTTGTACTCTTGGTGTAACATTATCATTTTCATGATTAACGTTGTTCTGAACATCGTTAACATCATAGGCTTCTTCCACGATCCCCTCGAAGCGTGAAGCAGTAGAAAAATCGCCTCTGTTCTCTGGTCGAGGGCCCGGTGGATGATTCGACGGAGCTTCTGCCATGGAAAACAGAAAAGAAATGAATCGATCGAGAAGATGGGAATGAAAGTTGAAGAATCGGCGGGCGCCAATGAAGAAACAGTGATCTGAATTGACCGGAATCAATTAGATCGGGGGGTTTTGTCTCTGCATAAAAGGGTTAATCTCCTCGTCGATTCGGTAGTTGATCAATCTTCTTCTCCAATGTTCACTACAAAAAAAAAAGCTGTTAGACTCGCCACGGGGAGAATGGTGGTTCTCTCCGTGACCACCCTCCGGCGTGAGAATAAGTACAGTGATCTCAGGGAAGACGATGAAGTAGTAAGTGTGAGAGTAAGTGAAAGTAAGTTGTGAGATCATACCTGGTGTATCTTATTTATAACCGGATTTTGGCGGGAAAATGGTGTGATGGAGATAGTGACAGAAAGCACTTTTCCGTTGGCGGTTATCTCTCCTTCCGTTAGTTGTTAACTTGCACACGGATCATGAGTCTGATCAATGGTTGGGGAGTTTCCACGTGGAAAGTGGTTTTGAGCAGATCTTACTTCAAGTTAGTGCCATCATCGTGATTTAGATGAGCGTCTACGATTGTGCCACGTCACATTCGGTTGTAACCGAATGACCATGCACGATGAGCATTTAAGGCTTTCTAGAAGATCTCCAGCTGTAAACCATTGTGCCTTTGCCACGTGTCCATTCTGTTATAACAGAAAAGACTCTTTTGTTCAAGTCTTGATTTCAGGCGCGCGAAGATGTTTAGGATTTTATCTTCAAGTCTAACTGTACCCTTGCGCGAGCCCGCACAAGGGTGTTAGTTGAATGTTTGTCTCTCTTTTTCTCATGCGCATGGTTCTCGAAGACTGTTCTTTTCCAAATCTTGTTTAGAACCGTTGTGCGGCTGTGCAAGGTTTTATTTAAGATGTTTTTGGAATGAAGTCAGTGTATGGTCCTATGCGCTTACACAGGGTTTTTGGGACCATACCCCTTCACAAGGATTGTAAAAAACTAACAATCAAGCTCAAAACAATTTTGTATTGTAGTAAAGATAAGTAATCACAAACGAGAAATCATTATCAACAACTGATTTTCATTAATCACAATGATTCAAATGTTTTACACAATGTAGATTTTACATACTCCCCCTCAGACTGGTCATTAAACAAAGACTGCTCGTACCAAAGAAAAAGTGATGTCTAGTGATAAATAGATCTCTAACAGGTGAGATTATACTAAGTACGAAAGCTCTGTTTGTGATTGGCTGACATCAACCTGATAGTGACATCTAACATTCCTAACAGAAAAGATTCTACATATGTTTGCAAACATCTGTGCAAATCTAACATCTGATCTAACTATGCTAAACACTGATACAAAACAAGTATTGTTACATTGGGAAACATCTATTTGGACTATCCTTTGTTGCTTTGATCCAAACATCTATTTAGCCAGACAGATATTTTGTTTTCTTCATCAGACCTTTGCTTCAATAGATTTTAGGCTTCAATAGACCTTGTTTCTTCTTGAACAACGGTTCCAAGGCTTTGATCAAATATTTGCTTGTCTTCAACAAATGCTCTGAATTAGGTGTTCAAGATTCACTATCTTTGGGGAGAATCTAGTTTAAGCTCCTGTTTATTTCTTGATCACATGATCATGTTTTGGCTTTTGAATATCATCTTTTGTAGGTGTAACATCAACTTAAAAACATTTAGTTTATATAAGAAATTTAATAGTTAGTTGTTTACGTTTGACGAACCAAATTTGTTCTGACCCAAGGTTTTATCATGCTGTGTGGAATGATATATTATAAGTCATACAAGCCCTAATAGACCGTGTGGGCCTTGTTATATCTTAATGACCAATTAAGGCCTTTATTATCTAGCATTCGATGCTGAAGGGTTATATCACGGTGTATTGAGTGCTATTATCTCGTTAAGAAGAATTACAAGTCATACGTGTAAGACCCTTACTTTGTATATAGAATTTTTTATGTAATTTTCACATATAAAAGCTTTTATTCGATTACACATACATATTAAAATACGAGTTTTCTTAAAACTTCTTGAAATTTAAAACATTCAACTTAAAGTCGTCGTTTTATCGCGTAACGACGAAACGTAATGCGGAAGCTTGAATCTTTGATCGTGTTCGGTTCTTTGTTGAGCTTGATCATCATCCGGTGCTTCAAAGTATACCTACATTTCATAAATCATGAAATGCGTTAGTTATATGGCATTTAAAACGTGTCTAAACGAGTTCGCAAGACAAAACAAGCAAAACAACATTTTTTACCAGCTCCATAGCCTGTCGTTGGCCGCGACAGGTTTCTTTCGCGGGGTGTGAAGCCCCTTAGTTGGAGCTGCATATTTCCAGGATTGCCATTTTTCACTAAAATGGTCATAACTCCCTCAATTTTTATCCGTTTTACCTCCCGTTTCTTTCTACGTGATCGTAATTTGATTCTCTATCATATAGAGTTAATTCCGACATCCGCATTAATAAAATTCTTGATTTTAAGCCCACGGTTTTATATTTAGTTATTAAACTTTTGACCGGTTCATGATTTATCACACAATCTTGTTTCTAAAAGGTCATAAAGTCATGACCTAAACATTAAACCCAAAATCCTTAACTCGGGTTCATAACTTTTACAAATTACGCAGTCATTAACCAAGTTTTGAGCATAATTCATTTTGACCCGTTAAGAGAAATTAAGCATTTAAGCTTAATTCTCGCTCGTTCCTTCTTATCTCTTATTATCATACTAAGATTTCTTTTATTTTCCACCACAACGATATTTGTGGTGGATTTCATAAAGTAAAATCATATTTTCCGAATTGTACCCTTCGGTTTAGTAATTTTACGAAAAAACTCGTTTCAAGGCATTTGACCATTAAGGCTTATACCTCCAACTTTTACACTTATCAAAAGGCTTACTCGATCATGAAACTTGCTTTCTAACATCCCCTAACAGTCATTTGCCCGGTTTGTCATTCAAGGACGTTTTTGTCAACTTCAATCCCTTCTTTTACGACGAAGGACTTTCAATAACATGTTTGACCAAAATCGCACCTTCTAGCATATAATCTAATTTACACATACCTGGCTCGGGTCAAAGTATGAACCGTTTCAATACCTCATCATATTTGTTGCTAATTCATAGCAACGCAAATTCTCATACCCTATTTGTTCCTGCGAGCATAAGACTCGACAAGCAAACATTAGTTGTCATTATCAAATGGTGATAACATCACCATTTGAACCGTTTGGTCTGAATGACCATTTTACCCATTCATCATCATTGTTTACACCATAATGTGAATCTTTTCACAACTTATTGTTTATTTGTCAATGCATGACTAATGTACCATTTTACCCCTTTTTATCATCAAACATGGTTTCCTACCATTTTTGTTTATTCCGACCCATATTAATTCGTATTGGAATGCCATAATTCAAAGATTCATTTCGAATACTAAGTCACCTTAGTTTTTAACCAAATACATGAATAGATATTCTATCTAAAGGATGTAAGCTCTACTTACCTTGCATTCAAATACGCTTTTCCTTTGTACATGATCTTGTTTGACCCGCTTCTTCTCCAAGCTTCCACCTAGCTTGACAAGCGTCAAACTATCATTTATACTTCGCAAGATGGTTAGATTAGTCATCACTTATCACGACTATTCCATCTTACGGACTTTATATCAAGATCATCATTCGATCGTATTATAGGTCAATTTGACTTTCAAAAGTCAACTGCCATTAATCATATGGAATGCACAATTAAGTTCAACCACTCATTTAGGCATTTTATAAATTATCCGGTAGGCGTTATTTTTAGGCCACCATTTTAACTAATTTCTAATCTACTTTCATGCTATTATTAGCATCAAGTTTTCTTAGCTCTCGATTATCAAAGCTAATTTATTCTTTCATTATGCAAGAATTAAGGGTTTTCATCTATAAGTGAAACCCGTTTCATCATATTATTAGGCATCCATCCAAATACCTAATATAATCAAGTTCTACATACAAACTAGTAGATAACGTGATATCAAGCATCTATTTACATGAATATAACATCAATTTCGTCATAACACACTAAACCCATTTCATGGTAACTATGAACACATACTCAAACTCATAATTGTTCAAGTATCTTCCTATTACTACCATCCATGATGGTTTTAAACATAATTTTATTATAAACTCATTCATATTATCAAAACCCATTTGATAATCTACTGTTAATCACTTACAAGTGATCTCATCTCAATTATCTCCTAATTTCATCATGCCTAACGAAACTCAGCATTCATAAACATTCAATTTCAACTTTGGATCATAATCCAACAATCTATTTGCAAGTAACCCACTTGTCTCAATTTACAACTTTCACCAATCAAAGTTTTTAAACATACCTAATGATCCCCTTGTGTAAGTGATCATTAATTCATGTTCATTCATGAATTTGAGCCCCAATAGCCCTTTAAGTTGATGTTATTTGATGAACTAGGGTTTGGCACCCTTGTGCTTCTCCTGGTCATTCCACGCGCGCGCACACACAGTGTGTGTGTGTGTGTGTTGTGTTTTGTTTTGTTTTTAATATTTTAACTTTCAAGTTATCCCACTTTGGTCCCTCATGTTTGGTTAGTTATTAAGTAGGCCTCAATCTACTTATTTCCAACAATATTTCCTCTTATTAACTAGGTTAAACATTCCTAGTTAACTTAGTGGGTTCAGGGAGGTTATAACCCGTTTTATATTAAGTCCCGTTAACTCGAGCCTCTTGTAAACTTTTATTTTCTCAAAAGCTTTCGTTCACCTTTTATTTAATATTAGATTTATTTATATAAATCCTAATATTCATCGGGTTAATTTTTACCACTAACGGTATTTTACCCATTCATTAATATTAACGTGGTTTGATTACCAAAACCGTTTTCAAGGTGTTACAATACATGCCCTAATAGACCATGTTAGGCCTTGATATATCTTAATGGCCCGTTAACGCTTTTATTACATAACGTTCGTTGTTGAAGGGTTATATCACGTTGTAATGAGTGATATTTATTGCAATGGACAATTACAAGTCATGCGTGCCCTAATAGACCGTGTTAAGCCTTGATATATCTTAATGGCTTGTTAAGGCCTTTATTATGTAACATTTGATGTTGAAGGGCTACATCATGTTGTATTGAGTCTAATTATTTCTTAACGAACAATTACATGTCATGCGTGCCCTAGTAGACCGTGTTAAGTCTTGATATATCTTAATGGCTTGTTAAGGCCTTTATTATGTAACATTTGATGTTGAAGGCTTACATCACATTGTATTGAGTGTTATTATACCTTAACGAAGAATTACAAGTCATACCTGATCTAATAGACCGTGTTGGGCCTTAGGCATGATATATCTTAATGGCCCATTAAGGCCTTTATTATGTAACATTCGATGTTGAATGGTTATATTACATTGTATTGAATGACATTATATCGTAACAAACAATTACAAGTCATACATGTTCTAATAGACTGTGTTAACTCTTGATATATCTTAATGGACACTAGCAAGTCATACGACCCTAATAGACCGTGTTAGGCCTTGATATATCTTAATCGCTCATTAAGACATTTATATAATTTTCGGTATTGAAGGGTCATATCATGTTGTATTGAGTTATAATTATATCGTAACGAACAATAACAAGTCATACATGCCATAATAAATCGTATCGGGCTTTCATATCTTTTAATGGCCCATTATGACTTTAATTATGTAACATTCAGTATTGAAGGGTTATATCATGTTGTATCGAGTCTTATCAAATCGTTACGGAGAATATCAAGTCACACATGCCTTAAATTGAAAGGTTAATAAATTTATTTTTTAAATTGAAAGGTTAATAAATTTATTTTAAAAATAACATATGTGCTTATAGATAATAAAACTTTATATGTTAGTATTATTAATTTTATTTTAATGAATATTTTTTATTATTAATGGATTCCTACGCATTTTCTACGGAAGTATTAAATTCATTTTTCCTACAAATTTCTGACGAGTTGTTAAAATGAAACTTATTTCGTTGGAATTGAGTCGGTATTTTCCTACACATTTCCTATTGATATTAATTAAAAAACATTCCGTAGGAGATCTCTCGGCATTTTCAACACATTTCCTACGGATATTAATAAATTTGTTTTAAAAATAACATTTAAAATGTATTACAAATATTTTGGATCCATTCTATCGGAATTGCCTCGGCATTTTCCAACACTCTTCCTACGGATAGTAATAAATTTATTAAAAATAACATATATATTTTTAATATCATTAATCTTACTTATTATGAATATTTTTATGATAAATTGGATTCCCACGGAATTTCGTCAGAAATTTCCGACACTTTTCTTACGCATACTGATTCCTACAACACGAATTCCGTCAGAAATCCCTGGGAAAATTTCGACACATTTTCTACGTATAACAATTTGTGGATTTTTTGTCAAAAAATTAATTCCCTTCTTGCTCGTCAGAATTTCATGGGAAAGTGTCGGCATTTTCGTTCGTAGGAAATGCATAGGAAATTTTGATAGGAATAGTAGCAGTTTTCTAGTAGTGTCTCCGATTATTTTTTATGTAACTTTCGGAAAATGAACACTTTGAAAAAGTTTTCAAAAAATGGTCTTAGAAAGAACGGTTTATCAGAAAACGCTTTAAAAAAAACAGTTAGAAAAACGAATGGGCTAACAAAACAAACGGTTTTAAAAAAAAAGTATAAAAAGCAAACAATTTAAAAATACGTTTATAAAAAACGGGTATAAGAAGATATGTATTTATTTGCATATTTATAAGGTGTTTATGAAATAATAATCGTAAAAATTACGAAATAATAAAAGTACTTAGAGTAATTACACAGTAACCAAAAAAACTTTGTAATTGACATAAACAACCCCTGAGGTGTAAAAGTACCAAAATACTCAGGGTCCGGGTCTGAAAGATTTCTTTTTAGGCTGAAATGGTTAAACTGACTAAATCTCAGTGGCCAAAATAGTAATTTACTCTTTAATGAAGTTATCGATTTTGGTACAAGATTATTAACGTTACGGCAAGTCAAGCTTATCATATCTCAAGCTAATTATATTTATATCGCATATCGGATACCACCAATTAATACCAGTTGTTACAAGACTCGTTTAAGTTAACTTTAGTAAATATGAAGCTTGTCTATGTTTTGTTACTTTGTAAATGTAAGGTTTTACTAAGGGGCGAAGTCACTAGACCATGAGCGTTTCTAAGGAAGCACCACCCTAGTGGGGTTTGGGACGACGCCTTGAGGGAGTGCAAGGGGGCAATGCCGCTGATGGAATCCAAGGGCTTAAGAAAGCTACTACTACTAAGGGGTTAATCGGGTTTGCATGGTTGCTTAAAAGTTGCATGAAAAAATCAGCTTCGTAGGTAGTTGATGTGCGTAAAATTCAACATATAAATTACATCAAACAAGGCATAAAATCAATCCTTTTTCGGTAATAATGTTGGAAAAAGCATGTTTCTTTGTTTACTTTTAATTTACAGGATCAAAAGATCTTAAACGAACAAAAGGAACAAATTAACAGCAGAAACCAACACAAATACAAAGAAGAAGGATTGACACGACTCGCCGAACTCGCATCCACATCCAAAACAACAAAAATAACAAAAAACAGAAGCTTAGGCATGGGGTCGTGCCTGCAAGGCATGGATCGTGCCCCAGTCAAGATTCCCTGCAGAAAAAAAAAAACAGAAAACGACAAGGGACACAGGGTCGTGTCACCTCAGCATGGGACATGGTCAACTCTCAGATTCGCAAATCTGGGTTCGTACAACAAGTAGAGAAGACACGGGGTCGTGTCGTTGACACACGGGACGTGTGTGCAGAAGAGCTGACAGAGCATTAAATGAAGACAGAGAAAAGGAAGGACACGGGGCCGTGCTCACCAGGCACGGGGTCGTGTGAGTCTCCTGTTTCCAACTATAAATAGAGGTGCTTAGCTCACATGCAAACCATCCCTTGGCAAACCACTTCTCTCACACTTGCCATCAGTCCACCACCACTACAACACCAACACCAACACCCACAACTATCATCCATCATCCATCATCCATTTTTCATCTTTTAGAGTGTGTAGTAGTCTCAGGATCCAAGATCGATCGTAAGAGTTCTTGTTAAACAAAGTCCATGCTTGGCTAAATCTCTTACATCACTTGGTGAAGACGAATATTTTATGTATCACTTTTAATTGCCAATCTTTGGCAACTTTTTATTTGGGAATGTATTAATGACTTTAATAACTATTTTTTTATATTGAAGATGAACTGTACTTAATCATTTCTTCATGTTTTGTTGATTCACTCATTCATGTCTTTACGGTTTATATAAAGCGCGTTAACTGCCTGGAAGGGGGTTGGAAGAGTGTTTGGGTAAATTTCTTGCCTCGTTCAGTGTATAGATCCTGCGAGGACCTGATTCAAGCTTATTAGGACTTCCCTTGAGACAGGTAGCATCAAATCGGGGGAAGTAAGAATGGCTTGTAATCTCTTATTTATAAACTACTATTAAAACAATAACCCGACCTTGCGGGATTGTATCCCTGCTGACTCAGACCAATATGTTGAGGGTAACGTCGCATTCACAAGAGGGGCCTACCACTTTTCGCATTAATAACTTATTTAATTATCTTTCAATAATCAAACCTTACGGGACTGTATCCCCGCTGACTTAGACCAATAGTGTAACGCTCCGATTTTTCATAATCTTCCTAATTTAGTAATCGTGTCTTGTAAATCTATTTTTAGAAGTTTAATTCTTTCGAAATCGCATTTCGTTTCATTATCGTAAAACCAAGACTTTAATCATCGTAAAAATCCAAGATTTGAATCATTCGTATTCCTTACGCCCATGTTATACACCTCTCATACATGTTCATGTGCTCGAATCGACTAATCATACGACACCTTATTCATACTTTTTGCTAAATATGTTAAACTTGCAAACACGTCATTATATGCCCAATCTAAGCGAAATTCGACACTATTTCTAGGCAAATATACATGTTTATACTCGTTTTATGTTTGGTTTATGATCCACTTACATAACATACCTTAAAAAATGCTTATCGTGCTTAGAACACCCGAATTACACCTTAAAACATTAAGTTTGGAAGTCTAGGGGCTGAAATCATCAAAATAACAAACAAATACCCAACCAAACACTCTGGCGGTCCGCGACCAGGCCCAGATGTGTCTTCGCGGCCCGCGAGAGCGGCTCAGTTCGCAGATTGTTAATCAGACTTGTTTTTAGGCGCGAGTTTGTGTTTTATTTGAAGTTTAAACTCGTTTTAGCATTTAATACACACCAAACCCAACCCTAAACACTTCCCTATAAAATATCACTCTTCTCCACACTTCATACACTTTACAAACTCACAAATTCACTGTCAAAACTCTCTCAATCTGCTGGAATTCGCAAGGTTGGACAGATTCATCACAAGTTGCTAAAACAAGCATATCTCACTCATTTCTTGGGCTTTTGCTTTGATTCTTTTTCCTACTTACTTGGATGGACCTTAGGATCAATTCCACAGGTTTTCCATAGAAAAATGTCACCAAAAAGGCTCCAAAGTGCACTGTAACTTTCTGTTTTGATTCATACTTTGTTAATCTTGGTTAAACTTGACTTATCTCATCTCAAACCTATGTCCTTATGCTCATAATCAATTGAATAGTTAGTTGGGCTTAAAAACAAGGTTGAGACATGTAAAATCAGAGGTGTAAACCTCATAAAGTTTCTGTTTTGTTTAAGGGTTTTACCCACAAGTAGTGTTCAAGCTTGAAGCTTGATGTTTGTGTGATTATAGGACAAGCTTGAGCTATCCTACTAAAAATCCACACATTACTTGATGATTTCTTAGATTAGTTGTAATTATTTTCTTTCTTATTATATGTTCATGACCATCCTTGAATGTTCATAACATCAAGTGTAGTGGTGAACATCAAGAGGTGCCTAAATGGAAGACTTGCTCTTCCTACCTCCTACATGACTTGTATGATATCAAAAGAGGTACCTAAATGGGGGATTTATCCTCCTACCTCATGCTTGACCTATAGAACATACGTACAATATATAATACTAATATACTATCTGAATAACCAAACTCTTGATTATGAACAAGTGGTCATTGTCAAGATAGTAGGTTACATCATCTTGGACTTGATAACTTGTCACGATCCTAATGGGATTTTATCCCATGAAAACATTTAAACTCTTTCGAGATTCATGCTGTCAAGAACAAGTATCATGTATGCTAGATGATTATTTTTTCTCGTATGTCTATTTTTCATGTCCTTGGACTTCGAATCCATAAATCCTAATGTAGACATCTTTTAAAACTCCAAATCGAACACAACCAATCTCCTAGTCTCAACAACTTCGTCGCATTGGATAATCGGAAAGAATATGCAATTTTGTGAGTACACCTGACCCATTTTCCTTTTAATACACTTTGGGTGCAACATGTTTTACTTTTTAAAATGCACGATTCACAAACATGCTTTATTCATTCAATCCTTATATATGCTTTGTTATGCTTGAGTTCATGCTAGAATTCATACTACTTGTTAACCTGTCTTAACAATTATAGCGCTATAGGTGTAGCACACCACCCGACGGGGTTTTGGTTAGGTTATATTTTTTACGGTCTTGATATTGCTATATCGAGGGATGCTATTATTCATTCTTTACGATCTCGATATTACTATATCGAAGGATGCTATTATTCTTGTGGACACTTCGGTTTGACTTTTAGTTATGCATGCTAGTTTGACCTTGTATACCAAATTGCTATGTTGGATTGAAAATACTTTTTATACATATGCCACGAGTCTAAAACTAGTGTACTCGCCAATACTTTTGTATTGAACTACGCTTTTAAAACATGTTGCAGGTTTAACGTTGACGTTGATGATGCATGGAATCTAGTAGGATGCTTAGATTTTGTACTCCTATTGTATTGTATTTCATTATTCATGTTGTTGTAATTGCTTCAAATCCTTGTAATTGACTCTTTAGAAATGGAATGAAATTTATTATTTAAATACTTGTCACAATTATTAGTGTTATGATGTCTCGAGCAATCTATTTCGTCTCACTCCGATGTTTCCGCTATCGGTTGGGGTGTGAAAAAGAGGTTGAGGGTAACGTTGCCTTCACAAGAGGGGCCTACCACTATGACTAAGATAATCTCTTAAAAAACCCAACGTGTGGAAATCATCAAAGGGTACATAAAAGAGGAGTTGGAACCAAGTGATTCTTTTTTGTCTATTTGTTTTCCTTACATTTGTATTTTTATTTTCTAGTTTATTTTTTAAAAAACTTTCAAAACTTTTATCAAAATTTGGTTAGATTAGACGTTAACGGTATTCAAAACTCTTGTGTCCTTGAACGACCTCGGTATCTTACCGTTGTTATATTACGTCCACGATGGGTGCACTTGCGCTAACATGTGTAGAATGATAGTATTGTATCATGTTTTATAAATTTAAAGTTTGATTCGCGAGTAAAAAGTGCTTAAAATATATCTAAAATTTATACCCACACCCGCACACGTCAGTAGTTTATTATGGGTAACATGTTATTGATCATTAGGGCTAACTAAAGAACAATGGCAACCTTGTTCTAACAATGGCAAGTAAACTCAACATTAAGCTACTACTTAGCAGTAGGAATTGTCATCAATGGAAGTATGTTACTACTAAGCGGTAGCAATTATGTCATCACTATTAAGTTTTTATTTCTTTTTTTTTTAACATCTAATTTCTTTAATCCAATGTCGTCTGTGGGACTTGAACCCAAGACCTTCCCCTTTCCAACCTATGTGTTTTTAAATGTTTTACCTTTACCAATGGACGTTACTATTGAGTTGTAGTAGTAACTTAGCTTGGTGGTAGTCATGCTCAGTAGCAGTAATTAACAAGTAGCTTGTTTCTGCTAATACATTCCACTAATTTTTTTAACGACAAATTTGGATCACTGACAGACCACTGGAGTATCATTGTGCCACCAGCGAAACCACCCGATCATATCCATCTCCACTAGGCATAATGCCTATACACCAATTCAGGAGGAAACCTAATAAATATGGGAAAACCCCTCTTGTGAGAATCGAACCCAGGACAAATCGGTCCAAAAGCCTTATCTCACCCCTAAGATGTCACTAAGCTATAAAGTCATGGGCAATACATTCCACTGATACAATGGATAATTGCAAGAAGTTATAGCCGCCATTTGTTAACGTTTAACCCCAATCATCGTGATGGTTCAACCCAATATAAAAGAAATTCAGTTTGTTACTTTGTTTGTTTAACAAGCGGATTAACAACTTCGTTTTTCACAGGAAATAATATCCTTGTTCTTTGAAGATTCTATCTTATCTAGTTATTGATTTCGGATACACACAAAATACTTTAATCTAATTGCTAATTGTGAAATCATACATGATTTAGAAACTATCCCGTAATTTCCATACTATAAATAAGCAACATTTTGATGTTTTATATATGGAGTTGTACTCCAAGTATGGGGAGTTCTTGAAAAAAAAAGTTAATTTTTCATTAATGACTTTCATCCTTTGCATTTTAACCTCTTTGATTTTTTTACTTTTAACCCAAAATTTTTTATCTTTTGCAATTTAACTGCAGCACTTTTTTATTTTCAACTTTGATCCCCAATACTTTTCATTTTTTGCAAATTTTTCGTATTACGTTTCTTACTAAATTTTGCAAGTTAATACGCCACAACATGCGTGTGAGGTTCAACGTTTTTCGTCTATTTTTCCCGTTTGACAGACCCGTTGTAACGCGTCTATTTTTCACTACTTGACAGGTCCGTCGCAATGCGCGGGTTCTTTTTCTATGTTTGAAGTTTCAGTCTAATTTTCTTCGCATTAACATGCCACAACGGATGTGCGTGGTTCAACGATTTTACGTCTGCTTTTCGTTCGATGTTATTTTTACCTTTTTATTTATTTTGTTTTTACGAGTTTTTCCAGTGTTGGTGGTCGTTGACAGTGGTGTAACATTGGTGCTACTTGGCATGGTTTACGCAAAGCAACACATGTGTGGCTTTTGACTTAGTTAAGTTGTTAAGGACAAAACAAATACTAGAACACAGAGATAATGATGAAACTTTTGGACTCCATATTCACCCTCTTATATTGTCACGTACAGTAACAAAGCTATATGGGATCACCTTAACAACAAGCCCATGTCATTTGGCCATTGTTCTACTTATTGTCATCATTATTGTAGACAAAATCATACGAAAACAGAAAACATTCCATCCATCCTATATAGTGTTTGTTTCGTCATTGATCACGCACTATAACCAACAATCGCAGGATCCCTTTTCCCCATGTTATACGAGCTACATGTTGCCTTGGCAGCTTCATACATGGCTTCCTTGCTAACGCCATTGTTGCACGCGTTAGCAAATGTTCGAGTATGTTTCATGCCATACTGGGTCAATGATCCGCAATGTGTCTCAAATGTCCGAACCTTAATCAATCAAACATTTAAAAAGGTTAGAAAATGGCTAAAAAAAGAAGCTAAACATCATATTTTGAATGAGATAGATGGATCAAGTTTTTTTTTTTTTTTTTGTCTACCATGGATTTAAGACAATCCCAATCGTCCACTAGGGGTAATCCTGAACCCCTCTGGGATCCGTGTTGTGTATCTCCTAATAGCTGGGCATTTATAGCAATCATACTGCTATCCAAAAGTGTCCTGTGTATTGTGATTTCCTTTATTTCGTTGAGTAATTCCTCCTTTTGTTGTGGTTCTCCGGTCCATTCCTTGTACTGTAGAATATCATTGCAACAAAGGATCAATCCAAGTGATCGTAAATCGGTCACAAAATTTTAGAAAATCGCCGCTCTGCGACCTAAATTCTGGCTGCAAGAATTTTTCATTTCTAGTTGTGTTCAGCAAATTTACAAGTGTCTCTAAGCATTTTTTTTCTGGAAGTGTTTTAGTTTCCAGGGAGTTCGCTATCCTGGTAGTGGACTCTAAAAGAATTTGACACCAGATATTCACGTCGCAAGCAAAATCCTCGAAAACGTTGACATAGCAAAGTTCGAGTCTGCTTCTTTAACTAGCAATAGACTCCCTAAAAACTAAAACAATTTAAAAAAAGGAAAATTACCAAAATAAGCATAAATTTGTTACTAAAATAGACACACGTCAGTTAAGCTGACAAAATTGTGGGCAAAAACATTATTTTAGCTCACAAATTTGTCGGCTTAACCGGCGTTTTTCTATTTTGGTAATTTTGTTTTGTCAAATAGTTATTTCGGGGGGAAAACCTTCCCACAAACACATGAATTTTTTAGACCACCTTAAAATACACAAAAAAAAATTATGTTGGAAATACTGACTATTCTAGTAGTGTTTTGCATAAGCATACATACCATATGCCACATGGAATGAAGATCTGCTTCTCTTTGATCAACCACCCCCATGGAGTCGAAAGATGGCGAAGGATTCGCGGTGTGGTTCATCGGACAAGAACCTTGGTAAACAGAAACTGTCTCGTTGCTTATACGTTGTGTACCATATTGCATCACATGAGATCCCTCATAAGTGTTGTTGTTTAGAGTCCTCAATTTCACCTACAAACATTTTGTGCAAGTTTATGTCAGGAAAGCGTCATGAATACCATAATCTTACTCCACATCTAAAGCACAATCAAGAATATCTAAACAAAGAAAAACCCAAATTAATACCAACATTTAAGTATTGTTCTTCCAATGTTTCGGTACTCAGATCTTCCACATCACTAAAGAAGAAAGTCGTGAATAGTGTAGTTAGTAACGAACGATAAGCATATATGAGTCGCTAATGACGAAAAAACATGTTACAAAATACCTATCTTCCAACCATGAGATACTGTATAAGTCACCTAAGCAAGTGTTATACTCTTTAGGTGGGGGAGGGGTCATACCGGGACAATAAGTGCCCCAACTATTTTCGGTTGCATTCGCTGCAGTTGTCACGTATATGTTTAGATCTTCGGGTATAAGATTTTCGAAAATGCTTCCACTTTCACATGCTTCTACATATATAACCTACATTTTGAGATTTCACCGTTAGAAAAGTGAGTATTACCAACAAAATATCGCTAACAACCATGATCAATAATCACTTATAAATTAATACAAGAAAGTAACTTACCATCTCACTATATGTACCCATTGCATGCTTTGTTTTCAAAACTTCGATAAAATCATCAGCGTAAATGTATGGCATGTTTGGCATCCCTTAACAATATAATTTATATAGTTATGTTAGAAACAGTTATTATTTCGATGTTTAACAACAAAAGAAACATGAGGTAACCGAATACCAAGAATTCCAGGGCCTCCATGATCCGTGTAATACACAAAGATTGTATCGAAAGGGCTACTCGCGACAACTTTTCCACTTCCACCAGATAAGGCTGAGGCGTTGCCAAGAAGCACAGCATAGAAATTGGCTGCTGTCACATTTTCTCCGGTGTAATCCTAACACAATATATATGATGAGGGACAAATAAGTTAATTAGTGGATTTGTACATGGAGGGGTGAAAGGGTAAGGATTCCTCTACAAAGAACATTTTTCCTACAAAGTATAAGTCCAAACGTAATAATTCAAAACACAATGAAATGTATTTTAGACATGAAATCTAAAACACCATGCAAAGAAAGTTAATTAGAGTATTTTAAATTTAATGCCTATAATACATTTGATTGTGTTTTAACTTCTTACTTTTGATGTTTTTATATATAATACTATGCAAGAGGAATCTAAAACACCATACCTAATATTTAAAACACAATTCTCACACTTCATAGGAAAAATATCATTTGTAAACTAACCCTACCCTAGGTGAAAGTGTGAGACACGCGTGAAAAAAGAACGATAAATCTAAACTTAATTTTAATAAAATTTATTGATTTTCGTCTCAATGACCAAATTGTCGCATATTATTTTTAATTGTTATATTTAATTTCCTATAGCTAGTTGTCGGATTACAAATGGTTAGATATACTTTTTCTAACGGGGAAACTTGCACGTCATAGGGATTGAACCCCTAACCTCCTACTATCCTAAGCCTTATCTAACTCACCAATATCATTAGGCTAATCCCAAGTGGATAAATGGTTAGATATACTAAAAAAACAAATTTTATTACCTTGGGGAACTCATTAAAATAGCATATATAAAGCCTAAAAGCATTAAAAATAGAAAATGGATGGTCCATAAATTTTAGCAAAAATGCCAAAATTTTGGCAAGTAAATATTTTTTTACCTAACCTAGTAATACATGGGTCAATAATTTAGTTTGATACTAAAAGGTTCCTTTTGCCATATTTTTGCCATTGTAATCTTACATCATACCTTTGGCACACCCGCATAAACATCCGAACCATTGGGACTATTAATTATGACACCAGGCCTCGGATTCAATTCATTATTGGCAATGTCATCGTACATGAACACAATTATGTTCTCATCTTTCAACCCGCCTCTTTTCAATATTTGATACGCATGACAAACATCCGCCTGAAATCAGTAACTGATATATCAGTCACGTTTATTTAAAGGGGAATTTACCAAATTAGCCAAGAATAAACTTTGACCACCAAATTAGCCATTTGATGCCTCCTTGGAGCAGGGCATCACGGATTCAAATGTGCGGGATGCCTCTTTCAAGACCCCTCATGCCTCTTTAAATATGGAAGTGACACGTGTCTCAATGATTAGGTAGACTCCTCCAATGCCCCTCAGTAGACTCATCCAATGCCCCTCAGCAGACTCTTCCAATGCCTCAGGTATGAGTTAAAATTTTATGTGAGACCTACCACCCACTTCATCTTCACCACCGCCACCACGACCACCGCCACCACCACCACCACTTCATCTTCAAGATCCTTCATGAGCTCCAACAGGGAAGATGCCTCTTTCAAAGGAAGACATGATGATCGATCTGTGTTCACCAAGTCAACAGGGGATAGAAAGAAATGAATCTGAAGGAAGGAAGATTAGTAGTATATTTTATTGTGGTGGTGGTGGCGGCGGCGGTGGTGGTGGTGGCGGCGGTGGTGGTGGTGGCGGTGGTGAAGCTGAAGTGGGTGGTAGGTCCCACATAAAATTTTAACTCATGCCTGAGGCATTGGAAGAGTCTGTTGAGGGGCATTGGAAGAGTCTGCTGAGGCATTGGATGAGTCTGTTGAGGGGCATTGGAGGAGTCTACCTAATCATTGAGACACGTGTCACTTCCACATTGAAAGATGCATCCCGCATATTTGAATCCGTAATGCCCTGCTCCAAGGAGGCATCAAATGGCTAATTTGGTGGTCAAAGTTTATTCTTGGCTAATTTGGTAATTTTCCCTTATTTAAATAGAGATTGAATTTAGTAAACGAAAAGTCAAAGAAATGCGCGCCTGATGGCGATAGTTGTAGTAACCGCTTGAACCGGCTACTAGAACAGCCCATTTCGTGCCATTAAAGCCCGGAAGATTGAAATTAGGAGAGAATGAACTCGGACGAGTGGCTTCGGAGAGTTGTACCGCAAGCAGGGTTAGTAGTAAGAAAAGGAATTTGAAGGCAGCCATAGGGAGAGAATGTATTGACTGACTTTAGATGGTTTCAACTTTAAAGTATATATACACATTGCTAGGGTAAACATTGTTTAGGTGTGTACTCCAAGGAGAGATAGATTTTAGCTGTCTCCTAAGTTTTTAGGTTTCTAAGAAAACAAAGATTATACGATTGTCAAATTGCAAGACTGTGTGTTAGGGAAGCGAGAAAGAAGTGTTTGTCACGTAGTTAGGAGTGGTTTTACCTTTTATCTTTCGCTAAGGTGTGTTATCGTAATGGTAAATTTGATGGGGCGAGTATACTTTTTTTACATTTTTTAATACATTCTATTAAATATTTTTAACAATTGATATTATTTTTTAATAAAAAATACTTATCATCCGAATTCCGAAATGTCATTCCAAGTATTAAGTATATGTAAGAACCACTTAGCAGCCTAGGTGACCAAATAACAACACATAATCTAAACACCTGATACACCTTAACACACCTTCTAACTCTTACTTTTTAATACGCGTAACCAGAATATAGTTTATAACCATTACAGTTTTTTTTTTTTTTTTTTTTGGCTAAAGGGATTTACCTCGGTGATTCTATATATTCACAACCATAACAAAACAAGTAGCATGGAGAGTCCACACTAGTTCAATCATGAGACATGCATCATGAAAGTGAACAAAGAAAAAACTAAATCGCAACACAGAACCAATAAACACCAAACTAGACTAAAATCTAGACAAAAACACAACTCAAAACGCTAATCAACCGCCATCGTCCATGATGTCCGTTTCCCGAATTTCCCAATCATCTAGAAGCCTACGAAGATAATCTAGACTCCCATAAGCTTGTACCGAACCGTTTTGAAAATAATCTGACCGGTAGTCTCTGGCGGTCTTAATTGGTTTTTGAAAAGTCGAGCATTCCGTTCCTGCCATATGAAGTAAGCAGTAGCCGCCACTAAAATTCTGGTAACATAATTAGCAGCCGACTTGGAATTCGCGCGCACCAGCAACCAGTTCACAATATCCTCCCATTTATTATCGACCGTATCCATTCCCACTTTTTGCCTAACGATACCCCAAACTTGAGAAGAGAACTTACATTCGAAGAATAAATGACTGTGAGAATCATTGTCCGCGTAACATAATAAGCAACACATCATATTCATGTTCTTCCTTCTCGTGAAATCCCAGTTAAGAATGACATATTGAGTCAACAATTTCTTCCTCATAATCAACCACATCAAGAACGCGTGCCTTGGGATACATTGAGAAAACCAAACCACTTTGCTCCACTGGATCTCCGACTCGCTATGTCTTAATCGAATTCCAGATTACCAAGGCCGAGACTTCATTAAGATCCCCTCCAACCCTCCATCGAACTCTATCATTTTTATTCGCTTGAACCTGAATTTGATCTAACTGGAAACAAATCCCTCGAAGCCGTAGGCCACAACCAGGCACCATTCATGACAACATCCGCTACTGACGCCTCTAAACGAAACCCTGCATTTGTTATCGTTCTCGGTGACAAAAAATCACCCAGCGGACCTATATCGCTCCAAATATCATACCAAGCTGAAGTGGATCTCCCATCCCCAAGTAAAGACCAAAACTAATCCCGCACCATCGGACGCAACTGAAGGATTTTGCGCCAGCTCCAACAACAGTTAGTAGGGGCTTTGCAAATCCAAAAACTTTTGCCTTTTAATCTCTAGTCATGAATCCAATCGACCCAAAGAGATTTCCGTTTAGTAATAATGCTCCAGATATGGATCGCCATAAGAGCTATATTCATATCCCCGATACGCCTAATCCCCAAGCCACCTTCATATTTTGGAAGACAAACCGAGTTCCAAGAAACCTTAGCTTAGCCTTTGTGAAACGTGCTATGTTGAGACCATAAAAAATTCCGCATTCTAGCTTCTAAATCGTGGAAAACACGGGCCGGTAAAATAAACACCGAAGACCAATATATATGCATCGAAGATAAAACCGCAACCACTAACTGCAACCTCCCAGCAAACGAAAGGAGCTTGTTCCTCCAGCTCGAGATACGCTGCTCTAGCCTCTCAACCAAAACTCCACAATCCTTGTACAAGAGCCGAGAAGAAATAAGGGGAACGCCCAAATATCGAACCGGCAGCTCTCCTTCTACAAAAGGCATAATACTCATAATAGCATTCTTAACATTACCAGGAACATTGCAGAAGAAGACTGTACTTTTCTGAATACTAGGCACCAATCCTGACATCTTTGTAAATGTATTTAAAGAAGACATAATGCATTTAGCTGAACCAACATCACCTCTAGCAAAAAGGAAAAGGTCATCCGCAAAACATAAATTAACAATTTGCTGCTTCTCACATTTATTATGAAACTTGAAAGACGAATCAATCCTGGTAGCATGCTGCAAAATACCAGTCAAGACCTCCATAACAAGCGTAAATAAATACGGAGAAATTGGATCCCCTTGCCTTAAACCGCGACTACCCCTGAAAAAACCATGAATATTCTCGTTCACACAAATAGAGTATGACGTAGTAGAAACACATACCATAATCCAATCCACCATCTTTCTATTAAAACCGAACCCAAGCATCACACACTTTAAAAAATTCCAGTTGACTGTGTCGTACGCCTTCTGGATATCGACCTTGAAAGCACACCGAGGAGGGCCACTATTCCTGTGATAATTGTGCATTAATTCCTGGGTCAAAAGGATATTATCTGAAATCCTCCTACTCGGGACAAACGCAGACTGGTTCACACTAACAATCCCATTCAGAGCATTCTTTATACGATCCGCAATAATCTTGCTGATGCATTTGTACAACACATTACAACAAGCTATAGGACGGTAATCCGTAACACTCGCCGAAGTGGATACCTTCGGAATAAGCACTATCAGAGTGTGATTTATCTCACGAAGCATATTTCCGGTTGAGAAGAAATCTATGACTGCATTAGACACATCCTGACCTATAACATGCCAAGCACTCTTGAAGAAAGCAGAAGTGTACCTATCGGGGCCAGGCGCTTTATCAATTCCAATCGAGACATAGCCTTTTTCACTTCATCACTAGTAACCGGCCGAACCATATGGGAAGCTATATCAGGATCCAACACACTGGAAAACAAATCAGGGGATGGCATCAGCAACACGTTATCATGACACCCCAAAAACTGCTCGTAATGATGAACTAAGGCAGTCTGAACCTTGTCTTCCTCGTATATAGTACCACGAGCATCCTTTATCACATCAATACGGCACCTATGATTTCGAGTCTTCAAATCCGAATGAAAAAAACGTTGAGTTCATATCCCCAGCTCTCAGCCAATTGACCTTAGATTTCTGTTTAAGAAATCGTTCCTCGTCTAAAGACGCCTCCTGGTAGTGACGAGTTAATTCGGTCTCTTTGGCACGAAGATCCGCATTCATCGGCTCCTTATCAATGCTAGTCTGGATACAATCCAGTGAGCGACGCAAATCCTCAACTTTTTTATGGAGATTACCTTGTTGGAACAAAAGAGCACGTAAGGGAGATTTTAACAAACGGAGCTTTTTCACCACCCGAAACTGATGCACTCCATCAACACTCGAACCCCAATTTTTTGCCACAATATCCATAAATTCTTTCTTGTGAACCAAAAAGTTAGCAAACTTAAACGGTCTATTCTTCATCACCTCAGGCTTCGGAATTTTCAGGATGCATGGACAGTGATCAGAAAGCCTATATGGGTGAAAAATGGCGACCGAGCTCGGATACTCAACAACAAACTGATTATTACCCAACACCCGATCAATCTTTTTTAGTAAACCAATACCCTTCTTCGGTTTTTGATTCCAAGTAAAATGACAGCCCGAACGATTAATGTCAAAAACCTCAATGTCATCAACACAAGCCTGAAACTCCTTCATGCCAGTCGAGACCGATGAAGCACCCATAGACTTGTCTTCCAGACTTAACGTTGAATTAAAATCACCCATTATTACCCAAGGTTGACTACCAACCAACACCTTATGCAAAGTAAGATGTTGCCACAATTCTCTTCTAGAAACATAGTAATTAGCCCCATACACTATCGAACAGAAAAACATTTTCTTATCTTGCTTGAACTGAATCTGAACATGCATAACCTGAGAAGTTTGGTTCAGAACCATTACCTCGAAAATATCTGGATTCCAACCAATAATTATTCTAGTGCCTTTATCGCAGTGTCCTCCATTAGACGTCCAATCCCAGTTGCGAAACACACTTTTACAAACTTTACCAAGGTTACTTACATAAACGTGAGACTCTAAAATAGCACAAAAATTCAGCTTATTTTCTTTCACAATTTTCCGAACCTCTTTTTGTTTTAGCGGGCGGTTCAACCCCCTAACATTCCATGCAGCAAGACTAACCATGAGAAACCACCGGAGAAGGAGTGCTTGCCCATTTTTTTGCATGAGTGTTCTTCGCTCCATGAACCATGAATTCGTCCATTTCACTATAAACTTCCACAACCTCCTCTTCATCCGAGTTAACCCCGCCATCATCCGCTACATTGTTACTTCCACCCTTATCATCCTCAAATTCATTCAAAACATCAAACGGATTATTAGACGTACCCTTACTAGAAGACGGTCCTTTATGTAAGTCACCTTTTGGTTTGGATCCAACAGGTCTATATTCGAATTTAGGCTTTTGTTTGTTCACCTGAAACCCCGATTTCCTTGCCACCTTCTTACCATACACTCATGTATATCCATCCTCATCTACAACCGGACCCTTCTTCGCTGGCCGATTCACTTGACCCAACCGATAACTAGACTGGTCCGCACTATTTAGTTTACCCACCACCCTTGGTTGCTTCGGACATGCATCATCCGAGTGGCCAAACACCTTACAGTGAGAACACCTATAAGGGCTCCATTCATACTCCACATAGACTTTCTCTTTCACAAAACCTTCACCTTCAAGCTCCGGAACGGCTATGACAATTTCCTCTTTAAGATCATTCTCGGCCGATATTTCAACTAAAGCTCTGGCATAGCTGCTCCTCCCCCATGTATCTGTGCACATCGACGAGGTATACGAATCCAAAAGTTTTGGTACCCCTATAGCCGTAGCAATCATACTCAACCCATCCTCCGTATACGCCGCTATGGGAACTTCGTGAATCTTCACCCATACTTGTAAGTTCTTCACTTCTCGCTTTTCAAGTTTCGTAGTAGGAGACCATTTACTAAGAAAAAACGGTTGAGATCTAATTACCCAAGGCCCTTCCTTTAGAACATTCATCATACCCTCTTCATCCGCAAACTTAAAGAAGAAGAAACCACTAGCATTCATCATGGATTTTTGTAACCCAAACTTCTTCCAGTTATTCCTCACAAAATAATCCATAACTGGGTAGGCAACTCGATCCCCCAGGAAATACCCGTACAACGTGTTAGCTAACTTATCCTGAACAGTTCTAACCGATTCCCTTGGAAGCACCACATCACACCCTTCATGCAAGATCGGACTCTCAAGCACCCTGAAATTAACCTGCTTCGACTTCCCTGCCATAACTTTATCAGCATATGACATCGGCTTTGAGCCAATATCTTGATTATTATTAATCCCATTATCAAACGACTGATCCGATGCATTAAGATCCAACCCTTCTTCAGATCCCCGACCCTTAGAGCTACCATCTCCATTCGGCTTTGGCTGCTGAGTTCCAATATCAACCGGTACAGTGACCTTGGTGAGTTCATCAATTACATTAACTAATCTTGGTTCTTTCAGATCATTAATCACAACACCTCGGCGTGGTTGCAAACTGTTACCCTCACTATCCCCAGCCCTATCCGCAAAACCCTTCAGCGGCATTGACGGCTTACCTCGATCAAATAACGGCGGCTTCAGTTGGCTGTTCTTGGTGCTACCCCCCATGTTTTTTACGTTCATTCATCTTATAATAATCCACTCTCCCTTGTTACACGAAATACAAGAACCATGCAACCCGAAACTCAAACTCTAGCAAAGAAAACGAAAACCAATGAACGAGGAAATAAAAACCCTAATCCTAAAACCCTAGAACTAATCTTCAATCCTTAATCGATTAAACCGATGTATTAATCTAGCTAAGTTAATCTCAGTTAACCGCGATCAATAACTATCAATTTAATAGGTCCGGACATCTAATCAGACTCTAAGGCGGCGATCGAAGAAAGAATGCAAGAACCCTAATTCCAAATTGGTCACTATTGCTAACAAGTTCGTTATAGAATTCTGGTGAATCAAAACTCTAATCACAGACTATTATACAAAGGATCGCAAAGAAGAAAGTAGGGTTTCAAGAAGAACAGGAGATCGCCATAGGAGAGAGAGCATAGGGTTTTCCTCTTACCTGGGAACTCTTGGGGTGAGTGTTCCCATTACATTTTGTTAAATATGTCTATAAAGATATTCACAAGTTTTGTAAAGTTTATGTTAGAATATAAATGTTACTAGGTTTATAAAAGATTACAAAGGAAATAAAGAGAAATAAAATGGTAAATTTGAAATGGAAAAAGAGGGAAAACAAATAATTAATCAAAAATTAAGAATGAAAAAAGAGAAAGAAAAAAATGTTATATTTAAGTGTCATTTACATCGATATAGTTTGTCCACTTTTATTATTGAGTTAATTGCCAAAATCGTCCCTAAGGTTTGGGCAGGTTTGCCATTTTCGTCTAAAATGACACTTTTGTACCAAATTGCCCCTAACGTTTGTAACTTTTTGCCATTTTCATCCAAACCACTAACTTAGTTTATTTTTTCTATTAAGTTGAGGATATTTGATAAAATTGGCAAACATAAAACCACAGGGACGATTTTGGCAATTTACTCAAACTCTTTTAAATTTCTTTTATTTAATTAATTTTGTTACATATATAATAAAAAAGAATATGCATGTAATTTTTATATGAAAAAATAATAGCTTTGTCACATAGTGTTTATAAATTTTCATCCAACCACTAATTAAGTTAATTTTTCTCTTAAGGCGAAGAATGTTTATAAACTAAGACAGAAATTAATTTCTAATTTTTTATATAGATCAGTTTTATAAAGATAAAATCTACTTAAACCTTTAAATTTTATAAAACTAAAATGCTGTTAACTTTATTGAAAAATGTCAAATAAAAAAATCTTATCATACCAAGTTTGTAATTCATCTTCTACTCTTTTAAATTCGCTCCTAAGGAAAAACAGAAGCCAGTGCCCCCCCCCCCCCTCTATCAAACAACGTATCGTTACCAAACCTTAAAATTACCCACCAAATTGTAATTATAATGCTATGAACCAAAAGTTTCTTTACTAAGCCACTCAGAATAAGTATTAGTTAGTTACCCTCATAATCTTAATTAAATAAATATTTTATTTCTACCAACATATTTCCTAGGTGCTCAACACATTTAAAAAATATGTAACGTTTTACAAATTTTTTTCTATCTCTACAACTGATAAATACTAAAAGTTGTAATCGATTGTTATGTGTTGCACACCAATGCCGTTTTCTCTTTATAAAACTGATTTATATAAAGAAGCTGTAAATTAATTTCTGTCTTAATTTATAAAATTTAAAACATCCTTCACCTCAACAGAAAAAATAAACTGAGTTAGTGATTTGGATGAAAATTTATAAAAATTATGTGACAAAACTATTAATTTTTTTCTATAAACTCCATGTATATTCTTTTTTATTATATATGTAACAAAAATAATTAAATAAAAGAAATTAAAAATGGTTTGAGTAAATTGCCAAAATCGTACCCATGGTTTTATATTTGCCAGTTTCATCCAAATATTCCCAACTTAACATAAAAATAAACTAAGTTAGTTGTTTGGATGAAAATGGCAAAAAGTTACAAACATTGGGGGCAATTTGGTACAAATGTGTCATTTTGGACGAAAATGACAAACGTGCCCAAACCTTAGGGGCGATTTTGGCAATTAACTCTTTATTATTTCAGAACAAATTTTAAAATTGTACCATTTTCCTCCTTAACATTCTTGAAATGTGTCATTTCAGTCCAAATAATCTAGAATAAAATGTCATTTTCGTCCTTGAGCTAACTGAGTTTTTTTTTAACTGGGATTAGTTTTATGGACTGAAATTACACGTTTTGAGAATGTTGAGAAGAAAATGATACAATTTTGAAATTTGACCTGAAATGAGAAAAGTAGACGAATCATAGAGACGTAAACGACACTTAACTCAAAAAGTTAAAATTAGGCTCACAAAGCCGTTCGTGCCATGAACACCGCAACAAAACAAAAGGGTAACGGACGTACCCACAAAATAGGGCATCTTGCTTCCGTACCCTTCTCTTTCATAACACCCCAATTGACGTCCATAAGATCCGCATTAAAAATGGTCTTACAAAACAAAAGAAACAAACAAAGAAAACAAAACATTGTACGAAAGAAACAAGTATTAATTAATGCTCATTTGGTACGTTGATATCAATGCCCAAATTAGATTGGAAATGAATTGGATTAATGCTCATTTGGTACGTTGATATCATTTGGTACGTTGATATTGGTTCGGTTCGTTAAGATATCGACACTCGCTATAAATACCGAAAGAGAAACAAAAAAAATAAGTCATGATACGACCAAAAGAATACCAACATGTTTACATCAATCAGAAACAATAAAAACGATTGCCAATACCGGTACCGACATTATTTGTTCGGTATTAAGCCGGTTCGTTTTGTTGTCTGTATAACACCAGATTCGATTGAACCTTAACTTTAAAAAAAAAATAGACAAAACTAAAGAATAGAAAAAAAAAGGAAAGAGAAAAAAAAATTCACAAAAGAACAAAATTGTATTGTAGTTTAGAAGTTTATCTATTATATATATAGAGGCCGGTTAACGTACAAAATGTCTTAACATACATTGCGTACGCGAGGCATTATCAACATGCGATTTTGGTTTATAATGTGCGACTTTCATTTCTATATATAACATGCGACTTTCAGAAATGTATATACATGTGATTTACATGAGACTTTCAATAATATAACATGCGATTTACATGCCACTTTCAATAATATAGCATGCGACTTTCAGAAATGTATACATGCGATTCAAAAATGTAACCTAACATGCGAAACTTATAGCATTAGATTTTTATAACATACGAACTTGCCTCGCGTACGCAATGTACGTTAAGGCATATTGTACGATATACTTTTTCTATATACATAATAATAGCTATTTAGCCCCTTAGTTAAATAAAATCCAAATTAGGTTACTATAACAACCCACGATTGGCAAGGGCATGAGAGCAACGCCCTGCCACGTAGACCTTGAGGGCTTTGCCCTCCACATCATGAAAAGCAAGGGGTGGTGAAAGCCTAGAGGACTAGGGCAAAGCCCCAAAAAATCAAATGGGTCAGTGTGAAAAGGAGAGGCAACGCCCATGGAGATCTCCGCACTGAAAAGGGACAACGCCCTCTCAGCATGTTGGCAGGGCGGTGTGGGTGGCGTGGAGGGGCTTGCCCTCCCCTCTCCACACCACCATTCCGTGTAGTCTAAACAACAAAGAACTTCCTTCAAGCGTATCTACCTCGTAGCCATGTTCTCGCGACTTAAGGACCCACACACTCAAACTCTGTGGCAAACCAATAAAACCCACACAAAAGCTACCACCACTCAGCTTCATCATTCAATACTCTATTTTGGTTAGGGGTGCAAACGAGCCGAACCCGAGCTCGGCTCGATTCGAGCTTTATTTCTAAAGCTTGAGCTCGGCTCAAAGGTAATTTTTCAAGCTCGAGCTCGGCTCGGGCTCGACTCGTTTAGTATTTATTAATTAATTTATATTAATTATAAATATTATTATACATATAATTAAGTTATTTTTTTTATATTTATATAAATCGTAATTATTATTATTATATAAATATATGTCTAATATATTAATAAAAAATATATAAACAGAAAGCTCGTTTAAGCTCGCGAGCCGGCTCGAGCTCGATAAGCGAAGCTCGGGCTCGTTTACTAAACGAGCTTGTTTTTTAGGCTTGGGCTCAGCTCGAGCTCGTTTAAGCTCGGCTCGTTCGAGCTTTTTTTCGAGCCGAGCTCGAGTAGCTCGCGAGTAGCTCGGCTCGTTTGCACCCCTAATTTTGGTGGTGA
Organism: Helianthus tuberosus; assembly: GCA_030545235.1. NCBI lineage: Eukaryota > Viridiplantae > Streptophyta > Magnoliopsida > Asterales > Asteraceae > Helianthus > Helianthus tuberosus. The sequence goes on along the minus strand of CM060428.1, from coordinate 81,322,176 downwards.
AAACGTGAAGTTGCACCAACTCTGTTTGACCATTGTAGGTTTGTCAACGGTTCTAGGTACAGATGGTCGTCGATTGTGCTTAAGAGTTAAGATGTGGCAGCAAGCGCGAGGATGAAGATAGCCTCGGTTAGGAGACACGGGGGTTGAGGTCGGACCTATAAAGAAGTAATTGGAAAAGTCACCGAGTTGTGATGGCTGGAAGCTCTGGAAAGCGTAGCCCGAATCTTTGTTGTGTTTATTTCTTATTTGTTTTTACTAATACATTGGTGAACACAACATCCACCCCTTCAGGTTTTGAAGTTAAAAAAGAATGAACCATGCCAAGGCCCTTGACATGAACACAACCTTGCGCCCTTTGGAGCATGAATCGCGAATTCACGATAAGCCTAATCTGGCTTATAACTAGAAAAGAAATGCGTTCTCGTGCATACGATTAACGTTTTGACCACCACCACCGAGTTAAAGAACAAGAACGGTGAAACAAAACACATGAACAGATTAAATTCAAAAAGTACAAAAACCAAAATCATTATCCATCAAGTTTGCACAACTTAAATCAGTTTTAATCATGATTGACTTAAATACCCATGCCCAAACAATGTGTTTATCCCCAAAAAAACAAACAGAACCTATATGAAAAGCATCATCTCGTCTGCACAATCCCAGCGCTGATCAGCTTCTGAATCTTGTTCATTACTGAAGGATTCTTCATATGATCCTGAGCCGCCTTCGGGTTCTCTTGGAGGTCTTTCAAAACCTACACACCAAACACCCAAGATATATAAAATAAAAATAAAATTCAACTACAATTTTACGAACGGTAACCAAGAACACGAAACATACTTGCGCCATAACAGGGTCCGTAAGAATATTCTGAATTTCTGGATCTTGCATAGCCTTCGCCTGCAGACAAGAAACAATAAATAGAAATTAAAGCTCCACAACCATCCATGTGTAATTTAAAGGATTAATGTCATATACCCTTACAAATACAAACTTAAAAGATTAAGTCAACCAAAACTAAAAATATCATATATGCCCTTACAAATTAGTTAAAATATCAGATATACCCAATTCATTAAAAACAATCTAAGAAATTATCATTTTACCCTTATTTTTTAACTTCAAGTTTTCATATATGCTCATCTTTTAACTTCATATTTTTATATAACACATTTTTAGCTTAAATTTATTTTTACTCATTCATATTTTCTATTTTTTTACCCATAAACAATAGTATACTCCATATATAATATTTAAGCTAAATAAATTATGCTAAAAATAGTAAATATAATATTTGAAGTTAAAGTTCATATATGAGATTTCAAAGTTTTTAAACAAATAAGGGTAAAATTGTCATTTATTAAATTGTTCTTAATGAGCTGGGTATATATGAAATTTCAACTACTTTGTAAGGGTATATATGATATTTATAATTTTGCATGTGTATATATGATATTTTGCAAGTTTGTAGGGGTATATATGAAATTGCCCCGAAAAAAATATATATTTAAACTTAGTATAACTTTTTATTTTAATTTTAAAATAACTTATTAATTCATAAAATAATCATTTAATCAGCATACTATGAATTAAGTTAATGAAAACATCAAGTGTACCCTTTTGAGAATTTTGGATCAATGAAAACATGAGTATAGAACTCAAACCTGTCTCTCTTTTAGCTCATCGGGTGTCAGATCCCCACGGCTGGCTCGGTTAATCTGTTGAACGCAGCTGAAAACAACATAAAATCAAGTTAGTGATCAAAACAGGTTGAATTGGCAAAATCATATAAATGAACAGGCCATAATCGCCACTTTTATACTGGATTGTATTGAGATTGTGATCATACCTCCTTACACCCTCTAGCAACTCAGGGTTTTGAGGATCGTGTTTTAATCCCTCCTGGTACGTCTCTAAAGCTTTATCAAATTCTTTCATGAAGAACTGGATTGCACCTTTTCTGGTGTACCCTTTTGAGAATTTTGGATCAATCTCTATGCATTTCTCCGCATCCTTCAAACCTTCTGGCATTGCCCCAAGTTTCGTGTAGCATGCGGCTCTATTACTGTATGCCTATAAAAAGAAAACCCAACACCACCATGAAAGAAAAGAATGTATGTATCACCATTGTTGTCAATAGCGGTCGCTATAGCGAAGAGCGTATAACGCTACAGGGTATGCAGCCTGTAGCAATAAATAGCGGGATTTTAGTTTTTATTTTTTATTTTTTTTTATTAATTATATATAGTGATTAAATCTAGCTATAAAATAGCTGGATTTTACGACTTTGTTAAACATACATGTAAAATAGCGTATATGCCACGGTACTCTCATATAATATACATATAAGAAAAAACTAGTGTATCGCTATTTATAAAATAGTGCCCGCTATTTATCGCCATTTACTGTGTAGCATATATGTACCTTATCGCTATTCGCCAATAATTATGTGTATCACAAGCATAAGGGTTTTCATTTCATCCAAAAGCATTCCCTTTATTGTATCAAGTAATATTCTACAACCCAACTATATTTCATGAATTGCAGAAAAAAAAACAATTGTTTATTGTAAACAAGGTTTTACCTTTTATGTAGCAGATAGCCCAACTAAGCACTAGAATAAAGTACATGGATGGTCCCTATGGTTTGCCAAAATTTCGGATTTAGTCCCTAGCTTTTCAAAAGTACACGAATGGTCCCAGACTTTGAATTTTGTAACGCATTAGTCCCTAGCCAACAAATCTAAAGGTTTAAGCAGGTCCAAGTTGAGGACTAAATGTGTAACAAAGTGCAAACCACAAGGACCATCCATGTACTTTTGGAAAAAGCTGTGGACTATATGCGTTATAAAATGCAAACTACAGGGACCATCCGCGTACTTTTGTAAAGCTAGGGACCAAAAACAAAATTTTCGTAAACACCATACAGACCATCCGTGTACTTTACTCTAAGCACTATATCAAAATCAAAAAAAAAAATACCTTTGCATCTTTGGGATTTCTTCGCAAAGCTTCTGTGTAGTGCTTAATAGCATCTGGGTATTTCTGCTCTTTGAAGCATTCGTTTCCTGAAAGTCAATATAACTCAATTATCATGAACATTGAAAAAGTAAGTCGAAGTTAAATGTGTACAAACGCCAAGGATGTTAACAAAGTAGGGTGTTAAGTGACATTTCAAAACATACCAAGGACAAAACAGGTTGGGTCGGTTAGAGTTGACCATTGACTAATAACCTAACTTCTTGAATTACGTGATTCATTAGGTGGTATGCATTAGCAATACATATTTGACCCATTCCCTTTTTGGGTGTTCTTTTTTCTATTTGACCCATTACTTACATATGTTAATTTCAAACATTGAGATGAATGGTGTTTTTTTGTCTATTTTTTCCTTCTTTTTTGTGTTTTCTTTTGTGTTGTTTTTTTGTGTTTTTTTAGGTTTTAACTGGTATTGTACACGTAACGAACCAGACCGACACCGACTAAATATCGATACCACCGCCGAATAACGCGAGTGTAACGTTTTTTTTTAAGTTTCAACCGGTATTGTACAGGTCACAAATCAGTACCACCGCCGCCGCGTAACACGGTATGTACCTATTTTGTCTTTTTTCTGTTTTTTGTTGTTTTTTTATTTAGTTTCAACTGGTATTGTTCACGTAACGAAACGAACTGGACCAACACCGACCGAACGCCAGTACCACCGCAGCGTAGCACATGTGTAAGGCGTTTTTATTTAAGTTTCAACCGGTATTGTACAGGTCACGAAATGATACGACGCCGCATAAGACGAAACGTAACGTGTCTTTTTTTAAGTTTCAACCAGCATTGTACAGGTGATGAAACAAACCATACTGATACCGACCGAACATCAGTACTGTACAGGTGTAACCCACTAGTTCTATATAAAAGCATAAACCGATGCCACTTCTAAATATGACAAACTAACCTTTTTCACGCTCTTTTTCAGCGAGTTCAGGGTCATAATATTCTTGTTGTTCCAGTTCCTTCTTTGCTCTCTCTGCCTCATTGAGCTTTTTCAAGGTGTCTGGGTTGCGATGCTCTGTAAGGGCTTTTTGGAAAGTCTCAATTGCAGGTTCATAGTCTTTAGACGTTTTCGCCATTTTAACCAAAGCAGTTCCTTTTCTCGTTAGAGCTCTTGCAACCATCTTATAATCTGAACGAAGCTCTCTTCCTCTCTCTACAGCTTTTTCACAGTCTTTTATGCATTCATCATACTGCAAATAACAGAAACAAGGTTTTGTATGGTATTAATGTGATGTAAAATAGAATTTCAAAACCAATAACCAAGTAAGGTAGCATATTTTTTTCAAGTTGCTTCATAGAGATACAAAGCCAAGAAGAAAACAACATTCAAAGGCCACCAAAAGTATAGGAAAAGCTAACCCCTAAACCTATACCCTCCCCTCAAAAGGCTCATTTTTTTCTCAACTTAATGTTAAGGTTCATTTCAATTCACTTAATTACTAGCCTAACACACTGCCAGTTCAATCAACATAGTTTATAGGCATATGTTTTAAAGTTTTAAGCTTTCACATTCACAAAACTCAAAATAATGCAATCAAAACATGCCCATACCTTCCCCATCTCCAAATACACCGCAGCTCTATTCGTAAGAAACGAAATATCGCCATCATCCAACTCAACAGCCTTCGTATAACACGCAATCGCCGTTTCAAAATCCTTCTTCTTATACGCCGCATTCCCCGCTTCTTTCTCCTTCTGCGCCTGCGCTTTCCTCTCCTTAACCTCCCTCTCCTCCCCAGACACCACCATCGGTTCAGGTTCAGGTTCCGGTTCCTTCACCGCCTCCTTCTCCTTCACCGCTTCATCCGCAGGCCTTGGAGGCGAACTCGGCATCTCCATATCGTCTCCCGACGGGCCCGAACCATTCGCCTGCATTTTCACATTCAACAACACAGTCAACGCCTGCATAACTCTCTGATCCTGCAAATACAAATTCAATCCGCTAGGGTTCCGTTGCAGCTCCTTCATCTTATTAACAAAATCCGGCTGCTGCATATACAATCTTGTAGCCGGATCAGCCGTAAGCTTCGCCCACATATCCGGCCCAAACGCATCACCAAACAAATTATTCATCGGCGCACGTGACTCCCGTGCCTCACGTGACCTATAACTCGCCGACTGAGCTGACTCAGCATCCGCCAGTCCAGATTTCAACGTCGCATTATTCGGATCAACTTCTAGACCTTTCTTATACGCCGAAACGGCGTCGTCGTACTCTTTTAACCCGTGGTAAGCCGCGCCGAGCCGTGAGTAGCCTTTCGCCCAATCCGGCTTCAGATCGACGGTTTTTTTAGCATCGGAAAGTGCGTCGGAATACTGGTTTAATGATGCGTATGCGGCGGAGCGATTGGAGTATAGAACGTGGTTGCTTGGGGCTAAATTGATGGCGTCAGTGAAGTGTTTGATGGCGTCTGTGAAGTTTCCGGCGGAGAAGGCGGCGTTGCCTTTGGCTTTGGCTTCATCGGCCATGTGTTAGTGGTGGTTTGTGACGGTGTGCGGTTGTGGATTGTTGGAAGATTTGATTTTGATTTGGATGATTACAGAGAGTGTGAGGAAATTAGGGTTTATATGAGGACGATGAGTTTGATGAGAAAGGTTCTAGAGTGTTCTGGCCACGAAAAGAACAAGGCATGTTTGGCTAAGCTTATTATAGTTAAAAATGACTTTTGGAAAACGACTTTTTGAAAATGAGTTTTCAAAAAAAGTGTTTGGATTAGCTTATTGATGTAAAATGACTAAAATGTGCATTCTTTTAGATATAAGGGGGTAAAGAAGGGGTATATTGGTAATTTGTAGTTTGAAAAGTTATAAGCTGGCCAAGAAGTCACAATATTGTGACTTCTTGAAACCTCTTTTTTCTTCTTTGCAAAAAGCCATTTCTAAAAGAACTTTTGGCTTAGCCAAACACAAAAACAACTTATTGGCTTTTTGATAAGTCAATAAGCCAATAAGTTGTTTTGAAAAGCTTAGCCAAATATGCCCTAATTATAACCTATAAATAACCAACTTTTTAGTGCATTATCACTTGTACATTGTGCTTGGGGAGTATTTCAAAAAAAAAAAAACTTTTCCACTTTTCCCCACATGTCTTGTGTTTACATCTGCCTTACACATGTGGGATTGAGATATAGACGGAGATCACGAGAGAGGAGGCAGAGCTGTCGGCGGAGCACGGCGGCGATGGATCTGTTCATTGTCATGACCGTTCTCCTTCCGATCATCATCAGTCAACGCTACCATGATCAATAACGAAGCCGCCGTCTCCACCACCACCACCATCGCAGCACCACCGTCAAAGGTTCAACTTCCACAGTGGCAACGGCAAGAAGGTATTTTGAGTGTTGGACACTGATTTATTGTACATCAGGCTTTTGGTTTTGTAAACTTATTGAAAGAGATGAAGATGCGAGAGGAAGAGAGAGAGAGAGTGGAATCGACATTGGTTTTCCGGTGTACAGGGTTTCGATTATGACTAACAGACTCACCTTCGACGTCTCAATTTTCAGACACCAGGTACGAGGATACCAACCAAAAAATAGGATACTTGATATTTACTAAAATCCCATTTTTCTATAAGCCCAAACATTTTTCAATTTCAACCCGAAGACTTGTAGAATAGTTATGCCCGAATGATAAAACAAGCCCAAATTAACAATAATAAAATTGAAATGAGGCCCTAAATATAATTAATAAAGTTTGTGTTATTGGTTCAGATTAAAAAAAATGTGACATCAAAATTCTTAGGAAGCAGTGGCAATGGCAGTTGAAAGCTTGGATTCGTCGGAGGAAACGGAACCGGTAGTAAAACAAACGGTGGTGCAAGTAAGAGTGGCCATGTAGGAGGGTTAAGTAATGGTAGCACCAGAGTCAAATAATACTTTAGCAAAAACATCATTAACTAAAAACGTACCAGCTATAACATCTGGAATCATCTTGGCTTCATCTGCAGTCAAAACGAATGCTCTAGCATTTTTAGTATTCTTGTTATCTGTGGCTGGAGCTAATTTTGGGCAGTTTGGCCTGATATGACCTTTTTCTCCATAGTTGTAGCATAATCCATTACTGGATTTCTTCCTGCAATTTTCTTCCTTGTGTCCTGTCATCTTGCAATAATTACAGAGAGTGGAGCATTTTCCCGAATGCTTTTTCTTGCAGACCTTGCTGTATGGTGCAGAGGTAGAACCCATATTCCTACGATTGTAATTTCCAGAACGGAATTCTTGTGTAAGCCTTTGGGTTAAGTTCCTCCTCCGATCTTCTTCTCTAATACGGACTAATTCATCAGTCAAGGTATTTGCTAGTTCTACAGCTTCTTCTATGGTTTGAGGTCTAGCTGCCTTGACTATGTGTCTAATCTCTCCAATTAATCCCCAAATATAACAGGAGATTAATACTGGTTCTGGTGAAGCAAGGGTTGGCACTACTCTAGCATATTCGAAGAATAACTTCGTATATCCCTTACTATCCACACCGGTCATCCTAAGGTTTAGGAATTTGTTTGCTATCTTGTAACACCCCAAAAATGGGTTTGGTAATTTAAACCCGGTTAATATAAAGGAACGGGTAAAATACCGTTAGGGGAAAAAGTGAACCCGTAAATGAACATTTACTAGGAATAATTAACCTAGTTGAATATTAGTATCGTTGGTATTAAACGAAGGGTTGTAGCCTTATTTAATTAAAACGAAACATGAGGGACCAAAGTGAACAACTTGAAAGTTGTTTTATTAAAAGTAAACAACACACACACATAGACACACATCGTGTGTGTGTGTTCATCAACGAGCAGGAGGCTCCCAAGGAGCCTCAAACCCTAACTTCATCTTTATGCTCAAATTGAAAGGCAAGATGACGCTTAAAATCATAACCGAGCATGGATAAATGATCACCATCACGAGGGGATCATAAGGTATGTCTTAAATCTAAGATTTGTGATCATGGGTGAAGTGGGTTATGTTCTAATCCGTGAGTTAATATGAAATTAACCATGTACAAGGGTTAGAATCCTCGTATAGAACATGGGTTACGTATGGTTTGTGTTAATTTGATGATTAGAGGTAAAACCCGTTAGTCATGGTGAAGATGATAACTAGAATCACCACCTATGTCCAAGTCTTGTGGAAATATTGATGTATTATCTGGGTATGATGAATTCTTGTTAGATGAATTAGGAGAAATATGATGATGCTATGTTTGATGTTTATGTGTTAATGATACTTGTTGATTAGTAAGAAGATTTGATGAAATATGAATGAACTAGGAAGATTATGCATAAACTAGTTGTACATGGTGCCTAGGAAGTAGTACGCACACCACGCGTTTGATGAAATGTCTAAATGACAATAATAGGTGAAGGTTGTGTTATGATGATGTTGAGTATGCTATATGCTTGTTTGAATCAGCTAATGAAGTACATATGTGAGATATGAACTTGATATGATCGTTCATATGAATAATCATGTATGCTAATAAGGATGTAAATGTAATGACATGAAAGTATAGGAATCATGTCAAGATGGATGGGAGCGTGGAAGGCTAACGGGACAAGAAGACTCAAGTAAGCGAATGTAAATACGGACGCGTAAGGTAAGTAAATCCCGGACTTACACTTTAGATGTAAAATATATTGTAATATGATGATTATTGTGATATATGTGAGAAAGTATTAAACAATGGAAGTAAATAGGTAAGTTACGGAAAAGAGTCAAAAGTGGATAGGAAAGTATAATGATGCTAATTGTTTTCTGTTAAGAATGAAATGGAAGTGCAGGTATACTAATAATGGAGGATGAAGGTTAAGTATGAAGTCAGACGAGAGTGTCCGAATGGATGGACGAATGGACTTATATGAACGAGAATAAGAGATGTTGATGCTTGATTATGCACGTTTCAAAGTATATATATTATGTCACCGGTTGCTAATGAAGTAATTGGTTGTGGTGACTGCAGGTTGTACAGGTTTATAAATGTTTGCTCAAGATGTGTACGCGGTTGAAGATCGAGTCAAGACATGGATTGTACGTGGGTGTGTATATGCTCACTTAATTCGATATACGTATGTTAGTCTTTAATTAATTTATGAAAAGGGGTTAATGTATTTAAGTGAAAGAAAGAATATTATAAAGAAATTTTTAGTATGTAATTTCCGCTGCGTTAAATTTGGTTAAAACATGTTAGGGCGTTACATATCTGTTCTTTTTCATTGGGTGGGCAGAATTTCCTTTCTACCTTGTTCTTAAATTCTTCCCATTCCATATTGTAGGTTCTATCACTTCCTCTTGATTGGAGGACAGTGTTCCACCATTCTAGTGCTGCGTTCTTAAACAGATTAGAAGCAAACAGTATCTTATCTTCTTCAGCACACTTGCTTATCCTTAAGACTGCCTCAGTCTTCTCTATCCAGCGTAAGGTTGCAATGGCCCCTTCGTTGCCCGAGAATTCCATTGATTTACAAGACCAAAATTCTTTATAAGAACAACCGTAAGGCACGGTTCTTCTTCTTTTGGGAATAGACATTTGAAGTATAGGTCCATTGTTCACACTATGTTCTGGTTCACCTGGTCGCTTACTGCTATGTTTACTTTTATTATCTGCATCTTTAACAGTTTGAAGAATAAATGGCATTGCATCTATAATTCCCTGTGCTACTATGTGTTGAATAGCACTATTATCCACTTGATTGTTATTGTTATTGATGCTTGGATTCTCATTAACCACGTTAATGTTACTCTGGTTATCATTATTCAGATTTCCTTCGTCGGCCATCTGAATTTTAAACATTTACCTCATATTAATATCACAAAATAATAGGTAATCTAGTTAATCACATGACACGCATTTTTGCCAAAAACGTCGATCATTGCGACTTGTACTCTATTTTCATATACTATGCGTCTATTACACACTAGTACAGAAATAAAGATTACAATACCAACAGAAAGAAAATTATACTAATAGTAATATGCATCCGTACACACATATTTTATTTTATTATTATTACTACTACCATTTCCTGCCATCACATCATGGGTATGGATTTATCCAAAAATCCATATTGCGCTCATCGTATTTCCATACGAGACGCTCTCCCACCTGACGCATTCTCTCACTGCTTTCTAAAATTTCCTCCCCAAAAGTCCTAAGTTCTTGAACGTTTTCTGCACTCATTGGGGGTGCAGGTTCTCGGACTGGGTTTGGAATTTGGGGTGCGGGTTCCTGATATGGGGGTGAAAGTGCCTGAAATCGGTAAGGATCTTCTAAGATCTCCCTAATATATTCATCATGGTAATAGGGATCTAAAGGGTCCACACCTGGGTAGGCTTCTATGTTCTGTATGGGTGGGTATTCCTGGATAGGGTAACGTTGCACAAAGTCCCTATTGTCGTCCCACCAGGGGTTGTAACTTGGGTCTAGGGGGTTTGGTGCAGGTATCCTAGGAATTTCTTCTGGGTTAAAGTCATGCATCTCCACTTGGTTTTCCGGGTTTTCTATCTCCATGGGTTAATCTGGGTTTTGTGGTTGTGGGGCTACTAGTTGTTCCAGACTTGGGTCAGCAGCCGTTGTGGCTAGGATATGAAAATTGGCTAGGCTTCTATTAAGCATATTCTGTGTATGGGCATCTGTTCTACGCTTAGCAGTTGCTAGAACTCTTTGCTATTGCAACTTTCGCATTCTCTTCCTACGAACAAAGGCTTCCTTACTGAACCATCCTCGTTTCTTATGAGGGAATGGCTCTTCTGACTGAGCTCTAAAAGCAAACACTCCTTCTTCCTGATTAGCAGAATACCCAGAAAGGGCAGGCTGTGAAGAAGTACCTTCACTCTAAGGTGAATCAGACAATTATCACTAAAAAAATACGAGGATACCAACCAAAAAATAGGATACTTGATATTTACTAAAATCCCATTTTTCTATAAGCCCAAACATTTTTCAATTTCAACCTGAAGACTTGTAGAATAGTTATGCCCGAATGATAAAACAAACCCAAATTAACAATAATAAAATTGAAATGAGGCCCTAAATATAATTAATAAAGTTTGTGTTATTGGTTCAGATTAAAAAAAATGTGACATCAAAATTCTTAGGAAGCAGTGGCAATGGCAGTTGAAAGCTTGGATTCGTCGGAGGAAACGGAACAGGTAGTAAAACAAACGGTGGTGCAAGTAAGAGTGGCCATGTGGGAGGGTTAAGTAATGGTAGCAGTTCGACCATTGGTTCGAATACTTCGGATGGTAAAGGCACTTATTTGATATTCAATGTAGGAGATACTTTGTATATTAAAGAACTCAATTCCGAAGAAAAAGGTAGTTACGATACTTTCAAGTTTTGAAATTCGAATGCTAATTAGTTGTTGATTAGATTTTGAGACCAGTGGCTAGGCTCTGATACCACCTTCTGCCGCAACCCCGATCCCTTATCTGTCCCGAGAACGGGCGGACGCGAGCTCAGAGTTTGGTGGTATCAGTTATTTAATCTTGCAGCGAAATTTACATCAGGACCGTAGTTAGGAAATGTTTATCAGAGTAAAACCACCATATTTGATATTAGTAATCACATGGGCAATTCCCAAGTTTCATATTACAATATATTTATAGGGACAAACTCCATTTTATTGAATTTAAAACATCGTTTATTAGGTAACTTTTATAGCCACATTTTTCCCAAGCCTTCAGTGCTCTCCAGCTGGCTTTTCATTAATTGGCTGTTCACATTGTGTTACCTGTAACGCGTTTTAAAAACATTTGTCAGTCGGAAATACTGGTGAGTGAATCCCAGTTTAATCAAGTTTAAATAAAAGTCACAGTGAACAGTATTGAGAGCGATCACATTGTTTATGTCTACACAATTACTCCATTAGTACTGTCAATCCACTGACTTGTGGGTCATATTACACATTGGCTAACTCATTGTCCAATGGTAACGTATTGTCATCCCCGACTTACTACTCATAGTGTAGTACATTTTGTATACAAAACCCCAACATAACGGCAGTAATTGAAGAACTACAAAGACTCAATCACTGCTAATTTTCATGGTAAAACATTTAAGGTTTGGTAAAACATTACCAAAAAGATTAACAAAAAGAGGATAAACTCACATTGCTATCGTAGACTTCGCGTAAGGGTTTCCTGGGAATAATCTATAATTTATACAAATGTACATTGGTTAGTATCATAACCCTTTGAAAATATTAATGATACCCTCCCCGAGATGGCATTCCAACAACTACGTCGGGCAGAACCACGACAGTTGTTACGGAACCCTAAATCAATCGGGCAGCGTAACTATTACGAAACTAGGGTTATAATACTTACAACGGAGCAGAACCTCGCTAATTAGGGGTATAATACCCGACTATAATGCTTATAACTTCAGAAATTCGTTTAGAAAGAAAGATGTGAGCGACGGAAAGTGAAACCCGATGGCCTGCTTATATAGTGCTGATATCTGACTTCCAGGCGGCCCGCGTAAGGTAAGGCGAAGCCTTACGCGGCCCGCGTCAACACACGTTCAAAGTATAGCTGATCCCGGTCACTAAGTAGACCCGCCACGATGTCGACACGTGTCGGCATCTGGTGTCTCCGCGTTGTAGGTCTCTCGCGGCCCGCGTACACTATCGAGACTCTTACGCGGCCCGCTTTAACTAAAGAAATCAAAGGAATCCGGTCTACACCTTTATACCGCCCGCGTGAAATGTTGAGGTGGGTCTACGCGGCCCGCCTCAGCTCAATTTTTCTTGTTTTTAATTTATTTTAAATGCTATAACATAATTCGGGCTCGGTTTTCACATATGAGGTGTAATTAAAGACATATTGGGACATTCTCAAATATTCTAGAGTGTCGGAAATATTATAAGGGTGCTGGTTTTACCGGGATTGTTACATGTAGTGAACCGGACGCACAACAGCGGTTTTGGTGTCAATATTTATTTTATTGTTTTATCTTTCGATAAGCTGACGTTGTATCGCTACCATACGAAACATCGGTACTGGTACTTAGATTCATTTTTATGGTTTCCAGTTTCGAAAATTTTCATTTATACAACTATATTTTCGACGATAAATGAATATTGGTACCAGTAGTGTGAAAATCTGAACCGGCGTTCAAACAACATTGGCGCTGGTACAATGTTTGTTTTTATAATTTTTCGATCGATGTAAAACACATGTTAATTTCTGTAACGAATGCATATATCGTACTAGTACTGTAACGAACCGGATCAATATCTATCCAAAGCCGTTGTAACGTACCATCACAACGTGCAAGCAAATTACTTGGAATGGTAAAAAGATAGATAAACATAGTTGCGTATTTAATATTTATTTTAAAATTACTAAAAGTTCAAATTAAATAATAATAATAATAGTAATAAGAGTAATAATAATAAACAATATCTACGATAATGTACCATCACAATACAAGAGCAAACGGTAAAAAAACTAGGTGAAGATTTAGACTTACAAAAAGATCAAATTATAAATTAATATTACTATTAATATTAATATTAATTAATAATTAAAGTTACTGTTCATGATAAATTTGTTTTCATATGTATAACATGAGCAAACACCTTAAAATGGTAAAAAAATAGATGAAGATTTAGACTTACAAAAAGATCAAATTATAAATTAATATTACTATTAATATTAATTAATAATTAAAGTGATGAACAAACACCTTAAAATGGTAAAAAAATAGATGAAGATTTAGACTTACAAAAAGATCAAATTATAAATTAATATTACTATTAATATTAATTAATAATTAAAGTGATGAATTTCTTTTCATATGTATAATAATTAGGTTTCGAATTTGATTAGTACAATTTATTTGTAATATAGGTTAACCCAAGTTTTTTAAGTTTAATATCATCAATATCTTTTTGTTTTGAACTTTATTTTTAGTTTTAATACGGTCATTTAATCTTTGCCGAAGATAAAATCAAAGTCGAGCAACCACATTGCGTGGTTAAAGTTAGATCGATTATCTGGGATGTTCCCGGACTGGGCAGGGCCCATGACTGGGTGTGGGTTTGGGCCAGGAATCGAGCGGCAGTGTAAGCCTGCAAGGAGAGGCAGTTTGGTGGTGTTGTTCTTTATCTTCTATGTCGGAGTTGAACATGTGAAAACGAGCAAGTTGTTAGAGAATTTCAGAAAACGAACACTTGAGTCATGTACTCGTGTTTATGAATATGTATCTCAAGTATTGTGTATCTTAAAGTGTAGATTATGTTAAAAGGAAAACGTATAGAGATAATGATGAAAGCTCATTTTGGAGTTTGTAGAATTTCCTCCTTAATGTGTTGAATGTCTGTGTTTCTAGAGTTCCTTATTATTGGACAAGGTTGGGAATAAGTGCATAACCCAAATGGGTCAGCCAAGGATGGGCCTAAGCCATTAGCACAGGCTGAGCTGAGGTAGTAGCTCTCAGCCTCTCATGTTCTACGCAAGGTTTGGCTAAAAGATTGATGGCTAAAGCTTATGTCTCCGGTGGTGGTGTCATGTATAGATCAATGTTTCTTATGCAATTACCTTCAGTTCATTAAAAGTGTGACCGTGTCCGACCTTATGGTCCAACCTTTGTGATTCATTCTCGTGGTCTGGCCTTAGGCTAGCATGCGATGTTACCCAAATCATTTAACTGGTGATCAACATAAGAAAACATAGCCAAATAACAAATTCAACCAAAGTTAAGCTTATGATTATTAATAAACCTATACAACAAAGATATGCTCATTATTGGGCCTTTAAAAAAATTGTAGTAGATTTTGGGCTTTGCTAGTTGGTAATAGTATTTGGCCTTTCTAAAAAAACATTGTATCATCAAAATCAAACCCAAATTATACGTTGTATGGTATTTGAAGAGATCATAAAATTCATTATTGTCGTAGATTTTGGGTTATTGAAAAGAATAAATATAATATTCCAAAAGTACTTGACGTGGACTTTGGAGCAAAGTTAGTGTGACGACGGTTAATTATATGGTTATGGTTGTTTTTTAATAGCTGTTTTGATTGTTGGTTATGGGATAATTTTTTTAAAACTAGCAGAGTAGCAGTCAAGGGGTCTAAGTAGAGCTCAAACTAGATTCAAGATAAATACAAGGTTGATAATGTAGATTTGGGTTCTGATTTAGCCATAGAAAACGAGTTCATTTTTATGGTGGATAGGGGCTATGATTATAAAGAAGGTCTCCAACTTTAGACTAACTATTATGGTATAAAACTTCCTTCACGTGGCCTGAGGAGGGGCGTTATACACTGCCCGTAGGGACGTTAAACTTGGTGAAAAAGGGGCGTGAGGCAAAGTGTCACGACACCCGACTCACCCTGGACGGAATCGGGAGCCGCGAACAGCCAAGTGGTACCGGTGATTATTTTTAAAAAATATTGCAGCGGAAATTTCATCAGGACCGTGAGTTAGGAAAATATCAGAGTTTAGAAAACACCGGATTTTATTTATTAAATAGATGGGATAAACCCATGTTTTACAATGGTAGCTTTAATAAAGATAAATTTGATTACACAAAACAATATTTCTTAATTTGATTTAATTAATAAAATAAGTCACTTCTTAATGCCTGTCAGTGCCGTATCCATCTCTTACTCCAATCTACTGTAATTACCTGAAACGCGTTTTAAAAAGGTTTTGTCAGCAGGAAATACTGGTGAATCATTCTATTTAATAAATTACCCATTTGTTATAATTTACAGTATTAAGAGAGATTACAATGTTTCAGATATCAACCAACTACCCACAGTATTTGTCATCGACTCGTTTCGGTGACTGTGGTCATACCACCATTGGCTGCCCCAATGGTGATGAATATCATTAATTTTAGGTTCGCCCACCTAAAGTGATAAAACAACAGTAATGTGCACAATACCCCACATACCGGCTGTAATTTAGTGATTACATAAACTTAATCACTGTAATTATAACTTTGAAAACATTTAAGAATTTATAAAGCACTTTGATAAAAAGAGAATGACTCACATTATAAGCATGCAGATTCATACGGCAAAGTTTAGTCTACAGATAAGCCTTGATATATTGCAGATTTATACAGGCAGAGCTTAGCCTATTGATTTAGCCTTGTAACCTAGTGCACACGAACTAGGTAGGTAACTTAATACACCATTTACGATAACTCACGAGATCAAACCCTCACATCGAATGACAAAGTGCAATACTTAAACATCTATTGAATTAACAACGAATGACAAAGCATAAACCCTAATGTGGGCAGCACTTAAACATCCATTGGATAGTTTAATCGATCGGACATTGAATCGTAGCAGCGATCAAGTTATTACCCTGTATTGCGGCGACGATTAGTGATCCGTGTGTGTTTTGATAGTAATTCTACGATAT
Organism: Helianthus tuberosus; assembly: GCA_030545235.1. Taxonomy (NCBI): domain Eukaryota; kingdom Viridiplantae; phylum Streptophyta; class Magnoliopsida; order Asterales; family Asteraceae; genus Helianthus; species Helianthus tuberosus. The sequence goes on along the minus strand of CM060428.1, from coordinate 81,305,753 downwards.
CTCAATGTATAATTGGAATTTTTACGTCGAACTGAAGCCAGGAATCAAGTCCCAATGCCTGCTATTTATACATGAAATTTGCCAGGCTTACGGACCGTAAGCCTTATCCCTTACGGTCCGTAAGGGATACCTATTTTCCATAGGGTAGCTACGTGTGTTTGTAGGCTTGCTGAGTCGACGGAACGAGAAATTTCGAATCTGACAACGAGTTATGAAGATAATCGTCAAGTAGGAAATACCCCCCCTGAGTTTTAGGGGCCCTGATCCTGATTCTGATTGTTATGAAAATTTTAGGGTTTGTACAGAATCACTTGGGTGTCTCAATTAGGGTTTCCTATTGGATAAAATAATAAAATAAATAGGACTTTTGATGAGAGTTGTTATGGTTTGGGAAAAAAAAGGAATAAAATGGTTAGAAAAGAGAATGGACCCACTTTGTAACTTTAGGGTTCAACTATAAAATCTCCTGGTAGAATTTTGGGTAAAAATAAAAACAGAAGTATTGATTTGAGGGAGATGGCGACATATAGGTAAAAGAGAAGAAACAATTTGAGCAATTTGGTGAATTGTGAGGCTATCTATCTATCTATACTATAAAAGGAGCTTAGAGCATGACCTCACTTTGCTTACGTGTCAACCATTGAGGTACGCCACCTAGGATGCCACATAGATTCGGGTGATGTCATTCCGCTGATCTCATAAATCCGATTTTTTTTAAATCATTTTAAATCTCAATGTATATACAAATCAGTTTTAGAGCCATTTTCAAAAATTGAAATTCAATCCCTCTTTCTCTCAAATATAGTTCTGGCTCCATTTTCAAATTTCAAACCATAATTTCAACCTTCTTTCTCTTACGTTCTCTCTCCTCTCAAATCTGATTCTCTCTCTCCCACAAGAAAACCTCCATGAATTCAAATAGAAGTTCTCGATAAATCCCTAGGCTCCACATCCCAAATCATTCTCGCCTTTGATTCTGTTCCCTAAAACTGACTCCCTTCAATCTCATTGTTCTCCTTCAATCTCTATTTTGCACTTTAGGGTTTTTTGAGAGAGAGAGAGAGAGATGACGGGGATGGTGATGCTCACAAGAGGAGGAGGAGGCGGTGGTGAAAATGCAGCTGAGGAAGAACAAAACCAGTTGTCGTTAGGGTTCGTTCTCTCATTCATCGCTTATTCTTTCACTAAATCGGTTCATTCTTGCCTGATTTTATGTAAAAATGTCATCTTTTTTTAATCGAAATGTTTGATTATTGCTCACTTTGATTGTAATTTACTGCACTTTTGATTGTAATTTTAGGGTTTTAATGTTTTTAGGGCAAATTTATCTGGACAATTTATGCTGTGTGTGATCCAAACTACATGAGGCAAGCTAGATTTAGTTAAAGTTGCTATTATTGTTGAATTTATGTATTATTGTTTTTTTTTTTTTTTGCCCAAAATGCATGTGCTTTTTCGTCTACCATTTCAGTATTCTTTACATGGTTCTCTCTCACAATTTGCAGAAATTGACCCCGGTCGGAAGGTAGTAAATAATCGGGCGTTGTCGATTTGCAAGGATTTGACTCATGTTATTTTCGATCAATTCCATTGATTTTGATTTTTGAGGGCTTCCTGTTGAAGTTCAAGTTGAAATCCCCTGTTGTGTTCAAAGTGCCAGGTGATGCTTTTGTTTGGTTTTTAATTGATTTTTTGTTTTCATTTACGGATACAAAATTTTCAATATTTCTTAGATTATGGTTTACACATATTCATTAAATGTCCAGTGTTACAGATCTAGCATTTTGAGGGTTAAATTGATGATGAGAAAGGTGCGAAGATGATTCCTTAACAAAATTATTTTATTAAATGTCCAGCATTTTGAGGGTTAAATTGTTGTTAAAGTTTAGATTTTTTTTATAGGTATTAGCGATTTCACGATCTTTGATGTTATTTAGTCGTCGTTTTTGCTTATTGTTATGAAATTGTTGTTAAAGTTTGGACATACTACCAGATGTTGACAGGTCTTCTTCTTCTTTCTTCATTTCATATGATTTTTAGGGTTCATCTGTTTTAATCGGATTGGATTGGATTTTGATTGCAGTCAATACTTGACTGAGTTGTTGGAGGAGCATCAGAAGCTCCGGCCTTTTATGCAAGTTCTTCCAATATGCAGCAGATTATTGAATCAAGGTTCGATTTTGCAGATCTTGATTTTATTGGTTTGATGTAGATAGATAGATCTGTTTGGGAGGTTTTGCCCTGCTTGTCAAATTTTAGATAGATTGATTTTATTGGTTTGATGTAGATAGATAGATCCGATCGGATATGAATGTGTGAATTAATTGCTTTATTTGCTAGGTTATTTTTCTGTCTTTTAATGTGAGTTATTATGATCATTGTTAAGATATGATGTTACTTTGGAGCTTTAGGGCTTTTATGCTAGAGGATTGAGCTAGATAAAGACTAGATGTGCTTTTATAGAGGTTGATTTTGATCCGGAAGATTATATGAAATAGTTAGCTTAGTTAGTATATTCAGCAGGGGTTGTATATGGTAGGTTCTGTTTGACATGCTGGCTTATTGCGATACGAAAATAAACACAGCAGATTATCAACTGATAATCTGCTTAATGTGATGATTAGACCACGGCTGCAAAGACAGACAAACAGCAGAAAACGGCCGGAACTTTTAGCTGCAAGCGATTAGACTATCGAACAAGCACAGAACCAACTTTTAGGGCTTTTATGCTAGATGATTGAGCTAGATAAAGACTAGATGTGCTTTTATAGAGGTTGATTTTGATCCGGAAGATTATATGGAAATAGTTAGCTTAGTTAGTATCTTCAGCAGGGGCTGTATATGGTAGGTTCTGTTTGACAGGCTGGCTTATTGCGATACGAAAATAAACACAACAGATTATCAACTGATAATCTACTTAATGTGATGATTAGACCACGGCTGCGAAGACAGACAAACAGCAGAAAACGGCCGGAACTTTTAGCTGCAAGCGATTAGACTCTCTAACAAGCACAGAACCAACCGGTTGGAATGTTCTAGAGAGAGAATAGAATGCGTGAGAGATGATGATCTTCGGTTGTTTTAGCTGAATAGGATCAATGACAGCAGCAATGGTCGGATAAGTTATCTGCTGTGTTTTAGTCCTGATTTGCGGCAATTAGCAGACAAGTTAACTGCTGTGTTTTAGTTCTGATTAGCGGCAATTAGCAGACAAGTTAACTGCTGCGTTTGGTTCTTTTTTACGGCACTGAACATATTGTTTTTACATAAATAAAGTTTGTGCCTGATATTCTGTTTTTTATAGTTTCAAACATACAAATCAGGTCTATCACAAGCATCTTCTTTTGTACATATTTTCATTTATGAAATATAGTTTTTCATTTATGAAATTATAGTTTTTTGTCTGCTGATACAGTTGTTTCGTGCTTTTCGTTACGGATTCTGTGGTAAACTGAAAGCTTCTTAAGAGGTTCGGTTTGTTGTTAAGAGGTTCGTTAAGTCCTTCTTCACTTACATGTTCCATCGGTTGTTAGATCGGTCCGTGTAATGACGATTTTGAGCGTTTATTACAGATTCCCGACAAATGCAACCCCTGAGGAGCTAGCTTCTATGTGTAATCGCGCAGAGGCAAAATGTAACTTAATGTTAGTGTTTTCATCAATTAAATGCAGCCCATATCAGCTTTATACTTTGGTAAATCATATTATAGTTCACGCCTGAAGTAAAATTAGAATGACCATAACATTTTTTTAAATCATTGAGAGATCAGCTGTATATTGTTAAAAATATAATCTTTCAAATTTGTGATGTCAATCGGGACTTACTTTTGTTTTTAATAAATAAACACGCTTATATACTGGGAACTATTCATGTAATGGCAACTGATGCGAGAAATGGTAAAGCTCTTTATAGGAGAGGCCAAGCATATAAAATATCAGGGCAACTTGAAGTAAGTTTGCAGGTTATAATTAGGATGTAATTGGTTTTAGTTAATACAAATACTCAAAGTGTGGTTTTTTGGAATTTTTTTAACTCGAGTATTAGGGACTACCATGTGAAGTTTCATAATTCAGTGACTTTGTGTTTGTGCTCACAATTCAAAGTAGTTTACATCTTTTGTTGGTTAATACTAAGTTAAAAAGTGAAGTCATTTGAAAGATAGCTTAGACTAATAGAGATGTTGATTAAAAATTCGTATACGATAACAAAAATCAAGACTGGGAAGATCACTTAATTAATTTCTGTTCTCACATGGCTCCAAGCTTCAATGATGAGAAACCAGTTTGTAGGTTTATTTCTTTTATGAGGAGAACGGGAATTGACCAATCTGATATATTATATTCTTAAATGTAATTGCAGGAACACTTAGCCGAGGTATTGAATGTGTATAGACTGTCTGAATGATTGAAAATTAACTTTTTAATCATCTGAACGTTTGTTGCAGTGGGTCGCTTTTCACAAATTCAAACTGGTTTGCTTTTGAGGAGGAGAGGGTGGTTCATGAACAATCAACCAGTGCGGTGGTATCTCAGTCACCAGACACCGACACTACTATTGACAACAAAGACGTCGATAGCGGTGATGAGGTTACTTCTAACGAAAACGACAAAGACTTGGTCGATTCTGCAACTTCAGAGTCTCTTGAGTCAAAACCTGGCCCAGATAACACTGCTAACACGAAATCAACCGATGAGTCAACACCAAATGAGAGCGATAAGCCACCAGAATGGATCGAATGGAGAGAATCAGAATCAGTCCAACCAGAACCACAGATTGAAACAGCGGTTAAGATCACCGAGTTAACTGATAGCCTCCCGAATGGTAATCTTGAAGTGACTTCAATGGCTGATATTGCTGGTGACGGTCCTAACAAAGCGGAGGTTTCTCCACCATTGCTCTTAATGTGTAAATCCTAAAACTTTTAAGCATCTACATTTATTATATTGACTGAGTTTATCCAATTTTTTTGGTTCTTTCCTTTCTTTTTCTTCATTCAATTCTTTATATTCGGTAAAAAGGGTATTTAAAAATCATTGGTAGAAGTATTACCAATGCCCGGTTTTTCAACAAACTTTAACCGACAAATTCTACCTTAGAGCTTTTGAATCGTATGCCGGCAATAGTCCTTTGTTTTTTGTAGTGTATACAGTGAATAGATGTGTGTTGTTAAAAATGAGATTGGCCTTTTACTTATATATGTTGGTGTTATTCTCTTTTTGCACATTTGATGATTTGATTAAATCAGTTTCATTTACCAGAGTTTAGTCAGTATTGTGTGCTTAATTGTTTTTTATGCATGTGAGGTTTGTTTTGGAAGATTATGAACCTCGAGCTGGAGGTTGAGTTGAAGAAGATGGCTGATCATAAGAGCTGGAGGTTGAGTTGAAGAAGATGGTCGATCAAATTAGGCCAAGATCACAAGAGCTGGAGGTTTGTTTTTGGAAGATTATGAACCAGCAGCTAGCTTGAAAAATATGTAATTTTGGGTGTGTTTATAATGAAATATGTCTTTCAAAAATACTTTATTAGACTTTATTTAAACATTTTGGGTTTTATTTCACTGTTGAATTGCATGTACTAAAATCTGTTTATTAATCAGAGGTTTGCTTTTTGATTTTGAAAGACAAATGGTTACAAACAGAGTCTTGAGAAACAATGGTTTGGCAAAACAGAGCTTACCCTTTACAAACAGTGGTTGACTTTAGTCAAACAGAGTTTTAGAGAAATGATATACTCTTTTGAAACCTAAAATCTGTTTATTAATCAGAGGTTTGGTTTTTGAAAACAAATGTTAAATGTCTGTTCACTTTTAGTCAATCAGATGTTTGTTTTTCCTTTTGTAATCTCTGTTTTTTAAACAAAGGTTAGGATTTCAAACAGTGGTATGAGAAACATATGTTTGAAACCTCTGTTTGGTTCAAAACAGAGTCTTGAGAAACAGTGATTTGGCAAAACAGAGATTACACCTTTACAAACAGTGGTTGACTTTAGTCAAACAGAGTTTTAGATACCTCAAACAAATGATATACTCTTTTGAAACCTAAAATCTGTTTATTAATCAGAGGTTTGGTTTTTGAAAACAAAGGTTAAATGTATGTTCACTTTTAGTCAATCAGATGTTTGTTTTTCCTTTTGTAATCTCTGTTTTTTAAATAAAGGTTAGGATTTCAAACACTGGTATGAGAAACATATGTTTGAAACCTCTGTTTGGTTCAAAACAGAGTCTTGAGAAACAGTGATTTGGCAAAACAGAGATTACCCCTTTACAAACAGTGGTTGACTTTAGTCAAACAGAGTTTTAGATACCTCAAACAAATGATATACTCTTTTGAAACCTAAAATCTGTTTATTAATCAGAGGTTTGGTTTTTGAAAACAAAGGTTAAATGTCTGTTCACTTTTAGTCAATCAGATTTTTGCTTTTCCTTTGTAATCTCTGTTTTTGAAACAGAGGTTGGGATTTCAAACAGTGGTATGAGAAACATATGTTTGAAACCTCTGTTTCGTTACAAACAGAGTCTTGAGAAACAGTGATTTGGCGAAACAGAGATTACCCTTTACAAACGGGGGTTGACTTTACTCAAACAGAGTTTTAGATACCTCAAACAAACAGTGGTTGACTTTAATCGCAATTCAGTTACGAGATTATTGGAAGGTATAAAAGCGCGCTTAAATTATTTAAAAGTTACGTTATTGGTTTAGCATGCTTCAATGCGCACATAGTGTATAAATCATGTGTGCTCGATTGTATTTAGGTTTCGCTTTATTGTTTTAAAACGATTAAACATGTTTTGTAATTTATTTGTCATTTAAAAGATGTTCCCTTTCTTTGCAATCCATTTTCAATTAAATCTTAAAAAATGTATAGTGATTCGTCGTTTAATAAAATGTGGTATCTAAATTTTCTTGCCTTAAACAGATGTTTGGCCTTCTATATCAGATATTTGGACTTAAACAGATGTTTTACCTTAAACAGATGTTTGGCCATAAACAGATGTGTGGCCTTAAACCAAACATCTGTTTAAGGTCAACATCTGTTTGACTATTGGTCAACATCTGATTGACTTTTGGTCAACATCTGTTTGAATTTTGGTCAACATCTCATTTAGTATTCAACAGAACTTTGAATAACTCAACATCTGTTTAATTTGTTGTTTCGTTTTCTTGAATTCTATGTAATTTTGTAAAGTAGTACAAAAACAAACATTTTTACAAAATTCCAAATCACCCTATCATTTAAGTAATTTTGTAAAGTAGTTTGCTCTCAACATAATGGAATTGCTGTTGAATAAAGCTATTGACCATTAGGTTTTGCCCTGTTGACTGTCACCAATAATAATAATAATAATAATAATAATAATAATAACCCCTTTTAACAAGTTTTTTTCCTTTTTCTTATGCAGCCTGAAGGAGCAGCTATCGGTTATTATGTTGTACAATACGCGCTAGCTTTGGTACTCAAAGAGAGCTTTTAAATTTATTGTGCAATTAACGATGGAATTATAAATCTTATGATAAGGTGATTTTACTTGCATTAAAAAGCATCATCCCTTCTTGTAACTTTCATATATATTTTTCAAAAAATAACCAAGATTCGATCTTTCGCGATGTCAGTTTTTTGAGATGCCAAGACATGAAGCCATAAAAGCTTTGGATATATATAAACGAGCCGTTAATCACGTGACATCTTGAATCATTAATTTTGATTTACAAACCTTTCACTTTGTAATATGGTTATTAGATATGGCAAATCATGTTGACCCGAAAAACTTTTTGTACAAATTTTTATAGGTGGTTTGTATATTAAATTTAAATATACATCATGGGCGAGTTTTAACCCATGTTATATTTTAAGCTACTCTTTATTTTATTTATGATTTTGACCTGTTAGGGGTAACTTATAACCCGAATCGACCTATTCATATAATCAAATTTTCTACTGGCTAAAAGTCTTTCTGACTTCTATGAAGTCTGTAAACAACTCGAGCTCGCTAGAAACTTTCAATTTCCTGTTTTTAGGGAGGTAAGTTTACTATATTACCCATCATCGTTTACTATATGTTCATTTGTTGATTTGGAATAAAACTTTGAATGCAAAGAAGCTTAGGGGCTTTTATTGACTGTGTATCACTACATTAATATATAGCTTATTATGCCAATTTGCTTCCTAACTGATTGTTACAATTGTAATAGGTTTTGTCTATTATTGTGTAGAATTTAAATATGTATATTATAATATGTATTTTAGTATTTGATTCCGATCGTTATTAGAACAAACTCGTGTATTTACACGGGTGTACACCTAGTATTTATACTAAAATGGTTTGGTTGGAATCTCATGCTCCTTAGGACACGTATCCCTCAAAGTTTAAATTTGATTTGCTTTGGTTTTCTTCATGTACACAAACACTATGAGGTGTTAGTGTTATCTTATTTATTTTATTATTTTAATTCTTTCTGTGACACGTACAGAATTCAAATCTTACATATTATGTTTATTATTTATTTTCATTACACGTATACATTCAACATCAAATTTCAATTTGAGTTTAACTTTTATTATTATTATTATTATATTATTATAATTAATTCAATTGGTTCACTTATTTGGCGCGTATAACTTTTAAAATATAACGTTTTATAAAATAATAAATATATCACCAAAACGAGAGTATTTTTATCTACATTTGGGTCTAAGTTTTATTAAAAACGGAGTAGGTCCAAATACAATGTATTTTTATAATCTAATTAGTATACGGTTACTAGGCCCGTCTAGGTACTTCATATTTCTAGTAATTAACTTACCCGTAGACTACCTGTCTAATAATATAAGTTTTTATATACTTTTATTTTATTTAGAAAGGTCACCCATTTATAAGCCAATATAATATTTCAACCAACTATATAAAATAGTGTTTAAAACTATTTGGGTTGAATAAACTAGTTACTAGTTACTAGTGGTTAATAAATTTAACCAAACCTATAATTTATATGATAAAATTAGGAATGTTACATTCTCCCCACCTTGTTTTAAATCTCGTCCTCGAGATTTGGGTTACGATATTTCTTTTAGATTTATGTCATATTTTAGTCAATAAAACAATATTTTAAGGTAAATGACACAGAATTAAAATATCAAATTTTGTGAATATGAGTTGTATAATAAATATAACTCAATGGTTTAACTGAATTAGTTTAAGAAATTGATGACAAACGAATGAAATGAAATGATATAATTTTCAAAGTGACTAGATTCAAGCCCAAAAGATATATGATCAATAGATATTTTTAAAATGAATGTGAAAGATTTTTAGAATCAATAAAATTCTTTGTCAAATGAAAGCTTACTTTGATTGGCAACTGGGGAAGACTTATAATCGACAGGTTCAAAATGAAATAAAAGTATGAAAAATGATTTGTCAAATACTGAATTATGATATGAGAAAATCAATGTGCTGAGATGAGTGAATTGCAAGGATACACAAAAGACAATAGAGTTAGTGTATCATTGTCTAGAGTTCCAAGTTGTTTTAATTGTGAAATAATGTGATAGTACACAATTAGTGACCATATTTTTTATACTATGTCTTAGAGATCGAAATATAATAAGAATAAGTTGTTTTGGCATGACCAACCATTATATTATATTTGTAAAGCAATTGCAATATATATTATTTGTTACGCATTTTTACTATATGTAAATGGTCACCACTTTTAAATAAATATTATTTTAGTATTTTACTATACTATGTAAAATAACTTATATTTACTATGGAATATATATTACAAAACACTGCAATTATTTCATTACAAAATATTTTAGTATTATTATTTTGTAAAAGAAATCACTATTATTTATAATGTTAAATGAAAATTGTAAAATAAAGGTGTAAAAATATATATTGTACAAAAGTATTTGTAAAATATTTTGTAAAAATATAACACTTAATAGATCGATTCTATGTGATTACTTATTTTCATTTTGAAACCATATAACGTTGTGAAATGTATTTACAAATGTTGTAAATAAGTGAAAACGGGGACTATTTTTATATATTACAATGTTCTCCTAACCCAACGTAGTTGATGACTACCATATTATTTATATGGTTATTTTCTTGCCAGAGTGTTACGGTACATAGTTATCACAAAACATGTGATACACAATTATTTATATAATTTTATTCGTCCCTCTAATTCTTGTATTTGTTTTATGAAAATATGTCTTCTCCTTACAGTACAAAGTATATATATAATATAATTAAAATTTATTAAATAAGTATGATAACTTAATTTATATATATTAACTAGTCATTATCATATGTGGATATTGGTTAGTGCTCCCTTGTTTAAACATAGGTGATCAGTCCATGCCTAACTAAGGCTAGGCTATCCAATACCTGCTCTTGACAATAACCTTAGTACTTAAAAATAATATTAACACTATTACTATTAATATATTATTACTAATAATAAAATTATTAATAATAAATAACTTAAACATAAACTTAAGTATACCTCAACATAATTTTTATACATATATATAAAAATATAAATTCTTCACCTCAATTGTTTAACAAAATTCATTGACTCGATATCAAAGAATCATCGTTTTGCAATAATGCAGTTCACATTGCAAAAAGTAGAATGATATTTGAGTTTGGATAAAATAACAAATCGGAATGAAGACCTCCAGTGGTCTTCATAAATCAAACGAACCACATTCGTAACAAATAGTGCATGTGTGGATTTATCAAGAAATGAAACAGGTCAATATTCACAACTATGAAAGAAATCCTCATGGTATGATGACCATTAGGGAAAAGTAGAAACACGAAAGTCAACTCTTTATATGCAGAAGTCAGAAAAAGAAATATAAGAACTTTATCTGAAATTTTGTGTGATAACCGTTGTTAAGTGACATTACTAGGAAAAATGAAATAGGGAATTTGCAAAGGTATATGACTACTTTTGCAGTGATAATAATTATAACTCTGATTAGACTGTGCACTGATGGTTGTGAAATCTTATTTCAACTTAAAGGTTTCCATTGTTTATATTGTCGCATGAGTCACGAGATATATGATCAAATGAAATAATGTTTGATATCGGAAAAGAGATTCCTGATAAAGAAATCTAGACACATATGCTTGTGCTTTATTCTTAATTGGCTTTTGGAATTCCTTATAGATATATATATATCTATATAATCATATATTTCACATGCTGAAATAAACATACCATCTATCAGGTCAATGTTTTTAACAGATTCATATTTCCAAAAAAAAGTCAGATATCTGGTTATGATATTATTTAGGGAAATCTTGTCACTTGTTTGACATATTATATACTCCGTTTTATCCGGTTCGCGCCGGAGAGGTAACCTCAGTATATCCGGACAAGCTGGAGAGTCTGCTACATCATACCCAGTCTTGCCGGAGAAAATTTTCTATTTCCCATAAATAGTATCTTTTCAAGATTTTAAAAGTGCCTCTTTTATTAGGGCTTTTATCCAGAATCAAGGAAATTTGTATTCCCGTAACATATCTTATCCTAGACCAAGTAATATCAATAAGCAAGAATTAATAGCAATTAAGTGCTATTGCCTACAATGTTCTAATCGCCATTCTTACGGCATACCAAAATCCATCATACTTTATTTACACAAGTACTTAGCTTATCTCGAAGCTTATACTAAGGCATCTTTTCTTAAGTTCAAGTCTAAATGTTATCACGTGTGCTACCAGTTAACAGCAATCTCCTAACTCTTTTATATAAACTTAGGTATTATTATCACAACACCTAAAGGCTTAAATCAGTGGCTCTGATACCACCTTCTGTCACGACCCCGACTCACCCTGGACGGAATCGGGAGCCGCGAACAGCCAAGTGGTACCGGTGATTATTTTTAAAAAATATTGCAGCGGAAATTTCATCAGGACCGTGAGTTAGGAAATATCAGAGTTTAGAAAACACCGGATTTTATTTATTAAATAGATGTGATAAACCCATGTTTTACAATGGTAGCTTTAATAAAGATAAATTTGATTACATAAAACAATATTTCTTAATTTGATTTAATTAATAAAATAAGCCACTTCTTAATGCCTTTCAGTGCCGTATCCATCTCTTACTCCAATCTACTGTAATTACCTGAAACGCGTTTTAAAAAGGTTTTGTCAGCAGGAAATACTGGTGAATCATTCTATTTATTAAAATGACACATTTGTTATAATTTACAGTATTAAGAGAGATTACAATGTTTCAGATATCAACCAACTACCCACAGTATTTGTCATCGACTCGTTTCGGTGACTGTGGTCATACCACCATTGGCTGCCCCAATGGTGACGAATATCACTAATTTTAGGTTCGCCCACCTAAAGTGATAAAACAACAGTAATGTGCACAATACCCCACATACCGGCTTGTAATTTGGTGATTACATAAACTTAATCACTGTAATTATAACTTTGAAAATATTTAAGAATTTATAAAGCACTTTGATAAAAAGAGAATGACTCACATTATAAGCATACAGATTCATACGGCAAAGTTTAGTCTACAGATAAGCCTTGATATATTGCAGATTTATACAGGCAGAGCTTAGCCTATTGATTTAGCCTTGTAACCTAGTGCACACGAACTAGGTAGGTAACTTAATACAGCATTTACGATAACTCACGAGATCAAACCCTCACATCGAATGGCAAAGTGCAATACTTAAACATCCATTGAATTAACAACGAATGAGAAAGCATAAACCCTAATGTGGGCAGCACTTAAACATCCATTGGATAGTTTAATCGATCGGACATTGAATCGTAGCAGCGATCAAGTTATTACCCTGTATTGCGGCGACGATTAGTGATCCGTGTGTGTTTTGATAGTAATTCTACGATATCTCAATGTATAATTGGAATTTTTACGTCGAACTGAAGCTAGGAATCATATCCCAATGCCTGCTATTTATACACGAAATTTGCCAGGCTTACGGACCGTAAGCCTTATCCCTTACGGTCCGTAAGGGATACCTATTTTCCATAGGGTAGCTACGTGTGTTTGTAGGCTTGCTGAGTCGACGGAACGAGAAATTTCGAATCTGACAACGAGTTATGAAGATAATCGTCAAGTAGGAAATACCCCCCCCCTGAGTTTTAGGGGCCCTGATCCTGATTGTTATGAAAATTTTAGGGTTTGTACAGAATCACTTGGGTGTCTCAATTAGGGTTTCTTATTGGATAAAATAATAAAATAATTAGGACTTTTGATGAGAGTTGTTATGGTTTGGAAAAAAAGGAATACAATGGTTAGAAAAGATAATGGACCCACTTTGTAACTTTAGGGTTCAACTATAAAACCTCCTGGTAGAATTTTGGGTAAAAATAAAAACAGAAGTATTGATTTGAGGGAGATGGCGACATATAGGTAAAAGAGAAGAAACAATTTGAGCAATTTGGTGAATTGTGAGGCTATCTATATTCTAGTTACTATAAAGAAGCAACAAATATATGCATCAAAGAGTTGTAAGTTGTGCTTAGGGCATTTTCCAAAAAAAAAATTGATTTTTACTTTTAACCCAAAAGGTTTTTACCTTTTCCATTTTAACCCCACATAATTTGTTTTTTTAACTTTAACCCAAAACTTTTCATTATTTGCAATTTAACCTCATAACTTTTGTCTCTTATACTTTTCATCTTTCGCAAATTTTCGTTTTACGTATAGTTCTTAATTTTTCGAGTTAATACGACGCAACGTGCATGTGTGGTTCAACGTTTTTACCTCTATTTTTCCATGTTTGACAGAATCGTCGCAACACGCATATCCTATGTCGAGCCAGTGTTTGTGGTCGATGACGGTTGTGTGACATTAGTACTATTTGACACCGTTTTACGCCCCGCCGCAATGCGGGGTGTGCTTTGTGGGTTTTTCAAAGAAAAAATGGTTATGCATATGGTTGTCATAACGTTGGCTTTGGGGGTTTTAAAAAAAATTGATTTTTTTTACTTTTTACCTAAAAGTATTTCATAAATTACCTTTAACCCAAAACTATTTGTTTGTTTACTTTTAACCCAAAACTTTTTATCTTTTGCAATCTATCCTCGTAACTTTTTTTACTTTCAACTTTGGTCCTATATAGTTTTCATTTTACGCAGATTTTTCGTTTTATGCTTGGTTCTAAATTTTGTGACTTAACACATCGCAACGTGCGTCTTTGGTTTAACGTTTTTACGTTTCGTTCTAAATTTTGCTAGTTAACATGACGCAATGTGCATGTGTAGGTGAACGTTCTTACATCGTCTATTTTTTCCCGTTTGACAGGTTTAACATAACGTGCGGGTCCTAGATCGACTTAGTTATAACTAAAGAATCCCTGCCGCATTGCGGCGGGTCTCAATCCTAGTTTATACTAAAATGGTTTGGTTGGAATCTCATGCTCCTTAGGACACGATCCCTCAAAGTTTAAATTTGATTTGCTTTGGTTTTCTTCATGTACACATACACTATGAGGTGTTAGTGTTATCTTATTTATTTTATTATTTTAATTCTGTTTGTGACACGTACAGAATTCAAATCTTACATATTATGTTTATTATTTATTTTCATTACACGTATACATCTTAATATGATAATAGAGAAAGAGAATGAATAGTAATTTGAGAACGTGTCTGCGCTTTAGTTGTGGTCAAGTGCGGTGTCTGGGCTTCAGTGGTTAGCTACGTGTTATGTCCCTCATACCACCACCGTATCTTTCATCTTGAAACCGCACCGCGTGTCCTACATGAAGCCACCACCTCTACTCCTGTTATTCAACACATGCTTCCTGCTTCACTTTCCTGGCCTAAATTGATCCGTCAACAAACCAGGTGCCCTAATCGACCCCATCGAGAAAACCATGGACCCCTGCATAGCGTAGCTCGGAGCAATCCGGCCGTTGATCAAGATGCTTGATTCGGAATCGGCACTGATGCGTAAGCACATCCATTGAAATAATTATCATTAATATTGAGGTTCTGAATCTAGGGTTTGATTATTTTTTTTTTAGAATTTAACATATTTATGTTGGATTTGACTTTGTTTAAATGAAATTGTGGCTTATGACTATATGTTTTGGTTTCTGGTTCAACTAAATTTCACAAATTCAAACTTGAATTTCACTTTTGAGTTATATGTGCTTTATGTGATTGCATGAATCATGATCACAGGGTATAGACACATTGTTACAAGCAAGTCTTCATCTTGAACCACAACATCACAATTGCATTGATAGTTGTACGGTACAAGCATTTTATAGCATTATATATTGGCATTCTGAAATTGGTTTGGAAGACGTTGAGATGTAGCTACTTGTATCAGGATTCTGATGGAATATAAATTGGTATTTGCTCTTTTTTTTCTTATTGGGTTTTCTTGCTTTCGTTAAGAGTATGAGGTTTGATTTTATGTTAATCTGATATGGTCATCTGAAGTATGTTTGTGAGTGTTTAAGCTTTTCTTTTGCCTCTTGGGTTCTAATTAATTGCAAATCAATTGGACAGTTTACATGGTTCAAATGGCATTATCTACGCAACGTGAGAATAACCAAGCCCAGACACAATTTGTTTTGAATACATTGACGGTGGTAACATATTTTCAGTCAACAAATGTCTGCATAGATATTGCTTTTCTTGTATGAGAAAACACGCATAAGCACAATTGCTTCATGGGAAGTTGCTCGAGTGCCAACTTGAAAAATGTGAATCCAAAATTGGAATTAGAGGCTGCAAGAAGCTTCTAAAACCATAATTATATTATAATATTATGAGGTCGGGTAAAAGAAGCTTCCATTCCTCTAACAGACAAAGTTTATTGCCCGTTTCCAAACTGTTATGCGTTAATGTCAAAAGACGAGGTCAAAGAACCTACACCGACTTCATCATCTACTGCTGATGGAGATACTGGAATGAGCAGGTGTGTTGTATGTAATCACCATTTTTGTATAGATTGCAAGGTACCTTGGCATGACAACATTACTGCTCGGATTACATGAAGTTACACAAGTTGAAGTCTACAGGCGAGGCAAAACTAAAGTCTCTGGCAACAAAGAAAGGTTGGAACGAGTGTATCAAGTGCAAGAATTCGGTTGAACTTGCATTTGGGTGCTACCATATCTATTACAGGTATTTATTTGATTTGTTTTTTGGAAATATATAACTGTGCCGATTTGAAATGTTGTGCTCTGCCTAAAGTTGAAGATATGGTTTGAATGTGATTGCAGATGTGGATATGAGTTTTTCTATACTTGTGGAGTGGGTTAATAAGAAGCCAGCGTGCAGGTGTCCGCTCTGGAAGGAGCGCAACATTCTTTATGCGTAGAAGCGTATAAATGGTTGATATTGGTGAAAAGACTAGAATTTAATAGTTTGGTTACATAATGATCATTATATCCATTTGACCAAGTTTTTTACAATTTACTTTCTTCTTTCAAAAGATTGTTTTTTACAACATTACTTGCTCGGATTACATGAAGTCACGCAAGTTTCACTCTTCTAGCGAGGCAAAACTAAAGTCTCAGGCAACAAAAAAAGGTTTGGCACAGGTGTATCAAGTGCAAGAATTTGGTTAAACTTGCATTTGGGTGCTACCATGTTTATTGCTGGTATTTTTTTCTTTTTTTTTTGGAAATATATTTGAAATGTTTCACTCTGCTTAAAGTTGAAGATATGGTTTAAATGTGATTGTAGATGTGGATATGAGTTTCGCTTCATGATGGGCTATTAATTATGAAGTTCCACCTCTACATGTGGTTGGTATGTTCTTATATATACCATCTGGCGCATGATGGGCTATTAATTGTGGAAGTCGCGACTGCCGGCGGTGGCGGAGCAGTTATCTAGGGTTTCGCCAAAGAGTTTAAGCGATGATTTGCAGGTCTGATTGCTAATGTTAGGGTTCCACAAGATGTAGGAATGCGAAACAGTATGTCGGCGAGGAGGTTAGCTGTTGCTGGGTGTTTGTGTTACCGGCGGCAGGTCTTTCAGGTAAGGAACTTAACTCCTATTGTATTTTTTCTTAGGTTTTGCTATAGATATCGTTTATTTGGGTTACATCTTTCATGTTTTGATTAAGGGGTTTTCATGTTTTAATGTCTGATTGGCTTACTAAATTGGGGTTCCAACTCAACTATTGTGTGTAGTTACTGGACTGTAGTCACGTGCTGTGAAGATGGGTCACGTGTCATCGGTTTCCAGCTCCGGCTTCAGCTCCGGCTTCCCGGAGTTGGGTTTCACGGCTAGCTTCTTGCAAACATCATTAGCAAACTCTTAGCTTTGCAGAACTTGAGCTTCATATCTAATGGTATTTCTGGCACTTTTAACTATATTTGTTATTATAGTTGCTTAGAAGATAGATTCTTTAATGTACGGATAGTTGTGCGATGTTATATTTAATTTGATAGAACACTGACCCTCTTGGTTCGTAGTTTGCGTCTTAAAATTTTTGCTACTATTATGGTTAAAATTAGTGTCCACTGAGTCTACTTTTAAATTAGTTATTCAACTGTTTAAGGGGTCTATAGAGGAAGTCTGCGCTTTCTTCGATTTTGCAAAAATGTACGGGGTAGATGAGAATGGGCACACATATTTGGACCTGCTGAAACTACCAGGACTGTGACTGAGGTAATCATAGTGACATTTTTATAGATTTAAGCAACTTTAATTAAGAATCATATGTATTTCTTAATGCTAATTTATCCATCACACATCGGAGGTAAGGGCCAATTTGACATTGTTATGTGATTGAACTATCAATTAGTACACCCCATTGAAGATACCAATTTGGTGGGGTGGGTGTTGGTTGTAAATTCATTCCAATGGGTTACCGTTCAAACTAATTAACCAGTAAAACATCATGTTTAAGGTCCGACCCGGTTGCCGTTCAAAAAAAAAAAAGGTCCGACCCGGGTTCTCAAAGCATTGTTTAATATAGAAGGAAAGATGTTTGATTGATAAGTTAGTTAGATAGCAATTGAAAATGAAGTGTAGTGGAAGTACTTACAGGATTTTCATGTTTCCACTGAATTTTGAAAGCTTCGTTAAGTCGTTTCAGAATCTGATAACATACTTCTTCCTCCAAGCATTCATAGATTATTCGTCACAAAATGGACAGTGACTCTGTATTCAAGTAGGTATCTTCTGTGCCTGATGATCTGGATAGTCCTCCCTCTTTATAATCGTTAAGATATTGATTCACATCTTTAGTGGTTGCTTTCTTCCCATAAAGCACTTCCAATAAAAACACACCCAAAGTGTAAATCTGAGATTCTTTTACGTGAGACAAGGAATCAATACAAATTAGTGGGTCAAGTTATTCTACAAAGGCTTCTAATTGTAAGAAGTGTAAGAAGGATTTATAGAGTGACAAGTGTCCAATAACCTAAAACTAAACCCACTATATCACCACCAAAAACCTAAACACCCACCCCCACCCCCACCCCACCACCACCCAAAAACCTAAACCCCCCCCCCCCTGCAAAAAAAAAAAAAACAAAAAAAAAACTATACCTCACCAAAAAAATTAACCCCCCCCCCAAAAAAAAAAACCTAAAAAAAAAATATAAAAAAAACTAAACACCCACCCCCACCACCACCCAAAAACCTAAACCCCCACCCCCACCCCCTCGGCAAAAAAAAAAAAAACATTTTTTTTTTTTTGGGGTGGGTGATGTGGGGGGTGCGGGGGGGGGGGGGGGTGGGGGTTTTTGATGGTGGTGGATGTTTAAGTTTTTTTTTTTTTTTTAGTGGGTTTTTTTGTGTAGTGGGTTTTTTTAGGTTATTGGACACTTGTCACTCTATAAATCCTTCTTACACTTCTTACAATTAGGATCCTTTGTATTTGATCCTAATCCACAAATTAGTAACTTCGCTTCCTTATCTTTATTTAACAACACTTAAAGTTTTTAGCACAATAACTTTCACGATTCTCAGCTCCCCTGTAGCACAACCCACATGCAACACGAAAACACATATACAATCTTTGTGACCAATTTTTATGCTTCACACAAGATATATTTATGTCCTTATAGAACTCAAATGTGAGATCAGTACTAGATCTGTACTTCCGTATAACAACATCGATCTCTACTTCAGACCGCAAGAACAATCCTTTGTAAACATCTGCCTTTCCACTTCGTTTTAACAAATATTCTTCGGCTATATACTTCAAGTGAAATTTATTATTATTATTTTTTTTAACGCTGCAGATCAACCGGCAAGGGCTCCGCAAAGTGGGCACTCCCCTTGCTCGAGGACCCCGCACAACTCCAAGGTTCGAAACCTCCTTTACAGAGTTACAATGGTGCTACCCCATTTTTAGAGTACGCACATGTGCCGGGGCTCGAACTCATGCCCGGGCAGGAACCTCCGATGAGTAAACCTTCCCAGCTCCCCCTTGACCACCAGAAGAATAACGGCTCATTATTTATTTTTTGATAATTTTTTTTGTAGTCTTGGAGAAAATGATCACTATGCCAGACCTAATTCAAAAAAATTATTACTCTGTTGTGATATACACTATGATTGTGACCCGTTTGTTCCCTAGATTGTGTTGTGTTATCAAACCGAGAATGATTCGGTTTAGCGCGTCGCAACGCGCGCGGATATAAATCCTAGTTCAACATCAAATTTCAATTTGAGTTTAACTTTTATTATTATTATATTATTATAATTAATTCAATTGGTTCACTTATTTGGCACGTATAACTTTTAAAATATAACGTTTTATAAAATAATAAATATATCACCAGAACGAGAATATTTTTATCTACATTTGGGTCTAAGTTTTATTAAAAACGGAGTAGGTCCAAATACAATGTATTTTTATAATCTAATTAGTATACGGTTACTAGGCCCGTCTAGGTACTTCATATTTCTAGTAATTAACTTACCCGTAGACTACCTGTCTAATAATATAAGTTTTTATATACTTTTATTTTATTTAGAAAGGTCACCCATATATGAGCCAATATAATATTTCAACCAACTATATAAAATAGTGTTTAAAGCTATTTGGGTTGAATAAACTAGTTACTAGTGGTTAATAAATTTAACCAAATCTATAATTTATATGATAAAATTAGGAATGTTACACAAAGGGTATTAGCCCCTTCAAGTTGAAAGCAAAAAGGTATAAAGGATGTGCTAGGAAAACTAATTTCTCCATCCAATGAAAACATTCAAAAGTGCCAACCTCACCTCAGCATGTGCCATCCAATCAATCTTTTACACCTCGTCTCCTTTCTTTTTAAATTTTTACAACTTATACAATTATTATATTATTATATTTATATATATTTATATATATTAATTTTAAGTGGTGATGAATAGCAAAATTAAAGTTTATATATTATTATATTTATATTTATATTTATATATATATTATATTATTATATTATACATATTAAAAGATAGTGGCCATGAATAGTGAATAAAATTACAATTATATATGTTATTATATTTTTCTAGCTTTTAATTATTTTATTATAGTAATTAAACATATTTTGTTTATCTATTATATGATATAATGTTTTATAAAAATTTTAGTATGCAGTACGACATGTCTATTTTTTATCTACGTTTTAGTATTTTTATTATATGTCGACGGCGTCTATCCTTTACATTCTTTTAATAATACAAGTAATGTCTTATAGTGTTGTGACATGCTTATTTTTATCTATATATAAATATAAGCTTTGTTTGAATTGAACGGGTAAAATATAATTATTATTTTTTTTTGGTTTTTTATTGTGACGAACCAAACCAATATATATATATATATATATGAATTTAAAGTCTTCATGAACAGTATCATATATTTTAGTTCTATTATTAATTTTATAATTATTAAAGTATTTTATAAGAAGAAAATTATTGATTGTTAGCATGTTGGTGGGAAATTTAATAATTAATTATAAGCATATGTTAATTCTAAATACGAATGAATAGAGACTTTGAATATTTTATTTTATATTTTTAATATTAATTTCTTTATAATTTATTTTGATTTTTTTGTTAATAACTTGCATTTGTTAAGTTGTTAAAAAACTGAATACGTAGTTGTGTTTAATTTTTTCTCGACATTTTGGTATAAATTTTGTTGAAAATAGAGTTGGATTCATAATAACGTATTATTTTGTATAGTAAACTATACGAGTGCCGGTAACAATTTTGTTAAAAGAAGGGAGTTGTATTAAAAATATATTCTTTTTCAAAGTAAGTATACATATATCGACACTAGTTTTAATATTATTTTCGTGGATGGTGGTTAGTGAGAGAGGGTAAAACCGTCATAGGGTGCAGTGAAAGAAAATGAGTGAAAGTAACCTGGTGATGTGACAGTCACTTTATGATATGACAATGAAAAAAAAATCTGCTTACTTGGACTTGTTATTTTTCAAGGTTAAACATAAAAAACACATGATTAATCTTATGAGTTGCTTAACAACACTAATGTTTGGCTAAAGTATCGTTTTAAGCTCTTGTGCACTCGTAAATTGAATACAAAAGTAGTAGAATGTTAATCCTAAAACTTCAAGCATGGGGCCTAAAGTTCAAGCTACTAAATGAGTATTCTAATTCAAAATCTTGATCATAAAAAGGCAGGTATTTTGTAAACCAATATAACTAGTAGAATTCCTCCGCGCGTTGCGTGGGAATTCAGTTGGCATTGGTTCAGTTTATTATGGTATCGAATGATACCGACACTTGGTATAGCAACTGAAAGATAAAACCCAAAAAGATAATGATATTCCCAAATGGATATGGACACGTGTTTACATCAATGGAAAACCATAAAAGTGAATATCTTATTCAGTTGGAATCGACGTGGTACCGATACTGTTGGGGAGATATCAGTTCGGTTCTTCACAATACCGGTACAGTACCGACACTCACTATAGCTTACGATATAAAAAGTACTTTGTATCGCTACAGAAGTTGTTCGCACGGTGTCGATATGGTTCGCTACGGTAAAAAAAGACTCCATTCACTGCCAATTCATGGATATGTTGATAAGCACCAATAAACGAACTGATAACCTAAATGCTTTTTATTTTGTTATATAAATTAACGTTGTGTATAACTGCAGGAAGAAAAAGTAAGCTGCAATTGTTGTATCTTTGAAAGATACAATCTTTGGAAGCAAGAAGATGGTTTTGAATGTGTCACATCTAATTTCACTAATTGCATAGCGTAAGATGACCGCCCTATTGCCATTACTCTTAGACTACTCATATATTAGAACATTTCTGCTAACGGCACTAGTGAATCCACCGCTTACATCCAACATACCAATCTTGCAATCCATAAATATATATTAGTAACCAGGCCTCTTTTTTTGGATAACCGTAAGAACCTGTCACATGAAAACTCATGGGCCCCGCAATATCATGCTAACCAATGGGAGCAGGTAAAACAAAGTTTGTGCTGTGGATATGGCCTTTAAGGGGTTAAAGGTAGAAACTAGTGGAAGTTGGATTCGAATCTGGATCACTTGACCTCTATATAAATTGCATACATTAGAATATAAATTTAGTGAATTGCATTCCTTTTTACATGCGATTTATCTTTATATTTTTATTACATGTTCATATTAACTCATGCAACACGCGACCCAAATTCGTTTTTTTTTCATTGAACAGATAAACTAGACTCAAACACACCAAACACAATCTTTATGAGAGAGACCTGGATTTCTTATGCCAAAGTAGACCATTTGAATTAACAATAAATAGGTAAAATATAGCAAATGACAAGTCGCAAATTTTGACCCATTTACTTATGAGCAAGTCGTTTGGTCATACAATATATCTAACTGGTTAAACAGGTAAGATGATAAAATTAGAAAAAAAAGCAAACGGATCTAAAGTTACCTAAAGTGTATTTTGAATGCATACAACATACTGTTGGTAATTTTAGTGTTATCAACATATTTTAGCGGTATAGGATTAGCTTGTCGACTAAGTCGATCTTGTTAAAATTAAACGAGTTAGGAGATGCGGAAGTGCATGCTCGATTTAATTTAACAAGATCGGGTATCGGTTTGTTTTGGGCCTTGTTGAATCAATAAAATTAATTTGCAATTGGGCCTAAGTGGGCTGTTTGTTAAATTAATAATCACTTGTATTTGGGCTTATATTAATTGGTTTAGATTAATGAGGCTATTACATTGGATGTGAGATGCAAATATGGAACGCATCTGTTTTGTTTTAATTGGAAAAAACAAGGAAATCAAACTGATGAAAATCTTGGGGTGGTTGTGACGCACAGGATCACGCACAAAAGAAAAACGGTTCTTAGTGGAACAACACAGAAAAGAAAGGGTACGCGATTCAATCTTCTCAGGCAAAATCAAATTCGTTCTTGAGTGGTCTCCACATCTTATCCGATTAATCATTGGTAGTACCACCAAATAGGTTAATCTGAGAGTGATTACACGATTTGTGGGGAAATCCAAGTCGTCTTCTTCATCTTTATTTTACTATAATCGGTTCGAATTTGGTCAGAGAATCATCCGGATACAACAAATATTAACCTATTTATGTTGGTTGATTCTATTCTGATCTAATTTTTGAATTGACTTGTTTGATTTAAGAATTTGTGATCTTTGGAAATTTGTATCGGAAGTGGTTCGTTTCTTGCAATTCTCTAACAAGAAAGTGTACGCCTGTTCATCTCTTGCAACACAGAGATGACTTGAAAAATATCAATCATCAATTGATAAGAAGGCTTAGGCGGCAACTGAATTGGAAAGGTTTCACTCCAGATTCAGTTCGTTATTTTTATTTTCAATTTAATCGATCACAGGAAGCGCAATGCTGTAAGTCGTTGATGGTGTGCGCTGCAAGTCAAAGAAGACAGAAGGCAACATGGTATCCTGTTTTATTACGGAACTGAAGCCATAAATTTGTTCCGTTGTTGGGAAGATTAGTCGAGATTGTTGGTGTTGTGGTTGTTCCATCGAAGCCAGAAAAGAAAGGCCCAAGGTTGTTTGTTGAATAAAAAGGCAAATTAAAAAATCGAAACTTGTTTGTTTTTGTGGTGCTTCTTGTTCATCAAAGGCACACAAAAAGGAGGTCAAAATTTCTGTTGTTCCAACGAACGAAAAAGAAAAAAGTCACAACATACGGAAATTGTGGCTGGTGTCGATTTCAAATCGAACTGAAAATTGTGTAATCAATTGGGTTTGTGTTCGTGGAATAGGGACGGGAAAATAGAGAATCCCAACGGTTTCGCTTTTCTGATTTTGTAATCGTGAAAACAAGGATGACAGGCTTGTTCTTCTTGTGGTATATGGAAATCGTAAATCGGGTTGGGTTCATGTAGATTTGCAGTTGAAACAAATTGATTTATATGGTGTTCTTGGTTCATGATTGTGATATTCAACTGAGACGAAAGATGAAACTTTTGCGTTGTTCGGTTCTATTCGATTCTGGTTTCGAGTTTGTTGTTCGTGTTAATGGTCGATCTGAAAAGGAGATGACATCAGAAGCATTTAAATCTCCAAGTAAGTGATTCAGTACTTTTTATTATATTGTTTAACTTCGATAATATAGCGGCGCAGCTTGTTCTCGCTTACCTGCGATATTGATGTAACTCGGCCATATTTTATATATAAATAAATAATTTATACTGAAAAAAAATCTAAAAAAAAATATCATAAGGAATAACTTGTGAATTTAAAAAACTTTTTTTTTTAATTTTGAAAATGTCTGATGTGTTTTACTAGATGCCTACCTACGAGTATCAGATGTGTGGATATTAAATATCATTGTAATTGGTTTCATTGTGGATTTATTGATCCATGAAACTTGGTATCCAATATTTTAATGGCAAAGGCATTGTGGCTGGAAAAGTATATGTGGAATCTGTAATAGTGTTCATCAATATATGGTCTTGGTATGTGAGCTTTTAGAATGTGCTTTGTAAAGTTAGAAAACATTGATGTTAATAATTTAGTAAATGTCTAACATGGGTTACAGTTTGCATAATATATGGTCTTAGCATGTGAGTTTAAGAATGTGTTTAGTCCAGTTCACATTAGTTATATATATATATATATATATATGTATGCCGCATATTATATATATTGGATATGTAATATACTTGTGGGCTAAGTTTGAATACATTTACCTTTTCCACGTTTCATGTGAGTTCTGTAATGGATCCTAGTAGTTTTGAAAACTTTGTTTTACTCCTTGTTACCATCAATTTTGAGAGAAATCGTTTTCTTGAATTTGTGATCTTGATAAAGGATAATGGGGACGACACTTTGACGGTGGTCTTTTATTAAGTTTCTCGTTAAGCTTGGTCAAATTGATTTTCCTTTATTTTCTTAAAGTGGACAACACTTTGGATAAGAGATTTTGTGAAACTTGGAATTGCGAATTTCTTGATACTTGGACGTTAGTGTAGTAAAATGTGTTGATAAAATGTGAATTCATGATCCTATGATTTGGCATGCTTGTTTAGATCATGAAAATTTTAGGAAATTGCACAATATGTTAAATGATTGTTTGATTCTTGCCTTTGGTAGAAATATTGAACTTGTACACAATGATTTGTGTGTCTTAACTCTACACCTTCATTGTTAATAAAAAAAAAACGTAGTGCATCTAGATTTTGCTACGTCTAGTTAATGCATGCGAAATATAGAGCCCTAGATAAATTCAAACGAATGGTTTGATTAGTAAGTTCGCACTGATAGGGGAGGTGAGCACTATGTGCTAAATTATTTCCAATCAGTGGGTATTATTTATCAAACCATTGTTCCTTATACACCATAGCAAAATGGTGTATCTAAGTGCAATAATAAGGCTCTTAAAGAATGGTTAACTCCATGTTACCCTATTCGGGTGTAAATGAAGGGTTTTGGGGTGAGGTTATGTGAACAACCTGCTATTTGCTAAATAGGATTCCAAATAAAAGGAATAGATTACCCCTTGTGAAATTTGGCATAAATGTCATTGGATTTTAGTTACATAAGAGTCTAGGTGTAAAATTTTAATAAGACTCGCTAAACCTATGATGAGGAACATAGGTGAAAGAGGTATAAAGCGCATACTTATAGGGTATGATTATAATTTTTTATGTCTTGGAAACAAATGAGTATGTGTTTACAAACACTGTGATAGAGTCAAGTCATGCTTATTTTGATGTGAATAGATTCTCTTTATACATAGATCTAATGATATGGTTCCAAGCTCTAGTAACTTTTAAGTGACTGGGTACGTAAGTGATATATCTCTTGAGCCAAGGAGAAGTAGTAAAGTTAGAATATATAACAACCCTAAAGAAAACCGACACCCTCATAAATTTTTCGATACTCTAAAAATATTTAAAATATCCCAATATGTCTTAAAATATACCCCGTACGTGAAAACCGAACCCAAAATACGTTAAAACATTAAAAATAAAATAAAAACAAAAATAATTGGGTCGTCGCGGGGCGCGACGCCCCTTGCCTTTAGTCGACGCGGGCCGCGACGAGCTTGGACACCCGCCCTATTCTGGAAGCCGCCACGTGGCGACATGTGGCGAAGCTATATCGGTGACACAGCACAGCTAGGGCCTACGATCCCTAGTCGCGGGGTGCGACGACCCTTCCGGATGTCCGTCGCGAGGCGCGACGGCTTGGCCGACCAGCCCTATAAAGTTGGAGCTCTGAAGTTCATTTTCGTCGCTCAATCTTTCTAATTCTCTCTCAAATTTCACGTAGTATACATTATACTTGGGCAAAATACCCCCCCCCCCTAAATAACGAAGTTCTGCTTCGTTGTAAGTATTATAAACCCTGGATACGTATTAGATACTCTGCCCGATTGATCTAGGGTTCCGTAACGGCTGTAGTGGTTCTGCCCGACGTAGTCGTTGGAATACCGTCTCGGGGAGGGTATTACTAATGTTAAAATGGGTTATTATACTAACACGTGTGCATTTGTGTAATTTATAGATAATTCCCAGGAAACCCTTACTGAAAACCTAAGACAACAATGTGAGTAATCTCCTTTTTGCAAACAGTTTTTACAAAACCTTAAATATTTTACAATGCAATTTAGCAGTGATTGAGTCTTTGTAATTCTAAGATTACTGCCGGTATGTTGGGGTTTTGTATACAAAATGTGAGACACGTTACCATTGGACGAAGAGTTAGCCAATGTGTAATATGACCCACCAGTCAGGATTGACAGTACTGAATGAGTAATTGGGTAGATATAAACATTGTAATCACTCTCAATACTGTTTAAATTAAATTAATATTTCTTGATTAAACTGGGATTCACTCACCAGTATTTCCCACTGACAAATGTTTTTAAAACGTGTTTCAGGTAACACAATGTGAAAGCCAATTAGAAGCCATCTGGATAGCACTGAAGGCTTGGAAAAGTGGCTATAAAAGTTACCTAAATAAAAAAAAGGTGTTTTATTTCAATAAAATGAGATTTATCCCTTCAAATCTGTTTGTAATAAAAACTTGGGTTTCATCCCACTGTGATTATTTATATAAAATGTGGTGTTTACTCTGATAAAATATTTCCCAACTACGGTCCTGATGTAAATTTCGCTGCCAAATTAATAAACACCGATACCACCGACACTGAGTTCGCGGCCGCCCGTTCCCGGGACAGATAGGGGGCGGGGGTTGCGACAGAAGGTGGTATCACAGCTAAGCCACTGATTCAGCCACAGAAGCGTTCTGCTGACATCAAAATTTAAATTGTTAGGAAATAAATTACGGTAATACGTGCATAATTGTATTTCTTGTTATGTGTTATTTGACTATTTGTTAGTTTACAGTGTGAGTGACCAAGGACCATCTGACGCGTACCGTCAATTGTCTGGTTCGCCTAGAAGCGAAGGTGCCTCTTTTCAGGCTGCCCTCTCAGGGTACTCTGCTGGAAGAAGGAATATTCGTGTTTAAAGCTCAGTCCGAGGAGCCATTCCCTCAGAAAAAGAGAGGATGGTTCAGTCGAGGGGCACATGAGCGTAGGAAGCGTATGGAAAAGTTATAAGACCAGAGAGCACTAGCAGCAGCCAAAAGAGAAAACGATGCCTATGCCCAGGATATGATTAATAGGGGTATAGCCAACATCCACATCCTAGCAACCACTGCAGCTGACCCTAACCTGGAACAAATGTTAGCACCCCAACCACAACCACCAATTCTTGACCAACCAATGGAAATAGAAAACCTTGAAAATCAAGTAGAAATGCATGATTTCAACCCAGAGGAAATACCTAGGGTACCAGCACCAAATCACTTAGATCCAAATTATGACCCATGGTGGGACGACAATAGGGACTATGTGCAATGTTACCCGATACATGAAGACATACCCATGCCAAACCTAGGAGCCTACCCAGGGTTAGATCCTCTAGATCCCTATTATGATAATGATGTATTCATTAGAGAGATTCTAGAAAATCCTTACCCATTTCAGGTCCCTATACCTCCATACCAGAATCCCGCACCCTAGATTCCGAACCCAGTCCTAGAACCTGCACCCCCAATGAGTGCAGAAAATGTACAAGAACTTAGGACATTTGGTGAAGAAATTTTAGAGAATAGTGAAAGAATGAGACAGGTGAGAGAGCGACTCGTATGGAAGTACGACGAGCGCAATATGGATTTCTGGATGAATCCATATCCATGAATGTGATGGTGGAAACGGTAGTAATAATAATATTAATAATAAAATAATATGATATGTGTGTATGTGTATGAAAAAAAACTACGGATGCCTATTATTAGTAGTGTAACTGAAGAAACACTAGATAAATGGTCGGAACCGAGATATCTAGGGGGTTTGAATCTGCATAAAAAGGTGGGTTTCCTCTCGTTTGATTCGGTGACAGCTGACCTTCTTCTCCGATAATTCTGCAAAAAAGAAGCACCGTTAGCCTCGCCAAGGGGAGAAAGGGGTTCTCTCCTTGACCCGACTCCGGTGTGAGAATAAGTATTGGTTATGAAGAAGAAGATGTATTTGAGAAGTGTGTGTAACTTGAATTTCATACCTGAATAGTTCTCATATTTATAGCCGGGAGTCTTTGGGCGGGAAAACCCGTTAGTGAAAGTTTGACGGAAGATGCTAACCCCGTAAGCAGTTGCGTTTCCTTCCGTCTAGTTCTTTGATCCGACGTGAGAGCACACGGATCGTGGTTTAGATCGATGGCTGGGGATTTGCCACGTGTAAAGTGACCAAGTGGAGATTACTCTCCAATTACATGCTATTATTGTGATCTCAGAGATGCCTGAGGTGTTGACACGTGTCCAGACGGTTATAACCGTCTTAGTGGTGCTCGATTGAATTATTTCTAGAAGATTACTGTTGTAATCTGGTGTGACTCCTTATAGTGTGGAATCAGCTGAATAAATAAATCCCAAGTCTGGGCATTATTTAAGCGGGAGTGCTGATTGGGATTTTTTTATCCCTGTCTGTTATGAGAGAGGTGATGTGTGTAAAATGCAACATATAAATTACATCAATTAAGGCATAAAACTAACCCTTTTTAAGTACTAATATTGGAAAAAGAGTGTTTTTGTCTTCCTTTTGTATTTTCAGGATTAAATGAGCTCAAAAACACAAAAGAAGCAAAAAGACAGCTAATTCCAACATAAATACAAGGAAAGGAACACTAGTGGACTGCCCGACCCCTCAACGGCATCTTCCCAAGCAAAATAGAGAAGACAGAAGGCTGAACACGCCCCGTGCTCAGCCAGCACGGGGCCGTGCCCAAGAAGCAGCAGAAAAGACAAACCTATAGAAGCTTCTATTGCCCACCACGGGCCGTGTCCAGCGGACACGGGGGCGTGTCGAAAGTACAGCAGGCGCATTAATTGTAATTGCGAATTACAATTAATGAGGAGAGAGAGTGTCAGACAGGCACGGGGCCGTGCCCAGCGGACACGGGGCCGTGCCCAGCTCTCTGTTCAGCCTATAAATAGGAGTGCTTGGATTCATTTCAACTCATCCCTTGGCACACCACCTCTCTCACACTTCATCCACCACCCACCACCACCATAACACCATCATCCACCACCATCATCCATTGTCCATCGTAGAGTGTGTGAGTCGTCTCGGGATCCAAGATTGATCGTAAGAGTTCTTGACAATCAAGGCCATGTTTGCCTAAGTCTCTTACATCACTTGGTGAAGACAAAGTGTCTAGTATAATACTTTTTATTTCTAATCTTTTGCACTTTTTATTTGGTTTTGTATTAATGACTTTAATAACTAGTTACTTATGTTGAAGGTGATCTTTCCTTATCGTTTGTCCGTGGTGTCTTGGCATTATTTTACTGTCTATATAAAATAAAGGATTTTCACCATTCATATCTCCACGGTCTATATGGAGGTATGTTGGCTACCTGGTCGGGGGTTAAGCGAACGGTTTGGTAAAGGTCTTGCCATTGTTCAGCGTTTAGAGGTCCTGCAATGGACCTGGGTCAAATTTAGTAGGACCTCCTTCAATGCTTCACGGTATTGGATGGCGGGGGTCCAAACTCTTTGACCCCCTCATAAGTTAACTACTATTAATACTATAACCCGGCTATTTAGGACTGTATCCCTGCTGACTCAGACTACTTAGCCGAGGGTAACGTCACCGCCAAAAGCGGGGCCTACCACAATACTGCATTAATAACTTAATTCATTATCTTCCAATAATCCACCCCTTTAGGATTGTATCCTTGCTGACTCAAACTACTGGGGTGAGGGTAACGTCACCTTCAAAAGAGGGGCCTACTACAATAACTAAGATAATCTCTTAATTATGTGCAAAAGTGCGGAAATAATCAAAGGTTATACTAGATACGAGTCGGAACCAAGTGATTCATCTTGTCTATCTGTTTTTATTTTTATTTTTATTTTCAGCATTTTAGTTAGTTTTTACTTTTCTTAGTTTAAAACATTTTTCTAAAACTTTTTATTTTGATTAGACGTTGAGGATAAACCGGTACTAAAAGCTCTTGTGTCCTTGGACGACCTCGGTATCTTACCAACGCTATACTACGCTCACGATGGGTGCACTTGCCCATATGTGTGTTTAGTGTTAGTAAAATATCGTGTTTTATAAATTTAAAACTTGGCTAAAATAAGTGTTAAAATGGCTTAAAATATACACCTAATATATACGACACTTCACACGCATCAAGTTTTTGGCGCCGTTGCCGGGGACACAAGGATTTTAAGAAAGCTTAAAATCGACGGCCTAATCAGTTTTTCAAAACCTTTTTAAAAGCGCGCACATTTTTCTGCATTTTAGTTTAGATTTGCCTTTACAGTAGCCTGTACACGGGGCCGTGTTCACTGAACACGGGGCCGTGCTGCACATCTTCATAAAAACACCCAGTAACAGTAACTTGAACACGGACCGTGCTCACTGAACACGCCCCGTGCTCAACGAAATCAGTAAATTTAATTAAAACGCCCAGATACAGATTCTGAACACGGGGCCGTGCTCACTGAACACGGGGCCGTGTCCAGCTTCTGTTTCCGTTTTTATTTTTGTTTTCTGATCTCGAGACTTAGTTGTGGTCTGCTGAGTGATTCTTATGGATCAATACTCAGGAGGTTACAACTACACCTATGAGGAGGATGATTATAGGGGTAATTATTGCACTAATTGTCGTAATGCACGTTCGATTCAAAATAATCACTCATATCAACCATCCAATTCATACACCTACTATGAGGAGCCCAGGTACGAGCCATCAACTTCATACACATCCTATGAAGACCAAAGGTATGAACCTCCTCCCTCATACTCATATTTTGATGAACCAAGGTATGAGCCTTCTTACTCATACTTTGAGGAACCAAGATATGAGCCACCATCTTCGTATGCTTACTATGAGGAACCATGGCGTGAACAACCCACCTCATATGAGTATTATGAAGAACAAAATTATGAACCTTATCCATCATATGCTTACAATGAAGAACAATGGTGTGAACCATCTACTTCATATGAGTATTATGAGGAACAAAGGGTCGAACAACCGGATTCAAGCTTAGAAAATAACGATTCTTTTTCTATAACCGAAGTGACCGATAGGATATTAGAACACATTAGAGTTATCGATCGATGTATAAAAGAAGCTCGCGCAAGGGAAGAGGAGTCCCGCGCAAGAGAAGAACTAAAAAAAGAAGAGATAACTGAAAATGTAAAAATGGAAGAACAAATAAGTGAAAAACTGACACATGAGTTAAACAACGAAAAAGGTGAGTCCGACAACGTTAAAATTCAAGAAGAGTCTAATTTTGAAAAAATTAATCTCTTGTCACCTTCTTTTGAAAATCATTGTTTAGTACCCACTCATGCTAAGTTTTTAAAAGAGTTAAATACTAACGCTAAAATTGACGAAATGGTAAGTGTTAGGTTAACTAATGATCAAACTACACTAATAAAAGAAGTCCCGTTTGAAATTAACATTACACCGGTTCCATGTTTCTTTCAAAATTCGTTTATTAGTAATGTCACCATCGATAAAGATCTTTGTGTTAACATAATGCCTAACTACATTTTCGAAAAATTAAGTATTAGTGATTTTTCTCCACTTCAAAATACCCATTTTTCTATCCAATCGGAAAGTAATAAAATCTCTCGGTATAGTTGAAGATGTCTTGGTTCAAACAAATCAAATGGTAATCCCAACCGACTTTGTCATCCTCGATGACGCTCCTCTAGTGTTGGGACGACCATTTGTAAAAACCCACGAAGCTTTGAAAAACCGGAAGTTCAACAATCTACCTCTTCAATTAGGGGCATTTAAAAGAAGTGTCGACCTCGAACGATCAATGAAATATCCATTCGGCAATAATGACCCCCTAATTGAAGATGAAGATGAACCACCCGATACAAGTGAAGAGATTGACCACTTTGTTGAAGAAGAGGTCGCCATAGAACAAACTTTTAAGGTTCTTGATCGAAATGAGCAACCAAATAAGGAGTCTCCTAAAGACCCACCACTTGAGCTCAAAGAACTTCCAAAAGGTTTGGAATATGCTTTTTTAGACAAAGATGGGAAGTTACCTGTAATTATTTCGTCTAAATTAGATAACTTAGAAAAAGAAAAATTAATTAATCTTTTGAAAAAACACAAAAATGCAATAGCTTGGAAACTTGTAGACATAAAAGGAATTAGTCCTTCTATGTGCACACACAAAATTTTGATGAATGATGACTACAAATCGGTCATACAACCACAACGTCGAGTAAATCCAAATGTTCAAGAAGTGGTTAAAAACGAAGTCATCAAGCTACTTAACGCCGGACTTATCTATCCTATCTCAGATAGTCCTTGGGTAAGTCCCGTCCAAGTAGTTCCAAAGAAAGGAGGTATGACGGTAATAACTAATGAAAAGAATGAACTAATACCAACGAGAACCGTCACAGGATGGAGGGTATGTATAGATTATAGACGATTAAATGAAGCAACAAGAAAGGATCACTTTCCTTTACCCTTCATTGATCAAATGTTAGAAAGATTATCCGGTCATAAATTTTACTGTTTCTTGGATGGTTTTTCAGGTTACTTTCAAATCCCGATAGCACCCGAAGACCAAGAAAAGACAACTTTCACATGCCCCTATGGAACTTTTGCTTATCGACGCATGCCGTTTGGTCTATGCAATGCCCCAGCAACATTCCAACGTTGCATGGTAGCCATTTTCCATGACATGATAGAAAAGACAATGGAAGTCTTTATGGACGACTTTTCTATCTTTGGGGATTCATATGACCAATGCCTCGATAATCTTGAACGAATGCTATCCCGATGTGAGGAAACTAACCTCGCCCTTAATTGGGAAAAATGCCATTTCATGGTAACGGAGGGAATAGTACTCGGTCACAAAATCTCAAGCGAAGGAATGGAGGTAGATCGAGCCAAAATAGATACCATTTCTAGATTACCACCTCCATCCTCCGTACGAGCTATCAGAAGTTTCTTAGGGCATGCCGGATTTTTTAGGCGGTTTATCAAGGACTTTTCAAAAATCTCAAGGCCTCTAACGAAATTACTTGAAAAAGATGCTCCTTTCATCTTTGACAAGGATTGCAATCAAGCATTTCTAACCCTAAAGGAAATGCTAGTCAATGCACCTATCATGATAGCGCCTGATTGGAAATTTCCTTTCGAAATCATGTGTGATGCTAGTGACTTTGCAGTTGGAGCTGTCTTGGGACAAAGAAAAGAAAAGCATTTCCACCCAATCTATTATGCTAGTAAAACACTTAATGATGCACAAGAAAATTACACAACAACTGAAAAAGAGTTACTAGCTGTGGTATTTGCTTTTGATAAATTTCGTTCTTATCTTGTTCTTTCTAAAACTATAGTCTATACAGACCATGCAGCCATTCGATATCTCTTCAAGAAGCAAGACGCAAAGCCACGTTTGATTAGGTGGATTCTACTCCTCCAGGAATTTGACATTGAAATCAAGGACAAAAGAGGAGCAGAAAATACCGCTGCAGATCATCTTTCGCGCTTAGAAGACCCAGCTTTGGAGGCAACCAGGGACGAGCAAATCAACGAAAAATTTCCAACTGAGTCCCTGGAAATGGTGGAATACAAGGAAGAACCATGGTACGCCGACTATGCTAACTACCTAGCTAGCGGTATAGTCGCAAAAGGATGGCCGCATCATCAAAGAAAAAAATTCTTTGCAAATGTGAAACACTACTTTTGGGAAGATCCATATCTTTTCAAAATGTGTGCCGATCAACTCGTCAGACGATGCGTACATGGTAGTGAAGCACGAAGAATTCTCCGCCATTGTCATGAAGGTCCATACGGAGGACATCATGGTGCTGCTAGTACCGCACGAAAGGTATTTGATTCAGGATTTTATTGGCCAACCATTTACAAAGACACCCAAAGTCTTGTAAAAACATGTGATGCTTGCCAAAGAACAGGTAATATTTCTTCCAAAAACGAAATGCCACAAAATGGCATTCTTGTTTGTGAAATTTTTGATGTGTGGGGACTCGACTTTATGGGACCTTTCCCACCATCGAAAGGAAACAAATATATACTTGTGGCAGTAGATTACTTGTCTAAATGGGCCGAGGCCGAGGCACTTCCAACAAATGATGGAAGAGTCGTGGTAAAATTTCTGAAAAAATTATTCTCTCGTTTTGGCACGCCTAAAGCTTTAATAAGTGATAGAGGTACCCATTTTTGCAACCATCAACTTGAAATTTTTTTAACAAGATATGGGGTCTATCACCGGGTCTCAACAGCGTATCATCCTCAAACAAACGGGCAAGCCGAAGTGACTAATAGAGGTTTAAAACGAATACTCGAAAAAACCGTAGGGTTAAATAAAAAGGAATGGGCTGATAAATTAGACGATGCTTTATGGGCTTTTCGAACTGCTTATAAAACAACAATAGGTACAACCCCATATAAGCTAGTTTATGGTAAAAGTGGTCATTTGCCAGTAGAAATTGCACACAAAGCCTACTGGGCAATCAAAAATGTAAACTTAGATTTAGAATTTGCTGGTAAAAATCGATTTTGTCAATTAAATGAATTAGACGAGCTTAGGAATTATGCATACTTAAACTCTGAAATTTATAAGGAAAGAATGAAAAATTTGCATGACAAACATATTAAACCTAATGAATTTCGGGTAGGGGATCTAGTTCTTTTGTTTAATTCACGACTTCGATTGTTTCCTGGTAAATTAAAGTCTAGGTGGTCAGGACCTTTTTCCATCACCCATATTTTTCCACACGGTGCAGTAGAAATTAAATCTCGAAATGGGCCACCATTTAAAGTCAATGGCCAACGGCTGAAACTCTATCAAGGATTCATTGAGGATGAGGAGGAAGAAATCTCGCTTCAAACAGTGGAAGAATAAATACATCATGCCTGGTAAGTTACAAACGATTGAGACGACAAAATAAAGCGGTAAGTTTTCTAAACCATAGCTTATGGGAAAAAGGGGCACTCACACGCGCAATAAAAAAAAAAAAAAACTGCTCGGCACGAGGCCGTGTCCGCTGGACACGGGGCCGTGTTCGCGCTGCAGACGGGATAAAACCCCTTTTTCAAAACAGTTTCTTCATTCCACACGCCCCGTTTCCCCACAAAAGCTCTAGTTCCAGGCGATTTTTCGCGAAATTTCGACGTCTCCTATCGATCTAACAACGTCAAGGTATGATTCTATCACTCTTAGTAGTTAGATTAGTTTCTTGCATGTAGTTAAAACACCACAAATTTGGGGAAAAATCTAGGGTTCTTGAAGTTCATCCGGATCGAACCTCAAATTTTTGCCTAAATCTGTTTGCATTTAGTTAGATTAGTGTTAAGGAAAGTAAATACACTTGTATTGTTCATAGATTCAACCGATTTCTCGCAAAAACCCCAAACCCTTGTTCTTGAACCGAAAAAGATAAAATTGATAGGGTAAACGAGATATTTTGGGAAAAACGGCACTTAGGGTTTCATTTTCGGGGGAAACCGCACCTATTGGACCAAAAATTTTCAAATTTTCGAAACCGGGTCGAAAAATGGGATTTTTGAGTAACAGAACCCTGGACACGGGGCCGTGTCCGCTGGGCACGGGGTCGTGTCCAGCCCGCTGTTTGCAGTTTTGTCCGAAAATATTTCTGTTTCATGCTAACTTTTGGTGTATTCTTGCAGATGGCCAGGAAGTTTACAAGATTCAACGCCAATGAGCTAGATGCAAGAGCTCGATACGAGCTTCTTCAAACAAGGCCGGAGGAATACCCGAGGCAGGCTTGCACAGAACTGCTAACCATGGTGAATCAAATTGACCGTTTCAACAACATTGTCACAGGACCACTCAGAGTCGCACTAACAACCCGACTCCGTTCCGTCCATGAATGCACCTTGGAATTCTACAGCACCTTTGCATTCACTTCAAGGTGCGACCCGTTCGATAATGACGGGGTGTCATTCAGGTGTGGCGGAACGAGGTATTCGATCTCCATGGCACAATTCGGGTCGATTATCGGGTTATATGCGGAAGAGGATGCGGGAAACGAAGAAAATACAGGGGGATTGAGAGAGGTTGAAGACAACGAACGCCAAGCCATGTGGGCTCAGATTGGGGAAGGGTTCTACAATCCGAGCAGCACTAAGAGTACTAAGCTGAGGGATCCGCTATACAGATACATTCATAGGCTCCTCGGTTACTCTCTTAGCCAAAGGCATGACAGTGGTGGCGTCGTTGGGTTAAGAGATTTGCTTGTCCTCCACTGCATTCACAACCGCAGGCCGCTCGATGTTCCGTTCCTCATGCTCCGAAACATGCATCACAACCGCCTTGCTAGTGCACCAACTCCTATTTTCTTCGGGGGATGGGTGTACCGTCTCTTCAAGCACTTCGCCCACATACCTAGGTCATTTGAGAGGAGTCCATGGTCGGGTACGGTAGATATTCACATATGCCGCTCAATGAACCTGATTTATGAGGCGGAAGACGGAACGGTAACCTTTCAAAGGATGCAAGGTCATGCATGGAACCCGCAAGAAGCGCTTGTCCTCCCAGCTCCGCAACATCATCAGTACCACTACCAACCCCACGGTGATCCGGGCCAATCATCCTCCTCGGGAGGCGGTTTTCCTAATTTTCAAAGTTTGCATGATTTGTTGCAGGAAAACCTCATGTGTACTCGGAACACCTATAACATGGCGAGCAACACCTACCACCGGGTCGGAGCTATCGAAAGAAACCTATCCGAAATCCAAGACGATGTCGGATACATACGAGACTACATTGCACGCCATGGAGGGGATGATGATGATGATGATGATGACGATGCTATGGAGTAGGCGAGAGGAGCAGAGGAGGAAGCAGTTGATGGATGACTCCCCAGGTTAACCCTTTGCAATCTTGAACAATTGGTGGCCTGCGTGCCAAGTGTTAGACAATTTACTTTTCCTAACTATTTCCTGCATTTTATTTTTCTTTTACTTTATGCTTGGAACAATTAACTATGGTAATGTAGGATGTTTGTATTGCTTGGTGTGGTATTAAGTGATGAAACAGGTACAAACCGAGGCTTGGAATGCTAAGCCTCAGCACTTATAGGACCAGGATGAAAAAAAACCGGGGGAAGAAACCTGTTTTTCAGGCTTTCAGACTGTCCACACGGGGACGTGTCCAGCCAACACGCCCCCGTGCTCACCTCCCAGACCTGCTGTTTGGTTACTGTCCTGCAGATTTTTGTCAGACACGGGGCCGTGCCCATCCAACACGCCCCCGTGTCCACCTTCTGTAAGTTCTCATTACTGGCACCTGAACACGGGGTCGTGCCCACTCAACACGGGGTCGTGTCCAGGCTGTCAGTAACACAAAATTTTTGCTTTTTACACCTATTTACACATCTAATCAACCTAAAAATTTATTTTTTGGGACACATTGAGGACAATGTGTAATTTAAGTGTGGGGGGGATGCTAAAACCTTGAATTTTTTGCAAGTCCTAAACACAAGCCTTACACAAAACTCTATTTGAAACGCTAATCACCCCAAATTTTTTTCAAAAATTTCATTTTTCTTACTTGTCTAGGTTCAATTCGGGAAATTCAAGTTCTCAAAAAGGTTATATTTTTACAAATTTACAAACGATAGCGTAGTGATAAAAAGAACCAACATAAGAAAATTATGAAAAGGCATGACAAACTTAGTTAAAATTTGATTATATATACTTGATCACATAAAAACCCATTCCCACAAAAGTGAGTTTTGAGCCTCTATTGAGCATACAATTACATATCATTAGACTAAATGCTCATTTTTCGTTTCTTGTGTGAATAGCCGCTTAGTTCTTACGACTCTAGAACTTGCCATGACGATACATTCCCGGTCCTTATCAACTTAAACCCGAGTAAGTAAGTGATGGAGGCATTAGGACTAACCCTTTTTATTTCTACACCATTATTTTTCTTTTTCTTTTACCACCTACCCAAAAATCCCCCTAGTTAACCCCTTTGAGCCTAAACCTTTTCATTTCATAACCCAACAACCTCTTACCCACCAAAACCCTTTTTCATTTTAACCCTTTGTTTTAGTAACAAGTTCGGTTTTTCGTAAGGTGATCCAAAAAAAAAAAAAAAAAAATCTGTTGAGGATGAAGCAAAAATAAACAAACAAGTTCATCAAAAATAACTTTGTTTGAATAAAAGCTTCATCAAAATAAAGAATTACAAAAATAGAAAATCTTACGAAAACCAACACTTGTTACGCTTTTCGCTTTTTTTTTTCTTTCTACTAACCACTACCCCAACCACCTACCTTTAACCCAAGCCTAACCCTTAACCCACAAAGTCCTCTTGATATTTACAAAGGTATAAAAGTTAAAAAGGAGGAGGATTGATTGCTTGGCAAGCTTATGGTAGGAATAAGTTCCATGCCGCTCTCGAGTGATTCACTAAAAATACACCTTCGGCCGAGTGTGAGTGATTTCTCCCGTGAGGTATGTGAACTTGTATATAAATGAAATTTTAAAAAGGCATGTTATGCCCAAATAAGTAATTTCTCCTATGAAACGTTCTAAATAAATCATTGCGAATAGGATTGTAAATAAATAAAAGTAAAACCCAAAAAGATCTTGGATATCCCGACACTCTACGACAAGCCCAAAAACCTTCTCTTCTACCTATTCCATTTGGGAGTGTAAGCCACATATTAAAGAGTTTTGCTTGAGGACAAGCAAAAGTTCAAGTGTGGGGGTATTTGATGTGTGTAAAATGCAACATATAAATTACATCAATTAAGGCATAAAACTAACCCTTTTTAAGTACTAATATTGGAAAAAGAGTGTTTTTGTCTTCCTTTTGTATTTTCAGGATTAAATGAGCTCAAAAACACAAAAGAAGCAAAAAGACAGCTAATTCCAACATAAATACAAGGAAAGGAACACTAGTGGACTGCCCGACCCCTCAACGGCATCTTCCCAAGCAAAATAGAGAAGACAGAAGGCTGAACACGCCCCGTGCTCAGCCAGCACGGGGCCGTGCCCAAGAAGCAGCAGAAAAGACAAACCTATAGAAGCTTCTATTGCCCACCACGGGCCGTGTCCAGCGGACACGGGGGCGTGTCGAAAGTACAGCAGGCGCATTAATTGTAATTGCGAATTACAATTAATGAGGAGAGAGAGTGTCAGACAGGCACGGGGCCGTGCCCAGCGGACACGGGGCCGTGCCCAGCTCTCTGTTCAGCCTATAAATAGGAGTGCTTGGATTCATTTCAACTCATCCCTTGGCACACCACCTCTCTCACACTTCATCCACCACCCACCACCACCATAACACCATCATCCACCACCATCATCCATTGTCCATCGTAGAGTGTGTGAGTCGTCTCGGGATCCAAGATTGATCGTAAGAGTTCTTGACAATCAAGGCCATGTTTGCCTAAGTCTCTTACATCACTTGGTGAAGACAAAGTGTCTAGTATAATACTTTTTATTTCTAATCTTTTGCACTTTTTATTTGGTTTTGTATTAATGACTTTAATAACTAGTTACTTATGTTGAAGGTGATCTTTCCTTATCGTTTGTCCGTGGTGTCTTGGCATTATTTTACTGTCTATATAAAATAAAGGATTTTCACCATTCATATCTCCACGGTCTATATGGAGGTATGTTGGCTACCTGGTCGGGGGTTAAGCGAACGGTTTGGTAAAGGTCTTGCCATTGTTCAGCGTTTAGAGGTCCTGCAATGGACCTGGGTCAAATTTAGTAGGACCTCCTTCAATGCTTCACGGTATTGGATGGCGGGGGTCCAAACTCTTTGACCCCCTCATAAGTTAACTACTATTAATACTATAACCCGGCTATTTAGGACTGTATCCCTGCTGACTCAGACTACTTAGCCGAGGGTAACGTCACCGCCAAAAGCGGGGCCTACCACAATACTGCATTAATAACTTAATTCATTATCTTCCAATAATCCACCCCTTTAGGATTGTATCCTTGCTGACTCAAACTACTGGGGTGAGGGTAACGTCACCTTCAAAAGAGGGGCCTACTACAATAACTAAGATAATCTCTTAATTATGTGCAAAAGTGCGGAAATAATCAAAGGTTATACTAGATACGAGTCGGAACCAAGTGATTCATCTTGTCTATCTGTTTTTATTTTTATTTTTATTTTCAGCATTTTAGTTAGTTTTTACTTTTCTTAGTTTAAAACATTTTTCTAAAACTTTTTATTTTGATTAGACGTTGAGGATAAACCGGTACTAAAAGCTCTTGTGTCCTTGGACGACCTCGGTATCTTACCAACGCTATACTACGCTCACGATGGGTGCACTTGCCCATATGTGTGTTTAGTGTTAGTAAAATATCGTGTTTTATAAATTTAAAACTTGGCTAAAATAAGTGTTAAAAGGGCTTAAAATATACACCTAATATATACGACACTTCACACGCATCAAGTTTTTGGCGCCGTTGCCTGGGACACAAGGATTTTAAGAAAGCTTAAAATCGACGGCCTAATCAGTTTTTCAAAACCTTTTTAAAAGCGCGCACATTTTTCTGCATTTTAGTTTAGATTTGCCTTTACAGTAGCCTGTACACGGGGCCGTGTTCACTGAACACGGGGCCGTGCTGCACATCTTCATAAAAACACCCAGTAACAGTAACTTGAACACGGGCCGTGCTCACTGAACACGCCCCGTGCTCAACGAAATCAGTAAATTTAATTAAAACGCCCAGATACAGATTCTGAACACGGGGCCGTGCTCACTGAACACGGGGCCGTGTCCAGCTTCTGTTTCCGTTTTTATTTTTGTTTTCTGATCTCGAGACTTAGTTGTGGTCTGCTGAGTGATTCTTATGGATCAATACTCAGGAGGTTACAACTACACCTATGAGGAGGATGATTATAGGGGTAATTATTGCACTAATTGTCGTAATGCACGTTCGATTCAAAATAATCACTCATATCAACCATCCAATTCATACACCTACTATGAGGAGCCCAGGTACGAGCCATCAACTTCATACACATCCTATGAAGACCAAAGGTATGAACCTCCTCCCTCATACTCATATTTTGATGAACCAAGGTATGAGCCTTCTTACTCATACTTTGAGGAACCAAGATATGAGCCACCATCTTCGTATGCTTACTATGAGGAACCATGGCGTGAACAACCCACCTCATATGAGTATTATGAAGAACAAAATTATGAACCTTATCCATCATATGCTTACAATGAAGAACAATGGTGTGAACCATCTACTTCATATGAGTATTATGAGGAACAAAGGGTCGAACAACCGGATTCAAGAGGAAGTGATAGGGTATACAACATGGAGTAGGAGGAATTTAAGAATATGGTAGAAAGGAAATTTTGCCCTCCTAATGAAAAGGAACAGATAGAAAATAAGTTTCTGAACCTTAGGATGACCGGGGTAGATAGTAAGGGTTATACTACTACATTCTTTGAATATGCTAGAATAGTACCAACCCTTGCATCACCTGAACCAGTATTAATCTCCCATTATATCTAGGGATTAATTGGAGAAATTAGACATGTAGTCAAGGCAGCTAGACCTCAAACTATAGAAGAAGCTGTAGAACTTGCAAACACCTTGACAGATGAATTAATCCGTACTAGAGAAGAAGATCAGAGAAGAAACCTAGCTCAAAGACTTACCCAGGAATTCCGATCTGGAAATTCCAACCGTGAGAAAAATGTAGGTTCCACATCTGCACCTTATTGCAAGTATTGCAAAAGGAAGCATTCTGGAAGATGCTCCATATATTGCAATTTCTGCAAAATATTAGGACACAAGGAAGAAGACTGCAGGAGGAAAGCCAACAACAGGATATGCTACCATTGTGGGGAACAAGGTCATATCAAGCCAAACTGTCCGAAATTAGCTCCAGCTACAGACAACAAGAACACTAAAAATGCTAGAGCATTTGTTCTGACAGCAGATGAAGCCAAAATGATTCCAGATGTCATAGCCGGTACGTTTTTAGTTAATGATGTTTTTGCTAAAGTATTATTTGACTCTGGTGCAAACCAAAGTTTTATTAATACTTCATTTTGCAAACTTCTAAATCAGTCATTAACTAAACTACCACAAGAATGTCTAGTAGAGACAGCAAATGGAGAAACGATTAGGATTTCTGAAATCTTGCGTGGAGCAAGAATAGAATTTTTAAATCAAAAGTTTAATGCAAACCTTTACCCAATGAATCTGGCAGGATTTGATGTCGTTTTAGGAATTGATTGGTTAATAGCCAATAAAGCAGTATTTTATATGATCAAAAGTCAATCCAAGTAAATTCACCAAAAGGTGAAAAGATCTTAATTAAAGGATATAAACCATCTAGATCCACGAAATTCATCTCTGTGATGAAAACTGCAAGCTATATAAGAAAAGGGTCTATAGTGTATTTGATTTCTATAATCACTAACACTAAAGGAAAAGAACTAAAAGACATTCCAGTAGTGTCTCAGTTTTCAGATGTATTTCCAGAAGAATTACCAGGACTACCGCCAGACAGAGAAGTCGAATTCAGAATTCACCTATTACCAGGAACAGCACCAATTGCCAAAGCACCTTACCGTTTGGCACCTGCAGAAATGCAGGAATTAAAGAAATAATTAGACGAATTGTTGGAGAAATGATTCATACAGCCAAGCTCATCGCCATGGGGAGCACCAATTTTATTCGTTAAAAAAGAAGGACGGATCAATGCGTATGTGCATTGACTATCGTGAATTGAACAAGGTCACAATTAAGAACCGGTACCCGTTACCGAGAATCAATGATCTGTTCGATCAATTGCAAGGAGCTCGATTTTTCTCAAAAATAAATTTAAGGTAAGGATATCATCAATTAAAGGTACAGGAAGAGGACATTCCTAAGACCGCCTTCAGAATGAGGTATGGTCATTATGAATTTACTGTCATGCCATTTGGTTTAACCAATGCCCCAGCCGTATTTATGGACATGATGAACCGAATATGTAAGCCATATTTGGATAAATTCATAATTTTTTTTATTGATGATATTCTCATCTATTCTAAAAGTAAGGAAGATCATGCAAAGCATTTGCACGCACTTCTAAGTCTATTAAGAAAGGAAAAGCTTTATGCTAAGTTTTCAAAGTGCGAATTTTGGTTAGAACAGGTACAGTTTCTTGGACACTTAGTCAATCATGAAGGAATTCAGGTGGATCCCACCAAGATCGAGGCAATAACCAAGTGGAAAACCCCTGAGTCACCAACCAAGGTTAGAAGTTTCTTAGGAATGGCTGGTTATTATAGAAGGTTCATTCGAAATTTCTCTAGAATAGCCATTCCTTTAACTAAGTTAACCTGTAAATCCATTAAGTTTGAATGGGAACCAAAACACGAAGAAGCATTT
Organism: Helianthus tuberosus; assembly: GCA_030545235.1. NCBI lineage: Eukaryota > Viridiplantae > Streptophyta > Magnoliopsida > Asterales > Asteraceae > Helianthus > Helianthus tuberosus. Next base: position 81,261,348 of record CM060428.1, on the reverse strand, counting down.
AGAATTCTTAAGCAAAAACTAACACATACACCCATACTAGCGTTACCAGAAGGAACTGAAGACTTTGTAGTCTATTGTGACGCTTCCAAACTAGGTTATGGATGTGTATTAATGCAACGCCAAAAGGTTATAGCCTATGCATCTAGGCAACTTAAGAATCATGAAGAGATTATTCAACCCATGATCTAGAATTAGGAGCCATAATTTTTGCCCTTAAGATTTGGAGACATTACCTTTATGGTAGTAAGTTTACCATATTCACTGATCATAAAAGTTTAAGGTATGTTTTTGGACAAAAGGAGTTGAATATGAGACAAAGACGCTGGATGGAAATGCTTAGTGATTATGATTGTGATATCCGGTATCATGCAGGAAAGGCAAATGCAGTTGCTGATGCTTTAAGTCGAAAGTATCATGAAAAGCCAAAAAGGGTACGTTTTCTTAAATTAAATCTACAAGTAGATTTAAATGACCAAATTAGAAAAGCACAAGAATCAGTAATCAAGGATGATACTGAAAAACTAAAAGGTATGATTAAGGAATTAGAACAAGGAACAGATGGAATTTGGAGATTCCATAAAAAGAGAATGTGGATAACTAAATTAGGGAACCTGCGTCATCATATATTAGAAGAAGCTCATAAGTCTAAATATACAATGCATCCTGGAAGTGATAAGATGTATCAGGATTTAAGAAAGAATTTTTTGTGGATAGGAATGAAAAAGGATATAGCAGCCTATGTTTCTGAATGTTTAACCTGTTCACAAGTTAAAGCTGAACATCAGAAACCCCCAGGTTTGTTACAACAGTTAGAAATGCCAGTGTGGAAATGGGAATTGATAACAATGGATTTTGTTACCAAATTACCCAAAACAAGGAAAGGTAGTGATACAATCTGGGTGATTGTAGATAGGCTAACCAAGTCAGCTCATTTCCTACCAATGAAAGAAACCTTCAATATGGAACAGCTAGCTAAATTGTATGTGAATGAAATAGTTTCACTACATGGAATTCCTTTATCAATTATTTCTGATAGGGATAACCGTTTTACCTCTCATTTTTTGTCAAGTTTCCAAAAAGCAATGGGAACCAAGTTAAATCTAAGCACAACTTACCATCCTCAAACAGACGGACAAAGCGAAAGGACAATTCAGACAATGGAAGATATGCTTAGAGCTTGTGTAATTGATTTCGGAGGTCATTGGGACGATCACTTACCACTGATATAATTTTCTTATAATAATAGTTATCACACAAGTATCAATGCTGCACCATTCGAAGCACTTTATGGACGAAAGTGCCGAACCCCAGTTTGTTGGGTAGAAATTGGGGAAAAGTAACTATCTGGACCTGAGATAGTGCAAGAAACAACCGACAAGATTATTCAAGTCAAGGAACGACTGAAAGCAACACATGATCGACAGAAGAGCTTTGCTGATAACCGACGCAAACCATTGGAATTTCAAGTAAAAGATAAAGTATTATTAAAAGTCTCTCATTGGAAAGGAGTGGTAAGATTCATCAAACGGGGAAAGTTAAGTCCCAGGTATGTTGGACCTTTTGAGATTATTAGAAGAATAAGACCTGTAGCCTATCAGCTACAACTGCCAGAGGAAATGGCAGGAATACATGATATATTTCATGTATCTAATCTCAAGAAATGTCTAGCCAATGAATCACTTGTAGTACCTCTAAAGGATATAGAGGTAAATGAACAACTCAAGTTTGTAGAAAGGCCTCTATAGATTGAAGACAGGAAAGTTAAGAATCTCAAGCACAAGAGATTAGTTCTGGTCAAAGTGAAGTGGGACTCAAAAAAAGGACCTGAGTACACATGGGAGCTTGAATCGGAAATGCAAAAGAAATATCCACACTTATTCCAGTAGATCTCGAGGACGAGCTATAAAACAAGGTGGGGAGGATATAACAACCCTAAAGAAAACCGACACCCTCATAAATTTTTTGATACTCTAAAAATATTTAAAATATCCCAATATGTCTTAAAATATACCCCGTACGTGAAAACCGAACCCAAAATACGTTAAAACATTAAAAATAAAATAAAAACAAAAATAATTGGGTCGTCGCGGGGCTCGACGCCCCTTGCCTTTAGTCGACGCGAGCCGCGACGAGCTTGGACACCCGCCCTATTCCGGAAGCCACCACGTGGTGACACGTGGCGAAGCTATACCGGTGACACATCACAGCGAGGGCCTACGACCCCTAGTCGCGGGGCGCGACGGCCCCTCTGAATGTCCGTCGCGGGGCGCGACGGATTGGCCGACCAGCCCTATAAAGTTGGAGCTCTGAAGTTCATTTTCGTCGCTCAATCTTTCTAATTCTCTTTCAAATTTCATGTAGTATACATTATACTCGGGCAAAATACCCCACTAAATAATGAAGTTCTGCTCCGTTGTAAGTATTATAACCCCTGGATACGTATTAGATACTCTGCCCGATTGATCTAGGGTTCCGTAACGGCTGTCGTGGTTCTGCCCGACGTAGTCGTTGGAATACCGTCTCGGGGAGGGTATTACTAATGTTAAAATGGGTTATTATACTAACACATGTGCATTTGTGTAATTTATAAATAATTCCCAGGAAACCCTTATTGAAAACCTAAGACAGCAATGTGAGTACTCTCCTTTTTGTAAACAGTTTTTTACAAAACCTTAAATATTTTACAATGCAATTTAGCAGTGATTGAGTCTTTGTAATTCTACGATTATTGCCGGTATGTTGGGGTTTTGTATACAAAATGTGAGACACGTTACCATTGGACGAAGAGTTAGCCAATGTGTAATATGACCCACCAGTCAGGATTGACAGTACTGAATGAGTAATTGGGTAGATATAAACATTGTAATCGCTCTCAATACTGTTTAAATTAAATTAATATTTCTTGATTAAATTGGGATTCACTCACCAGTATTTCCCACTGACAAATGTTTTTAAAACACGTTTCAGGTAACACAATGTGAAAGCCAATTAGAAGCCAGCTGGATAGCACTGAAGGCTTGGAAAAGTGGCTATAAAAGTTACCTAACTAAAAAAAGGCGTTTTATTTCAATAAAATGGGATTTATTGCTACAAATCAGTTTGTAATAAAAACTTGGGTTTCATCCCACTGTGATTATTTATATAAAATGTGGTGTTTACTCTGATAAAATATTTCCTAACTACAGTCCAAATGTAAATTCCGCTGCCAAATTAATAAACACCGATACCACCGACACTGAGTTCGCGGCCGCCCGTTCCCGGGACAGATAGGGGGCGGGAGTTGCGACAAAATAGCTAACAACTATGGATCGATCATATTTTCATGTACCTATATTGAAGTCATGGCATCTCGACATGTAGCATTCCGGAAAGAAGCAATGACGATGAGATGGACTCTACTATGCAAATAACACATGAAATTAATTAATTTGCCTCCTGGGTGGAAAACCATTAGATTGTTATTAGCACTTGTATCTATTCACAATCATGTAATTCACCAAATGGATGCGAAAACTGCATTCCCGTGGTGAATTAGATGATGAGATTTACATGACATGTCATTTAAGTTTGCCATAAAGGACACGGGGGAGGTAAATGTGATTCTTGGAATTAGAATCACATGTGGGAAGAATGATATCTCCATCTCTTAATCCTATTTCTCAGTTAGAAGATTCAAAGGAAATTGGATGTTTAATGTATGCTATGATTAGCACAAGATCTGATATAGACTATTTTGTGGGAAAACTGAGTAGATATACTAGTAATCCAAGCACACCCTTCATTTGCAAGATGTGAACAGATTGTTCAGGTATATATGAAAGAAACCATAAACTATGGTTTGGGCTATCCAGGGTTTCCTTCTATACTAGAAGGGTATTTTGATGCGAGTTGGATAACTAGTTTGAAGGACCAGTCTTCTATAGGTGAATGTGTATTCCTACTTGGTGGAGGTGCTATTTCCTGGGCTTCAAAGAAGCAGACTTGCATCGCAAATTAAAAGGAATATGAATTTGTAGCTTTAGCGGCAACTAGTAAAGAAGCTGAATGGCTAAGAAATTTGATCTTTGAGATTCTTTTGTAGTCAAAACAGATATCACCAATATCTATCAGTTGTGATAGTGCTGGCTAAGGATTATAGTCAGGTGTATAATGAAAAGTCTAGACGGTTGTGTGTTATACATAGCATGGTTAATGAGCTCATCATGCATAGAGTGATATCTGTTGAATATGTAAGATCTGAGTATAATTTGGCTGATTGTCTAACTAAAGAGTTAGGAGAGATCTCGTGAATAAATCAGTCACGGGGATGAGTTTAAAGTCCACACTTTAATATGCTATGTCAAGATACCCAATTCCCATCTAATACAATGTTAGATGCAGAATCCAATGTGGAAAGCTTGTCATAGAGATATTGGAACACATGATCAGAATCATCCCAAGGTCGTGTTCAGACTGCAAGATAAAGGAGGTTGAAGTATAACTTCTTAATAGTTCTTTGAAAAATTGTATTTGCAGGCGCGAGAATAAAAGAACTACCTATAAGAGTATGAAGTTTAGCCGCTTTAAGAAGCTTGGACTTGGCTTTGATATACTCTTTGAAGGATTGGACACAGGCTAGTAAAATATTGTGTCAAGTAAGAACAATGAATTTGTGAACTTATGTGTATATTATCTTCATGTATTCATTGTGAATTGAAAGGGTTCAATCCATATCGACACCCTGATATTCGAATATTTAGAATGTGTAATATACTAATGTGAAATTCAATCGTCGCGATATTTCATTTATGCATAAGTTTGAGTTTTTTTTAGAAGTGTTTTAAGTTAATCATGGATATCACTAAAATGAGGGAGGATTGTTGGTAATTTTAGTGTTATCAACATATTTTAGCGGTATTGGATTAGCTTGTCGACTAAGTCGATCTTGTTAAAATTAAACGAGTTAGGAGATGCGGGAGTGCATGCTCGATTTAATTTAACAAGATCGGGTATCGGTTTGTTTTGGGCCTTGTTGAATCAATAAAATTAATTTGCAATTGGGCCTAAGTGGGCTATTTTTTAAATTAATAATCACTTGTATTTGGGCTTATATTAATTGGTTTAGATTAATGAGGCTGTTACATTGGATGTGAGATGCAAATATGGAACGCATCTGTTTTGTTTTAATTGGAAAAAACAAGGAAAACAAACTGATGAAAATCTTGGGGTGGTTGTGACGCACAGGATCACGCACAAAACAAAAACGGTTCTTAGTCGAACAACACAGAAAAGAAAGGGTACGCGATTCAATCTTCTCATGCAAAATCAAATTCGTTCTTGAGTGGTCTCCACATCTTATCCGATTAATCATTGGTAGTACCACCAAATAGGTTAATCTGAGAGTGATTACACGATTTGTGGGGAAATCCAAGTCGTCTTCTTCATCTTTATTTTACTGCAATCGGTTCGAATTTGGTCAGAGAATCATCTGGATACAACACATACTAAATCCATTGATTCGGAAACTAGCTTATTATTGTAATTATATACTTTTTGTAATCATATTTTTAACTTTAGCATAAAAATCTACAAATTAAGTAGACAAAAAAGTTGACCCATAACATAAAAAAGTTAAACATTTTGACCTGTCACCCAATCACTCGTTTTCCATCTCTACCCTAAATTGAAGTTTTTTAACTTCAATTTTTTGTTCTTTATGTAACAAAAATGAGCTAACATACCTTAAGGCCACCTGGCTTGTCACCAAAGCGATTAATCTGTCCTATCCTTGAATTAAGATCACCAATGACATCTCCCATATGTCACAATTTCAAATCTCCTAATGGGTTCAAAAATCTTGGATCGCGCTTTCCAAATTCCTTCACATAGAAAACTCCTCTAGTTGCCACCAGGATCGCTAGGACACTAGAGTCAACATACTGTAGGAACCGTTCGCGTAAATAAATAAAATAAACAAATTTTATTATACGATTACAATTCAGAAATAAAGAAAACTAACAACAATTACAACTAAAATGAACCAAAATACAAGAAGGAGTAGAAACAGAAAGGCTGAGTCACATGTACACACGCTTCCCTTAAAACAAATTCCGAGTCTCCCAGGAGTACTCATTTTGTTTCCCCAGGGTACAACAGCCGAAACAGCATACTGCCGGAGTTGGCCTACAACCTAAAGGTTACCTTGAAACTGCAAAAGAAATATCAGAAAAAACTGTAGAGAGAAAGTGAGTTTGTTGTTGCGTTGTTGGTGTGTTTCTACAGTTGGGTATGGAGCTGTATTTATAAAGCTCCTAAGTTGAAACAGTCAAAAGGAATTAAGGAGAGGTTTAAATTGCATTAAACGTCTTCAATGCAATTTAATACGTCATTTAATTCGCTGTTAAAACCGTTTGACTCGTCAGTTTCGAATGCAGAACTGAAACTGCTTCGTCATTAAATGCTGGAAGCTTTTGCGCGCGCGCGCGCAAGACGCACTGGTGCGCGCGTGTCCTTGCACGCGCAGGTCTGCACGATCATGCGCGCTGTGTTCTTTTGGCTCAGTGCCATGCGCGCGTACGCCACACTGACTCAGGTCCATGCGCGCATGCGCGCGTGTGCCACGTCACCTGTGAGCCTATACGAGCACGCCACACAGTCGCGCCGTTTTGGCTCACTCTGGTGCGCTGCGCACGTCGCAATAGGGCCCATGCACCATGCGCAACCACGCGCCTTCATGCACATGTTCTCGCGCGCGGACTGCCACGTCACGCGCCTGAACCCGCGTGCCACTTCAACCACTTGGTCCTTGCAGCCTCTGTGATCGACCACGCGCACGTGGTCAAAAATACAAAGGCGGCTCTCAAGCGGCGATGCAAAGTGCAAAGTGCGCCATCAAAGCGCCACATTGCGCCTCATCACCCACGCCACGCGCGCTGGCATGTGCGAGTACGAGTGCGAATTAGGGTGCTCTGGACCCTTCGTGAGTACACTTAGTGTGTGCTTCCATGAAACAATAAGGATGGAGAGTTCCCACTTAAATACCCATTTAAGTTCCATCTCTCCTCCGATGTGGGACAAGGTGCTACTTTCCCTTTTGTTTCAGCATTTAATGTTTCAAACACCCAACTTTGAGCATCGATATCTCATTCATCTTAGCTCCGTTTTGGACGTGGTTTAGTTCGTTGCGAAGCTCTTCCAACATAGAACACAAACCCACAAATAAATATATAAAACTCGCTCATTTTATTATATTTATTTCTAGTCCAAAATAGGAAAAAATCATTTTCCTATATTTGTGAAAAATGGTATTTTCACCAATTTTCCAACACATACAACCCATCTACAAAACCGCACCAAGATCAAAAACTGGGAAGCCGGCAAGTACTCCATTAGAACTTGGATGTCACCCTTGATCATCTCAGTCTGGACCTTGTATCCACTACTTCGTTCGGTTGGCTCAAACAGAATGGTTACATTTGCAAACTGCCTTTAGCCACCTGACTGTTTCTTGTGGACATACTTCACCTCTTTGGATTTGCACTTTAAACTGCAGTTGCCCATAATACTCAGTTTGGATAAACAGATTATGCTATTGACTATTATATTGCTTAGGATAAAAATCACTTTCATACCAATAGCACCAAGCTCATTATCTGAGGGTAAAATAAAATGACTCGTTACAAATGTAAATGACCCGAGAGGGTCGTTTTCAATCTTGAAAGCTAGCCTAGAAGACGGTTCATCATCCTAACAAAGTCTAGAACCCTTTGAAAACATCTGCAAGCCCAACAGGGAGTTGGAGTACAAGTGGTTTGCACCATCTCATACTATGTTTCAACACCGGCAACATTGTCGAATAAGCAAAAGGCACCATCAAAAACCCAAGTGGCTCGTTCCACCTCAAGTGTAATAAATAAATCACCAGCCAGATGAGTAGAGTGGGGCGCCAGTGGCGAAATTAAAATTGCCGCTATTTTCCTTGAGTGGTCCGAACCCGCTATCTCTGTTAGAGGCATATATAATATTAGAATTCTTGTGGCCATATTTATATTATAAAAAGAAAAAAAAAGAAAGAAACCTTTATGGGCCAAAAGCAGAAAGTAGAAGCATGTGTACGTGAAAAGGAATATTGGGCATTGGTCATTCATATTTGCATAATGGAACCCTAATAAAGAGATCGAGAGATATATTAAACGGCCGAATTACATCAACTGGGACTTGTTGGACGAATTTTATAGGTTAATTGGAAAAGGATTTTGGGCTTGGCAGGCCCACCGCGGTACATGGAGGTCCAAGCAGAAAACAAATTTGATGTTATGGGTTTTTCTTTGAAACATTGTTATGATCATATAAGAAAGGGGTTCATACCCTAATCGAATATATTATTCCATACTTCATACACATATATTAGAACATCATCAGCGAACAGAGGAGGAGGCTATTCTGGACGCAACGCATAGGCATACGGTGAAGGAATTATTGGGGTTGAAGATCAAGAAGCTTGGAACTCAAGGGATTACGTTTTTAGCTTACCGGGTTCTTTTATTTTCTAGTTTCTTTTATTCTATGTCAATAAATTCTTTATTTGAACCTTGTTTCTTGTTTCTTGTTCTTGGTTATGATGCTTGGCTAAACTTTTAAGCCACCTAAACTTAGTTGAATGGATTGATTAATGTTTTTACCTTTTTCGTAATTGCATGAATGTTATGGATAAATTGTGTTTAGTAAAGAGTTTGTTTTATTGATTTGACGCATACGCGTACTTTAATTTGGTTTATTGTTGTCAATTGCGTCGTAAGATTCTTAGTGACGGTCTTTATCACAATATAGAGTCATGCTAGGGTTTAGATCTTGGTGAGTGTCTATATCACGTAATAGATCTTAATTCTTTAGGGTGGAATTGGCCAATAACCCCTAGAAGTAATTGTTAGTAATTTTCTAGGTTTTAGTGTTCAGCTAGTCCTAATACCTGGAAAGTGAGGGGCTATTGATAGGTCTTACCTGGCGAATTGCTTTAGACAGTCCTTGGAAAATGTCGTGAATTTAGTTGCCCCGTCGGTTTATTAGTCTGTCAAGTCAAGTTTAATAATCCAAACTACCCTAGATCTATGATTGGAAAAGAGTAGGTCAACATTAGGGTACTTACACAATAATTAGACAACTGGAAAGACGTCTAATAACCGGTAGGATTAACGGCCTAGGTAGCGCCATAAGTTTCACCTCGAGAAGGGTTGAGGGGCTTAGTTGGTGTTTAATAGGTTTAGTACTTTAAAATCCCAGTTCCATAAATCATGCAATTAACTTAATTGGTAATCTCTTTAAAGTCAATCCAGGATTCTAGTCTAGGTGGTCTCGTTCATCGTATAAGACAAGACTTCGCCTTATTTCGTGTTAGTCTAGTTTCAATTAATTAATTAGTTTAAATAGATTTCCTTAGATTTTCCGTAACCCCCCCAACCAATTAAACAGTTAGAGTCTGTGCCAGTCTAGGTCTAGATAGAGTCTAATTAGCGTAATTAGAGAGTCTCGTGGGTTCGATACTCGGACTTACTGTAGCTATACTGCATTGATCGGTACACTTGCCAGTTGCGTGGTTTAGTTTTAGGTCGAGTTTAAGTTCATAAATTTAAAGCTTAGAGTGTCTAGATTAGGTTAATTTTAGTAGTTTTTATTTAACCACTTTTAGCACATCATTTCACAAGGTGAGTCAGTAGAAACATTTGCTGAAAAATATTTGTTGTTTCTGCCAACTTCTTGTAGATCACCACACAGGTGGTAACTTTTGTTGAACAATATTATTTCTTTACTAACTTCAACTAAACAATAAATTCTTTTTCTGTGGATCAAAACTTTTTTAACAAACTGAATTAACTGATCTTGTTATGGTTGTGTAGCAAGACAGGATCAATTGTGCTCCATAATCAATAAGACCAAATATAATTTATATAAATCATACCCCCCCCCCCCGCACACACACACACACACATATATATATATATAGGAAGTGTAGAATACAAATCCCCTAATCATACATTATGTACGCGATCATAATAGCCCTACACGTCTCCCTGATTCAGTTTTCCTACATAAGGGTATATCAGACAATCCATTCAATCAGCAGAGGGCAAATTAGACAATTCCTTCAATAAGCAGATCACGAGTTCGTTACACCACTATCCCGGTAATTATGAATCGTATCAGTTTAATCGATTGTTGTTTTCAATGGATCCACAGAGCAACACCAGATGAAACACAGATGTTGATTTTGAAGACGTTGAATTCGTCAGTGAGCATTCCAATAGAAATTAATTTTGCATGTTATTATTTAAACAAATCGCATGTTATAAAAAGCATGAAATACAATATCGCATGTTATACAATTTCACATGTTTATAATGTCGCATGTTATAAAATTTCACATGTTTATAATGTCGCATGTTATACAATTTAGCATGTCATACATTGTAGCATATTATACAATTTAGCACGTTATACAATTTAGCCTATTATATAATTTAGCATGTTATACAATATAGCATGTTATACAATTTAACATGTTATACAATTTACAATTTAGCATGTTATACAATTTACAATTTAGCATGTTATACATTTTAGCATGTTATTCAATTTAGCATGTTATAAAATGTAGCATGTTATACAATTTACCATGTTATTCAATTTAGCATGTTATACAATATACAATTTAGCATGTTATACAATTTAGCATGTGAAACAATTTAGCATGTTATACAATTTAGCATGTTATATGTTAAACAATTTAGCATGTTATACATTTTAGCATGTTATTCAATTTAGCATGTTATACAATTTAGCATGTTATAAAATGTAGCATGTTATACAATATACAATTTAGCATGTTATACAATTTAGCATGTTATATGTTTTACAATTTAGCATGTTATACTATTTAGCATGTTATACAATATACAATTCAGCATGTTATACAATTTAGCATGTTAAACAATTTAGCATGTTATACAATTTAGCATGTTATACAATTTCATGTTATACATTTTCGCATGTTGTTAGCATGTTATACAATTCCGCATGTTGTTATGGAAACCTAAATTCGCATGTTAGTTACAAGTATTCGCATGTTATTTACAAATTCGCATGTTATAGATTTTGTACGTTAGTTACAAGTGTTCGCATGTTGGATTTGTGGTCGGTCATTTTTCTTGCTCTGTAGCTCCCACACAACTGACATGAACAATCAAATCAAAATATTAATTATTCTAGTAAACATTGTTGTCGATTGGGATATAATACCTCCCAAAGCTGCTGTAGTTGTCATAATCGTCGGATGAACAATCGATTGGATGAAATCGCACTGGCAGACGTCGCTTGCAGAAGAATCGATTGGAGAAGAAGAAGGTACCAAACGAAATTACCAGGATTTTGATAGAGGAATTTTCAAATTTATCCTTTGCGGTTGGTTTTTTATATATATTAATTTGATTAATTTAATTATATAAATTAATTTCCCAGCGTTCAATAGATAGATCGGACTGCTGGGCTTGTCGCGTACATAATGTAGGATAAGAGGTATTGTACGTTCACCGGCCTCTATATATATATATATAAGCATGTAGCAAGACTGAATCATTAGCAAACATTTAGTGTTATTTAGGCATTTAGATTACGTTTAAAACAGTGCCCTTCCACTTAAATTTCCCATCTGAAGCAAAGAACTAAATATCACTAAACTACTCTACTCATAAAGTGAACCGACATATTCGTTTCAAATCAAGTGGACCGAAAACTGAACTAAATCGAAACCGTTATAAAGTGAACCGACATATTCGTTTTCCTTTTGGTTTTCGGTCGAAACTGAATTGAGTTTTGGGTTTTGGTTTCGGAAATTTGAATTTAGTTTGAATCAGGGTCGTCTCCGAAAATCACAAACAAAATTTTGGCCCTGTGCGAGATAAAAAATTTGGGCCCTATTAAAAAATCTCAATTTAATATAAACTCATCAATCACCAAAATTTATGTGGATGTAATTTAAATAATTATTTTTAGCTAAGTTTAGGAAGTAATTTATTAATTAAAGGGAAAAATCTAGTTGACAAAATTAAAATAAAAAATTTGGAGATGACTGGTCTGGTCTCCTTGTTATTTAAGCAAGACAGCAACCACTAGTAGAAGTGATCATTTATGTTATCTCTTGATTCAGTGCATATATATTATATCTTGTACCGCGTAAATTCTATACAAAATTAAAAGATTTGGGCCCTCGAAGGGTTTGGACCTTGTGCCGTCGCCCACTCCGCACCCCCTACGGGTCGGCCCTGGTTTGAATCGAATACAACTGTTATCGAGTGATGGTTATCTAAATTGGTAATTTAGCTTAATCGAATTACATCTTTAGCCCAATATTATTAACCCCAACCCAACCCAACCCAACCCAATCCAATAACAAACGATGCTAAAAGATAAGAAATAAAAAAAGTAAAAAAAATATTCGTTTATTTCGTCGAAAACCGAAAATGAACTGAATTCGACATCAGTTTTTGGTTAGGTTTCCACTGAAATAGGAATCTAGTTTGGTTTATTTTTGGTTTTTTATAGGAGTGAAGTGTGAGGAATACCTGAGAGATTGGGAAGGAATTGTGATGATAAAAGAAGTTTAAAACGTTCATCTCTATACTTGGTCGTGGAGAAAACGAGATTGAAATGATTTAGTTAAGTTGAGACCTGAGATGACAGGTTTAATCGATGGATTAAACCTCAAGCCGCTTCTATGCCATATTATCTCCAACGTTGTAGGACCAGACGGTGTGGCTCAGTGCCCCCTGCCACCTCACCATATTTGATACCCCTCTCTCGTTTCCTGGGCGTTGGGGGGGGGGGGGGGGGGTATATGTCTCTTCGCCAAGCAAACAACGGTCGTTTTGCACTGATTTCGAGAAGGAAGGTTATAGATAACCATTGGGAAACGGTCAATTAAAAAAAAACTTAGAATTTTTATTATATAAAATTTATACTTTTTTTGTATTAAAATTATATTTCTTACATTTTATTTATGTTATTTAAA